>CM070542.1:12082871-13581738 GCA_036346415.1 Raddia guianensis
TATATTTCAGAGAACAAGACCACAATATTAATCGTAAAAGTAGGTAAGGAAATGCATAGGTGCATGGAAGAACAATACACAATTTACCTGTTTAGCGTTTGTTTCATATAACCTTTTGATCGGCCCTTCTATGTATTTCCTTTTTTTTTTTTTCCAATTTGGTGCAGGGATAAGCCACCTTCAAGGGATGAATTGCAAACGGTAGAACACAATTTTGAGGGCATTTCTCTAAAATTTTGCCATGTTGATAATGGACGGGTCAGCTTTCTCTCATTCAACAAAGTTACACTTCCGAGTTTGCCCTGATAAAGAGCAGCAAGAATATTTGTAGCTCAGCCTGTATCTGGATGTAATTTTTTTTAGCTCTGTCTGGATCAGGATGTTTTTTCTTCTTTCTTAACTAAAGCATCATAGGCTTTATTCTGCTTGTATTGGACCAATGGCTGCCAGACAATATGTTAAGCACTTTCCCTTGGTATACATGAGAATATAAGATTGTTTCTGAAGGCCGTCACATGTTCTATGGTTTCTGTATGAATGGCGTGGCAAAAATGTCCTGTTTTCTATGTTATTAGCTTCTGAAATGGCAAGACGACTGGATGGCTAGGGGAAAAAACAATTCTTTCTGATATTTTAAAAAATCCTCAAGGCTTTCCTGCCCAAGTTGACCCATGCTTGTCACGCGCATGAGTGAATAAATTTAATTTCCTAGGTACATATCTGTTCTTTTTAAAAAAAAGCTATATATTTCCTATATCGGAAACAAGGATCCAATTTATCTAAAATTGAGCTCTAAAACGTCAAGATGACAATGGGCTAACAGTCAAGATGACAATTTCCTATATACAACACTGACATAACAAATGGCTGAGGCTTCTGAAGCTGTGGCTGGCCATTGTGGTGCTACGGTGCATCATGCTTCAGGTTTTGCTGTACCATGAAATTTCACCAGTTCTTTCGCGCTATTGATTACTCTCTCCCGTTGCAAAACATGTAATAAGCATATCAATGGACAGGTGTATCTCAAATGAACTAAAATATGGACTTGTCGGTGTTATCTAAAAACTTGCCTAATAGATCTTTAGGCTCTGTAGTGTTGTCTGGAATTACATCTAGCTTTTGCTTCTTGTTTACTATTGATGATCCTGTTTCGGAGGACCTAACAGTGGTCTTTGGATTTCCAACCGCAATGAACGCAACTCTCCTTTTTGTCTCCGGCTTGAGATCTGGCCGTGGAATTGAATGCACAGGAGTGGCAAGCGTATCAGGAAGAGAACTAGAACTGTTTCCATTCACCAGATGTATCCCACTGCGAGAATCATCAGCATCACTGTAATGGCTGCTCCCTGGTTGGTTTGCCAGAGCAACATCAGGTTGCTTGGTTGGGGACTTTGATTCGTCAAGGTTTTTTCTCTCTGCAAATTTGTCACAACTAGGCATTAAAAACCACAGATAAAGAAGCAATACTTGCAGTTTGTAGAAAATGCTGTATTTCAGTGAGCACTCATCAGCTATCATTCAGCCAGGCTATCATATGTTATAAGACATGTCAGACAAGTTACCAGCCAAATCACTATATATCACAATACCTTGCAACATAGCGGTTTATCTAACATGTTATTGTCACTTATAAGCAAAGGTTGATGGAAATTCCAAAAAAAGCAGTAATCTCAAGTAACTTGGAAACTGCTATAAAAGTTATAGTGGTTTTATCGGTTAACATGACATCAGAACTTCGTAGGACCACAATTAACACATTTTTGTACTACTCCATCGTTAATATGTTTTACATGATATATATTTACTTCAAATAACTTAATAAGAAAAATTCCATTCTCATGCTCTGAACATACAGTGATATTTGAAAATTCAGTACCAGCAGGAAGAAATCAAACATTGTCAGGAGTCAAGACCATGTATAATATTGCAGAACAAAACATGCTTCTAAAAACTTCTCAGGATGAACAGACGGTAAAAGATTCCAACCTTCACTGATGACTCCAAGTGTCTCATATTGGATTGATGATTCAAGAGCAAATGTATTTTTATCATCATCTTGGGCCTGCTGAGAGTCACCTTTCTTCCTTTCATGCAAAACAAATTTATCTTTCACCCATATGCACTCCAGGATATTACGAGCATTATTGCTTGAGGGGTAGTACTCTCTAAAAGCCTGCCAAAATATTTTTTGCAAAGCTAGTGAAACTATTATAAGTTTATAACATCCAGTTCAGTTTGTATTACAACCAACAACCTGATTTTACACCATACAACTTCTTCTTGATTGACAAGTGTACAAAATGCTAATGAGGAAGCAAAACACACTGATTTTAGACAATACAACTTCTTGATTGACAAGGATACAAAATGCTAAAGAGGAAGCAAAACGCACCTGCGCTCCACCAATACTGATCTTAACAGACTGCTTACTATCAATAAGATCCGTAACCTTATTGTACACTGACACAACATCAAGTAACATCTGTGAACACAATACCAGAAGATCAGTGTATAGAGCAGAAGCTCCACAGTTAAAAAAAAAGAAACATGCTTATTAGCTAGCCAGCATATTCTTCTAGTAACATTTCCTAACTTTTTTTAATAATAACAAATATAAAAGTTGGATCTCAAGTTACTGTTATATTAGTGTGCCAGAAATGCAATATCTGATTTTTCTTGGTACAACACATAGTAACACATGTAGATTATTCCACTCACCTGTTGGATCAGGACCCTCAGTCGTGCCAATAAAGCGAGCAATGCAGTGCAAAGATCCACAAAAAATGATTTAGCGAGTAAAAAAGTGATCTTTCTATAGTGTTAAGTTAGGGAATTCAGATAGCTTTGCAGCTAAATACAAAGTGGAAGAAATATGCAGCTAAATATGAAACAATTTCTTTTTAAGATTACGCAGATAGTTAAGGTGAAACATGCCTCACTAAGGCAAGACAACTGCAAATGTATAACTTGTTCTATATCTGTGCATAGGAGAATAGCAAAATCATGGGAATAATAAATATGAAGGATACACTGCTCCCATCATGACAGGTTCAGCCATCTACACAGAACAGGGAAAAAAATTGAAATAAAGAACAAAGAAAATGTAAGTGTGGTTTCTTTCTCTAAACAAGCAAAGATCTAAGTTGGCTAGTTCTGTCTGCTACATGTACCATATATAGAACAGTGAAGTGTACAACTTCCTTGGGGGTTTCCAAACATGCAAGGATCAGACTTTACATCTGAATTCTAGCTTAGCTAAAAACTGTGGCAAAAACGAGTTTGCCAAATATTGGTTGAATTTACCAAGTTCACATTACTAGTTTTGCCAATAATTTATATTAGAAGGAAAAAGAGAAACTATCATGATTTATTAGTGGGGAAACATTTATATATTATTCCACCAAAGTATTTGGTGCAGCTGATGCTTGCCAAAGATCTCAGTGGTATCAATTAAAAAAAAACACCTGGGATAACAAGCGGGCAATTCCCAAAAGCCTCTCATGGTGACTATGGTTTGCGCCAGGCTTCCTCTTACTCTGCCTACAAAAGAAAACATTAAGCAACAAACCAATTAATCCAATAAACAACAGCATCATCCCAAAAAAGAAGCTACAGCATGTGAATTTCCACGCAATGCTCACGCAAATGCAAAATTCTAGCCACACGATCACATGTTCCAATTCATATCATTATCCACAAGGGCATATATTTCTGCCACTACATGTTCCATACAGACACACACAACACAAGTGACCAAGATTATCTAGCGTGAGAGCGCAGCGGCGAGGCGGACGAGAAGCCCCACGGACGGACCTGTTCGGGGCAAGGATCGTGTTGGCCGGCTTGCGGCAGGCGAGGACGGGGAACACGGCGTTGAGGACCTCCCCGAGACCGGCGCCGACGAGGAGCTTCAGGTCCCTCCTCACCTGCGAGCCCACACGCACACACCGACATATCAGTACAGAGCCGCTCGCCGGGGAGCGGCGGGTAAGGGGACGAGCACAGCAAGGCGGGCGTGGCGGCGGTCGACCTTGAGGAGGTACTGGAAGTAGGCGGCGCCGCGGTGCTGGTTCCTGTGTTTGTACACGAGGCGCTCCAGCACCCCCGCCTCCGCCTGCAGGTTCCGCAGCGTCGCTCGCAGCCGCTTCTCCTCCTCCTCCTCCTGTCGCGGCGCCATGGCGGCCGCGGACTCGGTGGCCACCGCGTCCGTGCGCTTGAGAGCGCCGCGGCGGCCGGCGGCGGCGGAGTCCGTTGTTCACTTGTTCTTGATCGAGGTGGGCCGGACAGATAGCAATTGTTAGCAAATAAGTCGGCCCGCAGAGACGAGGCTCTGCGTCTTTTGATTGCATTTTTTTCTTTTCTGCCGTGTCACGATATGGGCCGGGCCCGGGAGGCCCGTGTGGTTCCCGGGCTGATTTGGGTCGTGCCGGTGTGGCTGTGAAAGGGGGCTGGAGGCCGGTGTTATGTGAAATTATTCGATTGATTGCATGAGATGAAATGTATACAAACTAGAACATGCTTGTATACTTGCTGGAACAATTTAAATTGTTTACTAAAACATGCTCGTGTTTTTGCTGGAACAATTCAATCTGACTACTGGAACATGGTCATACATGGTTTGCAACATGCTCATATAACTGATAAAAACATTTTAATTTACCTACCAAAACATGCTTGTGCTTATTGGAACAATTCAATTGATCTATTGAAATATTTTAATTTATCTATGGTCATACGTCGATCGTCCTTAGGAACCTCATCAGTCGTCACTAGGTACTAGGGAGGCATTCATCGCGGGAGAGGCACTCGAGGTTGGCCTGAACCTCCACCAAGACGTCCCTGGCCGCCGCTTCACTCTTGATTGGCGAAGCAGAGGCTGCTGATCGGCATGGGGGGATTGGGGATGGGAGAGGCCGCCGCCATGGCAATCCTCGACGTCCGGGCAGGCGCGCCTAGGTGCATGCCAGCCTCCAGCCGACCCAAACGGAGGAGGGCCGCCAATCAAGCCGAGAGCTAGCGCCCGGGGCCGGGCGGGGAATGAATGAGGAGGGTTCTTGGGGAACGCCGACGAGCGAACGAGATCGCCGCCGCACGGAATCCCCTTGAGTCGGAGCCGCCTTGAGAAGCCACATGCAGCAACGGCGTCGATGGCGGAGGGAGTTCGCCTCCGTCCGACGGCGGTGAGCGTGTGGCGGAGGCCTCTGCGATTTTCACGAATGGAGGGATCTTGTCAGGGTTGGGGTTCTCCGCACCATTAGCATCCGCGGTGAATCTGGAGGGAGGGATCTCAATGGAGATCTCACGAGCTTGGTCGTCGTTCTTGTGAATCCTGCCCTGTCTCTGCATCAGTTCCCTTCTCACATGCTCAAGATCCTCTGCCACTTCTCTCATCGCAGGCCTTTCATCCACATCCTCTTTTAGACACAGCATCGCAATTCTGCCAACTTTTCGGAGACAATCAATATTGCCAGTGGATGCAATCTCCTCGTCGAACATTTCTATCCCTTGGTTCTCCGTTTTACACGATTTGATGAAGCTTACAACAAGACTCTTATTTTGATCGGACCTTGGTTTCTTTCTTGTGATGAGCTCTAGAAGAACCACTCCGAAACTGTAGACATCACTCTTTTCTGTTAGAATACCAGTTTTCATGTAGATAGGGTCTATGTAGCTTAGATCACCTACCACAAATGTAACATGAACTTTATTTATGGTTAGGAATTTGGACGTCCCAAAATCTGATACTTTTGGTATGAAGTTGTCATCCAGAAGTATGTTGCGTGATTTGACATCCCCATGAAGAATTCTCCGTGTTGCATATGAATGCATGTAGACAAGAGCTTCGACTGAATCCATTGCAATATCCAACCGCAACCCCAATGGGATATTGGTGTTGTCTTTGTTGCCATGAAGGAGATCATAGAGGCTTCCGTTAGGGGCAAACTCGTAAACAAGTATTGGAATATCTACCTCCAAGCAACAACCAAGAAGTCTAATAACATTCTTGTGATTTATCTGGGATTGAATTTCAATTTCATTTGCAAACTCTTTTTTCCTTTCATTGTCAACTGCAATGGATCGTTTCACTGCAACCTTCTGGTTGTCGTCCATGTTTCCCATATAGACCTCACCCAAACTACCTTTGCCAAGGACAGTGCTATAATTCCTTGTGATGTGATCTAACTCCTCCTTTGTGAAGATTTTAATATTATTGATCTTTTTCAATAGGGGGCCACCGTTTCTCTCAAAGTATGCTCTAAGCTTTCTCTTCCCACGCTCCATAACCATGAACGTCGACATGACTATAAGAAATGAGATGCCACATATCACCCCTGTAAAATAACACATGCATGGCCAATGTCAGATCCATGTATGCTTTGATCTACCTAATTTTTTTTAAAAAAATCATAATAAAGAGGGTTTCTATATGAGCTATAAAATATGAGGATACAAAATATGCTTTCAAAATTCGGATTTGATGAACATGTTTACTCAAAAGGAGGGTTGCATCACCATATCTAACATCATAAAATCTACTGCATAGCATTGTAGCAATGTTTGGTGAAACAAAAAAAAAATCAAATATTTGAGATTCTTTAAATTTTCTGAACAAGTATAAGTTTTAATTAAATTTATTATATTTTATATAATATTCTAGCATTTGTTTTGATTCATTGGCTACCTAGAAGATAAATAATTTAATTATTAGGTTGTACGTCAGTGTCTATGTGTAAAGGGACATGGCTAAAGGGTCAACAGAAATTAATTTTCAATGTAAAGTGATTTCCCATTGAATTTTATGTAGCTAATGTGTACTTTACTATAGAAATCATGTCATTAGATTTTAAAATATTATATGACACTAGTATTTTTCAAAACAACAAAAATCATTCGTCAAATAAACTGAAAAAAAAGAGGTCGAAGGAGACGTACAAGTGCATCATAGTCATGTTTGAATTGTGGAAAAAAGTATTAATTTGGCCTTTAATTTTTTCTTTTATTCCATTTTGATCCTTAAACTACAAAATTGGGTTAGTCTGGTTCTTAAATTATTTTGCTGACGTGGTTTCACATAAGAGGTTTTGGATGGTTTATGTGTGAGAGAGAACAACACACACATAGAGAGAGGGCATGGTGGAGGTGGAGCATGGACCGCTCTTGGAGTTGGCGATGTGGGTGTTGCCGGTGGTGGTGGAGGTTCTGTTATAGGCACCAAAACATTTGTTTCTTGTATTATTTACTGCATATTTGCGTAATTAGGTGTGTACTTAATTACCTATAGAGATCTGGGCCGCACGAGAAAAATTGGGTGCGCACGCCCTGTTCTTGGGATCACCGTGGCTGCCACGTTGGCATCTGCACTCATAAGATCCCTCCGTGTTACTACAAATTCCATAGCACGTGTAGTTCATCGGATCCGAGCACTCATCTATATCTGCACATAGCAACCAAAATATCACTAGTATACATTAAAGTTGGAGAAGTCTTTTTTTTTTCTTTTGTAATTAAGGAGAGGATATCAGAGCAGTGCAAATCAAACGAATTCTATTTTTTTTCCTCGATTACTTTGCACTGCCTCCTAATCCAACAAGCTATACCTGTGCATCCATCGACAATATAGGCGTTTCCCTCGTATCCTTGGGAGCATTTGCAGATGTACCCAGGGCCATTTGCAGAAGGGAAGCACTCGCTGTTCTTGCTCTTGCACGCGTACGATGGTTCGTCCATCCTCGCGTCTGCGCACGCCATCGCCGCCGACGAAGCGCCCGGCGGCGGCCTGATAGCCCAGTCGAGCCACACCGGCATCATCCGGCCCAGGTCCATGCTGAGGTCGGCGCGGCGGAACTTGTAGCTCTCCCTGTCCACCAGGAAGCCATAGCTGCACTGGCTGAAGCTGTAGAAGTAGGGGTGGTTGTCGACATCGGAGAAGGCGATGCTGTTGTCCGTCATGCCCGGCGGGATGTCCACCTTGCAGCAGCCGAGGCCAGCGCAGTGCCCGTCCACCGCGCTCTCGGCGCTGACGCAGTACGATGTGCAGCCCGTGTAGTAAGCGTAGTCGTACGGGGGAGGAGCGCCGCTGCTGTTCTTGATCGCCCCGCTCTGGATGTAGCCGGCGGCGTTGCAGCCGACGACGACCATCTGGTTGCGCGCGTGCGAGATGCGGTACACGCCGTGCGGGTTGAAGAGCACCTTGGCGTCGGAGCGGCGAGCGACGCGGCCGCTCGCGTCGATGCACGACCAGGCGACGGGGAGCTCCACCTGAGCCTCGCTTAATGGCGCGACGGAGAGGCTCAGCACCTTGTACATCATGTTGCCCGTGACGAGGCTGCTGGTGAGGAAGGGTGTGGAGCCATCGCACGAGATCTCGAAGCCGCTGTCGTGGAAGCAATTGGCGCCGATGCCGAAGGGGTAGGGGATGTCCACGCCGCCGCAGCTGGCCTGGCAGCCCGGCAGCGCCGCGCTCTTCACCGCCCCGGTGGTCGGCGGTGGGGAGCTGCTGGCTACCGCCGTAAGTAGCAGCAACGCCGCCACGGAGGACAATAATCTTCTTGTGGTTGCCATGATTCTCGATCTTCAATTCCTCTCTTGCCAATATTTCGGTAGGTCAATAGATATTACTCCACTACAGGCAAGTGAAACTTGCGCCGCAAGCCCCTTAACTCCTTGATGGGATATCTGGTGGCTGGTGTGGAGATAACTTTGGCCGTTTTTATTCACGGCTTTGGTTTGGTTTTGTTTGTTTAATAAAAATTTTATAGATTATTTTTTAAAGTGATCTAGGACGCCAAGTCAGACATGTCGCGGGAGGAGGATACTGCTGGAAATCCATCGGAGTAGCTTTTCTTTATGGTCTTTCCTGTCTCTAATGGATGTCTGGATGTAATCTCTCCTTTTTTGTCTTTGTCCTGGGACAAGCTACCAGACTTTGTTTTTTGGATAGGTTGCGTAGATCGTAGACGACGAAGAACAATTACAGATGAACACAGAGATGTAGGAGAGGAAAGTTTCTTTATTACTTTTCTCAGGGATACATAATAGATTGAAACCTCTCCTATTTATGCTTGAGTCCTAGGGTTTCGGCTGATCCATCCAAGTGGGTCCCACCCCTTAGCCGTGCCGGGCCCAAGGCCGGCCCGTGCTCGGGTGTGGTTTCTCAACACTCCCCCTTGGACCTTGCCGCGTGATGCATATGCCCCAAAAACTCCATAAAAACCCAGTGGGAAAAATGCTGGAGAAAGAGTACATAGCATACGCTTGATGTGCGCACGGATTTGCCTCGTTAAAAACCTCACGTGAGAAACTTCATTGAAAACTCACTTAAGAAAAAAAGAGTACAGATCCACCCAACATTTCTTCGTATTCATACATTCATTCATTCAAGTTGGGTACTCGAACTTCATGTTCAAGATTTCAATTCATAATATGTGAAGTTTCTCCTCCTGAATTCTGCACTTCTTTCAGTCTTCTCATTCTAATTCCTTTCACGCATCTTTCAAAAATAGATGCAGAGAATGACTTATCAAATAAGTCTGCTATATTCTCAATTGACTTAATGTGCAGAAAACTGATTCTTTACTTGGGGTTCGTATACTTAATAAATTTCTCTTCACATATCCAGTCTACAATTGTGCGACACATGCTGCATTATTTTCATAATTGATATTAGGGGTTCATTCAGCGTACAATCCACATGACTGAAAATATGGAATGACCTTCTTCAAAGCCATGCATATTCATAATAGGCTTCATTCATTGCTATGATTTCCGAGTGGTTTGTCGACATTGACATAAGAGTCTGCATTGACGACTTCTACTTAATTCTAATTCTTACCACATAGGAAATATATTCATATTCATATCTTGGTTCTTTCATTCCAAGATTTATCTTTCTTTAGAGGTATCGGGAGATGTCCTTGATTCTTTCAAATGCCCTTCTTGTGCTCTGCATTATACCAAGTTGATAAAATTAACGGCAATCGCAACGCATGTAAAGCAAATGCATTGTACTGCCGTATGCTATTCACGAGGTATATGAGCCATTCAAATTCTGATACAGAACTTCATGTTTCTAGACATCCTCCTCCTCATCCCTAGGTCTATACAGGTCTAGGTCTATAAGAAATGACCGACCAACCATTGGGTTTTCGTGGATACACCTTCTTAAAATCAAACATTTACAACACGATCAACGTGTAGGTTGACTGGTGTGGCGAGATTCATTTGGCATATGCTCAAGGTATTAACCCAAGCTGCAATGGCCAATCCATTCATCTCTTTCTCATACGTCAAGTATGTGCTTTATTTATTTATTTTTGTTCAGTCTGTATGGTAATGCAAAGGATTACACTGTACAGATTTCTATTTGCTCTATCTTAGTTTAGAACAATGATACTCATGTATCTTCATATATAAGTCCACCCAAGTCTCTTTCCAGTTACAACATCCATTCAATTCATTTTCTTTGTCAACTTTCAGTTGAGTACTGCCATTGAGATAAGGGTATCTAAAGGTTACACCACCCATGACCGAGGAATAAGTTTCTTCATAAACAACGCAAAGGCGCTGAGTGAAACATATTACTATCAGCCTTGCTTTGTACCATACCACTTCATTTTCTTCACTTCTCATTACGAACAAAGGCCCACGGGGCATACACTAGGGTATGTGCGGCGCAGACGTCCAAGTACTTCTCCTTTGTTCAGAGAAAATAGTTTTGCGGTGATTGCCTTCTTCTATTCTTTTCGGTCCAGCCGTGTCTTACACTCAAAAAGATGCAGGCTCAGAATCGGGTTCAATTGCTTTAGCAATCTTCTTTGCAAAATATTTGTCGACATAGGCTGTGATTCTATTCATATATCCCCATAGTGCACAGAGTTTATGGCCATTTCTTCATAGGGTGCTTCGTGCACTTGTGCTACTTGCACCATCACTTGCTCTGCACCGCTATTTCCCAATCGCGGAAACAAGGACCTTTAGATGGTTGCCGATGTGCGCATTCACATGCTCGTCTGCACGCCCTTTGGTACGCTCGTTTGCATGTCTTTCGGCTTCTTCTTTTAATTCTTTATTCTTGTACCGGTAAATTTAAATCTGGGAGTGCCTCGCTAGCGTGTCGCTTTCACCGGTGCTGTGTCTCAACCTGGCTCCCTTCTTATTCTTTCTTTTATGGGGCATTTTCGTGACCGGTTGTGACAAGTCCTCATTACCCTTTTTCTCCGGGCGTCTCCGGGTACTTCGGGTTTGAGAATCCAGATTCACTGCCCTTTTTCTTTGAGGCCTCGGAGCAGTTTGAGGGGTGCTACTCGATGCCTTCTTTGGCACTTCAACCCTCTCTGGTGCATTGCACGCTGGCACATGCGACTTTATCACACCCTTCAAATCATAAAAATGATTAGGCAGTTCATTAATTTCTTAAATGCTTTAAAATTCATACTAGTGCGGCTAATGCGCGGGAATGCATTAGTGGTGTCTGAGGTTAGCCACATATTTTTCCGGCATTCTACTTTTCAGGGTTCTATTCCTCCCCCTAATGACGGGAAATCATACTCAGTCATTGTTAAATTCAGTGCAAGTGTGATATAGGTACATAAAACTTGCATTCAAAAATTGGGAAATTTCTTTTCTTTGCACTAGTCGGATGTTGTGGGACTACGTGTCCCTTTATTAATTGATGAGGGCTGCTAATCGGGCTTCTATTTCTTTATTCAATATAAGACAACTCAGCAAGTGCGGCCGGACATCTCTAGTCCATGACGCTCGAACATGAGATATATAGTGCTCTTCTTGGATATTCGATATAGTTCAACGATTATCGATCAGTTAGCATTGTCCTTCTTATTTTGGACTTCATAATAATGATCAGATAATTTATTCTTTTTAATTCTTATGATCTGCGAGATCAGCTTCACGAACATGTGGTTTATGTAGAGAATAAACTCATGCCTTACCACAAAAAAGCAATTGTGAGCACTAGAATGTCGTTAAGTGCCCTTGGCAAGGGTGCATACTACATGAACCTCTCCTAGATGCATTCCAGGCAAGGAGAAAACTCGACTTAACCTTTAATAGGAGAGTGCCCAGTTCATGATTCAGAAATTCTTATACTAATGCTATGTCCTTGCGAGTTGATTGCACCTCATCTTTTCTATAATTAAGATGGCAATTCTACGATGCCAGATGGAAGAGATTAGAGTTTCTAAATACATTCTAATGTAGTATAGCCCAAATTCAAATGGAGGGGGATTCTAATATTCTTTATTCACATCCATTCATGCTTCACAATGTATAGCAATTCTTTTGCCATTCTTCATTGGTCTCAACGCGGAAACGGTCGGCATGGATGTCTTTCAAATTTAAGAGAGTTCAAATGGATTCGGGTAAAACAATGTTTCTTTAAAGTGCTGATGTAATACCCACAGAATTTATGTCGTCTCTTAAAATTTATTGGTGTTGCTAAACTACCAACAATTCATATCTCCATAGGGCACTACACTAGTTCTATTCATAGTTGCAATCAGGCAATGGCAATATTCATAATTCATATAATTCAAATATTGACTGCAACTTCAGAGTATATATTGGAATATAGGATAATTCATAATAAACATGAGAATTAAGGTTTGCTCTTCGAGAGCTTCAATTCTTTCATTCAAATAGTGTGCTCTTCGAGAGTTTGAAATTCTTCATACTAAAATTCATAAATGTCTATTAGCGACCACAATCTACAGGGAGAAAACTAATAGTGCAATTCTTGCATAATTAAATGCTACAATTATACACTTTCTCTTAGCGTCAATTCTATTTGTCGAGATCTTCTCTTCTTTATTCACTTCTTGTGACTTCAGTACGATTAAGAGGCGGTGCAAAGTTGTCTCTTCATAGGTATATTCTACCAAAAGGTTTCTTTTCTAGCTACGGTGAGACACCTCTACTGCTTTGAAATTCTTTCGGTCTAATAAGCCGCAATTTCATCAATAGGTTTGCGGCGAATCTTCGACCAATGCCCCTAAATGTCACATTTATAGCACATCTTGACCTAGTGGTCATATGGCTTGCATTATGTGACTTTATTCTTATATGCTGTATCACTTGGACAATGGACTTTCTTTTCTAGGTCAATTTCTATAATTTCCCTTCATTCCATTCCTCCAACGAAACGAATGAGCTTTTCATCCCTAGTAGCTGCTTAATTGCACTGAGGTGAAAAGTGGGAGGTACAATCCCCTCGTTTGTGATCTTGTCACATAGAGAGAGATCGTATAAATTCTATGCATATTGAGTTGTACTCGGTCATAATTCTATAGTCTGCAAACCTTATGTGCACCAAATCCTGTTATGCTTATGGCAGGATAGCATGCTTGAGCTTCATAAGCCACTTCTAAAGTGTAGCACATAGCATCAATGTGCTCTCCCTCAACCATGCATGTAAAATTTGGTAAGGAGGTGGTGTCTAAGAAATGCGGTGCTTTCGTTCTGTGTATCGATAGGTTTCTTTCCCTTGCAGGGACCTAAATCGATTGACAGTGTTGGGTTTCTAGGGACCAAATACAATCATCACATTCTATGTCCAAATGAGATAATTCAGGCCACAAAGGGCCAATTTCTCAAATTCATAAATTACGATACCCGACAATTTCATATTTCAAAATTCTTTCATAAGATTACACTAAGTAATCAAGAGGAGAGAGTGGTGCTATATAGACTTCAATTAATAAATTCTCATGTAAATCCAATATTCCTACTTATATGCCATTACCAATTCATATAATAAACAGGCAAAAACTGATAATTACAAAAGCAAATTCAAGAGGTAATTGCATAAAAGTAATTAACAGTAGCTAAATAAGCTTGCAAATTCAAAACTGAGGTCATAAAGAACTCCCAGGATGCTCTCCTGCCTGAATATATGCTTTCTTCAATTTCTGCTAATTCCAAGGGCCTTAATGGAATTTTCAGTGCTTAGGAAAAGCTATACGCAATTTCCAAAATTCGTAGGGGCTTTCTGCAATATTTTTAAATTCAAAAAATATATTTCATACAATTCTCCAAACGCCAAGGATTTTGCTATAAAACAATAGCCTAGACAATTCCTCATAATTTCTAGGAAATCCAAGGACTTAATTCATAAGATCACAGGGCAAACAGATTTTATTCCCCATTTTCCGGTCTGCTCCGGCCCATTTTTTCTTTTCTTGGTCTGGTCCGTTCAAAACCGGTCCAGTAGCCCCTATTTTTCATATTTATTTCATGATCCGGCCCGCGCCCTTCTTTTCATAAATTTCAGGGGACAAAATGTAATTTCGCAACGCGAAAAATACACATGCAATTCAAAATTCAAGCCCCATGCAATTTCATTTTCTTTTTCTCAATTCTTTATTTCTCTCTAGCTCATAGCCTTTTCTTTTCTTTAGCCTACGGCCGAGCCATTTCTTTTCTTTCCTACTAGGCCTACTATCCACGTTGGCCTGTAAAGATAGGTCATGCATGGTCACGGATACAATCCGCGGGGCGTGCCGGCATGCAAGGCATTTTGCTCGGTGGCCCACCACGCGGTGCAACGGCTTGCTAGGTGGCATACGGCCGGTCGGCCTGCTAGTGGCCCACGAGGGCGAAAGCCTACGGCTTACCACGGCGGCCTCCCACGGCCTACTAGTTGCATCACATGATGCGAGCGCTGGCTCGCTAGGGTTTGTCCGGCGCCGCCGCCAAGGGAGCGTGGATGGCGGCGCTGTGACGGGTTGGCCGGCGCGGCGGCTCGATACAGATCTGGGCGCGGCGGCGCGAGCTCGGCGCGCGGGCGCTAGGCGCGGGCGTGGCCGGCGCACAGCACGGGGCGACGCGGCGTGGCCTGCACACGGCGCGGGCGCGACCGGCCTTCCAGGGCGGCGCAGCGCGGCCAGTGCACGGCGTGGCGCGGGCGCGGGCGGCGCCGGCCTTCCAGGGCGCGGCCAGGCGCTGCCGGCGCGGCTTTCTTCAACGGCGCCGGCGACGGCACGGCGCGGCCCGCTGCATAGGGATGCGGACACGGCCGGCGAGGCAAGCAACGGCGCAGCGCGCGCACGGCGCTTCAATTTTTCGATTCTTTGCTTGCGTTCGTCGCCGATCCAGAGGGCCAGCGGTTAGATTCAACAGGATCTACGAGATCCAAGCAAATTCTTCGACAGATTCAAATGGGATCCCGTGGTAGAAACCGATCTATACCTTCGATTCTTGCGGCAAAGACGGGATGCGCGAACTATCGCGTAGGATAGATCAACGGGTCCCGGCTAGGCCGACGGAGGGGACGAAGATTCGATGCTGTTCGTCGGCGACCGATCTCCGGCGTCGTTCATCAGAGCTTCGTGCTGATAACGTGTTAGACAACCACGCTACCGGGTGTAGTTCGAGGTTCTTTTAAGATCGTAGATCGTAGACGATGAAAAACAATCGCGATGAACACGAGATGTAGGAGAGGAAAGTTAACATTCGCTTTTCGCGATACATAATAGATTAAACCTCTTCTATTTACGCTTGAAATACAGGGTTTTATTGGTCCATCCAAGTGGGTCCCACCTTAGCCGTCTTGCCCAAGGCCTACCGTGTTTCGGTGTGGTTTCTCAACATTTTGATCGCTACTTGGGGTTGTGGGGCATGGGTTTCCTGCCTTCTCTTCCCTCCTCAGCTTTATTTTGTGGTGCTGGTTGTAAAAATATTGGTTGTTTCCGTTCTAAGTAATGGAAATAGGAGTGTGGCTCCTTTTGTAAAAAAAAAATTTCAGTATAGCATTTTGTAATAGTTTTTAGAATTTTAGGGTTTACTTAAAAATCTTTAAATATTTGTTAAAATAATTTTTTAGCTTTTTTGTTTAAAACTCTTAGCTTTTGACTTAACCAAATCGATCCAAAGCGAACCATGAATCATGTAGGGTTTTATCACGAGTGGCAGCACCGGTGCCAGCACTGACGAGAAGACTCGTCTTTTTTGCTAGCCGAGGAAGAACCATCGCGCTGTTGGAAAAAGGAAACAGATAGTGAGGGCCCCACCCGTCTACAAGCAATGGCAGGGAAATGGAAAAATAGGCCTATTTTTAAAGATGGAGATATGGGATATTGAAAACAGGGAACCAAATAGTAGGGACCTGTTGGAGCGATTTAACGAACCTTTATCCTTGAATTTAGGAAAAAATGACAGAATAAATACTATATTGAAATTTGGAGCTATCCATGAAAAACGCAAGCAGAACTTAGACTACGAGATTTGATCAAATATCCTAAAATGTGTTTTGAGGTTTGTGATGTTTGATGTGTATATCTTCACATATCCACTAAAGTAAATATTTGGGACAAACTGAACATGAATCTTTTTTTTTGAACAATGTCTTAAATACTAGCAATGGCTACGAGCCCGTGGCGCGTGGCATCTGTTTCGTAAGGCAAACTCACATTTTATTTTTATGTTTTTTAAGAAATTGTATTATTTTGTAATCCAATTTATATAAGTCAGCATTTGTAATGCTTAAATATATTTATGGACCCTCACCAAGTTTATATTTTTGAATCCTTAGTTCGAACTCGCATTATGAAAACTTTTAATTTTTGAAGAAAATTAATTTTGGATATTGTTTTACAGGCATGGTTTTGAAGCTTTCAAATCTATGTGCTTTTGTGACCCATCATGAGTAAAATTAAAAAAAGGACAATCAAAACAAAATAGTCACTTAATAAGAAAGGGGAAACTATTTGTAAATTTGGACTCCAAAAAATTTTGAACAACATAAACATTTTATGGATGTTCTTTGTTCTGGCATGTTTAATTTTTGGAAATTTTCATTCTTTTTGTTTTTTGTGACCTGTCAAAAATGAAATGCTTAGTTCGAATGTTGCATTACAAAGACTTTTTTTAAAAAAATATTTAAATTTTGGATGTTCCTTTATAGACATGGTTATGAAACTTTGAAACCTTTTTTTGGTGACGTACCATAAATAAAGTTGAAAAATGTAAAAAAGAGGGAATATGCCCTTACTATGAAAGAGCAAATTATTTGTAAATTTGGATTTTTTTACTTTGAATAACATCAAAACATTTTTTTTAAAAAAATTAAATTTTGGATGTTCGTTTGCACACATGGTTATGAAACTTTGAAATCTATTTTTTGGTTACGTACCATAAATAAAGTTCAGAAATGTAAAAACGAGAAGGAGTATGCCCTTAACATGAAAGAGCAAGTTATGTGTAAATTTTTACTTTATAAACTTTGAATAACATCAAATTTTTTATGGATATTATTTTTGCAGCCAAGTTTCATTTTTTGAAACTTTCATATTTTTTTTTCGACATGCAAAAAAAAAAAACTTGAAGAAACAGGAAAGGGAAAAAAGCACAGCGCTGTGTAACTGGATGGGGAAAAAGCCAAAAAATATACCTTTGCACGAACCATTACCATGAAACCATGGTATAATTTTTTCTAGTGAGCTAAAAAAATGCCTTTTCCCCTTTTTTTTCTCCTGATGTTGCAAACCAGGCCAACGGATCGCGCGGCTGGCTAGATCCAATGGCTCTAGCAGATCCAACGCACCTGCGCGGGCGTTTTTGTAACAAAACCCTCCGGTTTCAGTTGAATCAACCCGCCGTCCCCCCGAAACCCTAGCCGTCCGCCCCTGCCCCTGCCCCTGCCCCTGCCCCTGCCCCCTCGCCTCCTCCCTCTTTGCCTCGCTTCCCCCTCACGCCGCCTCCTCCCTCCCGTCCTCTCCATCGCCGCATCGCAAGCTCCGGCTCCCAACACATAGCCTCCTCGCCACCTCCTTGCCGTGCATCCACACCCAAGAATCGCCGCCGAGCATCGCCTCGTCGCCTCCACCTTCTTTCCCTTGGCCCGGCGGCGGCTGATCAACGTCCCACCACAAGGGAGGCAGGAGGCAGCCGGCGTTGAGGTTCCCGACGGCTGTCCGGTTTGTCCAGATCTGGAGGTGTGCGAGCTCAAAACGACGGAGCTCCGGCGGGCTGCCCCCCACGCCTCAATCCTGCACGGCGCCGCCGCCGCTAGCCCTAGCCACACATCGGCGACAAGCAGGCCCTCCACGCCGCCACCGTCGTCCTCGGCACTCCGGCCGCCTAGCACCACCTCGGCGTCAGCTCCACCGCCCAGCACCGGCCCCGAAGCTGGATGTTGTCTTCCTTTTGATTATATCCAGTTTCTATTGATATATGCAAAGCATGCATGAATCATGTTGTCTTCCTTTTAATTTTACCCAGTTTCTGCTTTTCGCCATTTGTTCTGTTAGGTGCTGTAACTGCAGGATAAGATCTTCCAGGGTTATTCACATATTATGAGCACGAAACTGTACAACTTTATAGATTTATTTTGGCTCACTGTAGTGTTCAGCCGGCCGGAGCGAATGTGAAATTGTTTTTGAAAAGGTAGGTTTCCAGCATGAGTTTAGTTAGCAAGGGAAACATTATGTGGATGTGATTTTTGAAGGAATTATCGACCACATTGCAGAGCTTATGACCAATTCGTCTGCAAACTACCTTGTACAGAAGCTGCATAATGGTCGTTGCTGTGCATATGCTGAGGGTCGTTGCTGTGCTGACGGATGACCCTGTTAAGCTGCTGAGAATGTCTCTGAACACACATGGGTAATGATCTCTTCTCTAACTGATCAGTTAAGTGCATCATGATCCTGACATTCGAAGCAATTGGACTTCTAAACAATTTTGGCAAATATTGATATGAGCATGCTGTGATTTCAGTCAGCAATGAAGTACACAGGCAGAAAAGCAATTGTGCTATGATGCTAACACTGCAATATAACCCCCTTTGAGGAAGGAGGGGGGGTTTAAAGGGATTGTCTTTTTATTTCAGTAACTGTTATGCAATGATTGCTGATGATTTGGTTTCTGTGATTTGGTTTCAGGACAAGGGCAGTACAGAAATTGATAGAGACTGTTAAGACCAGGGAGCAGATTGTGCTTTTTATTTCAGCACTACAACCATGCTTTTTGGATCTCGTCAATGACCTTAACGGTAATCATGTCATACAGAAATGCCTGGCACACTTTGGGGTAGAAGAGAATAAGGTACGATAGCACTTAATCTACATACTTACTCACCCAAAAGTTCACACACTTGTATTGATTATGTAGTGTGGATTCCACTTTACTACCATTTTTTTGCTATATCATTGAATTTGAGCAATTATTAATTGTTGCATTTTTATTTGTTTGTAAATGATCTGCACAAAGTCAGAACCAGTGTTGAGCACATGGAATTTAACGGCTGTGGTGTACCACTGGCTTCATCTAATTCTTCTCTCTTACCTGACCAAAGCAAAACTAATGGAGTTGGAACAAAAGGACCTATTAACTGTTCTTTGCCTGGTGAGGAAAGCCATATTACTGGACCACAAAAGGTACAGGCTGACAAATGGATTCATGAGATGATCCCGATGGCACATAGACTCCTTTCAGTTTTTATCATGGAGGATGATTTCTCTGATTTCAATGGTGTGCAAGGAAATATACTTGTCGAATATTCAAATGGCCACATTCCTGGCAATGCCAACAGATACCTAGAAAATGAACTTCAAGCCAGTGCCATAACATCTAATTTTGAGTTGAGTGTGGATTTCACGCACTCAAATAACACTTCAGTGGTACATCAGAGCCTATGTAACGGATACACAGCTTGCAGTAATTTCATCAGCTCAAATAGTAAAAACTTTGTCCATAGTGAGAATCTCACTTGGAGTCAATTTTGCTGTATACCCAGCACATGAAATTATTCCCCT
Source organism: Raddia guianensis (assembly GCA_036346415.1). Classification (NCBI taxonomy): domain Eukaryota; kingdom Viridiplantae; phylum Streptophyta; class Magnoliopsida; order Poales; family Poaceae; genus Raddia; species Raddia guianensis. The sequence continues at coordinate 12,102,638 of CM070542.1, forward strand.
TCCCCCCATATGAATATCAGTATGGACAGATGTCTGTGAATGATAAGGTTTTGATCGAGCTGCAGAGTATTGGCATTTGCCCAGAGACAGTGGTGTGATCCCTTAAACTCTGAATTTGTGAACACTTAATGTTGTTCTTTTCAACTTATTTGCTAATCCATTTGGAAAACACAAACACTTTAGTTTTTTAGCCCTTTTTTCTTTAATCTGAAAGGTGTGTCTAAAGACTCTAAAAACAAGTTAAATGAAGTGGGTCATTTGCTAAAAAAACAGTGTAGGTCTTTTAAAAAGGAAAGCACACGAGCAAATAAGTCGAAAAGAACAACCTGCATTTGAAAACTTCATTAGTGTTTTATGTAGGTTTTTATAACTTTGTATGCTTTGAAATCAGGTTATGACCTTTATATTTTCCCTTGCAAATGGCTCTAGAAGTTACGTAATATTCTGACTTCCTCAGAATTTATTACGGGAAATCTTTTTTTTTAACATTCTGGACTTCTTGTTATGGTTTTTGCCTTATGTTTGCAATACGACCAGCCAAAGCTAGATGAAGGAGAGCACGAGGACATCAATAAAATGATCTCAGAGTTGAGGAAAAGGCTGCATGATCAGGTTACATGAACAATAACTCCTAAAAACATATGTTCAAATTTCTGCTTAAGAAAACAAGCCTTTGATTTTGATGGAACCTGAATGCATACTTCATTACTCTATGTACTATTTTCAATGTATTGATATGATTGCATCAAATCCTTGTATACTTATTACAATCTCTATCATGCTTCTGAAAACTTGGGTTTTGGTCTACCACACAGGGCACAGACTTGCGTCTACCAAGACTAAAGATCGAGAATGCTGGTAAGTAACTACATCACGAAGTCCTGAGTCCTGACATGAATTAAGAACAGCTCAGAGGCAATATTTCCTTGGCATTTCAGAAAATCAAGGGAAGGCCAGCTTGGTATATTAAAGGTGGTGAGCTACCTCACTTGGAAAACTTAATTTCACCTTACACATGCTTCGGTGATAAGTGGGGAAATATGTATGTGTTTTGTAGGCGAACTGTACAATCGATGGCATCCCGGTGGATGTTCTTATTACAGGGGCTGCACAAAACCGCAGCGGTAAGTTTAGGTTAGGTCTTCATGCATGCTATTTTAAATGATTGGTTGCATCAGAAAATGTAATGTGCTACCTCTGTAATTAGTAGAGAAGAAGTCCATATATGGAATACAATTACTATACTCTTCTGTTGGTCTTTTATTTATGCTTGAATTCAATTCGTTATTTTTTTTCCTTTAATAACAATACTGGTAGAAGCAGGCCTTCGGCTCTTAAAATTAGAGACAGTCTCATCCAAAGCTGCTTTTGTGGGTAGTTGTAGGTGTCATGGCATCCGAGTTGGCAAATGAGCTTGTAGCGTTTCGTTTGATGATTGATCCAAATAATATAGGCCAAAATAATATAGGGCCTATATTATTTGTGTAATTTTTGTAATTTGTGCAAGTCATCTGAGCATACTGTGCAGAACCGCAGATGTGTTTTGTCTTCAAAGTTTGTTCTGTGCTTTTTTGTGATCCGCCAATGAACTCCTGATATTTGGTTCGAGCTCTGTTCCATGCTGGAATCAAATAGCAATAGAAATTCAGGAATACTATACTAATTCCATCTATCGAGTTTAACTAATTTTTATGGCCTTTTTTATCATTGTAGGCTTCAGGTGATCACTATATCTCATCAGTATGTTGAAAAAGTACTCCTCACAACATCTTTCCTATAGGTAGTTTGTCAATCCGAGGGGGGCATATTAAAGTGTTTTTTATTTCTTCCGTTGCAACGTACGGGTATTTTTGCTAGTATATGTAAAGGAAGAACGAACGATCGGATTTAACCCGTGGCCGTCATCGGACGGTCAAGGCTGGCCGACGACGTGACCTAACCAACAGCCGGCTGGTTAGGCGCTTTGTAATATAGAATGATGAGAGATGTGTGTATCATCCATTCTCTCTGACATTGTATTTTATCGAAAAAACCATTAAAATCCAAACAATCAAATCTTCCTTCCTTCTCCTCTCCCCCTCCCCTACTTCACCCTTTTCCACCCCGGGTGAGTCGGCTCCTCCCCATGGGCACATGCAACGTCAACCATTGTCCCCCATGAAGGCTCCCATATGAGCAGCTACATTTGGGCTCGGTGGCTCGCCTGGCTTGGCTCATGGACGGCCGGTGCCACAACTCCTACATGAGCTAGTGTAGTTGGTAGCAGGGAGACGGCAAATCGGCAATGGTCTCCAATAGCGCTCAGCCACCCACGGGAGCAATCGGCTTGACCGTACATGGAGAGAGAGAGAGAGAGAGAGGAGAAAACAACCCGAGTGATTAGTTTTGACATTTTAGAGAGTTTTTTTTTAAAAAAAATTGCATGAGGGGTATATGGGATAGTTGTGCGCACGTCTCGACACACGGCCAACAATGGTCGCACATAAGATGGGGGAACTCCTTGGCTAAAGAAAAGCATATTATTCCTATAAGAAATGAGATATGTCGTCTGCGTGAACCAAGCTCGTACATGCAACCAAATTCATGCAGTATATATGATGACGCAGGGGAGGAGAGCATAGGAGAGAAGGATAGGTGGTTTGCTTGTCGCGGTTATCGGTCCAGGCTGGAGTAAGAGCATCCCCAATAGTCTTCCTATCTCATCCTCTAAAACACTATTCATATGTGTATGAATATTTTATGAGATGTGATAGAGGGATTGTTGGGATGCTCTCTGAGTTTAAAAACAGCTCTTTGATGGTTGATCTGGCTGTTGAAATTTTACGCTCTTGCTGTAGCGGTTAGCCACGATTTATGTGGTTAACTGGTGGTGAATTGATGGATAAAGGATTCTAGGGCGGGCCATGATGATTCGGGTACGGAAGGACGCCGGCAGTGTGGAAAGCTGGCAGCTCGCTCTTGGTGATCAGTAAGTAGCATGATTGCGTCATATGGTTAACCATTGCAGGATGAGGCTCAAGTAGCGAGAAGCGAATGGGAATTACTGATGCCCAACGCGATGTACTCATGCAGTGTGGTGTGCATGCACGCATGTGGGTGTTCTGTTTCTATAGGCTGTAGCATTTGTTTTCATGCATATTAGGCTATTAGCCAAAGAAGGGCTTTGTGTCGGTGCAAGTTCAGCTCAAGTCGTGGGATCGAGAACCGGAGCAAATGTCTGAATCACTGGAAGTTGAAAGGAGCAGATATATCTTTCATGATCCATGTTTTTTATGAGTGTAAAATGACTTACAAATCATGCAGATTTTTCCAAATTTTGTGCGGAGTACAGGGCTGGGGGAATGATGAAACAATCTCTTATGTGATCTAGGACTCCGGGTGAAAAGAGAACTTAGTCCATCCTTCCCTTGCGGGTGAAAAGAGAACTCAGTCCATCCTTCCCTTGAGCACTCTCTCCTGAACTTCAGTGGGTGTGCTGTAACCAGGAAAAAAAAAGAAGACAAATGCTCAAATGTCAATTGGTGCAAAGGTGGACCACACCACGTTTGCATATACTGTATAGTACGATATGTGAAAGTTTGCAAGGCATGTGGAACTTACATAAGAAGAACATGACCTCCCCACCCACTAAGGCAATCACGATCAACAGAAGCCAACAATGCTTGTGAGATCGTTTCAAATAACTCTTCAGGTTCCTACCAAAGAAATGCGATACAAAACTGTCAAATTTACATTGCAGAAGCAGATTCATAACAAAAGTTTGCAAGAAAAAGCATTTCACTGAATATGATACACAGCAGAAAGGATATCTTTATGTGAAATCACAAGAGATAATTCACTTCTCATTTTTACAGAGCTATAACTTAATTGTTGCCAATATTAATGACGACATATCTCAAACTTCAGATGCAATTATGATCAATGAATGTGATTACTTTTAATCAGCAACAGTTAAATACTAAAACGAAATTCCCTAGAACTTTGATGTGAAAAGAGCACAAGAACTCCATTAGTGACAACTGTTTTCTTCTAGAGTAGGATTTTAAAGTAGAGCAATTAGCACAAAGAAATACATAAAATTTTAATATGGTGTCATCACATATCATTCTCAGTAAAGTTCGCGTTTGAATAAACTAACCATATTTGGCTTGTACATGGACTCACAAGCACCATATAGTGATTCTGAAGCAGTGCCAGACACCACAAAATCTTTTGCTAGCTCCCTGCACAAAGGAAATACTTTTAATCAGATTACATGTTAAGAGATGTAATGGTCAAATAAAATCCCCATAGTTATCATGTTATCAAGAGACCTAAAGTGCTATGTACAAAGGTATAGTCAGGAATGGGATATGGGCGTATTGTGTAAATTAACAATGACTTGCAGCACTCTCGGCAACTCTAGGCAAACCCTAAAATCAAGAGGGGCCCTCCTTGCCTAGGCTAGTAGTATCCTCTTTTTTTTAGCAAAAAATAGTATCTATTAGTTTGTAGTACCTTTTATACCATAATCTTGGTTTTGTGAACTTCACAATGGGACAGCCATATTCATGATCGCTGACGCTAAGGATGGGGGGAGTGCTTTCTGCACATCCCATGCCTCTTATTCTTGCAGTTTTTTTGGCCATGATATAAAATATACTAAAATTATTTAACCAATGAAAATTATACATAAGAACTAGTCGAATGCATGTGGTTGCCAAAGAAATAATTTACATTATAATTGATATTTTTATTTTTAAAAAATTTCAGATTCGATTATAAGTACACGTACAAAATGAACTTTCAATTGAATTGCACAAGTACACATGAAGTTTAACGTCGAAAATGAACTTTCATGTAGATTGAAATTCAATGTGTTGTTTTTTGCTTTTATGAACATGAGCTGTTTTGTAGGGCTGCATCAAATACAATCTTCTCAATTTATCTACCATCATTGTTATGTCTAATTCGAAGTGGTATTGGACAAGGTAAAGTTATATGTAGCATTGGCGCATGGTACACTTAATCAGCAAGAGGCACAACATGATTGATTCTCATGCCCACTGATGGTTGCGGCTGAATATGGCAAGAGATATGAGGATCCGTGAATGTCCTTTATAAGGATGGAGTTGATGGACACGTTTGAACATCACATCGACTTATCAAAACCTCTCCATAATATCAGTAGCAAGTAGCAACCTTCAAGTTTGGCACAGAGACAAAGATCGGGCCATCATAATGCAACACACATTTGAAACTGCTAATGTCGTAGATCTTCACTTGCATGATGCACACGTACTCGAATACCATATCATAATCTACCAATGCCTTCTGCTTTCAGTAGAACATGTTCACATGTCCATACTCAACCCCCCTATAGGTCCTTCGTGGTACTGTGGTAGCATACACCATTCAATTGCATGCACATCATGCAACGGAAGACGAAGACGTGTGCTACTATGAAGGACCTACTGAGGGCTGAGTACAAATCTATGGACAACGTTCCTTTGCTAAAAGCGGAAGGCACTGCAAAGTACAATCAAAGATTCAATTGCACATAGTCCTGGAAGCAAAGACCCATGCCCATGACACAACCAGTTTCAAATACACTATGCATTACAATGGACAGATCATGTTCGGACTAGGAGGTTTCTACTAATCTAGCGGATACAATGGAAAGGTTCGAACAGGTGGATATAACATTCAAGCGCGTTCATCGACTATTTCCCTTCAAAGACTTGTTCTTGGATCCTAGCACCTCGTACCCTATTCAACCACCGCCATTGGTGAGCATGATGCGGACAAGGAACCATGTTGCTCAAAAAGTTGACTCTCGTCTCCTCATTAAAATTTACTGTACAGCACTGCTGCATATGACATCTTTTGCAATACCATTTTCAAATAGTGATAACAATGTTGGTAGATGATTGGAAAGGATTTTATTTGATATAGCCCAAGAACAACCCATGTTCTTCTTAAAAACAAAAAGTAACTTAGAAAATTTTAATATGTTAGAAAGTTTATTTGCAATTTTAATTTGGCACCATGGAATTTAAAAGTGTACTTGTGCAATGCAATGGATAGCTCCAACTGCAACTTATAACCGAATCCAAATATTATTTAAAAAGGTAAATGTTCTCAAATCATTTTGTAGCAGTGGCAGCACATGTGCACTCAACTAGTTGGACAAAGAGCTGACCAAGAGTGGCTTTGTGTTGTCCAAAAAAAAAAAGGACTGTGGCCGAAAACCCACATGCTACATACTAAAGGTCCTTTCCTGGTTTGCCTTATTGTTTTGTAATACACAATGATAGCTTAGCTTGTTTAGCTATTTCTATGATCATGATTTATGACTTGGGAGAACTGTGGGCTCAGAGAAAAATGGTAATCAATAAGATAGAGATAGTTGTCACTTGAGCTGTTATCATGGCCCTTATGAATTTGGTTGTTGCTTGCGCTAAGGAAGGGATGGGGAGTGGTATGTTGGAACAGATGGTTAGAATTTGTTTGTTGGAGATTAGAGATAATATGAGGTTGTTAGGTTCTTAACGAGCGCAAGCCACTTGATGATGTTTTCTTTTGGAGGGCGAGGAGTTCAACGTATTGCACTCACCATGAGGCTCTTATTTAAAAGAAATATAATACCAGTGGCAAATTCCTAACTTACAATGTTTAAGAGTAGCATAAAATTGAATCCCCCGTGTGTAAAAGACTCCAAGAAAACAACAGGAAGAACAAATGATACATACTTGGCACCAAGGCAATCCATGGTACATATAAATGGCTCATCGTTTTCTCCTAGCCCAGCAATAACTGGTTGGCACAAATATGGTCCAAACCTATAAATCATAACAATAGCAACTCCATCAGCCAGCTCCATATTTAGCAAATTGAGAGAAAACAATTTAAGACAAAGATATGTTGAGTACTCCCTCTGTCTTCTATGTAAGGTGTATGTTGAATCGGCAAATAGATTAAAGAAGTTGTGAAATCAACAAAAAGTAAAGAGAAAATCACCATGCTACCCATGTTATAAATGTCTTGGAAATGTGAAAGAGAGCATCATGTGAGAGACTTATTCATAAATGCATGAGAGAATTGTGCAATAAATAAGGATAGACAAGGAAAAGCATCAATAAATTCACATGCACACCTTATATTTCTAAATAAGTTCATTTAAACTATATGCCTTACATAAAAAAGGGGAGGAGTAATAGTAACAGAAAACCCATATTTACATATATCTTATGCATCTAAATTATTCAAAGGTAGGATTCATGAGTCAGATATGAGTACAAGACCAAAAAGGGATGTATACCAGCGAGAGAAAAATTGCACAGTTGATTCAGCATTGCTAACTGATAAAGCTAACATCATGGACTCATGGCCTACATATCAGAGGAAGAAATTTGTACTGATAGACTAAAAGTGCCCCAGATATTCTCAATTTCTCCTCTCAAATACATGTAAAGATCAACCCAATAGAGAAGATACACTGATACACCAGCTGTGACTTCCCACAGGATCGGCAAAATTCAGTGGATAAGAATTGACATCCTATACTCTGCGATCCTTAATACCCAAAGGTCCCAAAGACCATCACCGTTGCAACATGCGTATAACTAAGCTAGTGAAAGTAATCACCTTTTCTCATAGAGGAGGGCGGAGACGAGGCTCGCAAAGGTCTGAGGCTTCATGTCCCTCTCCTCCCGCAGCTGGTACAACTTGTGCCTGAAAACTAGCCGCTGGTACCTACACACGCACATCAAGCTCAATCCCTAAGCTGATTAAACCCTCCAAATCAGGCGCGGCCAAGAAAGCAAGCAAGCGAACCGAGAAATCCCTATACCCACAGCGTCTGAACGTCGGTGGCGAGGCCGGAAAGGCCGATGTAGAGCTTGTCGTGGATCCCGAACACCCTCTGGAAGTCGGTGGCCACGGTCTGCAGCTGCACGCCGAGGCGCCGGTCGCTGGCGATCGCGAAGCAGTTCTTCCCCACCATCGCTACCACGGCGCTCCCATTGTACTCGAAGATCTGACGAGGACGACGAAGAGGCGATCGGGCGAGCCGCGACGATCAGACGGTGAACCAAGTCCCAAAAAACTAGAGTTCTGATTGAGGAGGGAAAAAGACGAGGGACAGGGAGGCCGAAGGCTAGGCTCCAGAGGGCACTCACCGACATGGCCGGCGGCGATACGCTAGACGGCGGGACGGGGACGGGGGCGGCGGCGGCTAGTGTTCGGCGAGAAAAAAATTAGAGCGGCGAGTGGGATGTGTAATTATCTGCGGAGTAATCAACGTGAGACCGTATTTACGCATACGGCCCACAAGTACGGTCGATAGAAGGCGACGCCGTAAGGCCCAGCCCATTTTAGAAGACCGCCGTTATATGGGCCCTGATCTCGCGACTTATAAGACCGTCCATTTTGGAAGGCGACTTTCTAGTGGAAATTTTTTTTTATATTTATTTTTATCCGTTTATACAAAATTATATGGCGGATTGAAATTTATACAAAAATAGGTCTCGGTCGCACTTTCGGGGCGCGATAGGTTGCTGAGAGGAGGGTGCAGGCACCTATCGATCATCCATCGAGCGACAGTACTGTAGCTACAGTAACTTTACCGATTTTGAACTTTTTTTTTATATCTATTAACACTTCATATCATATCCAATTTACACGAAACAAATTTTAAAATTCATGTTAAATCCTAAAGAACCCATTTTTTCACACTTCCGTTTTTTTAAAATTTTTTTGAATTTTGAATTTACACTTGAATTTGTATTTTAAATTTTGAATTTTTGAATTTTGAATTTCGAAAATTCAAAGTTTGAAAAATGGGTTCTTTAGGATTTCATATGAATTTTAAAATTTGTTTCGTGTAAATTGGATATGGTATGAAGTATTAAACTTCCAATTTTGAATTTTGAATTTACACGAAAATTGAAAGTTTAACATTTCATACCATATCCAATTTACACGAAACAAATTTTAAAATTCATGTGAAATCCTAAAGAGCCCATTTTTCAAACTTTGAATTTTCGAAATTCAAAATTTAAAATACAAATTCAAGTGTAAATTCAAAATTCAAAATTCAAAAAAAATTAAAAAAAATTGAAAGTGTGAAAATTGGATTCTTTAGGATTTAACATAAATTTTAAAATTTGTTTCGTGTAAATTGGATATGGTATGAAGTGTTAATAGATATAAGAAGTTCAAAATCGGCAAAGTTGCTGTAGCACCGAGGCTATCGCTCGTTGGATGCGCGATCGCTGCCTGTCGCTCATTGGTTTAGCGATAGGTGTGGGTTCTCTCGTGCAACCTCCTCTCAGCGACCTATCGTGCGTCCAAAGTGCGACCGGTACCCTGTCGTGAATTGAATGTGCGACCGGGGTCTATTTTTGTCTAATTTTTAATCTGCCATATAATTTTGTATAAACAAATAAAAATAAATATAAAAAAATAAATTTTCCTTTCTAGTGTATATATATAGTACTACCTCCGGTCATAAAAAGAAGTCGCCGTTGATTTTTGAAGATATTTTTTACCATTCATCTTATTCAAAAAAGTTATGTAAATATCATTTATTTTATTTTGATTTAGTTTATTATTAAATATATTTTAAGTATGACTTATATTTTTATATATTTATTAAAAAAAATTGAATAAGACGAATAGTCAAAGACGTGTGCAAAAGTCAACGGCGACTTTTTTCGTGACCGGAGGGAGTATTATAAAGACTCGACTACCACAAAAGTGGTAAAGAAAACAAAATGCACCAGGGCATCCAATTAAGCTTCCATTCGGAAAATACTTTAAGCACACCATATGTATGAAGGTTAAGTGGGAAAAGCATAGGATTTAAGTAAATTGTTCATAATAAGCAGGATCTTGACTTGATGGAACCATGCATCAACACTCATTTGCCTTTCAGGTAGAGTTCTTGAAACACAATATATTCAGTGAAAGACCGGAGGCCACGGCGTTGCTCAGCACCATAGCGCCGTCCTATACATACATCATCACATAATATTCAGTCACAATTGAAGTCTTAGAAAAAAATAGTACTAATTAACTAGCATAACAAGACAGCATCAGCGTTGCATTAACAATTCTACTACCTGCTAAAGCTAGTATGGATGTGTGATCTCCAACTACCTAAATGGGAGGCTCTCCCCATATGCAGACAGCCATGTCCCCAATGCTATTGCACAGAAGTTGCTACATGACACTTTGTCTTGCAGGTTGCAGACTATGTGATTGCAACCATATGACATGATATTATATTATTATCATCTTAATTTGCTACCTAATATGCACATGGTCAGTGGTGGCTGTCGTTGCCATAGTTTCCTGGAACTCAGCTAACACAAGATTCGCAAGACTGCAAGGCGTAGTTAGGGCACCTTGGGTCCACGCTACACACAAGATATATTAATGTACGTGTATGTTGCCCGTGTAAGTATAGCCACTGACAAATAGGTCCTCTAAGCAATGTTTAGTTGGGGATCACAGGATGGACTTCGTAATTAGGATTGGGGTGTGATGTCATATGGTCCCCAATTGTGTGGTGATGAATGTAGATAGTACGTTTTGTTGACCAAATCAGGCTAGAAAAAATTTATAAATTTCGAGTAATTATTCATAACCTTACTCATAAATAATCAACAAATACTAGATAACAATAGTTATGGGTAATTATTATTGAAGCATGCTAACATCTATCTATTATATATATAAAGGAGGGGAAAAAGAAGCCACCACGTTTGTCCACATCACCCAGATTATTTCAGTCGTTCGATCAACGGTGGGATCAAATTATAACGGCCTAGATCGATCAAAGAAATTCTCACATAAATAAAAAAAATAAAAGATCTATGCCTAGAGGTAAGCTCTAAATCCGATTTGATATATTAGAGATAGATTATAAGTTATAGATAAAAAAAACAAAAGATCTATGCCTAGAGGTAAGCTCTAAATCCGATCTGATATATTAGAGATAGATTATAAGTTATAGATATATGCCAAAACAAATCTAACCGCGCAAACGCGCGAGCCACCTCGCTCGTTACACTAATAATTCATTACTTAACACTACGACATGCTCATAGTGATTATGAGTAATCGTTGCAAAGGCTCGGCAAATTCGTAGTCCAAGATTATCTCTAATTTTTTAAAAGCATTTTTCCAAGATAGGATTGCAAAACCGTTCAACCAGCTGTGTTTCTCGAGCAGGTCAATTTGACCAAAATAGTCATTGTAGGTTGGTTTTCTTGATTAGACGTGGTTTTTGTGGTTAGTCAATGAACCACTGGGAAATAGTTTTTGAAATAATTGATGATTTGCCACTCTAAAGAATGATATTGACTATGGCAAATAATCAATGGTCATTTTTTGGAAGTGGCAAATAATTAAATAGTTTTTAGAGGTAATTCAGAGGATGCCACTTCACCCCAACTAAACACTACACGTGCGCGGTGGTACCACTGAAACTTCCAACTTTGTTCGTGCGCATAGCAGCGCTCCCATTTATCTAAGCGCATTTTCAGTACCCATGGAGATCAGAAGATGTGGATGCTATATACGGCACTGTTCACAAAGTACAATCACTAGAGTCCACTGCACCTACCAATTAAGATTTGTAGAATCCTGCAGTACCTCAGCGACAGCAAAGCTCTCAACTAGTCCGTGTCTGAAAGACGATGGATGGAATTTTGCAGCAGTTAAAAAGCACCTAAGCACTGAGAAATGAGATACAACCCAGAGACAGCACCACAGCAAAAAGATACTCCCTCCAAGATATATGGCGTTTGAGGTACATTCCAAAAGGACTTTTAGATTCACTAAAAGGACTCTTGTTATAAATAAATTAGTACCAGTAGTTAAAGTTAAATTTTAGGGACCGTAATGGTGTCCAAAACTATAGATAAACGGAATTTGCAACTTGGAAAGAATGTCTTGCGAATGTACTTTTGAAAGACTAGCAAACCGTATTTAATGGTAGGCTAGTACGAGAAAAAAACCCAAAGAAGGGGGGTAAGAAAACGCTCTGGACCACTCAACCGATGCCATGATTCCGTTTAAAACGTTAACTCAGAGCTGATTACTGAACTCAAAGCATGAGACAAGCATATGGATTACATACTACAAAATGGCCCAACGCCGACTGGAGGAAATATTTCTTCAATGCTATTGAGTTACAGTGTGTGAAAATGTTTAATCTATACAACAGTTTTCAGATCCAAAGAAAAAGAAAAGAGTGATATTTAACACTTTATACAGCCAGGAAGATATGCAATCCTCTTCCCCGCAAACCCAAAAACTCTAGCAATCCAACCAACAAGTAGGTTACCAGGTTGGCCCACACATCCTGAGACAAGGGACCAGGGAAGGCAAAAGGCAACTGGAGCAAGAAACAATAACCTGCACTCAACATCACAAGTTATCTGAACCATTTGGATGATATGAACCTATTGAATCACCACATTTCAATCCCATTTCCCCATCCCTCTCAACTGAGAGAATGCTTTTGAGTTGCACAAGGCGATTCAGGGGCAATCCTCAACGTCCCTCCAAGCTCCATGGGCACCAGGGGAATCAGAGAGTGGAGTACATCTGTGATCAGTGGCCTGTAACTCGGTTCTGGCTGGACACAAAGCACTGCGACCGCAGCAACCTGCATAGTAAATACACCAATTTAATTAGGGCAACATATCTATTGCTATTTGCTAATGGTCATTGGGTCATAATATGCTAACATCCAATCAGCACTATCAGATGGAAGAAACAGTTATGAGGTAATTTTGACGATGAGCGGTACTTGGTACAAGTGTTTTGGATCCATTGTGTTCTTGATCATGGGGTCAATAATGGTAGGCAGCTTTGATCTGTCAGTTAGCTGAGGCATGGCCTGCATTCCAAATATGTCAGACGTCAATGGGTTATGCAAATGCAATGCAGCTGCCTGAATTCAGGTGGTGAAACTTGAAAGTATTCTACAGATATTGATAGGATGAGTTGCTCTTGCTCCATTGTTTAATTGAATTGATTACAACGATTCAGAGTAACAAATATCTGAATGTTATGTACCCAGGTAACAATTGACTGGCACTGAGATGGTGCCATCTTCTCAACTGGCTTTCTTCCCAACAAAAGCTCAAGAAGTACCACTCCAAACGCATATACATCGCTCTTCTCAGTCAACTTCCCTGAATTTGGCACATTAAACATAATTAAAAAACACCATCCTCGTGAATAGTGCTTGGTCCATCAAGAGCTACATTGGCAAAGAGAAAGGAGGGCATACCATCTAACAGGTACTCAGGAGCTACATAGCCCAAAGTCCCCGAAAGCTTTAGATTCCCTTTGCTGTGATTACCACTGGTCACTGCAAGGCCAAAGTCTGATATCTGCATTTAACACAAAAGATTACTGAACTGACTTTTTTCCTTCGATGCTATACAAGTTATGGTCACAGTAATATTTTAATTGACCAAAAGTAAAACTAAGCAGGCATACCTTAGCATTGAAGTCTGAATCTAAAAGTATGTTAGACGACTTCAGATCCCTATGGATAATTGGTGGATTGCAGTGCTCATGAAGATACTCTAATCCCCTGGTTAGTTTATTTTAAAAGTGCATATTATAACAACCAATCATAAGCATATAAAATTGTTAAATAATACAAAGCGAAGGAAAACACAAGACTGGGAACCTCGCGGTGTCAAGAGCGATCTTCATCCGAATGTGCCAGCTTAGAGCTGATCCATGCGATGGCCCTAAATACAGGCACAGACATGAAATCTATCAACAATTAGTATTTATCCCATCACAATTCAAGTCAGACATGTAATTACATAACAAACACTAATACTGAATTTTTTTAGTATTACCATGAAGTTGTGTTTCCAATGATCCATTCTCCATCAGCTCGTAAAGAATAAAGCGGCTGCCCTCATGAATGCAGAAGCCCACAAGGGGCACTATATTTGGATGTTGAATCCTCCCAAGCAAATCTAGCTCATTCTGCCAATTCAACAACAACCAAAGCATTTTCAGCAAAGATCACACCCTCATCAAGAACCATTTGAGAACAGTCATTGGGGGCGAGCGCGCGCACACACACAAACCATCACCTCAAATTCCTTCTCGCAGTCCTGTCCCCCGCAGCCCAATCTCTTCACCGCGGCAACAGTACCTCCATCAAAATTGGCCTTATACACGCGCCCAAACCCACCAACTCCAAGCAAATTGCTTTCATTGAACTGCCCCGTCGCCGCCTCCAGCGAGGCATACTCCATCATTGCCACAAACTCTTTCTTGCTAGCCTTGAACGAGTTGAACTTGTTCAAGATTGGCACCAATGCGATCCTCGCAGTATCTGAACAATGGCAGCAGGTCATTAGCCAGGTAACTCTACATGTACAAGTCAACAAGAATTGCAATAATCACGGCAGAGCACGAGAAGGGCCAAGACCTGAGCTCTGGGTGTCCTTAAAGCATGGGGATTGGCGAGATCGCCGCCACAAGATGCAGGCGTACAAAGCAGCAATGGCAATGGTAACGCCCGCGAGGGAGGAGAGGACGATGGCAATGACAAGCTCCTTGGGGTAATGGCGGTGTCTCTCCTCGGTTGCGGCCTCTGCACCAAGGGAAACGAAGGGTGGGATTAAAGCTCAGTCAGCACCAGTCACAGAAGATTAGCAGCTTGGGTGTTTGCAAAGATTAAAAGCTTAGAGACGAAGCTCAACTTCGTAAAATTGGAGAACCTTAGCAACACACACGCAAATGCAAAAGAAAGTACAGATTTTTCCCGCAGTTTGATTTGGACAGGCTATTGAAGACCCTAAAATGCGCCAATATTTCTTCACCATTCCAAAAGAAAAACGATTTGATCTAAATAAATTCGTACCGCTAAAGTTCCTATACAACATTAAAGCTGCCGGTTTGTTTTTCAAACTTTGATGGAACCTATGACCTCCAAGACTCACTTTTCCCCACCATCCAAAAAGAAATAACATAGCATTCCCACCAAATCAGCGCCGAAATTTCTGAAAGGGGAAGGAACGAGAGGTAATTCCACAAAAAAATTGGAATTCTACCAGAACACCGAGCATACGATTCAGCAATGCGGCAATACAGGACCGGGATCAATAACCGAGAAAACAGACACTGCAAGAACACATCGAAAACCCAGTAGGAAAAGAAAAACGCAATCTTTCGTTTAAAGGTCGCACTGTCTGCCAACCTACCCAAGGGAGCAGCAGGCGCCGCAGCCGCAGGAGCCATGGCGACGGTGCCGTTCGAGGAGGTGGCGTTGCTGCTGCTGTTGGCGGCGAACGGAGCCCGCACTGGCTCAGCAGACGGCTCTGGCGAAGGGGAGGAAGCCATGTGCAGCGAAGACCTCCCACCGGCCGCTGCCAATGGGCAGCAGCACAGCAGCAGCAAGAAGACGGAGGAGCAGAGGAGTGGCATTGGCAATGGGGGTGGCATTGACTTCATCACTCCCTCCCCTCTCTCTCCTCCTTCCTCATCCACTACTCCCTCTCTCTCTCTCTCTCTCTCTCTGCCTGGAGAGGAGACGATGGATGCAGCAAGAAGAACACAGGAGTCTGTGCCCCCTGACAAGATGCTACCATACGAGTCAGGGAATCCGAAGGAGAAAAAGAAATGCAGATATAGCACAAGCTTCGTCTCTCTGCTTCTCTCCTCCCCCTCCTCTTGATTCTTGTGTGCACTCCTTCCTCCAGCGCTCGTGTGTTTGCTTGAGTTGTTCTTGCTTGACACTTGTGCCACCCTTTTCTAAACGCCACTTTCTTGATCTCCTGGGTGTTGATCCGTGAAGGGAAATGGGAGCCAGAAGAGACGGCGACTGAGGAGAGAGAGAGAGAGAGACAGGACGAAAAGGGAGGTGGTGCACGGGCAACAGGGGCAGAGAGAGGGAGAGGGGCGTTGATGCAGGAAAAAGCAGTCATGTGGCAGTTGCCAAAAGGCACCGCTGCGTTGGGATGGTGATCACTTGGCTGTGGTACATCGGTACATGTGCAATGCGATTGTGCATTGCAGGCAGGCAGGCACATCAATTCGATTTCAATCTCCAGCACGAACGAACGGTGCACGGTGTGTGCTGGCCAACTCAGGCTGGGAATGTTCTACCGCTCCCCGAGCTTGGCCTTAATGAGTTAAGATGGAAACCAAAGAATTTTTTTTTGCGTTTTTTATTCGAAATATTTTCGTGTCAATTACTGGCCACCCCGAAACCGAAAAATGCATGAAGTCAAGGGGCTAACCGATGGATCAATTCAGCATTCATTGAATGTTAGTGGGCAGTTCAAGTAGAACTAGAATCAATAAGCGCGCTTGCGCGCGCTGTGCTGTTTTACTGTGCAGCTTTTTGTATGAACGTTCGTTTGCAAAAAAATAGAGTATTGATTTTACCATGATGATGATGAAATACTTGCAGTCGATATAAGTGCTAAAGTCATAACTTGAGTCGTTCTACTTCGAATGAGGGGATATATTACAGCAAAAGGATTGGTTATAGGCATGTTTCAGTTACATTCAACTGTAATTTGGCAGTACCCAGATCCCTAACTAAGCTTGGAAATAGTTTGTTTTTGCTACTTGTGGCAAGTTCTTCGGTTTTTGGGATGATGTGGTGCTGCAAAGGAAATTAAGGGTCTTTGCAAGGCACCATGTGTTGAGAAAAGTAATATTTAGAATGAACAACGAAAACATAATACATGAATTGACCTAAAGATCTGGAGGAGTGTTTTTTTTAGCAGATGTTGTAAGTGCGGTGGGTCGATGTTATGTGCTTAGTGCATACACTGGTGCAATATCAGTGATGCTGGATAGCTGAATAATATCTGTGTTTTGAGACAGTGCTAAAGAAGATTCTGCTTGAGAGAAGAAGTCAACAGGGCAGTTAACATTTTTTTTGTCAGACGACTTAAGGAAAAGAGAGATACTGTACTTAACCAATGCAATAATGTTAGGATCAATTCCAAATTTCCAAAATCAAACATGTGGTGTTTCTTTAGAATTCCAATAGGATGCTGAACATTCGCACATCATCATTTTTAAGTCAGTTTGCTACTTGATTTAGAAAGTCCAAGGAGAATACATGCAAGCATACTTTCAGAAACAAAAAAATAATAGAATATGCAGTTGTTATGTCTTAGGAGTCCAAAGAGTGCATAAGAAGTGGAAAAAAGAACCAAAATCCGTGCGCTAGGCTTGTTTAATAATTCAATCTTTTATGTGTATTTTGTTCCTAGTACTATTTGAAATTAATTAACTGCCTGCCTAGCCGATGTAACTATCCATAGGCCATAGTTCATGATAATAGCTATATCTATATGAATCTGAAAAGTTAATTACGTAGAACTATAGATTTAGTCCCTTCCTATAAAGATTTGCATGCTGCAGCAAGAACCGCACGCCTAAAATGAGCAAAACCTTTTTTTAAAAAAAATTCAGAGCATGTAAACGAACAGAATATATACTTAATAACCATTGTTATAGAGGGCATGATCCATTGGCTTAATGGAATTGGTAACGGTATAGATTATTTCAGAGACAGTCAAATAAAAATACAACAAAAAAACAACATAACAACATAAGAAGTGGAAAACATCATATAGAACAAAGGCGGGAATAAATATATTGCAATGTGATTTCCATGTAAACTATAAAACAATTTTGTTATATATCGATGGAAGAAAATGCAGCGAGAAGTTTATAAATAGGGCAAGGCTAAACATGTAAGACGGCTAGCAGTAAAGGTAAGCTGTCACACCTGAGGTATCGATGAATGATTTTCATCTAAACTATACAACAATTTTGATATGGAAGAAAATGCAGCGAGAAGTTTATAAACAGGGTAAGGCTAAAAACGTAAGTATTGATGATCATGGTAGGTATTAAGTACCAAAGCACTTTGGTTTAGCAAAGAGAAATAAACTTGACACAGAGCTGATGCAGCACATCTGTACAACAGAGCCACCTTAGATGAATGGGAAGGTACGGCACTACAAATACAACATAACTACCTCTCTGTTCAACCGCAATACATAAATACAGCTACCTAAAGCTAATTTCACTGGAGAACGATAATGAAGGGCCTTCTTAAATTTTGGCTAGAGTTGGAATAGATTTAACATCTGCATTTGCGAAACGTTGTAAGAAACAATGAACGCTGAAGCTAAATGGGCCACCAATCCAATATGATTTTTTTGAAACTATTTTATGATCTGACTGTTCGAGAAACACAAACAAAAACTGAAACTAATATGTATTAAGGCACTAAGTACATCAGCAGTAATGCTCAAAAGTTCTGAAAGCAATATCAACCTCGCAATAAACTGGATGCCTATCAGACGGAGACGGTGGCCGCGGCGCCGGATCGCGATGGGCACCGGGTGGACGGCGGAGGGTCGGGGGTGGATGGAGACAGTGGCGGCGGCGCTGGATCAAACCGGATACGGTGGCGGCGACGCCGGATCGGGATGGGCACAGGGCGGGCGGCGGCGGGTCGGGAGTGGACGGAGATGGTGGCGGCGTCGGATCGGGAGTGAGATGGGGGGAGGCGAGGTGGCGGCGCCGGATCGGGATGGGCACAGTGCTGGCCGGGCGGAGGCGGCGGCGGCGTGGGTGGGAGGGGGAGGGCCGGAGGGCCACACGGGAGTGAGATGGGGGGAGGCGAGGTGGCGGCGCCGGATCGGGATGGGCACAGGGCAGGCCGGGCGGAGGCGGTGGCGGCGTGGGTGGGAGGGGGATGGGGATGGGGCGGAGGGCCGCACGGGAGTGAGATGAGGGGAGGCGACGGGGCGGAAGGGCTAGGGTTGGAGGGGAGCAAGGATTGGGCGGGGTTATACCCGATGGCAATTGCGGGTAATTAAGTGCGAAACACGGGTGTATATAGGAAGGGCAAAAGGGCAGCGTTGCGAACGGCGCGAAAATTCAGGGGGCGATGGGGAAATCCTCGGACGTGCGGAAGAACTGCGGAGGGACCCGTAAGTGAATCCTCGGGGATTCAAAATTAAAACCAAGAAATACAGGGTGTTTTGTGCAAAGTAGGCCGGCCGGATCGGACAGCAGGGAAGATAGACACGCGGGCAAGAACGAAGGGCCACGGTTAACCGGGCGACGTGGCCACGCTGGGAAGGCTGTAAATGGCGGTTTCGGCTACGCCTTATTAGTATTGGGTTAGTGTTGGGTGAATAGAGGAGTACCTCGCAAGAGAGACGGGGAAAATGTCAAGCCCATCGTGGCACGTAATTATCGTCCTCTGATCACCCAATTAACGTAAGCAGGCGACGACCCCGTACGGGGCCCACCTGGCAGCGGGGAATCAACAGGGGGTCAGAGAAAGGGCCTCACTGTCGGTGCCCTTCGATGGCCCGCCGTGAAGTGTGATGCTGGGCCGGCAGGACAACAGTGTCCGAATTTAATAGGCCGTTTTGTGGATGGCCCAGTGCAGCAAAGCTCTCTGTGTGGAGTAATACTGAACTGTGCATATGCCCCATGCGCCCCCCGCTAGGGATTAAGTTTTGAGTCCTTGTAGTAGTGCATGATGTTTATGTTTGGGCAAAATAATTCTGGCTGATCAAAGATCGACGGTTTCCTGTAGTGCCAGCATTTGTATAAAGATTATCTCTTCCTTTCGATGTAAAGAAGCTTATATGGTTGTTTAAATATTGCAGCCTTCTCTAAGCAACTACTACTACTCTTTCTCCTCTAGCGACTTGAGATTCATGAAACACGAACCTACCCTACCACCACAGGAAACCGACAATTTTTTAAC
The DNA here is from genome assembly GCA_036346415.1 of Raddia guianensis. Lineage (NCBI taxonomy): Eukaryota > Viridiplantae > Streptophyta > Magnoliopsida > Poales > Poaceae > Raddia > Raddia guianensis. The sequence goes on from CM070542.1 coordinate 12,122,427, forward strand.
CGTGCATGTGTCTCAACGGTTGAAGTTTGAACCGCTGGGAGAAGTATTAACACTTGATGGTTACTTTTTGGCTTTTGGTGGTCGTTGAGAGGTCGCACCCGAGTCGGCGATTGTTTCCCATAGTGTACGTGGAAAAACCAGTTTTCTAGTTTGGAACCTTTAACTCATGGCTCATATGTAGCTCAAGTTTGTCTAGTTTGCAATAAACAAAAACAAATTGACCATATTTTCTAGCTCGCTTCATCAAGATGGCGCATGAGTCAAGCTAGGTCTGGCTCGCTTATGGCTCATCAACTAGTAGCCCACCAAGTCCCACCATTCCACTCTTTCCTCTTCTTGCCTGACAACTCTTTTCTTTCCTTCCCTAGACGATCACCCCCTCTCTTTCTCCCTTCCTAATAACCAACTTGATAGTCAAATAGAAAGCTTAGCCCAAATTCACAATCAGTCTAATAGCCAACAGCCCACCAAGTCCCACCATTACACCCTTTCCTCCTCTTTGGCTGACAACTCTTTTCTTTCCTTTCATAGACGATCACCTCCTCTTTTCCTAATAACCAACTTGATATAATCAAATATAAAGCTTAGCGCAAATTCACTCTCAGTCTAATAACTAGCAGCCCACCATGTCCCACCAGTCCACCCTTTCCTCCTCTCGGCTGACAACCCTTTTCTTTCCTTTCCTAGACGATCACCTCCGCTCTTTCTCCCTTCCTAATAACCAACTCGATATACTCCCTCCGTATCAAAATGTTTGTCACTTTTGAATTTTGAACAAACGTTTGACCATTCGTCTTATTTAAAAAATTAGCACAAATATGTAAAAAAAATAAGTCATACTTAAAATATATTTAGTGATAAAACAAGTCACAACAAAATAAATGACATTTACATATCTTTTTTGAATAAAGCGAATGGTCAAACGTTTATTTAAAAGTCAAAAGTGACAAATATTTTGATACGGAGGGAGTAGTCAAATATAAAGCTTAGCGCAAATTCACTTTCAGTCTAATAACCAGCAGCCCACCAAGTCCCACCATTCCACCCTTTCCTCCTCTTGCCTGACAACTCTTGTCTTTCCTTCCCTAGATGATCACCCCCTCTCTTTCTCCCTTCCTAATAACCAACTTGATAGTTAAATATAAAGCTTAGCGCAAATTCACTTTCAGTATAATAACCAGCAGCCCACCAAGTCCCACCATTCCACCCTTTCCTCCCCTCGGCTGACAACCCTTTTCTTTCCTTTCCTAGGCGATCACCTCCGCTCTTTCTCCCTTCCTAATAACCAACTTGATATAGTCAAATATAAAGCTTAGCGCAAATTCACTTTTAGTCTAATAACCAGAAGCCCACCAAGTCCCATCATTCCACCCTTTCCTCCTCTCGGCAGACAACCCTTTTCTTTCCTTTTTTAGACGATCACCTCCTCTCTTTCTCCCATCCTGCCAGTCGCTCTTCCTCTCTCCCGTACTACAATCTCCCTATCCCTCTTACACCTCTCGGACAATTGCCTCCCTCTCCTCCTACTAGGTCGTCCACCTAAGTGACCCCTTCCCACTCCACTTTCTCTCATAGACGGCTTCTCCTATGAGAAACTAGAAAGGCTAAAAACAACTTCCTTGCATCACTGGGGAAATGAAGTTCCTGCTTCGAAGTAGCTAGGAACATGCGGCTGCGTTGGAACCGCGTAACGAATCCCGTGCATCCAAATAAACCCATCCATATTTGATCTGCGATTATCTCTGCACATGAAGATCTGGAAACGAAGCGCCTCACTCCTCCTATTATCACAACCATCGCAGCTTAATATGTAATTGGAGTCTGAATATAAGCATGCAGCATTTATTTCTGTTTCATATCGCTGATAGCCTGTTCTACCTCACAATTGCACTCAGCCTGTAGCTTATGGGTATCAATGACTAGCCAAATTAATTGACCTTGTAATAACTTGATCTGTCGTTTAATTTTTTTATCGGCTTCATGGTTGCCAGAGAGCTGTTTTAGGGTTTTCATTCCGCCTTTTTTTTACACTTGTCGATCGTGGTAATGGCCCAGTATGTATCAATCACGTGACATGTAAGTTCTGGTTTGTTTCTTCGTTTTTTCTTCTCTATGGGCTTTTGGCTACAAATTTAGATAGCAGGCCGAAAAAATGGAGTGAACAAACACCACTAAATTGTCTGATCTAGCACTTACTCTCTTTTTTTTTCTGAATCCGCTTGATACGGACGTCCGACGTGGGCTCTCCTACGGTCCTACCACATACAAATCTACCCTGTATGTTTGGATGGCAGGAAGATAGATTAGGCAAAGAAAAATTTAGGTTTAGTGAAGTTAATTCTTTTGTTTGGTTGAAAGAAAGAAAGAGAACTAATCACTTAAACAGAGAGAAGTTTCCTACGTGGACTCTAGGTAAGATTTTCCCATGTACTTTTCACTGCTCTTTTTCTTTCCCCGTCCTGTTGGCTATTCAACCGCCTCCGTCCGTTCTGAAGAAAATCGACTTCATCCGCCGATCTTGATTGTGGAAAGGGACGGATTCAACCATCGGTGGGGGCAGGGTTAACTGGAGCACGGTCTGCTCCCCGACCTCTCTTGGGGGCATCGGCGTTCTAGACCTTCCCCGCTTCGCACGGACCCTCAGGCTGCGATGGCTCTGGCTCAACAAGTCCTCTCAAGCGCCCCTATGGGATGGTCGCCGTTCTGACATCGATGCAGCCCTGCTGCGGGCAGGATGTTCAGCGATCATGCGCAATGGTGCCTCATTCTTCTTCTGGGAAGATAAATGGCTCTCCGGCTGTGCACCAAATCAGATAGCCCCAACACTATTCATTGCAGCATCCAGAAAGAACAGATCAGTATTTGGTGCCGTGACAAACAACAACTGGATAACGGACCTAAGGCGCAATCTTTCCCCGGACATGATCCCACAGCTGGTTGATCTTCTCAGACGGATTGCTCAAACCACCCTGTCCCCAAATGAGCCCGATTAGCTGTTTTGGCAATTCACCGCAAATGGGCAATTCTCAGTCAAGTCGGCTTACTTATTTTAATTTGTGGGCCGGGTCGCCACACCAACTCTCCTTAAGGTCTGAAAGCTTTGGGCACCTTCCAAATGTAAGTTTTTCCTCTGGTTGCTGCTTCACAAACGGATCTTCACAGCGGACGCATTACTCCGGCGACAACTACCAAACAACTATTTTTGCTCCCTTTATACTCGCAACCTAGAAACCCCAGAACATCTTCTCCTTCAATGCGCTTTCAGTTCCTATATTTGGGGACGTCTGTCTGCCCTGCTAGAAACACCCCGACTGAACTCGGAGGGCTGGAATTACGTCTATGACTTCAAGCTGTGGTGGGCGAATGACATCCTGCAGGTTGGGTCCTCCCGGGGTATGCTGTCAGCCGTCCTGGCAACCGTCTGGCACCTCTGGCTTGAGTGAAACAATCGGATTTTTCGTTAGATCGAGCGCCCTAGAGCTCTCTTCTTCGACCACCTTCTAGATGACCTACGTCTTTGGGGGGCTGCGGACGCCAATTTTGTAATAGGATAATTTTTTGTTCAAGGCCCCTGGGGGGAAGGGGCCGTTGTCTCCCCCCGCTCTGTAAACCTTTCTATCTTTGAATCAATGTCCTGCCCCTTTGCTTCAAAAAAGAATTATCACACATTTTTTACATAGAAAACCTGCTTTATTTTCACTGGTCTATTTTTTATTTATAGTTTCTGTTGTCTCATTAAACATCTTGCATGCAATTTTTATTTTGTTGGCCGTGCTGTAAGGCCAAAAAACACATACAAAAAATCTGTCCTTTTCAGCCGCAACATAATGTTATGTTCTAAACTCCCAGTTTCACTCCATCAGATTATCAGAATCAGGCTAGCTAACCGGACGTTTTAATATCTTGTAAGTTCTAGTCACCGGCCATCTCACAAGCAGGGATTATCAAACCGATTGAAAAACCCCAGTTAACGGCAGCTAAACCATGGTTTCAAACCGGTCGCCATTTTAGGCACCGGTTAGCCAGCAATTTTTTTTTCAGTTAGCCGGCCGGTTTTCTCGAATAACCTCCGTGTTAATTAAAACCACTAACTGCCAGCTTTAGCGCTCTTCGGGGCCCCACGGTTATAAAAAACCTGCTCACTGTTAGACAACCATGCTACCGAGTGTAGTTCGAGGTTGCCTAGCGGTGCGTAGATCGTAGACGACGAAGAACAATCACAGATGAACACGAGGATGTAGGAGAGAAAGTATTCTTTATTGCTTTTCTCAGGGATACATAATAGATTGAAACCTCTCCTATTTATGTTTGGGTGCTAGGGTTTTGGCTGGTCCATCCAAGTGGGCCCCACCGCTTAGCCGAGCCAAGGCCAAAGCCGGTCGGCTTGGTGTGGTTCCTTAACACTCCCCCTTGTACCATGTCGCGTGATGCATATGCCCCAAAAACTACACAAAAACCCAGTGAAAAAAATGTTGGAAAAAGAGTACATAGCATACACTTGCTGTGCACACGGATTTGCCTCGTTAAAAACCTTATGTGAGAAACTTCATTAAAAACTCACTAAAGGGAAAAAGAGTACAGATCCACCCAACGTTTCATAAAATTCATCAATTCATTCATTCAAGTTGGGTACTCGAACTTCATGTTCAAGATTTCAATTCATAATATGTGAAATTTCTCCCCCTGAATTCTGCACTTTTTTCAGTTTTCTCATTCTAATTCCTTTCACGCATCTTTCAAAGATAGATGCAGAGAGTGACTTATCAAATAAGTCTGCTATATTCTCAATTGACTTAATGTGCAGAAAACTGATTCTTTACTTAGGGTTCATATACTCAATAGATTTCTCTTCACATATCCAGTCTACAATTGTGCGACACATGCTGCATTTTTTCATAAATGATACTAGGGGTTCATTCAGCGTACAATCCACATGACTGAAAATGTGGAATGACCTTCTTCAAAGCCATGCATATTCATAATAGGCTTCATTCATTGCTATGATTTCCGAGTGGTTTGTCGACATTGATATAAAAGTCTGCATTGACGATTTCTACTTAATTTCAATTCTTACCACATAGGAAACATATTCATATTCATATCTTGATTCTTTTATTCCAAGATTTCTCTTTCTTCAGAGGTATCGAGAGATGTCCTTGATTTTTTCAAATGCCCTTTTTGTAATTAACGGCATTATACCAAGTTAATAAAATTAACGGTAACTTCAACGTACAGCCGACAAATTAATGCATTGTACTGCCGAATGCTATTCATGAGGTATATGAGCCATTCAAATTATGATACAGAACTTCATGTTCCTAGACATTCTCCCCCTCATCCCTAGGTCTGTACAGGTCTAGGTCTATAAGAAATGACCGACCAACCATTGGGTTTTCGTGGATACACCTTGTCAAAATCAAATCTTTACAACATGATCGACGTGTGGTTGACTGGTGTAGCGAGATTCATTTGGCATATGTTCAAGGTGTTAACCCAAGATGCAATGGCCAATCCATTCATCTCTTTCTCATACGTCAAGTATGTGCTTTATTATTTTGTTCAGTCTGTATGGTAAATCAAAGGATTACACTGTACAGATTTCTATTTGCTCTATTTTGTTTTTGGACAATGATCTATTTTGTTTTTGGACAATGATACTCATGTATCTTCATATAAGTCCATCCATGTCTCATTCCAGTTACAACATCCATTCAATTCATTTTCTTTGTCAACTTTCAGTTGAGTACTGCCATTGAGATAAGGGTATCTAAAGGTTACACCACCCATGACCGAGGAATAAGTTTCTTCATAAACAACGCAAAGGCGCTGAGTGAAATATTTTACTACTAGCCTTGCTTTCTACCATACCACTTTATTTTCTTTACTCCTCCTTTCGAACAAAGGCCCATGGGGCATATACGAGGGAATGTGCGGCGCAGAGGCCTAAGCGCTTCTTCTTTGTTAGGAAAATAGTTCCGCGGTGATTGCCTTCTTACATTCTTTTCGGTCCAGCCGTGTCTTACACTCAAAAGAGATGCAGGCTCAGGATCGAGTTTAATTGTTTTGGCAATATTCTTTACAAAGTATATGTCGACATTGGCTGTGATTCTATTCATATATCCTCGAAGTGCACAGAGTATATGGCCATTTTTTCATGGGGTGCTTCGTGCACTTGTGCTGCTTGCACCATCACTTGCTCTGCACCGCTATTTCCTAATTGCGGGAGCAAGGACATTTAGATGGTTGCCGATATGCGTATTCACATGCTCGTCTGCACGCCATTCGGCACGCTCGTTTGCATGTCTGTCGGCTTCTTTTTTAATTCTTTTTTCTTGTACCGGTAAATTCAAAACTGGGAGTGCCTCACTAGCAGGCTCACCAGCGCCAGGTCTCAACTAGCTCCCCTTCTATTTTCTTTGGGGCATTTTCGTGATCGGTTGTGGCAAACTCTCTTATCCGTTTTTCTCCAGGCGTCCCGTATACTTGGGATTCGAGTAACCAGAGTTTCTGTCCTTTTCCTTGAGGCCTCAGAACAGAATGAGGGATACCTTCTATGGTATTTCGACCATCTCTGGTGCATTATTGTCAGTAATGCGACTTGATCACATCCTTCAAATCACAAAAATGATTAGGCAGTTCATTAATTTCTTAAAATTCATACTAGTGCGGCTAATGCGCGAGAATGCATTAGTGGTGTCTGAGATTAGCCACATATTTTTCCCGCATTCTTCTTTCAGGGTTTTATTCCTCCCCCTAATGACGGAAAATGTTCCTCAGTTATTGTTAAATTCATTGCAAGTGTGGTATAGTATACATAAAACTTGCATTCAAAATTGAAAAATTTCTTTTCTTTGCGCTAGTCGGATGTTGTGGGACTACGTGTCCCTTGCATTAATTGATGAGGGCTGCTTGTCGGGCTTCTATTTCTTTATTCAATATATGGCAACTCAGCAAGTGCGGTCGGACATCTCTATTGCATAACGCTCGGACATGAGATATATAGTGCTCTTCTTTGGTATTCGATACAGTTCAATGATTATCGATCAGCTAGCATTGTCCTTCTTATTTTGGACTTCATAGTAATGATCAGATAATTTATTCTTTAATTCTTATGATCTGCGAGGTCAGCTTCACGAACATATGGTTTGTATAGAGAATAAACTCATGCCTTACCACAAGAAAGCAATTATGAGCACTAAAATGTCGTTAAGTGCCCTTGGCAAGGGCTGCATATGGCCGCGAACCTCTCCTAAATGCATTCTAGGCAAGGAGAAAACTCGACTTAACCTTTAATAGGAGAGTGCCCAGTTTATGATTTAGAAAATTCTTATACTAATGCTATATCCTTGCGATTTGATTGCACCTCATCTTTTTTATAATTGAGATGTCAATTCTACGATGTCAGATGGAAGAGATTAGAGCTTCTAAATACAATCTAATGTAGTATATCCCAAATTCAAATGGAGGGGAAAAATTCTAATATTCTTTGCTCACATCCATCATGCTTCACAATGCATAACAATTCTTTGCCGATCTTCATTGGTCTCAACACGGAAACCGTCAAGATGGATTTCTTTCAAATTTAAGAGAGTTCAAGTTAATTCCGGGTAAAACAATGCTTCTTTAAAGTGCTGATGTAAAACCCATAGAATTTATGTTGTCTCTTAAAATTCTATTGGTGTTTCTAAACTACCAACAATTCATATCTCCATAGGGTACTACACTAGTTCTATTCATAGTTGCAATCAGGCAATGGCAATATTCATAGTTCATACGATTCAAATATTGATTGCAACTTCAAAGTATATATTGGAATATAGGATAAATTCATAATGAACATGAGAATTAGGGTTTGCTCTTCGAGAGCTTCAACTCTTTCATTCAAATAGTGTGCTATTCGAGAGCTTCAAATTCTTTATACTAGAATTCATAAAATGTCTATTAGCGACCACAATTTACAGAGAGAATGCTAATAGTGCAACTTCTGCATAGTTAAATGCTACAATTATGCACTTTCTCTTAGCGTCAATTCTATTTGTCGAGATCTTCTCTTCTTTATCCACTTCATGTGGCTTCAATACGATTAATGGGCAATGTAAAGGTGTCTCTTCATAGGTGTATTCTACCAAAATGTTTCTTTTCAAGCCACAGTGAAACACCTTTACTGCTTTGAAATTCTTTCGGTCTAATAAGCCGCAATTTCATCAATAGGTTTGCGGCGAATCTTCGACTAATGCTCCTAAATGCCACATTTATAGCACATTTTGACCTAGTGGTCATGTGGCTTGCATTATGTGACTTTATTCTTGTATTTTGTGTCGCTTGGACAATGGACTTTCTTTTCTATGTTAATTTCTATAATTTCCCTTCTTTCCAATCTTTCAACGAATGGGTTTTTCACCCCTAGTAGCTGCTCTAATTGCACTGAGGTGAAAAGTGGGATGTACTATCCCCTCGTTTGTGATCTTGTCACATAGAGAAGGACCGTATAAATTTTATGCATATTGAGTTGTACTCGGTCGTAATTCTATAGTCTGCAAACCTTATGTGCACCAAATCCTGTTATACTTATGGCAGGATAGCATACTTGAGCTTCATAAGCCACTTTTTAAGTGCAGCACATAGCATCAGTGTGCTCCCCCTCAACCATGCATGAAAAATTTGGTAAGGAGGTGGTGTTTAAGAAAGTGCATGCTTTAGCTTTACGCTTCTAGGAGAGTTTCTTTCCCTTGCAGGGATCTAAACCGATTGACAGTGTTGGGTTTCTAGGGACCGAATACAATTATCATGTCCTATGTCCAGGTGAGATAATTCAGACCACAAGGGGCCAGTTTCTCAAATTCATAAATTATGAGACTCGACAATTTCATATTCCAAAATTCATTCATAAGATTACTATGAGTAATCTAGTGGGAAGAGTGGTGCCAAATAGACTTTAATAAATTCTCATGTAAATCCAATATTCCTACTTATAAGCCATTACCAATTCATATAATAAACAGGCAAAACTGATAATTACAAAAGCAAATTCAAGAGATAATTGCACAAAAGTAATTAACAGTAGCTAAATAAGCTTGCAAATTCAAAACGGGGTCAAAAATTGAACTCCCAAGATGCTTTCATGCCTGAATATATGCTTTCTTCAATTTCTACTAATTCCAAGGGCCTTTATGGAATTTTTAATGCTAAGAAAGAGCTATGCGTAATTTCATAATTCTTAGGGGCTTTTTGCAATATTCTTAAATTCAGAAAATACTTCATGTAATTTTCCAAATGCCAAGAATTTTTCTGTAAAACAATAGCCTAGAAAATTTCTCGTAATTTCTAGGAAATCCAAGGACTTATTCAAAAGATTACAGGACAAACATGTTTTATTCCCCATTTTTCCGGTCTGCCCTGGCCCATTCTTTTCTTTTCTTTTTTTCTTTTTCGATCTGGTCCGTTCAAAACCGGTCCAGTAGCCCCTATTTTTCATATGGCTCAGCCCGCGCCCTTCTTTTCATATATTTCAGAGTCAAAGTGTAAATTCAGAAAAGAATACACATGCAATTCAAAATTCAAGCCACGTTAGTTTACTTTTCCTTTCTTTTCTTTTAATTTCACCGTGGCCCATCCATGGCCTTCTTTTCTTTCTTTATTAGCTTCGCTATACTATATATATTCGCTATACTATATAGCGCGTAGCTAAGGCTCACCCCGCGCTGCCCACGTCGCCCGCAAAATGTCCGCCGTTCGATCGCCAGGCGTGTCTCCCTTCCCACCCGCCCGATTAGGACTCTCCCGGGGGGGTCTGATTTGCGAAAATAACCCCCTAGTTTCTGATTTTCGGTCCGTGCCCCCCGGCATTCGCTTCAGAGCCCTTATCAGTTTGTCCTCTTTGCCGTCTACCTCCCCGGGTTTGCCTTGTCCTCGCATCCGTGCCCTTTTGCGCTTCGTAGATGCACCTGTCTTTCGGATGAAATTACCCGCTTTTGCCACTCGCCATCCCGTGCCCCCCAACCCTAGCCTCTTCCTTCCCCTCTGCTGCCCGCGCCACCCCCAATCTCCGCTCCCTTCCCGCTCGCTTTGCCTTCTCCGCTCACGCCGCCGCACTGCGCCCCTTCCTCCTCCTCTTCGCATCCCCTCGCCGTCCCCACTCTCACGCCGCCGCGCTGCGCCCCTTCCTCCTCCTCTTCGCATCCCCTCGCCGTCCCTGCTCCCTTCTTTCCCCTCAGCGCCGCCGCCCTTTCCTTCCCCGCAGCGCCGCCGCCCTTATGCCTCCTAACCCTAGCCTCCTTCTTCCCCGCTGCTGCCCGCGCCCCCCCTCATGTCCGTTCCCTTCACGGTTGCTTTGCCTTTCGCGCTTACGCCGCCGCGCTGCGCCGCTTCCTCCTCCTCTTCGCATCCCCTCGCCGTCTCCGTTCCTTTCCTTCTCCGCAGCGCCACCGTTTCCTTCCCCCGCAGCGCCGCCGCCCTTATGCCCCGTAACCCTAACCTCCTTCTTCCCCGTTGCTGCCCGCGCCCCCCCTCATCTCCGTTCCCTTCTCCGGCGTTTTGCCTTCCCCCGTGCTCACGCCACCGCTTATGGTCGGCTTATCTGCATCTACGTACGGTCTTTCTATTGCGGTCATTGAGTGCAGTCATTAGGATTAATGTCATTGCTGATGTGCGTTACCCTTCTGTGGTTTTCGATTACAGTGGTCGTTGCCAGGGGATGGATGTGTCAAGCTTTTATGGACAAATTGCGTCAGCCCACTTTATCTAGGGTGTTCGGTCAGTGAGCAGTCGGCCTTGTTTGCTGCGTGTTTAGCGCCATTTATCTGAGCAATCAATTTTTCGTCCTGATCGATTGCGTCGTTCTTGTTTGTGAGCATCATGCGCGGCTCTTTGGTTTTTTGCTGTTTTAGTTCCTGGGTCCGTGCGATGATGCTCTTTCATTTGGGGGGTCTGTATTCTCCATTGAGCTTTGTTCCTGCACTTCCTTAGCAGATAAGCTTTGATTTGTTTGTTCGTTCTGCCATTTCATTACCTATAGATTCGTCGCGTTGCGTTCATGTCAGCGTTCTATTGTTCGGTCTCTGCTCTTTTTTACATTTCTATGTTTCAGCCAGCTGTATGGACGCCAATGTTTGTGCCTGTGTTGCTCAATCCGTTAGTGCTAATGAGTTTAGTGCCATTACCGCGGATGCCCTGTTTATCTGCCTTTGCTCTTTTTTTAAAAAAACTGTTTACTGTGCTCACTTGCATTTCATTGATACCATCGATCGTTTTTTCCCCAGTTCTTTGCATGCTTCTCGCTGACCTACTTGCCCCTTCTCTGCTTTTGTCTTTGCTTATATGCAACGACGCTTCGTGCGCTTGTGTTGTCCCTTCTCTTCGTTTTCTCCGCGCAGCCATGCCTCGCCGTCCACGTCGATTGGACCGTTTCGATTATGCTTCCTTGGCCGACCTATCTGTGCCTCATCGTCGCTCTGGTTCATCGCAATGTATGTGTTTTTCTCTGATTCGTCATGTTGTCATTCCTATTTAGGGCCATTTTTCTTTGTAGATTTCGACAGGCACATCACGGCGGCTGAGGCTAAGGCAAATCGTGCTTATAGACGTGGCTACCTTCGAGCAAGGGCTGCTCACAGACGTACTTGCTTTCCTATGTGTTCCTGTTCGATATCTTATCCTTTTCGGTGTCAGTTTTTACATGCCGTTTCCTAAAAAATGCAGGTGCTGCCCGCTCGGTCGATCATGCTTCCTCATCAAGCCAGCTGTTGTCGATCCCAGGTAAATGCCTTTTTTAATGCAGAGCATACAACACAGTATTATTATATGTTTCTGTTTTGTTCTTGCCTTCTTTTGTTTTTGCTCTATTTCTTCGCTACCCACGGCCTCTATACTTATTTGTCGTTCATTTCATCCCCGTATTTGTCTGTTGCTGACCATCTCTATATTCGTTCATTGTTCCTGCAATGGACTGCTCTGTACTTGACAGTTATCTGTATGTTGCCTCAGCAGATATGCGTCGTGCTTACGTTCAATCATCTGTCCCCCCTGTGGATGACTTGTCGTCTCCTCGTGCTTCTCCGCATGGTACTTTTCCTTGCCTTGCTATTCATGGTGCGCGTATGTTGCGATTATTCTTTTGCTGTTTTCTTTTCTTGATGCCTTTTCCTTATGCTCACAAAATTTTAGGTTCTGTGTTTTCCTCACCTTCTTTGGACTATGTTACTCTCCTTACAACTTGCCCACCGTCATCTTTGGCGCGCCATAATGAAATCGAAGCATTAAAAGGTTCGAACTTTTGGCTGCACCTTTCAGCTACTTGCGTTAAATATTTCGTTTTAGTTTATGCCCCATGTGTGTGCTTTTTTGCTTTATGCCTACATTTTTCAGCTTCGTTTGTTGGGAGATCTTATTATTCTGGTCCAACGAATGAATGTCGTCATTGTGGTGCCCTATTTTGGGATCAGGAAAAGCTAGCTAGGCAGGCCTCTTCCTCAGACAGTGCACCTGCATATGCATCATGTTGTCGTGAGGGGAGGATATACATCTCACCGCACCGTCCCTTTCCTCCTCCTTTAGATAGGCTCATGTCTTTTGATGTGCCACAAACTGTCAATAGTTTCATGCCTCTTTGTAGGCAATATAACTCTATGCTGGCTTTCACATCTATTGGGGTTAATGTTGATCGAAGCATCAATGTAGGTTCTGCTCCATGCGTTTTCAGAATCAATGGTGTTGTCCATCATGTTATTGGTTCTCTCTTGCCCCCTACGGGTTCTCGGCCAGAATTTGCCCAATTATATATTTACGATACTGCTCATGAAATCGATAATAGAATGGGTATCTTCCAGACTGATAGGGACGATGTTATTCCGTCTCTAGACCCTGTATTACTCAGAGAGTTACTGGCGATGTTGGATATTCACAATCCTATTGTCCAAAAATTCAGACTTGCGCGTGATCGATTGTTATCACAAGAAACTCCTGAGATTGCCATAAGGCTCATAGGATCAGTGAGGCAGAGGCGTGGCATATATTCTTTACCGGCTGTGTCCGAACTAGCTGCTCTTCTTGTTGGCGATATGAGTCCGCGCAATTCACAGTATGATATTATTGTCCAGGCACATGATGGTGCTTTCCAACATGTTTCCCCCTTGCATCCTAGCCTTATGGTGTTGCAATATCCCTTGTTATTTCCTTATGGATATATTGGCTACCATCCAGGCATGAAATTAAGAAATATTGATGGCCGTCGCTCCGCCAGTCGGCAAGACATATCTATGTTAGAATATTATCGATATGAAGCCCATTATCGACGCGGTCATCCAAATCAGTCCACTTGCTGTGGAAGATTATCTGAACAGATGAGCGTTGATGCCTATTCTTGTGTGGAGGCAAATAGGCTGTCTTATTTTTATTTCAACCAACATAACCTTCGCACAGAAACTTATCAAGGAATATCCGATGCAGTTGCAAGAGGTGATGCAAGTGGGAGAGACATTGGCGTGAAGGTTATTTTGCCTGCTAGCTTTACTGGTGGAAAACGTTATATGACACAGAACTGCCAAGATGCTTTAGCTATATGTCGAGTTTATGGTTGTCCCCAATTGTTCACAACTTTCACTTGCAGTCCTAAATGGCCTGAAATTGTTACAGCTATTTCCTATGAAAGAGGCCAGAGGCCATCAGATAAGCCTGATATAGTCACAAGAGTATTCCATATGAAACAAAAAGAATTCCTGTCCGATGTTAGGAATGGCCGCACTTTTGGAAAAATCCGTGCAGGTCTCTATTTTTTCTATCACAAATTACTTCATTTAGGTTTCCTATACGAGTATTGTTTCATGGAATTGATCTTTTGTTATTTTTGTAATATATAGTTATGCATAGTATTGAGTTTCAGAAGAGAGGACTTCCACATTCGCATAATATTATTTGGTTAGTAATGGACAAAGAAGTATCTGCTGAGTTAGTGGATTCATTTATTTCAGCGGAGATACCAGACGTAGTTACCGATCCACTTGCTTATGCCTTGGTTGACGAGTTTATGGTCCATGGCCCATGCGGTCAACTCAATCCTTCTAGCTCTTGCATGGTGAGGGGAAGATGTTCCAAAGGATACCCAAAACATTTTCGAGATCAAACCGCTTTTGATTCACAGGGGTATCCTTTGTATCGACGCCGTCAAGATGACAGATTTATGACCCGAGGCAACATAAGGCTTGATAATAAATGGATTGTTCCCTATAGCCCACATTTGCTTAAAAAGTTTCAGGCTCATATTAATGTGGAATGGTGTATTGGCACACATCTTATTAAATATCTGTTCAAGTATGTCACCAAAGGCCCTGATCATGCAGCCATTGCTATGCAAGCAGCCGTCCAAACTGTTTCTCCTGCCACTCGGTTTCATTGTAGTTCCCTCGCTGCACAAGCTTTGAGGTCAATTAACCAGATTCCTTCCCCTTCACTTGCAAGCGCTTCTGCTGGCCCTTCTGAGGCTATGCCTTTTGCAGCAAGAACATCTGTTGAGGCCTCTTCTTCAAGAGCTACCTCCTCTGAATATACTCCTAATAGCATTGAACCTGTCGATGAGATTGCTCAGTACATCAATGCTAGGTACCTCTCAGCTTGTGAAGCATATTGGAGGACATGGGGATATGATATTCATGCAAGATTTCCAGCTGTTGAGAGGCTTATTGTTCACTTACCCGGCATGAACACTATTACATATTCTGAAAGCCGCCGTCTGTCCAACATTTTACAAGACCCTGCTTCTACCAAAACTATGCTCACCGAATGGTTCACAGTGAACCAGCAATATCCCTGTGCCCGACACCTTACATATTGCGAGTTCCCATCTGAATGGACATGGTATGCCACCGAAAAGAGATGGTGTATGAGGAAAAGGGGACCAAAAGTTGGTAGGCTTAGGCATGTCCATCCCAGTGCTGGTGAATTATTTTATTTGAGGATGCTCCTTATGGTTGTCAAAGGAGCTATTAGTTATACTGATATAAGGACTTACAATGGCACTGTGCACAATACTTTTCGTGCAGCCTGCAAAGCTAGAGGACTCATCAGTGATGACGACGAATGGGCTCTAGTTTTTGATGAAGCAATTGCATGGGCATCCTCACAACAGTTAAGGTCTTTGTTTATGGCTATTCTACTGCACTGTGATGTGGCAGATCCACGTGCGCTTTATGATAAATATTGGGCATATATGGTGGACGATATAGCATATAATATTCGGCTTGTTCGTACTGATGTTAATCAATCTATACCGTCTCAAGTGTTGCAAAATAGGCTACTGCAGGATTTGGACTTAATGTTTACCTCTCACAACATGACTCTTCAAGCCTATGGCCTGCCTCAGCCACCACCAATGTCTTGTCCAATTGAAAGCAATAGGCTCTTGTTGGAAGAGCTGTCCTATGATAAAGAACAGCTTGCTTTACAGTCCAACAGTATGTACAGCATGTTAAATGATGAGCAACTCCATATTTTTCACACAGTTCTCAGCAGTATTGCTGAAAAGAAACCATGCCTTTACTTTGTGTCTGGACATGGTGGAACAGGCAAGACATTTTTATGGAAATCTATTATTGCTAAACTGCGATCTGAAGGCCACATAGTGTTAGCAGTTGCATCCTCAGGTGTGGCAGCTTTATTGTTACCTGGGGGCCGAATAGCGCATTCTCGGTTTCGCATACCCATAGAGGTAGATGCATCAAGCAGCTGCTCTATAGGAAGATGTTCTCAACTTGGTGATCTCATCGTCAAGGCCACTCTTATTCTCTGGGATGAAGCTCCTATGGCACATAGACATTGTATGGAGGCTCTTGATCAAGGTTTACGTGATTTACTAGGCCGCCAAGACCCTGCTAATGCTGACAAGCCATTCGGTGGTAAACCCATTCTTTTTGGAGGAGACTTCAGACAAGTTTTACCGGTTGTGGAACATGGTGGTCGTTCAGACGTCATTGAGGCTTCTCTTATCAAATCACCGCTTTGGTCACAGGTCAAGGTTATGCGTCTTACTGTCAATATGCGATTGATGGATCCTTCCTTATCCGAACAGCAAAGGTCAGAGATGCTTGAATTCGCTCAGTGGATTCTTGATATCGGCGAAGGACGTGCAACTGCTGGACATGTTTTCCCTTTTTCTGACAACAACAATGTTGTTATTCCCAATGATCTCCTCATAAAGCCTACTGGAGACACTGATGCTGCCATTTGTTATGCCATTTATGACGATTTTGAGTCTTCTTTCTCCAATCCAGTATACTTAGCACAGCGAGCTATAGTTTGCCCAACAAATGCAATCGTAGATGACATAAATCATATCATGTTATCAGCAGTACCAGCTTCAGTCAAAGACTACCTTAGCTACGATACAATCAGTTCTGCTCAAGATCACCCTGCAGATGTTCAACTTCTTTATCCTCCTGAATTTTTAAATACTATCAGTATTAATAATTTCCCGGCGCATGTGCTCCGCTTAAAAACAGGTGCATTCACTATAACTCACAAATTTTGGTTTCACTAAAAAGGCTATGGTCAACAGTTTATTATACCAGTTATTTTATTGCAAGACAGGTGCTCCAGTCATGCTTTGCGAAATATCAATCAAACACTCGGACTTTGCAATGGCACACGCTTAATTATCACACGTCTTGGTGATACTATTGTAGAAGGAAGAATCATGACAGGGAGCAATGCTGGCCAGTTAGTTTGTGTTCCCCGAGTTGTGCTGACCAGCAAGGCACACAAATGGCCATTTACTCTTAAGCGTCGTCAATTCCCCCTTAGACTCTCATATGCAATGACAATAAATAAATGTCAAGGGCAGACATTATCCACTATAGGTGTGTATTTGAAGACCCCAGTGTTTACACATGGTCAGTTATATGTAGCTATATCTAGGGTGAGCCATAAGGCTGGACTAAAAATTTTGATTGTAGATCACAACAACCAAGTTTCCAATACAACAACCAACATAGTCTATGAAGAAATCTTGCCCTTTGTTTAATTCAGCATGAAGGTATGTTATCTTACCTGTATATCGCACATTTTTCTTAGGCTTTATTGTCATTCGTTGCCTGTTATTGTGATCTATGGCATTTGTCATCTTTAATGCTCTGTATATTCACACCACAGGTTGGAATCAATAGAACAGTTCATTGCTCCATACTACTACTTCGGCCATCGATCTGTCCTCCTGTCAGGTCACGTTGTAATGGTTCCTAACAGATAATGATGTCTTTCTTCCCTTTTTAATTTCCCACAGGGTAAAATCCATGAAGTGCGCCGTCATTATGTAATGCTACTTGAATCACCAGTTTACCTTCTTCATAGGTTATATCATAGTTGTTCCTATCCAACGATGCTCATATTTTTTGTGCTGCCTGCTTTTCTTTCCTCAAATAGCTAAACAATCTTATTTCTCTCTTACTGCCCTCTCATAAAGACGATTTTATTATATCTATCACTTGTGCTTCATATCTGAACTTGCTTTTTTCTACCTATTCATACTGCTCCTGGTTAGAATGCCCTGTCGTCCATAATGCACACCAAAAAAAAAAGAGTGCAATGCATCTGCCTGCAGTTTATCTGCTTCAAAACCCCTTGCCTTTCTTGTTCGTATGCTGCCATATCAATATTCACAATCGGCTATCTGATTCATCGGATTTTAAACTCGAACTTTTATAGGATCTCAATGCTTTGAGCAACATATGAAAGATAAATGTTAAACTACGCAAAGCTATATGGATAGTTACACCGTACTATCTCTATCATTTGTGCTTCATATCTGAACTTGCTTTTTTCTACTTATTCATACTGCTCCTGGTTAGACTACGCTGTCGTCCATAATGCATGCCAAAAAAAAAAGGTGCAATGCATCTGCCTGCGGTTTATCTACTTCAAAACCCCTTGCCTTTCTTGTTTATATGCTGCCATATCAATATTGGCAATCGGCTATCTGATTCATCGGATTTTAAACTCAAACTTTTATAGGATCTCAATGCTTTCAGCAACATATGAAAGATAGATGTTAAACTACGCAAAGCTATATGGATAGTTACACCGTACTATCTGCATTTATCCTTTTTTTAATCAATAATATCGCTGCTCCTATGTTCCACTAACATCTGCTCAAGCTGACATGTTCCTATGGTCAGATTCAATCAATGTACATGATCAAATAAGCATTGCTTAGGCACAGCTATCTGGATGTTTACATCATGCTAGGTACATTTATCCTTTTTATACTCAACAACATCGCTGCTCCTATGTTTCACTGCTCAAGCTAACATGTTCCCACGACCAGATTCAATCAATGCACATGATCAAATGAGCATTACTTACAGGCATCTGTTTATAAAATCACAAAATACATTATTCACAGAATAACCACCAGTAAATTGACATGAGCTCTTCTCTTAGTTTAATTTGAACACTTAACATCTTCTTTCAAGAAAAAAAAAGCCGTTGAAATGCACTAAAAAAACATCTAGCTTGCCTCTATTTTTTTTATTTCAAAATGCACATTTTACCTATATATCTTTAAAAGATGATCTCTTTTGTATTAAACTGTTTTTGGATTCCAGGTTTTGTAAAAAATAACCCTATAGTTTAAAATAATTATTCCACGTTGTTCGCCATTAGTGATTGTCCATAAAATATTTTGTTTCTGTTGGGGGTTATAGCATGGTCAATGACAGGCACTGTTTTTCAGCAAATGCCTATGATACGTTAAATTTATTCCTTGATTTATGACAAAGAGCATAAAAGCTGCATATGATACTCCCTCCGTTCAAATTTTATTAAACAAACAAAATTTGCTTACAATATCCTAGGATCAAATTTCCGAGAAGTAGGCTCATAATACCTAAAAAATGAATAATGCATAATCCTATCTTTACATCATGTTTGAACGTATGTTAGGCAATGATGATGTTTTAAAACGTTGTATTCCACGGATATCATAATTTGTACTCCCTCCGTTCTAAAATATAAAATATAAGGCGTATTTTGACCGAAGAAAAGTCAAACTTAGCAAATTTTGACCATAAATAAATCAAATAATATGCATTGTTAGTGTACCAAAGTTGTACCAAATTGTTCATATTTCAAAGTACTTTTTGATACAATATTATATTGTAACAATTCATAATATATAGTAGAGGAATCTAACGGTCAAACTATACCTTTAAAGACTTTTATGGAGTCAAAATACGTCTTATATTTTGGAACGGAGGGTGCATTATTTTTTCTCAAATCTTTAATAGTACTCTTAAAAATGCTCAAAATATTTTTATATTTTTTTAAAATTTCATTTAAACCTCTTTGTAAAAAATCACAAGCTATATGCAGCAAATCACGTTACAAAACACTAAAATAAAATGTCAAAGATGTTACCTACCATTTAATTGTCATCCTACCTTAAAAGATTATTACCGTCATTTAGATATACGTTAAAAATTGCTTCTTTAGTGCTGAAAAAAAAGGTAAGCGCTGATTAAGATATTTTTTGTTTGCCATTGTATCATACAAATCTAATACAATTGCTTTGCTTCTGTTGGGTAAAAAGGTAAACGCTAATTAAACTAACTTTTATTTGCCATTGTCCCATACGAATCTAATGTTAGAGCATCCCTAGCAGGGCCTTCAAATTTTCCTGCTGCATCGCTACAAGATGTCGCTTCAAGATGGCTAGCTACGGTCTGTTGCTACATCACATGGACCAAATTCCCTCCTAATGCATTTGAAAAATTTTGAAATAGAGGCCATTTTGGGGGGTGTGATGGGGATGCTCTTACCCTTCATGTTATGCTACTATCAGATTACCGGCACAGCATATGCCAGCTGCTACGTGTATATCCATACATGTATGGCCAACGACGCCTTACCTTGCAACGTGTCCGCCACAGGTGTGTGCTATGCTGCCATATTCTATGGGCCTGTTTGGTTCACTACTAATTTTGCCTAGCCTAACATTAGGAGTTTGCCACAACTGTGGCATGACTAACCTAACTAATCTAAGGAGGTGTTTGGTTTACGAGCACAACTAACCTTAGGCTAGGCAAGAAATTGTGGCTGGTGTTTGGTTTCTTGAGAAAATAATTGACGAAGTTGGGGTAGACATTTCGTCGAACAAGTATCGGGCAACCATCAACCATGCAGGTTATTTCATGGAGCTACAAGTATTCGTAAGCAAGAATTCACGAATATGCTCAATAGGAGATCACAAACATGCTATCAAGCTTGGAGGAACAAAAAAATAGATAAAAAATTTAAGAATCTAACAAGAACCGATGGCCATCAACCTCATCGCTCATGATTCCAGCTTGCTCATGGCGTTCTTGAGGTTGTATGTATAGATCAAGTGTTGAATAAATGCAGTGGAGTGTTGAATCGATGCTGCCATGCTTGGAGCAAGAGAGAGAGAGAGCAGGAGCAAGAGATTTGTGTGCTCGCCGGTGTTGGCTTTTCGTATGGCTCCAGGAGAGAGATGGAGAGGAATCAGAGATTGCCTCGTCGCTGTGCTCGAGCCTCATCACCGTCGTCTTCTCGCACAAGAGCAAGATGCCCCGTGGTCCATCTCTTCCTTTCTTCTTTTTCTTTAATTCCCCGTGGCCCATGGCTCCCCTTTTCTTTTCTTAATCCGGCCATCTAGAAATGGCGCGTCGGCCTTCTAATTAAGGGGGCAATGGCACGGTGGCCTGTGGGCGTGGCCCATGGGGTTCGCGGCCAGGGTAAGGCGCGGTGGCCTGCTTTGCGTGGTCCATGCAGGTCGGTCCACGGCAGGGCGAGGCGGCCTGCTCGCAGGGAGTGCACGGCGGCTTGCTTGGCCCGTGGGACGGCCGGCTATGCATGTTGGCCTGCTTACGGAGGAACTGCACTGGCTAGGCTGCTGTTAGGGTTTCCCCGCTGCCGCCGCTGCCGATTCAATCCGAAAAAAAAATGGGCGCGGGCAGCGACGTCGTGCGTGGCCAGTGAGGCGGCGCGGCGCGAGCGGGGCCGGCGGCGGTGCAGCGCGCGGACGGCGCAGGCACGGGCGCGCGGCGGCGCGGCGCGGGCGAGCATGGCTGGCGCGGCCGGGCGCAGACAGCGCGACCGGCGCGGCCAGGGCCGGTGATGCCGGCGCCTTCCAGGGCGCGGCGCGGCGCGGCCGGCGCACGGCGCGGCTTTCTTTTCAATTCTTTGCATGCGTTCGTCGCCAATCCAAAGGACCAGCGGTTAGATTCAACGGGATCTACGAGATCCAAACAAATTCTTCAACAGATTCAAACGGGATCCGCGGAAAAACCGTCTGTCTTTGTTTAACAAGAAAGATGGGATCGTGAATCGTCGCGTGGGACGGATCGACGGGTCCCAACTAGGCCAACGGAGGACGAAGATTCGATGCAATTCGTCGACGACCGATCTCGGCGTCGTTAAATCGAGAACCGTCGCGATAACGTGTTAGACAACCACGCTACCGAGTGTAGTCAGGGTTCTTTAAGAGATCGTAGATCGTGAGACGACGAAAAACAATCACAGATGAACACGAGGATGTAGGAGAAAGTATTTTTATTGCTTTCTCGGGGATCATAATAGATTGAAACCTCTCCTATTTATGTTTGGGTGCTAGGGTTTTGGCTGGTCCATCCAAGTGGGCCCTACCGCTTAGCCGAGCCAGGCCCAAAGCTGGTCGGCTTGGTGTGGTTCCTTAACACTCACAAGCAGCCCAATGCATTGCTCCCTCAGTTTCAGTGTTTGACTGTTTGTACATGACATTGACATACCATGTGTGTACAGACAAAAAAAAAGTAATTCCACGAAACAAAACTACATGCAATAACATAATACCCCTGTTTAATTAGTATGTTACAACTATTTTTCTTCTTGCTAAGCATTTCATTGGAGGTAAAGAGTGGAGACATTGCAGTGACTATGTTTTTAATATCTATTTATCTACTATATATAAAAAGCAGAGTTAAACGAAACCACCACGTTAATCCAAAAATCGTAGAAATTCCCACATTAATCCAAAAATCCTAGAAATCTACTATATATATAAAGCAGAGTTAAACGAAGCCACCACGTTAATCCAAAAATCCTAGAAATTCCCACATTAATCAGAAAAAAAGAAAAGATCTACATCGTTGAATGTGGATAATATTATGTAAATCTAACGGTCAATATTAATCTTTATAGCAAACTACTAAAACTGATCTCATATATATTAGAGATAAACTCTAAATCTGATATGATATATTAAAGATATATTATGAATTGAAGATTATCCTATTAAAATTAAAATCTATCCTTTCATCTCGGCCCTATTTGCTCCATCAATACATGATAGTAGCTAGAATTAATTGGTCATCGCCAGGAAAACGTGTCGTCCCAAACGCCCATCAGGTACCCATGATTTCAATTTGTTTGATATAAAAAAAGTATTTCAAATAAAAAAGTAGAAGTTTTTGTTTGACATTAACATGTTCTATATGTTTGGAATCAGAGTTTATCTCTCTCTCTCTCTCTCTATATATATATATATATATATATAGAGAATCTTAGCGTCTTTGGAGCATGGATCACGGTAGTGCTCCCAGCGTTTTGAAATCCGAGATGTCTAACAATGATCTGAGCTGTTGATCTTGTTCGTCTCTTTGAAATGTAGCCAGTGACCAAGTTTCGTATTTTTTGAATTTATTTACTATTTGTTTCCTATTTTCAAAAATCAGTTTTTTGGGCCCAGGACTAATTGGAAGGCTGATTTTTGAAAATAGGAAACAAATAGTAAATAAATTCAAAAAAATATGAAACTTGGTCACTGGCTACATTTCAGTGAGACGAACAAGATCAACGGTTCGGATCAGTTGTTAAGCATCTCGGATTTCAAAAACGAGTTGGGAGCACGGATCTCTCCGTGCTCTGGGGTGCACGCTAGCATTCCTCTATATATATATATATATATATATATAGGAAAACGGAATGGGACTCCATGGAGTCAGTGCTCCATTCCTTGTTACCGTTGGATTTCATCAAGATTCGTGCACACAAAGTAAATATATGCATAACAACATTATCATTTGCCATACAAAGGTGTGAATGCAATAACTGCGCAATTAATTGTTTTCAAACAAGCTACGGAGCACAAGCTCCATGGAGTCCCAGATACTTTTACTATAGAGATCCTAATCTACCCTTCCATGGGTAGATTAAGCCTAATCTACACCTAGCCACCCCGCGAGCCAGTTTCCAGCGAGTCCAAGCAGTCAACGCGGTGGAAAATTTAAAAAAAATCAAAAAAACCGGATCCCTATTAACTACCCCCACTCCCCCTCTTCCCATCTCTCTCCTCCCCACGTTCTCTCGGCTCCCATTTCTCTCTCCTCTCCCCGACGCCGGAGCCCCGACGCCGCCACCCCCAACGCTGATCGCTTCGACGCAGCTCGCCTTAACGCTGAGCGCTTCGACGCGCTGTTGTAATCCATTGCCCTGACGCTTCGCCGCGTCCCCGACTTCGATTGCGTCGCGCGACGCCGCCCGCGCCCCGCCCGTCCGTCCGCGCTTGCCGCGCCTTGCGCGCCACACCGACGCCATTGTCTCTGACAGCAGCTTTGACGCGCTGCGCCAGCGCCGCCGTCCTGACGCCGCTTCTAACGCGCCGCGTCCCCGACTTCGGCCAGCGTCGGCGCTGCCGCCTTCGACGCCGCCAGACCGACGCCGCCGTCCGGCGTCTTCCGCCACGGCGGCGCCACCTTACTGTCGTTCGCTCGGCAGCTTGCCCTTGACCCGCCGCCATCGATGACGACCGCCGCCCGTCAGATCTGGGCTACCGCCCCGGCGCCACGACGTCGACCGCCGCCCCGCCACCGTTGCTGCGTTCTCGTCGGCCACAGCGCCGTCTGTTCCTTCCGCCGGGCGCCTCGACCCCGATTCACGCCGCCGCCGGTAGTTCAGACCTCGATCTACGCCGCCGTCGACCGATCTGCCACCGATCTGCATTTACTATGTGATGATGGCATTACTCTGAATTACTTTGAGAAATTTTGGAAGTAATGCACAGTAATGGGACGCCCGATGTGATTTATCTTTTTTTTTTTAGAATTTTTCGTTTTTGATTGGTTAATACGACATTGTAATTGGTAGTAATCTGGAATAATTGTGTTTTCATCATATATAAAGTTTTAATTTTTAGTAGTAAAGGAGAGTAATCTGTTGGGAAACCCTAAATCTGGTTGTTTTCTGTTCGAAACATCGTGAGTAACGAAAAGTAACTGGTCGAAACAGTTTAAAAGTTGATTACTATAAGCTGTAAATCATATTCATCTCGATTACTATCAATTACAGTCAAGTCAGAATCATGTTCAAATTGGCATTTTCAAAATATTTCAAATTCATATATCATTTGAGATCTTGTTTTGTTTGAAAAAATGCAAGTAATTCAGTGGTGTAAAGTTTTCGACGATCGGAACAACGATTCAAAATTTATATCAAAAAAACGAGCCGCAATTTGTTTGAAACCGAATAGTTAATGGCTCCACAATTCTCGGCACCACATGCAGACCCAATTACTGCCGAGTGCCAAAGTCAGTTCTTTTGAATTACTTTCAATTACTGTCGAACTGGACGACGTGCTCGCCTGGTTTGTTGGTTGGTGCGCTCGCTGGAGAGTTCGGTTGCAGGTAGATTAAACCTAATCTACCCCCAGGGGTAGATTAGGGCCTCCGTGTGTGTGTGTATATATATATATATAGCATAAGAAAACAGAGCCCTAAAATCCTAAAAATTCCCACATTAATAAAAAAAATACTAGAAATTCTCACATTAATCATAAAAAAGAAAATATCTCCACTGCTCACTATACGTTATACTAGAAAAGAATATACACAGTCTATTGTAATTTTGACTCATGTTGTACGTTAAGAAATCTATGTGCACCTGCACAAACTACTAAAGCTAATCTAATATATAGAGGAAAACAGAGCCACGCGCCACATCATCCGAAAATCATCCACCATCTAATCAATATCCACCAAATCAGATAATCGTTCAATTGACGCCTACCCAATCGGATAAGAAAGATAAATAAATAATCTCTATAACAATCTACTAAAGCATCTAATATATTAGAGATAAACTCTAAATCAGATTCGATATATTAAAGATAGATATGAGTTGAAGATTGCCCTAAAAAAGATTATGAGTTAGAAAAAAACTTTATGTGCTGACACAAATCTAGCCACACAAACGTGCGGGCCAACTTGCTCGTTATATATATAAAGGAGGGAAAAAAGAAGCCACCACATTCGTCCACATCATCTAAATTATTTCAGTCGTTCGATCAACGGTGGGACCAAATTATAATGGCCAAGATCAATCAAAGAAATTCTCACATAAATCAAGAAAAAAAAGATATATGCCGTTGATTTTATGAGGCCGGATTATAACGGCTTAGATTAAAATAAGAATATTAGAAATCAAAGAAATTCTCACATAAATCAAGAAAAAAAAGATCTATGCCATTGATTTTGTGGGGCCGGATTATAATGGCTTAGATTAAAATAAGAATATTAGAAATTCGGATTAAATACTAAAGATGATATAATATGGTTATTTTATCCGTTCAATCAACCGTGGGAACAAATTATAACAGGATAGATTAATCAAAGAAAAAAAATAAAAGATCTATGCGGCTTAGATTTAAAGAAAATATTAGAAATTCATATTAAATATTAAAATTGATATAATATATAGAGATAAACTCTAAATCCGATCTGATATGTTAGAGATAGATTATGAGTTGCAAACGCGCGGGCCACCTCGCTCGTTCTCAATAGACAAATGTTGTGAAACGTATTTTCACAATAACATGGATAAATACAATGAAACAGAGGGCAGAGGGCGTAGCATTTGAATCTAATCGATATATCACTTGAGCATGGACTAGTTCCTCCTCCTCATCATCATATTTTGTGTGATCGTTGCTGCACCATCCAGTGGACGCGGGCGAATTGCCACAGCTTAGCCGTCCTCTCCTTCACGGTGATATTCGCGATGCTCTTCGGTTTCTTCTGTGGGTGACGTTGCCCCTTGCTCTAAAAGGACATTCCTCACGGCCGATATTAACCGTACGTACGTGTAGACGGGGATGTAGCCTGCTGAGTGCAGTCCTTCACCTGTACCTGTACACCGGCAATTACTGCTCCGCCCCACCCGCATTACGGTGGATTACGCCGAGATTGATGTGAAGGGACGGGGGGCCATCGCTTTGCCAATTGCCACTGTTCGTCGCGCCTGTGGGCTGTGGGTCGTCGGGGGCGCGCAAGCAAGTGCAGTTAACCTCACTCGCCAGCGACGCCGCGTGCGTACGTAACGTACGTGTGCCGGATCGATCTGGGGTTGGCCGGGGCCACCACCAGCGGAGGGCGCCGATGAGGCGCACTGTGGCCTTGTACATTTCAGCTCACAGCTTAGCACAGCGTAGTGGGTGTGAGCGCCACCAGCACAAGCTTCAATTCAATTCCCCGGCCGCGGTCGCGGCCGTGCATCGCCCGCTCGTACATACGTTACTGATCTGCGGCTGCAAGGCCATGGAACGCCTCTCTCCCTGTATATACATGGAGATACAATGTGTATATAAGCATCATTGATATCGTTCAATCAGAGATCCGTGACTTCTCTCTTCCACTTCTTCTCTCTCTGTTTTTTTTTTACTTATACATATCACAAAGTGGAAATGGACGGACTAAAAAATGCACATGAATATCCTTACATACGTATGTGGGAGATGACCACTCGAACAAATATCATAGAAGCTGCCAATGCAGCAGCGACGAACGGTGATTCAGAAGAAGGATGCAATGATTTTCACTTTTTAGAGGTTTTGCTGGAGTTAATTTTCTAAAATTTTTGCTGAAGATGGCTTGGGAGATCTTTAGAGATAATCAAGAGTGACATTGTAAAATTTCACAATTAAAGCCTTTGATGGGTTTGTCATATACAAGAGGAAGATCACCGCTCCTCTTGTTTGTTTCTGTAAAGCCTTTAATTTTGCTTTCTTCTATAATACATTAGGATAAAACATTATTAAAACCGCTAAATCAAGCATATCCTAGATAGGTTCATTGTCTCACATCCCCTCTTTTACTACATTTTCGATTCAGCTTAAGCTTGGCTTAAAAGTTAAGCTTAGATCACTCTTAAAGCTAAACATTTTGGCTTTTTTAGTCTAGCTTGTTTAAATTATGGAGATAACTTTAAAGCTCTTAAAAATAATACAAACGAAGCAGAACAGTTTTAAGAAGCAAATTCAAGAACCTATAAACGTTCGGCTTAAAATTCAACTCGGCCCCTCCAAACAAATCGTTACATAAAGAATAGAAGATGGTGAGATCATCGGATGAATTAGAATGATCTGTGCATGATAGCTTTTATATACAAATCTTACAATAGTTTACGACGGATCCTTCCTTGTATATATGTGCATCGATGTTTTTCAGGATCATCGGTAGGAATAAACATGGTTACATATATAGCTTTGAACCCAAAATTTACAACCTAACATATTTGAAATTCGAGCAACAGTCCTTTTTTTTTTAAGGTCATCTTACGCTGACTGATTCATTAATAGAAGAACAGAAATTTACAAGGCCTTACAGAGAGCCTGGTGACTGACCAGGCAAGAACAGAAAGAGACAAACACACTCCCTCCCGAGGACGACGCTAACACCCTGGTCGGCTAGGAGACTTTCAAGCTGACTACTCGCTAAGGAAGGCGGCCATCCCCGCCGTCGACCACAATTGACGTTCCGCGGTCCAGTCCGCTAACATCTGATGATGCTGCCGAGCACGTCCTTCGAAGAGCTGCCTGTTGCGTTCGCACCAAATTATCCAGAGCGTCAAAATGATGGTGGTACTAACTCTTTTGATCATGTCTTTGGGAACTTGGCCTAGGCAATCAACCCACCAATGTTGAATTGAGGTTGACAAGATCTGCATGCAGCGCTGCGACGAGATAGCTTTGATGCCCGATCATGCGCCCCAATAGCGTCCCAAAAGGATCTCGAGAAATTGCATTGAAAGAACAGGTGTGTCGTGGTCTCAAGCGAAGTACCACAGAGAGGGCAAAACTGATTGTGCGGCTAGCCCCGTCGTTGCATGCGGTCTGCAGTCCAAAGCCGATGCTGAACCAGCAGCCAACTGAACACCTTGCACTTCATCGGTGCCTTAGGTGTCCAGATCATCTAAGGAAAAAGAGATGAGGTTGACCCCTGGAACTGTACACGATAAGCTGACCGCGCTGTGTACTCACCAGAGGAAGTCCATCTCCATGTGATACTATCCTCCTGATTTTCCATGAGGGTCGGTGCATGGGCCTGCAATGTCCTCCATAAGTCAAAGAATTCCCCTACCAAGTAGGTATCAGCCAACGGCCCTAAGTCTTGGGTCCAGGAAGATCCCATGACCGCATCAGCCACCGATATCCCTTTCCGTTGCGTCAGTCTAAAAAGACGCGGCGCAATCGATGCAAGTGTCATTGGGCCCGCCCAAGGCGTAGTCCAAAAACGCGCTTTAGTCCCATCTCCCAGATGCACCTGGATGGACACATTGAAAAGAGCTAAATCAGATGCATCACAGGGCGGCTGTATTCCTTCCCAGCCGGTGCCCCTTTGGTGCCATTGCAGCCAAAGCCAACGTAGACGTAATGCTCGCCCAGCACGAGACAAATCCGGCAGGCCTAAGCCTCCTACTTCCTTTGGCGAGCAAACTTTGGGCCAATTAACTTTGCACTTGCCCCCACTTAGGTTGTCATTTCCAGCCCATAAGAAGCGCCTTCGAACCTTGTCAAACTCACGCAGGAAGGAGAGCGGCGCCTGCATGGCCGTCAACATGTAGATTGGCAGCGCACTTAGCACCGAGTTTACTAGGATGTGACGTCCGCCAATCGAAAGCATACTTGACTTCCAACCCGCAAGCCGAGAAGCTGCCCTATCGAGGATCGGTTGAATATCCATGCGGCGGACTCTGCGGACATGTAGAGGAAGTCCTAGATAATGTACCGGAAAGGTCCCCACTGCCCCTGGGAAATTTGTTAGGATTTGGTCCAGGTCGACCGATGCACATCTGATGGGTACCACCGAGCTCTTCCCCATATTTACCCGCAACCCTGTAGCCGCCCCAAAGTCTTGCAGGATGGAGAGTAGGCACTCGACATCCGGTGCATTCGTTTTAACAAAAATGACTGCGTCATCCGCGTAGAGCGAGCAGCGGATCCCACCTCGATTAGAGACCCTTTGCATCCTACCCATTTCTGTGGCCTTGTTAAGGAGGAAGTGCAGTGTATCAATGGCAAGGATGAACAAGTATGGGGAAAGCGGGTCTCCCTGACGCAAGCCTTTCCTGTACTTGAATATCGGTCCCGGCTGGCCATTGAGTAGAACTGACGAAGTTGACGTAGACAGAATTAAGGACAACCAATCCCTCCACTTTTCGCTGAAGCCCCTAACTCGTAGCAGGTCAAGCATGTATTCCCAAGAAACAGAATCGAAAGCCCGTGCAATGTCTAGCTTGAACATGAGACATGGTGATTTGGTTTGGTGTAGACGACGAACAAGAGACTGCACCTGAATGAAGTTATCATGGATGGACCGACCCTTTAGGAAAGCACTCTGCAACTCCGAGATGACGTGGCCCAAGATTTTCCTCAGGCGGATGGCGTGAATCTTGGAGAATAACTTAGCAACTGAGTGGAGCAATCTTATAGGTCTATAGTTTGTAATGAGAGTGGCGGCCCCTCTCCTTGCTCTTGGGAAGAAGAGCGATTTCCGCCCTATTTAGGCTGGGTAGGTGCAAACCCCGCAGTGACCAGACACTCTGGACGGCTTTGAGGATGTCATTTTTGATGATGTCCCAACAAGCTCGATAGAAGGCACCAGTAAAACCATCTGGCCCTGGGGCTTTATCTACCGGGGACCGGCTGATCGCCTCCCAGATCTCATCAAGGTCTATGTCCGCGTCAAGGGAGCTAGAATCTATCAGTGGCATGTGCAGGACATCCCAATTGACCTTCCTGCTTAGTGGGGCGGAGGCACCTAGGAGCTCGGAAAAATGAGACATCAACGCCCTCTCCTTATCCTCATGGCTAACTGCCAACCCCTCAGGCGTGCACAGTTGGGAAATGTAGTTCTTTCGCTTCCGACCATTTGCCCTGATGTGGAAGTATTTAGTGTTTGCATCCCCTTCCTTGAGCCAAAGAACTCTGGCCTTTTGCCTCGCCCTGGCACGCTCAATCGCTGCCAACCCAAGGACCTTCATTTTAAGATTTCGGTGGAAGACCTTCTCATGCGGGGCTAGAGCCCGCGATTCTTGAGCCTCGTCTAGCCTAAGGATTAGCTCATTCGAGACAGCCAAGTGATCCTTGAACCGGCTTGAAATGCGTCTGCTCCATCTTTTCAGCCGCCAAGCAGTTCTTGAGAGCTTGAGGTGTAAGGATAGCAATGGGTCGTGATGATGGCGTTCCGACCATGCCCGAGAGACCACCTGGTGGAACCCTTGAAACCGTGTCCAATGGTTTTCGAAACGGAAACGCCTTGGCACCGAGGTTAGAGTGGCTGGTGCTAGGAGAAGCGGGCAATGATCTGAAAAGGAAGAGGAAAGGGCCGACAACTGGTAGCCGGGGAAGAGAGATTCCCACTCAGCATTGCAAAGTGCACGGTCCAACCGAACCAAGGTTGGGTCTGCCCTGCCATTGCTCCACGTAAATTTCCGCTCACAGAGTGGGATGTCCTTGAGGAGGCAGTGTTCAACCATCTGGCGGAACCGACCTATCCAATTATAGTTAACATTTGGATTGTTCTTGTCACGGGCCGCCAAAATCAAGTTAAAATCTCCTAGAAGCAACCAAGGATCTGTAAGCTGAGGTCGAGCCCTCATTAATTCCTGAAGGAATTCATCTTTGTCGAAATCTACCGTAGGGCCATATAGGGTAGTCAACTTGAACTGTACCCCACTTTGCCTGAGAGTGGCGGTGGCTGAAATGGAGAACCGGCCATACTCAGGTTGAGATAGCACAAGACGATCAACATCCCATAATAACGCAACTCCTCCATGTGTGCCGATGGCTGGGAGAGCAAAGAAATTCGCTAGACACGTACCACCTAGATGTTTTGCAACCAACATGTCGAAATCATCTAGCTTAGTTTCTTGGATGCACAGCACATCCACTTCGACAGCCGCTATCAGATGCTTGACGGCCTCACGCCGAGCCAGTGCATTAAGCGCTCTAACGTTCCAGGACAAGAAACTACAGCATTGCGTTGACATTAATACCAAGCAGCCTCAACAAGGAAAGCATTAAGAGCAGACAAAGGCACAACGTACACCACATAGATAACACAATACTTGGGACGAAGAAAGCCGTTCCAGGACATGAAACAGCAAGCAGAGGACTTAGGACTACGGTGCACAGTGCACAGCCATACAGAACCATTACAAAGACCTTCCGAACTATGGAGATAGCAACTAAGGTTAACATGATAGAAACTAATAGAAGACACCGAGACGAAACGGTGAACCATAGATCCAAAGCACCTACTCGGCCGCAGGGCATTCAGGAGCCGCTTCGTGCTGTGCGGCGGCAATCTCATCAGCCATCGACGGCTCCTCTTCCAGTCCAGTGTCCTCAATGGCCGGTAGAGGTTCCTCTTCCATCCTAGCTAGCGCAGCAAGGCCAGGGATCACACTCTCCGGCAGTGGCTTACTGAAGGAGGCAAGGTAAGCCTCCATAGCCTCGGTGGTGACCTGTTCGGTGCTGGGAGAGACAATGGACATGCGCTTCATAATCCGCAGCCTGGCTCGCTGCGAGACCGGCACCGCCGGCAGCTTGGCGAGGCGTGAGCTTCGGCGAACAGAACGCGCCGTCTTGGCTGTCCGTGGACTCGAAGAAGTTGGCGGCGGCGGAGGAGCCGGCAGAGATAGAATCGGAACCTCCGGCGGCAGGAAGAGGCTATCCAGGGCTGAGAAATCAACGTCAACTTCAGTACCCAAGCCATCACGATGGTCGTTGTCCCCGCCCACCTCAGGAATCCCAAGAAGCTCGTTGTCAACCAATCTAGATGCCGTACCTGGTGAACCTGCAGCTAGAAGCTCCTGTTGGGATGGTTTGTTCGCCAATTGCGCCTCTGCGCTCCAAAGGGAGGGCGTGAACACCGGTGAAGGCATGGCCGCTTCCGCAGTGTCCGGCGAGAAGGATAGCGGCTTCGCCTGGGCGTGCATGGATGCTGCAACGAATTCGCCAAGCATTGGGTCTGGGGCGCGTGCCGGCTCCGGAACGGCACGGCATGGCGAAAGCGAAGCAAAGAAGGTAAGGAGAGGGTCAACCTCGAGTGCACCCTGCCACACTGAAACCGGAGCCTCTGCAGGAACCTCAGAGCACAAGGAACCTGCGCGGGAAGACTGTCTGGCCTCCCCACTGACCGGTGAAGCACAATGAAATGAAGCGCGGCGGTGGCGAGGGAAAGATTTTGAGCGTGACCTGCTACCGCGCCTCATCGGCGCGCATACCGGAGACCGGCCACGCTCTCTGGCGGGGGGTAGCAAGGGCTGGCGCGCCGTGTGACGGCGACCAGCCGGTGTACGGCTGCGGTGACGAAATGTGGAGGTGCTCCCGCCCGGAGCATCCTTTGAACGGCTATGACCAAGTATGACATCTCTCCAGGTGCGCCGTTGCCCCCCGCGGCCACGATCGGGCTCATCATCCTGTGAACCGCGCGGCCGAGCCGGCGGCCGACAGCCTCCCAACCGCCCGCGAGCGGCGACCGGGGGCGGCCTGTAGACGAGCATGCACTGGTTGCGGCTGCACCTGGCCCGGGCAAGGCGGCCCAGAGCCATCCACGAAGCCAGAACGCCATGTGAAAGGGATAATTCTGGGCACAGCGTCCTCCTCCGAGTCAGAAGACTCAGAAGGCAGTCCACTCACAGGAGAGATCGGCGAGCGTTCATGTCGTGGGGACCAGTCTTCGACAGTGTTTAGGTGAATAATCAGTTGCACTACATCCCCCCGTGGAGGTTGTGGCCGGTTAGGCTCGCCATGGCCGGCGACCTCCGGCGCACGGTTCGAACCTGCGGGGAAGAAACAACACCCTTTCGTTTTCGGGATGATATCCGGGTTCTAGACCCAGACCCACCAGCCAAGAATCCTGGTTTCCTCTCTACTCGCTGTCTTGGTGTCTAGTCTATCAAACAGACCAAAATCCCCAACTATCTGCTCCAAGGCCGTCTGCGACCATGCGTGGAGGGAAAGGTTTTCAATGCACAAATGCGCACGGTAGAACCATGTGCGTGAAAGTGTGTGTGTTTCCTCATTCCACGGCCGAACGGCAAGGTCCGCACCACCGACCCGGATCACACCCGCATCAAGGGTCAATTCACGCTGCACTGGGAAATAAAAGAACACAAAAAAATCTTCCGGCTGATGCTTGTGAACCTGGAGATTGTTGAAGGGGATTCCGAGCTGCGATTCAATTGCGCAGGCTGCCTCCTCAGCTGAGGCACCAGAGCGACCACCAGCGGCCACGAGCAGCGCTGCATGACTACGGAGCCGGTGCATCTGATGCTCCATCGCAGGGGTGGAGATAAGCGTGGACGTGCTGTAGGGTGGCCTTTGTGCAGCGAGCCCGAGACCAAAATCCTCCGCGTCCATGGTGAACGGAGAAGGCAACTAGCGCTTAAGGGGTGGTGGCGATGGTGGTGTTGGTGTGGTGCGGAAGGGTGAAGGTCCTAGCTGCCGGTGAACCGGGAAGCGAAGGCGGTGGTGGACAGGCTGTCTGGACTTTTGTGGGCAGAACCTAGCTAAGTGACCACTTCGCCGGCAAAAGAAGCACCTCACCGGGTCTCTGCAGCGGGAGATACGGTGGTCCGAAGCGAGGCAGCGGTAGCATCTCCCCTGCACCAAGTTTAAGTAGGAAGAGGAGCGGGGGGTAGCTGATGGGTTACCTGCCAATGGCTTTGAAGACGAAGCCGGAGAAGGTCCGGCCCGACGATGCCGGCCGCCCCTCGGGAGGACCGTCCGCTATCCCTGAGCATCCGGAGGGAACTTGATGGGGCGGCGTGGCAACAGAGAAAGACCAGACAGGTCACCGGGCGGAAGGGAAAGGGCGATTTAGATCTGCGGAGGCGTGGGGAGTCTGAGATCTAGATCCGGAAGGGGAGGTAAAGGGGTTGTTGGGGGTTGAGCTGAGGTAAAGGGGTTGTTGGGGGAATGAATGCTCCCCTCCGGCGCCGCGGCAGGGCAGGGCAATAGGCCATTGATGGTCAGTAGAGGCCGAGGCGAGACGCCATCGGAAAACTTGGACCCAACCTTCGCAGGGCTGGAGCGGAGGGAGGAGGACCTCATGGTTACTGATTGGGTGGAGGAGGTGTAGAGAGGCTAGTCAGGAGATCATGTTCAGTTTCAAGTGAGTTGAACCTAGCAGTCAAAGCATCTAGTGATTCCTGAAGTCTAGTGCATCTTAGTTTTTCTTTTTCATAGGCATCATGAGCTTGATAGAAATAGCCAACCAACTCTTTCTCTATAACCTCAGGGTCAGACTCATATTCAGAGGAAGAGTCTTTTCTTGTTACCTTCTTGGAGGAAGGCTTGGCCATAAGGCACAAGGAGGTTGAAGCAGGAGCTGGTGAAGCCGCTAGTGTAGCCTTTGGTGTAGTGGGAGTAGAGGAAGTAGAATTTGAGTCTTCTCCACCGGACCACCACTCGCGCACCTGAGGCTCTTTATCTTGTGACTCCGTCCCGGCAACAAGGCATGTCGGGAAGTAGACCGGTGGTGGAGGAGGCAGCTGAGTGGCAATTGCTCCATCATCATCAACGCCAGAGCCTTGTGAGCCAGCTGAGCTATCGGTGACCCGCTCACCAACAAAGGCCACCTTCTTCCCCTTCTTGGAGGTGCCTCTGAACTCGGACTTGTGCATGCTTCTCCACTTGCCCTTCTCCTTTTCTTTGTCCTTGCTCTTGTCCTTGTTCTTCGGCTTCTCCTTGATCTTGGGCTCCTCATCATTGCTGCTCCCATTGCCCTTGTCCTTGTACTTGGTGCTGCTCTTTTGAGGACACATGGAGGCGATGTGCCCCTTCTCTTGACACTCATAGCACCGATATGATGCATATGAGGTCCGGCTTGGCCTCCTCAACCCGTAGCGCTTGCCAACAAGCCCCACGATCTCCTCAAAGACCTCATCCCTTGGACTTGATTCACCTTGGCGCTTGGGTGATGATGTTCTTGAAGTGCTCTTGGAGGTACTCTTGGTAGCACTTGCTTTGAGAGCAATGGACTTGGCCTTCTCCGCCTCAGATTTGACTCCAGGCTCAAGGATGAGCATCTAATGCGTCGTGAGCTTGCTTAGAAGTGTGGTAGGAGTGAGCTTCTCGACTTCTTTGCTATTGGACAAGTAGGTGATGATGTCGCGGTACTCTTGTCTTGGCAGCACCCGAATCATTTTCCTACACACATCAACATCAGGCAAAGAGAATCCGAGCCCTTTGAGCTCATTGATTAGCGGGTTAAGCCGAGAAAACATATCGTTGACATTCTCACTAGGGAGCATCTCAAAGCGATCAAATTTATCCTTGACAATGACAAGTTTTCCTTCCTTAACTGAGGCTGAACCCTCGTGAATCTCTATAAGTGAAGTCCAGACATCATGTGCAGTGGGAAGGTTGCTAACCCTATCGAAGACATCCATACTAAGACCACAGAACAAGGCATTCATAGCTTTAGCATCAAGTTTCAATTTCTTAGTTTGTGCTTCAGTGGGTTCTGTGTCCTTCTCAAGAGTGAAGCCTAGGGGTTTGTCTACAACCTTCCACACATCCATCCCAATGGACTGTAGATACACCCGCATTCGCCTTTTCCAGAAATCAAAGTGTGTGCCTGTGAATAGCGGAATCCTATTGCTAGCAACACTCCCCTCGTCAGCCATCTCTACTGCGGTTAAGCAGAAGCTAGAGATCCTAACCCTCTGATACCACTTGTAAGGATTCTAGGCCAAGGGGGGGGGGGGGGGGTGAATTGGCGGCATTTCAAATTCTAGCTCACTTTTCTAGCACCAACGCACGCCAATTAACACGTTGCTTAGTCAAGTTATGATCCACTTAGCGATAAAGCCCTACACAATTCTAGGAGCGAGTTGCACGAGCAGAGCACAAGACTTGGAGACTAGCACAAGTGGAAGCTAATATCACAAGTTCACAAGCTAATCAATTTCACAAGACGATGGCGCAATGAGCAAAGCGAGCACAAGTGTAGAGCAAGCAACTACTAGTGACTCGATGGTCACCCACACGCAATCGTTTCAATGTGCGGAATTTAGAGAGTCAAGCGAGAGAGTGCAAACCGATTTGTTTGACCGTTGTTCGGCGCACAACACATGCGCACCTACTCACCGTTGAGCAAGTTCACCACCGTTGCACAACACATGCGCAGCCGGGGGAACCGGGACCCTTTCGTCCCTAATGCTCAATCCACTAGGTAGAGCCCTTTCACTGACACATCGGCGGGGTGGACAAACCCGTACAAGGTACCGGCAGCCTCCCACACGCGGAAGACCCCGACACACCAACTCCACAAGCGGAGCCGGCCTCCGACGCGATGGAAGACTTTGCACACCATGGACGCTTCCGAGGAGAGCACCGGATACGCCTATCCGGTGGCCAAGACGCTTCTTGGGCTTTGGAGTGGTACGGACGTAGTCGTTCACTTGACGTAGTCGTTCCCGAGTACGGCTTGACGTAGTCGTACGCGTGATGAAGCCCGACGAGCTCCCGGTGGCGATGAAGAGCACGAGCACAAGACCGGAGCACGGGTTCACCTCTCTTCCACCATGGGCTAGGCGGATAGCATCATGGGAGAGAGGGGAACACAAGGGGAACGCCTAGGAGGAGGCTTGGGGATGAACACCGGTGAGCTTCTTCCTCTCCTTCCCTTCTTCTCCCTCTCAAACCCTCTCTCAAACTCTCATGCGCATGGTGGGGTGGGAGCACACCATGGGAGGACTCTCTCTCAAGCACTTGCTTCAATGGGTGGCTACAAATGAGATCCTCAAGTCCCTCATGAGCTGGTGGCCTCCTATTTATAGACTCACACCAGGAACCCTTTAGAGAGGACACATGGCACGCTCAGATTTGTCGTCGGAGTTCCAGATCGGTCCGTCGGACCGCGGACGCCGTCCAATGAGCTCAGATTGGTTTTTCTCACCTTGGTCGGACGCCGTCCGATGATCGTCGGACGCCATCCGATGGGCCACCTGGTCGCTGGGGCTAGGGTTAGCCGTGTCCGTCGGACGCTGTCCGACGGTCATTGGACGCCGTCTGATGAAGCGTGTTGGCTCTGGGTTGTGACCGTAGGTGGTGACGTGTGCTGCCGTCGGACGTTGTCCGGAGGTGGTTTGACGCCGTCCGATGAGCTACAGTTAACGTGGTCGGACGCGGTCTGAAGGTGGTCGGACGCCATCCGACAGTGAGGTTTGCATTTGGGACTTAGTATTTATCACGCTCCGTTCATCGGACTTGATCGAGCGGTGGTTTGACGCCGTCCGATGGGGCTGAACTTTTCACCCCTTTGGACTTGGCCTCTCTCGATCCCTCTCGTCACTGCGCCTCAGGTTTTGGGCCACTTTTGTCGACTTGTGGACACGGCGGGAAGTTCAGATGGCTTAGGCGGGAAGTTTCGCACCACAGGTAGATTCTGGCTTTGACACGACTTGGTGGCTACGAGACCTACCCGTCATCCCGACTCCCGGACCCTTCTCGAACCCTAGACACGTGTCCACTCTAATAGGCTTGACTTCTAGGGAATAGGGCGGACTCCGGAAATGTGCTCATGCTGCTTGAGATGTTCTTCGGTTGTTGGTGCAGCAGATGATGTAGCAGGACCTAGTCAAGGATGTAGCAGGACCGAGTCGACGACACACGCAAGAAATAGAGAGAAACTAGGAAATAATATCCTTAGCCTTGTCGTCCCTCGAGTTGTCATCAATACCAAAACATTAAGCATATGGGGCTTGATCTTACAGGTCTTGTTTCGTTGGAAAAAATGTCAGTAACACGATGGTGAAAACCATTCGTCAATCGGAGCTCTGAATCAAACATTACGCTAAAAAAAACGGAGGAAATGGAATGCATGCATGGGTAGTTAATGTGTTGCTGGATCAATTTTGCTCTTCCGTCAAATGAGGGATGCATGCGAATTAATTAAGGAATTAATTAATCTCGGTAATTAGGAAAGCAACCTGGTGCACCAGCCGAGCCACACTTATAGGCCTTGTACAATTCAGCTTATTGTAGCTAGCATAGCGTTTCAGCAAAATTTGAAAGTTTTTAAAAAGAGGTTTAAATGTTATTAAAAAATAATTAAAAAATATTCTTAGAATCTTTAAGAGGACTACTAAAAACCTGAGAAAAATCATTGCAAAATATTATACCAAATAAGCTATATAAAAAAGATAAATTTTGTTGAAACGCTACGCCTGTTCTATTCCGTTCGAAACGAAATGCGGTAGTATATATATATAAATATCTTATTTGACACCAGATGTAGAATAGGATAATCTACACCCAGGACCAGCTCATCCCGAAGCGGACCACCTGGTCCATGGTCCATCCCATAAAACCAAGGGATAGCGGTTAGATCCAGATCCAAATCCACCCCCCTCCGCGCGCGCGCCCCCACCCACCCACGCACGCACACGGGCAGGGGCGAAACCGCCGCCAGCCCCGCCGCCACCTGCCGGTCGCCGGAGCCGCCCTCCCTGCCCACGACCGATGCCGGCGCCTTCTTCCCCGACCACGTCCGTCGCCGGCGCCGCCGTCCCGGCCCGGGTTCGATGTTGGCGCCGCCTTCCTCGACCCCTCCATCGTCGGCGCCTCCCTCCGCACGCGACAGACTCCGGCGCCGCCTTTCCCGCCCACGACCGCCATCAACGCCGCCTTCCCCCGCCCGCCACCAACGCCACCTACTCCCTCCCGGTGGCCCACGACCACGGCGCCGCCAGATCAGAGAGGTACGGGCGTGCACGGAACCGCCGCCGCCCACCCCGTCGCCGGCTTCCCCGTTAGCCACCATCGCCGGCCTCCGCCGCCTCCTGCCCGTGCGTCGTCCCCGCTTGCACCGGTCGCCGCCGCCGGCCCCCGTCACCGGCCAGGCTCAGCGCCCTGCACCGCCGCCGGCTGAGACGCTTCCGGTCGCCGCCACCGGATGAGGCGACCCCAGCGGTCGCCACTGCCGCCGGCCCCGACCCCGGTCCCGCCGCCGCTTCCACGGCGCCCCTTGCTCCCACCGCCGCCGCCCCGCCGGGCCCGGCAGATCTGGTCGCCGACGCCCCAGCGGCGTCCACCCAACGTGCCCTCCGCGCATCGGCCTTCACGACGTCGACCTCCACGCCGCGGGCTATGCCCCGCCACCGGCCTCCACGCCGCCGGCCACGCCCGCCACCGCCCTGCTCTGCTACAGCCCCGCCGCCGGCCTCGAATCTGTCGGCGCCGTCCACTCGTCGCTGCCCTGATCTGCTACCTCCCAGATCTGGGAGGTGCACCGTTGGCACCCGCCGCCCCGTACGCCGCCAGTCCCGATGGCCCTCCGCCGTCGCCGGGCTCCACCGACCCTGTCCCCCGCCGCTGCCAGGAGGCGTAATTGGAAGTAATCACAGCCGTAATAGGTAGTAATTCGATGCCAACGCCGGCCACCATCTCTGGCCAACGTCGTCGACCAAATTTGTGTCGTCTGTGTGCACTTTTTTCAATTTTGCTTCATTGTAATGGGAAGTAATCACAGCTAATTGTAAATTCTCTATTTTGTTATGTACGAGCATCACCGAGTAATCATAAGTAATCATTGTAAAACCATGATTTTTTGTTCATGTTACCTCGAATGATTGCCAGTAACTAATAGTAATTGGGTTGGAACCGACAAAAATGGATTACTACAAATTACCGTCAGATTGTAATCGCTGCGAAACCCTAATTTTGATTGTAATCGGATTGGACCCATCAAAAATGATTGGACCTAGGTAGGTGTAGATAGGATATATATATATATATATATATATATATATATATAGAGAGAGAGAGAGAGAGAGAGGTAGCGTCTTTCTAGAAGTCTGAATCATTTCCGATTAAAGTGGTTTCGAAATTCGAGATTCTAACAACCGATCCAACAGTTGATCTTGTTAAATCTCATTTGAAAGCGTTATCGTTGACCAAGTTTCATATTTTTTGAATTTTTTACTATTTGTTTCATATTTTTGAAAATCAGCCATCCAATTAGTGGTAGTGCGTTCAAAAAAGCTGATTTTGAACATAAGAAACAAATAGTAAACAAATTCAAAAAATATGAAACTTGGTCACTGACAACGTTTCAGTGAGACGAATAAGATCAACGGTTTGGATCGGTTGTTAGGCATCTCGAATTTCGAAAACCACTCGGGAGTACGGAGAGATCTGTACTCTCGAGAGTATGCTAGCTATATATATATATATATATATATGTGTGTGTGTGTGTGTGTGTGTGATACTTTCCAGTAGTATCAGGTTATTCGGTTTTGAATTCCACTCAAAGATATATGGGTTATGATGGAAGGAAATTTCGTGGCACCGGGTGCCACAGTGGCACCCGGAGAGAGATAGAGAGAGGGAAGAGAGAGGAGATAGAAAGAGAAAGGGAGGAGATAGAGAGAGATGAGGAGAGAGATAGAGAGAAAAATGGGTGCCACGGTTCCTTGTGTGGCACCGGGTGCCACGAAATTTTTTTTCGGTTATGATATACGAAAATATTGTCTGTCGGGCATTAGGACCCAATCGGACGCACCTCAAACGCGTCACGCATGCCTCACGAATGGGGGAGCACAACGTGGTGGGGTCCACTTCTTTTCCCCATCTTTTTGCGAGACGCTGCAGCCAAGCCTCTGCCTAGGAAGAAAATTTGCTCGCACCCCCTGCGAGCAAACGAAGCGTGGCACCCCTGCGCAGATGGCGACACGTGGAATGCACCAATCTTCAAGCATCGTTGCCCCCACGTTGCTTCCCAAACCCCAAATCCTCCCAAGTCTCTGCCGCCGCCATCGCTTGGGAGCCGCCGCCATTGCCGTCGACATGGCTCTCGCCGCCGCCCCGCAGCTAAGCTGCTGCATCGGACTTCGCCGCCACCTCCGGAGCTCGCGCCGCCGCCACCTCCGGGAGCTCGACATCGCCGCCGCCTCCTCCATGAGCTTCGCCGTCGCCGCCATGAGCTCATGCTACCGCCGGAGCTTCGCCATCGCGCCGCTGCTGCCGCCATGGCAGCGTGCTTTCAGCGCCGCCTCCATGAGCTTCATTGTTGCCCGCCGCCGCCGAGGAGCTTCGCCATCGCGCCGCCTGCCGCCATGATGGCTTCGCTTCGCCGCGCGCAAGGCGCGAAGCTCGCCTCCTGAAGCTTCTTCTTGCCGCCCCGCCGCCGCCGGGGATCTCGCCGTCGCCTGCCGGGCGAGGAGCTCGCCGCCATTGCTCGAGCTAGATGGGAGAGATAGAGAGGAGGAGGAGGATGAGTGAACCAAGTCTCACGCGGTTGGTGCCTTCCACGCGCCGCCATCTGCTTGAGGTGCCACGGCTGCTTGTTTCGCGGGCGGTGCGAGCAAATTTTCTTCCCTCTGCCTATCGTTCGCCTCTCGCCATCTGCGCTCTGGTCATGGCGCAGGCACTGGCACGCCCTTCCGTCGGGCGCAGCTGCCACCCCTTCCCCCCGGTCGTAGCGCCGGTCAAGCTCGTCGATCACTCCTCCTCTTCCTCCTCCTCCTCCTCCTCCTCCTCTCTCTCTCTCTCTCTATCTCTCTCCATTCCCTATCTTGAAATCTCCCTCATGGACTCATCCGGATGAGGAGAAGATGAACTTGGTGACCTTCAACGAGCACAACATGGTCGGACTTGGGGAAGACCGAAGATGGCAATGGATCTGAAGAAGACGATGTGTTCTCCCCTCCTCTCCCTTCGATAATCTCCCCTTGGATCTGGATAACAAGTTTTCTTCATAAACTCTAAGAAACATGTGAAAAAACGCAAAGAACATGCCGTGTTTTGTTACTTTTCGCACTGTTTTGTGATTTTGTTAGCCCATGTTTCGATGTGTTTGTTCATATTTTGTCACGTTTCACCAAACAAATCTTCTTTGTTTGAATACTACTGACATCGGTGTTGTGTTTATACTCCAAAAATCCCATGTCGAAAAAGCGTCCGATTTTTTGGGCTAGGATCGGACGATCCGTAGCACTCCCCTAAGATATATGGGTTAAGAGATATATGAGATATATGGACCGAAATTCATGAAATTTCGACGTGATTTCACTGAGAAAAAACATGAATTCACTAATAGATTTTCTACCGATCGGTTTGCTGAGCGTGAAGATTCCTAAAATTAGACATCTCGATTAGAGAGAGGACTAGAAGCATGATCTACACTCGATTTGGTTAAGATCCACCAACACTTTCGTACGATTAGTATAAAGGATTAATAGCATCCATGCCATTATAAAGTTCCCTCTTCGTGTATTTGCCATTAAAAATAAATATTGTCATTGATGCCATTATAAAGAAACATGCCATTATCGACTTTTTATTGCATTTACAACGAAATGCTAGCCAAAATACGTATACTACAATGTGGGTCCCACCTGTCATACACCCACCAATCATCTTCATCTCACTCCATCCTCCTCTTCTCTCTGCCTCTAGTCAGGGCGCAGGGCAGAGATCGTTGACGACTCGCCGGAGCACGGGAAGGGGTACGACAGGAGAGTAGCCGCGGTGAGTATCCGGTGACGGCAATAGAGAGCTCCGACGTACTGGCGGCGGTGAGCTCCAGTGTTGCCCCAACGAGGCGTTGTCTCCTTCATGCTTTGGCGACAACGACACTAAAGGAAATCGATGCTCCGGTGCGGCGCCCGATGTCCAGTAGTGCACGATGGCGGCATCTAGCGTTCCCAGCTCCGATGACCCCTTGAGCTCCTTGGTGGCATGGTTCCTCAAGGTCGCCGCCGCCTATGACTCCCCGGCGTAGAAAGAGAGGAATGAGAGGGAGTTGGGAGGAGTGTCGTTGAGCTCCAACAGACCGTCGTTGAGCCACCTCCCTTTGAACCCACTCCAACCTGTCGGCCGAAGGAGTTCGCCGATGTGTCGCCGACACTCCACCTGACCGCCACTAGGCCGCCTCCCTTTGAATCCACGCCAAATGTCAGCCAGAGCTGAGATCTGGCGAAAGTGTCGCTGTTGCGCCTCGTCGCTGGAGCCAAGGGATGCATCCCAAGCTCGCCAGTCGTTGGAGTTCCCTTGGCTCGCCGTGATCCCGTTAGAGAGCCGCCAGAGATCTGAAGTCCTTCGCCGTTGCCGGAAAAAAACACTGCTGGCCCGAGTCGAAGTAGGGGTTGTTGTGGGCACCTCCTCTGTCAGGTTTGAGTAGAGAGAGAAGAGAGGAGAGGAGGATAGAGGGGGAGAGAGAGAAGAGAGAGAGAGAGGGGAGGAAGAGGATGGAGGAAGAAGAAGGGGGTAGGTGTTGTTGCTAACACCGCACCCCTCCTCCGTGAGGGCTATGTTAACGCTTGTTTCAAGGGCTATCCGGGGAGGTATGACACCATTGGGGGCGACCCGAGGGTATCAGGTATGACGATACTTCTGGACGTGAAACGAAGGCATCAAGGGCGGTCCGAGGCCATAACCCACAGAGCAGCTCCCGGAGACCGAGTGTTGACGCGAAATTGGGTCACGTGGGGCGCACACACCAGTGGAACTTGGAAGTCCGGCTTCCGTCGGAACCTTGAACCAAGCGTGCCAATCAGTTTGACCTGAAAACTGATAAGGACAGAAGTAAAACAAACAGGTCAGTCCATTCAAATCGGCTTTTGACTACAACCAGATTTGATTATTTACCTGTCGGCTTTGACACTGAGGAGAGCCGACAGGGCGATGGATATGGCGACTGCTTAAACAGCAAACAAACCAAAATACATAAAACCATAGATACTCTAGATTCATGAGCATTAAGCACAGGGCAATGAATAATTGAATCTAGCATTAAACGGTCTAGAGGTATAAAGGCAACAATTTAAGGCACAGAGATGGGTAAATACAAGCACATGCTATGCCGATCTATAAAGCTCCCATGAAGAGAACTGTATAAAAAGACATAACACATGTTTGCCGATAGGGTAAACACAAGCATATACTGTATCAATCTATAAAGTTCTCACATGAAGAACCATATAAAAGGGTACAATACATGATTGCGGGTAGATAGGTTCCAAGCACATGCTAAATCGATATATAATGCCTTAACCGGTAGTACTTGCAGTTCAGTTGATCGGACTTAACCAAGAACAGCGCGGGTCGCTCCTAGTACCTAAGAAAACACGATAGATAAAAACAACACAATTATATGGGGGACACACGTGGCTGCGCCTGCGCGATGACGCGCGTCCAGCAGGACCGAGCATGGACAGATGGCGCGTTCCGGACCGTCGATCGCTTGATCGGACGGCCATGAACGGACGTGGCCTGCATGGCCAGCTATAGAGCCGGTTAGGCGAAATAAGTGTTGAGGAAATAAGTAGACGAAAAATTGAGTGATTCACGACGTGTTTCCTTGTATTATTTTATCCAAAGCAAAATAAGCTGCTCTTGCCAGCCGTTCGATCACGATCCTACGGCCACCGAACGGTTCGCATACAGTGACTAGATTCCGTGGTCACGGTTTGCCCACGCCGCCCCTCCTTCCTCTTGCCAACTCCCAGCCTTTAACCTCGCAGCGGACAGCGCCTAGTGTGCAAACCGGAATGGAAATTCTCGAGCCATTCTGTTACGATCTAGAATTTCATGGGGAATTTGAGGTAGGGATCGGAGAAATTGGGATCAAGGAGAAGAAGAGACGGAGATAGGAACGAGGAGAAGAGACAG
Source organism: Raddia guianensis (assembly GCA_036346415.1). Lineage (NCBI taxonomy): Eukaryota > Viridiplantae > Streptophyta > Magnoliopsida > Poales > Poaceae > Raddia > Raddia guianensis. Next base: position 12,167,362 of record CM070542.1, read on the forward strand.
AGAGATGGCAGGATAGAATTGTTCTTTCTATTTTCTTGTTAATCGTTTCCATCAGGTAGCTTGAGTATTATAATCTCTTACAAGGTCGTGGGCCTATATTGGGTCGCAGCCCATTACACAGTAGCAGTTGTACCGACGGTAGGCCTTATTTTCTACCTCCTCTACCTAATCTCACTTTTACTAAGGAGGGAGAGAAGAGGGTTCTCCGGGACGGAAGACATCTCTCACTCGTACATATATGGATGGGGAGGCTACCTCTACAAGGGAAGAAACTGAGCTGCAGAGATTTTTGCAATAGCAAAGGGGATCCAGATGATTTCTGAACTCCAACTGAATGATTGCAAACTGCTTAAACAGTAAATAAACCAAAATACATAAACCAGAGATACTCTAGATTCATAAAGCATTAAACACCGGGCAATGAATAATAGAATCTAGCATTAGACGGTCTAGAGGTATAAATGTGTCGGTTTATGGCGCAATAGTAGGTAAATACAAGCATATGCTTTGCTGAGCTATAAAGTCCTCGCATGAAAGACCGTATAAAAAGCCAAAACATATGTTTGCCGATAGGGTAAATACAAGCATATATTGTACCAATCTATAAAGCTCCCACGTGAGGAACCGTATAAAAGGGTACAATACATGATTGCGGGTAGATAAAGGTTTCCAAGCACATGCTAGATCGATATGTAATGCCTTAACCGATACTACTTGCAGTTCAGCGGGTCGGACCTAACCGATACAGCGCGGGTCGCTCCTAGCACCTGAGAAAACACGATAGATAAAAATAGCACAATACTTGGGTGAAGCGAACGTCTGGCTAAAGCCAGAGGAAGAACATCGGTCAAACGCGGATAGAGCACAGCGATAATTCGAGTCGGTGACCTAAAGCGGGTCTCAGCACTTCCATCGGGATTTAGACAGAATTAAGCTCACGACAAGTAAGAGTCTAAGGAAATCTAAGCAATAACCCTTGGTCGACGCGGATAGTAACTAGCGATAATTCGAGCCGAGCACTAAAGCGGGCCGCAAGCCACCACAGAGATCTCATTTAGAACCAAACCACAGGTACTAATCCCAATCCCCAACTTGCAAAATGGATACTCCCTCCGTTCCTAAATATAAGGCGCAACTCACTCATGCGCAGAGACCAAGAAAACAATTAATTCTATCTCTTGCATGCAGCCATGCACCTACACTAGAGAGAGAATAGGACACTAATGCATGCATGTCTATTGGTTGACGCCTTATATTCTGGGACTAGAGAGAAAAGTAGTTAGGCCTTATATTATGGAACGGAGGGAGTATAGCTTAGGCCCAATAGGAGATAGAGATCCATCAATTTTCATCAACAAAGCAATAGCCAGACTCCCCTTGTTCACATTGGTATTATCCATAGATAGTTGGGAGTCAACTTTTAGAGCTTGGCCTACTTCGTTACCGGGCTGGAAAAACTGGTTCATCAGAGTGTATGGCCAGAAGAAAGCCCAATGGGAGAAACTTGGAATAGCCGATGCCATCATTCTTTCCTTAGGAGATATAAAAGCTGATGAGCCCATGTTAGCAGCGGCCTCTTATTTCTAGTGTGATACGTTGAACGCCTTTTGTTTCCCCATCGGCCCAATCGGCCCAACTTTAATGGCTGTAGCCTTGATCGCTGGCTTAAAGCCCAATGGTGTGTATAAATCCGCCTTTGATCTCAAGACCACATATAAATTGAAGTCCAGAAAGAACCTTGGCTGGCAAGAGTACATTGCCGAGCACCACTCTAATGGTAAGGTCTTTGAAGAGGAACATGTAGCTTTCTTGAACATGTGGCTCGATAGGTTTTGTTTCTGTGGATCATCACTTAGCCCGAGCAAAATCTACCAAGGTCTTGCAGAAGCTCTTGCTAGAAGAGAAAACTTAGCCATGGGTAAATACCTCTTGGGAGATACATACCGTATGATGCACAACATTAGGCAAGGTCTGTGCACCGGCTTTGGAGATCACAAAGTCAAGAATCTTGCTGGCCCTCTTTGGTTAGTGATGCTATGGCTGAGAGCACACTTCTTGAATGCGGCCAACAAAATTAGACTAGATGCTGAATTTACCGATGAAGCGTGTTCAGAGGATGATGACCAAACTCACCCTTGTAGATTGTATGGAGAAGTTCTATCCCTCAGTGGCAGAAAATGTAGAATGTCTGATAATGAATTTGCTTTCGCCTTCGGCTTTTTCTACACTTTGTCTTCCAGAATTTATAGCCGAGAACACTATATGTGTTACACTGAGGCTGTCAGATTTCCAGCTCCAAAATTCTTCAGATTCAGCTCAACTCTGACTAGAAAATCTTTGTCTGTCTTCAAAGAATTCATCTCCCCACACGTTCTGTTCGTAGTATTCAGTACCAGAGGTCACCACAAAGAACCTTCATATGAGTTTTACCACCCATCGGTTTATGCTCGTCAGCTTTTCCTTGGTCAGAATGTCCCTGATCTCTTCATGAACAGAGCCTTGACACCGCGAGGTACACTCACAAATGTGTCGGCTTATAAAGTCCTCACAATAGCCAACTTGAAATTCCAAATGCCCAGAAAGGTCAGAATGGCAACTTGCAGATCTGGTGACTTCAAGCATTGGTGGAGACAAATATCAGGAGACATCTTCTCTGATCCAAATGGAGTGAACGGCTTTATTGACAAATTCTTCCCTGACCAACCTGAGTTACATTTTGGTGATAACACCCCAGACCTAGACACAATAATGGATGATGATGAACCAGGCTGGGTGGAATCAAGCAACCAAGGAAGGTCTTCTCATAAAGATAGCCGATCATCCCTCAATATTAGTGCTCACCAAGTCGCAGAGCAACAAATCATTAGTTCTGAATATAGCCATGAAGCTAGCTCCCAGGTCTCTTATCTTTCTGAATAAAGTAAATCCTTTGCATCTCCAACTCAGATTTTCATCTCTTGTTTGTCTTTGCAGAGTGGCAAGCAAAGCAGGCCTGGCTCCAACCTGATCGGAGAGAAATCAGCATCTCTCTACCCATCGGCTAAATCTGCATCACACTTCTCTAAGCCCAGCAAAGAGACCACCAAGCGCAAAAGAGGTAATGAATATTCCAGAATTTCATCTTCTAGCTTGTTCCCACTAACTTCATCTCCCGCAGGAAAACCCGACACTTCAAGAAGCACCAAGAAAACCTCAAGGAAGAGCCATACTCAGGTGCGTAGCTCTAGCACTGAGTCTGTGACAGGTGAAACTGCAAGTACTTCTCCTAAACCGATCCAACACAGTAGACACATCTACTAAGTGTTGTTCTTCTTCCTGTGACTTGGTTACCACGTCATCGATATAAATCTCCACAAGTTTGCCGATTAAGTCATGGCATATTAGGTTCATGCCCCGCTGATAGGTAGCTCCAGCACTTATCAAGCCAAAAGTCATCACTACCCACTCAAATAATCCAATGGACCCAGGACATCTGAAAGCAGTTTTATTCACATCCCCTTCAGCCATGAAAATCCGATTATAACCGGCATTACCGTCCAGGAAACTGATGATGCGATTGCCAGACGCAGCATCTATTAAACGATCAGCTATCGTCATTGGATATTCGTCCTTATAAGTTGCACGATTGAGATCTCTGAAGTCAATGCACACTCTGATCTTATTTGAATCTTTCTTCCCCACGGGTATAATGCTAGAAATCCAATCGGCATATTTGCATGGACGAATAAACTTAGCTTCAAGTAACCTTTCAATTTCGGCCTTCACTTAATCATTGATTTCGTGACGGATACGCCTCGGAGCTTGTTTGACTGGCCAAAATCCATGATTCATCTTGATCTTGTGTTCAACAATCGACCGACTCAAACCCGGCATCTCATGATATTCCCAAGTAAAGCAATCCACCCGGTGTAAGGATCCTAGGCCGAGAGGGGGGTGAATCGGCTCTTTTCAAATTTTACTTCTCTCGATTCGCTTGATTTACTTAGTCAAATTAAGAACCCAAGCTATCGATTGATCTAGAGTCTAGTTATGAAGTGATCACAATAATGCTGGCGACTACTAGGAGACTCGATGGCACTCACACATAAGTTTATTAATTCAAAGTGAAGTAAATGGGTGAGACGGGGAGGCATAAACCGAAGTTGTTTATCAAGTTCGTGCTCAACACATGAGCACCTACGCTCTCAGAGGAAACTTCTCACACAGAGAAGTCGGGACTCTCTCGTCCCTAACCCTCAATCCACTCGAGGTAGCTCTTCACCAACATATGGTAGGCGAGCTCCAAACCTTCACACGAAGGAGAGTTTCCTCACACGCGAGAGTTCTCACACCCGTGGCACCGACACACGGCACCGACCACCGACACACGGTGGGTTTCACCACAACACATGAGGTACCCCCAACACATGGAGGATTTGGATCCGACACACGGACACGTTGGCACTTCCGACACACGGAGATGGCCGCCGACACACGGCGGACTTTGCACACCCCGATTTAAGCGGAGAGGAAGCACCGTGGGAAGCACGGTGACCTTCACGGAGAAGGGTTTGCTTGCGGTACGCTTGATGAAGCTCGGCGACGACGATGTCTCCCGGTGGCAAGAATCCCAAGAGCACAAATACCGGAAGACACTTACTCAACCCTCATCCCACCATGGAGGATGGCAAGACAACCATGGAGAGGGGACAAACCTTGGAGACGACGTGGAGGAGGCTAAGGGGTGCTCTCTTCTTCTTCCTCACTCTCTCCTTCAATCTCACAAGCACATGGAACCCTAGATGGAGGTGGGAACCATGGGAGGAGCTCTCTAGGTGGCTAGGGCAAAAGGTGGCTGCTAGGGTAGGCTCTCTCAAGTTTCTCCCGTGCACCTAGCCCCTATTTATAGCCCCAAGGCGAAACCCTAGAAATGGACGGTCCAGATTAAATCGCGAGATTCAGATCGCCCGATCGAACGCCGTCCGGTCGCCGTCGGACGCCGTCCGACAGAAGGTTTGGGCCGTTTTTTGTGCTTCGTCGGACGCCGTCGACGATCTAAGGCTATCACAGAAACAGGACGCCCGCCAGTGTTTGGTCGCTGGTTTAGTTGTCGTCGGACGCCGTCCGTAACTTCGTTGGACGCGTCGACAAGCAGGGTTACGGCCGTCGGACGCTCGCCAGACGCCGTCCGATGCCCATCGCCGTCGATTTTCTACTTCACCGGACGCCGTCCGGTCCTGATCGGACGCCGTCTGACAGGGACGGTTCGTTTGGGACTTAGCCATTTTCGAGCTCTCTCTTTGGGACATCCATGCTGTCGGACGCCGTCCGAAGGTGGTCGGACGCCGTCCGACAGAGAGGGTGCGTCTGGGACTTAGCCAAAATTTTGGCTTGTGCTCACCGGACGCCGTCCGATGGCGATCGGACGCCGTTCGACAGAGGCTAAGTTTACCGACTCGCCTCGCTCGCCCTCTCTCGTCACCACGCTTCGGGTCAAGGAACAATTTGTCGATTTGTGGACACGGCGGGAGGTTCAAATCATTTGGGCGGGAGGTTTCGCGCCTAAACAAAATATTTGGCTTGGGAACTTGGCGGCTACGAAACCCTGGACAGCTAGACCCCCGAACCTTCTCGACCCTGGGACAGGTGTACTCGCTCTAGATGGTTCGCTCAAAACTAACACCTGACACTCTCGGAACCCCAAAGACCTAAACCCGCATGACCTGTGCTCAATGGGATCCTGCAACCAGAGAGATGAAGTCGAGCTAAAGACGCACACAAGGAAAATAGAAGAACTATTAAACAAAAGTCCTTATCCTTGGCATTCCAGCTGTACGGCCTAGTTGCCATCAATTACCAAAATCAATTAGCCCATGGGAGGCTTGAACTTACAATCTCCCCCTTTTTGGTAATTGATGACAACACCTGCAAATCCAACATGACAAGGCACAAATACAATCTCTGGTGCAATGGGTTAGTCCAGAAACATTGCATCACAGCATGGCACAACACCAAAGACTAGGCCAACGAATAGAATGCAATGTACACATAAACATGAGCTCCCCCTAAATCAATGCATACCACTTGTAAGACACAATAGTACCATCACATCACATGGAGCAAAGCATCTCCATCCTAATTTTTCATCATGGGAGCAAAGCATCTCCTAAGTCTACCACTTGTAACCTAACACATTTTCATTTTAGGAGCAAAGCATCTCCTAAATCTACCACTTGTAAACACCCCAAATTTCATTCTCCCACCTATGCATCCCAAAATATGATAATGTCTAAAACATGGATTTGCACTAATTTCTCCCCCTTTGGCATCAATAACCAGAAAGTAGCAAAGTATGAGATTAGCAAATGAAGCGCTTTGGAAGTTGTACTAGTGCACGTATGCCCATAAGTTCATCACACTCAAAATCTAGCCATCTCAAGGTCATAATGTCACAAGATCAACTAAAGCACAATTATTAAATGTGTGATTCAAGTTATTTATGACCGAGAGCAAGTATAAGATGAACAATAGCGAGAAGTATCAAGAGTTGCTCCAAAACTCAAAGATGACACATGATGCGCCATAGCACTAGAAAATGTATTCCAAGCTACTCATGCTACCACCAAGCCTATTTGAGACTACACATTTTGGTTGAGCTCATTTTGAGTTAGTTCACAAATTTTAAGTAAATTTTCATGTCTCTAACCATAGGCGACGCCACCCAAAGATGACATCAAGATGAACGTCTTGTTATCCAAAACTCCCCCTAAGTTCATGCCTAGTGCAATGACAAGCTATCTCATCGAGGAGGCATTGGTGAGACGTATAAGACCTATTTTAGCACATTTTGTAAATTTGGCTCAACATTTTCTCAAAAATTTGCTCAATTTAGCGAAGTAGAAACATGTGCAAAATGGAAAGACACAATCTAGAGTTAGAGGCACATGATCAACTAGAGAGTTCAGAGCAATCAAATGAGACTAGAAGCTATAGCCCTCCTAATACAAGCGCATGGCTTCCAATTGCATGATATATTGAGTTAAGCACAAGTTGAGCTAGTGACAAGGGAAACACATGCTATAGCTTTTAATTTCATGTGATAAACATATAGGCAATGAATAGCATCCAGTACAATAGACAAAGCACCTAACTGCTAGAACTGGCTTCAAAAGATTTGCAATGAATGATATAGCCACACGAACAACTCAGGCAATGTTTGACTTATCTAAAATGTTCAACTCATTTCTCAATTTGCAGAATCGTGCCTCATCGAGTGGCTTGGTGAATATGTCGGCAAGCTGATCCTCTGTCCGCACGTGCTCAAGCACAATGTCGCCCTTTGTCACATGATCCCGAAGGAAATGGTGACGGACATCAATGTGCTTGGTTCGTGAGTGTTGGACCAGGTTGCACGCTATCTTCACCGCGCTCTCATTGTCGCATACGAGAGGTACATGGTCAAGTTTTAGCCCAAAGTCAAACAGTGATTGTGTCAAATAAAGCAATTGTGCACAACAACTCCCCGCCGCTATATACTCAGCCTCAGCGGTAGATAGCGCCACGGAGTTCTGTTTCTTTGACGCCCATGACACAAGACACCTACCCAAGAAGTGACATGCCCGGAAGTGCTTTTACGATCGATCTTGCACCCGCATAATCTGGTCGAGAATAGCCTAGGAGCTCAAACAAGACCCTTCGGGAACCAAAGACCTATGCTAGGTGTGTGTTTGGTATCTAAGTATTCGCTTCACGTTAGTCATATGCATTTCTCTAGGGAGGCTTGAAATCTAGCGCACATGCACACACTAAACATGATGTCGGCCTAGATGCGATCAAATAGAGCAAAGCACCAATCATGGAACGATAAAGCTTTTGGTAGACATATTTACCTTCTTTGTCGAGGTCGAGGTGGCAGTTCGTTCCCATTGGTGTCCGGATTGGCTTGCATCATCCATGTCGAGCGCTTGAGGAGGTCGTGGATGTACTTCTCTTGGCATATGAATGCCCGGCCTTGAGTTGCTTGATTTGAAATCCCAAGAAGAAGTTCAACTCGCCCATCATCGACATCTCGAACTCCTTGCTCATCATGTCGCTGAACTCTTTGACCAAGGTCTCATTTGTGCTGCCAAAGATGATGTCATCCACATACACCTGGCACATGAACAGGTCTCCATCCACCACCTTGGTGAATAGTGTCGAGTCGACCCTTCCAACCGTGAATCCCTTCCCAATGAGGAAGTCCCTCAGTCTTTCATACCATGCCCTGGGTGCTTGCTTGAGACCATACAAAGCCTTCGACGGTTTGTACACATGATCGTGGTGCTTGGTCTTCAAACCACGGAGGTCGCTCCACATACACTAGCTCTCCAATGTATCCGCTCGTAAAAGCACTCTTTACGCCCATCTCGCTTAAGCACAATCTTTGTGGCATGTTGCAAATGCCACAAGTAGTCTGATTGTTTCCAAACGCGCCACTGGAGCATAGGTGTCTCCACAATCTACACCCTCGATCTGCGTGAAGCCCTGAGCCTCAAGTCTAGCCTTGTTGCGCACCACCACTCCAAGCTCATCTTGCTTGTTCTTGAAAACCCACTTGGTTCCAATTACGTTGCAGTCGTTTGGCCTTTTCACCAAGCTCCAGACTTTGTTCCTTTCAAAGTTGTGCAGCTCCTCATGCATCGCATTGATCCAGTTCGGGTCGTTCAGTGCATCTTCCACTTTCTTTGGCTCAAGCTCAGACACGAACGCCATGTGCTCACAGAAGTTCGCCAGAGCATCGACTTCACAGATGCTGGCTGTCCTTGATCTTGTTTGTACACCTTGAGTCAAGTCCCCAATCACTTGATCTGCTGGATAATCACGAGCAATGGTGTGATGGGTCTTGATTAACTGAGATGGTAGCTCATCTGATTCTGCATCCGGCTCGCATGCTGTCTCTGTCTCTGGAGCCTGATCAAGACTTGAGCTATCCGCCTGAGGTGAGGCTCCCCCTAACCCTGGCACTCGTTCAGGTGTGAGAGGTGGTGAAACAATCTCGGTCTCCCTCTGAACCTCTACTGGCCTCACATCACCAGCTGGCATCTCCTCCACCGCTCTGGCCAACTGCTCACCATCCACGTCATCCAGATTCTCGTGCTCCCCTTGGCTCCCATTCGACTCATCGAACTTTACATCACAAGTCTCCTCAATCTGACCACTGCCCTCATTGTACACCCTGAACGAAGACCCTCTGGCTGAGTAACCCAAGAAGACCCCTGTGTCCACTCTACTCTGGAACTTGCCCAAGTGCTCCGCTTCTTCTTGATGTAAACCTTGCGACCAAAAACCACTCAAGTAGGAGGCGGTGGGTCGCCTTCCCACAAGCAACTCGAGGACATCTTCTTCGAAGCTTGTGAAGGTACTGACTGTTGATGCAATGACAGTCAGATTGATTGCTTGACCCGAGCAATGTATGTGAAGTCTTGTACTCATCTAACATTGTTCTTGCCATCTCAATAAGCGCCCCGTTCTTCCTCTCAACCACCCCATTTTGCCGGGGTGTAGGTGGTCGAGCGGTGATCAATCCCTAACTCATCACGTAGCAGCTCAACGAAGTGTTAGTGAACTCCGCTCCATTGTCACTTCTCACCTTCTTGAGGGTACACTCAAAAGCATTTTGGGCTTTCTTTACAAACTTTTTGAAAACATCTCCAGTTGGAGTTTTATCAGGTAAAAAGAAAACCCAAGTGTATCGAGAGAAGTCATCAACAATGATCTTGCACCCCGAGAATCAACTCATTTTTGAAAAGTTTCTTCAAATTTGCCATGCCGACATGCCCAAGACGCCTATGCCAAAGCCAACCAAGAGAGATTTTGGCGACAAGGCAAGTCGAGACGGATGCGGCAGGCTCATTAAAGTTCACAAGAAACAAGTTTTCAAAACGAAAGCCTTTGAACACAAGATTTTCATTTTTGTCCAAAACCAACAAACCCTCAGGTGAGAAATTGCAATGGAACCCTAAATCACATATTTGGGCAACAGAGAGAAGATTATAGCTCAAAGTTTTTACTAGCAGCACATTGTCAATTGAAAGATCAGAAGAGATTGCTACCTTTCCAACTCCAATTACCTTGCTCTTGCTTCCATCTCCAAAAGTGACCTTGGGGAATCTTGCCTTCCTCCCTATTGAGGTGAACAACCGGGGTTGCGGTCATGTGTTGGGTGCACCCATTGTCGATGATCCAATGGCACCTCCACTGTAGTTCACTGTCAAATGAGAAGATCACTTATGTGACTCAGGGACCCACACAGGAGGTCCCCGAGGGTTAGCCTTCAAGCTAGAAGCAACAGGAGCAAAACGATCAATCAATGACTTGGGTACCCAAACATGTGCCTTGTGCTCATTCTCAGCCTTGAGCCCAACAAATCTAGCAGTCATCCTACCTTGATCATTTTTCTTGAGCGGTAGTATTTCAGATAACTCGTAATGTGCTCTAGGAAATCCTGGTTGTGTGTGGTTGGGAGTGTTGCGATTTTGGTTCCTAGGAGGGATTGGTCTACTATTGTTGTGCCTAGGAGGACCATTCCAAAAGTTTTGCCTAGCTGAATGCCAAGTGTTGAACCTAGGACCTTGCCAGTTGTTGTGAAACCTAGGACCATTCTAAGTGTTATACTTAGGACCATATTGCCAGGCACTATGATTTCTTTGTTGCAATGTGGAGTTATAGTGCCTAGGAAGTCCTTACCATGTGCGGTGTCCATTGTGCATCCTAGAAGCATTGTTGCTAGTGTGCAATTTGTTATGCCCAGAATTGCTTCTTTTCTTGGGATGAGCATGATGGTAACCTTGCCTACTGGCAGATGCTCGAGGAACACTGGATTTCTTTCTCCCCTTTGGCTTCTCAGGGGTAAAACCCAAGCCACCATTTTGGGAAGGTTTTCTTTGTTCCTTGAGCATCTTATCCAAGACTAGGCTACCCTCATAACACTTCCCAAGTCCCTTATCAAATTTTTCAAGTTTAGACTTCAACTCAGCATTTTCAATAGCAAGCTCCCTAGCAGCTAGTGCAAATTTATAATTATCAGGTGTACACACTAGTGCATTGCTAGAGGAACCGCTAGAAGTGGAAGCCAATACAGTGCAATCATGGGCAATCTCAGGGCAAGGAAGAGTCAAATCAATAACAGGTGCAATAGCAACAGAGGTAACAGGCATAGCACAAGCAACATCCACAGCATCAACAGGTGTATCAACTAGTTGAGCAAGAGGCAAAGCAACCAACTCATCATTCTTAGCCAGAAGTGTCTCATGGTTCTCCATAAGTGTATGATAAGTAGTCATGAGATCATCTAGGGATTCATTCAAAGCGTCACGCTCTTATTCTAGCACATTGCACTTAGATGACAGATTTTTGTTAGAACCTAGCAAAATGTCATGCTCAGATTCTAAGCTATCGCATCTAGAGACAAGGTTTTTACATTTTGTTTGCAATGCAATCAAGGTTCTACCAAGCTCTAGGTTCTTAAGTGTCTCGTTCTTATAACGCTCACAAACTTCCCTAAGACAATCACGCATGCCTTCAACATCCACATCAGAGTCAGAATCAGAGTCGCTCACCTCGCCACTAGGTCGAGCCATCAGGCACTTGGAAGTGCCAGCAGGAGTCGGTGAAGCCTTTGCCGATGTAGAGGAAGTAGTGGAAGAAGCTCCATCATCATCAGAGTACCACTCTCGAGGCTCAGCGACCACCGTGAGACATCTTGGAGTGAAGACTGGATGAGGTGGCACGGACTCAGCTATTGCCATGGTGACCAGCTCCTGATCAGCTGATTCCTCATCTCCTGAAGCTGAAGTGTCGCTGGAGCTGTCATCGGTCACCCATTCTCCTACAAAAGCTAGCCTCTTGCCTTGTGAGGAGCGACCCTTGAATCCTGACTTTTGGGGATTCTTCTTCTTGTAGTCATTCTGCCTCGGCTTCTCGCCATCGCCCTTCTCCTTTCCTTTATCCTTGTACTTTGTGTTGCCCTTCTGGGGACACATTGAAGCGATGTGCCCCTTCTCCTGACACTCGTAGCATCGGTATGACGCATGAGTGTTTCTGCTCATCCTCTTCTTGCCTCCATAGCCATTTCTGCTCATGAATTGGCCAGCTTGCTTCATGAACAGACCGAAGTGTTGGAAGCCCTCCTCGAGCTCGCTCCATGACATCTCATAACCATCCCCCGCTTGACTCGACTCGGGGACACTCTGCTTTGATCCACTAGCCTTCAGGGCGATCACTTGATTCTTCGCTGGAGCATGAGAAACCTCGAAATCATTGAGGAGCATCATCTCATGTGCGGTGATCTTCTTTGGCAGAGTCAGGTGCAGCTTCTCCATGTCACATTGTTGGTGAGATAGGTGATGATGTCAGTAGTCCTTCTTGGGGAGGATCATGAGATCTTCCCCGCACACCTCATCATTTGCAACAAGTGTGACCGAGCCCTTAATCTCGTTAAGGATGGGGTTAAGCGAGTAAACATAGCATTGACATTCTCATTTGGAAGCATTACAATCGATCATAACGCTCCTTGACAACTACTAGTGTACTATCCTCAACAGCAGAAGTGCCCTCGTGAATCTCAATGAGTGTGATCCATATGTCGTGTGCACTAGTGAGATTGCTAACTCTATCGAAGACCTCCATGCTCAAACCACAAAACAAAGCGTTCATAGCCTTAGCATCGGTCTCTAAGAGTTTGTTTTGTGCGGATGTGGCAGGTATGTTGTTAGTGAGTGTGACACCATGAGGAGACTCTACAACCCTCGAAACATCCATTCCCATGGCACGGAGAAATACTTTCATGCAACTTCCGAAACCAAAATTAGTGCCACTAAGCAGAGGAATCCTATTGGCGGCTACACTACCCGTCGTCACCATCTCTATGCGGTTAAGCAACTAGAGACCCGACCGATACCACTTGTAAGGATCCTAGGCGAGAGGGGGTGAATCGGCTCTTTTCAAATTTTACTTCTCTCGATTCGCTTGATTTACTTAGTCAAATTAAGAACCCAAGCTATCGATTGATCTAGAGTCTAGTTGCGAAAGTGATCACAATAATGTACAAGCGACTACTAGGAGGCTCGATGGCACTCACACGCAAGCAATTAATTCAAAGTGCGGAAGTAAATGGGTGAGACGGGGAGACGCAAACCGAGTTGTTTACCGAAGTTCGGTGCTCAACACATGAGCACCTACGTCTCCGTTGAGGAAACTTCTCACACAGAGAAGTCGGGACTCTCTCGTCCCTAACCCTCAATCCACTCGAGGTAGCTCTTCACCAACACATGGTAGGCGAGCTCCAAACCTTCACACGGAGGCGAGTTCCCTCACACGCGAGAGTTCTCACACCCACGGCACCGACACACGGCACCGACCACCGACACACGGTGAGTTTCACCTCAACACATGAGGTACCCCCAACACATGGAGGATTTGGATTCGACACACGGAAACGTTGGCACCTCCGACACACGGAGATGGCCGCCGACACACGGCGGACTTTGCACACCCCGACGAACGGAGAGGAAGCACCGTGGGAAGCACGGTGACCTTCACGGAGAAGGGTTTGCTTGCGGTACGCTTGATGAAGCTCGGCGACGACGATGTCTCCCGGTGGCAAGAATCCCAAGAGCACAAATACCGAAAGACACTCACTCAACCCTCATCCCACCATGGAGGATGGCAAGACAACCATGGAGAGGGGACAAACCTTGGAGACGACGTGGAGGAGGCTAAGGGGTGCTCTCTTCTTCTTCCTCGCTCTCTCCTTCAATCTCACAAGCACATGGAACCCTAGATGGAGGTGGGAACCATGGGAGGAGCTCTCTAGGTGGCTAGGGCAAAAGGTGGCTGCTAGGGTAGGCTCTCTCAAGTTTCTCCCGTGCACCTAGCCCCTATTTATAGCCCCAAGGCGAAACCCTAGAAATAGACGGTCCAGATTAAATCACGAGATTCAGATCGCCCGATCGGACGCCGTCCGGTCGCCGTCGGACGCCGTCCGACAGAAGGTTTGGGCCGTTTTTTGTGCTTCGTCGGACGCCGTCCGATCGCTTCACGGACGCTGTTCGACGAAGGCCATCACACAGTAAGCAGGCGCCCGCCAGGTGTTTGGTCGCTGGTTTAGCCGTCGTCGGACGCCGTCCGGTAACTCGTCGGACACGTCCGGCAGCAGGGTGACGGCCGTCGAGCCTTCGCCAGACGCCGTCCGATGCCCATCGCCGTCGATTTTCTACTTCACCGGACGCCGTCCGGTCCTGATCGGACGCCGTCCGACAGGGACGGTTCGTTTGGGACTTAGCCATTTTCGAGCTCTCTCTTTGGGACATCCATGCTGTCGGACGCCGTCCGACAAAGAGGGTGCGTCTGGGACTTAGCCAAAATTTTGGCTTGTGCTCACCGGACGCCGTCCGATGGCGATCGGACGCCGTTCGACAGAGGCTAAGTTTACCGACTCACCTCGCTCGCCCTCTCTCGTCACCACGCTTCGGGTCAAGGAACAATTTGTCGATTTGTGGACACGACGGAGGTTCAAATCATTTAGGCGGAGGTTTCGCGCCTAAATGTAATATTTGGCTTGGGAACTTGGCGGCTACGAAACCCTGGACAGCTAGACCCCCGAACCTTCTCGACCCTGGGACAGGTGTACTCGCTCTAGATGGTTCGCTCAAAACTAACACCTGACACTCTCGGAACCCCAAAGACCTAAACCCGCATGACCTGTGCTCAATGGGATCCTGCAACCAGAGAGATGAAGTCGAGCTAAAGATGCACACAAGGAAAATAGAAGAATTATTAAACAAAAGTCCTTATCCTTGGCGTTCCAGCTGTACGGCCTAGTTGCCATCAATTACCAAAATCAATTAGCCCATGGGAGGCTTGAACTTACACCCGGTCCTTCAGAATTTGAATGAGACGGTCTTTATACTCCTTACAAAGCTTTTTGCTGATATAAGTTGGCCTTGTCTTATCTCCATTACCAATATCCACTTCGTCTAGTTCGTCAGCGGATATGAACCCTTGGCCCAACTTATGTTCGAACTGATCTAAGCTTTGAGTTCCCATAAAAAACCTTCTTAGCCTTCTCCGACAGTCTGTGATTCTAGCATAACCGGCAGGAAGCCAGATTTGCTGACACTTAAGAAATCACAGTCCCTCATCGGTTTTTCAGATAAGCATTCAACCTTTTCAGAAACGCCAATAAGATTTGCTTCAGCCTGATTTGGCAAGTCAGCTTTAATAGTCTCTATCTTGTCGCTATTCCATTAAATTAGAACTTGATGAAGTGTTGATGGAATGCAACAATTAGCATGAATCCAATCACGACCTAGCAACACACTGTAACTTCCTTTGCCTTCAATCACAAAGAATGCTGTTGGAATAGTTTTACTTCCCACAGTTAATTCCACAACTAACACTCCTTTTGCTTCGGTCGGATTCCCATTAAAATCACTTAACACCATGTTGGTCTTTATCAGATCTTCTGTAGATTTACCCAGTTTTCTGCATGTAGAGTATGGCATAAGATTGACAGTAGCACCACCATCGACCAACATACGTGCAATTGGCTTCCCATTGATATATCCCTTTAGGTACAAGGGCTTGATGTGTAATCTGGCACTTTCGGGTTTCTTGAATATTGCTTCTTCTGTACCGATCACAAAACTAGCACTTGAATCATCGTCATCTGCTTCATGATACTCTCTGGGAGGAAACAAACCGTGCCGATATCCACAACTTCCTTTCTAGCCAGATCAGCAACTATTTCAGATTTCAGCTTAGGACGCCATTCACGCTTTCGCTCAGTTGCTTGCATCGGCTTTTCTTCCTCAGCAATCCACCGTTGTCTATCATCAGCTTGTTCTTCAGACCACTCTTGCTCTCTGAGTCTCTGAAGTCTCCTTCTTTGAGTTTTGGTCACACCACTGGGACACCATTGTGGATTACACACCTTTGCTTTCTGAAGTTGTTCTAGTTGAACTGGCCTTGGTAACATCGGCTTTTGTTCGTCAGGAAAGTGTAATCGATGTTTCGCTGAAATTCTCTCAGCTTGTGGTATATCATGTTTTATCGGACAATTCTTCCACGTTGGCAATGTCATATTCTGTTCCCAACAAAACTTAAAGAAAGGACAGCTCCAATGTTCATCTTGATCATCATGCACCTCTTCTTTCTGTTGAAGTTGTCTCCTCTTGAGTTCTTCATCATTGGCTTGTTCATGCTGGGATATGCGTTCGTACTTGCCATAAAGCTGATCAAATTTCACCCTAGGCTTGATAATCGGCCTTCCATTACGACCTGGCCTGATATCGTACCAACGGTCGGGTTCCAATTCGCCATGAGGTTTAATAGCCTGAAACTTCAGCTTCGGCTTTTTCTGAAGATCAATGCTCATTTTGCCAATCATGATCTTTGTGTTGCTGGCACTGCTTTCTGGAACATCATCTGCTCTTTTCTGTATTACGCCACCATTGACCATGCCCGCCATGCCAATCGGAAAAGGATCTCTTTCCACTTGCATGGATGATTTATCTTCAAACTTGAGTCTCCCTTCTTCAATGGCTTTCTGGATTCCTTGCTTGAAGACATTGCACTCATTAGTGGTATGGGTGTATGAGTTATGCCATTTGCAATATCTTCGTTTCTTGATCTCTTCAGCAGGAGGTAGCACGTGTCCATCTGGCAACTTGATTTGCTTTTCTTGTAACAGGAAGTCGAAAATCCGGTCACACTTGGTCACATCAAACGAGTATTTGGTATTATCGGATTTGCTCTTCGCCTTTAACCAAGTACAAGCTGACTGCTTCTTTGCTATTTCTGTTCCATTCTGCAGCACAAATTTCAGCTTCTTGATCAGAGTCATCAGAATCAGGGGCTGTGAAGTTGACGGTTCCTCTATTCCGATAAGTCTTTTGAGTCTTCTCTTCAGGAAATCGGCTATTGTAGAGCTCGATTTTGTATGCTAACTGAGCAAGGTCAGCAAACTCCTGGTTGCCTATCTTCTGTTGCACAACTGGCAACAGTCCTTTGAATGCCAACTCAGCTATTTGATTGTCAGGCAACATCAAACTGTAGCATCTGACTTTCCGAAATCGGCGAATATATTCTTTCACGTCTTCACTGTATCCCTGCCTGATCGCGG
Organism: Raddia guianensis; assembly: GCA_036346415.1. NCBI lineage: Eukaryota > Viridiplantae > Streptophyta > Magnoliopsida > Poales > Poaceae > Raddia > Raddia guianensis. Next base: position 12,184,502 of record CM070542.1, read on the forward strand.
TCAAATCAGAAATTCTATACTCCATATCTCCAACATAGAAATATTCATGAAACTTCTTTTCCAAATCCTCCCATGACATCACAGAATTTGGTGGCAGCGTCGTAAACCAAGTGAAAGCTGATCCAGATAAGGATAACGGGAACAGCCGGCACTTGAGTACACCATGCGTTGACGCTTCTCCACACTGAGCAATAAATCTGGCGATGTGCTCTCTTGTAGTAGCTGTACCATCTCCATTAAACTTGGTGAAATCTGGAACTTTGAACTTAGGAGGGTACTGGAACGTATCGAAAGCATCAGGGTAAGGTTTGGTGTAGCATGTAGACATCTTTGGAGTATTGATACCACACTGACGCATCAATTCTATCATCGTCTTCTTCATCTCCTTACTAGGATTCAAGCGTGGACTTTCTGGAGGAAGAATCCAATTCTGATGAGGTTGAGCTTGTTCAATCGCTGGCCTTACTGCAATCGGATTTGCTGCTGGGGCAGCACGCATCTCTCCAGCCAACATAGTCTCTGGCACATTTTGGTTCTGATAAGGACTCGACTGTTCATACACGTGAGGACGATATTTTGGTACAGGCACAATCTGCCCCCAATGCATTCCAATCTCCATGAGCTTGTCCTCTAGCCTGAGCCTTGTTAATTTCCATTATCAACCCCTTGCATGCGTTCTGAGCAGCCATTTGCATGACTTGCGCTAAAGCTGATTTCTGATCAAGCATGGAATGATAAACTGAAGCGTGGATGCCGTCGCTAATCACGGAATAAGCCGACTGAAATGATTCTGCAGTTTTGATAGGGTCCCATTGTCGGGACCCGCCTGAACGAGTCGAGTCCCTTCTGTGCTTTACTGTACTAGTCCCTGGATCAGTAGCTAGTGCACACAGATTTCCAGAACTTGGATCATAACCATTCTTATTAAAACATTTAATATTAGATCAGAGTGCAGCCATTAAGGCTCTTAATACAAAATACTGGCACGCAGGCCATACAACTGTGGAAGCATGGGTACATAGTAAAATCCAAAAGAGAACTCCAACACAATCCCACAGGCAAGGCTGTAGTAGCGATCCTAGGCGTCGGAGAAATCCATACTCAACACCATCGGCGGCCATCGTTTCGAGCTCAACGTCGTCCGGATAGTAACTCTGAGACTTCGAACCTGCTCGTTGGAATGAGCAGCCCCGCGAGGGTGAGTATATGTGCAAATACTCGCAAGCCAAATTGACATATGCAAATGAGGGCTTAGCAAAGAAGGAATTAGGGTTTCTTTTGCGGAAAGCCAACTTTATAAATTTTCCTATATCTTTGAAAATGTGGAAAAGAGTTATGAAGAGTTAAAACAAATATCTTTCTTTTGAAACTCCGGCTACCTGCCGGTTTTAACCCACCAAGGTCAATTCATGGCTTCTGCCATGTCGAGCTCATAAGCTCATGGCACCTGCCATGTCAATCTGAATATATCAGGGTCATCTGCCCTGTCAACTCATGTCCCCTGCCATGTCAATCTGAATATCCCAGGGTCAACTGCCCTGTCAACTCATGGCCCCTGCCATGCAATAACAGTCACTCCACAACGTCCTGCTGCGAAGGCCCAAAACAAATCTCACGGCGTTCTGCCGTGTTTTCACTTAAAATCGCCATTTCGAAAACAAACGGGTGAAAGACTACCATGAGGCAGCGCTCCGTCGCCCGCCCTTGACCGTGGGCACGGCTGTCTAGACAGTTCTACACTCTGTAGAGGTTGCACGCTTTACCCACGAGAGGTAATTTACAAAGTAAACCACCACAAGGTCTTTAACCAACTCATTCCTAGCTTAGGCATCTCTACTAAGGATTCCACCTCTGGGCTGGTACTCAGTTTCCAGTGGCCCCCTCTTGCGCCAATAGGTTCATAGTCTGCGTGACACCGTGTGCTATGGATTCTACGCTCCCTATTCCACCAAGTGAGATGCCCAAACTAAGAACTTGCAGGGTACTCGACCAGGGCCTGCCCATACCAGCACCCGTGGTCGCACTGTTGAACTTAGTTTGTCTACCTCAAGGACTCAATCCTAAAGGATCTGGGTGGTTCCCACACTGGGCCCAAGTCTCGTGCATACTGCACCAATCCATACAACCATCCACCCAAATTAGGGTTTTCCGAAAATAATTTCCCATTATAACAATAACTATTGTACCCCAATAGTCCCATTTTATCAAACATGACAGCATCAACTGTCTTTAAATCACGCAGTTCAAACATTGCATTTCACATGAAATAACAGTGACGACTACAAAAATAAATCGCAGAGCTAAGCATTTAACGATCAACTAATCAATGAAATGGCAATAAACAAATTATATATTCCTAGGGTTGACAAGGATTAGGTTTATACGATAATAATAAATTTTCTAGGCATTTAACTAATCAGCCTAAGTAATTAGCATTTTTAAATTTCAACTATCATGCATATTCATAATTCTAGAAAAAGCATTTATAAATCTAGGTGGCAATATGATCAATAATCATTTGGGGAAAGGTCAACAATGACTTGCCACGAATCCAGTGTTTTGGGTGTACGGGTAGGTCCTCGGCTCCAACGACGCCGGTATCCGGATCTAGCGCAAACAAATAATCACAAATAAATGCACATGTCCAAAATACGAATGCACATGATGAAAATGATATTTTTAAATTTAAGTTTACATTTTTATGAATCTGTAGAAATTTATTTTACTAAATTTGAAGCTATATTGCAAAAGATATGAAATAAATTAATTTTCCGCATTACAAAATAAAGAGCGAAGAATGGGTAGCGGAAGCTTTATTGAGCGGCAGACGCTGGGCGAGGCTGAGCGGCTGGTCTTGGTGGCCGATAGTATGTGAGGCTGGGGACGCTACTGGGCGGGATGGGATGGGTGTCATGGCGCGTCTCGGCCGATTAGGTGTGTGGTGGCCGGCTTGCTCTCTGGCTCAGTCTTGGTGGGCTTGGGCAATGAAATTTGGCGAAGCGGTTGCGGACAGTTCGGCACGGCTGTGGCTGCCCTGGTCTGGTAAGTTACGGGCTGTGTAGCAGCACAGCTCGGCTTCAGCTCGTAGAAGGGAGGGCGCCGACGGCTGGGGCCTAGACAGCGATGGCTCGAGCATGGAGGCGGCCGACGGATGGGGCCCGCCTGTCGGAGAGATGAAAGGAGCGGGCGGGAGGCTCGGGCGGCGGCGATTCCGGCGACGCATGGGCAGGCCCCATGAGGTGGGTTGAGGGAAAAAGGAGAGGGTGGCTCGGGGATCTAAGGGAGGGTTGGCGGCACCGAGATCTCCCGGTGGCGAAGCTCATGACGGCTCGGGGACGGCGGAGTCGATCACAAGACGTGAGGAGTGTTCTTGGCGGGAGGTAGAGGTTCTAGGTGCTTGGTGAGGTTAGTGGAGGTGATGGTGCCTTGAATTTGTTCCAGGAGGTATGTGTGGTGGCTGTGGCGTTGTTGTGCTCCGTGAAAAATGGCACACTGCAAGAGGTACATCGGTAACGATGGACGCGGAGGAGCTCGCCGTGGCTACGGGAGGAGGAGACTCACCGGCGCTTACCTTTGGCGTCGAGCACGGCACGGTGCGCCCGGGACAGAGAGGAGGAGCGGGAGGGAGCAGCGGCGGGGAGCCATGGCTTTATAGCCGGCGCGGCGGAAGGCGACAGCGGGGTGGGGACCACGGCGGCAAGTGGGGGACAGCAGCGTGATCCGGAGGAAGCCACGCCGGCGAGGTACTGTGGCGGGGTCCACAGCGCTGGAAAGGAGTGGCCCAGGGGAGGCTCGGGGAAGAAGACAAGCCCCGACAGGAAATAGAAAAAGGAGAAAAGAAGAGAAAAGAAAAGAAAATAATTGGGTGGGCCCACTGGGCTCATTTCAGATTTTTTTATTTTTTTAACAAGTATTTTCCAAATTAATATGTTTATTTAGATTTAAACCAATAAGACTTTTATTTAAGTCTAAATCAAAATATTAATGTTCAAATCTTTGCTAATAATTATGTTAAAAATTAAAGTTATGGTTTTACAAATTAAACCTAATAATCTTTTATTCAAACCCAATTTAAAACATTACTTAACAAAATATTCGTTCGGTTTTTGCAAATACTTATTTTTAAAATTTCAAAATCAAATTATTTATTTTTCAAAAATTTTAGTTGGACATTTACAATAATTAATTCAAAATTTAAAATATTAAATTTAGCCTTTAGAAGGTAGCATACACATTTTCAAATTAATTAATTTTTCTAAATTCATGCACATGAAATAATGATGCCATGATTTTTAGGATTTTGAAAATGGGGATGTTACACCCATTCTTCGGCTCTCCGGACATTGCCTACCCGGGTCTTCTTGTAACCAACGAGATATTTCTGCATGTTTTCTTGATTGAGTGGAGCCAATACATCCTCCAACTCCTTCTTTTGTTCTGCAGATAAGTCACCAAGTGTCACCGGATCGAGATCCTCAGTATTGTGTTCCCAAATTTTTTTTCCCGCCGCGTCCAATTCAGTCCTTTTCGTCTTTCTAAGTACACCTGTGGTTGCAACAAGATTACACGCACTGCCACCGCGGGCAGCAGGCGCCCACCCACCCCCTCAAACCGCAGCTTGAGTCCCCATTCTTCACCGGGCTTATCGCCTATTTGCCACCCCCAACAATGCCCACCCTTCATTTGCCATCTCCCAGATTGCCACCCCCAATTTATCATCTCCAACAGTGCCCCCACTCCTTATATGCCATTTTCACCCTTTTTCCCCATTTTCACCCATTTCCCCATTTACAAATTCCTCTCTCCTCCTCAATCCGGTATCGTGGGCAAGCTGGCGAGCATCAGCAACACGATGGCGGCAATGACAAGCGACGCCGGGCGAAGCTCGAGGCGGATCTGGCGGCGGCAGCCTTGATGGCGGCGAACTCAAGCGGTGGTGATGGTGACGGTGAGCTCGAGCTCGGCGGCGTTAGGAGGCGGCGGCGGTGAGCTTGAGGCGCCGCGCGGCGCTAAAGAGACGGCGGCGGCGTTAGGGAGAACGGCGACAATGAGCTTCGAGACGCCAGACCGGCGGCGAGGAGACACGCGGCGTGATGCGGAATAATGGCGGCACGAGGGACGAAGGGGGGCGGCGAGGAGGATCTGGCGATGCGGCGTTTGCGTTGGGGAGACGGCGACGGCGAGCTCGAGATCGAGGCGCCGAGGCGAGGAGACGACGGCAATGGCGCTGAGCAGCAGCAGCGGCGTGGAGGGATGTGGGCGGCGGCGGAGGATCTTGGCGCGCCGGCGTTGGGAGACGGCGACGGCCCGCCGCGAGAGCTCGAGCATGTGGCCGGCGACCATGGGGAAGGAGGATAACCTTTTTTCTATTTTGTTAAATAGAGAAAAAGGATAGAAATGGGGGAAAGTGGTAAAAATGGCAAATAAATTAGGGTGGCACTGTTGGAGATGGCAAATCGGGGTGGCAAGCTTGAGGATGGCAAATAAAAGTGGGGCATTGTAGGGGGTGGCAAATAGGCAATAATCTCATTCTTCACCCTCGGGGAAAATTGGATTTTTGCCCCAAAGTTGCTCTGCCTTGGTATTTTTACCTAAAGTTCATCTGCCTTGGTATTTTTGCCCTGTGATACTAGGTTGGGATAGTTTTACCCACGGGGGGGTTCCTAGAAAATTGCCATTTGAGACGGCCGGCAGACTAATACTGATGTTTCATGTTTCTGAGAAAACACCATGGGATGATTTCAACTCCAGATAAAGTAACAAATAACAAATCCAAACTAGTAAGGCGCAGCTCAAGACAAACCGCGACATTAGAAAACCAATATTGTTAGGCGTGGCAAGAAAAACCAAAACGAAACACCCATGATGGCGATCCAAAGCTGAGAATGCCAACCATAGGAACCAATTGGACGCAAATCGCTCATTGGCGGCCGCATTGCTCAATCCACACCTAACCCCAACCAAGAACCCCAAGGAGAAGCCCCATCTTGACAAAGATTGCACATCTAGGATCACCACCACCGGCCGAGTTCCTCCGCACATGGCACGAGGCAGAGGCACAAATCTAAGCTCGGGATGGAGGGAGTAGGAGAGTTGCTTGTGCATCGCTGTCGCCGTGGCCGTAGCCACGGCGGCCGGTCGCCGAGGAACCTCGGGTGGCCCAAGACCGTAATTGCGGCAAGAGTGAGAGTGAGGCCGTCCCATGGCGCTTCATTGGCGCGAGGGGAGGCGTGGCCGGATGATGGAAAGGGGGGGCGTGGCACACACAAAGGAGGAGGCGCAGCCACGCCCCAAGAGGCGAGGAGGGTGGCCATGGACCTCGGCAAGAAGAAGGCGCCATGGGAGAGAAGGCCACTTGCCGTGGCCATGGAAGGACGGCATGAATGGAAGGCCGGCCCGGGAGAAACCACAGATTTAATAAACAAGGGATCCCGAGAAACAAAGAGGCGGTGGCAATTTTCTAGGAACCCCATGTGGGTAAAACTATCCCAACCTAGTCTCATAGGGTAAAAATACCAAGGCAGATAAACTTTGGACAAAAATAAAAGGCAAAGCAACTTTGGGGCAAAAATCCAATTTTCCCTTTCCGTCGCGGCCTCGCGTCTTCCTCTTCGTCCTCCTCCTCGCCCTCTAGCCCCCGCGCCGCCGCCCTCCTCCCGGCCCTGCACCTCCTCCTCACCCAGCCGCAGGCCAAGTGGACCGCCGTCGCCATCCTCCCGGCACTGCTTCCCGTTGCTGCCTCACCCCCGCTCCGTCCCCCTCCTCCCATCCACGTCCTCTCGGGCTTGCCTTCGCTCAATGCCGGATTGCCTGCCTCCCGCCGCCGCTTTTCGTCGTCGGCCGCCTCCCGTCGCCGGATCTGATGAAGGAAAGGCAACATCTACGTAGCCGGATCCGCCGACGCGACCAATAGCCCTAGGTGCCGCCCGGCTTCACCAGCAACGCCGCCACCCCTGGCTCCGGATCCGGCGATGTCCATCCTCGGGGTGCCCGGATTTGCTTGCTGCGGACGTCCCCGCTGCTACTGCTGCCCCTCCGCCCGTCCTTCCGCAACCGTGTCTTCCTGGAGGGGCTGGGGGACCTGAGGGCGAAGGTTCCGATGCAGCAAGCCAATGCCGAGCATGAGCTTCGGCGTCTAAGCAGACGGCCACGCTGCAGGTACATCATTTCGCCAATAGACATGATGAATTGTGCTAATTGATTCCTCCAAGTTTAATTGCACTTTTCTTGCGACAACACCTTCTGAAGTCTGAACTCGCTGCCTGCACATGCAATGATGCGCTCTTTCTGCAGGTGGCTGTCAAGTGCAGTTCATTGATAGATAGCTATCGGTGCCACTCCCAGCAAATCAAGTCGTTTATGATAAGGTAATTAGCAGAATCAAGTAGCTATAGTTTGCCATGGATGGTATAGTAATGCCATACCTGTATGTTTCCCCATAATGTCATTGCGTTGGAACCTTATCTGTCAAAGGACTACCTGCAACTATGTCTTCGTTCAACTTTTCATATAGTATACGGTCCTGACAAAAGGAACTGCACTGAAAAAAATAGGCTAATCGATTTAATTAGTTCCTCACAATTTCTGTAATCCAATGTCCCCTATCTATTGTATGGAGCAGACATTTCTTCCCAATGGTTTACAAGGTTTTAAAAGGTAGAACCCGGAGGCCATTCAATTATTATTTATAGGAAGCTAAATATAGGAATTGAGCCCCCCCAATAACTTCTGAGTACATAAGAGTTTTTTTTAATCCATTTGGCGTATACATATTTTCTGCACTTGCACTATTTTATAAGTTATTGATAAAGGAATTTCCTAGAGTTTATTGAAACCTAGATCTATCTTACACATCTACCATTCTAGCACAAAAGCAGAGAGATGTTATTTATCCACTTCAAAGAAGACATATTTACCTGTGCTCCCACCCTCAATGAGTATCATTTTGGTAGTGCTAACTGATTTTATTGTCTACTTCTTATACTAGATTTTCACTTCATAATAATATATATGAAAACATCCCTTCTACCTCACTTGCTTACCTTACTTCAAATTCAACACATTTTATTTCCTACCTCATGTAGTAAAATCTGTGAGGTTCTTATTTGCGTCTTAATTCTAACGGGTGCATAACCATTTTTTAGGACAAATAAAGTGCATCTCATATATGTTCCTGATTGTTTCTAACCGAATTCTAGGTACTTTTCCTTAATTTTTCTATAAGGAAAAAAATACTACAAAGCAACGTTCACTGTGTCCACTTATTTTCTCAACATGCCATAGGTCCTTGCCGAATGCATTCTCATGGAAATGCTACATTTTAGTATAAAACTTAATTTGTACAAACACATAACTGCTCCTCCGTACCACAGAACTTATACATTTGATCAAGTTTATGAAACCTTATTTTATTATCACTGTGTATAAACATTTTTAACAAAAAGATCTATTATTTCTAGATTGCTTTTTGTTGCAGTTCGAATAGGAAGAAGCTATCAAAAACCAGTAATAAATTAAAAACTCTTTTTACACCAACATTTGGTTTCTTCGAACGAACATGACCCAAGCTATATTGCCAGCCAAGAGCTGATGAAGTCTTAATTATTCACGCCTACAAATAGGTCTGTAGGAAAACCATATTTCTTATTATTCCTTGCACATGTCTGAATTGTTCGCCCAATATATCTCTTTTGAACCAGTAACTCATGATTGCATGATTTTTAATCCATAGATGATGCACTGACTTATCACAATTGGACGTGTGCAAATTGTCATATTCAACATATATAGGATTTACAAGCACTTTTAGTCGCAGTCCATGTGATCTCATAGGTGCATCAAATTGAAATCGGTCGACATGGTGTCATTCTTTAAAGGTACCGATTTTACTTCAAACATCTCGAATGAAATCTCGATTTTGTGATGGCAGAAGAAACGTACAACAGTTTATTGCCTTTTCTTGGATTGATGTGCACCTGACCCTTTGTTTGTGCTATAATGTGCTGATGTAGGTACAGTTGAAGGAGATGCCACCCTTTCTTGCGGTTGCAATGTTCTCATGTAGGTACAGTTAAAGATATATGCAAATTAGTTCAATCCATGGTGAACTGATCGATAGGATAAAGAAATGCCTTATAACAACATGGTAGGCCGTTCTATATGCACCATTACATGTCAAATTAATATTCATGTCTACACTGAAGAGACCTACATCGAGAAATTAGCTTTCGCATTTCCTGTCAAATGATTGTTTCATTGAACTAATGTACCGTTGCGACTCTATGTAGTTTGAGAATTGGTGTTGCCTGAACTATACGGAATGCTTTCAATTATTAATCATATTAGTGTTTGCCTTCCTAATGTCTCTAAGGCTAGCATGGATTTAAGGAACTTGCTCACCTCTTTTGTCCGGTTTACTTTTAGTGTTTGTAGTATATAATTTCTTTGATTCTACACATAAATGCAGGATGAGTGACTTAAGTCACTTAGCTACGTTGGTTGAATTTCAATATGGATTAATAAAGGGACTTCCCCTGTTTGAATAGATAATATCTCATCATGGTTACATAATCTTGCTAATCTAAGATCTATTTTCTAGCCGACACATGTAACATGAGATTATGGGGTTTATACATCAACTATCCTATTTTTTTTTTGTAAACAAGAATGAAGAAAAAGATAGGTTCTAAGGCGGCGCCATGCCCTTCCATCCTTATTTATCCTTCATGCTGAAATAGTTTATGAATGGGTAATGTTTTAATCCTTATTGATAAGAGTCTAATGCTAAGTCTAATAGAGTCTAATACATACATCAACTATCCGCTGTTTATAGAGTCTAATGCTAAGTACTTTTGCTTTGGCTATGAATATTAAATAGATACAAATTTGAATTGTCACATCTATATTAGAAAATATGTAAGAAGACTACAACAAGGATGCATGAATCTGAGATGCAATTGACCTAAGAAAAAAAAATATTGCTCTTCCCTTGGCTTCCAGCTGTCTTCTAAAATCAACAGGCTTTGTTGTTCTCTTTTTTTTTTAAGTTTCCATGGGTTTAGATCCATGTACCTATGTTTACCAGGTAAGCACATGACTCTTTATGTCCAGGTTCACTACTTTCTGATTTTTACTAGCCGGTGTAAATACTTTCTCGATGCAACTTTGTTCTATTTTTGAAGCCATTCATGCTAAAGATACTTTCATGGGAGCATAGAGTGGAGGAATATGACCTTTATAAATATGATACATAATCAAAGCTTCATCAAAATGTTATCGGAGTTTTCACATGGGCTATTGCTTTGTATGTTTTTTTTAGCAAGAGGTGCTACAATCCATTCTGGTAAAAGAATGTTTTATTTCACATGCATTCAACATGATCGATGTTGCCATAGAACTTTGTACCAACTTTGTCCTGTATGCTAGGCTCTTCGAAAACAAAGCTAATCAGTTGCATATTCTTTAACCACATTCTGATCTGATGTTATATTTTCTAGGAAAACTTCTCTATTTTTTTTGTAAAGATTACATTTACCTTTGATACTGCATTTTTTTCTAGATTCTAAGAACGTATTGTATCGTTGCAAATTTATGACATTTCCTTTAATTATCGTGTCGATATCTATATATATGCCTTTTCAGTTTGTTCAATTATATCTATTATTTGACTTTGTTTTTTGTCAGGTATCGAACATGGTATTTTTTAACATTTCATTATTGAGCACACTTTACTAATATAGTTTTTTTGTTTACTAATGTTGGCCCTACCTGCAGCTTGCAGGGGATTCTTGTTGCCGCCATCTGAGCAGCCCAAATACCGTACCTCTACATGCAATCAAAGCAAGATCAAATAGAGGACCGAGATAGCTGAAATCATGATTTTTTGATGATGCCCGCATCTGCTTAGTACCCATAATGTAGCAAAACCTAAAAACCGAAAAAACATGTTCATGTAAATAACCAATCGAACTGGACCAGCGTGCGCAAGTGCGCTGATAGTTGCTAGTTCCCCGTAAACAGGCCCACCATTCCGAGCGTTTTTAGCCTGTCCACGTCGCCCCCTCGCCCAGGGCTGTCAGATCGGGCCGCGCTGGCACGGCCCGTACACCTGCCCTGGCCTCGCGATTTTCTCTTTGCAAAATAAGCCCTGTACTATACGAATTTAGTTTTTCGTCCTTGCGGATTCGCGCAGAAGCCCTTGGTTAGTTCTTCGCAGACTCGCTTTTCTATTTACCCCCTTGAAGTTTCTCAGACTTCACAGCATTGCCCTTTTTGCCTTTCTAACAACACCTGGTGTTCGTCAAAATTACGCCCAATTTGCCACTGAATACATACCGTGGGCTACGGGCATTTCCCACCCCCGAAACCCTAACCCATCCCCATTCCTCCCCCCTCCACTGCCGCTGCCTCTCCCTAGTTAGTGATAGGGTAATTTTGCAGTGTATTACTGAAATTAGTATAAGAAGATAATAGCTTATTCTTGGAGCAAGAGCAAGCCATAATTGCTGCCCTTCCTGTAAAGCTTTCTTGATTTGTTCATGCTTAAAACATTAGTCAGTCTGTAGGTATGTACATACATGTATAAAGCTGAGTAATCATAATGTCTTGCTTATTAGGCTTGCTTTTTCATGCACCATGACCTCCTAAGTTCATGTTCACCAAACAGTTCACATAATTGTAGGGTGCGCTAGCAACAGCAGCACACCGGTTTCAAACCTAGCCAGGTTGAAATGTCATGGGTGTTACATCATCCTGACTTAGCAAGTTTACTGATTTCAACTTGGAATTTCCTTAAATTGTTCTCAATCTATTCATGGTTAGGATGCCAATAGTTGGATATAGTTACGTACTATGATTCTGTTAGTGCTAATGGGGAAATATACATATGGGTGTAGTCCACGTGTATCTCCTAGGTGGTGCTCTTGGTGGTGCTCTCCTACCTGTGTAGCCCCTAGATGCCCCATCATACCCACGTGGCTCAAAGAAGGGTCTAGCTGGATTGTGGGCTGTCGGCACCCGATTTACAATATCGAATTCCACCTGCGTAAGTCCCAAGGATCATGGCTAGCACACACAGATATATAGAAACGGAACAGTGCCAATGATATTATTATTACAAATGGAACATAGTCCAGTACAAACACATATAACGGCTCGCAGGCCGTACATCAGAGTACACGGAGATACATGCCTAATACAATATCTAAATACTTATCCATCCCACAGGCACGAGGGTTGTAGGAACGCGCAACCCTAGTCTTCATAATCTTCATCAGACAACGCCTCCTCGACGTAGTCCGGGTCCTCCCCCTCAGAAGACGGGCCATACTCGGATGGACCAGCTGTTGAAATTTTAAAAAGAGGGGGAGAAAAGGAGGGTGAGTACAAATTGTACTCGCAAGTCCGGAATTATGCAAGTGAGGGTTTAGTACAAGGAGAGCTTAGGATATTTTGCAGAAATGCATTTATTTATCCTAGTGTTGACAAAGCAATTTCGAAACTTTAAATCTCAACATTTTCTTTGGGCTCTTCGCAAACGGTTCTCGCCACTTGGCCTCAGTGCCATAGCAAGAACGAAATTATTTCTTCTTTCCTTTTCTCAAAACTTGCTACGTCCAGTTACCTCGCGACACTTTCCGATAGGCCGTTACCCATTTCGGAATATCGCCGGTGGCTGCTAACTCAAAATTCTTTCTTTTTTTCTTTTCTCAAATTCGCTAGGTCCGGTTTTCCGCGTGACACTTTCCGATAGGCCGATACCCATTTCGAAATATCACCGGTGGCTCCCAGCTCAAACGAAATCTTTCTCAAAACCTTTCTCAAATCCTTTGATCAAAACCCTTTTTCAAAAATGGTTTTTAAATGAAGAATCTACCATATAATCAGTCCCTTCGCATGCTCATAACCACAAGCACGGCTATCATGACAGTTTTAACTCTGCAGAGTGGGTACGCCTTACCCTCGAGAGGCTACGCACCCAAACGATATTTCGTCACAAGACCATCAACCACGAGGGCCAACGATCGGGCCCGTCCCATACCGGGGCTCGAGGTCGTACTGTAATGGCTCAGTTCATAGGATTATAGGATGAGCAGTCCTTAGACTAGGGAGAGTTGATATTTTAGCCCAGTTTTCGAAATGGTGCCATACTGCACCAACTGACAAAATGTCTCCCTAGTCGGAAAGATTTTGGGGTAAGAGAAAAACCATTTCCTATTAAGCATCACCCTTGATGCGCTATCTTTAAACCATCCTTTCCCAAACATTTCTTAACAATATTCTCATTTCACACAAATGATTGAATCATTCCGCATAAATGATTTTAAGCATTTATCCTACCTCAACAAGGAATTTAAATAAGAGCAATTCATATTTTAGCCTTAGGTTTAATCATAACCTATCTCTTACCTTTTCTATTTGGCATATTAACTAATTCTAGCAAATACGACATTTATCTTTTAAACTAGCATGCATATTTTCAAGTCTAATAAACATTTTCTAAATAACCGAAAATGGCTTCACAATATGATCAAAGGGGGACTTGCCTTGATCGGTTCCGGGGAAAGCGAAGGGGACGTCGTTGATCGGGTCTTCGGGACCTTGTCCTTCTAAACGCGCACACGCACATGCAAACAATACAACACACATAAGAAATTCATTTCATGATTTGCTGTTTTAGGAAAAGAGAATATACCGAAATCTTGATTTCCATGCATTTTTGTTTGGGAAAAACATGAATATGATTTATGCACATGAAATGATGCAATGCCCACTACACTTATTTATCTAAAATAAAAGCTAAATGGATGACATGCTTTTAAATGATTTTTCTTAGGTCCAGAAATTTAGAAAATATTTTATCTTCATTTGAAATAAATAATATGACCACTTCATATGCACATGAAATAATGACCTCAAGATGGTTATTTAATCAATTAATTCAATTCTTCATGCATGGATAAATATATTTTCAAGGTCCAGAAAATAATAAAGTATATTTCTGAATTTTAGAAATTTATTTCACATTTTTCTGCAGAGAAATGGATTTTATATAATCTTTAAAGTGGTTAAAGAAAATTTAAAAAAATTATTTAATTGATTTTCGGTAAGGTCAGAGAAACGGGCGAACTCTACCACTCGGCTTGTTTGATTGTCTTTAAAGCATGGCGGCTGCCCGAGCTCATTGGCCGACCGGTGGGCTCCATTGTCGGCCGGAGAATAGAGTCGTGGCGGCTCGGCGACAGCGCCGCCTTGACGATGGACCAGCCGGCGAGACGAGCAGCTCGGGAGGAAGCACGGGAAGAAGGGAACTGGTTTGAGGGGTCGGCGACGAGGATTACCAAGGAAATCGAGCTCGCGGCGGCGAGGGAGGCTCGGCCGGAGACGGCAGCGACGGCAAAGCGTTGCCGGCGGCGGATGGGCGAAATTGGTTGAGAGGAAACGAAGAGGAAGGCGTGGCGGTGCTATTGGTGGCGTTATTTGGCGAAGGAAATCGACGGGGAGAGCTCGGCAAGTTTGTCGCTAATGGCGCCTGCGGAGGAAGAGGCGCGGCCGCTCGGCTTTTATAGGTGGCGCGACAAGGCTCGTAAATGGAGGTGTTGGCCGCTGGCACAGTGCAAAGATAAGCCGCGAAGTCGCGCGGTGCAGAGTGGTGGCGACTTGGCGTCACGGTGTAAGGATCCTAGGCCGAGAGGGGGGGTGAATCGGCTCTTTTCAAGTTTTACTTCTTTTAATTCGCTTGCTTAGTTTGTCAAATTAAGAACCCAAGCTATCGATTGACTTAGAGTTTAGTTCCGGAAGCTATCACAATAAAGCTCAATCGACTACTAGGAGGCTCGATGGCACTCACACACAAGCGATCAATTCAAGATGCGGAAGTAAATGAGTGAGACGAAGAGACGCAAACTGAGTTGTTTACCGAAGTTCGGTGCTCAACACATGAGCACCTACGTCTCCGTTGAGGAAACTTCTCATACAGAGAAGTCGGGACTCTTTTGTCCCTAGCCCTCAATCCACTCGTGGTAGCTCTTCACCAACACATGGTAGGCGAGCTCCAAACCTTCACACGGAGGCGAGTTCCCTCACACGCGAGAGTTGTCACACCCACGGCGCCGACACACGGCACCGACAACCGACACACGGTGGGTTTCACCTCAACATATGAGGTACCCCCAACACATGGAGGATTTCGATCCGACACACGGACACCTTGGCACCTCCGACACACGGCGGACTTTGCACACCCCGACGAACGGAGAGGAAACACCGTGGGAAGCACGGTGACCTTCACGAAGAAGGGTTTGCTTGCGGTTCGCTTGATGAAGCTCGGTGAAGACGACGTCTCCCGGTGGCAAGGATCCCAAGAGCACAAATACCGGAAGACACTCACTCAACCCTCATCCCACCATAGAGGAAGACAAGGCTACCATGGAGAGGGCACAAACCTTGGAGACGACGAGAAGGAGGCTAGGGGGTGCTCTCTTCTTCTTCCTCACTCTCTCCCTCAATCTCACAAGCACATGGAACACTAGATGGAGGTGGGAACCATGGGAGGATCTCTCTAGGTGGCTAGGGCAAAAGGTGGCTGCTAGGGTAGGCTCTCTCAAGTTTCTCCCGTGCACCTAGCCCCTATTTATAGGCCCAAAGCGAAACCCTAGAAATGGACGGCTCAGATTAAATCACGAGATTCAGATCGCCCGATCGGACGCCGTCCGACAGGGACGGTGTCGTCTGGGACTTAGCCATTTTCGAGCTCGTCGCTGAGAATACGGTGCTGTCGGACCCCGTCCGATGGTTGTCGGACGCCGTTCGACAGGGGCGTTGTTTTCGGGACTTAGCCAGATTTTGGCTTGGTCTCTCCGGACGCTGTCCGACAGTTGTCGGACGCCGTCCGGTAGGGCTGAAATTTGTGCCCCACTAGTGTTTTGGCTCTACCAACTTCTCCCGACAACACACCTAGGTTTTGTGGGCTGGCTTTATCGATTTGTGAAACCGGCGGGAGGTTTAAAACAATTGGGCGGGAAGTTTCGCGCTCTCAGATATTTCGGAGACTTAGCGGCTACGAAACCCTGGACAGCTAGACCCCCGAACCTTCTCGACCCTGGGACAAGTGTACTCGCTCTAGATGGTTCGCTCAAAACTAGCACCTGACACTCTCGGAACCCCAAAGACCTGAACCCGCATGACCTGTGCTCAGTGGGACCCTGTAACCAGAGAGATGAAGTCAAGCCAAAGAAGCACACAAGGAAGATAGAAGAACTATAAAACAAAGGTCCTTATCCTTGGCGTTCCAGCTGTACGGCCTAGTTGCCATCAATTACCAAAATCAATTAGCCCATGGGAGGCTTGATCTTACACACGGCGCGGGGTCAAGTCTGGCGACGTGCGGGTCGGCCAGTGACAAGACGGGAGAGCAGAGAGGGCAGAGGTACGGAGGAGACGATCGGGGCACTAGATCACGTGGAAAAACGAGCGCACGCGACCTC
This sequence comes from Raddia guianensis, assembly GCA_036346415.1. NCBI lineage: Eukaryota > Viridiplantae > Streptophyta > Magnoliopsida > Poales > Poaceae > Raddia > Raddia guianensis. The sequence continues at coordinate 12,200,986 of CM070542.1, forward strand.
GGGGCGGCGGCCGAACAGCGGCGACGACCGGCGAGCGCGAGGGAGAGACAGAGAGGAGAGGGGATCGGGAGAGGGAAGAAGAAGCTGACATGTGGGCCCCACTGTCCAGTGACTCCACGGCGAAGGGAGGAGGCAGCGGTGGGAATGGGCCGGCGCGGCGGCTTGCGGCCCAGTGGAGCGGGAAAAAGGGAGAGGGAGAAGAACTGGGCCGGCTCCGCTTCGGCCCAACCGGAGAGAAGAGGGAGGTGGAGAAAGAAATGGGAAGGAGAGGGAACGGGCCGGTTCGGGCCGAGAGGAAAATAAGAGATTTTTGAATTTTCTGATTCTCATATGAACTTTTATTTTCCAAAGGCATTTAAATTTTCAAATATCCTTTTTACATATACTTAGAAAGTATTATTTTGCTTCATCAAAACTTATTAACACCTTTTCAAAAACTTCCATTTGGGATTGGCTTTGAAAATATAATATACAAAATACTATAACTTGCCAAAAATATTTCGCCTTGGAAATTATAAATGCACAAGTTAATTCAAGAAAGATGCATGCGATGATGATGCTAAGATGCAACACAAAATAAATATTTTGCGATTTTAAAATTATGCAATTTAGGAAATTAATAATGTGCCAAACTGGTTTTAAAAATTTGGGATGTTACATGGGCTCTACCCTGCACATTCCCATTCTAACCATTCTACCCACTCTATCTAGCAGGAAATCTAGCTCAAGCATTGTTCCTATTGCCATTCCAGGCACTAGTGTTCCAAGTGTTTTGCCTATAGTTCCATGGTCTAGTAAAACCCAGGTGCTAGTCCTAGAATTCTCCCATTGCCCATACCCATTTCTAGTACCCCAAGCTCTAGGCTACCAAGTGTTTGGAGTTTGCCTTCTAGGCAAAGTGGGTTGCCAGATGTTTTGGGTTGGTCTCCTAGGATATCCCTACCTAGAGTATTGCCAAGAGTGGTAGTAGTTGCTCCTCCTAGGAGTAGCACGAGAGGTGTTGGCTCCATTGGTAGATGCACGAGGACCACGGCTCTTCCTCTTTCTCCCCTTGGGCTTCTTCTTGGGGGTGAACCCCAATCCACCCTTCTCGGAGATAGGTCATTGGTCCTTGAGTATCTTATCTAAGGCCAAACTCCCCTCATAGCTCCTCACCTCAAACTTAGCCAATTTTGCTCTAAGCTCAGCATTTTCTCTCACTAGCTCCCCATTTTCTATAATTAGCTCTCTAGCTGCCAATGCACCCTTCCAGTGGTCGGGGTCACATATGCCACCATTACCACTAGAACCGTTGGAAGAAGATGGGATCATAGAAGAATCAATGGAACAGGCTTTTGCAGCTAAAGAGACATGCACATGCATATTACTAGCAGGAACAATTGACTTTTGCTTATCACAAGTAGTAACCCTAACAGCAGGTAAAGAGCTACTAGCAGGAGCAGGTGAATCAAGCACAACAACAGGCAATGGAGCAAGTAAAGCAGGTGAATCAAGCTCAACAGTAGGTGAACAAGATAGTACAGGCAAAGCAATTGGCAAAGAGCTACTAGCAGCAACTCAGCTATCACTAGCAGGAACAATTGGCAAAGCAGTAACACAACTAGCAATAGGCAAAGCATCACTAGTCAAAGCATCTTGTGCAGTGGGTGAGACAAGTGTGACAAGACTCATTATCACAATCCTCACTAGCAACATACTTAAGAGGAGGCAAAGCATTAATAGCATCTTGTAAAGCATTTCCAGCAACAAGCATGTCATTTTGATCTTCAAGCTTATGCAAATCACCTAGTAAGTCATCTACCATGCCTTGCAAGTTATCACGTCCTTTCTCATAATCAAGATTTTGTTTGCACAATACTTCATGCTTATCTTTGAGATTGTTATACTTAGCCAATAGTTGTTGCAGGTAATCTTGTGACTGATTCAGGCAGTTCATCACATGCATAAGAAACTCAGGAGACTCAGGATCCATAGAGCAAGTGGAAGCAGTATCACTAACCTCGTCATCGATGGACTTGGAGCAGTGTGCCATGAGGCACCGTGGAGGAAGAACAGGTGTAGCAGCGACATCGATGTCGAACTCCCATCCGTCATCATCACCTGAAGTAGCCGCCAAGCCCACTGGTGGAAGAAGTGGAGGTGGAGGCACCGACTCAGCCACTGTGAGGCCAATCAGTGCCTTCGGCTTCTCCTTGTTCTTCTACTTGGATCCTTCATCGCTTGAAGTAGAGGAAGAAGACCCGCTTGAGCTGTTGTCGGTCTCCCACTCACCGACGAACGCTTGCTTCTTGCCGTTTCTGTCGGTGCGGCGGAAGCCGGACTTGTACCTGCTGGACTTCTTCTTGGACTTGCTCTTGCCCTCATCACTGCTTGCTTTCTCCTTGCCTTTGGACTTGTTCTTCTTCTTGTTAGGACACACCGAGGCAATGTGGCCTTGCTCATTGCACTCGTAGCACCTTATGGAGGCAAGTGCTTTCTTGTCCTTGAAGTTCCTGGAGCTGAATATGTTCAAGTTCTTGCTCAGCCCCTTGGCCACAAGCACGAGGTCTTCTATTCCCTTCACCAGCATGGGGCTTCCTTGTTCGCCCTTGGAGCTTAACTTGTTGCTTGTCTTGGCACTTGACTTGTTGGTACTTGACTTGTTGGATGCTTTAGCCTTGAGAGCAATGGTCTTCTCCTTGGCCTTAGGAGCTGGATTGTCATCGGGCTCATTCACCAGCATCTCGTGTGCGGCGATGTACCTGAGCAGTGTTGTGGGCAACATCGTCTTGAGCTTGGCACTGCGAGAGGTGAAGACGACGAAGTCCCTGTACTCCAACCTTGGAAGGATCCTCAGCATTTTCCTGCAAATATCTGCATCACTAATATCACACCCGAGACCTTTCATCTCGTTGATTAGTGGGTTAAGCCGAGTGAACATAGCATTACCATCCTCCCCGGGAAGCATCCTGAATCGATCAAAGCGATCCTTGACTACAACTAGCTTTTCCTCTTTCACTGCACTAGTTCCCTCGTGTATCTCTACTAGTGTGGTCCATATGTCATGGGCTGTCTTGAGGTTTCTAACTCTCTCAAAGGCCTCTACTCCTAGACCTGAGAACAGTGCGTTCATGGCTTTGGCATTCAAATCTAACTTAGTGATTTGCTCAGCTGTGGGACCAGTATCCTTGTCCACTACAAAGTCTAGTGGAGACTCCACAGTCTTCCACACCTCATGCCCTAAAGACTGGATGTAAGTAGCCATCTTGGTTTTCCAAAACCCAAAGTGAGTGCCAGTGAAGAGTGGAATCCTATTGCCCGCAACACTACCCCCGTCGGCCATTTTTACTCTAATACGATTAAGCACAAAAATAGAGCCCTAGCTCTGATACCAATTGAAAGGACCTACGACCGTGAGGGGGGTGAAACGGGAGTGTTCAAATTTTAAACCTAGTTTTTATTTTTTTCTTTTTAGACTTAGCAAATTAGGGAGCCACCTAAATCAAGCCTTAGACGACTACGTGCTACGGACGCAGAATAGAAACTAGCTAAGTACTAGATAGACGAAGCGACACAAAATAGAATAGCTGAAGCAACCGAATTGAAATGCGGAAATGTAAATTGGACAAGGGGACAAACCAATTTTTTAACGTGGTTCGGCGCAAAGCACCTACTCCACGATGAGGAACTTCCGAAAGGAAGCCGGGACTCTCTCGTCCCGTGCCCTCAATCCACTCGAGGAGCGTTTTAGGGCGAGAGCCCAAGGCTTGCTCCTAACCATCACACCAAGGACGGATTCTCCCACAAGGCGAGAGCTTCCGTCACCCTGGCACCACGGACGTGGCACCGACCTTCGCGGAGAAGGTGTTTCATACAAGCGACCCCGGAGACCTTGACGAAGCCCGGCGTCAACGGAGGTCTTGGTCACTTCACGGCGTCCCGACACCTTGAGCGAATCCCGGCGCCCCGGAAGGTGTAGACGTACGCGGCTTCCCTCGGACTTCGGCGGACGAAGTGGAAGCACCCCGGACACAAACCGGCGGTGGCCTTGCACCGACAAGGGCTTCGTTGGTGAAGAGAACGTAGAGGATGTAGTCGTACGGGTTGGTGAAGCTCGAGGTCGTGGCGGTGAAGGTCTCAACTCCGGCGAAAAGGGACCCAAAGAGCACTCAAACCAACCGGGAGACACACCACGTACCGTGTAAACGGAGGGGAACCACACCGGGGAGGTGGAGGAAGGCCATCTCCTACCTTCTACCCTCTCTCCCTCTCTTTTCCACTCTCTCTCACTCAAACCCTAGCCATGGACATGGGGGAACCATGGGAGGATCTCTCAAGACACACAAGGCACAAGGGGGGTTGCAAATGAGCTCCCTCAAGTCTACCCCATGACCCCTCACCTCTATTTATAGTATCAGCCCGACTATGGACACGTGGCAGCTCGAGATCGAATAGACGGAGATCCGACAGCTCACAGGAGATCGATCTGGGCACTATCGGCACGATCGGATGCGTCCGGTGGCATTGTTGCCTGGCGCGGCGTGGGTGCCCGCCAGGTGCTCGACATGTGGTCTCGCCGCACTCCGAATGCCAACACGTGTCTGGAAATCCATCCACCGGACGCGTCCGGTCCCGCTGACCGTACAAGCGTACCCGGGTTGAACCCCTTCTGGACTTTGCTCCTCCGGACACATCCGGTCCCACTCCGGACGAGTCCGGTGCCCCTGTTCTGGCTATACAGGGCATCGACCACCCACACCTCTCTCTCTATCCTCGGATACTCGGCTTTGGGTTGTTAGGCTAATTTGTCGTGTACTGTATTTGGATAGGATCGACTCGGATGGGCGGGAAGTTTCGCAGATATTTTTGGACTTGGACTTGGTGACTACGAAACCCCCAGACACGTCAAAAGTAGCCCCGGATTCCTCCGGGCACTTCCAGTGACTTCTACCCAAAGCAAACTACCCCCGTGGACAGTTGTGTAAGGATCCGAGGCCAAGAGGGGGGTGAATTGGCGGCTTTTCAAATTTTAACCCTTTTCTAACTAAGCACGCACACCAATTTTCACCTTGATTAGTTGATTGATCGAATGAGCCTACACAGTTCTAGTCACGATGAGCAAGAGCGGAAGCACTAACACAAGAGCAAGAACAAGCGGAGGCTATCTAAAAACCTACTCGACTATGCGTGGCTCGAAGGCGCACGTCACAGGCAATCAATTACAAGGTGCGGGAATGTAAAGGAGCTAGGCAAGAGAGTGCAAACCGATATGTTTCCCGATGTTCGGAGTGCTCCACATGCACCCCTACTCACCGTTGAGAAAGTTCGCACCCCGGAAGCTCCGAGGGGAACCGGGACCCTTTCGTCCCTAACGCTCAATGCACTAGGAGAGCTCTTTCACCTACACACGGTGAGGCGAGCAAACCCGTACAAGGTACCAGCAACCTCCCACACGCGGAAGACCCCCGACACACCAACTCCACACGCGGAGCCGGCCTCCACACGGCGGAGGACTTTTGCATACCGACGACGCTTCCACGGAGAGCACCGGATACGCGTATCCGGTGGCCTAGACGCTTCTAGGGCTTACTTGCGGTACGGACGTAGTCGTTCACTTGATGAAGTGGTTCCGGGTACGGCTTGACGTAGTCGTACGCGTGGTGAAGACCTCGGGCTCGCGGAGACGATGAAGAGCACAAGAGCACAAGACGGAGCACCGGGTTCACCTCTCCTCAACCAAGGGCTAGCCGAATAGCACCTTGGGAGAGAGGGGAAACCAAGGGAAACCTAGGGAAAGGCTAGGGGAACAACACTAGTGAGGCTTACCTTCTCCCTCCCTTCTTCTCCCTCTCGAAATCTCACTCAAAACGCCATGGACATGGTGGCTAGGGCTTGGAGATCAGAGCACACCATGGGAGAGAGCACTAGAAAAATTGGTAAGGCTTAGGCATCAAATGAACCTCTCTCTCGGCTCTCTCTCACGAGCTCACCCCCTATTTTGAGACTCCCCTTGGAAACGTGGACGCACGGGATCGCTCGGAATTCAAACGGACGGGCGAGATGTGGTAGGTAGATCTGATCTGGAATTCATCGGACGCGTCCGGAGGCTCACCGGACGCGTCTAGTGGACTGGGATCTGGCGCAGCACGACTTCACCGGACGCGTCCGATGGCCGACCGGACATGTCTGGTCCCCTGCCCGTACAACTCGGCGCCCGGTTGCAACCCTTCTGGATTTCGACCCCTCCGGACGGTCCGGTGCTCGACCGGACGCTTCCGGTCGCCCGGTAACAGGGCACTGGCCTGACCCAAGCAACTGCTCTCTCTCTTCTCTAGCTTCCTTAGCTTCGGATCTGGGATTCTTGGGGATGTTTTGTGCACTGTTCTAGGTTTAGTACACCTGAGGACATAGAGGAGAGCTTGGATCATATGACTTTGAAACAAAGGCACATTTGCCACTTAGGCTTTGACACTCGGCACAAGAACACTTAAGCCGAACACTATTTTGGTGCAAGACTAAACCGGCTAGGACCAAATGGCTTTGATGCTAGTGCACTTGGGCTCACAAGACTTGACAAAAGGCACTTAGCTAAGGCTTTGACATATGACTAGGCTTTGGTCTAGACTTGGCTCTAGGGCATTTGGTAATGGACTTGAGCAAAAGAAACTAAAACCTTGGCTTAACTTGGGGTTTGGCCTAGCTTAGGCTCAAGGTTCAACTAATGACTTTTCTTAGGCTCCGGGCTCATGCTCTTTGCTTGGTGCTTGTAGCCTTGTTGTTGGTGCAGCTTGTAGCAGATGAAGCAGGGTCGACGACACACGCAAGAAATGTAAAAGAAACTAAGAAAACCAAAAGTCCTTAGCCTTGTCGTCCTGTTGTCATCAATACCAAAATCCAAGCTGCAATGGGGCTTGAGCTTACAAGTTGGCACTCTCGAACTCTCTCGACACGACCCAGAACAGGATAAGATCGGAGACTCGAGTGCTTAGTGGGACCAACCTACCAGAGAGAGACCTGCACTTGACGTGCACGAGCCTCGACGCACACGCAACCAAAAGACATTAAAAGAAATATAAAATAAAGTTCTTAGTCCTCAAATGCCAAAACTAGCACTAGGAGTCTAGGTCTTACACCTTCTCCATTCCTCCCTAACCCTAGGCGGCGCCTCCCCCATTCCATCCAATTGCGTGTGAGAGACGGAGGCGACGGCACACTCACACACGATGGTGACGGGCCGACCTTAGTGGATAGCGGCTCAACTGGTGGGTATAAGTAACCCGACAGACAGTGTTTTAAAAAACAGCCTAGATGGCCGCTTATGGCGCCTAGGTGCCCACCTGGGTTGGTCAAGGCGCTAGGCTCCGAGGCACCACCCGACTAGCGCTTAGCGCCTTTTAAAACACTACCAATGGGTGATAAAAAACCCGATGGGAATGGGTACGGGGGAGAAGTTGTATCTGTGCACGGGTACAGGTAAATTAACCGGTACTTCTGCCATGCCGTGACGCGAAGGCCAAGCCTCCACCACCACCAGCGACTTGGATTTCGAATTGGGGACGAATGGGTGATTGATGAAGGAGAATCACATTCATTCTGTACATGGTGCCCAAGGATGACTCTCGCCACGACCTATCTAGACACCAAGCGAGAAAAAAAGAGAATACAGTGCCAGCGTCGATCTTTGCTCCTAGTGGCCCTCGGGTTATCGGCGAGCAAAAACAGAAGATAGATCAATGTTGGCTGATGATTAGCCAAACATATATAGATAGATTGGTATTCATAACGAGTGCAGGAATGTCACACAGCACACCCTTCAACGTATTCTTGTTCCAGAACTTCAGCAGCTTCGAAAGTTCCTGCTCCGTATCCCGTCCGATATATCGCACGCAGAACGAGAAAACGAACAACAAATAAATAATGACAGCAGAAAAATAAAAGTAAAAGTTACGTAAAAATTACAGTAGATAGGTATGAATTTTTCTGGATTTTTTGGAACTGGAATCATCGGAAGTATACTTATCAAAAGTAAAATCGTTAGTAAGAGAGTTGTGCGTTACCTTTTCAACTATGAGTACCTACCGACTAATTTGAACTTAAGTGTGACTGACCAAAAAATTGTATCAAGACGTAGATGGACATGTTAATTTGTATCATGACCAAAAATTTCCGAGACGTACATGCAACCGATGGTAATTTCGTGGAAAAGACTAATGATGCTTTCCATAAACTATGGAAACAACGGAATAAACCATCACGTTCCATTGAAACCTGTTTTTCCGTATGACGTGGCCACTAGCAAAACAATCACCCACGAACCCGGCTGTTTTCCCATGATGAAACCATTGCGCTGCGCCCACATCTGCTTCACAACACGAAAGCAAGCAAACAGGTAGACCAGTATACATCATCATTCAACAGGCCAGGACCGAGGTGCCAAAACAAGCAAACAACCGACAAACACAAGCAGCTGTGGAGTGCTATCGTTTCTAGGAGACCAGTATACCTCAACAAGTTCATATTAAAGCTTTACTACCTAACAGCAGAATAGGCATCAGTATCTTTTCATAGCTCAAAGCACTATCAACAAGTTAAGCAGCTAAACATGTTCCTCGCATGCTCAACTTGCTGGATCGATCCTTCATTCACCTCTGCGAAGACAAGGAAACAAGTTTTACACTTCTTTTTGTGAAATTAGACTTCATTAAAAGGAAAGCATACATCATGATACATGTTACAAAGAAAGGCTCAGTTTCAACAGTTCTATGTATGTTTAAGTCATGTTATACCATGAACACCGCAGCACCGTTAAATGAGACAATAGCCTAATATTTTCTTCTTTTCCAGGTGCCTTCTCCAAGCTTCATTTGAGTTCCCTTAAGTGTCGTCTTTGTTCTATTTGAATCTCAAAACCAAAAGATTGGTGTGTGTGTGTGTGTTGTTGGGGGGGGGGGGGATACTAGGGATCATTATATAGTTAAAAATTATTCAGTAGTTTCAAACTCTTGAACATGCAATGACTATCTTCTAAATATAGGGAGATCCATTATTGGGAATGGTAATGGTTTCAACAGTTCAGAACTCATGGGAATTAGGGATTCCTTACTGAGCACCACCACAAAAACTAATAAGCAAACTTGCATCAAGAATCAAGTGTTTCCTTGTGAGCAGACTAGAAGGAACATTGTTACAATTACGTGATAGATCAACTTTAGTAGAGCAGCTTGTTGTGTAAAGGATTATATACACAAATTTAAAAAACTTCCGCCGTATACAAAAGAACACAAGGGAGCCATGAATTTTGAAACCATTCTTAATATTAAGGACAGCAGGAATATAAAGTACGTACCTGGTGCAGCTTAAGGTACTTATGAAATCGTTATAAAACACGATTCGATTTTAGCATCAGATAAATGTGAATAGGTGGCCTCCAAGAACTTTGCCACCTCAGGGTGTCGGTCAGCCTCAAAAAAGAGGTAATCCTCACGTAAGGGACGTATAAAATGGGTAGGCACCTTCCTGAAACGTTCATCCAGAACAGGGCTGCCAGACATCGAATAGTTCAGTCGCCCGTTAAACTCCACATCAACTGGATGGATAAGTTTCATCCCATCGTACTCACAAGCGAAACATGCACCAGCAAAGGATGCACCTGATTACCAAAAATACACACAAAAAAACATCAGCAGCTTGACATTGTATAAACAATCGTCGACAAGAAGAGATGTTAGAACACGAAAGATGGCTATGACAATCAATCTTGCCCTTGAATGCAAAAGATACAACAATGAGAAGGCTCTGAAATTTAGACCAACTAGCCAACTCTAAACCTCGCTTGCTTTATTTCATCTAAGAGTCCTTTAAGTTTTATTTCATTGCAAGAGATGTAGTGGATTTCATACGTTGCAGGAAGCATTATTTATCCATCAGAGGAACCAACTGATATATAGGACTGCACTGTGACTGTATTGTAAAAGAGAGAGAATTTACGACAGCAACAAACCATCAGATATTTTACGTCCTCGTCTTGTCACAGGACAGCACAGCGTCACATCGTTCACGTCTCTAAGTTCAGCACTAACTTCAGCGAAGAAAAGGGTAGGCACATTGCTGCCACCCGGAGATGCAAAGAAGTTGACATGATAAAATTCGTCCCCGTAAAATGAAGGAAACAAATTTTTTCCACACAACATTTTGAGCTCATAATGATTCTGAAAAGAGACCAGAAAGGTAGTGTTAGCAACAAATAGGGAAAAAATAACTAGTAAAGTTCATTGCATAACATAAACTTGCAAATGTGGGTCACTTGGTTCAGAAACCTGAGACAAATAGAGATAACTAGTAAAGATAAAAATGCTCCTAAACGATTTTCTCCTTCACCTATTCCAGGTCCTACCACGATTGTGAATGATCCAATGCTGTCAAATGTCTACAATGTCAGGGACATCAGTGCAATGTAGGTGGCAAACGGTGTGGAGCAGTCAAATCCCACATTTTTCTCCAATCACCTCTCATGAACAATACCGAAAGGCGGGGATGGCATGTGCAGGGGGTAGTGAGGTTTAAGTTTAAATGCAGCAAGGGCCTTTCTTTGAAAAGAAGAGGTCTACGCCCATACGGATATGTATGCTCTTCAACATTAGCAGCCTTATGGTAGCAAATTGCTTAGGGGGGCTAATGACGAGAACACTTCATGAAAATTCAGAATCCATTCAAACAAATAGCTCTCAAATTCCTGGAACTAAATGATCAAAGCTAGCAAGCAAAAGCTAGGGCATAAATGAACTATATTTACTGGAGCTGACAAAAGCAACATAGCAAGCAAGTGAGAGAAGAATGATAGATACCCCAAGCTTCTCGAGTGCCATGCGCACTACGTGAAGGAGCTGATTATCTTCCATGATCCTGAAATAACTGATATGGTTGTTTAAACCGCTTTTGGCCCCTCAGCTTAAGCTCAGCCTCGACGCCGCGGGTTCGAGCGTGGCAGCAGAATCATGTCCATGTCCATGTCCATGAAGTGGTTGGGCAGACTCATGGCCAACTAGGAACATATCAAGTTGAGCCTGCCGGGCTATCTCGTTAGGGAGACGAGCAACAGAAACAGCAGCTCTGAAGGCATCATCCTTCCTATCATCATGGGCAATGCCTCTTGTGCGGGCCAGCTCCATGGCACGATTGAGATATCCATCGGTGTTGTTCAGGTATTCCAATATCTGCTGTCTTGTTAGATCGGGCGCGTATACTTCCATGAAGGCGACAAGAGCGTTGAATGATCGGCAAGCCAAGCGGAGCATCACCTTGCAGCTGATCATCCTGATCTGAACCTTCGAACTGGACGGAAGCGGGAACATCTGGTTGTACCATTGAGCATTGGCGATGATGTTGCCGAAAGGAGTTTCTTTTAAGCCGTAGGCATATCCAGCGAGCACCATGCCACGAACTTCCCAAGAAACCTTGTCGTCATCCTTGTCCTTGCATATCAACGTGAGCGCCCTGTAGTGGTGATGAAGGAGGGTATCGAGAAGGGACGACTCGGTGGGGCTGGGCGGTGCCTCCTTGCTCCAGCCCTCGGGCTTCCAACACACCGGCGGAGGGAAGCGGGGGCCCTTCCGCACCTCCTCCTTCTTCTCCTCCTGCTCCGGATCCGGCTCCGGCTCCTTCTCCTTCTCCTTCTTCTTCTCCACCTCCGGGTTGCGGGGCGGCCCCTCCGGCTCCTGCTCGGGGTTGCAGGGCTTCTTCTCCTCCTGCTCCTGCTCCTTCTCCTACTCCTTCTTCTTCTTCTTCTCCGCCTCCGGGTTGCGGGGCGGCCTGGGCTCCATGGAGCCGCCCTTCTTCCTGTGGCGGTTGTTCTTCCCGCGACCCATATCAACAGAGACGGCGACGGCGGCGACGACCGAGCGGCATGGAACGGCGCGACAGCGCCGGCGAGCGGGTCGACGGCGACGGCAGGCGATTTGGGAATCTGGAAACCACGGGGATTTGGGGATTTAGGGATTTAGATTTTAGGGTAGGGGAATGGGGAGAGAGACGGAGTGAGGAGCGCGTACCTGCGTCTACTTGTGAGACGACCGAGCGCGAGTGGGGGAGCGGCGAGAAGGAGGAGGGGATCGATCGGGTTGGGCCGGTGGAATGCTGCTACTGCGCTAGGCCTGATCTGAGGGGAGGTGGGTTGTGTTGTGCTTCCCTTCTGCTAATGAGCTCCATTTATATGTTATATGGGCTAACATTAATACCTATATTCTATATTTTTTCTCTAAAAATCATGCTTGTGCATTTGCACCCCATGCTCTACTCTAATCCGCCACTGGAGTACGGATTATGTTAAAATCTGATACAAATAAAAAAAACTAGCAACTTAAACGCGCCACCAGCGCGTTCTTCTATGAATATGTAAATCCATGCCATATTGTATAGCACGTTCAAATTTTATAGAACCTTGACATGTCATAAGTTTTAAAATATGAAAAAAAAAATCAAAAAATCCTGAGAAATCTTTAAATGATTCTAGTCTCTGAAAAAGTATCAAAATGGCCTTACGAATCAAAATTTTTAGGAATGTTTCAATGTTGCCATGGAACCAAAATTGTGGCAGTAAGCCATTTTTAACATGTTTTTTAATTTATCGCTCTCATGATTTAAACTTGGAAATTCAAATGAATTTATCTTGAATTTTATAGATTTTCAAATGATTTTATTTTTGAATAACCATGCCGATTATTTTCAATTCGAACTGTTAGGAAACCTTCGAACGATCTGAGTACTTATGAAAATGTCTATTAAATCGAAAATCTTCTTTCTATTTTTGCACCTGGCATCCCGATGCTTTGGAGTTTAATTCAATGAAATTATTAAATCCGATGGCAAAAAAACCCTCTAATATTTTTCAAAGATTCTAAAACGGTTTCAAAATGTGAATGGTGCATCATGAAATTGTTAAATTGGAGTTTTAAGGAATCTTTTGAAGCTTCTACAAAAACCATGTAAATTGGTGTTTGAATTTAGAACTTTTAGAAATTTTAAATGATTGATTTCATTTATTTTTTATTTTTCATACTGTAAGTTGTTCCTAAATTAGGTTTATATTTCCTGCACCTTTTAATATTTTTTCAACATTTAGAAAGGCAAAAAATAAAGAAAGCATGGAGGTGCAAGCTAGGAAAGATGGGAAGAAGCGGTCGTTAAATGAGGTAGGTAGGGGGTCGAACTCGAGTCTTAGGGCTGGAGTCCGCGCCCAGGTAGCCAAGTGGGCGAAGGCACCACCATGCTGTGCCTTTGCATCGTTCTTTTTTATATACTCCCTCCGTATCAAAATATTTGTCGCTTTTGACTTTTGAATAAACGTTTGACCATTCGTCTTATTCAAAAAAATTATGTAAATGTCATTTATTTTGTTGTGACTTGTTTTATCACTAAATATATTTTAAGTATGACTTATTTTTTTACATATTTGTGCTATTTTTTTGAATAAGACGAATGGTCAAACGTTTGTTCAAAAGTCAAAAGCGACAAATATTTTGATACGGAGGGAGTATAACTTTCAGATGGACGGCTGGGAAGAGAGAGAGAGACACACACTGTAGGCTAGTATAATACACCGTCGGTCGGTTTGCCTGATTCGGCTCGATCTAACCCAGTGCTGCAGCCACGTTAGTTTTATTATTTTTTATGCTAGAAAATCATTTCCTGATTTGATGGAGCATTAACTACCTGTCTCTACTTTCCTTGTACACGTTCCTTTTTTATTTGAATCACGATGCCATGGCCGTTCACCTAATTGGTTCTAGGCAGGCGGTGCTCGTCGTCCCTAGCCGCAGATTCCTCCATCGTGTGCTCGCCGGCGAAGCCATCAGAGGCATCCACCACCCACTAGATCTGGACGAGATCGGTTTCTCCGCGCCGGCGCCAGCGCCGACCACCCTGCATACCGGCCGGTTTCGCCACTCGCCGTTCAGCCCGCGACGGCGTTGCCTCCGCGATGAAACCAGAAACCGTCTTCGCGCCGGCGCCTTTGCCTCCGCCCCTGCCGTCTCCATCGACGCGCTTCCCGGACATCGCCTCCCGACCCCGCTTCATCGTAGTGCCGCCCCGACGCGCCGCCGCGCCGTCCACCGACGACGCCTCCCAATCCACCGCCTCCTGACTGCTCCGCCGCGGCGGCGAACGACGACGCCGGGCTCACCCCGAGAACGGCCGGCGACGCCGCCTCCGTGGCTCCTCGCAGTCGTGGCTTCTCGTGGCGGCGGGGCGTGGGAGGCGATGCGTGGGGCTGTAGGGCTTGTTGAAATTAATTCATTTTCTAAAGCATGTCGGCAGTACTAATACTAGCCATGAACGAACTAGAAAGTTGTAGGCTAAGTCGGTTCATGTATGAGTTAGATATTAGCTGTTAGGATTATTTAATTAGTATCAGCTAAGTCGGTTTCCTCTGAGAAGAAAACACACGTGATGTTACAAGTTGTAACTAGCTGTGCAAGTCGGTTGATTTGAGTCTATAAATAGACATGTACTCCTTGTATTAAACTGTGTGTGAGAACAATGAATATATGAGAAACTTGTCCTGGTTCTTGTGTGTATATGTGTTCTTGAAAGATTGAGTTGTGTGAGAGTTTCTCTGTCCCAACAGGGCTGGCGGCGGCGAGCTGATCCGTGGCTCCCAGCAGCAGCGCGCAGGGCCGTGCCGCCCGACGTCGACGACGACGCGGCGGCGTAGCTCCCGACAGCGGAGACGGTCGTGGCCGGACGCCCCGCGCTGTCCACACGGCCGACGTCGGCGCCGTCTCGCCGTCCTCGCCACCCCGTTGACCTCACCGTCTGGCCGCCACCCGTCACCACCTTCGTCGGCGTGCGGGCCCGCTAGATCCAGCGCAGTCGCCCGTCTCCAGCCTCGCCGGCGCCGTCGTCCTGCTACCCACCCCATCTCGTCGAAACTTTTGGTTATTCAACTGCCTAACGGTAGTTATTCGTTGTGTTAGAATTAGTTTGGTTACTTTGTTTTGTAACTATGGTTAGTAGTTGAAAATGGCGGTGTAAATTTGTAAGTCACAAATAGTTTTTTTGCGACCAGGAGTAGTTTTTTTTGTTATTGTAAAGAGGTGATTTAGTTACATTGGTTATTGTACAGAGATAATGTCAAATCTGGTTATATTGTTTTAAAATATGGTTACACCGATGGCGACTTTAGTTACTCCGCCGACGACTTTTAGTTACTTCGGAAAAAATGGTTCTAATTGGCGGGTCAAACATAGTTGCACGATTCGAATTTTTTGTTATAGCAGTATGAAGAGCATCTTGCTTGAAAATTTGGTTTCGCCGACGACGACTTTTTAGTTAAAAATTTTGGTCATTGTCGGTGCAACCCGCACCGAGGTATGCATCCCGCAACAGATCGACGGTTGGCAAGAAGGCCACGCAGCCGCGTGATGATAAGCTCGGGCGAGCACGCCACGTGGCGCCCCAGCATAAGGCGGGCGAGCAGGCCCCAAGCGTCGGGCGAGCACATCACGTGGCGCCACGGCGTAAGGCGGGCAAGCACGCCACGTGGCACCCCGGCGCACTCCGCGTGGCATGCCGCGTGGAGGAGCGGCGTCGGCACAGAAGAGGCACCGCGCCAGGCTGGCAGGCCTCAGGCCCCACCTGGCAGGCGCTTAGAAGACTTACTGCGGAAGACTTCGTCCTGATTCAGTGTATCAGGCGCATTAAATGCGGCAATTCGGCGTGGGCGGCAAAGGATGATGATTACGATCACAGTGGCTCGGCAGAAGCGGCTGTGATCGTCATCCGTTGTGAGTGGTGGCTCGCTCGGCGCGCCAAGAAACAAGCGGCTCTCGTCCCGTCCGTCCGTGCCCAATGGGAGGCAGAGGAGAGTGAGGCTACTAGCGCCGTTGATAGGAGTGACGGAAGTTCATTGTGATGTGACCTAGTTCACACCTCTCTCTCTCTCTCTCTCTCTCTCTCGGCTGTTCCGGAGTGTATAAAAGTAAGATCTAGATCAGGGAGAGGGGGGAGAGGGATTCCAGAGGCACGCGAGCATTGTAGCGCTCTCCAGCGAGAGCACACACTTGTTCATTCCTTCCAAGAAATCAAGCACAAGCAGGAGTAGGACTATTACCCATTCCGGGGGTCCGAACCTGGGTAAAAATCTGTTGTTTCCCTGTGCGTGGTTGATCGAGCGAACCAGTTAGCAAAAATCCCCCCGACAACGAACACAGATCACACCCTATAAACCCGTCTAGTGAAAGATCACAGACAGTGGCGCGCCAGGTAGGGGCGTAGCGCTGGTTTGTTCATCTGTTTCTTGCTCGCGGGGTTGCAGCAAGCTTCAACTTAGGCGCCTCAAGCGGCGAAGGGATGGCTGGTGACTCGCTGACCGGTGGGGGGGTCCGACCCACGTCCCCATCGGGCGGTGGGGCGGCCGGAGTCACCGAGCCTAGTGGGACAAGGCGCCGTCTGGCCATGGAGCGATACTCTCTGCCCGAACCTCTCTGCTGCGAGGCTCTTTGGATCACCTCGATTTGGTGGCGCGGACTCACGGCGACCCGTGGGCTGAGAACCTCACGCAGTACGTGGGGGCGGCCGCGGAAGCCGTGGAGGCGTCTGGTGGTTAGGGTGTGACTTCTTCGCGGTCGTGCGCCTCACCGCCACCCCGTTGTTCCCACAAAAGCTGCCTCGGTGACAACGACGGTGGGAGTAAGGGGAAGGCGGTAGCGGCTGTTCGGTCTCCGCTCCCCGCGCCCCGTGGGGAGTTAGGGAGCCGCAGGGACCTCAGACCGCACTTAGAGGACCGGCATCAACAACGCGGGGAGGACCTCAGCGGAAAGCTGCAGCGCCGCCGCCTGCGGGAGCGGGACCGCGCGGTGGGTGAGCGGCGCACGGATCAGGAGGGACGCGGCCTCGGCGGCCGCACAGACCCCGACAACATCGACGACTACTACGACGAAGACGAGGACGCCACCTCTTCAATGCCGTGTCAAGGCCGAAGCCGAGACGGTGTGGAACCGGAGGAGGACCAGGGGGCGTAAGGCGTGGGGTGCCGCGCCTTCACTAAGGAGCTACGCCGCGTCGAGTGGCCAGAGAAGTTTCGCCCGGCTCCCATCGAGAAGTACGACGGCACTACTAACCCTGATGAGTTCTTGCAGATATACACCACGGTGATGCAGGCCACGGGAAGCTCAGGGAAGGTGTTGGCCAACTACTTCCCCACGGTCTTGACAGGTGGGGCCCGTTCCTGGCTAATGAACTTGCCAAAGGAATCTATAGGCTCGTGGAAGGACCTCCACCAGCTCTTCGTCACCAACTTTCAGGGCTCGTTCAACCAACCAGGGGTGGAGGATGACCTCCACACCCTGGAGCAGCAGAAGGGGGAGTCGTTGCGGGACTTTATCCGCAGATTCAGCCACGTCCGCAACACGATTCCGGAGGGGCGTTCGCGACCACAAGGTGAAGGAGAAGATGGCCACGCAGAAGATCAGCACCACGGAGGAGCTTTTCCGCCTCGCGCACAAGTGCGCCCTGCAGGCAGAGGCTCGGACCTGCCAGTCGGCCCGTGCGGCCCGTGCGGCGGGGGGAGACGTCGGGACTTCCAAGGGTTTCGGCGGGAGAGACAAGAAGAAGCGCAAGGCGGGCGAGACTGGGCATGTCTTGGCCGCCGAGCGGGAGCGGAAGGACGGCAGCCCGTGGTGCGGCGATCGTCGCGGGCAGAAGGACGACCGCGGTAGGAGCCGTAGCGATCGCGGCGACCGCGGCAGGCGCCGGGAGGACCGCAACGACCGCCGCGGCCGAGAAGGCAGGTGGGATAACCGCCGGGAGTGGGACGATAGAACTTACTGTCCTATTCACCAAACCAACGCCCATGATCTGGCCGATTGCCAGGTTGTGAGCAAACTGGTGGACCAGTGCGTGCAAGAGCACAGGCCGCCGAAGGACGACAAGGACCCTGCTCCGCTGGGCTTCCAGCCGGTGGAGCACGAGGTGGCATACATCCATGGTGGCTCTGCCACCTATCCCTCCAACACCAAGTATAAGCTGCTGATGAGGGAGGTGTGCGCCGTAGCACCCAGCGAGGGGTCGAGGAGGCAACTGAGGTGGTCGGAGAAGACGATCACCTTCAGTTAGGCTGACCACCCCGAGAGCACCGCCGGCCTGGGGCACCTTCCGATCGTGGTCTCCTCCACGGTTCGGAACGTGAAGCTCGGGCGGGTGCTGGTGGACGGGGGGAGCTCCATCAACCTCCTGTCCTCAAGAGTCTGCAAGGCGCTGCAGATCCAGAAGCGGGATCTCGCTCCGGCGCTTCCCTTCTATGGCGTCGCCCAGAGGGTGGAGTCTCTCACCGTTGAGAAAGTTCACCACCGTTGCACAACATATGCGCAGCCGGGGGAACCGAGACCCTTTCGTCCCTAATGCTCAATCCACTAGGTAGAGCCCTTTCACCGACACATCGGCGGGGTGGACAAACCTGTACAAGGTACCAGCAGCCTCCCACACGCGGAAGACCCCGACACACCAACTCCACAAGTGGAGCCGGCCTCCGACGCGATGGAGGACTTTGCACACCACGGATGCTTCCGAGGAGAGCACCGGATACGCCTATCCGGTGGCCAAGACGCTTCTTGGGTTTTGGAGTGGTACGAACGTAGTCGTTCACTTGACGTAGTCGTTCCCGGGTACGGCTTGATGTAGTCGTACGCGTGATGAAGCCCGACGAGCTCCCGGTGGCGATGACGAGCACGAGCACAAGACCGGAGCACGGGTTCACCTCTCTTCCACCATGGGCTAGGCGGATAGCACCATGGGAGAGAGGGGAAACACAAGGGGAACACCTAGGCGAAGGCTTGGGGATGAACACCAGTGAGCTTTCTCCTCTCCTTCCCTTCTTCTCCCTCTCAAACCCTTTCTCAAACTCTCATGCGCATGGTGGGGTGGGAGCACACCATGGGAGGACTCTCTCTGTCAAGCACTTGCTTCAATGGGTGGCTACAAATGAGATCCTCAAGTCCCTCACGAGCTGGTGGCCTCCTATTTATAGACTCACACCCGGAACCCTCTAGACAGGACACATGGCATGCTTAGATTCGTCCTCGGAGTTCCAGATCGGTCCGTCGGACGCGGTCCAACGGTCATCGGACGCCATCCGATAAGCTTAGATCGGTTTTTCTCACCTTGGTCGGACGCCGTCCGATGGGCCACCTAGTCGCTGGGGCTAGGGTTATCCGTGTCCGTCGGACGCTGTCCGACGGTCATTGGACACCGTCCGATGAAGTGTGTTGGCTCTGGGCTGTGACCGGAGGTGGTGACGTGTGCTGCCGTCGGACGTCGTCCGGAGGTGGTCGGACGCCTTTCGATGAGCTACAGTTAACGTGGTCGGACGCCGTCCGACAGTGAGGTTTGCATTTGGGACTTAGTCGCTGTTACGCTCCCGTTCATCGGACGCAGTCCGACAGTGGTCGGATGCCGTCCGATGGGGCTGAATTTTTCACCCCTTTGGACTTAGCCTCTCTCGACCCCTCTCGTCACTACGCCTCAGGTCTTGGGCCACTTTTGTCGACTTGTGGACACGGCGGGAAGTTCAGATGGCTTAGGCGGGAAGTTTCACGCCACAGGTAGATTCTGGCTTTGACACTACTTGGTGGCTACAAGACCTAACCGTCACCCCGACTCCCAGACCCTTCTCGAACCCTGGAAACGTGTCCACTCTAACAGGCTTGACTTCTAGGGAATAGGGCGGACTCCGGAAATGTGCTCTTGCTGCTTGAGATGTTCTTCGGTTGTTGGTGCAGCAGATGATGTAGCAGGACCTAGTCGACGATGTAGCAGGATCGAGTCGACGACGCACGCAAGAAATAGAGAGAAACTAGGAAATAATATCCTTAGCCTTGTCGTCCCTCGAGTTGTCATCAATACCAAAACATTAAGCACATGGGGCTTGATCTTACAATCTCCCCTTTTTGGTAATTGATGACAACACCTGCACCCTGCAACATCTATCTCCAACCAAGACAAGCATATATATCTCAAAGCATTGGGTTAATCCATAAGCACATGAGCACATGAGCAATAGATGCAAAGATGATCTACACATTCAGTCCAAAGCACTCTCGCTCCCCCTAAATCACTGCCTACCACTTGAAACATAGCCTAACACTAGGAGCAAAGCATCTCCTAAGTAGGCATTCACTAGGAGCAAAGCATCTCCATTCAGTCCAAGGCACTCTTGCTCCCCCTAAATCAATGCCTACCACTTGAAACATAGCCTAACACTAGGAGCAAAGCATCTCCTAAGTAGGCATTCACTAGGAGCAAAGAATCTCCATTTGTCTCCCTATCGCCATGAGAGCATGAGAGCAAAGCATCTCTCATTTCTCTCCCTTTGTCTATCTCCCCCTTTGACACAGCTTATCCCCCTTGGTCTAAGCCTAGGCAATCACATGAGAGCAAAGCATCTCTCATCCTAGCTTAGCACTAGTTCACTCATCTCTCCCCCAAGTTCATCACAAAGCACTAGCATTTCCTTAGTGAGATAGATGAGCAAGACACAGAACCTTCTCCCCCTTTGTCATCAATAACCAACAAGGGGCCACAAGCTAAGCACCATGACTACCAAGTGAGCAAGTATTCTCCCCATTTGATCTCCCCCTATGTCTAGCACAAGAGCGCCCCATCAATAGCTAACATGAGCATTATCACAAGTTACCACATGTGAAAGATTCAAAAGAGATCACTAGTGAGGAGCACGATCATTAGCTTTGAGAGTTATACGAGTGCAAGCAAGCTCCTATGATCACCATAGTTCAACAAATTAATCATTGCAAGGCCTTAATGTCACTAGTTCAACATGAGCAAATTTAGTGAAGTTTGAGTGATTAAGACCTAGAACTAAGTGTAAGATGGACTATGGCAAAGAGGCACACAAAGTTGCTCACACCTCAAGAGAGATACATGTCACCTATAGCACTAGCTAATGCACAATAATCCACATTCCAATTGCTAGGCCAAAGTGAAACTGACAAAGCATTTTTAGTTGGGCTATATTTTCAAATCATTTTCTTAGCAGATTCAATGAAATGGATGAAATGTCACAAGACAATATACACAATGAATTCACATGCTAGAAAATGAGATCATATGACACTGTAGAGTAGTTCAATGCAAAATTAGAGAGCTAGTCATATGCTAATGGCTCAACTTTTCGCTTTCTCGCTTTGCAAATGTCAGATTTTGGAAAATAATTGCTAGAAAAGCACATCCCAAGGGTAACCTGCGATGGCCTCCTAGGTCACTCTCCTCCTCGTGTTTGTTTGCTTCATTATTTTATTTTTATTTGGCTCTTTTATATGGCCCATTGGCTCTTTTGATGGCGAGGCTAGAGATAAACACATCGCAATATAACAAGCTCTAGAGTGTTGCAAAGGAGCTCAAATAATGGCAATGGATGTCAAGTTTAACAAATGAATGCATAATGCACATTATCAAGTAACAAGCCATGACATCTTATGTTTTTGGGCTCAACTATTTTCACATAGGTTGCTCATTCTAGCTAAACATTGGACATGTGCAATTAGAACTACACTAGCAAGACCACAAGCACATAATTATTCAAAGAGGTTAGAGCAATAAAGTGACCCACAATGCCATTAGCACATCTACCATAAGTTCTTGGTACACAATTTAAGCAACGATTTGATTTAAGCTCTCGTTGAACCGGTTACAAGATGTGCACTAGCCAAAACCAATAAATTTTACATGGTGAGCATCTAAGCAAATACTTAGCACAAGTATAACAATCAAAGCTATAGAATGCTCACACTATGGTCTCAAGTGAATTTCTAAAATGATACCACCTGCAGGAGCTCTAGATCATGATGAAATCAACCAAGCCTATGCTAGTGGTGTGTCCTATCCAATTTTCAGCATCTCAATTGGCCTAGTTTCACATGCAAGCACTCATCAACTAGAAAACCACGTGTACATGACACCACCTGAAGGGTTCTATGAGAGCGCAAGCATGTGACCAAGCATGTGAAGCAACATCTAAGCACATGAGACAACACCACATAGAACATAAGGCAAGATACCTCATGCAAGTCAAGAACCTAGCTTCAAACCATGCAATGGACAAAATACCACTTGTGAAAACGTGAGAACAACACCAATGTACCTGCGGTGTAGATGAAGTAGTGGTACATGTCTTGGGGCTTGATCTTGCTCCCCCTGGAACAAGGACTCCTTCCATCTTGATCTTTTGCCTTTGTCCGCAAGCCTTGAACATTCTTCTTCCCATCCAACCGAGTGGTCTTGGTGCGGAAGTCGCCGTCTTCCCACCACTTGGTGAACAACCAAGGACGTCGTCTTGATTTGAAATGACCCCATGACGTCCCCCACTCCGGTTGCCCACCTGCACTAGAGGGATCACTTATGTAACCCGGGAACCCAAACAATGGGTCCCCAAGGGTTAGCCTTTGTACCTGCAGAGTAGTTCCATCAAGTGAATCCAATAGTGCCTTCTTCATCCACACTTGGGACTTGTGCTCATACTTTCAAGACGGCCCAATGTACTTGGCAACAACTTGACCACACTCATTCTTCCTAAGCGAGTAGTTGCCATCTAGTTCTATGTGCACTTTCTTGGGCTTGGGCTTGGGTTGAGACTTGGGCCTTGGACGGTTTTGGTTTTGAGCTTGGCGGTTGGGGTACCATGTGTTCCTAGGAGGATATGGCCTAGTGTAGGTGTTGAACCTAGGTGGTGGAGTGTTGTTGTACCTCGGTGCACCAAACCTAGTGTTGTAGTACCTAGGACCATACCATGTGCTCTCCCTAGGAGCAACCCATGTGTTGACTTGCCATGGAGCTCTATTCCACCCATTTTGATACCTTGGACGACCATGCCAATTGTTTTGGTACCTAGACCCGTGTTCCCAAGTGTTGTAGCGTCTAGGTTGCCAATTGAAGTTGTAGTGCCTAGTAGGTCCTTGGTGCTCAAAGTGACTCCTAGGTGACATGTTCCTAGTGTTCAAGTTTTGGGCCTGTGGTGGTGCTCTCTTCTTGGGATAGGCATGGTAGAGACTCTGCCACATGGTGGATGCTTGAGGAGCACTTTTCTTCTTCCTCTTCGGCTTCTTCGGGTTGAACCCCAAGCCATCCTTTTGAGAGGTAGCTCTTTCCTCCTTAAGCATCTTGTCTAGGGCTAAGCTTCCCGGGCGGCGGCGGCAGGCGGCGGCGGCGACGGGGAACCCTAGTCGCCCCGCATTGGATTTTCTGGACCAACTGCCAAGGTTTTTGGATCTCGAGCAACAGTCTAGAATCGAGACTTGCACATCGTCGATAAAATTGAACATATGTCGAAGCAAATTGTGATGAAAAACTGAAAAAAAAAGAAGGTGAAATCACATTAGATTTTGGCGTGCAAGGACTTTGTCAGGCATGGCTAATGAGACCTCATTTGGAATTGCCTACATGGTGTTTGACAAAATGTAAGGAATACGGGTAACTTTTAAATCCGCCTGAGGTTATAATTTTAATTTTAAAAAATGTGAAGCACTTCAAATACATCAATACTATTTTAACTTTTTACAATGTTTTTGAATTCAGCTTGATATTGCCTAGCTGTCTTAGTATCGCCACCTCACAAAACATCGCAATTTCACTAATTATGCTTGAACTCCGAGAAAAAAAAAAAGGTAAGCCTTTGTACATGCATACAAAAAAGAGTGAACATGCGTACGAAGGAAGACAGGGCGCATGGAAACACAACGGTAGCAACTCAAAACATCGCTATCAGAACTCCATATTTCCTTCTTAATTTTTTCTCTAAATGATCTTTTGTTTTCTATATTTTTTATCCTCTACTCTATGGTATAGTTTTTATTCTTAAAAAGAATATAGATATGTGTACATAGAGTTTTAAACATAGAGTACGGGAGAGAGTCTCTGGATGCGGCGACTAATATAGAAACCTATATTTAATTTGTATATATAAAATGCGGTAATAGTGTTTTAGGGCCGACCGACGGGAACAGCCTGGGACCCGCAGTGTACCTCGCGTGGGACCCACATGCCAGGAGGCACGCCGTACGCTCCGGGCAGCGTTGAGTCAATGAGGGCTCGACACGGCCGACGCCGAGACGAATCCGCCGCAGCCGGATACCTTTCGCAGTTTCTGACCTGGCGACTGCTAGTCTGCTGCCGTGTACTTTTACTGCTGCCACATAGTGAAACAATCAGGTACAGTAAAAAATGATCTTCGACGCTCTTCTCTCTTTTATGTTTTGTACTCCCTTGGTTTTTCTGTTTCATGTTTTTGACTTTTGAATACGGCTTTGATTATTCATCTTATTCAAAAAAACTATGTAAATATCGTTTATTTGTTTTAATTTGCTTTTTCATTAAAGGTACTTATAATTTTTTCATATTTACAATAAATTTTTAAATAAGACGAACGATCAAAGGTGCATCCAAAAATCAAAGGTGTCAAACAAAAAAAAGGAGGTAGTACTTCGATAGCTCGGCACTTGATGGTCGTATATATGTGTGTGTTCATCGGTTCATGAAATGCACGGTTAAACTGACTGGAACCTAAAATGTACGGTTAAACTGACTTGAGCCTGAAATGTAACGTGGTGTCAGAATAACGAGGCCATAATTTCTCAATTTGGCTAATACTATCAAAATAAATAGGGAAATTCCTAGGGACGGGATCCCGTCCGGGCGGGATCCGGATGGGATCGCCCCCTCGCGCGCTGTGCAGAGGAAGGAGGAGGAGGGAGGATGAAGGAGGAAGGAGGAGGCCTACCTCGCCGCCGTCGACCTCGCCGTCGCCGCTGTTGAGCTTGCCGCCGCCGTTTCGGGTTAGGGTTCAGGAATGTTTGGGTTCCTCGGGGTTTGGAGGGAGGTCGGGGAGGCGGACGGGCGGTGGGTGGGGCTTGTCGGGGTGGTGGCGGGCGGCGGTGGCGCGAGCTGGAGGAGGAGGGGGTGGCGGTCGGCCGTGGTGGAGGACCGCCCTCACCCCTGGGTTAGGGGGCGGCGACAGCAGTGACAGTGGGAGGGAGGCGGCCAGGCGGCCCGGCAGCGTCGTCGGCGGGGGCGGAGGAAGGAGGCGGCGGGGGTGTGAGGAGCAAGAGACGGAGCGTGGGGGAGGGGGCGCGAGTGAGGAAGACGATCCCGTCGGGGTGGGCTCCCGACAGGATACCGTCGTGTAGTCGTCCCAAAATCAATAACTGCATATTCACTTCGAGAGGAATCAGGACAAAGGAGGGGCCATGCCTACGGTTTGATGGAGTCTAAATGTAAAACGAGGGAAATATATGGTCTATGCTTGTCTTATTGTGGAGTTAAGCTGTTAAGAAATCACATGTATCTTTGTTTCTTAAGTGAATGCATTATGATATCCCGCTAGTCCTTTGCCTTTTTGAGCCATTTAACCCGCTTATCTCTTTCTAGTAGATTTTTTTTTTCTGCATTACTGAGAATTTCATATAAAACGGTTTGATTTCAGGGAAGAGGAAAAGAAAACCGAGGTTGCAAACGAGTTCATGTAGCGCTGTTACATCGTAAGTCTGCGATTAGACAAGGTGTTTGACCTTTGGCTTTTATACATCTCTGAACAATGCATATTGTATTAGCAAGGTGGTTACATAATATAATATGTACGGCATTTGTTTATTGATAACATGCACTGGGATTTGTACCAGTACATGCTTAGTGGTTTTCTCAGGACTCGAGATGTGCTTGATAGTCAACGCTGTAAACACATTAGTCTTGCGAGTTGCAAGATTAACTATGGGCCTGTTTGGTTGAGTGATGAACTCAACATGGCCAAGTTCAGCCTGGCTCACCTCAACCAGGCCCAATGGATGCAGGCACATGAGATAGTGTTTGGTTGATCAGTTGAGGGATAAAAAATTTGAATTTGAAATATTCGAAATTTATAAGCAAGTGTGGTCTAGTTTTGTTTGAAAAAAAGTCAGGAATCCATTTTTGAAATCGGTTCGGTAATCAAAGATGTTAATCAAAAGATAAAAGAGAAAAAAGGAAAAAGGAAATACTTACCTGACAATCACAGAAGCAGTCTCTGGAAGTGGCCCCTCTGGGGAGAACATGAGGAGGCCGCAGCCTGGCTCGCCGCATACGTACGATTTTGGCGTTCCAGTTCGGCATGGCCTGCACAAGGAATCTGCACCGGTTGAGTCTGGCTGGAACAGTGCTTACAGGCAACCAAACACACATATAGTTGTATCGGTTGGACCGGGCTGAGGCAAATGCAGGCAACAAACACGCCCTATGAGTATTGTTTACAACTTATTTATTTATGCTTTATCTACTTAATTATTTGTTTATCTCCTAAATTGCAAGAGTTTACTAAGTGGTCTTGCTGATAATCAAGTCTAATTTATTTAGCTTGTTTTCGAGCTTTAAGACTCGTATCTGAGATTTTAAAAGTAACTTAAAAAAAATCAAAGTGCCTGTATTTTAAAAATTGAGATAAGCGGATAAATAGATAAGCATTAAAGAATACTACAACATCGATGGCCAAAAAGGCAAAGTTGAGATATTTGTCTTATTGTGTAGTCGTATATGCTAACGTAATGGATTGCTCGTAAATCAATTTAATAGTTTAGCTTTCTTATTATTATTTTTAGCCGTATCTCAATATCATCTCAGATTGATAACTGAAAATTCAAGATTTTCAATGAACGAGAAGAAATCCAAGTTCTTTTCAGTTTAACAGCTTAACGACTTATCTATGTTTGAAAAAGACATATACGTACGTTGAGTTTTTTGTGTCTGTTTTTTCGCTGTTTTGAAGGTGAGTCAAATGAAATGGATATCTCGAAAAGCTCTCAAGTTCAGTCACTTTAGCCGTTCAGCTGTTTAGCCGTTCAAATCAGCTCAAAAGAACAGGGCCTAAGAGTCAAAGTGTACAAAAAAAGATCAAATCATTTGAGCCAATAGGAAGGTGCTTGGAGTTGGAGGAGGTGCAATCGAGCAAACGTGCTGTGCGAATGCGGCTGGCTAGCTTGGACACCGAGCCACGCATGCTTGACACACACGCCCCTCCGAGCGCTGACCATGTCAACGCCACACCGTCCACACGCCTTGCAACAGCTAAGCTAGCGACCAGTACGGCTGGCACGCGCCTATGCAGTGCCCTGCATGGCTGCACGCCCAGCTTGTGCGAAACGCTGAAACTTCACACGTACCATGAACTCGTGGAAAGAGAAGGCGATATTCAATCCATTGCGAATTCCTCTGCCCTCCCACTCTCCAAGTACTCCGTAGCAAACTGCCGTAAGATTTCTGCGTCGTTTCCCCGCATAAGACGTGGTGCAGTGCGAGGGCAAGCAAGCTGCGCCGAACTCGAGCTGATCCTACTGACCATGCACGTCCTGCTGCGTATATGCCCCGGTTGGTAGTTTCCAAGGAAGACACGCCAGGAGCATCCACATAAAAAGTTATAAAATAAAATATACATAAATAGAATATCTATCGAAAAGATATTTTTAAAAATATAGCGTAAAATATGCAGAAATTTTTTAAAAAGGATAGAGTGTGCAGTGAATAGTGTTACATAACGTGCATTCAGGCATAGTTTGTTTGAGCTGGAAGTTTTTAAAAACTTTAATCTAAAAAAGTTGTGACCCCTCAAAAGACGTCTTAGAGAGTTCAAAATATATTTTATGAATTAAAAAAACTATTTAAAACCGCAACAATGACCTCAAGTATTACATCATCTTATTTATACAAAATAACAGATTTTTATTTTTTAGTTAATTTAAATTAAACTGAAACAAACGAGCCCTTAAAGTTTGAGACTGAGATGTTTTTTAGAAAGAAAAATCCCCGTCGCATGGAGGAAAAATACCCGAAATAATCAACAGTTAAATAGAAATTAATAAAATAATCCACTGTAAAAAGAAATTACAAAAATATCCCCGGCTCCCGCCACCCCGGGTGGCTGCCGCCGCGGCGCTGCCGCAGCAGAGCTAGCCGCCACCAGGGTCGGCGATCTGAGCTGCCGCCACCCCGCACGGCCGCTGCTGCGCACGCACGCACGCACAGGCACTGTATGCATGCATGCACACACTGCACACACACACTACACTCTGCATGCACACACACTTCCTTTTCTTTTTCTCTTTTTCTTCCTCCTTTATTTCTTCCTATAAAATCAATTATATATATATCCAAATCTCACCAAAAATCATTAATCCAAGGTTAGTCCAATAAATCATTAATCATGCTCAAATATTCATCCAAAAATATTATTTTCCTTTCGAAGGATATTCCAATAATTCCAAAAATTCACATAAAACACACATGCATTCATACACTGTGCACATTTTTCCTTTTCTTTTTTCTTTTTCTTTTTCTTTCCTTTCCTTTCCTTATTTCTTTTTCTTATTAGTCCAATAAATCATCAATGATTCTCAAATATTCATTCCATAATTATCATCTTTCCTTTCAAAAATATTCTAATAATTTCAAACATATGTAAATAAATTGAAAAAACATCTCATCATAAAATATTAAAATATTCACTCAACATCCTCCTGGGAGCATATATAAACACAAGCTAGAGCGCATACGCCCTTTCTCAAGATCGAGCTCGACAAAGCTTGATCTTAGTTCATTTACACAATACAAAAATGCAAAAAACGAGTAGGCTTGAAGAAAGCTCAAGTTCAAATTATAGTAGACTCGTACACTAACTTTTTTAAAAAAACAAAGTTTAATTAGGCCTAACGAAGCTCAAGTAGGTTCGGATGAAGCTTGAGCTCAAACAAACTAGCTAAAATATGGTTGTCTAGAATATTAAGATTATAAATAAGTTTAAGCAGACTCAAGTCAAGCTCGTTCTGTTGGAGATGATGGAAATATAGGGAACGAATATATGTTACTATTTGTTCCTATATTTCCATCATCTCCAGCAGAGTCCCTATCTGTTGAGTGAATATTTTAAATATTATATGATGAGATGATTTTTTAATTTATTTACATATTTTTATGTGAATTTTTGGAATTATTGGAATATCCTTCAAAAGGAAAATAATATTTTTGGATGAATATTTAAGCATGATTAATGATTTATTGGACTAACCTTGGACTAATGATTTTTGGTGAGATTTGGATATATATATATATATATATATATATATATATATATATATATATATATATATATATATATATATATATATATATATAGCGTACTCTAAAGTCTGATCTCTCCGTACTCTAGAGTGGTTTTGAAATTCGAG
Source organism: Raddia guianensis (assembly GCA_036346415.1). Taxonomy (NCBI): domain Eukaryota; kingdom Viridiplantae; phylum Streptophyta; class Magnoliopsida; order Poales; family Poaceae; genus Raddia; species Raddia guianensis. The sequence continues at coordinate 12,230,211 of CM070542.1, forward strand.
ATGCCTAACAACCGATCGAACCGTTGATCTTGTTAGTCTCATTTGAAAGCGTTGTCGGTGACCAAGTTTCATATTTTTTGAAAACTGTTTGTTTCATATTTTTGAAAATAGCCATCCAATTAGTCGTAGTGCGTTCAAAAAGCTGATTTTCAAACATAAGAAATAAATAGTAAACAAATTCAAAAAATATGAAACTTGGTCATCGACAACGCTTTCAATGAACGAAAGATCAATTTGGATCAATTAAGATCTCGAATTTCAAAACCACTTGAAAGATTTTAGAGATTCAGACTTCGAGAAGACGCTATTTATTCTCTATATATATATATATATATATAATTGATTTTATAGGAAGAAATAAAGGAGGAAGAAAAAGAGAAAATTTCGGTCAGAAGATATTGCATATATCTGTGCAATATCTTCTGACCGAAATTTTTATGGGTGATATGATGGTGAGTCAGCCATCCGTGATTGCGAGCGTGAGGAGCGCACCGAACTGCCCCATGGCATGTGACCGGTCACTCGTTTTCAACCCACCATCTCATCACGCCTAGCTCGTGCTTTTTTCGCTCAGCTCTCCACTGTTCTACACTTCATGGGTACTTGGAAATTTCCGCGTCGACGAACCCCCGGCCACGAGTTGCAAACTTGCAACGGGGTTTCTCCCGAGAAACCGATAAAGCACAGGAATAATTGATAAAATACCTCAAAATTGAACAAGTGATAATGTACTCTATTTATGTGTCTATGATATGTTGGTAAAAAAAAGACTTTGAGATCATAATATCAAATTTTTCTATAGTTCATTTGATTACACATGGTAAATTTCAGTAGTGTCGCATCATCTTCTGGCCTTTTTCATGCACTTTACAGCATAATAGAAAGTCTTTTAATTTTTTATGATTTTTTTTAGAGCTGTCAATATGAAAAAGTTGCATCTTCAAATTGTTTACAATTTTTATGTATAACACCTAATTTTTCAAACACAAAAAATCTTGAAAAATGCAAAACAAGCACCCCTGATTTCTGAATAGACTGATAGGCTGGTTGAACGCTGTTTGGAGGCTGAGCGAACAACATCTGGAGAGCCCCCTTGATTAACCTAAAAACGGACCCTAAACACTCTCCAGACAATGTTTGGCGGCCACCAAACAATGTCCGATAGGCCATAGGGAGGTCCGAAAAAACTGCTCCACCTGTGAGACGCCTCCCAACATGTTCGGTGCCATCAGACAGTGTCCAAAAAAAATTTGTTTTTCACCTCAAATCATTGAAAACCTCATTTAAATCAAAATTTCAACCAAAATCTCAAAAAGGACACATGAGAATTCAGGGGCGGAGCCAGGAATTTTGCTTGGGGGGCCAGCCCGACATATCGCTATAATGGGATGGCCAACAAATAGAAATTCAATGTATATATATTCCACATAATATTCGCTAGTCATAACTAATGTATGCACTAAGTATTTATAACACAGCAAATTATAATTCCATTACAAACTATCCTTTTTATTTTAGTCGTAACCTGCGTGTCCTTATATCATAGAAGCCATCAATCAGCGCATCTGTTGTGAACTCTATAACGATCTCCTTCTCAACGTAGATTACCAAGCAATCTCTTAGAAAACCATCTCCCATTTTATTTCGAAGCCTTGTCTTAACAAGCTTCATTGCAGAGAATGCACACTCAGTTGTTGCAGTTGAAACTGGATGAGTTAGAACAAGGCGAATCAACCTACAAAGGAAAAATTATCAGTATATGCAAATTGAAATAATGAACGAAACAACTAAAGTAAGGATGGTATAAAACCTGTTGATCAAATAATACTATTCAGATTTCCTAGTTTCCACTAGCCGATGACAAAGATCAGCAACAGTTGATAAATCTTTGAACTTCGGATTTGTAGGTACATCAAGCTCATAATGTTGTAATTGATTTCTCAAGTTAGTTCTTTCTTGCTCTGAAAAATCACTAGAATAGAACTTCGAAGCCAACAAGCAAACATCATCAATTTTCAATGATTTGAATGAATCCTTAGGGTCCAAAGAGGTGCACAAAATGAGAAGCTCTGTAGCTTGTTCACTGAATCTGCAATTCAACTCATGTATTTGCTGGTCAACAGCAACTGTGAAAATGTCATATCTATAGTGATGCTCAATAGTTAACTGATCCTTTACACGAGATCAAATAAAGTCCGCATAAAAGGCATTCATATATGGAATTCCAATTCCATGTTTACTGCAAAATGATGTCGCATCACTAATAAGGCTACTCCAACCATGATCTCTAAAATTATGAATCAGCTTTTTGGTAGTGGCTACATCATCCATAGCATTTGACGGCGTGTTCACCGCTCAACCACTGCGGATCACACCCCTGGTCAGATTTCTATCCTACTAGCCTATCGGCCGAGCTCGATTCGATTAGCTGAGGCGCAAAGAAAAGCGTCTGTGAGGGATTACCGAGTTCGGACCCCTCGCGGGTAATAGTCCTACTCCTGCTGAGCCTTAGCTCTTTTTGGTTGTGGTTGAATGGAATGCGTTTACAGAGTGCTTGGAACCCCCCTCCCTTCTCTCTCCACCCCTTTTATACAAGCCTTGACCCGGCGGAGAGGACCGAGGGGGTAGGTGGTACAGTACCCTTGGTACACTGATAAAACAAAAAGGACGGGACAGGAGAGACGAAAGCGTGTTGCTCCTGTGCCGTCTGGCGCCGCCCTCGCGTGCCCGCCATGGCCTCGACCATGTGAACCTTAATTGGTGAGACCGCACAGTGGGGCCCAGCTCGCGCCACCTGACGCGGGCGGCCAACTTGATAATGGCACTTTCTTCCCGCGGTCAATTCTTGATTACTCTGACAGTGATCAGACCGCGAAGTCATCATAGCGGTAATCATCTCTTCCGTCTATCCGACCGTAATGTCGCATTGAATGCGCCTGTCCTTCGCAGCAGGGGAAGCCTTCGCCCAAAAGACTCCTTCCGCAACGCTCCCTGCCATGAGGGCCCCACCTGACAGTGGGAGGCCTTGCTCGCCCGCCTGACGCGTGGGGCCCTCGCCTGATCTTCTGAGGAGCTCGCCACGCTGCTGGGCCTTGCTTTCGCCCGCGGCGTGTGGGGCCCGCTGGCTGAGGGCTCGCCAGCCTTTGGGGCCTTGCTTTCGCCCACTTGACGCGTGGGGCCCTCTGAGCGCTGAGGGGCTCGCCAGCATGGCTGGGGCCTTGTTTCGCCCTTGACGCGTGGGGCCGCTTGATCTTCCCAGGACTCTTTGTACCCCGGTATTTATTACACCGATAGCATTCACAATATCTTGGGACTCTTGCTAAAGAAGATCAGTAAAACCCATAAGTTCTTTCATAACATGCATAATAAAGACAAACTCAAAAGACATCATCGACTGAACAGCACCAGCAACCTTTGCAACATGCAGTGGCTAATGAACCTAGTGGTCAATGGAACTCTAAAATTTCTTTAGTTGTGCTAAAAAAACTGGAATTGCAATTTAAAAATAAGGGAGCATAATGAAAACTAGAGAATACAATGCAAAGTAAAAGGCACAAGTACCTTGCTCTGCAGTCTGCACTCTGTTGTAGTGTTGTTGACTAGCGCTATTCTTGCCCTTGATGCCCTAGCAGCCCAGCCTTCTCTGAAATGCCAAATGTGGTTCTTAGACATTAATTAAGAAAAATCAGTGAATTGATCAATGAAATTCGACAAGACAATAAGCAACCAAGTAGGTACACTGAAGTAATGACAGAAGCGAACTTAATCGGTCTTGCGTCTTGCGTGTGCGTCGAGGCGGGCCGTCGTTCGCGAGGGCCCGAGGCGTCGTAGCGTCGATCGTCCTGATCGCTGAGTGGCTGGACCGATCACGTCGTCTTGAAGGGGTTAGGATTTTTATTTTGGGATTGGGATTTGGGAGGCATAAAGGCGGCAACCGTCGACAACGAAGAGAATGAGAGATACACGACGTATTCAGTATCCAACGGCGTGCTCACGAGTCACGTCGCAAAGAAAAAGTGGCAACCAGCACCAGCTAGCGCCAATGAGGCCTAGGAGGCCAGTCCCGCGACTGTTTATGTGAATAAAAACTATTTTAATTGCCTAATCACATGCCCGGCATAGCTAATCTGAATTACACATAAAATTTTTTATTTGTTTTTGTTGGGGGCCACGGCCTCTTTGGGCCCCGCCATGGAATCGAGTGCGGCATAGCACGTCGGTTGATCCGTGATTTTCCATGTGAGATACATCCGTAAGTAGCGATTGTGGCGTGTTCTCCGCTCAACCCTGCGGATCACACCTGGTCGATTTTTAGGCGCTAGCCAACTCGATCAAGCTCGGTTCGATTTGGCGTCGGGCACAACGAGGCGACTTCATGATTTACCGAGTTCGGACCCTCGCGGGTAATAGTCCTACTCTGCTGAGCCTTAGCTCTTTTCCGATTGTGGTTGAATGGGAATGTGTTTACTGAGGCGTTTGAATGCACGAATGCTAGTGCGTACCCCTCCCTCTCTCTCCTCCCCTTTTATACAAGCTTTGGGGTGGCGGAGAGAGCCGGAGGGTAAGCGATCTGATACTCTCGATCTGCTCGACACGACTCGGCAGAAGAGGCAAGCGTGCGTTGCCGCAGCTGCCTTGTGCCAAGCCCACTCGCGTGCCGCCAAGTGGCCTCGACCCCGCCTGATCCTGCCGGTGAGTCTGCGGGTGGGGCCTACTGCTCCTCGGCAGGCGGCCTCCTCAAGCAAACCTTCTCTCTGCCGGTCAATTCTTACGTGCCACAAGGCGGCCGCTCGAGACTGCAAAGGTCATCAGATGTGGTAATCATTTCTTCGGTGTCTATCCGCGCATGATGTCTCATTAAATGCGCCGTCCTTCGCGGCGAGGGAGCCTTCGTCACGAAGACTCATCGCACGCGCTCGCTTGTGGGCCCCACTCGACGCGTGGGGCCCTCTTAGCCTCGAGGACTCTTCCTACCACGGTATTTATTACACCGACGGTAGCCGGGACCACCGTGATCGCGAACCGTCGCGCCAATGTCGGTTATCTTTTGCGTGGCGGAGACAAATCGTGGGGGCCCAACCCTGCAACGGCCGTCGTCGATTCTCCGCTGCGCCACGATCTTCCTTGGGGAACCGCGCTTTTCGCGGGAAACCAAACAGCGAGGCAATGATAGCGCTGCAGCAGCGCGCGTGAAGCGGAATCAAACCGTCGGCGCTCGCGCCACGCCTATAAATACTTCTTTTGGCGGCTGCGGCTAATCCTTCCGCGCTAAGTCCTCAAGCGCTACTGCCTCCATCACTACCACCATAGAGCTTTCTTTCTCTTCGCCACCAAGTCTTTCGCTTGGCGCCGCGTCAAATTTTCCATGGCTCCCAAGCGCAGCAAGGGCCATGAGGATGCCGCACCACCTTACGGAGCTGATTCGCACGCTTCCACCGTCGATGAGGATCGTGGTGGCGGCTTCAGTCTTCGATGCCACCGACCGCCGCCGGTTCATGCGCGGCACCATCATCCGAGTCTCTCGCGGGGAGATCGTGACCTTCTCTGGCGTCTTTGGCGGGCCTTGTCGCCGTACTCAATTCCTCTTGGGGTGCTCGCCTTATGGGATCGAGCGGCGCACCTTCCCCTAACTCGATCATGGCCTCAGCCATCTTCGCCTTCTCTGCGAGATGTTCGTGGGGGCGATGCCAAACCTTCGCTCTGGCGCCGACTCTTAAATCTGCGACACGGGCTTGCGCTTTCGCGCGGTTGAGGCTGCTACCAGCGCTCGCGAAACCTCGCCTTTATACCAGCGGTCAAGTCCAAGCTGGAAGGCGGCACGGCGAGCGGGTATGTGGAAGACTCCGGTAGCTGCGGCGATCTTGTCCTTCGGCAGTCCCGAGCCCACCGCCGGCGGGGACCCGGCTAAACGATCCGGCGAATGCGGATGCGATGATGGCGCGCAGATTGCCGAAGCTCATTGCGCGGGGCTCACCGGAACCCGTGGTGGCGGACTTTTGCGGCGCCGCCTTTGACCGCTGCCGGCGAGGCGCGTCCGCTGGGCGTACTACGGCGACAACGACGGGACGCGCACTGCTCTTGGAGGTGAATACTCTCGCGTTCTTTTGGATTTCGCGACCTTGCGGTACGTTTTTCCTTCTCGCCAATCTTATGGTTTTCTTTCTTGTTCACCACCGAAGAGCGTCTGGGACGGCGTGCTCGGGGTGGTGGCGGGACTCGCCCCGCCAACCAGCGACACTTCGCCGCCTGCAGGCGTCCTCCCCCTCTGCGACTGGGATCCACGGGAGCGCAGCCAATACTTGAGTGCGCGCCCCATGGAGGTCTCTAGTCCTGCGGTCCAAGTGGCAGGGGCCACTCTGAGATCCTTGATCGCCTCGGCGACCGCCCAAGCTTCGCTGACGCCGCTACCTCTGCCGCGGCGGCCGACTCCTACCGCGCCTCCGGGAAGCGCCGCCTCATCCTCGCCGAGGATGATGACGAGGAGGAGGGAGAGACGAGTCCAAAAAGGGCTCGCCCTTCCGACCCTGAGCTTCCGCCGCCACCGCCGGCCCCCTCCGTGGGGCCTGCTGCTACCGCCGCCGCTCGCCACCGGCGAGCGCGGTGACTCTTCCGAGGCCGGTGCCGCTGCGCCGATCCCTTCGCTCCGTCCGCTGGCGCCTCTGCTGCTGGCGCCGGCGTCGTCGGCCTCTGCTTGCCATGTGAGTGCTTCTGCCGCGCCGATTTCAGCGCCGGCGCCGGCGCTGCCGACAGCGGCGGCGCGACTGCAGCCGGCACTGCACCGCCGCCGCAAACAAGCGACTTGAGCTCCGCCCGGCTTCGCCTTGAGCGCGCTTCAGGTTGGCTTTCCTGCGCTTACGCATATTTCATATTAGGGTTAGCATGCTACGTTTTGCATACTGAACCTGTTTGTCCTTCTTGGAGCAGGCGGACGCTGGGCGCCGAAGCTCGCTCGCGACTTACCCGACCCAGCTGCCGCCGCTTCTTCGACGGAGGCTGCTCTGCGGCGCGGAGAGTTCGCCGGCGACGCGGCGGGAGAACCCTCAGCCATCCGCGTCCGCGCTCGCCGCCATCTCGGCGTGACCGCCGGCGTAAGGCGCGCCGCCGAGGCTCTTCGCACCTCTCCCGCGCTGGGCGGCGGGAGAAGCCTCGCCTTGGCGGAGCGTCTGCCGGCGGTGCGGCGGGCCCTTGGTCAAGACGCCGCCGAAGGAGGCGATGACCAGCGAGGTGCGGCAGTAAACGCCGCCGCCTCCGTCGCCAAGCGATCGAAGCCTCCTGCACAGAACACCGGCGCCTCGAACCCTCGCCGACATGCTCCGTGACCGCCTCGCGGCTTCCGGACGCCTGCATCCACTGGGTGTTACCTTGCATCCCCATTGGAGAGAGCGGTGCCTTGATCTGTTGGCGCCGTGGGACGAGCCGCCGAAGCCTGCGCGGTCTCCCGGTGGCGTTCGGGACTTGAGCGTCGAAGATTTGCCGCCAAGGCGCTCTCGGCGGCGCGGTTTATCTTGGGCAATTGTCTTGCTCGAGGCGCGCGTTGATCTCGATGCATCGCCATCGGAGCCTTCGCGCCGGTGGACGGTTTGAGCAAGCGCTGGTCAACACACCGCCCCGCCACGTGTCCATGATGGCGGCGCCGCTCCGGCGGAAGAGCGAAGCGAGGAGGAGTAGCGAGACTTCCTGTCCTTTTTGCCTTATAGCGTTGCCTATCAATGCAAACAAACTTTTGCTCTTTTACCTCGAGTCTCACTTGAACTTCGCACAATTTTTAATTTGCGGAACTGAAAACGGGCACTGGCGCGAAGGCTTTAGATGAACGTTCGCCGCAAGTGGTAGCTGTTTCCTTAGGCATCTGGTTACTTCAACCCTTATGGCCTCTCGCAACCCGACTTAAACATTACGTGGCGGCGCTTAGCTTCAGGAAGTGGTCTAGTCGCCGGTGCATTGTTGGCACATTGCCTGACCGAGCCGACACACCGGGCTAGAACCGCCTTCCGTCGCTTTGCCTCGCACCGGCGTAAGTTATAGCGTTGCCTTTGCGATTAAGGGGCCATCACCATAAGTACTTTCGCTACCGACTTTCGGCGAATGTTTTCTAACAGACCTTTTCGAGCTAAACCATCGACCTTCCGGGACGAGTGTGGCGGCGTTACATACATTGCCGCCGGCGTACTCCGCTTTGGACAGCGTTTCGCCTCAACCACCTCGGCAGTTCTTCCGCCTCCTCCCTCCAACCGGGGCTGCAGCGCAGGTTGGTAGCGTCTCCTCGAAGTGGGAGCTGCGTCGAAAGCGTCGTCCCGCCAGAGTTGGGGCTGCGGCAGACGGCCGCGTAAGTCTTTCTTCAAAGACCCGGCCGGAACAGTGCCCTTGATGAGGCAATCTGGGGCAGTTCATCCGCCGAGTAGTTGTCGCGGCGAGGATGTGCCTGGCCCAAGCCCTCGAAGTGCCGCTCCAACGGCGCACCTCCGCTTAGGTAGGCCGCCATGCGAGATCCGGCAGAGAAATCCTTCCTCGCTGGTTGATGACCGGAGAAGTCGCCTTTACTTGTAGCCGCCCGGATGCCAAGGGTCGAAGCCGCCGAGCAGCGGCGATCCTTCATATTCCGTGGCGTTGTTGGTGGACGGAAGTCCAAGACTCATCAGTGCCGGACGACATCACCGATGGGAGACACCGGACGGCGCCATTGACCCCCTCCGGCCGGAATGAGCCGTCAAGAAGAGAGTCCACGGCGAGGTCTTTGGGGTGTCTTCACTCTGTGTCCCCGAGTCCACTCACGATGAATTCCGCGAGCTTGCCCTTTGATGGCCGTTCGGGGCGAATTTGAGATCGAATTCTGCCGGCTCCATGGCCCATTTGGTGACGCGACCGTCGCCTCTCGGTTGAAGAGGATCTCCGCAAGGGATACTTGGTCAACACCGTAACTTCTCGCCTTTGGAAGTAGTGCCTTAGCTTTGGACGTCCACAAGCCTGGCGTGAAGCATCTTCGGTGCTGCGAATACCTTGTTTGGCGTCGTGGAGAACCTTCTTGGCGTAGTAAATGGGCGCTGAACGCCTTCTCTTTCCGCCACCAAAGACTGCATGTTGACCGCTGAGGGTTTGCCGCGGACGTAGAGGATCGGTGGCTCGCCGGGTCCGGGCGACCGGGACAGGCGAGGAGGTGAGATACTTCTTGGACCGTCGAGCGCCTCCTGCGCCTCCGCCGTCCACTCGGCTGGTTGGTCTTCTTTAGGAGCTTGAGCAGTGGGAGACTTTTATCCCCCAGGCGAGCTATAAAGTGGCCCAGAGAGGTCAAGCAACCCACCAAGCACTGCATCTGCCGAAGTCGCGTCGGGGGCTTCATGTTCTCGATCGCTGCGATCTTGTCGGGGTTCGCCTCAATCCCCTCCGAGAGCGAGGAATCGGCAGGCTTGCTCGGACGGAACGGCGAACACACATTATCTGGGTTAAGCTTGATGCGTACTTCCTCGGGTTGGTGAAGGTTTCTTCCAGGTTGCCGATCAACTCCTCCGCCTTCTTGGACTTCACCACCAGATCATCAACATACACCTCCGGTTTCGCCCTATTTGGGAGCGGTGGCGATGTGCATGGCCCTCGATAGGTTGGGCCGCATTCTTCGATCCGACGCCATCCTTGTGTAGCGATGAGCGCCCATAGGCGTCACGAAAGCGATCTTGTCTTCATCTTCTTCGCCATGCTAATCTGGTGGTACCCGATGCGCATCCGTAAAGCTCTGTTGCTTTCGCACCCGCAATCGAGTCGACGATGAGATCGGCGCGGGCGCGGTCTGGATCGCCGGGCATGCCTTGTTGGTCGGTGAAGTCCACGACATCCTCCGGCGCCGTTGGATTTCTTGGCGAGGGCGGGGTTCGCGAGCCACAGGATGGGCGACATGCGGACGACCCCGCCTCTAAGACTTGTCCACCTCTGGCGGATAACTTCTGGCGCTACCGACCGCTCGGACCTTCGATGACCGGTCGCGCGCGGGAACGTCGCCAAATTGTGCTCAATCACCCCCGGGGACCCCACCATGTCGGACGGTTGCCACGCAAACACGTCTGCGTTAACCTGGAGGAAGGAGATGAGCGCCTTCCTATTTGGCGCTAGAGAGGCGCCCACCGAACGGTCTTCGCGGGGTCGACTTCGCTTCGGGGAGACCGCCTTAACCTCCGCAGACGAGCCGGGAGGCACGTCTTCGCCGGAGGAGCTCGAGTCGAAGCCGACCTTCTGGCACCGTCGCCCCGCCAAAGCGAGAGCGTCCTTGTCGCAGCGGGCGCCTCCGGCGATCCACTTTCAAGGCGATGGGACCGGTGGCCCGGATCTTCACCACCATGTACGCATAATGGCAAACCGCCATGAACTTGGTCGCCGGCCGACCCAAATATAGCGTTGTAGGGAGGTCGAAGTCCGCCACCTCGAACTCGAGCATCTCGGTGCGGAAGTTGCCGAACCTCAAACGCCACCGGAGATCGACGCGCCCTAAGCGGGGACGGACTCGGCCCGGCGATCGATGTCAAGAAGGGCGTTGGGACGAAGCTCCGCCTTTGGATCTGGAAAGCCACGGCAACCCGGGCGGACAGAGGTTGAGGAACTCCTCCGTCTACCAAAGCCCGCCCTAGCTTTACATTCCGGACCGTGGGCGCGACCACGATCGGAGATGACCAGGGCGGGTGATCGGGTGGGTGATCGGCTCGATCGAACGCGATCGGCCGCTCCGACCACGCCACCGCTTTGTCGACCTAAAGCCGCACGCGGCGGCGACACTTCCTCATCGCACGCTTAAAGCTAGCGTGGGGCGGATATGTGGCGAACCCGCGTGGATAGCGGCAACCGGCGCTCCGCTGCTGAAAACCAAGCGAGCCGTCTCCTTGCCCTTGCCATTGCCGGACGCTGCTGCTGCTGCTGCTGCCTGCTTCGTGGACTCGCTTGTCCACCATCTTGCTAACGACATGGCAATCCGCCAAGTCGTGGGAGTTGTTGCGGTGAATGGGACGAGAAGGCCTTCCGTCCCCACTCCACGGGCGATGGTCTTGCCCTTCGTCGCGGCCGCGAGGACCGTCGCGGCTCTGGCGATCACCATAGCCGCCGCCTCGGCCGCCTTTACGGGGCCGTATCCGCCGGCACCGCGACCTCCTCCTCTTTTACGCCCGCCCGCGCCCATTCGCGGTTGGTCATCGTCGTCGTCGTCGTCGTCGTCGCTTCGGCGGCCACGACCTGCCCGATCTCGCCGCTTTTGCGCTTCTTCTTGTCCTTGCCGCGGGGTTCCTCGAGGTCCCGCCTCGCCACCATGCGGCTGTCCCCGCGCCGCGGCCGGGCGGATGTGAGCTCCGCTGAAGGCGCCTTGTCAGCGCCAGGTGAAAACTCCTCCGTCGTTTTGATCTTGCGGGTGGCCATCTTCTCTTTGACTTTGGGGTCTCGGCGCCTCTCACGAATGCCGTGACCACGGCGTCGATGGAGATGTCGGGGATGGTGTTGCGGACTGGTAAGCGCCGAATATAGTCGCCAAGTGGCGACTCTCCTTTCTTCTCGCTTCCACGTTGTAGAGGTCGTCTTCTACCGGGCTGCTCGAAGGTGCCACAGAAATTGGTGACGAAGAGCTCCGAGAGCTCCTTCCATGACCCCCCGGACTCGGGGCGGGTTCATGAGCCACGGCGGGCTCACGGTGAGGACCGCTGGGAAGTAGTTCGCCGAACCTTCCCGACCCTCCGATCGGTACATCACCGTCGTATAGATCTGCAAAAACTCATCGGGGTTGGTGGAGCCGTCATACTTTTCGATGGGGGCGGACGAAACCGTTCGCCATCGGATGGCAGTGTGACTCCTTAGAAAAGGCGCGGCACCCGGCGTCGGAACCTCTGCTCTGGGCGCGGTCCTCGCCCGCCGCCCGTCGCCTAGGCGGCCGTAGAAGAAGCGCCACCTCGCTGGCCGGGCGACTCTGCGAGGAGCCTCTTGTTGGTCCCAGCGGCGTGGCGGCAATGCGATCGCCTTCGGTCGCGACCCTGCGGAGCTTGTCACGCAGGTCTTCTCCATGCGACAAGTGGCGGTCCTCCAGATGAGACCGGAGATCGCGGCCACACTGACTTTGCCCGGCCGAGCCCCGTGAGGGTCGCGCTCTTGTCGTCTTGGCCCGCCCCCTCATCGGAGATCTGCGAGAGAGTGCGAGGGCAACAAAGAACGGAGGACGCGAAACACCGGTTCCCTGCCCCCGGCTGTACCACCGCCTTGGCGGCGTCGGCATCGTGAGCGGGTTGTTGCCAACCACGGCGCGCCGGAGTCGAGTCACCGAACCGTGGGTTCTCAACAAGGCCACGCCGCATGGAGGTTCTGTCTTTGGGTGCACTCCTCCAAGGCCAGCGCCGCTTAGCTTCGGCGAGGCGGCCGCTTCCGCCAGTTTCCAACCTAGGCGGGCGGCCACCGCCGGATGATTCATCGCCATCGCCGCGGCCGACTCCGTGTCAGCGGCTCTAGCGGCCGCTTCTCGCTCCATCGCGGATCTTTGCTCCGCCATCGCCGCTGAAGAAGGGTCGAAGAGCTTGAACCGATGCTAAGCGCTCCCTACCAGGTAGCGCCATCGACGGCGTGTTCTCCGCTCAACCATCTGCGGATCACACCCCGGTCGATTTTTAGGCGCTAGCTAACTCGATCAAGCTCGGTTCGATTTGGCGTCGGGCACAACGAGAGCGACTTCGCAGATTTACGAGTTGGACCCCTCGCGGGTAATAGTCCTACTCTGCTGAGCCTTAGCTCTTTTCCGATTGTGGTTGAATGGGAATGTGTTTACAGAGCGTTTGAATGCACGAATGCTAGTGCGTACCCCTTCCTCTCTCTCCTCCCCTTTATACAAGCTTTGGGGTGGCGGAGAGAGCCGAGGGGTAGGCGATCTGATACTCTCGATAATCGACACGACTCGACAGAAGAGGCGAAAGCGTTGCCCCCACGCCGCTTGTGCCGCCTCGCGTGCCATGAAGTGGCCTCGACCCGTCTGATCCACCGGTGAGTCTGCGGGTGGGGCCCCGCTCCTCCTCCGACGCAGGCGGCCTCCTCAAGCAAACCTTCTCTCTGCGGTCAATTCTTACGTACCCGCGATGGCGGTGCTCGGACACGCAAAGGTCCATCAGAAGCGGTAATCATTTCTTCAAATTGTCTATCCGCGTGATGTCTCATTAAATGCGCCTTCGTCTTCGCAGCAGGGGAGCCTTCGTCCCAAGACTCATACGCAATGCTCCTCGCCTTGTGGCCCCACCCGACGCCGGGCCGCCGAGGACTCTTCCTACCACGGTATTTATTACAACCGCAATGATAATATTTTTTGATAAATAAGTAGCGATAATATTGATTGTATCCCAAAGTGGGCTTGCGGATTGGAGCTTGCGTTCCCGGCCGAGGAGGATAAACTGGAGCTGGACGTCATGAACTCCGTTGGTCAATTGAATGGGGCAGCACCCGTTGCAACTCTCCGCAGCCACCGTGCCCGTGATTTCTTTGCTAGGCGTAGTCAGCACACCAACATTTGTGCCAGCGTCATTTCTTTGGTGCATCTCGAAGTCACAACCGGTTATCTTGAGATATATACCATAACCAGAAACGAGAGATGGCCCCGGAGGTTCTTAGACATTAATTAAGAAAAATCAGTGAATTGATCAATGAAATTCGACAAGACAATAAGCAACCAAGTAGGTACACACAGAAGTGACAGAACGAACTTAGTAGGTGCGCCGTGCCGTGTGCGTCAAGGCGTCGCGCCGTCGTTCGCCGAGGGCTCGAGGCGTCGGCGCGTCAGTGCGTCACCGTCGCCTGAGTGGGCCGACTGATCGCGTCGTGCAGTAGGGTTAGGGATTTTTGATTTTTGGGATTGGGATTTGGGAGGCATAAGGCGGTGTCGCAGCGTCTGACAACGAAGAGAATGAGAGATACGCGACGTATTCCGTATCCAATGACGCGCTCACGAGTCACGTACGCAAAGAAAAGCAGGCGGCCGTGGCCTTGGCTAGCGCCCAGTGAGGCCCAGGAGGCCAGGTCCATGTGACGTGATTATGTGAATAAAAAACTATTTTAATTGCCTAATCACAAGCCCAGCATAGCTAATACAGAATTACACATAAAAAATTTTATTTGTTTTTGTTGGGGGCCACGGCCCCCTGCCCCCCCGCCAAGAATCGAGTGCGGCATAGCACGTTGGTTGATCCGTGATTTTCCATGTGAGATACATCCCATAAGCAGCAGTAATAGCGATTGTATCCCAAAGTGGGCTTGCGGATTGGAGCTTGCGTTCTCGGCCGTGGAGGACAAACTGGAGCTGGACGTCATGAACTCTGTTGGTCAGTTGAACGGGGCAACACCCGTTGCAGCTCTTCGCAGCCACCGTGCCTGTGATTTCTTTGCTAGGGCAGGTAGCTGTGCAGACCCGAACGTTTGTGCTCGCGTCGAGCTGCTGGTGCATCTCGAAGTGACAACTGGTTATGTTGAGATATATACCATAACCAGAAGCGAGATATGGCCCCGGAGGTTTCCAAGACCAGTTGCACGCATCCACACCAGATCTCACGAAAATGGTATGAGACAAGTCAAATGTTGTTCTTAGACATTAATTAAGAAAAATCAGTGAATTGATCAATGGAATTCGACAAGACAATAAGCAACCAAGTAGGTACACACGAAGTATGTGAGAACGAACTTAATCGGTGCGCCGTCTTGCAAGTGTCGTCGGCGTCGTCGGCCGTCGTTCGCCGAGGGCGGCGTCGTCAGCGTCGATCGTCCTGATCGCCTAAGTGGCCCGGCCCGATCGCGTCGTCTTGGTAGGGTTATGGATTTTTTATTTTTGGGATTGGGATTTGGGAGGCATAAGGCGGCGACGCAGCGTCTAACAACGAAGAGAATGAGAGATACGCGACGTATTCCGTATCCAACGACGTGCTCACGAGTCACGTACGCAAAGAAAAGCGGTAGTGGCCTTGGCTGGCGCCAGTGAGGCCTGTGGAGGCCGAGTCCATGTGACGTGATTATGTGAATAAAAAACTATTTTAATTGCCTAATCACAAGCCCAGCATAGCTAATACAGAATTACACAAAAAAAAAAAAATTCGTTGTTTTGTTGGGGGGGCCACGGCCCCTGCTGGCCCCCTGCCTTCGCCACTGAGTGCGGCACAGCACGTCGGTTGATCCGTGATTTTCCATGTGAGATACATCCCGTAAGCATCAGTAATATTGATTGTATCCCAAAGTGGGCTTGCGAATTGGAGCTTGCGTTCTTGGCCGTGGTGGACAAACTGGAGCTGGACGTCATGAACTCTGTTGGTCAGTTGAACGGGGCAACACCCGTTGCAGCTCTCCGCAGCCACCGTGCCCGTGATTTCTTTGCTAGGGCAGGTAGCTGTGCAGACCCGAACGTTTGTGCTCGCGTCGAGCTGCTGGTGCATCTCGAAGTCACAACTGGTTATGTTGACATATATACCATAACCAGAAGCGAGAGATGGCCCCGCAGGTTTCCAGGACCAGTTGCACGCATCCACACCAGATCTCACGGAAATGGTATGAGACAAGTCAAATGTGGTTCTTAGACATTAATTAAGAAAAATCAGTGAATTGATCAATGAAATTCGACAAGACAATAAGCAACCAAGTAGGTACACACAGAAGTGACAGAACGAACTTAATCGGTGCGTAGTGCCGTTTGCGTCGAGGCGTCGCGCCGTCGTTCGCCGAGGGCCCGAGGCGTCGGCGCGTCGATCGCGTCCTGATCGCTGAGTGGCCGGATCGATCGCGTCGTCTGATGGGGTTAGGATTTTGATTTTGGGATTGGGATTTGGGAGGCATAAAGCGGCGATGCGGCTTCTGACAACGAAGAGAATGAGAGATACGCGACGTATTCCGTATCCAACGACGTGCTCACGAGTCACGTACGCAAAGAAAAACAGGCAGCCGCGGCCTTGGCTAGCGCCCAGTGAGGCCTAGGAGGCCAGGTCCACGTGACGTGATTATGTGAATAAAAAACTATTTTAATTGCCTAATCACAAGCCCAGCATAGCTAGTACAGAATTACACATAAAATTTTTTTCGCCGTTTTGTTGGGAGGGCCACAGCCCCTGTTGGCCCCCCTGCCTTCGCCACTGAGTGCGGCATAGCACGTCGGTTGATCCGTGATTTTCCATGTGAGATACATCCCGTAAGCAGCAGTAATATTGATTGTATCCCAAAGTGGGCTTGCGGATTGGAGCTTGCGTTCCCGGCCGTGGAGGACAAATTGGAGCTGGACGTCATGAACTCCGTTGGTCAGTTGAACGCGGCAACACCCGTTGCAGCTCTCCGCAGCCACCGTGCCCGTGATTTCTTTGCTAGGGCGGTAGTAGTCTGAACCAACGTTTGTGCTCGCGTCAGCTCTTGGTGCATCTCGAAGTCACAACCGGTTATGTTGAGATATATACCATAACCAGAAGCGAGAGATGTCCCCGGAGGTTTTCAGGACCAGTTGTACGCATCCACACCAGATCTCACGAAAATGGTATGCGACAAGTCAAATGTGGTTGTTAGACATTAATTAAGAAAAATCAGTGAATTGATCAATGAAATTCGACAAGACAATAAGCAACCAAGTAGGTACACACAGAAGTGACAGAACGAACTTAATCGGTGCGACGTGCCGTGTGCGTTGAGGCGTCGCGCCGTCGTTCGTCGAGGCGTCGAGGCCACGCCGTCGTTCGCCGAGGCCCGAGCGTCGGCGGCGTCGATCGTCCACGATCGCTGAGTGGCCCGCCCGATCGCGTCGTCTGATAGGGTTAAGGATTTTGATTTTGGGATTGGGATTTGGGAGGCATAAGGCGGCGACGCTTCGTCTGACAACGAAGAGAATGAGAGATACACGACGTATTCCGTATCCAACGACGTGCTCACGAGTCACGTACGCAAAGAAAAATGGCGGCAACATGACCTTAGCTAAGCGCCAATGAGGCCTAGGAGGCCAGGTCCACGCGACGTGTTTATGTGAATAAAAAACTATTTTAATTGCCTAATCACAAGCCCAGCATAGCTAATACAGAATTACACATAAATTTTTTTTTTGCTTTTTTGTTGTTGGGGGCACGCACGGCCGCCCCCTTGCTCATCCGCGATCGAGTGACATAGCACGTCGGTTGATCCGTGATTTTCCATGTGAGATACATCCCGTAAGCAGCAGTAATATTGATTGTATCCCAAAGTGGGCTTGCGGATTGGAGCTTGCGTTACCGGCCGTGGAGGACAAACTGGAGCTGGACGTCATGAACTCCATTGGTCAGTTGAACGGGGCAACACCCGTTACAGCTCTCCGCAGCCACCGCAGGAAATTGGATTTTTGCTCCAAAGTTGATGAGCCTTTGTCTTTTTGCCCAAAGTTCATCTGTCTTTGTCTTTTTGCCCTGTGTGGACTAGGTGGGAGCTGTTTTGCTCACTGGGGGTTTTTCAAAAAAATCCAATTTCTATTGACGAGCTGGAGGGCTGCCTGTTCGTTGCCCGTTCGTTTCCTCGCTGCCTCATCGTTGCACAGGCGAGAGGCGCCGCCGGGGCCATGGCGCCGCCCTCCCGTCATTGCCGCGTGCACCGCCCCTCGCCGCCTCGTCGCCGCCCTCCCGTCGCTGCCGTCGCGCCGTCCTCGCCGCCTCGCCGCCATGTCGCCGTCCTCGCCACCACAGCGCCGCGTCGCGCCGACCTCGCCGTCATTGCCGCATGCGCCGCGCCACGCCCGCCGCCATTGCCACGGTGGCAGCCCTCCCGAACCATGGCGCGACGGTGCCCACCTCGCCGACTCCGTGGCTAACGGTGCCCTCCTTGCCGTCGTTGTTTGGCTGACGAACAAGACGAAAGCCACGCCCCTGTTTGGCTGCAGAGCTAATCAATTTTTTAGAAAACCCCCTGTGAGCAAAATAGCTCCCACCTAGTCCACACAGGCAAAAAGACAGCGCAGACTAAACTTTGGCGAAAAAAACAGCAAGATCAACTCGGGGCAAAATCCAATTTCCTCCGGTGCCCGTGATTTCTTTGCTAGGGCAGGTAGCTGTGCAGACCCGAACGTTTGTGCTCGTGTCGAGCTGCTGGTGCATCTCGAAGTCACAACCGGTTATGTTGAGATATATACCATAACCAGAAGCGAGAGATGGCCCCGGAGGTTTCCAGGACTAGTTGTGCGCATCCACACCAGATCTCACGAAAATGGTATGCGACAAGTTGATCTGCAAATAATTATCACCATAACCATCCACATCAATGTTATCGGTCACCTCCGTGGCGCCGTCTTGCAGGAAGAGGCTGGGGCTGGGGTCATGCCGCTGCCGGTGGTGGCAGAAGAGCTCAAAGTCGCGGTGCCGAAAGCAGCCGGGTCCGATGCCGAAAGGGTACGTGAAGCTGAGGTTGCCGCAGCTGGTTGGGCAGCTGGCCAGCGTGCCGGAGGAGGGGATCAGGGTCCCGTTCCCGACGACGCCGGACGCTGGTAGCGACGCCGTTGCGGCTAGTAGAACCAGCGTGAGCATGCAACGGATCACTGCATCGACCACGACGATCGTCATGATCTTCTCGCAAAATGTTTTGTTTCGAGGATGGTTAGCTAGGTAGGTGGCAGTTCATTTGCACTTCTAACTAGGGCACTGGGTGACTAGTCCTATATATGCAATTTCAGTAGTGTCGCATCATCTTCTGGCCTTTTTCATGCACTTTACAGCACAATAGAAAGTCTTTTGATTTTTTTATGTTTTTTTTTGTAGAGCTGTCAATATGAAAAAGTTGCATCTTCAAATTGTTTACAATTTTTATGTATAACACCTAATTTTTCAAACACAAAAAATCTTGAAAAATGCAAAACAAGCACTCCTGATTTCTGAATAGACTGGTAGGCTGGTTGAACACTGTCTAGAGGCTGAGCGAACAACATCTGGAGAGCCCCCTTGATTAACCTAAAAACGGACCCTAAACACTTAGGGCCTATTTGGTTCGTGATTAAAATTGTCACACCTAAGGTTAACAGTTTGCCTAAGGTTAGCAAATGTGTGGCGGTGAAAAACACCGTCTCATCTTAGGCCAAAAAACATTTCGAGAATGCACTGCTAGCTGCCTAACTTTGTTTGGCGCGTCTAACTTTAGTAACGAACCAAACACCTGCCTTAGTCACTGCGGCACGCCTAAACTTAGGCGTGGCAATGTTAGGCAGCGAACCAAACAGGTCCTTAATCCCTCCAGACAATGTCTGGCGGCCACCAAACAATGTCTGATAGGCCATAGGGAGGTCCGAAAAAGCTGCTCCACCTGTGAGACGCCTCCCAACATGTTCGGTGCCGTCAGACAACGTCAAAAAAAAATGTTTTTCCACCTCAAATCATTGAAAGCCTCATTGAAATCAAAATTTCAACCAAAATCTCAAAAAGGATACATGGGAATTGTCAAATTAATACTCACCAAACAAAAATATAGCCTCCATATGATCTCACGAACCGAGAAAAAAACTATCATTTGACACGCTATTAAATAAGGCACGCTCTCTCTCAAACACGTACGAAAGGTAACGGTTGCGAAGATTCTAACGTTTACACTGGAGAATCTGATACGAGATCGAACCTAGCTTTGCCCATCGGATAAACGCATCCACACTGACAGTTAGCCATGCATGTACGTGAAGAAGAACGGGTCACAACTCACAAGGCGAGGCGCCTCAGAGAGGACGGGCGAGTTCCCTCAATGTGCTCCACGCGATGGAGACGGGAGAGGGGAGACCTCGAGACCGCTCTTTCACTGCTCGGAGGGCGACCCGGCCGGCCGGCCTGACCCGTTGTCGTCGCCTTCCTTTTCTGCGACGTGAGGCTCATCTCCGTCTTCTTCTCATGCACTCGCAGCGTCGCCACGACGAATTCTCGTTCCCTACAGGAGTACAGGTCAGAAGAGCACCCCAAGTCACTCGCTCGCTAGCTAGTAGCTCTAGCTTGTTCCCCGGAGCGGAGTTTGTTCGCATCTATCTATAATCTATTCAACACGCGAATTGCCAGCTTGAACAGTTGAACTAGGACGGTGGGATGGTGGCTCTTGCGGTTTTTTCTTTTTCTCTGTCTCTCTCTTCTTCTTCTTCTTCTTCTTCTTTTGCGTAAGCCTGTCAATCTTTTAACGATCGATGATGCGTGGTGATGTCTTTAATCATCACTGTTCATTTTTGAAGGCTTCGTCATAAAAATTATTATTTTAGACGAAAGTCCTACCCACTCGGACTGGTGATCATCTCAGCAATTGGTCTTTGCGAGTTGTCTTTCGATCTGATTCAACCATGGTGCCAAATGATTGCCAAGTATTTCCTGAGGGCATCACATTGTTTCATCATCTTTATGTGGTGTCTAGTCTAAGATGGTTTATAATCTTTTAAATGTTCCTGTCTGCAACTAGGTGTAGACATTTATTCTTGTTTTTCAAATCCCGCAAATTCGATCTGTCTAATATAGACCGTTCATTACAACTTATAATTTGGTCCAACTATGATCAATGGTGAATCTTTCGTTTTCTTTTTGATTAATGTGAAAATTTTCATATTTTATTTTTCAAATGTTCTTATTTTTCCTATTATTTTTTATTTCATTTTAAAATGTAAGACGTTATAATTTGGTCCTACTGTAATCGACAACGTAGATATTTAATTTCTTATTTATTGATTTGTGTGAAAATTTCCTACTATACTTCTTTATTGTCAATGACCGCATGTTATCCCGCATGTGTCCTTTACGTTTAATTCTGTTTCATCCACCAACTTTTCTTGATCCACGTGTGTACCCTAAGTTTTATTTCATTTTTATCACCCAAGTTTCTTGATTTCACAAATAGACTTTTAGAATCCTATGAGCCATCCATTTTAAAAAATGTAAAAGTTTTCAGAAGCGGTTCGGATAGTCCAGAACACTTCCTTTTAACTTTGTTAAAACTTCAAAATCCTAGATGCCATAGGACACGAGAGCTCGATCGCACGCCGTCCGGAATCTACAAGCCTGTGCCGCTGACTGGTGGGCCCGAACGACGAAGAGGGAAGGCAGATCCACGCACGAGCCAGGCCACTGTTGCATGATGCCTGCGTGCGTGGGAATGTACGCAGTAATCCACACACAGCAGCAGCAGTCACTAGTCAGCAGCGGGCGGCACCGGCGGGACGCGAGGGGGACAACTTGACTGCCAAGGCGGCCAATCACCAATGCACAGCCACTGACGAGAGCCACTGCCGAGCTCCCTCTCTTTCTAAGAACAAAAATGGAATTCTTTTGGGGCGCACCTTCCCCATGGCCCACCGCGCAGCCGCACGAAGACCGGGGAGTCTCGCTGACACTGAAACTGACACGCCGCCCCCACCCTTCGCCTCCAATTCCGTCCCACTCCCCCTCCCCACTCCACATCACCGCCCCCTATCTATTGCCTTGCGTCCTACGCCTCGCCCTCCCACTGACACCGGGCCCCACCGCTGGCCGCCCTGTGGGGGCGCGGGCGGAAAGGCTCCCGCCCTGGTCGGCCCGCGGCGCTGCACCAATCCTACCAAAATCTACTGTGACTGCGCGGTGGGTCCGTTTATCCGTGGGGCTGAGTTGTCAGTGGGAGGGAAAGTTAGGCGCGCCGACGTGGCGGGGCGAGCGGGGCGGTAGCTCTCGTCGGGTGGAGGAGGGGTGTGTGTCGTGTGGGTGTGGGTTTGGGTTATTTTTATAAATAATCCGCGGTTTTATTCCGCCATTTAAAAGCCCGGGCACCACGCCGTGGCCTTGGTTCGCCTCCTCCACCACGCCCCCCATATCTCCCTTCCAGCTTCCCCCACCAACACCTCCACCTCCTCTCTCGCTCTCTCTCGAGCTTGGGCCAAGAGCTGCGATGGCGGCCGCCGACGTGGACGACGCGCTCGCCGCCGACATCATCTGCTCGCTCCGAGGTGCCGACCTCGGGGGGTGGACGCCGCCGTGGAGCAAGCCCCCGCAGGCGTCCGGGGACGGGGAGGGGGAGCTGATCTGGCCGGCCGTGGCGCGGGGGAAGCGCTCGCTCCGCCCGTCGCCGGTGGCGGCGGCGGCGGTGGCTGGAAAGGGGAGGTGGGCCCGGGCCAGCCCGGCCTCACCGCTGGACTACAGCGGCGGCTCCGCCTCCGGAGCGTCCACCAGCGGCGGCGAGGACGGCGCCTTCTGCTCGACGGGGAACCGCCGCGTGGGCCCCGCGATGGCTACCAAGGTTCGTGCGTGTACTAACTACACACAGCCTCCACCTCTTACAACCTCTCCTCTCCGCGCGTTCGTCTCTCTCGTGTTGCCGCCGCCGCCGTTGCTTTTGGTTCTTCTCCTAGCCTCGCCCACCACCGCCAGGATCTCTCGCCTCCCCTATTCCTGTGCACTCTTTTGAGTTTTTTTCTCGCACTTTTTTCCATATCTGTTCCGTGTGACGAAACTGCCCCCTACTGGTCAGCAAAAATCCTTTCCCTTCCTGATTTGAACGCCGTTTTTTTTTAAGCTTCTTTCTCCATTAGCACAGCCTTTCCCTCCCAATTCATCCTCCTGACCTCCTGAATTGTTTAGATTTTCCTTTTTCCTTGCGAGGGACGTCAAGCTCCCATCCTCTGCTTCGCAGATCCGCATTACTCTGTGATTTCTTTTCGCTCTTCGAAATTCCTACGTCGAAACCGCAAAATTGCCAGGAAAGAGCAATTTTACGTGTAGTGTGGTTGACTCCTACGGGAGGGACGAAGAGGAGGGCAATTCGGGGAAGTCATGGGAGCCGGTGGGCGCGGCCGGAGCTGCGGCCTCCATTGCTGCGCTGCCCCCTGCCTTTTTCCCAAGCTACCCCTCGCCTCTCCTGGCTCATGGCAGGGTGGGCCCCAAAGCCTAGCTGGGTGCTCCTCGGAGGGCAGCATGGTCATTGTCGCCGTCCTTTATCCCCCGGCGCAGTGGCTCGTGTGGTGGGAGCGTGCAGCGCGTGCGGGCCCCGCGCGCCATGACATTGGTGGGAGCGGACAGGGTCAAAAGCGGGGAGTTAAACTCGGGGGCCCAGGCACGGCGGGGAAGTTGGGTCTGTGCTGCGGACCCGTGGGGTCTGGGTGGGGCCACTGGCCAGGCGACGGCGCGGCGCGCGACACGTGGACGCTGACCGCCGGCGAGACCCGCCGCCACGCCGGAGCGCGCCGGTGGGCGGCGGGGCCCACCTGTCGATCACTGGGTGGGCGGTGTCCAGCTCGGAGTGGTGGCGGCGGCGGCGGTGGTGGGGGTGGGGTGGGTTGCCGGCTCGCCGCGTTTGGTTCTCTCTCCCCCCACGGAAGTGGGCCCCGCGCGGCGGGGGCCCACCTGTAACGCACCGTGGGAGCGAGGGAACAGCGGCCGTCAGCCTCTGCCTGCCCCGGACGCCCAAGATTCGGTTGTGGCGTTGCGTTCGGACGGTAGTTTGGCGGATGCGTCATGCGGGTGCTTCTCTTGCTTAACCTAAAATAGACCGTGTGTGCAAGTGTGCTCATGCCTTGATGGTGAAAGAAGTCGAAGATTTGCCGTTCTAAGCTTGAATTTTTTTGTAATTCGCCATTCTAAACCATCAAACTGCGATCTTTGGAGCCTGTACTCTGCAATCATCAATTCCCCGAAATGTTGGCAGCGAGGTGTGGGGTTTGGGATAGCTCTGCCTCTTGTGTCTAGTTGTCGGTGAATGGGATTGTTTCAGCTGAGAGTTTGGGAGGCAGGAGGCATATTGGATTTAGAGCGAATTATCTAAGCTTGCATACGCTGTGTGTGTGTGTGTGTGTTTTCCTTCAATCCTTCCTGTCAATCTGCGATGTGCGGCCGTGATGTGTCGTTGGATTCTTCGGCTTGGACGGCTCACAGTCTGTTCCGCCTTGTTCCTGCCACGAGTGTGTTTTTGTTGGATTGAGTTTTTTACCGACTTGTTTGGAACTTCAATTTTTATTTTTTTTTTTCACTTTGGATCATTGGATGGATGCAGGTTGTCTCCATCGGACAGCCACACTTGACCTTCGCAACGCCGCCTCCTCGTCCCGCCGGTCAGCGACCACGCAAGAAAATGGTGAGCTCCTTGTTCTCAAAGGGCATATTTGTTAATCTGAAATGAATACAATAGAGCCAGCGTGGCTGACGGTTAGGCGCCTTGGACACTCAAAAAAACAGTTACAAGTAGTGCTGTGTTCTTGCCGTAGAAAAGTATAACGGTTGTGTACGCGCAAAAGAAAGTCTTGAGCCATTCACAAGAAAAAGGCCGTTCGGTGGTTGGACTGTATTTGTACTAGTTTAGAATAAAGCAGAAGCTCCTACACCTCTGCATGGAAGGGTGAATAAAAAAGGTGGAACCTTAGCATAAAAGCCACAAAGGTATACTAGCCAAAAAGATCAAGTTCATCATCAAGATGGCCCTGTGAAACCAAAAGGTTAAAAAATCTTAGTAAGCTAGGGAGGGTTTGCGCCTTTTTTGCCCCCTTCTTGTGGCATAATTTGGCTTAATGCTTGGTTATTGTTGTGATATGCAGAGGCTACCGGAGGTCCAGCAGCTCGTGCGGTCTCTTGCTGTCGAGAACAAGAGCCTCCGTGAGGTACATATTCTTTACACTACTCTTTCGGTATTCTACAGCCATATTTACTAACTGCCGTTGGAATTTGTTGTCTGTGAGCAGGAGATGAAGTCTTTACAGAGAGCTTGCAATGCACTGTCAAAAGAAAATGACAAACTTGAGGTAACAGCCATCATAATTCGTTTCTCCTTTTCTTTTCGGCAAAAATAGGTACGTGGGCCACCAAATGGTATCTATCGGGCGGAATGGGTTATGAAAAAGTTGTTTTTGTTTGTTTTAGCTTAAAGCATAAGTGATAGGTATCAAATTGCTAACCAGGGAGTTTTTTAAGCCTCCAAAGGCAGTGGTCCATACAGTTTCGTGATCTTTTTGCAGGCGCTTTAGTTCTTAGCTATCCACGCCAAAGATGCTATACAGTGTGCAGTTTGGTGTTTAGTGCAATTCCATCCCCCTCTTCTACTGGTTTATGTGCATAATAAAAAGTGCTGATGGGCATTTTTTCTTATGCACATTTATCAAGTTTTGGCAAAACCTCGGAAGCAATCTTAGTCTTGTCTGTAGGCCAATGGGCTAGAGTAGACAGATGCTAACTTCACACCTGAATGGGTAGAAGTGATGTATCCAGCCAACTCATTACATGCATCATTTAATATGAAAAATCCATTTAGTTTTAGAAATAGAGAAACAAGATCCTTGCCTCTTGTGCTGAGTGGCCTTGGCAATAAACGTGCAAAAAATACTTGCATGATTTCAAATGGAATCCCAATCTCTGTTACGGGAGATTGACGAACTCCCAATCCTTTTTGTGTGGGCCACCTTTTACGGAGATCAACAGTTCGGATTTGCCAAATGGTCTAACCCCCTTAAGGGGTTCACGGGTGCATGGTAAAGTTTCCCCTGATTTAAATAGCACTAAGGTTATCTTGTTACATACGATACCCATAAATATATAGATCACTATTGTTGGCCAGTATTAGCAGCATGGTTGTCACGACATGAGCCCAGTTGTGCACTTGTGCTGTCTATTTTCCTCATGCAGGTGGCACCAATATCTGTCTTTTTGGATGAAATTGACCTCCACCAAGATAGTACTAACTTGTTAAGCCAAGGAATAGGACCTGAAACTTAATGAATCATAGTAAAATCTCAATTTTTCTCAAGAACTTGTATGCCTATTGGTTAATCTGATATGATGTTTATAACATTGGACCAATAAAGGGTTTTTTGACCTTTTAAACCTGGACAAATACAAAATTATCAGCCATCTGAAAATTTGACCTACACGCCATGTGTTACTTTTGGTTTCCCAGTGGTCATGGAGTTGTTGCCAAATTATGTATATTTTTTCCCTGATTAAAGAGGCCGCAAGTGCCATAATCATTAGTTTTTGTTGAGAGATTAAGATTAGTACATGAGCTCAACAAGGATCTATGACTGCACTAAGTGGTCAATTTAGTATAATGCAACAAAGAATATTCTTTTTGAGGGAAGGGCAAAAGGATTGCCTTTACTTGATTATAAAAAGGAGGGCCGGAGGCCAAGAATACAGAGCCGTATAAAAAAGGGGTGGAAAAAAGTAAGACGCCGCCTTTGAGCGTTAAAGGGATTAACTAATTACAAGATCGGCCCTGCCCGCCCTCCAGGCGAGGTCATCGAGAAGAGAGCTCAAGAAAAGCGACATCGGCCGGTCGCAGCCGCGGAAGATGCGATTGTTCCGTTCTAACCAAAGGTGCCATAAAGTTGCGAGAGCGGTAGAGGCGGCCCCGCTGACCATTTGCCCTTGAATGTCCAACCTCCGCGCGGGAGGCAATCTGGGTGAGACCACGTGGAGGGCAAAGGCTTGTAACGCAGCTTGCAGAGATGTGAGTCCACGCTGGTTGGGAAAGCAGCGGAGGAAGAGGTGATCCGGGGTCTCAAATTTCTTTGACAAAGTGGGCGAAGTAGTTGTTGGGGATCCTTTTCAAAAGAGAGTCATTTGTGAAGATCTTTCGTTGAAAGAGCATCCATCCGAAGAATTTGCATTTGGAGGGGGCCCACTGCTTCCACAAGCGATGGTTGTCGACAAAGTTCTCCGATGAAGCTGCGGTGGTAGCGAGAGGCCACGGAGTAGTCCGGAGGAAGCGCCATATGGCACGGTCCGGTTCGTCTTTGAAGAGCGCGATCTGCTATGAAATATTTGGAGGAGGTGGCGACTCATGACCATGGAAGGAAGGAAAATTTGGAGATCGACGACCGGTTCCATTGAAAAGCGCTGAGCAACGGATCTGTTTTTTCTGGTAGAGCGCGAACGATCGTGGGGCAATATCCTGCGGTATTGCCCGTCAAGCGTGCATCCTCCGAAGGAAATAGACTTGCCATTTCAAGCACCAAGGTGGTAGCCGCTTGAAAAAAGATCGTTGTCAGAGGACCCGTTTGGCGGGGTGTGTCGACCAGGTTTGGGAAGAAATTTGGACTGTAGAGCGAGCCAAAAGCGAAGGGCGGGCAAAGAAGTGGAGGTCCAGGACTCGATCCACCATACCACCGGAGGAGCACACAATCTTCAATTAACTTCGGCAATGTCCCCACGGTGAGCTGGAGCCCCGCCAGAGCCAAGCACGGCGAATCTTGTCAATCTTGAGATGACCGAAGCGAGGAGAATCTGGCCACCGACAATGAGTAAGACGGCATGGCGAAAGGACCGATTGAGGAGAGTGAGCCTCACATGGACATCATGGGTCCTCGCCACCGGCTTAGTCTCCGGCGACTTTGTCGATGAGAGGTTGAAATGGACTGCTTGAGCTTTGGAGGCGAGGGCGCCCTAGGTAAGTTAGGGAAAAGCCCGCCCGCTGGCCGGAAGGCGGCAAGCACGTCATCAAATCTATGCCCTCGCGGCGGATGGGCACCACATGACTCTTGGAGAAGTTGGTGCGGAGGCCGCTTATATCTCAAAGCGTTGGAGAATGGAGGCGGGCGGCGACCTCCTCCTTGGCGAGGCGATGAAAATCGCGGCGTCGTCGACATAGAGGAAACTCTAAGATTAGCCGCACACCTTTGAGAAGAGAGAACACGCTCTGGTGGTAGCAAAACTAAAATTTTGTGGAGAGGCTCGATGGCGAGGTTGAACAAGAAGGGAGACAAGGAGTCTCCCTGGCGAAGCCCACGACGGTGTAGGATGTGTTTTCCAGCAAAGCCATTGAGGAGTATTTGTGAGGAAGATGAGGCCAGGACGGAGGCCACCCAGCTCCTCCAACGATTTCCAAACCCGCGGGCACGAAGGTTGTCCAGTAGATAGCCCCAGGAGACCGAGTCAAAGGTCTTTTCAATATCAAGCTTGAACAGGAGGGCCGGGGTGCGGGAACGGTGTAGAAGCTTGGCCTGGCCCTGAACAAAAAGAAAGTTATCTTGTATGTGCCTTTTTTTAATGAAGGCGCTCTGGCAAGGCGAGATCAGGTCGCTGATGAAACCGGCCAACCTGTTAGCGAGAATCTTGGAGAAGAGCTTGCCAAAGCTATGGATGAGACTGATGGGTCGGTAGTCGGAGGCGGAGGAGGGGTTTTTGTGTTTTGGTAGAAGGACAACACTAGGCGAGTTCATGCCTGCCGGTAGGCGGTGGCTGTTGGAAAAAAGGCATTGCAAGGCCGCGAGGAGGTCGGGATGAATTATATCCCAGGCTAACTTGCAGAAGGCCCAAGTGAAGCCGTCCGGGCCCGGGGCTTTGTCGGACGGCATACTCATTTCGCCTCATGAGCTCGCCGAGAGAGGCTCCTCGGCGAGGCGAGGTCGAGGTTGGGAGATCGATGGAACCCCAATTGAAATTGTGGGGGGTGGAAGCAGGAGTTGAGCCGTCTCCGAAGATGTTGGTAAAGTGTTGGTGAAGCGCTGAGGCCATATCATCGTGGCCAGTGATGACGCCCGAGGCGGAGTGAAGAGAGTGAATAAAATTTCTTCGTCTGCTGAGTTGGCGAAGATGGAAATACTTTGTGTTTGCATCGCCAAGTTTGAACCAAGTTAGCCTTGAACGCTGCTTCACTTGATCTTGTCTCTACTACCGCCAAGCCCGAGATCTGACACTTGATGGAGCAGCGGAGGAAATTCTCGCCGGTGTTAGAGGCGGAGCTCATAGCTGACATCAAAAAGGCGAATAACCTCGGTCAAACGGCGAGCTGCAGCTTGAGTTTACTCGGCAGGATCTGCTCCGGTGCTTTAGGGCGCGGCGGTGGAAGCGAAGCTTGAGTGAAAGCGTCGGATGGGATTGAGATGGTTTGTGCTCTCGCTAGGAGGTCCCTGTGCCATTTGGATGACTGGAGGAAGTCGGCATGGTGGTCCAAAAATTCTCGAAGCGAAGCGCCTAGAGAGCGACCAGAAGGACTCTGCCGTTAGAAGCAAAGGCGATGATCCGAGACGGAAGGAAGCGGCGGAATGGCGGTTGGAAAGGCGAGTTCGGGATGTCGTGCGCGAAGAAGTGATCTAGCTTGACCATGGTAGGTAGGGCTTGCTCATTGGTCCAGGTGAACCTTTTGCCAGATAGGTGGATTTCACGCAGGTGGCAGCCGTCAATGGTGGCACGGAAGAGATTCATCATTCTGCGGTTGATGTTGAGATTGTTTTTGTCGGAGGCTTTGTATATCAAATTGAAATCTCCGTGGCGCGGTGGGAGAAGTGGTTGAAATCGATTGCAGTTCTGCGGGAAGGACTCATGGCGGCAGATCGCCTGCGGGCCATAGACATTGGATATGTTCTAACGGTAGCGAGGAGAGCGGGAACAGTGACCTTAGCAGAGATGGAGTTCGGCAAAGACAAGGAAGTTGGAGAGAAGCGGCCTCATCATCCAGCGGCGAGAGTTCCCACGGGTGCCGTCAAGACGGAGGCGATGGGAGCCTTTTAGGCGGAAGGCTCCGAGTTCCGGGAGGAAAAAAGTGTCTGGAGCCGATAGCTTGGTTTCTTGCAGGCCAAGGATGGAAGGCCGATGAGCCCGGACAAAATCAGCAACGACGTGACGTTTAATGGGGGAATTGAGCCCCCGGACGTTCCAGCAGATAATCTTCATCGGGTAACCTTGGAGATCGACGAACCTTGCATGCCCTGGGGGAGCCGCGCAGGGGGCCCGAGACAGACAGGGTGAAGGAGGTAGACCACACGCAAGTGGTTGGACAACTCGACAGTACTAAGAACCACGCGCAGGTGGTTGGACAACACGACACTACTAGAAACCACGCGCAGGTGGTTGGAACAGCAATTGAAGACCACACGCGGTGGTTGAACAAGACGACACTAAAGGACCTAACATGAAGAACTAAAAAGGCGGCGCGCGGGGGAGGACCGCCTAAGCGGCGCTCACGGTGGCGTCCATCGAAGTCGAGAACCCACAGCCGAGGTCAAGCGGCGGTGAAGAACGCCGCAGATGTCGGCGAAGCGCCGCAGCGAGCCAACATCTAGGCGGTGGAGAAAAGAGTCTTTGAGGTGGGTGGCGAGGTCGCCCATCTGAGCAAAGTGAGGAGACGTGTCAGAAGCTTCTGAGCTAGGACAGCCTAGGCCCTCCGAATGGAGGGACCGCCGAGGCGCCGGAATCGGAGGCAGTGCACGTGAGGGTGAGGCGTGACTCGAGCGAGCACCTCGAAGGGAAGAACGACGGCGCGTACCACTCACCCTAGGAGGACGAGGGGTGAAACGAAGCAGGGGTGTTGGAGCCGGGGAGGAAATGAAACCCAGTAGGGTGTCCACGGCGGAGGCGGGCGGCAGCGAAGCGATCGCTGCCTCAAAAAGCATTGGATCAAAACTGGCCGGGTGGGCCGACCCAAAGAGTCTTTGTGGGAGGAACCAGAGAGGTCAGCCTGGCAGGTCAGCGTGAGCATGGGGCAAGGGCTAGCTCCTCTAGGCCGAGGTCGAAAGCGAGGTGAGGGCCAAGGGAGATCTTGTCTGTGCCGAGAACGGGTGACGGAGGGGGTGGCGAGCTCCTCTGGGCCGAGCTCGGGCCCAAAGCGACGACGGCAGCGAGGCATCCACCCACGCGCTGGGTGGCTGAGGAGCGCGCGTGATGGGTGGCTGAGGCGGGGAGGGGATTTGAAACCCCGTCACCCGAGAAAGCTCTGCGCGGGGCCAGGAGGACCGCAGGAACATGAGGTCCAGTGACCGGTCTCCACGCTTACGGCGCGTTACCTGGCGCAAGACTAGATCAGTCAACGAAGCGCCGCAGAAAGCGAGCTGGTGAAGCAGGCGCAAGGCGCGGGGACCTCGATGGCGGCGAGCGCGGGCGGCGACTGCAGTGAGGCACGTGACAAGGTGGGTCATGCGTGAGCTCTGGGAGGCAGACGAAGGTAGCACGCGACAATGAAAGCAAAGAAGTCGCGACAAGTCATGTGGCGAGCCACGTGTGAGCTTGTGGGCGAGGATCGGGCAAGCGGCGACGCCTTGGCGCTGGCGAGGACGGCAAGCGGCGAGGTGGGCGCTGCTGAAGCAGTGTGAGGAGGAGGCCTTGGCGACCTTAGAGAGAGGTGAGTCTGGCGAGGTGGGCGTGGTGAAAAGCAGTGGCGACGCGATCTGCGAGGAAGGCACGGACGGCAGAGAACCTGCATAGCAGCGAGAAGAGGCGGGGCCAGGCGGCGAGAGCCTTTGGCGCGCGGGCGAGGAACTTGGCGGTATGAACCGTCCCTCTGACAGCATGAGAGGAGCTTGGCGAAGCTGCTCCGGTGTGTGCGGGCACCTTGGCGGCGCGAATCGCCCCCCATGGCGGCGAGGAGCCGCCCGTCGGCGGCGAGGAATATGAGCGAAGCTCCGGCTCCGCGCGCTTGCACCGCTGCGGGAAGAGGCGCCACTGAACCGACGCCTTGCCAAGGTGCCGAGCGAGGCGAGCGCCACCGTCAGGGTCGGAACTTGCGTCGTCGTCGTCGTCAACACCATGTCGTGGGAGAGCTTGAAACCGGGGGCGACTAGCAACTAAGGGGGCGCCAAAGCAAGGCGGAAGCGAGCAAGAATCGAGCTTGCCGGTTGCCGATCCTAAAATCACCAAAGGCACCGGCAGCAAGCGACGGTGGCGGACCTGCAGAGTAGTCTTCGATGATCGTCACATGGATGACAACCACGAACTCGATGGAGCAGGGAGGCGTGATGCAGGAGCGGCGGTGGTGCTGGCTCCTGCCCAGCCATTGACGCGCTCACGTGTTTGGCCTGGCGAAGGGTCGACGAGAGCAAGCTCCACCGCGAGGGGGATGGACGCCGGGTCTGAGGTCCACGCCCACAGGCGGAACATCGAAGTGTCAGTGTGAAAACACGAGGCGGCCTCAATGACGTCGATGCGGGCACAGCCGGCGAGAAGCTGCTCGACCACGGACATCTCCCAGCAATGGAAGGGGAGCCCCTCCAGGACGAGCCGAACGCGAAAGCGGAGCGCCCCGGCGTGGCGGGCGGGGTGTACATGCTCGGGGAAGACGGTGAAGCGGAAGTCGCGGCCAATGTGGTGGATGGAGCGACGAGCGGCGACAAGACGGGTTTGCTCCGGGTAGGTGAAACGAACGATGAAATGGCGACCCGCCACGAAGGAGACCCTCATGTCGCTCACCGGGACATCGGTGTGGGCCTCGAGCACTCGGGCGACGGCGTCGGCTTCAGGGAGCGGGCCGCCGATGATTTCGACGGACAGAGCGTAGTGGTGGAGGTCCGCCGCGGCGGTACGGATGGCAGGCGAGACCACCACACAGGCACGCACGGAGGCGAAGCGGCCCGGAGGCGAGGACGAAGTATTGGCGAAGCAAAAGTGGCGAGGCAGCGAGGCTATGGCGATGGGTGTGGTATGGCGCGAACTGGAAACGCAGCGAAGCGGGTGAAACGCACGGACCTGGAGGCGATCAAGGCGACAATGACGCGAGAGGTGACCGGAGCGGAAGCAGCGGAGGCATTTAATCGGGTCTCGGCACGCCGCCACCAAGTGGTGTGAGAGACAATGATAACAGCGACCCAGCGGAATGGTGGTGGCAGAGGAGCGGCGGGAAGGCCGCGCGCGCTCGACTCTGTCCCGAAAGGAGGAATGACGCCGCGCGCCATACGAAGAGACCACTTGCCAGCAGATCCTTCTCGGGAGCGATGACGAGGAAGCGCAGGGCGGCGGTAGCGTGGAGTTCGGAAGCGGAGTTGGGAGGCTGGTCGTGGCGGTGGGGAGAGGAAATGAGGCTCGAGGAGGAAGTAATGGCGGCTGCGGCGGTTAGGGGTATCATGCGAGATGGGAATGGCGGTAGGTGGTGGTGGCGGCGGCGGCGGCGAGGCCGAGCACGTGGGCTCGGCGCCGGTTCCAACGCGAAGAAGGCCTTGGCGGCGTGGCGTGGAGCTGGGCGGAGGAGGAATGGCGGCCGGAATGGCGGACATGAGGGAGGATGTGAGCCTTGGCGGCCGGAGCGGCGGACACGGGAGCAGGAGGAGGAGAGCGGCTGCCATGCTTTTTTGGGCGGCCTTGCGAGTGGACGGCCGACGGCGGGCGTCGACGGCGTGACGGGAGGGAAGAAGCGGCAATGCGGAGGAGAGGGCGGCGGCTCGAGTCGAGAGACTGAGGCGGGCGCGGCTCGAGCGAAGGGAGGGCGGCAGCGGAGAGGCCGAGTGCCGGCGGTGGCCGAGTAATGTTTACTGTTGAAATATTTAAGATAATGTTTACTGTTGAAATATCTTATGATGGCTTAAATATAGGTTAGTAATGTTTTTATATTGTTCTCGTAATGCCTATACTCTTTTGCTTACATTTTTTTTTTAAGATAATAGAAGTAAACTTCTGGCCTCGGCACCAAACAAAGATGCATACGGCCATTACACTACCACATACTCGTCGATTAGTACAATCCAAAGAAAAGAAACCAAAGGCATTTAGTACAATCCAATGGCAAGAAACCAAAAGCAACAACAAATTGTCACGTTAAGGCTGGCCCAAGATTCCAAGAAAAAGAAATAAAAGGTGGCTCGGAAACCCTAAATAGACCTAGCACGCGCACAAACATGGCATAAAGTCGACGCGATGCACTTGTACCTGCTCGCCCACACACTGCCTCGACGCATACAGCCGCCCTGTGCTCTACCATACAACCGGGATGATATACTCTTTTGCTTACATACTCCATGTGGTAGCAAATTTTGTTGCAAACATGTATATAGAATTCTGGATAGGATTTTCCCCATCGATCTCCTTATAATCATATTAGTATGACATAACTTTGTTGGTATTATGCAGGAAAGATTGGATCAATCCATCCCACGGAATGGAGCCGGATCGAAGGAGCAGAAAGGAAACCAACCGGTTGATGAGCAAACGGTTACGCAGTCCCTGCAGGACAGCTTCGTGCTACCAGATCTCAACCTTCCTGCCCATGACGTTGCTGATGGATCTGTGCATTGAGCACCCCGGATTAGTGCAGCTTTGCTAACTGGATAACAAAGTGTACATAGAGGAAGCAGGCTAGATGGGGCGCACGGCAGCGTCATGCACCATGATCACGACCGAATCAAATTGTTAGAATTACTACATAGCACCACTATAGTCCTAAGTGATAAGCCATGTTGTAGCTAAAATGGAATGACTAGATTAGCTCATTTGATATTGTTTTACATTTACCTAGTGCTTCTAAATTTGACAGAGCTGAAGGTAGTTACAGGCTTACAGCTCAAACCGATCCCGACTGCAGTGGATTTAGATGAATTCATTCATGTTACTTTGTTTAGTTAAGTGAAATACTGCTGTGTTACCTGTGAAGATTGTTTATCTGAGAGAGCCTTGTTTCATACTTATATAACTGTATGTGCATCCTACGTCCAATTCGAATGCGTCTATGATTTATCTGAGGTCCCACGAAGAAAATTAGAATCCACCTCTTACTCCAATTCATGGCAGTATACGCTTCTTTATCATCGGATCTCAAGCGGACCAAGAAGCATATACTGCAGATTATTGCCATGTTGTTTTTACTTGTTGCAGAGAGTAATTTCGTTGTCGGAATTATTTTTCTCAAACGTCGCAAATGATTGTAGCAAGTACTTTTTATTTATTTCACTATCATCATGATTGTTTTATTATTTTGAACTTAGATCAAAAGTGCATTTCTTTTGAACCAACACCAAAAGTGCGTATTAGGATCTGTATGGTTCTATCTTTTTTTCAGAATGTGAAACTCTTCAATTGTTTTTCCTTTTCGTATATGCATGTTACTATAATAATGGTTTTTTTGTTGGACTGATTTTTTCATTTTTGCTGTAGGTGGAGCGAGGCAAGAACTAGTCCCACCCTACTTATGGCATCTGCAATGGCATCCTAACTTAAAATATTCTAGCTACTATTTACACCTTCTTTTTACTATTCATATATAGTTTTCTCTACCATTTTATTAGTTACAGTATTAAGGCACCCTAAGTTAGAATGTGTTGGACATGCCCTTGCTTAAGTTTTCTTGTTTTGCGATAAGAGCGTCAGAGATTCAAACCTGGTCTGCAAACCCGTGTTAGCTACAGGGAGAAGAAAGACAGAAATCCTTGCTCCATAACTGGCTAGAGAGAAACTACTACCCATATGAAACTATTTTATGGTTATTGAACTATATCGGAGTAAAAAAAAGGAATAATGTTTTGAACTCATTACCCAATGATAAAAATGGTTGGGGCGACAAGTTCTTTTGAACCCAAGAGCTAGCAGTGATGGGAGCCCGAGGATGGAGACAAAGATGGAGAGGGGCTCTCTTCAGTGATGTGGAGAAAGGCTAGAGAAGGGAAGGGACAGGGTGGTGGATCTTGCCACCATTGGACTTGCTCCCACCGGCAAGAGTCTCTGGAGGATGCGAATGAAGCAGTAGAGGAGGAGGACGACGAGTGAGACATGGCGGTGACGAGGACTGGATATGGTTGCATCGCCTCTTGTCGTTCCCGTTGTCTGCTCTTGCTGCATGACTCTAGCCACCCCTACGCTGCCTCAGGGGAGGAGGGAAGCATGGGAGGCGACGGTGGAGGAGAGGGGATGTGGTGGTGTTGGAGGGGAGGGGAAGCACCAGCACCGAAGGGAGAAGAATCAGGTGAGGAGAGAGAGGAAAAGAGAGGAGAGGATAGAGAGGAAAATGAGACCGTGGATGGCATATGGGGCCCATGCCATATCATACAACGAAGCCAGCTTGCACGTCATGTTGGTGAAACCACCTCTAGTGAGTTATATGCACTTTTTTTTATGATTTTGTACGATATAACATCTGGTTTGATAGTTCAGAGAAGTATATAGAGGAAACCAAAAAGTTTAGAATGTAAAATAGATTTTTTTTATTTGTTTTTAAATCTTAAGAAACTAGCCTAACAAAAGGAGCGAATGGAAACTATTGAAACTAAACTTACCATTATGCCAAACCTTCAGCTACTTTGAACGGCCATATTAACTAAATCCTTCGTCTTACTCTAGGTTTATTGCTATATTGGACCATGCCTCTTGTCGTTGTTTTCTTCTTTTCCTTTTATTTTTTGGTCTTTGCAACTGTGTTACATGATTGCAAGTATAATTTACTAGTGGAGTAGTGGCATACTTTTACCTTATCTTCACGTGCCTCACTTCAACTTCGACTCCCAAGTGGCAACGAGATTCACGAACCAAAAAATAGATCACCCTGCTATGCCTTATGCCTTGTTCTTTCCGGTTTAAATTAAATTAAAAGTTATTATTTTTTGCATAAAACAAATGATGTTGTATATTATAGTTATTTTTGTGTTGTTTTAAATAATTTTTTTAGAGTCCATAAAATAGTTTTTTATAATTTTTTAAACAACGTCTCTCAAATAGCCGTAATTTTTTTAGCAACTTTCGGCTTAAAAAAAATCAAACCTATATCAGCAACACGTTTATTTATAGGCTGTTTGGTTGTCTTCTCATGAGCCTGGCCCGTCCGACTCAGCCAGGCTGGTGAGATACGGAATGTGTAGATATAGAGACAGTGTTTGGTTCAGTGTTTAGTAGGCGAATATTTTGAAATTTAATTATTTTAAAATTTATAGCGAGTGTGGTTTAGTTTTGTTCGAAAAAATGTCAGAAATCCATTTTTGGAATCGATTCGGTAATCAGATATGCTAATAAAAAGATATAAACAAAAAAGAAAACAAAAACTTACCTGCCACGTTAGCGGTCCATGCATGGCTTGATATGGTGACTGATTGTGGCCTCATGCGCAGAACACGAGGCCGTCATGCGTTGTATCAGAGAAATTTCATTTTTCATGTTCTTGAGCCAGAATTGCATGGAGAATCTTGCATCCACAAAGTCAGGCTCAAAACCAGATGTAGGCAACCAAACACACAAAAAAAGCAAATAGCCTGTTAGAGCAACTCAGGGAGGCCTCAGATATATCACTGTAGCAGATATTGAGAATTCACTGGAGACAAGAATCTTTAGAGGTAGTGTAATTTTTGAAGGAATTTTAGAGGGATGGATAGATGGGACGCTAATAGTGTTTTAGAGGGAAAATATAGAGGGGGAGTTGGAGTTGCTCTTAGCTACCAATCAAACACGTAACCTCAAATCACATACCCTCAAATCACATCCCGACGTCACCTTGTCCTGAAGTTACGGTAAATGGCAGCATCGGTAGCTTATAAACCACAAATGTCATGGGTAGCTCCCTTGGGAAAATATCTCTCACATCACATCCATTTTTGTCCTATCTGGTATGCCAGTAGTAGCAGTATCTACTCAATCTCTCTCTCTCTCTCCACCGGTATCCGTATCTACGGTCTCTACAGTCTACAGCCTACAAGATAATTATACGCGACGCGTACAATTATACGTACTTGCACAGCTCGACAAGTCGTCGCGGACGGTGGCGAGCCGCACGCACCAACCCATCCATCATCATCCGCTCCCCCGCTGCCTCCCACCCCCACCAACCAAAACCCCCAACCGCCGAGGTCGTTGCGCCGCCGCTCTCCGGCCGGCTCGCGCGGCCGGGCCCCGCTTCCCCCTCCCCCTGGCCCTTCCCGCGCCGGGGCTCCCATGGCGTTCCACTACCCAGACCATGGCCTCGCGATGGACGCGGCCGCGGCGGCGGCGGCCTCGTCGCCGAACCCTAGCTTCTCCCCCGGCGGCGGCGGCGGCGGCGGGGAGAGGGAGAAGGCGGCCATCGCGGCCCACCCGCTGTACGAGCGGCTGCTGGAGGCCCACGTCGCCTGCCTCCGCGTCGCCACCCCCGTCGACCAGCTCCCGCGCATCGACGCGCAGATCGCCGCCCGCCCGCCCCCGCTCGCCCCCGCCGGCGGGCCCTCCGGCGGCGAGGAGCTCGACCTCTTCATGGTACGTAGGACGCGCTCGTCCGAGCCTCTGGTCCTCGCGCCCTTTTCTGCGTGCGTTGCGAGCGACTGGGTCGCGGAATTGGGATGCGAGGAGACCGTGATTGGATTGGATGAGCTTGGATTGTGTGCAGCGCTGGCTTTGTGACGTGCTCTGCGTGGGGTAGTTTGAGGTCATCTGATGCTACGCATATGCGTGTCTCTGTTGTACATGCGCTTCTCTGTTCCATTCTGCTTCTGCGATAGTAACTTTCTGCGTTTGCTTTACCTGGATGATTGGATGTGAAGCTTAAAATAGATACCTCAGGTTCAGGCACTCGCAATATTCCTCGTAGCAAGGTAGAAGGGCATACCGTTTTTTTTGTGTTCATTGCAATATAAATAATGTTTGCTCCAAGGTTGTTGATGTAGCCTTTTTGGAACATCTAGTATGACATGTAATCATGTATTGCACTTAATTGTAATGTTTATTACTACAACTTAGAAGACCAGTTTGCTTGAAAGATGGCACAATTGTATTGTTTATTCATCTTGCAAACAAAAATTGCTGCCATTTTTCTGGTTACATTTTTGGTTCAGTGGTCTGCAATGGAAATATGCGAATGGTAAGTGTAATAGTTTCTTCCAAAGCTGATGATTTTTCTATTATATGATTTTTGTTATGTTAATTTCATGTAAACTGCAACATTCGTTGTCATTCTGTTTACTGGATCAAAATTAGCCCATGCATTGATGATGATATTTTTTTTATTCAATCTTTGTTGTAGTGCCCTTATAAAGCTTTGATTCCTCTGATTATTTTAGAATTACTTTATGTATCTTGACTGCAAGTACTCTTTATGTATGAATCGAGTATGTTGTTGGCATCCAGTATCATGCTGCAATCCTGCTTTTGGTTTGTAATATACTTCACTTGTTGCAGACACATTACGTGTTGCTCCTTTGCTCATTCAAGGAACAACTTCAGCAGCATGTGCGTGTTCATGCCATGGAAGCTGTGATGGGTTGCTGGGAACTTGAACAGTCTTTGCAAAGTCTAACAGGTAGATCAAAGCTTTCATCTGCTTGTATCAATTCAACAGGCCTGTACACAATGCTAAACCGGTCCTGCCTTTGTTGTTGTTTCATTAACAACTGTTATTAACGCTGGCTGATGGCTATACGTACTTTCAGTATTAATTACCGGTGAAAACTATGAAGTACATCTATAAATGGAAACATGAACAAAATACTGCACAAAGAAAAAAAAGTGAAAAGAACATTCTGAAAAAAGTATTTATTTCAAATCAAGAGCATATGTTAGATGCCTTTTCAACCATCACTTATTTAAGAATTACTCAGATTAAAATATGTGTCCAAAATGTTATGAAAAATTATGGTGTGTCTCATTATATGATTAGTATTAAACTCCACCAGGGGCAACAAACGCTCAACTTATGAGCAGCCGTAAGCTATCAAATATCACTTAGTGCCTAGATATATTTTCACTATTGTTTGGTCTGCTGGCTCTACACATGTGAACTGTGATGAGAGTCAGGCATACATGAGTCCTCGGGAAATTTGAGACTGTGACAGACACATGGATGCCTAGGCATGCACTGGAAAGAGGGGAGAGTCGTTGTTCAATGACACGAACAAGAGAGCTGGTTGCACAAACTACAAATACATGAAGATCCTATATTACTTTGTTTCAATCTGGACTAAGAGATTATCAATTAAAATGATAATAGGTGTATAAGTTTGAGCGATATAAGCTAGTGATTTACCAATTTATATAGAGATTTAGGCAATGTAAGGGAAAACCGAGTTATACACGTATGGATTGGTTCTGCAGGTGCATCTCCTGGTGAAGGTACTGGAGCAACTATGTCTGATGATGAAGATAACCAGGTGGAAAGTGAGGCCAACATGTTTGATGGAAATGATGGATCAGATGGGATGGGCTTTGGTCCCCTGATACTGACTGAGGGTGAACGATCCTTGGTTGAACGTGTTCGGCATGAACTAAAGAGTGAGCTTAAGCAGGTAAGTTTGCATCCTTCAAGCGCTTCATTTTGCACTCATGGTAATTATTGATTAATCAATATTCCCTATCACTAGGGGTACAAAGAAAAGCTTGTTGATATCAGGGAAGAGATTCTCCGCAAGCGGAGGGCTGGTAAACTTCCTGGAGATACTGCGTCTACATTAAAAGCTTGGTGGCAAGCTCATTCTAAGTGGCCATACCCAACAGTAAGTGACACTATTTCAATACTGTTTCCAAGCTTATTTTGGTATTAACTGTGATTCGCGATCATAATTGTCAGGAAGACGACAAGGCTCGTCTGGTGCAGGAAACAGGGCTACAACTGAAACAGATCAATAATTGGTTTATTAACCAACGCAAGCGGAACTGGCACAGCAACCCAACATCATCTAGTGAAAAGACCAAAAAGAAAAGGTACCGCAAAAGGAAACTATATCCTTTACTTTTACCCTGACAATCTTGTGACATTTGTGTTTATCGATTCCACCGTGTTCATGCATGTAAAAAGAAACGTTACAGGTGATGGTGGCGGGGAGCAATCATGGTAGACTGTGGTTTGGAGATGAAACTAGATGTAAACAATACTTATTTTATCGTGAGGGGTGCTGTATATTCCCTCCCTCACTCTAGAACAAGATCTGAAGGCCTAGCCATTCACAAGGAAAATTCTGAAAAGATACATTATTTGCACAATTGGGCGAACCGGTCATAAAAAATTGTAGTTGAATCACGTGAAGACTAAAAGATGGTAGTGACTTCTGCAGAACAGTATTTGTCTGCTGATGTAATTTGTGAAGCGTGTGTTGTATAACCAAGGAACCAAAGGGAGCACTGTGTGTTTTCTGGTGTGTGATGTACGTTCAGTAATTGTGATGTAATCGTGTGTTTTTATCATTTATCATGTAACGAAATTTTAGGAATTTAAGATTCAGATTGGGTGTACTTTCTCTGGGGTCATGTATGTTTGACTACTCTAGCGTAAAGCGTCTTGGGATGCCAGTTTGTTGAAATTGCAGTGCAAGGGTCCAAGTAATGGATCGTGTGCAACTATGTAAGCGCGAATATACTCATCACATTTATGTACCTGTGGTAAAGTTGCTAGGGTTGCTGCACTCAACATGTGAGTCCAGATGGTTAACATGCACCTAGGCAAAGACAGCAAATGACTTCGTTAGGTTTTCTCGTATACTCAGTAGTCAGTAGGAGTATTACCCATAGAATAATTTATTTGTCCTGATCAGTTTGAAGCCTGAACTATGTACCAGATCCTCAAATGGTGGCAGCTGGCCTGGTGTGACCAGAAAAGCTATACTGCAAAATGAATGTATTCTTGCAATAGACAAACGAAACTACAGCCTACTGGTGTAGAATTGGTCGAGCTCCAGCCAGCACTTGCGTGTAAACTCCAATGATGCGACCTCTCTTGACATTTCCCCACACGTTGTTTTCGCCGAGAGGAGAAGATACGTAAATGAACAAAATT
The DNA here is from genome assembly GCA_036346415.1 of Raddia guianensis. Classification (NCBI taxonomy): domain Eukaryota; kingdom Viridiplantae; phylum Streptophyta; class Magnoliopsida; order Poales; family Poaceae; genus Raddia; species Raddia guianensis. Next base: position 12,271,488 of record CM070542.1, read on the forward strand.
TCTTGACAGTTTTTCCACGGTCTATCCGTCATCTTGAAAGCTAAATCCAAAGCTAGCCCGCGGACTCAATAATCGCCCGATTAAATCTACGTCTAACACTCAATTCCATGTCTCTTATTTGTCGTCGATTTGAACCGCGTGAATTCTAAAGTGAAACAATTCAACCCTCGTGCTAATTTTAAAAAAATCATGTATTTGGTATATATCTCAAGCTCCAAGCCTTGGGAATCCGAAATTAATCGAACACAACCATTTTTCACACAGCAATTAATCGATTCTTGTTCTACCACACGTAGTAGAATTAAAACGAAGATGTGCACATGCAGTTACACTGTTACACACATCGACATATACATTACATGGGCGGCGTCCGAGAAGCTAACCAAGGGGCGCCTACAGCCTACGCGACGGCGACGGCGACGGCCGCCGCCACCGCCGCAGTTCGCGCCCGCGCCCGCGGCGGCGGGGAGGGCGGCAGCCGCGACGAGAAGCTCCGGTAGAGGAGGCCCTCGGCGTGGTCCCCAGCGTCGCCGTCGTCCTCCTCCTGGTCGTCGAAGTTGAGGGCGTAGCTGAGCGGGTCGTACCGGAACTCCCCGACGCCGGCGCGCCGCCGCCACGGCATCCGCTCGCCCAGGCCGGCGCCGGCGCCGAAGCAGCAGCACACGGTAGCCCTCAGCTTGTCCCGCAGCGAGGCCGACGGCGACGGGGAGGCCTCCATCTCCATGGAAATATGGAGCCAAGCAGCACGGCCGTCGACGGCCAGCTAGCTCAGGTATGTAGCCGCCGTTAATTATCTTTCTTTGTGTTGGATTAATGTGGGCGGGACGAGGTTAGGAGCGTGGTGATTAAGTAGGTGGAGGTGGCGGGAAATGACGGATAAGGGCATGATTTGGCGGGACGGGGAGGCCACGGCGCGGAGGTGAAGTAGACGGGCGGCGTCGCGCGCGGGACTGGTTAGAGGCGGGGGTAGTTTGGGTCTTTGTGGTGCCCCGTGGACAAATTTTAAAACGTTGATTTTTATATTGCTAGCCTGGGGCCAGTTGTTTTGAATTTTGATCCTATAATTTACTCTTTTTTTACACGTACTTAACACGCCAAATTAATAATGGAAATTGTCTCTTTCTTTGTCCAACTTTGGTCATGGAAGCCAAGTAAACATGGCCCCAAAATATGAAAACCATACAAAATGACCTTCTTACCGGTCAAATAGCGTTTTGACTGACATGTTTTTACCTAGTGCACAGTCCATACAAATACGCATATATGAGCTCATCGTATTTTATAAGCTCATAAAAATGTTGTAGTGTTTTATAAATAGTTCTTAAGTTTTACTAGCATTTCCTAGAAAATATTACAACCATTTTTTAGAAAATTCAAAAAAAATCGTGTTCTCAAATAATCATAAAGAACTTAAATGCAAAATTTACTTATAAATTCATGAAATATTTAGTGAATGAAAAGTAGGTTAAACATATGGTCAAAACGGCAATTTGACTATAAGGCAGAAGAGCATTACTAGATGGTTTTCATGTGTTAAAATGATCATTTTTATTCGGTTTTACTTTTTTACGTGCCAGAAAGCGCCATCACCTACAGTTGGGAGCGCAAAATTAGACAGCATGATGTACAAAATTGGTTTAGCAAAATTATGGCTTTGTCCTCTACGACCTATCTATTTATTTCCTTATATACAGTTTAAAAAACGCAAAAAATTCTTTCTTGAAGGTATGTACAAAAATATAAAAGGCAAGCTAAGCAAAGTGTTAACTCTTCAAGCCTTTTCAGAAAGCTCTCAAAGTTACCAAGAAATAAGAAATAAAAAAGAAATTAAAACAGACGGCCAGTAAGGAAGGTTTAGCGTTTGGGAGATAGAATTAAGACCTAACGTCGAATACCATTTGCACAAATGAAGAAATCTCAGCTCTGCTTTCTGTTCCTCTCGGCACGGGCAGAGCTGCTGCTGCTGCTTGAGGATGATATCGGTCCAGGAAGAATAGTGCTCCCCTTTGAGTCACTTGAGCTCGAGTCTGGAGCTTCGGCAGCATGCAACTCGATATGGGATATCAAACCATTTAGCTGTCACACGACGATATATATACCAGTTAGCGGTGAGCCAAAAACTATGTATACCATCAACACTCAACAGCACACAGAAGTGTTCATTCATCAGAATAAACAGCAATCAAGATATCTCTGCTACTTAAAACCAAGCAGTGGTAAAACCGGCAGTATGCTCTCTTGTCCTTTGTCATATTTTGCATGTTAGCCCTTGCAGTTTCTCAATTTAACGAATAGAACCAGGATTTTTTTGCATTCAAACCCCTCAAATTTCCAAATTTTGCACCTAGCTGCCCAGTTTTTAGTGCTGTAGCCCTTAAATTTGTCATATTTTGTGTAGAAGCCCCTAACATAGGTAGTTTCTCCATCTCTCAAATAAACCCCTGTGAAGCATGGCATTCAACTAGTATGTATTAATTCAAAGACAGTTGAAGGATCTATTAGGATGTTCAGATACAAAAAAACACCCACTGATCAGGTCATCAGGAGATAAAAATTGCAGTATGGAAACAGATGGAGCACATTTATAACTCATGCTTTTCCCGAACGACAAATGATTGGTATATATGATAGTTTGGTTTTTCGAAGCAGACTTTATATGCATTCACTGGTAAAACCAAGTCCTACTACGAAAAAATTTAGATTGAAAGCATCATTTGCATATCTGTGACAGAGTTATTGTGAGAAGTGCAGAATACAATCTGAACAAAACAACAGTAACTTCAACCATACTAACCTCCTCCTGCAGCTTCTCAATCTTCTTCTCTTTCAGTCTGAGGGCAGATTGTTCCCTAAAATAAAATCAGGCTACTTTAGATCAAGTGTGAATAGGACCTCCAAATTGAACTATGGTCTAAATCATAAATTAACGAGACCACTGTATTCAACATCTGCAATGATAGACAAAAATAGGATCACAAAGATAATGTGTGAAATGACACACAAAAAGTTCAATCACTCATGACTCATGAGCAGGTAAAACTATTTTGGTTTTAATCTTTTCTTGATTGGTAGTGATCGGAACAAAATGAACAAAATTTCAGTAATTACGAACTAGCTCATTCAAATGCTTTGGATCAAATTTAGCTGGTACATAAAATTTTCTGGGAGTAGTGATACAGACAATTTTTCTGAAATTTCGCTGTACAATGGGAGGTAACAGATACAAATTACATTCTGTAACAAGTTGAGTTGTGCTTTGGACGTTTTAACAGCTAAAAACCCCACATAAACATCTGAGCATCAGTTACTGGTCAGGTAATTAAACCACAATGTGTTTATCCTACTAAACCATTAGACATGATTTTATCAAACAAGAAGCACAAATTCATTGATTATGTTTATTCTAATTTCAAACATAATGAAAAAACGAAAATACCTTTCTTGTACTGTTCGAATCCTTTCTATCCACATGTCCTGATTTTTTACTAGATTGTCATTAATCTGAAAAAAAATCAAATTAATTATGATCATACTAACTCTTATGCTGTAAATTTAACATTAACAATTAGACAAAAACTTACATCAGTAAGAAACCTTTTCTCTTCTATATGCTTATCAAGCTTTGCTTGAAGCTTTTGTTTCTTTATACTCACGGATTTTTCAATAGCAGCAGAAATTTCCTTCTCAGTCCCCTCTTTGATTTCCAGCAGAAGTGACTCATAATACTACATTATTACCAAACCAAAAACCAAATTTAATTTAATTACATTTTTAAACACTATATGTCAATGATTTGATGCATGGAACTAGCAATAACCACTTAAAATGATGACCAGCAACAAAGTGGTACTGCATCATCCAGGAGATCAATTAATATATACTCGACAAACAAAAGAATGTGAGGACTTACATTTCTTTGTTTTTCAAGCTGAGATGTGAGGAGATCGTTGTACTCTTCAACAATCTAAAATAAATGAAACAACACTATTGTTAAAAAACATACTGATTTATTAAGATTACAGCTAATAATTTTCACATAATAAATTATTTAAGACATTACAGCTTCAACTTTACTGTTCAGTAGAGCCTCATCAATTCCTGCATCACCACTGCATAGCGAACACGTACAATCTGCTATATGACCACCATGGTAATTGTACTCAACCAGTTTGCCATCAGTTTTCGATTGAATCAGACGATGGACATAGTTGTCACCAACATAATCCCAGACCCTCTGTGTTTCTAACTCAAGTGAATAGCAGTGTTGTGTTTCTTTCCAGTGTTCAATAGCATGACCACCTTTGTACCTGTGAGAATGTTATCCCCATTAAACAAATCAAACAAGTTATTAGTAACATTTGCAACTTTCGGACTGAAATGTAATTTTACCTTCCACAACCAACATAACCACAGATTACACAAATCCAAAGATTAACTGAAGTTCCACAAACAGAACACATGGATTTCTCCGGTTGCTGTTGACAATATCTACAAACCTGTGTGATATTCCCAACATAAACATAAAATGACCTTGCTGCAGTGAGATGATAAGAATGGCACAATTGTTTCGTAACTAAAGAGAGAAAGTATAATGGAGGTAGAAACCTTCAAGTGCATGTTGATCTCCTAGTATATATTTATTAAGAAAGCGAATGGCTTATTGTTGGTTTGTTATATGGTCTTGATTCTTGAAGCAACAAAAGTCCCCATTCAGTTGCTAGCATAGTTTTGGATCCAGAAGATAGTAGGATATAATAAGCATATATAAACAGTATACCATTGCAGTAGGCAAATTAAAAGCTTTAACGAAGTAAGTAAATAATCTTAAAAACTTACTGGGCACGAAGAGTCTGTCCATTTCGATATGCACGAACAGTGGAATGAATGGTTGCATATTGTAATGAGAATGCCTCCAGGATCTTGGTCAAGTCGTTCTGTTCAAAATGGGGAAAAACAAATAAATCCTATGTAAACACTAAATTCCCACTGTCTGGGCTAAAACAAAGAAAATATGATAGAACTAACATGAATTGGAAAAAAACGACAGCACTATACATGTAACAGTTACAAAGATACATTTAGCACCCATTGCAGATGCAGTTCAATTATACCCATGCAACAGGCCAATAGCAATATAACATAGGAAGAAATATTTTCCATCTTAACCTCATATGACCTATATCCGGAGTCAATTCAAATGATGATATTTGAATCATTGCCCAAATTACAAATCTATGCATGCCTAAACTTTCTGTTAGGGTGTAACAAGAAAACAAATACATCCAGAGGCTAAAAGTAATGGATATCCTAGTATTAAAGCAAAAAAGCAATATCTGCAAACTTAATACAGCCTAAATTATCACAAATCCACATTTTTCAAAAGCAGGTTTTCACTTGTATGGCTTACTTTTATTATGTAATGCCCAAGTCTATATTAATCAGTATAAATCATTAGAACATTAGATCATGGGGCATGTACCATTCTCTTTTTCATCACCTAGTGAACAAACAACTGTATCTGTAAGGGAGTACGACATAATTTGAAAAAATAGGTAGGTTGCATGCAATTTCTAAGACCAATTTAATACAATAACAAAACCCGCATAGAGATTCAAAACTTCTAATTAACAATTGGAACGAGGGATTACAAAATATTTACAGATGTTATAGAGTAATCCTAACTATCTCCACATACCAAGACATACTGGGCAGGTAGGTTGCTCAGCTGAACTTGTAACCAAGCTATGTGCGTGCTCAATCAACTGAGTGTAGTGCACATCTTCCACAAAACGGACACGGCAAACATCACCCTACAGCGCATCAATCTCCAATCAGTCATTGCGGCATAGGACATACATTTACTTGCAGTTAAAGAAGATCAAATGCATTAGGCAGAATCAAAACAAGCAACACCTCCAGGGATGAGAACTGCCTCCCATTGAAGTGCTTGAAGAAGCTATCCGTGGAACTCTGTGTGTCAAATTTTATAAGAACGCTGTACTGGTCCTCCACCCCATCAATCCTGCACCATCATGAGTCCATGACAACCAATTAACGCATTGATCCACTGATCCACACATGGCACATACATCAACCAACTCAAAACACACAACTTTGGCACACAAAATGACAGGTTGAGAAAACTATGCTGACAAGCTAACTCAAACCTATCGAAACCATTCAGATTGTATCTTGATCAGTTAAGGCCTAACTCCTAAGGACTAAGGAGTAAGGAAGCGAAGTATCCAGTGGTCTGAAGCCATGAAGCAGCAGTGATAAAGTGATGTACCTTACAATGCGCATCTCGAGCATGTGCGGGACGAAGACGCCGCAGAAGCGGCAGAAATCGGCGTAGGTCATGTGGTTGGGCACGGCCGGCACGCACACCCGCGGCTTCCTCCCCACCTAGGAGCGCGAGCGAGCGATCACTAAACCCTACCCATGGAAAGGGCAAGGAAGAACCCTCGAATAGAAGGGATAGCTTACCGGGAGATCGGATGACGACAACGAGGAGGCGGCGGCGGCGGCGGGTGGGTCGGGGTGGAGGAGGACGACGCCGCGGGTCTCCTCGATGCGGGGGTTTCCCGATGAGAAGGGGACGGACTCGAGCGCGCAGGAGGACGAGGAGGGCGAGGCGAATAGAGGAAGGGAGGCCTGCTCACCGGAGTCGCCGGCGGTCGCCATTGCGTTCGCCGGAGAGGACCAGAAGCTTAAAGGAGACGGAGAAGGGGCGTACTGGCGTAGTTGGTGGCCCACCTGCCAGTGTTACGCTCTAGCATCCAAGCGGTATGTTGGTCTGGTCCCACTTGCCAGTGACATATTACGTGGCACGATCTGACGGTCGTGATATACTAGGGCCTTGTACCTTACTCCCTCTCCCTTGAAGCAGGTCGTTTTAGGATTTAAAAAATATCCCTCAAAGCTAGTCGTTTTGGGCTCGCGGGTCCCACCTCATACTGTGCACACCGAAGCCGCGTGAGGGATAAAAAAACGAAGGCAGCGCAGTCTTCGGACTCTCCGCCTCTCCCGATCCCCAAATCCAATCTCTCGCGAACCCTTCTCCCGATCCCCAAATCCAATCTCTCCTGAAGCCTCTCCCGATCCCTAAATCGCACTTCCCCGCTGCTCGCGAAGATGAGCGACGACGACGACGACAAGGCGGCGCGCGCGTGGCGGCGGCGGCAAGCCTTGGCGGCGATGGAAGCAAAGTCTTGCGATGGACGAGGAAATTGCCGCCGCCGGTGGTCGCGGCGCAACAAGCGGGAGAAGCCGATTCGGCGCATCTTCGGTGGTGGGGCTAAATTGTACTACGACCCCTCATGGGAGGAAGAAGACAAAGCGGCTGCGGCGGGGACGGGTCCTGCGCCCGGCGTGGAGGTGGCGGCGAAGCTGGTTTAATCTCCTAGAACCACCTTTTGCTCATCTATTTTGTGATGGTGGTTTGATATAGTTTGTGAAGATGCTAGAAGTAAGGCGATCTTTGGTTTAGTTAAATTAAATTTGCTTTAGTGAAATTAGGCTGGTTTAGTGAAATTAGGCTATGCGAAGTAGATGAACTCATGATGGTTTAGTTAGTCTGTGAAAATAGGCTGCTTTAGTACTACTGATGCTGGTTTGGTGAACTTAATGGTACGATGGAAATCTGTCATGAGCTTCCTGTTAATAGAAATATGCATGTGCAAGCCAAAAGTATTTTGGTTTTTTAGCGTATCTGCCATTATTGGATTTTCGCAAACCAGAATTGCCATTACTAAACGAGGTCGGCCCTAAATGCCATTTAAGCTTGTTTCGCGTTCCAAATATGCTATTATGGCCACCTGCTCACATATTTGGCAAGAATACGCAGACAAATACGGTACACATACGGTAGGCCCTACATGTCAGGTCGCAGCTGGCCTTCTTCTTCCTCAGACATTCACTCTCTCTCTCTCTTCTCCCCCGTTTCTCTCTCTCTTCAACCTCACCGGTAGGCATGCTCCACGGCGGGCCACCTCTCAACTCGGCGACCATCGCGCGACGGCGCCGCCTCCCTAACTCCAGCGACCACCGAGTGCGGGTCAAGCCGAGGCGGAGGCGGCGTGTTCGGCTGGTCATGGCTCGGCGGCGGCGGAGAGCTCATGGTCCAAGCCGAGGCGGAGGCGGCGTGCTCTGGGCTGTGGGCGCTGAGATCCACGGCCGAGATCCACGGGCATAGGACGGCGGCGGGCCGAGATCCACGCTGGCGAGAGCGGCGGCGGCCGAGATCCACGAGCTCTGGCGAGCTCCTCCCAACTCCGGCGACGTGAGCTCCTCCGCGCCGCCGCATGAGCTCCTCGCCGAGCACCTCCTCATGTGAGCTCCGCGCCACAGCCGCTTGCCCACCATCGTGTGAGCTCTCCGCCGCCCACGGAGGTCGCCGGGGAGGTCTTTGGGGAGGTCGCCACGGGAGGTCACCTGGAGGAGCTTGGTGGAGAGGAGAGAGATAGGGGAGAAGAGAGGGAAGAGGATGGAGGAGGAAGAAGATGGAGAGTATGACAAATGGGACCCACGCGTCAGAAGGCCTGCTGCGACCTGACATGTCGGGCTGGCCAGATGTGTGTCAGATTTGCTCACAGATTCTTGCCAAATATATGAGCAGGTGGCCATAATGGCATATTTGGAACGCGAAACAAGCTTAAATGGCATTTAGGGCCGGCCCCATTTAGTAATGGCAATTCTGGTTTGCGAAAATCCAATAATGGCAGATACGCTAAAAACCTAAGTATTTTTATATATTTATATATGCAGTGGCTCTTCACATAGCAATTCACATAGCAGTTCGCATAGCACTCTTCAGTTGCCCAAGGCCTCCATAACAGTCTCATATAGCTGACGATCACAATCCAATCTTGTTGGCATAATTCCTAGTGCTTGTAGCCTCTCCTTATTCATATGGGGGATCTTGTATCTGTTTCCTTCATTGTCTTTCATGACCTCAAGCAAGCAGCTTTGCAGTGTCAACAAGAACACCCTCCTAAGTTTTGCTAGGTCGTAATTTTCGTAATCTTGACACACATTCGATATAAGCTCATCCATGTTTCTACAGGTTTTAGTGTATGCCAATGACCGTAGGGAAGCCAAAAAAAAAACCAAGGTCTAAAGCATTCATATCTGGAGAATTGGGAGGCTAGCACATGAGGCGTATGTCAAGCCCTGTTTGGGATACGGCAAATGCAAACTGTTCATCATCTGGTGGCACATGTGATGGTGCATTGTCTTGCTGGATCCATATGGTTCTCCTACGGTCATTTTGAGGCCATTTTCTCACTATTGCTGGCAGCACTTTAGAGATAAAAAAGGACCTTAAAGTATCTCTGTCGACCTTTATTGTCTTGGTCACTAGTGTCCCTCTTTCTCTGTTATGGCTTCACCTTTGAGCTAGTACCTTTCTTATAAAAGGCCACGAGACTAACTTGCCATCAAAAGTACAAACATTTTCTACATCGTACCTAGGCTTGGCAACCACCGACAATAACATAACCTTATCTATGGAATTTTTGTTCTGCACAGTCTTGTGTGGGTCATCCTCTTCAGGAAGCATGTAAAAAGTTTTGTCTTTTTTTGTTGCATTGAACCATTTCTCATCGAGATGGATAATGTTATCCATTTCAATGAACTTAGGCTGGTTTGCCAAAGAATTTACATCTAACATTTTTACACATCATTGGAGCCTCTCTTTCTTGTTTTCATCCCTCAACATAGGCTTCAGTGAATTGGAATGCCGACGTAGCTGCCCATCTTTGAACAACCTGTGCAGTGTGCTCTTATTCACTCCAATTTGTTGAGCCAGTGAACGAATAGTGCCTCTTAAGTGGAAAGGAACATTAGCCACTTGATCTAGCTCATCTTGAATTTTTTTTTTACCACAATTCTTAGGCTTCCTAGAACCCACATCCACATCAACTCGTAATCCACAACACTCCTTAGCTCTATACCATACACGCTGCACAGTACGTATATTTACCTGGAATATCTCGGCAACTATTTTGGTACTGTTCTTTCTTAATCTCCCTCTATTTGTTCTCTCCAACAATGCTTCATATATGGCGTTTCTCTTATTATTTGTCAAATCTCTTGATCGATTTGCAACATTTGCATGTACTACATCTGCATCATCTGAGTCGGACAACTCTTCCTCCTCAAACTGTATTTCCACATGGTCGGCATAGACGCCATAGTCCTGCAGCTCCTCATCCATGGCTGAGAAATCATCATGTCCTGCATCTGCAAGGTAACATTGAATTAGTTTTTGGTAAGAGTACTTGCAATTTTATGTTTGCAATAAACCTAATCAGTATTTTTTATATTGTCCTAAATGCAGAACAAGAATCTGAAGGAAACATTTGAAAGATGTTTGAGGGAGCGAGTTTGAAGGCCCTCATCATTGGAGGAGGATTGGCCCTCTTCCAGCAGGTATTCATTCTCTTCGGCCTTATACCCAGTTCAAGTGATCTTAAAATCTGACCTGTGCCTTAACCATCCTATTAAGTTTGTCATTTTGCTCTGTTTTAAAGTAAATTGGAACGTCCTTTGTAAAACTAAAAAAAAAGAAGTTTGGTCAATATTTCAAAATTAAAGTTCAAACAGCACAGAATGGGCAATTAATTCTATTGGTTTTTTTCTCCATGAAATGCCCATACATTTTAGTAAATAATCTCAAATATGAGAAACTAACTTGTGTAAGCAAAAAAGTCTCTTTTTAGCAAAACAAGCGTAGTATAGAGTAGCAAATATGTTTAGTTTATGTACTTGATGCATTGATGCTATCAAGCAAGTTAAACTCTTATTTGGCAGATAACTGGTGCATGACATAAGTAAGGATTTTTACTCACCTTGATATTCTGATTCCTCAGGTGCATGACAAGCCTCACTTCTTTCTTCTTCTTCTTCATTAGCAAGGGCTTCGTTTAGATCAGGTAATGCTTCTTCATTACCAAGGGCTTCTTCTTCATATTCCTCTAATGCTGGCTAGTTTAGATGTATTATGGACATGGCTAATATTCTTTCTTATGCATGTGAATCACAGTGAATCACAGGAAGCATGAGAGGAGTATATAAAGTGCCGGTTTGGCGGCAGAATTGAATTTTTGATTGCTTGTAATTTTTGGCCTTGTGAAATTGGCGCTAATGTACTTGGCTGGCCAGTCTTTTAAATCTGTGATTTGGCCCTCTGCTGGCTGGCTAATTTTTTTAAATCTGTGATTTGGCGGTAATGTATAGAGGGCTGAGTTTGGCGGCTTGACTTTTGGCAGGCTGAGTTTTGGTTGGTTGAGAATGAATACTTTAATGCTCCACCCAGGGGTACATGTGTCATTTTACTTGTCCAATATTATCTTAGTTTGAATGCCAAAACGACATCCTATTTGGGACGGAGGGAGTACAGCTTACCGTAGCGTAGCTAGCGTTTCCGTACAATTTACTTTTTTATATAGCTTATTTGGTGTAGTAATTTGTAATGATTTTTTCAGGTTTTTAGTAATTCTCTTAGGAAACGCTTGTTGTCGTCGTCGTCGTCCGCACGGCCGGACTCATAGCCTGTAGTGATGAAACGCTTGAGGACATGCACCGTTGCGCAAGCATGCAAAGTGGGCCCACGACATTTTTTTATTTCGGTTATCATAATTTTTAACTGGGTGCTCTAATCCACAAACCGTTTGCACTAATGTGTTCCTCGTATTTTTACGAACAAAACAAGATATATGTTGCCATATAACTCTTCAAACTTACTTGATGAAACTTAAGTTTTGCCTACTAAAACTTGGATTTCATATTCGTTAAACTTGCCGATCTGTCAAGCTTCATCAGGTTTAATGCAAGTTTCATCAAGTTTCAACAGGTCTCGTACAAGTTTCTTCAAGTTTCATCAGGTCAATTCAAGTTTCATCAGGTTACATCGAAGTTTCATCCAAGTTTCAACAGATTTCATCAGTACACGGCCAAGTTTCATCAGCACACGATCAAGTTTCACTGGTATAGATGTAAGTTTCATAAGTGCCTTCTCCTAGTTTCATATAAAAAAATTTGAAAAAGCGAAAAATTTAAAAATTAAAAAGTATTTAAAATGGGTTGCTCTCGATTTTAGAAGAATTATGAAATTTATTCCACGCATTTTGAACACTGTTTGAATTTTATACAAAAATTAGAAGTTTAATTGGAAATTTAATCAACTGCATTAACTAACAACTCGCTAGCACGCGCGCGCACGACAGCGCTCGGATGCGCGTGGTGCCGTTGATCCAACGGCCCAGGCTGGTCCAGCCCACGACGCCTGGCGTTCGCCAATTCTCTTAAAGATTCTAAAACTATTTTTAAATTATTTTTTATAACATTTAAATCTCTTTTTAAAAATTTTAAATTTTACTGAAACGCTACGCTACGCTAAACTAAGCTCAAATGCAAGGCCTAGAAGCAGGAGCCACGAACGGGTGTGCACGCGCCCGCGCTCCCCGCCTGCCTTGCTTCGCCGCTCGGCGCGCGCCGGCGGCGATCACGAGCGCCGCCCCTCTCCGACGGCACCGCCTCCGATCTCGTCTTGCAGTTCTTGGCCGCGAGCCCGCGATCGTCGTGGAAAGAATCGGCAATGGTGATGCATTATTGGCACTGGGAAATTGGTTGTCCGACAGGTGTTCGACGTAACGTCGCGCTCAGTGAGTGCAACTATCCACGGTCGGCTTCCACGCAGATGCCGAACGTGAGTGTCTAATCGAACAGTTGATGCAGTTTTCTGAGGTTCATGTATAGGCTTTCAGAATTCCGTTGATGAGCTTAGTTCTGAGTACCTCCGGCCATGCCATCGCATGGCTGGAACATTAATACCTTATGCCGGTTGAAGTGAATAACGATGAGTAGATGATAGATCACCTACTTAGCTTTCTATCGGCCTATCACTTATTGTGGTGAATTCGCTCGAACATATTCTATTACTGCATTCTGTGTGGATTTGATTGTCGCTTGTCAGTACCTGGATGTGAATTTAACTTCTGTATATCCTTTTCAGTTTTAAGATTTATGATTCCTTCCTGTGTAACTTTACAGGAAGACATCAGACCCGGAAGTAAGTCTTTGCTGGAGATGCTTCAAATATTAATGTATCGACATCTTGTGCTTACTCTGGAGTCTGTACCATTGTTACATCATTATGGACTGGTCTGTTGGGCTTTAGATATCTCCAAGTTGAAATCTGTATCTCGTTTGTCATGTGCAGACTTTGTTCAAATCAGCTGCTTGTACCTTTGGTTTAATGGCCAGCAATTCATAGGTCTGACTTCTAAGTGTTCAAAGTGTAGCGAGTGTTCACGAGAAAAAGACATCGGTATTCAAGTACGGTGCTCCCCAAGACAGGTAACTGACCATATCTTACTGATTATTTCTGTGTTGGCTGAAATATTGAACTGTATATTGTCTATTGTTCTACCTTAGTGTAATACATCTTTCAGTTAATTTACCAGTTATGACCATATACACAATTATTATGGATCTGTGCTCATCTTGTTTAACTGCTGAGCAAGGTGCAGAGAATATTTGTCATGCTCTGGAGCGAAGCAATAGCCATGATTCCATTCACCTTCAGAGTATATATCTAATTCCTTTTAAAGTCTGAAGTGATTATAATGTTTATGCACAATATTTGCAATAATAATTCTAGATAGACAAATTCTGCAGATCTTCTTTGTTCAATGATATAATCAAAGACATGCACATTCTTCATAAATGTATTTAAAATATTTATGCAATATTTTTGTGATTAGCTGATGAACCCAATAATATATGATATTATGATTAATGATAGTGAAGATCCTATGTGATGTACTTTTCGTTAATTAGTACATGATATCGACATTTGTGGAAAATTTGCTAGCAGAAGCAACACAATAACTATTTTTAAACACTAAACTTGCTAAAACAAAACATTAACTGGACAACAGGTAATACATTGTTGCTTGAAAATCGGAACCAGGTATGAAGAACTTCCTGCAAGACATCCTTACCTCTCTACAAACTAGTTCCTGCTGATGGTTAGAAAACTCCGCCTGAACCCACCCAAGAACATGTCGAAAAACTTGTTGATCTCATGTGTTTCATCTAGTTTCTGGTTGCAACTTGGCAATTTTTGGGGAGCTCTCAAAATTTTCATTTTGTTAAAAAATACTGTGACATGATATTTACACCATAGAGAAATTTGACTGACCACCATAACTCATCCATAGATAGCCTTTTTTTAAGCATAGACAATTAGACATTATCATATTACCTGTGAACTGATCAGTTTTCTGAAACCAGACCTATCTTGTAAAATCTGTTACCGTCTTTATCTGACCAATTAATATTGCTATATTTTATCCTTCCCTGTCTCTTACTGCCACTTATATTAATTGTGTCGCCTAAGTATTTTTATTAAATAAATGATGGGAAATGGTAAATCAGACAAGAGATTATATTAATTCAATGAGTGTAATCTTCAGAATTTGCTGGAAATAGTAGATCAGATAAAATATTATATGTATTCATTGTGAGGGCCTGGTCTGGCTATTCATTTCAGGAAATATAGCCAACCTGGTTTTACTATTCACAATATGTTGGCTCAGTAGTGCATCTTCCGTGTTGCAGCCAACATATCTGGAGATCTTCACCGATTTAGTTTCAAGTCATCCTTATTTGGTTATTAGTAATATGCTCACTGAGCATCCCCAGAAAGAAAAAAATGGTGTCATTTTAAATTCAGTTGACTGTTTGAGGTGATTGAGATGGCTTTTATTCGATAAGTTCTTGCGGTTGACTTCACCTGATACGAGTTAGAGAGATTTCCGGTTATTGGTGCTCTGATGATGATGGCGACGGTAAGAATTTTATTTTATTATACTGTATAATGAGTAGCTTTCAGGTTCAATGTTTAGGCGAAGGCGCTCCTTTCAATGATGAAGTGCTGTTTAAGGGTTTGAAGAGAGTTACAGTGATTTATTGTTTTCTGCGCACATATATTCTGAGCTAATTTTGGGAATTGAAACTTGTAGGGACTCAAGGAAAATGACATCGTGCAATTTTATTGGAACAATGGAAGAGTTAATGAGCATAAATCATGAATTTCTACTTTTTTAAAAAAAAAAAATTCCCATGGGTTGATATGGACGGCTGTATACATTGAGCAATTAATGGTCAGAAGTCATGCTAAAATAGGAGACTATGGACTCAAAAATTCACAACCTGAGATATCCGATTGGATGTCAGATGGCTCAGCTCGAGGCAGAGAAAAGAGTGATTGCTTTGAAAAAAAGAAACAGGATTTTTTGACCTCATATTTAGGTACTCTATGTACACAACCTTCTCTCCCAGATGCCTTGTCTTTTAGTCCTTTAAGGCCCACTCAGGCAGATTAAATTGTGAGTGTGCGCCATCCTATTGTTAGTTTTAGTTCTCATCTGATCATTCCTTAAAATGATACACTGAGAAACGAAGCATGTGCGTTTATGTACCACACACTTGTTGGAACCATACATGTACAAAATTATAGTAGTGAATACTACTATGTTTTTTTCTAAAATTTTGGTGGTCAAAAGCCAAATAATTCATATTTCTCCATATAAGTTTCATGTTGTTGAATTTACTGGATATCCTTTTCTTTCACCAATATTTATGCATTTTCCATCATAAGGATCAAGTGGACCATCACTAGTTCTTTGCCAAAAATCACACATATTATGAGATTTGTGGCGTTCTAGGTGCTTGATTGCATTATCGCCCTTTTTAAATTATTACTCTCGTCATGCCGTGTACCTGTTGTTTTTTGTTTTTGAAAAGTTCTTTATACCTGATTTTTTTTTTTCAAACATGATTAGGCAAGTTCAACTCAGTTCTATGATACTAGCATGGCTTGAACAAGAGTACAGAACTCATTTGATCTGATCAAAGTGGTTTAGCCAAACTTAGCTTAAGATGCCCAACTTGACATGATCAACTGCCTCTAGTTGTTTCCCCTTCCCAAATGAATACTTCTACAAATCTGCATCTAAACTTATTTTTCTGTAACTCACATGATATCCCAGCTACCAAATGTTATTTACTTTTGACCTTACAAGTTTTCATGAATTTGAGATCTGCCACCAAACTAGGCAGTGCATGCATCTGCATTGAACCCCTCCGTCCACTTTTATAAGGCGAATTTTGAGTTGAGAAAGTCTTTGAAGATAAACTTTGACCACTAAATTTCTCTATTATATATTATCAATTGCCACAAAATAACATTATATCAAAAGTAATTTAAAATAGGAGCATATTGATGCAACTTTCATACACTAGTGATGCATATAATTTAACTAATTATTGGTCAAAGTTTACAAAGTTTGGCCTTTTCAAATCAAAATATGCCTTATAAAAGTGGACGGAGGGAGTAGCAAGAACAACACAATAGATAGTACTAAATAAATTACAACAGTTAAAATGCTTAGAGAAAACCAAAGAAGAAAAGTATGGTTGGTTTCAGTCAAAGTCAAGGAGAGAGAATCCCCTTACCTGTAACTAGACCAATCCATTTTTTATAATCATAATGGGAGGATGACAAAGATTTCACTGTTTAAGTAGACATTAGATTATCTCAATATGCTTATTATATTTAGTCGATGACGCGCACGAGTGCACTTCCCGAGCTTTCCAGCTATATGTGCCGAATCATATCACGAGGTGCCTGGAAAAAAATATCAATCTCGCGTTCTGATCTCGAGATAACCTGGGTAGGCATTGCTAAGGGCTTCATTATTTAAAACTAGGATTGCTCAACTTCCGATGTTTTTAAATTTATTTAATTTTGTGTTTTTAACCCTTTCCTGCAAAGCATTATGTAATCGAAGAAGATGCAACAGTGCTGTCTTGCACCAATATAATTGATTGCATTGACACTGCTATACTCTTGAGAAGTCTGTACCTTTTTCTAGTATTTCGTCGTTGGAATGAAATGGGCAATGGAAGGTAATTTAACAGTTTACAAACTTTTGTTGTAGGAGAAAGTTGTTCTTTCTGTCATCTGCTCTTTACAACTGCACCTTTTTGCTATGTTTGACAGGCCTATTGCCTTAGAAAATATATAAAGTCCTTTGGTTCAATAAGAAAGTATTTGTAGGATGCCATTTATAGTATCTATGTTGCGTTTTTAATGAGGATCCACATTGGTTTCGGAGCTCCTGGGATTATAGAAGATAATGAATGGGTAGAGGACTTTGTTTATATGGTAAAGATGGTAGAAAGTAATCAGTAAATATTTATCTCTTTTTTTACTTCATTACTGTTGTTTTCATTAAAACCGCTATGCATAGTTCTCCAAATTTTTTCTTGTTTTTGTGTAATCATTTCTAGTGCTGACTGCTGAGGACAGGGAATCATTGGTGTTTGATGATATTCAAATTGTACAAATTTCACTGGTCTTATTTTGGTTATACATGAAAGAATATGCAACTAATTTATGTCTTTGTTCCCATGAAATTCTTTTGTTCAATTGCTACATAATAGTATGCAAAAGAAATCTGCAATTGCTCACAATTCCACAAATATCTACAGTTTATTCGTGCTGTGAGCATATATGGCGATTACAATAGAATGCTGTTTTTTGGCAAGATATTACAGGTTAAATTTTAGTTATATGTTCAAAAAATCTTCCTTCAATTTCAAAAGAACTCCTCTATTTAGTTCAGAAGATTGTGGAGGTAAAGGAAATTTTGTTAACTTATTCCTTGCATCGCTGCACAAATTACACTCTTAGGACTAGGCTACTGAGTTTCCTTTATCATGCCTGAATTTGTGTATTGATCGTTGACCATGATTGTATGTATGTCTAGAATTAAGAAAGCTAACATAATAGTGACTGGCATTAACTATTATTAATGACCTACTTTAAACATTGTGGAGTGCATTTGGTGTCTGACCAATAGCAGCAAAATTTTAAACGGAGAACATAAAAAGTACCAAGGAAAAGGGGATAGTATGAACTATGTTAAGGCATACATATATATGAACTGGTGCATCTGCTTGAAGATTTTGAGTACAATTGCCTCGGTGATGTACATTAAAATCACATGGTCCATCAAGACAAAATTCAGGCAGTAGTGCACCAGCTTAGCCCAAGATATAAAGAACATGAAAGAGGTAAATAAATGGGAGGACTATTTAATTCTTGTTTTTTATTAGCACAAAGGTGATCTATGAGGAACCCCTTTCCTTCTGCTCATGTTTGTGGCCATATCATCATCAGAGACTCGGTTTGCAGACCGTGCGCAGATGTATGGTCCACTTCGCTTCTTTCGAACAAAATTTGTGCATGGTGTGCTCAAATTCTCAGAGTCTGATGATCCCATGGGATCATCAAGATCGACAAGGGTTGAGTGGGTTGTCTCGTCATCAGCGTCATGAGGAATGAAGAAGTCAGGACCGAGCTGCAAGATCTTGCATGGACGCAAGTATGCTGACAAATCTTTCTTCTTCCGTAATATGTAGTCTACCTGAAAGGTGCATATAAGTGAAATTCTCAGATAACTTTTATGTGTATGTCCTAGAAAAGTTACAGTGAAGTCCAACTGCATTAAATGGCATTCTGAACATATTTTTTTAATGATTTCCCTAACTTGATTTTTACTTTTGTCTGTGTAGTGCTACCAGCTCAGTCTATATTCAGCTTGTTCAGGTAGCTACAGAATGTGGATCATATGATGTAGAGGCCGGAATCTTACTACATTAGCTAAAAAAGCTACAGAATGTGGTATGGATATTGCATAAGAAACAAGGTCAGATACTGTTGTTGCTAAATACCTTCTGGATCATAATTGTGCTGCCTCTCTAATTTAGCATGAATTATATTCCTTGATTTTCTCAACCATCATAATTCAATCACATATAATCACGTTATTTTCTGAATCATCATAATTCAATCAAATTTAATCGCATGAAATAAAGATTGATCATTGGTTCTAGATAATCACCTTGCAATCCAGAGAGCAGTGGAAGTAAGGCTCTTGAAGGCTCCTATCGCAGGAAGTGCAAATGTTCCCTGACCCCTTAAATTGCCTATTCTGTGGTCTCTTCTTCAAGAAAACAACCTTAGAGCTGTTAATCGTGTATGACTGCACCATGTAGATACAGAATTATTTGAGAAAAAAGTAGATACATAATTATAACTCCGCATGCATCTTGACCATCAGATAACAATTGCGAGACTTGTATTTGATGTACCTGAACACTGGAGCAATCAATAAGCTTCTCAAGGTCCTCCAGCCGGACAACATCATGGTAGACATACCGCCGCACCTGCAGGAGTCGGTGTACACGGTGTGCCGCCACACAGTGTGGGCAGATGCTGGTGCAGCAGTCAAGGCAACAGATGTTCTTCTCGTTCTTCTTGGCATGCTCATGGAAGGAGCATGCTACAAAGAACTTCTGTGTATTGAGGGCCTCTAACCATGCTGGCTTCCACATTGCCTGCTGATGTTGCAAAATTCCAAATAATCTTTGCATCAATAAATTGTGAGTTTAGATGAGAGCATGAAAAAGTTCAGAATCCTTACCATGATCATGTACGTCAGTGTAAAGCCCTTTGATGTCCTGTGATTTTTGGGTTGGATTAGGGATGGGGTTGGGGAGCGTTAAGGCAGTATGTATAGCTTATGAAGGAAGAGAGGTGGGGGTGTTTAATGTGCTATGAAGGATTAACGATTCAGGCAGAAGAGGGGATATATATTTGCATCACTAAGCCTTTTGACATTTCACTCCTTAAAATATGGCACTATCATAGAATGGACCTTGCTTTATGGAAGGTAGTGATAGGCATGTGTAGTTACTTTGTGCATCAAATTAAGAACATGTTCCAGAATTGCCGCTGTGGGTGCTGGGATGTGAGGTTTGGAAGAGGGAAGGCTGGGTAGTTGTTTACAAAATGCAGTTATTTATTGGAAGGATCTGCAAAACCTTTTTATACCAGGGTTGCCATGGCACTTTACTGTTGGTAAAGTTAATTCTATAAAATTTTCCAATAGCTTCTCTAATATTGCACAAATTCTACCTTATAAAGTGGCTTTTCCTTCTTGAAGAAAAAAGTCTACTAATATATGATAGTTTTGACCCCTCAAAAAGGACTTTCAGGTTCATCTTCAGATGAGCAATGCAGTTTAAAATGAATTGTGCATTTTACACCATTGGGTAGAAATTGGTACAGATGAATTAATTACCTGTGAGAATATATAAGTTTTCCCTATCTAGTTTTGTGTGGTATGCGATTTCGATAACATGGTGAATTGTTGTACACAATATTAATTTACTAGTTTTTTAGAAATCATGACACATTACCTTGCAAAACAGATGATTAGCATTAGAACACCTGAATCATGTTAGTATTGCTTTTAAACAAGAAACATTTCACAAATTGTAAATTTTGGACAGTGTTGCAACATTGCAAGGTCTGAAGTTTTAACATTAAAATCTGTTGCATCTCTTGGAGATTGGACTAATGTGCATGACATGTACACAGTGAGCCAACAAAGCATACAAAAACAATTCTAAAGGAAAAAAGGGAGGTGGGAAGGTGAGGAGAACGTGGATGCTGTTTCTAGTGTTTCCCAACCCTTGTGCCAACTTTTTAACTTATGACCAAAGCTCCAATCTCTAGCCTTGGCTATTGAGCTTATTTCTCTTAAACAAATGCAGAACCCAAGGAGCCCTTTTGATTCCTTGTTTGGAGCCTTATGTGTGGGGGAGAGGATGGCCTTTCTTGGGCAACACATGCATACAATATGAACCGCCAGTCTCCACTAACAAATTACTGTCTTGGGCTTTGCCCCATCGTGTTTGCTACAGGCTACGTATTGTTTTACTTGAGTTTTATATCTCAAATGATAAACTACAGAAACTTAAATCTGCTAGACGAGTGCATTCTGTTTTTTTCGGGAATCTAAATTCTGTTTTACTCTTGAACAGCACTAGTTTTGAATACAGTTTTTTTGTGGTTTAGCTTTATTGAGTTTGAATGCATATTCCTAGGAGAGGGTACTGTTGCTTTTGGAGATTTTATGGGGTATGGATGACTAATATTTTCCTTGCGCTGTAGAACTTTTTGAACATGATAATCCTAGGAGAGGATACTGTTGCCTTTGCACTGAATGGATAAGTTATCTCTGCTTCTGATTGGTGTTTACTCCTTCATGCAAGACATCCAAATTCCGAGATAAATACTGTTCCAATCTAACAATCTGTGATTTGGCCTGATCCTTCCTTCCATATGTGGATTTGATGAGCTTTGCAATAGCTTGCCTCAGGTGTGGGTCTGATATGCATAGAGCCGTAAAGTTCATTTTTCCTTACTTCCCATGTTAGATTTATCATCCATGGCTACATTCTAAAAGAACCTTACTCCCCTGCAGAGATTGGTCCATTATCCCTGGAGGGTGAGCTGATTGACAGCTGCACCTGAAAATGTCTGATTGCTCTTTCTTTCAACCCTGGAAGTCAAACGGAATATTGAGTGGTAGCATGGTTCTAACAAAAGCAAGGTTTGCTCAGATTCATATCTAATACCTTGCATTTGCTTTGCTAAAAAAATACCTTGCATTTGCCCTTGCCTCTTGCACATGGCCCTTGGATAGGGAAAAACTGCTGCTTTTCAGTTCATATGGTTTTGCAACTTTTGTTGAATCACTCTGATTTCAGGAAAGGCGTTTGATCACTCTCTTGTGGTACACAATGATGTTGCCAAGTGCCAATGGAATGGGGATTAGGGGAAGATAAAGCATGACATGTGGTGTGGGTGAGACCGTGAGGTACAGAATATTTCACCAATGCTCTGCATTTTATCATCAGCGCTGCATGCCTAAACAGGGAAACTACAGCGAGATTCTCTTCGCGTCCATGGTAAATCCTGAAACTGGGGGACCTGAAATCTTTAAATTGAAAAAAAAACTGAAATTTTTATTTCATGGAGTACAATTTTCCAAGTATAACCTAAACCAAATACGAGTGTGCTACTTGTATCACTATAAGCACGGAAACTAATATGAATTGACAGGAAGCCGAATATTATTCTACAAATTATAATCTGGTGACTTTGCCGTCCGGTTAATTGGAACCAGTGATTTGAACATCAGATTGTTACCACGTAATAACAAAAAAAAAAAATGAGCTTGGCATCTTCAATATAGTTGCTATGTATGAGGTGGGAATATATGCATGCAAGATGCATCTTTAACCAGTTCTTGTTAATTATTCATGAATTCGCACTGGATCCTCGAGGAAGCGAAGCCGCGTACGTGCAATAGCAAGATTCCAAAGCCTACCCCCTTCAAATTCGCGTAGCATTCGTCTCCTAGGATTTGACCTAAACACCACGTTGTTAATCTCGCTCTGTCAAAATTAGGACTGCTAATTAGATTGCCGGAAGAGTATTGTCGAAGCAATGGATGTTTTAGTTTCTTTGTTTGTAATTGCAGGAGGAGGTAGCTAGCTAGCCCCCTATAATCATGAATCAAGCTTTGGCCACACCACAACCCGAGTAGGCCCATATTAATATAATCCGATTGGTCTTTCATGTCTGCAAACACCACTTTGTCGGTCTTACGGCCTTAATCCCCGGTCAAATGGCTCCACCAAATTACAAGGCTAATCAAATCGTACGGAAGCCGAATGCAGTTTCTTTTGCCTCACCCCCGCCACAGAGTCTATGACCTGTGGGCCACGTGATCTTTTTAAACTTTGTTTCAGCCACTATACCATAAGATTAGCGAGTAAGTGTGGTTTAGCTAGGGATGGTTATAGAAAATGGTGGTCCACGAGATCCCAACTTCCAAGCCCACTTTCCTCCCTTCTTTTACCTTCCGCCACAGCCGTTGCGGCCTCGCACGTCCGCATGTACACCGCCTGCACGTGTGCACGCACGCCCTTTGCGTAGAAAATCCGGGGCACGCACACGTGGCGGGATCCGGGGTGGTGGGCCAGGCCCCGGCTGGTGCCCAGCACGTGAGGGCGTCTGACACAAGGTAAATGCGGGGAGGCGCCTCACGTGCGGTGCATCGGTGGCCGAGCCCAACGGGGATCCCGTGTGGGTGCCATCCCCTGTGGCCTCCGCTGTTGCTGCTGGATTAACTGGGCCGAGCTCACGGTGGCTAGACCTCGATCCTCTCGTAATTTTTTTTTTGTCGAGATCTTATATGGAAATCTGCAGCCGCTTCACGAATCTCGAGCATTGTTTTGCGTATATTTTAAAGCTCGGTGCCCATCTGGTGCAGAAAAATTGTGGAGGCGGTAGAGAAAGTGCTGGTTAATTACAGCAATGGTTTTGGCAAGTTGCTGGCTCACTTGTTGGTTTTATAACATCCATGGAGGAGTAGTTAGTATCATTCTAAACTGACAATGTTACGTGTTTGCTCGCGTTCGAAAAACTAGAAGTGCTCGTTTTGGTTGCTCTTTGCACAGATTCACGCACACACCGAATAAAAGAAGAAAACAACGCACTGCCTTAAACTTATCACGATATAATTGTGCTTGATATCTTGTCTCTTCACTTTGATGATGGAGAAGCAAACAAACCAACCGAGAACTAAGCTTAGCTCTGGTAGCATCTTGATCGTGGAAGTTATAGGTTGGAAGTTCAACTCCCGGTTCTTACGAGTTTTGAGATTCATTTCTAAAAATTATTAGTAGCGAGTATGCACACGCGTGTGTCTTAATGTTACTATGTAGTTTCTAATGTGTGTTGAGGTGCATGCGTGTGTTAAAAAAGTTATTGCTTTTGTTTCTAATGGAATGGAAGTGAGAGAATTTCCCCTTTGCAAAAAGTAAATTATTTTGGTTTTTAGAATTTCTCAAAACCTAAAATTTCAAGTGGGGAATTTTGGTTTGTACTAGAATTATAAGTTTCGGAATATACTAATCTTTGTATATAACATTGAGGTCGGATGGTGTATGCTGAAACATACGATTTTATAGGATTTTTCCAAAATTTTCAACTGTCAGTCTTCTCGTTTTTCTCATTCTTCTCCTTGTGACCTTGAGACCGATAACGAAGTTGTAGTCGGGCCGAGAGGCCCAACAATATCTTGCAGCGGGTAGCCCACCAGGTTGCTCTCGCTCTATGCTGCACGGTGGCCTGCGATCTCATAGCCCAGTTACGCCTGACAGCTATGGTGGCCCATGCCCAAATAGAGGCCTTGGACTTAAGGCTCTCTCCAACAAACTCTCCTAAAGATCCCCCACCCAAAAATAGGGGACAAATTCTTCTCTTACGTATGGCAACAACATTCCCCATTCCATCCTCTAAAATAGAGAATTGCTTCTCATTCCCTTATATGAAGGGATTCTATCTCCTTCCCCTATACAATTCTCTATATAGGGGGATGCTGTTGGAAATGAGAAAAATATGGGGACATATTTTTTTCAGAGAAAGCCTGTATATGAGGCTATAGGGGTCAAATTTAGGGATCACTGTTAGAATTAGGCTGAAGGCGGAGACGCTTCACGACCCGGACCAAGCAGCAGAATCAGGGATGGTGACAACTGATAACTGACAAAAGAACGTCAAAACCATCACAAATTATTTATTTTTATTTATCTTCCCTCACCGGATCGCAAAAAAATTATCAGTTACTGAAATCAAAGTTTCGAATATTTAGCCGTCAATGTTTACACATATTTACGAGATTGGGCATATAAAGAGATGAATTGTGGAGTTTAAGGCCTTATCTTTTGAGATGAATCGGATGCGATGGAGGTCGCCCTGGGCTGCTCGTCATCCGTAGCCTCGTTGTCATCAATAAATAAACAAATGATGCATGTTTTGTAGACCCCTGCGAGGGATTTGGGGTGCTCTTAGATGCAGAGATGACAAATAATATCCGCTTACATGATTCATAAGTAAATTACCACTTTCTATTTGTCTCTAACGAAGACCTCTGTGTTGAAAACGTATTTAAAACTCATATTTACCGAGTGTAGTTTAGAAGTTCTTTAATAAATGGGAAAATACCTCGTATGTAACTGTAAAAAATGAAAATACCCTGTATGCCATGCCCACACGTCATAGACTCAGACGGTCCCGCATGTCATATACACAGGATGGCATACAAGGGATTGAAATTTTTTTAATAAATCTAGAATAAACAAACAGGAGACACAGACGGATGGATGAAGTATTGATGTTTTTTTAAAAATCTTTTTCATAGCATAGACTAGGTTTTCAGCAGATGGGCCATACTTGGCCTTTCAAAGGCCCATCTGATTTCCCAACACGCCACATCTCTCATCTGTCTTGTTCTCTATGCTGAAACCTCTCTACTACTGCATCATCTATAACTGATCATACAGATTGGAGATGATGGAGATGGAGATGGAGATGGAGATGGTCAGTGGTGGAGGTGTTGTAGGCTGAGGTTAGTGGCAAGGCCAGAGGGTGTGCCTTGTGGAGTACATGAACATCCAGAGTTGCGAGGGGATGGATATGCAGATTTGTCACTGTGGTGATGGTTTCAGAGCACCCACGGTGGCACAAAACAACGGAGGTAATGGCTTGAGTTGAGTAGTAGCGGAGCTCAGGCCAGGGCGCTGTGTGGCTTCATCCCCGGCCATTGGCCGCTCACGTGTCCCCCCAAAGCCCATACTACTTTAGTAGCCCAGTTAATTAAGGCCCAACTAATCATTAACAAAAATTGCTAATTCCGAGTATTCTTGCTTAGGGGTGGAAACGAGCCGAGCCGAGCTCGGTCAAAAACGAGCCGAACCCGAGCCGGCTCGCTATTTTAACGAGCCTCAAAAGTAGGCTTGGCTCGAGCCGTTCCGAGCCGAGCCAAATTTGTCCGAGCCCGAGCCGAGCCACGAGTCACAGGAGTTTTTGCGTTCAAAATGTGTAAACGAGCCGAACCGAGCCGAGCCCGAGCCGGCTCGCTATTTTAACGAGCCCCAAAACTAGGCTTGGCTCGAGCCATTTAGATGTTCTAGCCGAGCCCGAGCCGAGCCAAATTTGTTCGAGCCCAAGCCGAGCTGCGAGCTACAAGCTATTTTTCCAGCCCTATTCTTGCTCGATGGTCCGAAAGGAGTTACATCGCCTTCTATATGTCATAAATAGGGAAAACAAAGAAAGAACCAATAATTATTCGATTGAAAATCCAAATAAAATGTAGTATAAGGTAAGAATTTTAGGGGGAAATGGCAGAAACGAGGTTTTAGGGAGGGAAAATTTCAATGTTGATTTGGGGTGTATTTTGTTACCTGAATGAGATGGTACATGTATGGGATGGTACAAAATTTGTATCCATCCATGTGTTTGGTTGGGTAAACTGTACCAAATCATCCTGAACGATGGGATACAGAAAAATAGAATATTCTATCAATATGTTTTATGACTTCGTTCGCTCGATTTGGTCGAACGACACCGTACAACTTTCTCTCGCAAGCTCTTTCTTCTTCTTAATTCATATTTTTTATTTTATAGCATACCTAATTTCAAATTCATTTCAATTTTGAATTCGATTTAGATTTGAAATTCGTTTTAAATTTTAAACCTGTTTTCATTTTTTAGATTTTAAATTTAAAAATATGTTTGAATTTAAAAAAATTGATTTGAATTTTCAATACACCTTGAATATTGAATTTAAAATTTGATTTGAGTTTTCAAAATAAAATTTGAATTTATTTTTTGAATTTGGGTTGAATTTAAATTTCAAATCATTTTTTTTAACTTGCTTGAATCCTGAATTGAAAATACGATTTGAGTTTTGAATCTAAAATTTAAATCTAACTTAAATTTGGTTTGAATTTTGAATTCAAAATTTAATTTAAATTTCAATTTGATTTAAAAATTCAAATGTTAAATGTAGTTTGAATTTAAAATCCAATTTGAATGTTAAATTTAGAATTTGGTTTGAATGTTGAAGTTTAAATTAAATTTAGTTTAAATCATCCAAAAAAATCATGCGTAAGGTTAAATTTTCTCAAGATATAAAGTGTTATTTGATGGTATTTGAATACTTGAGCCTTTCTACATCACCCCATTCGAGAAGCAAACAAAGTCTTATATGATCCTGTTAAGCCAACCAAACATCTCACTTGAATCATACCATACGGGACCATCTCATTCAACTTGTAACATCTCATACAGGTTCAACCTGATACAAACAATCAAACACACCCTTGGATTACGATGGATTGCATTATTTTAAAATTTTAGTAAAAGAATTTATTCCTTTATACGAGGAGTGAAAGAGTAATTTTGGCATTACTCCGTTAGTTTTTCGGATAGCAAGATACCATTGTTAGTGTACGTGTGACACTTATGTATGGATCAACAAATTTTCAGAGATCAAATTTGACGACAATCGAATCGCCGAAACTTCGATATGGAAATGATTGAAGATATACGAGGAAAGTAATAACGGCTATAGAACGCCAAATGAAGAAAGCAACGGCTCGGGTTTGGTAAATCGTGCACTCCCGGGATCTGCAACCCGTAGATCGTGGCTACGGTACGCGGTTGCGTAGCTCTCATCAATCGCACCCTCCGCCTCTTCGTCTTCCTCCTCCGATCTCCTCGTGCCGAGATCTCCACCCGAACAATCCACCGATCGATACTCGCAGCGAACAATCGAGCGACTTTCCCGGCGTGAATCCTCCGCCCCGCCGGCCGGCCCGTGCCGTTTGAACCTTGACGCACGCCGTGTTGACCAGCAGCTTCGATCGGCGCCCATTCCGGCGGCCGCGACCATGGCGGCGTGCCGGTGTCGTGCGGCTCCTCTCTCCCCGCTCTTCTTCCTGCTCGCGTCCTTGGTCGCCGGCAGCGCGTCAGGTAGTTGATGGTCATGGTCTCTTCTGCCTTCAGCTCCCCTGCTCCATGCTTCCATCGATCGCGCTTACCAAAGGAGGCACGCGTGTGATTGCCTTTGATGGCAGCGGCGGCGGCGGCCGGCGAGAACTCGTCCTTCGTGCTCGCGGCGGCACGGACGTACCGGAAGGATCCTCTCGGCGGTTTGAGGTACTACGCCGGCGGCTGGAACATCAGCAACGAGCACTACTGGGCCGTGAGTTCCTTCTCGATCCATCTCCTTCGTGTTCTTAATTCGTCTTCGTCTGATCGGCGATCGATCGGCGATCGATTCTTGAGTTTGTCGCAGTCGGTCGGCTTCACCGCGGCGCCGATCTTCACGGCGGCCGCAGTCTGGTTCGCCGTGTTCGGCATCGCCCTGTTCCTATCCGGCTGCCGCTACTGCTGCTGCCCCAGCCGCAGCGCCTCCTACTCCCGCGCTACCCTGGTCGCCTCCCTCGTGCTCCTCGTCGCCTCCACGGCCGCCGCCATGTAAGCTCCCCGACCACCTCGCCGCCGTTTCCCATGTATCACTTCTACTAACCGGTGGTCTCTCTCGCCGGGGTGCGCGATGCAGCGCCGGGTGCGGCGTGCTGTACGACGGGCAGGGGCGCCTCCACGGCAGCACGGCGGCGACGGTGGACTACGTGGTGACGCAGTCCGGCGACACGGTGACCAACCTGCGGGGCTTCTCGGGGTCGCTGGTGGCGGCGAAGGCGGCCGGCGTGGGGCCCGCCTCGCTGCCCGCCAGCGTCAAGGGGAGGATCGACGAGGCCGTGAGCAACGTGAGGTCGGCCGCCGACGAGCTCGCGGCGCGCACGTCGAGCAACGCCGCCAGGATCAGAGCCGCCCTCGAGACAATGTGCGTTACAAGGAACCACGTATTCCTTTGCCGTCAAAAGAATCAAGAACCCCTTCAAAAAGAAATTCAAGACCAATCCATTTTTTTTATTTTTTTTTTACGATTTGCAGAAGGAAGATTCTGATTGTTCTTGCAGCTGCAATGCTACTACTCGCTTTTGCCGGCCTCGGTGAGCACTGATCGTCACTAAGAACTTTCACATTTTGAAAAAACCCAAATTTTCACAGTGATATTGATACTTGCATTGCATTGTTGCAGCGTTTTCGTTGTGTGCATTGGAATCAATTGTTTACGTGTAAGTACTATCTTCAACGGTTTTTTTATATAAATCTTATAGAAAACAAATGTCTATGCCTTTCGATCTAGCTGCTCATATTGATTTGTCTTATCATACTACCGTAATAGTATTTATATTACCGTAATAGTATTTACATTGGGATTGGTTTCACATTAGGCGACTGAGAGTTATTTATCTCTTAGTCGATTTTCTAGACCGCTGATCAAACGTCTCTATAGTACATATAAAAGATCTAACACGGTAGAATCTAGCTACGTGAAAATCGACCGAGACTTATTTAAAAATCAGTCATTTGAGAAGCAGCAAAACCGATTTATATTAGAATAAATTGCACCTTTTATGTCCTTGAAGTTGTCATGTTATTTAGCTGGGAACAAAAAAAATTCCAGAACAAGAAAAATGAGTACATGGAGTTGCGTTACCATTTCAATTAAGTTCGAAATGATATCTATGGAGAGAGTGATTTTGGTGCCACGGTTGTCTAGTCAACATAATATATGGTAATAAATGTCCGTGTCATTTTAAACCAATAAAAAATTTGAGTTTTAGATATTTTTACAGTTATTTCATGCATTTTTATTTTTTTTAAGAGTTTTAGTTTTTTAATGAACATTTAGATTTACTATTTTTTAAACTACTTTTCTTAGTTTATTTACGGTTTTAATTTAACATTTAGATCTAACATGCAGGTTGGTGTTCCTGGGATGGATTCTGGTTACGGCGACGTTTGTGCTGTGCGGCACTTTCCTTCTCCTGCACAAGTAAGCTTCACTCTTTCACTGCGGCTGCTGCATGTTGCTTGCAAGCTATGCTATGCTAGTTTGGTTGCTGTAAAGAACTAAGTGCAGCCTTAATTTGAATTTAACTGGAAAAGGTTCAAATTCTTCGCAAGAATCTAGAAAAGTTTTAATGGTTTGAAATATCTTCTACGATTTTCCGATCTGCAAAATTTCTGGGAAATTTACATGCTCTAAGTAGAGCTATATATGAATTGCCCATCACACATGGATCAACCCAAGTAGATTGCAGTAAGCAGATTTCCCTTTCATATCTACCGTTCCAGACACGACAAGTTGGTAGTTGTTTGACCATGTTCCACTATTCATACGATGTCTCACAACATGTTTATTATTGTTCGACCATGTTTTAATATTATTACGATGTCTCGATCTTCTCTCGTCTCACTTAAATATGTTAATATATAAGTCCTTGCTCGCTTTTGAGCATCGCATTTGGACCGTCTTTTTTTCTCTCTCCCTCATCTCTCTCACTTGTGCTACTGCCCAACTCCACCTCCACCCGTGTCGACAATCACCGGCATGCACCATCGTTCACTATCGTGTCAAACCCTAAAGCCTTGCTACCACCGAACCATGTCGCTCCGCCTTGTTTCCACTATCATGCCCCTGTCACACAACCACCGTATTGTCCACTTGAGTCGTTGTATCCCTTAAGGCTATCATCCGGTGTGGCTCGTCGAACAACAGAAGACGGTGTGGTGGCTCGTCGAGTGAATTGTCACCCAAGCAACTGTCAGTGAGCAAGTCCATAATAGTAAAAAATAGTGCACAAATTTTAGAGCATTATCTGTGGTCATGAATGCATCTTGACCAAGGTTTTAAATCTTCGGCTATAGCGGCTATAGCGGGAGGGTCCAGCTATTGAAAAAAATTGGCTATAGTGGACTATAACGTTGTTTAGCCAACCATAACCCGAGATTTAAAACACTGGTCTCGACCTGCGGCTACCTTTGGGTCTGCATTTCTGTATTAGGATTTTTTTAAAAGACGTGACTAAGCTATTTCGAATTGTTCTAACTGGATTTTTGATGTTGCAGCGTGGTGGGGGACAGCTGCGTGGCCATGGGCGAGTGGGTGCAGCACCCGCAGGAGCACACGGCGCTGGACGACATCCTCCCGTGTGTGGACACCGCCACCGCAACGGAGGCGCTGGACCGGAGCAAGGAGGTGAACTACCACCTCGTCGCCGTGCTCAACGGCGTCATCTCCGGCGTCTCCAACCGCGACTTCCCGCCGCAGGCGGCGCCGCTCTTCTTCAACCAGTCCGGCCCGCCGGTCCCGCTGCTCTGCAACCCCTACACCCCGGACCTCCGCGACCGTGCCTGCGCCGTCGGCGAGGTCGCCCTCGACGGCGCGGAGCAGGCGTGGCTGGGCTACGTGTGCCGCGCCCCCGCCGCCGCGCCGGAGATGTGCGCCACCGCCGGCCGACTCACGCCGACGATGTACGCGCAGCTCGTTGGCGCGGCTAACGTGAGCTACGGACTGTACCACTACGGGCCGATCCTCGCCGACCTCGTCGACTGCGCGTTCGTCCGCCGGACGTTCCAGTCCATCGGCGGCGACCACTGCCCCGTGCTGGGCAGGTACAGCGGGCAAGTGTACCGGGGCTTGCTCGCCGTCGCCGCCGGCGTGCTGCTGTCGCTGGTGCTCTGGGTCGTGCACCACGGGGAGAGGCGGAGGAGGAGAGACGCCATGGAGCTCGTCTCGCCGCCGCCGCCGCCGCCGTACAAATTTTATGCTGAGGAAAGAGCGTACTTGAAGAGCCCGAGAAGGTCGTACACCTGAAATGCATCAGTTCAGGCCTTCAGGGCTTCGGTGCATGGCTGCATTTGTTTATTTTAGATTATGGAAATATATTCCGGTCTCTGCGTCGCATAAGTTAGTGTTCGTAAGAAGAGCAATAATTAAGCAACGTATTTTCTACTTATGTCGGATAGAATGAGAGGCAAAAAGGAGGTATAATTCATGCTGTGCCCTGAAGTTGTTTAGTCTTGACTAATTTGTGTAAAGTTCAGAAATATTTTGACAACCGAATAACCGATAAATGTTCTTTTCAGCCAAACCAAATGAACAATACGATGAGTTGTTGATAATATGAACTTCGAAAAGCTTTTTAAAGTGGCTTCAGGAAGTCGAAGCATTTGATTCGACCTAGTTTCTCAGTGACTCAAATAACTTCGACAGACTACTCCAGCAAAGTCAAAGCATTTGTTTGATAGAAACAGCTAAAAGCTAGGTTATAAGAGCATTTTCTCTCTCTATACTTAACTTGGATTGATCCAGACACAATTTACACCTCCTTTTCACTATGCATGTGCATTTCTCTCTCTTCTATTAATACAACCACTATTTACACAATCCTTTTAATATACATGTGTATTTCTATCTCTTCTATTTCAATTACTAAATTAGTATATTCTTCCCTAAATAATGGTAGGAAGTTTTTTCCCTAGAAAACCACAAGATTCTTCTCACCTACTTCCTCTTACCCTTATCCTTCCCTTCTCTTGGCAAATTACCAAACACGCCCAAAGAAACTAGAGGTGGAAGGAATGATGGCTAGGAGATAGGCGTGACAAGAAAAGGATTTACAGACTTAGTGCATTACCATCAAGTTCTCTAAAATGTTCTTTAAAATACTATTGCGGATAGTCTTCGGTCTTTGACGATATAGCAGAGTCTTTATCTTAATCTTTAAATTTAAAGACCCTCCAGATTCTCTATATTTAGAGACTCAGAGGATCTCTCTATCTTTTTAAGGATATAGACTCTGTTAGAGATGATGAAAATATAGATAATGAATAGTGTTTAAGAGGATCTCTATATCATTTTGAGGATATAGACTCTGTTAGAAATGATAAAAATATAAGGAATAAATAGTGTTTTAGAGAAATGATATAAAAAATGAAATATAGAGATCATGCCGACCGACGATGCTCCTATCATTTGTTGATAGGGAGACAAAGGAGAAACCCTAGCCGCTAGGCGAACCAGGAGAATAGGCGACTCCGTCACAGATCCATATCACAGAAAGACTTATGATCTGTTTGCCTTTCCTTGCCTGGCGAAGAAAGGCAAGTCGAGCAAAGGACTGTATCTTATCGCGCAACTTGTATATGTACCCATTTACCGCGTGCTCCCATCGAGGTGGGCAGTCGGAAAGACTATCACAGATTCACATATCACATGGCATGCTCATCTTAAGCATTCCAGTATTCCACGCAATTCATTGCTCCAAAAAAAAATCTATGACAGAACGTAGAACTTAGAACACGGTAGGAACAAGTGATTACAGGTCCAATCATCACATTGCATGTCCAACTAAAGGCCTAGAAACTATTCCTTTCTTGAATAGAAGTTGTAACTGAGCCGATAATTTAAGTTCCTCAAATCCTCTCTTATGTCGCTCAAGGGAGCAACACTAAAAACGGAGAGACAAAAAAATATAAGGAAAACCGTGTGCATTGGATTACTATATAATTTACAGTTCTCCCAATGTTCAGCTATTTCAAAAGGGGATATCATCTGGATCGACAACCCTAATGTACATACAAGATCTCAAGACAATGTACACTGGTGCACTTTTACACAAAAATGTTGCTATGCCTTACGAAAGTCATCTGGTTCTGGAGACGACGGTGAAGAATGATGAAGCCTCCGTACCACTTCCATCTCCTTTATAATCGTCATCTTCTTCTGAGCTCAGTAGATTTAGGGCTACATATCTAGTCATACAGCATGATGACATTGCCAATGAAACCAGACCAAAACGGCAAATTCAGTTGTGGAATACCCCAAAGAAAGCTGGGGTAGTGCAATATATATACACACTACTATATTGCATTCCCCAAAATGAATCACAGGGGAATAAAGGAATATTCTCTAAATAAATCACAATGGAAGAGACTATGCATTGCGGCTAGAAGTAATGTTACGTCCAAGGCCTAGCCCTAGCCCCAAAGGGATATTGTCAGTTTTCTTACTGTGACTGCAACGCTTAGATGAACCATGTTGATGATGGGATTTTAAGTTCGCTTGTGCATCAGCACAACCATGCTCAGTGCCATTAACATGAAGTGACATGCTCTCACCATTCTGGGAGACTGCATTTCCTGTCATTTGAATCATTCCCATTTCCTCATCAGAATGCAAATGCTGCTCTATCCTCTCAATATCCTCATTGTACCCCTTCAGCAAGAAGTCAGAACAGTTTTTACGGACCCCATGGTCAAACGGATTTCTGAATCGGCCACCTGGGCCTCTGAGATAACTGTATCTCATGGCATTTGCCATCTCATTTGTTGTTATATTCCTGGATATCTGCAAGGTAGGAAATAATAAATGGCCGACATGTAGAGAAAAGTAGGTTAAGGCATTCCAGATACAAGAAGGGAAAGATAGTCCTCAGACCTGAGTAATACTCTCTCTGTCCACTTTTTCGAGGTGTATATTGATTAGATTTGATAGTCTTTGAAGGTAGACTTTGAATTTTAATTTGTTTTATTATATTGTCAGTTGTCACAAAATAACATTATATCAGAAGTAGTGCAATACGAACATATTGATATAACTTTTGTACACTAACAATTCATATAATTTGACTAACTGTTGGTCAAAAGTCATGAAATTTTACTTATACAAATCAAAATATGCCCTGTGGACAGAGGGAGTAGTATTTATAGTGCATCTCATTCTCAACAGACAGAAACAGAAACTCAAAATATTTTTAGTATGGATGCAACATAAAACAAATGACAATACGAAGAATTATGTTGTGCAGAAAGAACAATATCTAAAGTTATATGTGAACCTGGTCTGAATGACTGATGCATTAAACTGAATATACTCGTGTTGATGCCAATACTAGACTAGAGGAATGCAAACAAAATACAGCTAGAATTTGGCATCAAAGGGATAATAGAAACATAATGGCACACATAGGTATGGAAAACAAAAGGAAATGTAGTGTCATTTAAATGGCCATTGAAGAATAGTCTAGATGATCAAATAGTTGCCTGCACAAGTGCACATGACATGTCAATGGGCACTTATGCATATTTCACAAGTGCAAACTAAAAGAACAGACATGCTTTTATTTATAAAGTTACATCCAAAGCTTATGTAGTTATGTACCATGGATTTAATATGTGTGATGGACCTCAAATGGTGTAATGACAGATAAAAAAGGCATGAATACAAACTTGGTTCATACCTGTGATGCTTGAAAAATTGTTAGAGTTATAACGCCAAAGAAAAGGAAGAGATCCATTATAACAAAAGACACTACCCAAGGATGGTTAGTAGCCGAATAGTTAAGCCATCCACCAAATGATGCTGGATAACCTGGTTCTCCTACAATTCCTGTGACAAAAAAAAAGTCAAGAGGATTCAGAAATCATCATAGTACAAATTTTACAGATAACTAAAAAATGCAGACATACTTGTGATGGCTGTTACACCAGTAATGATCATCGCAGAAACTTCTAGGATAAGAAACATAAAGAATTCCCACTTGTTCTTCTGCACTTGCAAACCATCGTTGCTTAGACCAAATAATATTGTAATTTTCCACAGGTGGAATAACAAAGAAAAAAAATGTAACCCATGTTTATTTTATTGTATTTCAAAAAAAATCGTAAATTATCATTTATTTTATGGTGATTTGTTTTACTATTAAAGTTACTTTAAGCATAATTTATATTTACGCATGTTTGCACTAATTTTTTGAATAAAACGAATGGTCAAAGATGCATCCAAAAGTCAACGGCGACTTGTTTTTATGACCAGAGGTAGTAACTCCTAAAGTAGAGGCAGAACATATTATTCACCCATGCTTGATATTTGGGGGTACAGAACAGGTTTAGCCTTCAGGACATTTGATTGAAACATGTTCTTTCTAATCCTGAACTATTGATACATTTAATTTACAAAGATGGAAGTTCAACATACAAAGGAACAAATGAGTACCTTTCCAATGCAGTTTGACACCCAAGGGCAGTGATGATCGAATTGCTCTACACAACGATCACATGTAGAGCAGTGTTTTGAGCGTACAGGCCTAACAATCTATTGGTAATAGACAAATCAGATTTTGACCACAAGGTAAAATTTGCTCAGAAGAGACCAAAAGGTAAAAGATAACAGGTTAAGTTTCCAAATGAAAAAACAAACCCTTACTTTGCAAGTTATACATAGTTGAGACCAATTGCCAGCCAGAAGTTCAGGGTTCTCTAGACCCTTCCTAAGCAAAGGTACCTAGATATGCGAACACGTTCGATTAACAATCCACATTTTGGGATGACGTAACTTTTAAGAGGTACCAATCTAATAACAAAAAAAAGCGGATTAAAAAATGACAGAAAGCCACATTGGCTTTCCAAATCTTTCAAGCTTACATCATCTCTTTGATTTTGCGAATCTCTAGTATTCTGGTTGATGTAGCCAGGATCTTTCCTGCATAACAAAATGTCCAATTTTTAAGATGATAACAATCACATGCATTAATTATATTAGAATTTCCACACAGCCTTGATACTTCATAGAAAATACAGCAATCTAGTATTAACTGATATATAAATTTGTAATCAAACCTATGAATTCCAGCAAACAAGTCATGTTTACCTTTAACAAACATGCGATGGTACAAAATAATTATGTAATATGTGAAAATTATATGTACGAAACCTATTTCTTTTAAAAACTGCCTTAAGAGGTTCTTTTCGAGCAAAAAAACTGCCTTAGAGTCAGAGACTTAGAGGTCACGACAGGCAACTTGTCATATCGTACTGTTTTTTATTTCCTTTCTTTTTTTACTAATGGTACAATGATGAAATGTCTACCTGATACATTTGTAAAACATAACCAGTCCAGCAGTTGCAAGGAAAACTCCTAGCCATGAAAACAATCCAAACAGTACTGTCATATTTGTGTTATATTGCCCTGCATAGAAGGAAATAAAATAGGCACCATATTATGGAAGATCGAAGCATCTGAAAGACATAATAATGGTAAATTACCTGAGATAACTGAATGCATGTATGTAACCAATAAGCCAATAATAATACACCAAAGAAGAGGGGCGAGCCCTAATTTTGATAGTTTCCCAAAGTAACTGTTCCCAGTACATCCTCTTTCATATACCCTTCTAGCATTCCCCTGCATAAAGCCAAGTCCATCCTTAGTATTCCCCTGCTGTAGAAGTTATTTTATATTATGGCCAATGATGACCACTGTAACTCCAAAATAGACAAAGGTACATTCAAACAAGTCAAAAGCATTCGTAAAAAAAATGTACACGAATACATTGAACAATGGCGGTCAGTAGTCACAATTTCCCACTTTGGTTACCTTCATGTCAATGCCACTAAATATTATTCTGTAACACGATTTTAACCATTTTCTGTGGCAAAAGGTGTCATGCACGGTAGGAACTTAAACCAAATCTATCAAAAATGGCAGTGCCATCGAACAAATGCATTCTCCACCAATACTGGTTACTGAAAACTACTTGTTGTCAGAGATAAAAATGATTGTCAAGGAAGAACACAAGCAAATCATCAGCACAAATAAACAAGGAGCCCCACAGTAATATGTTTTATGCGATTTAATTAAAAAAGTTATTACTACATAGAAACCCTTTATGGGCTTATAGGCTATTGAAATGCTATTGTTAAAAAGTTGCATGAGTGTGCCATTAAATTTTTTTTGATCAATTCATAATACTTACAAGGAAAAAAGCAACTTGCCGATGACTCTTATCAGCAGCAAGTTGGGCTGGAGTTAAGCCACTATTGTCTTTCACCATAAGGTCTTCCTTCTTACCAGCCTGAACTAGCACAGTGCATGACTCCAAATTCCCACGAAGAGCAGCCCAATGTAAAGGAGTACAACCTAGAGAAACCATTTCCACCGAAAGTAAAAAATCAAACTCCCACATAAACCAAATAATAGAGGAAAAGAAATTTCCTTAATGGATTTAAATAAAGGTAAGTTTTAGGAAGAGCTGCAAATTAATTCAATACATGCCTTCTTTATCCTGCCGTGATCTATAAGCTCCCAAAAACAAAAGAAGACGTATGGAATCTGCAAATCCTTTATAAGCAGCCCTACATACATTAAAAAATAAGAATATTGACACATCAATAGAATCATCTGAAGCCATGCCAGATAAACATATTAAGAAGAGAATAGGACAACACCACCGAAGTCATATGTAAAAAATGGATAGGAAAAGTACAAACCAGTGAAGAGGACTTCTTCCATCATTATCAGGGACATCAGGATCAGCATTCCATTTTGCTACAATGTGATAAAGAAAAACTGTCTGACCATACTGTGCTGCAACATGTGTGGTCTGTGACATAATAATAGATTGATTTAGGATTCACGAAAAATACTCTAGCCACAGGCTAATTAGGCCCAGTTCTCTACAGCTTTTTTGACTTATTTAGCTTATCTTCTTATTTGCTTATCTTCATTTAAAATATAAAAATAATTTAATTTTTACAATATGTCTTTTTTCTAGCTCAAAGACATGTCTAAAAACTCTCTAAAACAAGTCAAACAAAGGGGACCCAACGCTCGAGGCCAACTCAGGAAGCTCTCAAAGTTTGGAAATAAGTAAAATAAGATAAGCCACAGAGCACAGGC
The DNA here is from genome assembly GCA_036346415.1 of Raddia guianensis. Lineage (NCBI taxonomy): Eukaryota > Viridiplantae > Streptophyta > Magnoliopsida > Poales > Poaceae > Raddia > Raddia guianensis. The sequence goes on from CM070542.1 coordinate 12,309,923, forward strand.
CACAACTCTTGAATTTTCCTTCAGCAGATGCTTACAAACGAGGACTTCGTCTGCTACCACCTACCAACACCTTAGTTCATTGTTGAACGCTACTACATAAGTAGTGTTAGCACAAATATTACTGGTTGACGTTTGGAGAAAATGCACAGAACAAAATCAAGGAAAATCACCCTTTTCTTTTCCAAAACTCCCCCAGTGTTACAGAAGCTGTCAGTTCTATAGCCAACTCACTTAATACATCATTCACCACACCAACAACTAGCTTGACAAAGTAACACGGTTTTGACTTGCATGTATAAAAAGGTTGGTAGAAAGAAGATTTAAAAAAGGTATAGTGACTTATTAATATTAACAAACAAAAGGTCCATACTTGTATTATGAGGCAAGTAATAAACTTGTGGGAAGGCATATGATCTACTAGCGGAAAATGTAGCCTATATAAATATAAACAAAGCATATTGAGAGATTGGCAAAGGACTGATGTAGCATAGCAATGTTAACTGTTCGGTAGCACATAATCATTACTCGAAGTTGCAACATAACTCAAAGATAATAAACAATTGGCCATCAAGTGAACTACTAACCAAGTGAAAACATCAAGGTGTAAAGGCACCAAAGATGCACTAGAACTAGAAGACGTCATAAAACAGACCTGATATCCATATAAATCAGCGGCATCCACCTTAGCTCCTTCTTTCAGAAGTAGTTCTGCAACTTGAATATGACCACGCACTGCACTCCAGTGAAGAGCTGTTTGCCCTGTATGGTCTGTTGCATTTACATCTGCGCCGTGCTGTCCAGATAACAATCTCAAAAACATCATCCCTCAAAAGCAAACACAAGACAAAAAATGGCACATGCTATAGGCCAGTGAGTAAAACAAACCACACTCAGGTAGTGCATAACTACAGTACAACATATAACACATAATAAAAAAAAATGCAAACAAGGCAATTATTAACACAGTTATTAAGGATCAGTGCAAAATTGCGATGGGTAATCCCAGGCAAATTCAAAGGGGTTGGTTACATTATCTAACAGCTGGATATACCACTGAATGATCCAATCTTGTATAGCCCAGTTTGGTTCGGTGGGATTGCCTCAGAATAGTTTGTTGAATAGTTTGTTCACCCGTTAAGACACAGAAATATGAAGCCAGCAAAATGCAAGTTCAGACCTACCAAGCTACACACAAAAGTCTCCCCATCTGGCTGCACAGACAGTCAGACCTACCACCAGCCGTGACATCCAGCCACATATAACCAAAACAGCATAAAACAAGCTCAAAATCTACACATGCTGGCCCCTTTAGACCATGCCAGCGTCACCAACCCCACAGCAATAAGACATACTGTACTTTCCTGCCATTGCAAGCCAGAGGTACCAAAATCACTCCACATCAGCTCGAGCAATCAAAAGCCCATGGGAATTGCAATAGAAAGTGATCAGTGGTGCCAGCATTAGAAAGCATCATCCGTTCAGCAGCAGCTGCAACACGCCACAGCTGCAGAATCGGCAGCTGGTCGAGAGGCCAGAGATTATTCCCATATTGAATTGCCAAACGATTAAGCATGCTGCTCGATCCCTCGAAGCGCATAAGCATTCACGTATCGTCGAACTCGAATCTACCAAGCTATGGCCACAGCAATCGGGAGCTACGTATCGGGGGAGAAGGGAGCTCCAGGGATCGGCAGGCAGACCTCGAGGATGTACTGGGCGGCGGCGACGCGGTTGTTGAGGGCGGCCCACTGGAGCGCGTGGTAGCCGAGGCCGTCGGGCTCCGTCACCGGCCAGCCCTCGCGCTCGACGAGGCGGTGCAGCTTCTCGAGGTCCCCGTACGCGGCGCCCGTGTACACGTCGTCCTTGAGCGGCTCCTCCCCCGCCGCCGCCGCCTCCTCCTCCCTCGGGGAGGTGGTGTCCTCGAGCACCTCGATCTCCGACTCCATGGGGTGATCGGGGCCTCGGGATTGGGTCGGGGTGGAGGACGCGGAGGCGGAGGTGGCGAGGGAGACCTCCTCCTCCTCGAGGGCGTTTTTAACTTTTTTTTTTTTTTGCCTCGTTTCTTTCGGCCCGTGGCAGCCGCATAGAACGACCCAACGAGTTTACTTTACACTTTGAATTCGGTTGAATTCGAGGTTTCGAATTTGAACTGCCTATGAATACCGAAAGGGTGCGATGGAACATGTACGCGACGGTATTAACGTTTGATTAATTTTTCACTGATAATTTATTTAAATTTAAAATGTTAAAGAAAAACATGCCACTTTAGTCAGGGGCGGAGCAGGTATATCGAGGGGGTGCACAGGCACCAGGGTGCAAGACAAAAACTAATAAAGAATAGGCTAATTGTTCCAACAAATGCATCCCTCAAACCTAATAATTGTGCATCCGGTGGAACAATCCAACCAAGTCAGCGTGCGAGTGAACCCCGACCATTCTTGGTCTAGCTCCGCCCCTGACTTTAGTCCCTCAACTTTTGTGTTTGAACCAATTTAAACCCTAAGATTCAAAACCACTCCTAACTGTTCCTCTACTTGTAAACCCGGTCCGTTTTTGTTTTTTGGCATATCAAAATCAAATTCTAAGGTTGTTTTGCATGACTAAACGTCAATGCGTCAATTTTTATTTATGTGAAAGTCGACGCGGCTAGGTCTGATATTTAAAGTTGCATGTCAAGTTAGTACTTGTGTGAGCAGCCAGCGAGGAGACAGGCATATGTAGCAGCGGGCAAGCAGCGGCAGTATGCGATATGTATTTTTTTAACCAGTTGGGAGCATCGGTGGTTTTGGGATGCTTGTCGGTGAATCGGATGGATTTTCAATCTCAATGTGATACAAATTTTACTTTTTCTCTGAATTTGTTTACGCCATTGGGATTTCATATTCTAAATGTAGTTTCTGTTATTCTCTCCGTATTGACATGTCTATATAATATTGATGATGTGTGGCTTAAGCCACTATTGGTATTGTCAAGCCTTCGAATTTCTCTAGATTCTCCTCACATGTTGGTACCATAATATTTTCCTTTGTGCTGTACATATAATTATCATCTCATCTTTCTAGGCATTTTCTACTTTTTAAGCACAAATTATCGTATGCAACACGTGTTGCTCTTATTTATTTGATGATATATTTGTTTGACACAACCAAAAAAAACTTTCACTCCCCGTCGGCGAACTTGCATGTTCAGTCTTACATTGGTTGAAAAAACCATGGAGGTTAATCATCATCATCTTATCTCTAGAAAATGGAAATACGCCAATGCTGAGTCTGATGACTTATGTAGCTGGTCTCAAAACTCAAAAACTCAAGAGATTCTGGGATGAAAACATATGGCTGAGACCTGGAAGTAGAAGCCTCGAACCAAAAACGGACACCAAGAACACGATGAAGGGTCATCAACTCAGAGGAGCAAAGCATGTCATATAGCTGATATAATGCTCTTTCCCCAGCAAAACTACGGCCTCCGTTCTGTCCATTTCTGTCGCCTCAGAACAGTTTGAAGAGGATGCCGCCATGGGTGGCGAAGAAGGGGGCGAACACGAGGGATTCGACAGCCATGAGCTTGATAAGGATGTTAAGGGAGGGGCCTGAGGTGTCCTTGAGAGGGTCTCCAATGGTATCACCAATGACTGCCGCCTTGTGCGGGTCAGAGCCTTTCGGACCAAGGGTCCTGGCATGCTCTGAAGCTCCAGCCTGATAAGAACAAAGGTTAAAATGCTCAATGCGATCTCATGCACATTTACCGAAAAGAAGAAAACTGTAGTTGGTGTGCAAGACTACCTCAATGTACTTCTTGGCATTGTCCCAGGCACCACCAGTGTTGGATGCAGAGATGGCAATCTGAAAGAAGCGGGAAGTCGAACAGAATATAAGGGGTGAAAAACTTGGATTCAATGATGAAATCCTAGAGCGTTGAAAAACTTTACCAACCTGAACACCAGAGACAAGAGCACCAGCAAGAACTCCAGAGAGGGTCTCCACTCCAAACAAAATCCCAACAATGAGAGGGGTCAGCATAACAAGTGCTCCAGGGGGGATCATCTCCTTGATAGATGCATCAGTGGAGATCTTGACACAGGTTGCATAGTCGGGCCTTGTTGTTCCCTCCATGAGTCCAGGGATGGTGTTGAACTGCCGGCGGACTTCCTCCACCATCTTGAGCGCCGCGCTGCCTACACTCTTCATGGTCATTGCTGAGAACCAGTATGGGAGCATAGCACCGACAATAAGTCCGATGAACACCTTAGGTGTCAGAACGTCAACAGTGGATATAGCAGCACGGCTCACAAAGGCACCAAAAAGTGCAAGTGACACCAAGGCTGCAGAGCCAATGGCAAAACCCTGCAAAAACAAAAATCATGGGATATTTGTAGAAAATTAAACATATTGAAGGTAGTATAAAATTATGTAATCAGAAAAGACATCCAAGCTCTTAGCCGAGAAACATGTGGTATAGAATTCAACAACGTGGATAGTGAACTGTATTTGTTCATGAAAACACCAGGAAGAGCCAACAACCTGTTTTCTGAATCACCATGAAATTATAGTATATGGAATGAGTATGCAGATGTGTACCTTTCCAATTGCAGCAGTTGTGTTTCCTGCAGCATCCAAAGCATCGGTTCTCTCACGAATTCTATGGCTCATGCCAGCCATCTCAGCAATTCCCCCAGCGTTATCACTGATGGGACCATAGGCATCAATAGCAAGACCTGTGGCGATTGTGCTCAGCATTCCAAGAGCTGCCACAGCAACACCATACATGGCGGCAAGGCTAAAGCTGAGGAAAATACTAACAGCAATAGCAAAAATAGGGATGATGACTGATTTGTAACCCAATGCAAGACCAAAAATGACATTAGTGGCAGCTCCAGTTCTGCAGGAATCAGCAACATCTTGTACAGGGCTGAAAGGGTGAACAGCAAATATGTCAAAAAGGTTGGAAGCAAACATAAAGAGAACCATCACCGTCCACCAATCACTAACAAGGAATAAGTACCTGTATGCATTGCTTGTGTAGTACTCAGTAACAAAGCCGATGATCAGGCCAGCCCAAAGACCAACAGCCACACATAAGAACAGCTGCCTGATAAATTTACAGTGGAATGAGATTGCGGTATAAAATTTATTACAAAAATAAGTTTAATCATTAATCCAAAAATGACATACCAGCTTTGCACCTCCTTCTGGGCACCAAAGTTAAAGATGGTGAAGGTGTATGGAAGACCTAACCAACTAACAAGTGCAATGCCAACAGTCATAACAGCAGTGGAAATTATAAGTTGTTTCTTGAGAGCGGGTTCTATTTCATTCACAGCCTTTATCTCAAAGAAATCAGTAGCAAACAAGGTGGTTATCAGACATGCTATAATACCCACAGAGCTAACAAGAAGGGGGTACACCATAGGAGTATATTGATGGTTGATCCCAAAAGAAGAGATTGAGGCTACAACAAGAGCAGCACATGAAGATTCAGCATATGAGCCGAAGAGATCTGATCCCATTCCAGCAATATCTCCAACATTGTCACCAACATTGTCGGCTATGACCTGCAAGTAGAAGAAAAGGCCATTCATCATTTCATTATCATCTCTCGTAGAATGTAATAATACATTCTATAGTCAGACAAATTTAACCACTAAGCAATTACAGTATAGTAACTGTTTTCTAATAGCACCTAAGAATTGGGGTCTTCATATATCAAGTGAAAGATTTCTTACAGCTGGATTTCTTGGGTCATCCTCGGGAATGTTCCTTTCCACCTTCCCAACAAGGTCAGCACCAACATCAGCAGCCTTAGTATAAATACCACCACCTACACGGCCAAAAAGAGCCATAGAAGAACCTCCAAGGCCATAACCAGTAATAGCCTCAAAAAGACCTTCCCAGTCATCGCCATAATAGATTCCAAACAAGTTGATAGCAATGAAAAGAACCAAAAGACCACTGGCAGCAAGCAGGAAACCCATAACAGCACCAGATCGAAAGGCGGTAATAAATGCCTTCCCAACGCCTTTCCTGGCCTCTAAAGTTGTCCGAGCATTTGCATAAGTCGCGATCTTCATTCCAAGAAAACCAGATACCAGAGAGGTAACTGCACCAAGCACAAAAGCTATAGTGCTGAATATGGCATTCGCAAGAGCTGGCTTGCAGGTCTTGTCCTTGCTGTAGTGGCAAGGCTGGCTCTTTGTGCTGAAGCCCTCAACAGATCCAAGGAAGAGGAAAATAAGAATCGCGAAAATGCCCATGAATAATCCAACATACTTGTACTCGGTGAAAAGGAAAGATGTCGCCCCTATTCACAGTAACACAACAGAAAAGATGGCAGGTGAATTTAGCTGCAGAATATGTATTTATGCTTGCTAAGTAAATATTTGGGAAGTTAATCTGCCTGTAGAACTAATCAAGAAAAATTGAGTGGTGATCTATTGATCTAGAAACATTTGTGGAACAGAAGAGCACATCCATTTGTTCAAACATATTTGTTCGTGATTTTTTTGCAAGCCCACAAACATCATCAATGAGCACTCCAAATTTTTTTACAAAACAGATTCTTCCATACGAGGTAAACGATATTAAATTCTTCCACCATCCAACTAATGGCAAAACATATTTATATAAATTACTTTTACAAAGTAACACCATTGTTAGATACTTAGATGATTGCATAATCACAAGGAAAAATGGAGCACAAAGTTGCTTAGAGAATACAAAAACAGATATCAAATCAGACTAGTTGCCATGGATAAGATTAATTACTATAAATGAGAAGATTACTTTCTCAGATTCTTCAAGATAGTCATCATATAAAAGGGACTATGTATCCATTATCAAGGAATTAAGCAATAATTAGGGTTTAACCCATCTATTAGTACTGCTTAGGCATGAGGAGTGTCGCCAGCCTCCTCTCATTCAGGTGAGACAACATTCTTCCTTTGATTCATGACAAAATCATTTTAACACCTTTATTTACTTGATTCAATTAAACACATCCTCCTTACTCAACCATGTGCATTCTACGAACTCCTCCCAACCTTAGCTGTAGAGAAATATACCCAACAAACCACTTTGGCAAATTCTAGCAAACAATTCTAGACAAATTTTTTCCACTGAGTACATTTATTTCCATGAATATTGTATCATTGCTTTATATGTTGTTAAATTCATTAGAAGAATGGCCTGAGTGGAAACAATCTTGATAAAGAAAAATATACGGTGTGTATTGCTGCACAATTTGGTTTGTCCCTGGCTGTTTTGACACGACAATCCTTCTTGGATGCAACTGTTGTGCATTTAATTTCCAATTATTCTATAGATCACAGTTTTATATTATCAGCCCCCAAATTTTGTGACAGCCACCCGTGAACCGTGATAGATAACTCAACCTTTTGCTCTTTTCATGTTGTCAGTCAGAAACAGCACCGTGGACATGTGTCAGCATCAAGCCAATGAGAATACATCACCACAGAACTGCAGACAAATGGTAAACAAATAAAGGCATCTAAAAATAAAAAATGATTTGGTTGGTCAAATGAGAACCAACGAAAACTTATCCATCAAGTCCATACTGCAGCCAAATGGTACTGCAATAAGAGCCAACCAAATCTAATCCACTGAACTTATAATAGTCAAAATATTAACTCAGCCTATGCAAAATAACTCCAAGCAAATTAGGCAGTAAAATGGCACTGCAAATTTGAACATAAGCAATAGCACGACCTTTATCTCTGGTGAGTTCTGTAAAGTCAATCATATGCTAATCTCTAGTGTCAATCATCATCTAACTAAGCAGTCACATCCCCATAGGACATTGCAATCAGCCACACATACCCAGTGTGCCCAGATATTGTCAGAGATGAATACCGTTTAGTTCTTCACTCAGAAAAATCGCAGCTAACACATGTTTCTAGTTATTTTAAAATACATAATGAATCTAGCACTAACATGGTCTTGATTCTTGCGATAAATGGCACCTACCATAGGGCAAGCTATTTCAGTATCAGCCATCTTCTGGATTTCAACAATTTTTTGCACTTTGGCCTTACTTTACACATGTATACTTCCCAACCCATGTGCATCATACCAAGATTTCAATGTCTGATGAATTTACCAAGGCAGTCCAAATGTGCTTCACTGTTTCCCAATAGATGGGTTCTTGTCCGTAATTCAGGTTGCAAGAGTAGCCTGTTGGCGCCAAGGCGGCAGTGAAGATGAGCAACACGTGTTGCAAGAACTTATCTATATCCACTTCTGGCCTTTTTCAGACTGCGAACTTATCCTTTTATATCTTACCCCACTGGCAGATCCGCTCCTATTCTATTACTACCAGTTTGACCAAGAACCCCACACAATCCCGAAAGATACCCAAACTTCTCAAAGACATCTAGTTGGCAAAACCGCTAGAATTAGCTGGGTTTAACAATGCCTAGAGCACAGTAAGCTGAAAATTATTATAATCTGTGCTGCATAAAGTAGCAACAGCAAGTAGTTTAATGCGTTGTCCAGATCCAGACATTAAGGCAAAAAAAAAACATGAATAACTTCAGAAGAGGACTGTAAAAAACGGGATGCATCTAATTTCTCACGTACAAACCGAGCAATCTGCTGCAGTTCAATCAAAGTTATTAGTTCGATTGGAGGTTTCCCTTTTAACCCAAATTACCTTTCAAACTCTTCAAGATCTCATGTACCATCGAAAATAGCATATCAAAGCAGTTCAATTTTCTCAGAGCATCGCATAGCGTAGACAAAAAAAGAACTTGAGAAAAATCAGTTCGATTACGATGAATGCTCCAGCGAATTTCATGCATTTCTAAAGGAAAGAGGAAGAAACAACAAATTTCATTACTCGAAAAAAAAATCCGGAAGCAAACGAAAACGAGTGGCAAATAACCAAATTTCCCAACGAAAACCACCCAACGAAGAATTGCAAGTCGTGCCAGCATCGCGCAAACCACGTTAAAATCCGATCGTTTTCCAACATAACCAAAGAAGGCTCGCTTCGCAATCCCTCAAAACCCTTCCCCGCGAGCGGTGCGTGCGTTGCGTGCGCGTACGCGCGCATAGGACTCACGCAGCTCAGAGTCTCAGACTGAGAGGCTCTCTCACCTTCGGAGATGGCTCTCTGGATCTCGGCGCACTTGACGACAACGTTGTGGTCATTAAGCCCCTCCTCCTCCTCGATGAGGTAGTCGCTCGGGGCGCCGCTCTTCCCGGCGCCGGCGCCTGCGCCGCCCTCCGCGCGCCGCTCCGGCGAGAGCCGCACCTTGGAGACCAGCACCCACTGCAGCACCGCGTAGGCGATGCCCACGGCCGCCGCGACCGGGATGACCACCTGTGTCGCCACCTCCGGCAGGATCGCCGCCGCGGCCATGGCAGAGCAGCACTCCTCCTTCACCTAGGGCTTCGTTCCTCGGTGCTCTCCCCTCGCTCGAATCCGTCTGGATTTCTCCCTCGAACCAGAGAGACGAGGAGGCGGATAGGAAGGAAGGAGCGCGGAGGCGAGGAGAGTGACGGACTGACGGCCTTATAAAGGAATGGGAGACGAGCATCTCACAAGTGGGGAAAATGATCTCCAATTGGATGACCTCTTTCAAATGACATTAAATTCGTGAGTCTTGACACGTATGACACTAAGCACTCGAATTTATAATTTTAGTGACATTTTACCTATTTTTTAGATTTTACCCGTGATTTACATTGTTTTTCTCTAGTGCAATGACTATTTTGCCCTCATCTTCTTCAACTAGCATCCCATCTCCTCCTTTTCCTACTCCGGTGGCCGTGGCCATGGCTTGGCTCAGCCGCCGCCTCGAGCTCGCGCCGCCGACGCTGCTCGCTCGCTTCGCCGCTACCGACGCCGCCTCGAGCTCACGCGGCATCGCCGCCGCCGTCGCCTTCTCCCAACGCCGCCTTGCGCCCCCAACTCAAGACAAAGAAATTTTCTCTCACTAACATGTGGGCCACGTGAGGGCAATATGGTCAAGTCACATATAGAAAATGGGAAAATCGATGGTAAATTGGGGGGAAAATATAAAATGTCACTGATGTCACAAATTCGAGTGCCCGATGTCATACGCGTCAAAGCGAACGAACTTAATGTCATTTGAAACGAGGCCATCGAATTGGGTGTCAGTGAAGTCAATCTCCCCCATATATTCCATTCTTTTCCCTGTCACAACATATAACCTAGTCCTATAATAATTGAGAGAGCTTCACTTTTTGCCATATCCTCTCATCTTGCCATGCCAATCGCAGAGAACATATTCCAACAGAAAGGGATAAATTCGGATGAGATGATCTTTTTAAAATGCGCGAAATTCCTTTCACGGCGTAGCTTGCATGGAACGCCACCGAAGAAAACAACAATATCTTGCTATGAGCAATAAGGACCACCGGGAGAAAAATTGGCCCAATCCTGTCAAGATTTCGCCGTTGCGCAAATCGGGAGAAAAATTGGAAGTTTTTGAGGATTATCCTAATATGTTTTCATTGTTTTTGGAGAGGTGGCAAAGATGCTGACAAATCTAGCCATTCATCTCTTGAAGGTAGGATTGAAACTATTTTTTTTTCTTTCCTCCTGTTCTCTCTCATCTATGACCTATCGATTGGCATGGGCCGCCGTGTGTGGGCAAACAATGACTTAGGATAGAGAGAAATATTAAAACACTTTTGTTTATTGCACCTTAAATATGGAGTGGTGGTAGATGCCGCGCCGCATTATCTAATGCCAACTATTGGATGAAGGTTGACTCCAATTCAAGGTACTAAGAGGTATCAAGGCCCTTGGGAAGCGATGAACATGTTTACAGTGGTAAGGTTGAATGAATAATCTGGCTAAGTTAAAGTGGATGATTGTTAAGCTAGATTTTAAAAGGTTTTTGTATTTGCATTTCGAAGCTGGTCTATTATATTTTTCTTATACTTAGAGCAGGCGCACTATTAGGCGGCCGGCATCATGTGCAAGGCAAGTAGGAAGAAAAAATTTGAAATGCGAGAATCGTGCATGGGCAAGGCGGGCGGTCAAGCAGGCGACGAGCGATTAGACGCTGATGCAGGCAACTTTGGTTCCCCTGCTGGGATGCTCTTAATAACTTTGTTAGGTGGTTTTATGAAAGAAAAAACTAAACTAAAAAATCAAATTATTTTTTAACAAATAAATCTAAACCATTTTGAACACGTTGCATATGTGAACCTGGACGCCACCCATCTCAGACACCATGCAACATATAATCTGAAGATGGATATGAGATAAACCAGCCCCGGATCATACGAACTTAGGCCACAATAAATTGAACAATTCAGCTCACTAGTAGTGTCCATCCTGCATGCATCGATCCTTCAGCAATTAGAGAAGAGAGGAGAACTTGTGTTCCCAACGTGTGATCCTGTGAGTGGAAGTAGCCATCCTTCTCAGGTTCCATGGAGTGAAGAGTACTGACCTGGCTCTGAAAGATATATATGCTTCCTGCCTGCTTGTACCGTCCTGCGTGCTCCAATCCAACTGGTCCTCTTATCTCTTTCAGGCAATTGCAGTACCTGGTAGTGGTACTACGATTCTACGACAGGTTTGTTCTTTAGCTAGCTCTATCTGGGTGGTCATTTCCAAGAGCTAATTAGAACCTTTTTTTTGCTTTATTATCTCGGAGATGATCTTATTCGTTGTTTGGTTTCGTTTCGTTTGGTTGAACTAAAATTTATTATTTTTATACAGACCATTAACTATAGCATTTCGTAATAATTTTTCGGGTTTCTGTGAAGTTTTTAATCAAATATCTTTACAATGTATTATAATATTTATTTATTTTTTACTTTTTTCAAAAAAATAAATTTTGACACTGAATTGAACTAAACTGTGACTCATAGAAGACGTAACATAATGAGCAAACATATTTCATGCCACCAAACAAATCGAGCTCTATTATTTGCCATTTTTCCCTATCAACCTCTTCTCTAATATGTCAAAAACATTTTCCCCGTGTAAATGGACGCATGCCTCATGTACGCACATCTCTCTACCTCCTTTCCGCGTCTCTGATGTATGCTTGAGAATTAAATAATTATCCATCTCTATTGCTTTCTCACATTCTCACACAATCTTCTGCACAATCATGCAACAATTTTAGCAAAGGAAATCACTACAAGAATCAGCCAGAATCTTGAGGATCAGATGTCTTCTCGAGGGTGCCAAAACTGGCCCTCGCAATAGTAATCCATTTCTCGAGTGCCACTAAAAAACCCTCGAGAAAGAGCACGTTTCTCGAGGTTAACGAGCAACCCTCGAGAGATCATTATATGGGATGGAGTGAGACAGACGGTCGTTTGATCCTTGAGGGTCTGACCCTCGAGAGACCTGTGCGCAATAAAAAAATTCCACCAGCTCCATCCACCGAGGCCCAACTATGCGGCGCGATAAAAAAAGTCCACCAAGACTCTCTCTCTCTCTCTCCTCACTCTCAGTCTCTCTCTTATCCTCTCCCACGCCCTCGTTCTTATCCTCTCCCTCTCTCTCAGTCTCTCCTCGGCGCGGCGGAGGGCAGCGGAGTCCCATTGTCTCCAAGCGGGCGGGCTCGGCAATGGGGCGTGGCGTGGCGGCGCGGCCCGATCACAAGACAGATCAGGTGAGTGGCGGCTGGATCCGCCGCCCCTCCCCTCCTCTATCTCTCTCTATCGCTCTCTTTCTCAAATCCCCTCTCTCTCACAACGGCGGTAGCGGGGAGCCGCGCCCCGACCGACGGTGAGCTCCGGCCTGGGCGGCGGCAGGTGGCGGCACTTGGAGGGCTCCATCAATGGCGGCGTGCGGGTCCGGCGAGTGGCGACCGGATCCGGCGCCCTCTCCCCTCCTCTGTCTCTCTCTATCGCTCTATCTCTCTCAAATCCTCATGTGTTCATATTGTGTTGACCTCCTCATGTGTTCATATTGTGTTCATGTGTTCAAGTGTTTAGATCCGACCAGATTCTTTGTTCATGTTGTTTGTGTTTAGATTCGGCCAGATTCTTTGTTCAAGTGTTCATATTGTTCAAATGTTCTTGTTGTTTGTGAATGAACTGGAGATTGTGTTCATGTCCAGCTCCGATCTGTTGCAGGGGTGAAATTCACGTCATATAAATTCATTTCATAGCTCTATCGATCTGTTGTAGGGGGACAAATTCGTTCATGTCTATCGATCTGTTAAAAATGACTAAAAAAACATTTTGTTGCTGCTGACACATTCACTGCAAAATATTTTTTTTTTGTTCTCGAGGGCTAGGGCCCCGTCAACCGTCTCCTGCAAAGTATCTCGAGGGCACACCCACGGCCCTCGAGCCCTCGAGAAAAGGTGTTTTTCTCGAGTAGTCAGCCACGAGGGCTGTTTCTCGAGGGCCGACCCTCGAGAAAGCTTAATCTCGAGGGTTTCCCCCTTTCTCGAGGGCTTTTGACCCTTGAGATTCTGGCCGATTCCTGAGAAAAATTGGTTTAATAATACACATTTAAATACAAATTGAGAAACTATGCGACATTCTATTTATATTCGTGATCTGAACCCCGATTCCGCCATGTGGCGTGGCTTCCGCCGTGCGGGGAGTCGGATAGGTGGTTTCCGCCGTGCCAAGTGGCTTCCGCCGAGTGCGTGGCAGACATGATAAGACGTGTGCGTGGCAGGCAGGATAAGACATTGAATGACCGCGCACCAGCCTTATAATCAGCACCGGCGTCTGTGCGCACCGACGAAATCCAAAGTGTTTTTAAATTAGCATAACAATATAATTTAGTAATCACTAATTACTCTTTTACTAATTTATTACGCACTAATTATTCATTAGTAACTAAATAAACCACTAAATCAGCCAGCCATTTATAAATATAATAACCCGGTGGCAGACATGACGTGACGTGCACAGGGAAAGTTTTTTTTTCCGCGCATGCACATGCACGCAGTCAGGCACGCATTTTCATGCGGCGGAATCCGAGGCATGCAGCGGGTGGGATGAAGCCCAGCCGCGCGCGGAGCTGCCGCGTGGCCCAGCCGAGCTGGCTTCCACCACCGCGCGTGGCCGAAGGTGCTTTCCTGCGCCTGGGGTGGCGGAAGCCAGGCTTCCGTCGCCCGGGGTGGCGGAAACGCCCTTTCCGCCGTGCCGTGTGCCTCGAACTAGCTCACTTTCGTAAATACAAAATTATACGGCATAGTTTCCCAATTTATATTTAAATGTGTATTATTAAACCAAATTTTCCCGATTCCTGTAGTGAATGCCCACCCATGCATAGCAGATTCATACATCGCAAACAACAGCTCTATGATGTACAATCATGCAATCATTTTATTAAAAAATGCATCCATCTCATGCACACATATATGAAAAAAAAAACAGCTCTATGCGATAGAATCTTGCAATATTTCATAAGAAAATGCATCCATCTCATGCATGGCATATATTTCAAAATATAACAGCACTTACAACCATCTCATCTCTGTGGGCTAACGCAAAATTTAGATTCTCTTATATCTATTACACACAGTCACATAGACCCTATCTCCATTCATGGTTAAATAGTCTCATCTTCATACATCGTTGATTGAAAGATGAATAGACAAAATAAAACAAATGCAAATATGAATATGACAAATTTTTTATTCGCGTAATCACCTCGGATTAAATAGCTGGATCGTGCTAGCTGATGACTTGATGAGGTCGATCGGGTTGTCGTGACATTCTGCCAATCCCATCACCATACTAGTGTAATCGATTCGCACGATCACACACACGCACGACAACGATGATCTCAGTGGATGTCGGCGTAGTCGACGGTGCCGTAGGGCTGGAACCACTCGGCGAGGAGGCCCTTCTTCCTCCTCGGGTCGCAGCCCATGTCGTGGCACAGCTCGTCGTTGTACCAGATGTTCACCGCGCCCAGGCACGAGCGCCGGAACCGCTCGCCACCGCCCCGCCTCATGTACCTCCCCCACTCCGCCACGCTCTCCTCCATCCGCCGCACGCTCGGCAGCCGGAACGCGCCGTCGAGCAGCCGCGCCACCCACTTGGCCATCATCTCGCACGCGAAGATGTTCGTCAGGCTCTCCGAGTACCCGATCACCGCCACCTGCGGGACCCGAGGAGGCAGGCACTCCCTGTAGAGCGGCACGGTGGTCTCCGGCGAGCCGGCGATGAGCTCCTTCACCCGCGGCGACGTGAACATGTCCCGGAGCTTCTGGTCGCCGCGAAAGCCGGTGGCGAGGATGACCAGGTCGGCGCGGACGCGCTCCCCGGCGCCACCGTCGAGCACGAGGCCGTCGTCAGAGAAGACGAAGGACCTCGCCTTCTTGATGGCGACGCTGCCGGCCCTCACCCTGTCATAGAACCCCTCAGGCAGCATGCCGATGAGGCACGACGAGACAGAGCTCGAGAACCCGTGCTCCGGCTCCATCCCGAACTCCCCCATCGGTATCGCCTTCTTGTAGTACGCCCCCGTCACCGCCGAGATCAGCCACCCCTGCAGAAAAAAAGGTGTCATCTTTCTCGTGCCAAGATCAGCCATCTGGTTTTGCTCGGCGGCAGTCGCCTGAGCCACGCTGCGCGCTCTCCGACTGCTGGGCCAGAGGGAGGCGGGCGCACGGGCAGACGACTGCCGCGCGCCCAGTCACTTCCATTTTTATTCGTTCTATTTCTTTCTTCATATTTTTTTAATTATATAAAGAGAATTATCTTCCAAAAGAAATACACCAGTAAATTTTCTGAGGTGAATTCGTTGATGCATCTCAAAACAACTATGATCTTTTTATATTCTTTCCATAAAATAAAAATGACTTCCGGAAATATGCCGTTGGGAATGGTCTCATAACCGATCACATGGCATGTCACATTGTGCATTGGATGATCAGTTGTAGGGTACCAATGGCGCGAGCAAGACGGCGAGGAGGTTAGAGGCGACGCCGGCGCCGGGCTTCCGGACCATCAGCTCGGCGAAGCGGGTCATGTAGAGGTAGCCGATGCTCACCTTGCCCCAGACGTCGGTGTCGTGCAGCAGCCACCGCGGGCTCCGGCAGATCATGGTGCACGGGAGCGCGACGCCTGCGAGACACGGACAGACATGGACATGTGTACGTAAGCGTACGCATTGCATGCTCGGCGACAATCGGCGGCGGAGAAGACGACGGAGCTGACCATTCGCGGCGGCGCACTCGGCGGCGATGTCGACGGCGGACTTGCCGGAGCCGACGACGGCGACGCGCTTGCCCCTGACCAGCTCGGCAGCGGCCGCGTCGTCCATGCCGGAGAAGTCCATGGAGTGGAGCACTCGCCCGCGGAACGCGTCGGGGCCCTCGCCGGGCGCGAACGCCGGGACGTTCGGCACGCCGCTGAACCTCCCGATGCACAGCACCAGGAAGTCGAACTCGTACGCCTGCGTCGTGGGGACGGCGCCGCCGCCGCCGCCGTGCCGCACGGTGAGGCGCCAGACGCCGGAGCCGTCGCCGAAGGGCTCGCCGTTGCCGGCCCACTGCTCCCACGCGGCGGCGTCCGCCTCGGCCACGCCGACGTACTCCGCGGCGACGACCTCGCTCCGTAGGCGGACGCATCCGTCGACGGCGAAGCGGCGCGCGTAGGCGGCGAGGTAGTCGACGACCTGGTCGTGGCGCGGGTAGCGGTCGGCGGAGTCCGGCCACGGGAAGTCGGAGAAGCGGTAGCCGGAGGTGGGCGACTGGAGCTTGGTGGATGCGAGGGTGCTCGTCCACTGGCCGCCGATGGAGGCGCCGGCCTCGAAGACGATGGGGCGCAAGCCCCTCGCCAGCAGGTGCTTGCACGCGGCCAGGCCGCTCGTGCCGGCGCCGACGATGGCCACCCTCTTCGTCCTGTTATCCATCGATGGCGCCGCCGCCCGCCGGCGTGGCGCTCTCCTTCTTGGTCGCAACTCGATCGGAATCAGGAAACTAATTGTTTAGGCCATTTTTAATACGAAATGGATCGCGATCCTTTGCTTCGATGTGGTTTGGGAGCTGCATGGTGCAGTTTAATATTGGCTGCTTCGGTCGTGATTTGAAACTTGAAAGAGGCTGCTTAATTTTTGTTCAAAAAAAGAGGCTGCTTAATTAGTCGGCATTTGCGCTCTAGTCGGCATTCAGCGAGCACGTGGATTGAGCTGAAGAAGACGAAACGTAACGTAACCAAACTCGAACTAAAATCAAGTGTTCCGAGCAATGAGCATTGAGTGTTTTTCAAAAGCTTCTAGCATTTCAACTCAGCAAAACAGGTTAGTTCACATACCATGGTCATGTACTGTCACTGTCACAGTCAGCCCTGAATCTTGAATACTCCCCCGATCACAAAAATAAGTCGCTGTTGATTTTTACACACGACTTTGACCATTTGTCTTATTAAAAAAAGTTATATAAATATTTTTTTTTGTTATGATTTGGTTTATGATTAAATGTATTTTAAGTATGAATTATATTTTTACATATTTGAACTAAATCTATTATACTATTTAAGTAGAGGAAAACAGAGCCACCACGTTAGTCTACATCATCAATATTATTTCAGCCGATCGATCAACAGTGGGATCAAATTATAACGACCTAGATCAATCAAAGAAATTATTGCGTAAATCAACAAAAAAATAAAAGATCTATGCCGTTGATTTTTGTGGAGCCGGATCAAAACGGGTTAGATTAAAATATGGTCAAAGACATGTTCAAAAGTCAACGACGACTTCTTTTTATGATCAAAGGTAATACATTTTTATCTTTCTTCTTTTGCAGTGTAAATACATACTTCAGTGTCAACCTGAAAGGCAAGAAGTTCTTCCCCCCTCTCATTTCCCAGTGTCAATGCGTACTTTTCAGTGCAGATGATGGAAACTTCACGTAGGCTGACTTGTTAACCCTAAACCGTTCGTGTCAAACTCTGTATGCATGCTGCTGATTTACAAGCAATGCACTTGCTCAGCGAATTCGAGAGGAAACTACCCCTGCGTAATCGTCGATGCTATCATTGTCACTGATTACTGATTGGCACTCGGCCACTTGCACGAAGGCAAGTGTAAGGAAAAAAAAACTACGGTAATTTCTGCAGCAACCGGGATTGCAGATCGAGAAAAGTGCGACCTTTTTTTTTTTTTTGCGGCGTCCTCGTTCTCTACCCCTTGATCTGGTCCCATGTCGACACCCGATTTACATGATTGAATTCCACCTACGTAAAGACGTACTAGTCCCAAGAATCATGACTAGTACACACAGTTATACAGAAACGGTACATCACCAATGTTTTGAATTATTACATAGAGGAGAACTTAGTCCACACATTACACAAACAATGGCTAGCAGGTCGCAATACAGAGTACACAACGATACAAGCCTATTACAACATCTACTCGATTTTATTTATTCCACATGCACGAGGACTAGAGGATCACGCAACCCTACTCTTCATAGTCTTCATCGGAAAACGCCTCCTCATCGTAGTCAGAGTCCTCGTCCTCGGACGGCGGGCCGTAGTCGGACGGACCAGCTGTTGAAATTTTGAAAAGGGAGAGGAGAAAAACGAGGATGAGTACAAATTATACTCGCAAGTCGGGAATGATGCAGATGTGATTCGGTACAAGGAGAGCTTAGGATATTTTTGCGGAAAATCGTTTATTGGCCTAGTTTTGACAAGCATTTTGAAAACATTGAACTGTAATATTTTCCTTTGGGCTCTTCTCAAATTACTCTCGCCACTTGGCCTCAGTGCCATAACAAGATCAAAATCCTTTATCATTTCTTTTCTCAAAACGGCTAAGTCCATTCCGCGCGACAATTTCCAGTAGGCCGACCCCCAATCCGGAATGTAGCCGGTGGCACGTAACTCAAACGAAAACTTTCTTAAATTCTTTACTCATCTCGAATCCTTCGTTTAAAACCCTTTTCTAAACTGGTTTTTAAAATGAAGAACTACCATATAAACAGTCCTTTGCACGCTCGTAACCGTGAGCACGGATATCATGATAGTTTTAACTCTGCAGAGTGGGTACGCTTTACCCTCGAGAGGCTACGCACCAGAAGTGTTTCGCCACGAGACCGCTAACCACAAGGGCTAACGACCGGGCCCGTCCCATAACGGGGCTCGAGGTCGTACTGTCATGGCTTAGTTTGTAGGATCATAGGACGAACAGTCCTTAGACTAGGAGAGAGTCGATATTTTAGCCCGGTTTTCAAAACCGTGCCGTACGGCACCAACCGACAAAAATATCTTTCCCTAGTCGGAAGATTTTTGGGGAAAGGAGGAAAACATTTTCCTACTAAGCATCACCCTTGATGCACTATCTTTAAAACACATTTTTTTCAAACATTTCTCAACAATATTCTTATTTCACACAGAAGATTATATCACTTCGCATAAAGATTTTTAAGCATTTATCCTACCACAATGGAGTATCTACAAGAGAGTAATTTATATTTTAGCCTTAGGTTTAGTCCTATCATATTTCTTACCTTTTCTACTTGACATGGTACCTAGGTCTACCAAATACGCAGATTATTATTTTAAACTAGCATGCACATTTTCAAGTCTAGTAAATATTTTCTAAATAATGAAAATGGCTCCACGATTTGTTCAAAGGTGACTTGCCTTGATCGGTTCAGGGGAAAACGAAGGGGAGGTCTTCGGGGCCTTGGCCTCCTAATCGCGCACACATACAAGCACAACAACAGTACACCACCTATCAGTAAAGCATTTTGATGCACTTTTATTTGTGAAAATGCAGTAACCCAAAAATGCTCACATGGAATGATGCACCTAAAGCTATTTATTTAACCAAAAATGAATGCTACATGCATGACATGCATATATAATTTTTCTAGGACCAGAAACCATTAAAGTATTTTCACTAATTTTTACAGAATTTTTACCATACACTAGCTATTTTTAACAAATGCTTTAGGATACCAAATAAAGATTAAACAGAAATTGCCAAAAGAGAATAAAGGAAACGAGGCCATCTGCGCTGGGCTGGCTCGGCCGGACGGCCCAACAGAAATGCCACTCGGCACCTCGTGGGCGAGGGCGTGGCAGCCAAGCGAACTGACGGGTGGGCCCTCCCCCCGGCCCCACACGTCGGCGCCTTCCGCAACGGCAAAAGGGGGAAGGACAGGGGAAAGCTCCGGCGGCGGCGGCGGCGCACACGGCGGCGGTGACTCCAACCACCGGAGGTCGATTGGGCGCGCGGGAAGCGAGATGCGAGCAAGGCGAACACAATGGGAGTTCAATCATCCCGAACGGTGGATGGGGCAAGCGGCGCGACGGTCCGTGGCGGCAGCGACTCACAGGCCACACGGCTCCGGCGAGGCGCTCCACCGGAGCTTAATGCCGTCGGCCGTAAAGCTGAAGGTAGGGGAAAGAGCTACCTCTGAGCTCGCCGGACCGGAGGTAACAGCGAGGCGGCGGAATCTCCAAGGGGACGGCGGCGTCTGCTCCGGGAACACGTACGGACCCCGCGGCTCCACTCCTCTGGGCGCGAGCTCCTTCGCGACGACCTGCGGACACACCCGAGGTGAGCACGGAGCTGAGAAATGGGGATGAGGTGGGAGAGGAAGAAGGGAATCGTGGCGGAGACGGCGCACCGGCTCGAGCAAAAGGCAATGCGGCAGTGCGAGGCGGGGAAAACAGAGGAGCAGTTCCCCCTTTTATAGACATGCTTTGCCCGGGAAGATTTTAACGCGGCGCGCATGGTTTGGCAACGCCGGCGCAATTTGCCGGTGGCATGAAGGGAGGCACTTGGACGTGGTGGTACCGAGGCGGGTTGGCCGGCGACAAGACCAAAGAGACAGAGAGAGTAGAGGGTACGGAGGAGGTCGATCAATTGCGTGGAGAGAGGAGCCACGAGCCTTCGGGAGAGAGAGCGAACAGCGGGGGCGACTGGCGAACAGGGGAGGGAAGCGCCAAGGAAGAAGAAGGAGGAGGAGAGGCTGACGGAGGGGTCCACCCGTCAGGACGGCAAGACAGACGCTTTGCCCGACAATGAAGGGGCGGCGGAGTGGGCCGACGCGGCATCGGGGCCCATCCAGAGGGAGGAAAGTGGGGCGGGGAAAGGAAGAGGGGAAAAGAGAAGTGGGCCGGAACTTGGGCCGAGGAAGAAAACATTTTAAATTCTCTGTTTCCACTGGAATTTACTTTGGAATAAAGTTTTTAAATAAGCAATACTTAGGAAATATAATTTTTGCTTCTCCATAAATTTACTAACACATTTCCAATTAATTTACCCTAGGATTGGCTTTAAGAAAATATTATATACATATTAAACAAAATACTATATTTTCCGCCAAGGGTATTACTTAAAATATTTAAAGCACAATTCTAATTTAAAGATAATGCATGCAATGATGATGCCAAGATGCTTAAGTATTTTAATGTTTTTAAATTGTGCAGTTTAAGGAATTTATTAACGTGCCAAATTGGTTTCAAAATTTGGGATGCTACATCCCGTCCCCGTCGTCTTGACCCTCCCTTTCTCCGAGGTGTCGGGTGGCGTGGACGGCGTCTTCCACGTCGAGGGGCGGCGTTCGTGCTCGTCGTCCGGCTTTGCGTCTTTGGCCAGCGGCTCGGTTCTTCTGGTGCCTCGACCTTCGGCGGCATTTGTCTTGTGCGCTAGCAGGGTAGGTCTTGGGCGAAAGCCCTGCCCTTTTGGGCTGGTGTTGGCGTCACCTTTAGTGTCGTTCCCTCGTTGGAGGCATCACTTTTCGGACCTTCCCTTGCTCTGGGTGAAAACCCTAGTGGTCTTGAGACGGCGGCGGGTCCTCCCCATCGCTACCTTGTTGAAGGCGTCGTGGTCGCCGTCTTGCGCTATGGGTTTTTCGATGGGTTTGCTTCTTCAGGAGTTGTTTCATTGTTGTGTGAGTGTTGGTGGTGTTTCCTCTTCTCCCTCTCCTGTATCTCTTCTTTCTATTCGGCCGCTGGCCCAGATGCAACGGTGTGGCTGTTTTCCTTCCCTTTCCTCTGTATGTGGTTTACCCGATGGTGGCCGGAGGTGTGTCTGGTTTTGGTCAGGGTTGCAGCGGAGCGCTGTGGTTGTACCCTGTGCATGCATGGACTTTTATTTTTATTTTCTTCTGCTTATCAATGAAATAGAACAGCAGTTCTCCTGCCCCTCTTTTAAAAAGAAAAGTGTGATCATTTTCTGCAGACCAAAGGGGGCTACGACTTCACGGAGAAGGATCCATCCGAAGTAATTTTTTAGGTTATTTGATATTGGACAGTGGGATCCAAGTGCACATGGAATATTAATTGCCAAAGCTCGACGAATTCTATATCAGTTGTGTTAGATTTTTGTGTCGAATATATGTACAACTAGGTTAAATGGACTATGTATTGTAATAGTCAGAGTTGGTTTAGAGTTGGAGTCGGACTCTAGCCAGATCTCCACTATATAAAGGGGGGCAACCCTCTTGTAACCATGGTCAACGACTGCATAATAGTATCATAGAAAAGAGGGGGTCAGCGGTTGGCATGTGGTTATGACCAGATCAGCAGGTGTATTACGTACGGTATTATATGGTTTGGGGAGGAGCGCTCATGATCAGAGCCCCGCAGATGTAGGCAAAAGCTGAACTGTGTTACCAAACATCATGTCTTCTGTTGTCGTTTGTAAACTTGCATTGGTGTAAATCCTAACAAGCTGAGGCAAGAAGAGCTCGCGAATATTCTTCATCCAGTTATTGAAACGGAGAGCTTCAACTATCATTCTGTTCTTGCTAGCCGAGATGGCGAACAGTCGCACGGGCAATATCTTTGGGGTGTTGTCTGAAAGCCAACCATATACCATCAAACCATAAGAAACCAAGCATTGCTGTTGGCGATGACGAGGGAGGTGGCCATTTGAAATAGAAAAGAAAAACTGTCTTAAGATTTGACTAGTGAATTTTTTTTTAGAACAAGCTCAAAACACTTTATTAAGAGCTTAAGGAATTAATACAAACTCTTGGGCCCACAATCCCATTTACATTAGAATTGGAGTTAAACACCCAGAACTTAGCCCATTTCAGCACTTCGGACGCCAGCCCAGAACTTGCCCCTTCTTCCAGAACCTGCTTGCATCGGACAGGGAGGACCGGATGCTGCTCACTCCATTCGCCGGCGAAATCCTCCACAGCATTCCAGCGAGCCAACCGGTGAGCAGCCTCTACCCAATCCCGTTGCCAGTAGCCCACAGAGCTCTCTCGGTTTTGCCTCTTCCACTCCACCAGCTGGCGAATGAAGAAGGTGAGTCTGGATCGGTCTTCTATTGTTGTGTTCACCCTATCCACCAAATTTTTGCAGTCCGATTTAAGATGGGTCTTAACAAATTTCATCTTCTTTGCAAATCCCATCACCAAATACATAGCCTGGGTCTCCACTTCTTCAGCATCCACACAAACTCCAATCCTTTTCACTTTGAGTGCTATGAGTTCACCATCCGAGTTGAAAAAGACCGCCGAAGCAGAAGCTATGTGTGTATCTGGGTTAAAAGCCACATCGCACACACAGATAAGACTATCACTCGGATCTTGAGCTCTCGACATAACATTACTTATACTCTTTGACCTATCCAAAACATTTTGGATCTCAATGAACAGATTATTTACCTTGTGAGATAGCGTTTGGACATCATTTGGTTGGCTCTGGAAAATCAATGCATTTCATCTTTGCCACAGCTCAGAGCAAGCCAGAATAATAATCAACAAATTATTGAATGAAAGCTGTATCACCATTTGAAGCATCCATTCATGGAAAGGTAAGTCCAGATCCACTCCTTCCTTAGGGATTTCTGCATCTGGAAATAGGCGAGCCAACTGCTCCCAAAGTAGCACTGCCACTGGGCATTTAATAAAGATGTGCATTTCATCCTCTTGTTGCCCACATGACCGACAAATTGGATTTGCCACAATACGCCTAAAAACCAGATTTTTCCCAACCGGAAGATTGTGCTTACATAACCTCCATAGTAGCAATTTTAATCTCTCTGGAAATTTCAGCTTCCACAATTTCTTCCACGCTGGATTGTGATAAACACTAGACTGTCGCCCTTGATTGTTGGATGTCTGATTATTATGCAATTTCCACTGTTGGTAAAGAACATATCCTGATTTCATAGTATAATACCCCGTATTTGTATAAGCCCAAGCTTGGACATCTTCCATAGAAACCAGAGGAAGTGGGATGGCTAGGATATCCTGAATATCACTAGGCAAAAACAACTCCTTCAGTTTTTCCTCATTCCACTTTCCTGAAATATCATCAATTAGCTCTTCTACCTTTAAAGATAGAGAACCGTGGCCTATTGGATGAAAATTACCTTGCCTGGGAATCCATGGGTCTTGCCATACAGAGACACTTTTTCCATCCCCAATTCTCCAAATTAAACCAAGTTTAAGCAAATCGGTCCCAAAGCAAATATCTTTCCAGGTTTTTGAGGCCTGTGAAGGCACTGAAGCTGATAAAACATCCCCTTTTGGAAAGTATCTTGCTTTTAAAACACGTGCACACAAAGACCCTAGATTAGCAAGAAGTCTCCAGGACTGCTTAGCAAGCATTGCTTGGTTAAAAGACACTAAGTCCCTAAAACCCAAACCTGCTTCTTCTTTTGGTTTTTTCAAAGTATCCCAAGCTGTCCAGTGAATTTTTTTCTCCCCACCTGAGCCCCACCAAAAACCTGCCATCAGACTTTCAATTTGTTTACAAATCCCAATTGGTAGCCTAAAACAACTCGTGTAATAGGTGGGCAACGCCTGCACTACAGCTTTAATAAGAGTCTCCTTGCCTGCTCTAGAGAGAAATCTTTCATTCCACATACTCATTCTTTTCTTTACCCTCTCTAATAGAGATTTAAAACATCCATTTCTCCTGTCACCCAACATGGACGGCATACCTAGGTAAGTTTCATTCTGTGCTGATTTCTCTATGTGCAAAATATCATTAATTTTCTCCTTTATAGCATTATCACTTCGGGGCGCCACAAAAAAGCAAGATTTTTGTCTGTTTATTCTTTGCCCTGACCCCAAAGCATAGATTTCTAGCACCTTATCCAGATTAGATAAACCTTCACTATTTTCTTCCAAGAAAATAATGGAATCATCTGCAAAAAGAAGATGGTTGACAGAAATAGCCGAATGACCAAATTTAATACCTTTCATCAGCTTTTCCTCCTCCTTTCTTCTTAAAAGAGCTGAAAAACCCTCTGCACATATAACAAATAAATAGGGGGATATTGGGTCTCCCTGGCGAATTCCACGAGTCGGAGTAAACATTTGTGAGTACTGGCCATTTATTTTTACCTGGAACCTTGTTGATTTTACACATGTCATTACCATCTTAACCCAACCTGTAGAAAAACCCATTACCATCTTAACCCTTGAAGATAATTCCATTCCACCCTATCATAAGCCTTCATCATATCTAGCTTAATTGCACAGTAAGGATTCTTTCTACTCTTCCTCATTTTAATGGCATGAAGACATTCAAAAGCAATCAGAACATTATATGTGATTAATCGCCCCGGCACAAAGGCACTTTGCTCTATAGACACCACCTCGTTCAAAACTTGCTTCAAACGGTTTGCCAAAACTTTAGAACCAATTTTATAGCGCACATTACAGAGTGAAATTGGCCTAAACTTACTTAATTCCTCAGCTTGACTAGTGAATTGTTGGCTATAAACGCGGGTTGCTACGATGGCTAGGACACACATATTACTAGTGTAACATGGATTACTATATATACATATGAAATTGCTAATGCAAGTGCAACTTTAGCAGTCGTATTCGCACATCAACGAATAAATAGCGCTCTTATCAAGAACAGAAGAAAATCATTGAACTTTAGCATTCAGTTTTGCCCTTCTATCAGATCCCTGCGCCATGATCAGATCGCTTCACATCAACGTCACGGTCGATGCAAATATGGTTCCCTCTGCTAGGTTTTGATGACTGTTTGGGTAAAGACGAAATGCTTTGTCGAGTCATCACTGACGAGGTGGCGGAATCAATCGAATCGCGCGCACGAAGAAATTTTGAAACGGCTAAATTTTATACCTAGAATTATTTGTTTTTATTCAAGAGAAGCATAGCAGAGAATGACACGATCGATGCCCTACATTATTCGCCTCTCTTTTGCATGCATTCCTTCTAGTCTCTATGCGAGCTTTTTCCTCGCAACGTGGTTGTGTCCCATAGCATATGATATCATTGCTATTTAATTTGGCTTATCAAACCATCAAATTTTTTTTAAACACCCCCTCCCCTTCTCAGCCATTTGAATACACATCTCAGGCGTTGGAGGAGAAAAAAAAATTAGAATGATCGTCAGTTGTCTCTAAGTTATCTATAAGATTTTGTTATGCATGTATGATGATGGAGAAGAGAGGACATTCATAAAAACTTTGTTCGTCTCCAATGCAAGAGTTGATTCTACACGAAAAACAAAGTTTTTTTTTACGTGTGAGAAAGCTATTTATAAAAGTTTATAACCATCTCTACATTATATATGCTTACATTTTCTAAATAGTTGTTGCCGCTATATCATATATGAATGGTTTTATAGACAACTCATGTAATGGTATGCAACAATTTTCTTTGTAGATGATTTTTCTATAATTACAACTTGTATTGATTCATGTATTATAGACGACTACTGAACTTGGTGCTTATTTTCTCATCCATTCCACACCATCTCTTTATTCTAGGTGTCAAAGCTTTATTTTATTTGCTTATATGTTGAATTTTAAGTGTGTTTTAAAGTGGTTTGAGGAGGAATCCGATTTGCTTCGTTCGATTTGTTCTGTAGAGTTTTGAGATACCGTTTCGGATAAAAAAAAACCAAGACTCAAAATGCCAAATCATGTGACTTTCGATGCGGAGATAACTAAATTAGTAAATAAGGTACAAATAATCCCACGTAAAGGATAATAAAATAACTTTCACTGGTACTCTATATACCGCTATATTTTATCCCGTTTCTGGGCGATCAAATTCGGTAGAATTTAAAGCTATGACCACGACTTCACATGAAGAAACTGCCAACTTCAGGTGGAAATGGAATATATCCGATTAGGTTTGGCACGTGGACGTTAGATGCGTCGATCTGCTTTAAGATGTGCACTTTAATTCCAGCTGGTTGCATTTGGCATCGCTGTCAACTGTCAAGGATAACGATCTCATGAAGAAATGGAGAGTGGACACCCATTTTATTCACGGACAGATTAATTAAATGAAGTTTATGGAGGCCAGCTAATGGTTAATCCATCGGAAATTCGGAACAACCAAACAACAAACGCATGGAAACTTGAGAATTTTTTTTTTTTATCATGATACACAAAAGGACCTAAGTTTAGGTGTAGATAGATCAAATCCTAATAAAAATTCAACTAATGTCGGTCACTCTCTCTCTTTGGACACGCACACATGCAAAAAGGAGAATATTTGGGCCGAAGTTTCCCAAACAAACTTGCATGAACATGCCAAAATTGGCCCAGACAGCTCGGTTATACGATTAAGCCTCATAGAGGTTGAGTGCTAAAACTGGGCCGATAAGATGGGCTCGACACCCACCTTTTGAAAATGAGAAAAAAGTCTCACAACTATTGACAGAGTTCGATTTTGCCCCCCACAACTCTAAAATCTAAAATCAGGTATCCAACCTCCCTCAACTATTTATACAGGACAAAATACCCCTCACACCAAATCCATCTCGGTTTTGGATGACGTGACATCCTAGTGTTTTCATAAAAAATAAATTTCAAAAAATGATAGAAAATCATAAGAAGCTTAGAAAAATTAAATAAAAACACCCACATATCAGAAAAAATGTTTATTATACAAATTTGCAATAAAAAATATTTGTGCGTAAAAAAATTATTGTCTTAGAATATATTTTATTGGTTAAATAAATAAAGTATTTTAAAAAGAATTTATTTAGCCTATAGAGAAATGGGAAAATTACTTAAACTTTTGTAATGATGGAGAAATTAATAAAATATAAAGATGTTATTTTAAACTTTTAATTTTAAATTTGAAATTATAATTAAAAGGTCAAACTAAATTGAAATGCAAAACTAACATCATTCGGTTCCAATTTTCCCACAAGACAAACTATTTTTTCCTAAATACTTAATTTATCCATTTTCATGTATAAGTTTCTACATAAATATTTTTTATTGCATATTTGGATTCTATGTATTTTTTTTCCTGATTTTGTATGTATTTTTATTTTATTTCGTGAAGCTTTGTATGATTTCTATATTTTTGTGAAATTTATTTTCATGAAAACCATACTTACTAGAACACCACGTCATAAAACTGGAGTGGTTTGAAATGATGGTGATATTTTGTCTGATATTAATAGCATAGAGAGGTTGATCACCCAGTTTTAAAGTTGAGTGGACAAAACCAAACATTGACGACGGTGGAAGGGGGATAATAGTTCTTCCCCTAAAAAGACCATGCAACGTTTCACTTCTCTTCACATTTTTCTCCTTAAAAACGTGTCCAAGCCTTTAAGAGCTGTCTGAAATGGAATATTGCACGGAAAAAATGGCAAAGACAACAGAAAAAGGGCTAAAGCATACTAGAAGATTTCATTGATTAGATTAAATAATTTAAAAGAAAAAAATGGAGAAGTGGGCAAAAGAAAAAGGTCCAAAGCTACATAGGAAACAATTGCTTAACTTAAATAATTTAACTGCCACGTCAGTTGAATAAAAAAGTTTCTGATTTTCACTCTCTCCACTACGGAGTACGAAAATACGATAGCATTTTTTGCTTGCTCCATTACGAGGCCACCTTTTTCTTTTTCTTTTTTTAATAACAAATCCTACTATTTTTTTAATTTACCTCGCTATTTCTTCTCCCTTCCTCCTCTCCTTTTTCGTCCCTCTCATTTGGCTTCGCCTCCACTCTCGCCGGCATCCCCCGATCTCGCCGGGATCTCCTCGCCGGCGTGCTTTGGCGGCGGGCGGCGGAGGCGGCCATGGCGGGCAACGACAACTGGATCAACAGCTACCTGGACGCCATCCTCGACGCCGGCAAGGCGGCCAGCGGCGGCGACCGCCCCTCCCTCCTGCTCCGCGAGCGCGGCCACTTCTCCCCGGCCCGCTACTTCGTCGAGGAGGTCATCACCGGCTACGACGAGACCGACCTCTACAAGACATGGCTCCGTGTGAGTGGTCGTTGGTCGGCGGGAGCGCCGGAATTCTACCGCTTCTCCCCCTCCGTTCTCCTTGTGATTTCCTGATCGATCCGCTCGCCGGTGCTCGCAGGCAAACGCGATGCGGAGTCCTCAGGAGAGGAACACGCGGCTGGAGAACATGACGTGGAGGATCTGGAACCTCGCGAGGAAGAAGAAAGAGGTGGCCTCGTTTTCCTTTCCTTTCTTTGTGCTTGATTTATACCTCAAAATGTTCCGTGGCGTTGGATGAGGTTGCTGCGACGAACGATTGTGCGTTAATGTCGAAACGTTCTAGCAAGTTAGATCAGTGTAGTTTCGCTGAGGAGCTAGTGGTTGAACGAATGTTGGGGCACGTAGGTGATACTTAGAGGGTGCCAGATATGTTCAGAGGAGATAATCCAGTGGGTTTCTCGGTTGATTAACTGAGGGTGCCATTTTTTCACATTAGTACACATTTGCTCAATCTTAACAAAATTGCTTAGAAATTGAGGCTGTTGCAGAGATTACCCGGGTAGGTTTGTCGCGTCTTTTACTTGGAGTTGTTTTTGACTTTTGTGGTAGCACATGACTCTTGTAACAGCTATGGCATTGCTCTATAATTTGATAGTTCTTTCTCCCTTGTCCTCGTTACCTTTTCAATTTGATATGTGATTAGTGTCA
The DNA here is from genome assembly GCA_036346415.1 of Raddia guianensis. Classification (NCBI taxonomy): domain Eukaryota; kingdom Viridiplantae; phylum Streptophyta; class Magnoliopsida; order Poales; family Poaceae; genus Raddia; species Raddia guianensis. Next base: position 12,339,727 of record CM070542.1, read on the forward strand.
CTTGATAATTCACACTGATGCATTATGAAATGAGATCAGGTAGCTCAATTGTCATATGCTTGCGACAAATGAAATCCCACAAATAGCTACTAGTTGAACCAGTGGGGTATTATAACAAAATAATTCCCATTTCAGCAACCATTTTGTCTCTTTCTGAAGCTCTCCCTGGCTTGTGCACTCAACATAATGCTTAGACAACCACTGGTTTTCCATCTGGAGAAGTCTACTTTGCATTCTGAACTATTGCGCTTCGTGTACTCTACCCCCTGAACCAGGCTTCGCTCGGTTGTTCTGCCACGTGTGTAGTATGCCTCTCTTGTTTTTGCCTCCTGGCTTGTACAAGTGGACGTGGGCAGAGCTAGCGGTGAGGCAATGGGGCTGGAGCTAGGGGTGACGTTGGGCACTGCGTGGCCCAGATCTGTGGGGGAGGGGTCTGGTGGGGGATGGAAGGCTGGCGGGGAAGAGCTAGATGGAAGGCTGGGGAGGAGGCTGTTGGGATTGAAGAAAGAGAGAGAAGGGGAGGTAGAAGAGAGCATATGGGGTGTGAGGCTTGCAAGATGTCCTTGATGGTCAGCCATGTGTTGAGATGGAGGGTACAGCAACGTCATCACCATGTCGCTGCCACAGTGCCAAAACCACCTCCGATACCGCTCCAAGGGTTTATTGTGACTATTTTGCATAGTTTAGGGGGTGTACAACACCTGATTTTATATTTCAGGTAGTAGAGTAGATAGAGCACGATAGGTCAAGGTGCTAAGTAGACTTTTTTGCTCCCCAATTTAATTCATTTTTCAGATTTTTACCTCCTCAAGAACTACCCAATCTAATTGTGTTATTTTTACACCTAAGAGCACACGAATTCCTTCTGAAAAGGCCAAAACAGAAATAATAGAGGCTTTGAGTTGTATGCATTTTTTGTTAATCTATTTTTTTGCCCTCTGTTTGTTATAAACATCTTCTGATATGCAGTTTGAGAAAGAAGAAGCCTGCCGTGTGCTGAAACGCAATCCAGAAACTGAGAAAACACGAACGGATGCTAACGCAGATATGTCTGAAGATCTCTTTGAAGGCGAAAAGGGAGAAGATGCCGGTGATCCGTCTGTTGCCTACGGTGACAGCACCACAGGGTGCTCGCCTAAGACAAGTTCAGTTGACAAGCTGTACATAGTATTGATCAGGTATAAGGGCTTTCATTTGAATTTAATGTATATTTTGTGATTAGTGAAAACCATACATCAATCTCCGCATAAGCTGCATGTAGCTAATTGCTTATGGTGCTGAGCAGCTATGCATGCCAGATCAAAGATATTTAACAAGAAGTCCTTCATTTGTAGCAGAGTAATCTAAAGGTTGTAGTGTAATAATAGTCCAATGGAAATTACCAATTTACCATACATGAATTGGCTACTTCTAATCATGGCGATACATCTTTGTCATGCTTGTGCAAAATCCCCAGCTGTCCCCAAGCATCACACATGAAAATAAAACAAGGTGCAAAGAGTTATCTATGCTTCGATACCCGTATTTTGTACACTGTTTTTTATAAGCTGAGTTTGTGCATTTTCATTCATGTGTCTATGCAAGTATCAACAAGCCTGAAGTGTTGTATTATTATTGTTATTTTAAGGTGAGGCGTAATATTTGTGCATTTTTCATTCCTGTGTCTATTCAAGTATCCGCAAACTTAATGTACTATATTATGAATAATCTGTTTTCAAGAAAGAAACTTTTCGAGTATTGTGTGCTTGGAACACCATTTTCACAAAAGAGCGAATCAACATTGTTGTTGAGCTTGCATTTTGTTTCCCTGACCCGTGTCTAATTCTATTATATAATTTTGTATGATGCCTGTATTTCTGCTAGCTTTAAGGCTATAAATCTGGATGTACTGTTATAATCAATAGAGTTAAGCTTTACATGAAGTAATGGACTAATGATTTATCAATGTATCCCATGTTTAACAAACATCCTCTAAAAAACTTAAAACTGAGCAGCATGACAAGCCTAGCTTTGCCACTTTGTAATCCATCCTTTAGACTCAGAATTGGTGGTATGACTGCATGGCAGCAGCCAGCAGTACACTTGCCTATATTTTTGTCTAAACTGGGTTGTTTGCTAATTAGTTCATGCTTCATACTGCAGTCTACATGGGTTGGTCCGTGGTGATAACATGGAGCTTGGCCGAGATTCAGATACTGGTGGCCAGGTAATGTCGGTACATCTTGCTAATAAGTATGACTAGAATGACTGGCTTGTGCAATTGCACAGGATGATGCAGTATACTACGTGGACTTTTAATCTCTTCTCATAAAAAATTTGACTATCATAATGAGATTACATATAGTCTCCCAACTCCTAATATTTCATTTCACAGGTTAAAATTTACTTGAATAAATCTTAAGGAGAGAATGTTTTTATTGTTCAGGATTCATTCTTCCTTTGAGTTTAATTGAATCCTAGATAGCATCCTGTGGTTGTGTTTTTTAATTGTAATTAAGTTCTGGACTAAGAACGAAAAGTGTTTTTTTTTTGTCTTTTTTGTTCTCATAATTCTATGATTTTACATTTTTTCGAGAACATTTAGATATTAAACTACCATCTTCTATTATATACCCCCTCCGTTTATTTTTGTAAGGCGTATTTTGATTTGAGAAAGTCATTCAAGGTATACTTTGACTGCTAATTTCTCTTATTATATGTTGTCAATTACTACAAAACAATATGGTATCAAAAGCATTTGGAACTACAAATCTATTGATATGTCTTTTGTACACTAAAACGTATGTAATTTAACTAATTGTTGGTTAAAATTTACAAAGTTTGACTTTTCAAATCAAAATGTGCCTTATAAAAATAAACGGAGGGAGTAATAGATATATTGCACGCTTTTCTCTGTTACAAATAGCCTCACCCTATTTAAAATTGGGAGGGCTTTATCATATTCATTTGAATTTTATCTTCTCAGATTTAGCAATCAAAGGGTTGGATAAATGCATCATTATTCTATATACCATCTGTAGGTCAAATATGTGGTTGAGCTTGCCAAAGCATTGAGTTCATCTCCTGGAGTTTACCGGGTTGATTTGCTGACAAGGCAAATCTTAGCACCAAGTTTTGATCGTAGTTATGGTGAACCTGCAGAAATGTTGGTTTCAACGACCTTTAAAAATGCTAAACAGGAAAGGGGAGAGAACAGTGGTGCATACATCATCCGGGTTCCATTTGGACCAAAAGACAAGTATCTAGCTAAAGAACATCTGTGGCCTTTCATTCAAGAATTTGTTGATGGTGCACTTAGCCATATTGTACGAATGTCAAAAACAATTGGTGAAGAAATTGGTTGTGGACATCCAGTATGGCCTGCAGTGATTCATGGACATTATGCCAGTGCAGGAATAGCTGCTGCTCTATTATCTGGAGCACTCAACCTTCCTATGGCATTTACAGGACATTTTCTTGGGAAAGATAAATTGGAAGGACTTCTCAAGCAAGGGCGACATTCAAGGGAACAAATAAATATGACATACAAAATAATGTGCCGAATTGAGGCAGAGGAATTATCCCTTGATGCATCTGAAATTGTTATTGCCAGCACTAGGCAAGAGATAGAAGAGCAATGGAACTTATATGATGGTTTTGAGGTCATACTTGCAAGGAAGCTTCGGGCAAGAGTTAAACGTGGTGCTAACTGCTATGGACGTTATATGCCTCGTATGGTTGTGAGTATACCCATTTTCCTCCCCTCTTATGATAGTGTATAATTATGACAAGTATATTTGTTCAGGTAATTCACACATGCTATAGTTCCTTGACATCATCTATTATAACTCTTTAACTGCCTATTACTTTTCTATTTCTGGATCTGCAGATAATTCCTCCAGGTGTTGAATTTGGTCATATCATTCATGATTTTGATATGGATGGTGAAGAAGAAAATCCATCCCCAGCCTCTGAGGATCCACCTATCTGGTCTCAGGTCAGTGCATTTTCTTCATAATCCTACAGACATTATCTCACTAACTAGTGTAACCTTTATCCAGTATTCTTAAGATCATTTATTCAGTACTTAATAAAGACTGTTAGTTTGTGTTTGCTAACCCTGTATTTCTAAGTTTAAATGCTGATATCTCTACATGGCACATGTACATATCATGGCAGATAATGCGCTTCTTTACAAATCCTAGGAAGCCTATGATTCTGGCTGTTGCTCGTCCATATCCAGAAAAGAACATTACAACTCTTGTAAAGGCATTTGGTGAATGCCGTCCGCTAAGGGAGCTTGCAAATCTTGTAAGATTGGATTTAATTATCTTAATGTATCAATGTCTTAAGCATATCAATTATTGGTTGAAAGATCCTAGCCTTTCCTGTGCTGACTTGATTTTCTATTGCAGACACTGATAATGGGTAACCGTGAGGCTATTTCCAAGATGCACAACATGAGTGCTGCTGTCTTGACGTCAGTGCTTACACTGATAGATGAATATGACTTGTATGGTCAAGTGGCATACCCCAAACATCATAAGCACTCTGAAGTTCCTGATATTTATCGTTTGGCTGCAAGAACAAAGGTATGGGGAGTTCCTGAAATGACAAGAAAAAACTTTTTTCTGTGCTAGCTTCTCAATGCCACCTTTATGTTCCCTTTGGTTTAAATCTACCTTTCGAAATACTTCTATTATACTTATTTATCTTCTTTCATCTGCTTGCATGAAAATTTATAATAATGGGAATATGGGATGTAAATAAAAAAATTATTTTTTGAAGAGGAAGATTGGGTTCCTGATGTTGTGAACTGGAAGTAATAGTTTTGTTATTGTATGGTTGGTAGAGTTCATCAGCAGTTCGTTACTTCTGTTCTTGTACTACTTACATAGATGCTGATCATCTGTTGATATTCTGCAGGGTGCTTTTGTAAATGCGGCTTATTTTGAACAATTTGGAGTTACCTTGATAGAGGTCAGAACTAACGAGAATTTCAGATTCCAGTCTACTGTTTTAGCTATTAACTTATGAACATCCTAATTACCAGTAGTTTGTTATATCCATGAGCAGGCTGCTATGAATGGTTTACCTATTATTGCAACGAAAAATGGAGCTCCTGTTGAAATTCATCAGGTGTATGTCCTTACATTATGCCAATAAAATGCTTGGATGTAAAGATAAATCAACTCATTGTAAGAGTACGTCACTTTGTCTGCTTAACGATTGGTGTTAATGCAGGTGCTCAACAACGGTCTCCTTGTTGATCCTCATGATCAGAATGCCATTGCAGATGCCCTGTATAAACTTCTTTCTGACAAGCATTTGTGGTCAAGATGCAGAGAGAATGGGCTAAAGAATATTCACCAATTTTCATGGCCTGAACATTGCAAAAATTACTTGTCAAGGATATTGACTCTTGGTCCGAGATCTCCTGCTATTGGTAGCACAGAGGAACAAAAAAACATGCCTATGTCAGGAAGGAAACATATCATTGTTATTTCTGTAGACTCTGTTAACAAGGAAGATCTAGTCCGGATCATAAAAAATGCTATCGAGGCCGCACGCACAGAAGAAACATCGGGTTCAACTGGTTTTGTGCTCTCAACTTCTCTAACAATATCAGAGATACGTTCACTGCTAATATCTGCCGGCATGCTTCCTACTGATTTTGATGCTTTTGTCTGCAATAGCGGAAGTAACATTTATTATCCCTCAAATTCTGGTGATATGCCAAGCAATTCCCAGGCTCCACCCACAGTAGATCAAAATCACCAATCACATATTGAGTACCGTTGGGGAGGAGAAGGTCTAAGAAAGTATCTAGTAAAATGGGCTACTTCGGTGGTAGAAAGAAGGGGAAGAATTGAAAGGCAAATTATTTTTGAAGATCCAGAACACTCTTCTACCTATTGTCTTGCATTTAAAGTGGTCAATCCAAATCATGTAAGACTTTTATTTCACATAATCTTCTCTTGCTCGTGCATATATTTTCTGTTCAAGTTTAATATTTTGGTGAAGTTCATTCTGCCGTTTTTAGCATGACATTTTCCCCCTTGTTGTAGCTACCTCCTTTGAAGGAATTGAGGAAGTTGATGAGAATTCAGTCACTCCGTTGTAGTCCCTTGTATAATCACAGTGCTACCAGACTATCAGTGATTCCTATTCATGCATCACGTTCGCAGGCACTAAGGTTTAGCATTTTTCCTTTTATCGATTTCTGTCGTCACCTGGTCCGTCGTTTGAGATTGCTTCCTTTTTGCTTGTTTGATTCAGAACGTTGAAAATATTTGTTTATACAAGGATATTAGAGGATGAATGTTTCCAGAAAACTGAAGTTACCTTCTCACCACACTACTCTTCCTCCAGGTACTTGTGCATACGCTGGGGAATAGAGTTACCAAATGTTGTAGTCCTTGTTGGTGAAAGTGGTGATTCAGACTATGAAGAACTGTTAGGGGGTCTCCACAGGACAGTCATCCTGAAGGGCGAGTTCAACATTCCTGCAAATAGAATCCATACTGTGAGGAGATATCCCTTACAGGACGTTGTTGCACTTGACAGCTCAAATATCATTGGAATCGAGGGTTGTGCTACAGAAGATATGAAGTCTGCTCTGCGGCAGATTGGTGTACTGACACGATGACACCGTCCCTTTGCATTGCACACGAAGAGAAGAAAAGAACAGAACAGAACAAAAGAGTCAAACCAGGTACCGATATTTCCATCCTTGGGTGGAAATGCCGATTTTGTTTGTAGGTTAGTGTGTGTGGGTGTGGTCCATTCTTGAGCTGTGAATAACATCCGCTTTTGTGTGTACTATTGGCAAATTTTGAAGTGAACAATATGAGTACATTAAATATGACAGATAAGGGTTAAAGTATCGATAATGGAAAGCAGAGAGAAAAAAGCATTCTGAAACGAGGTCTGACAATGAAAAAAGAGGAATGGATCAACAAAGTCTCTGGATGGGTTGTTTGATCTGAAATGGAAGGGTTTTAAGTGTTGTTCAGTACAATTTTATGTTCATGACGATATGATTCTCTGAAATCATATTGCTGATTTTAATACTGCAGCATTCTACTTGGCCATCATGTGTGTATTTTGTTTCCTGGCGATCTTCGACAACTCCTGTGCTTGCTTAACAAGGCTGTTCTACGTTTGCTCACATTAACCAAGTTCTGTTTTTCTCTTCAATAGCGATAGAATCTTAAGTTGTTTTTTTTTTCTCTTCTCCCTCAATGACGATAGAATCCTAAGTATTCTGAAGCAAAATTAGAAACCCAAATTGGAAGACATTACAAATTTAGCAACGTGACATAAGGATTCAATTCATCCGTGTATTCTGACGCACAACACATGGTTTCAATTCCAACATGGGAAGATGTCTCGACACATCTCCATAAGGCACCGTTGATAAATAAGATGGTGAATTCATAGCCCATAGATAGATAATTTTTTTCCCTGCACCACGTACCAGGTTTGAACCGGTGATGACAAGGATTTTCAATTCTCTGCTCTATCAACTGAGCTGCCCTAATATATTCTCTTGCACCATCCTAGTAGAGTTTTGTATCTATATTAACATCAAATTGTCAGATTGGCCTTCATGCTACACGGACGACCACATATGAAACCATCTTAACCGACAACAACAACAACAACAACAACAACAACAAAGTTTTAAATCCCAAGCAAGTTGGGGTAGGCTAGAGTTGAAACCCAAAACAAACCGCTAAAAAAGGGAAGGGAAAAGAAACAAGAAGGACGAGGGTTTAAAAGTTTTTGAAAAGAAGCACAAGGAAGAGCCTAGTCGTGGCTCAGTACGTGGATAGTCGCTTTCCAAGCACTTCTATCCAAGGCTAACTCTCTTGCTATATTCCAATCTTTTAGGTCCCTCTTAACCGCCTCCTCCTGTGTCAAGTTTGGCCGACCCTACCTCTCTTCACATCATTATTCCACCTTATGATTCCGCTTATGCCTTTGGTGCCTCTGGAGGTCTTCGTTGCACATGCCCAAACCATCTTAGTCGATGTTGCACAAGCTTTTCTTCAATTGGGGCTACCCTAGTCGATCCCGTATCTCATCGTTTGAACTCGGTCCATCCTTGTATGCCCACAAATCCAACGCAACATACGCATCTCGCGACACTTAATTGTTGAACATGTCTTCTTTTAGTAGGCCAACATTCGCACCATACAACATCGCAGTCTAATAGCCGTCCTATAGAACTTGCCTTTTAGCTTTTGTGGTACCCTCTTGTCACATAGAACACCGGATGCTTGACGCCATTTCATCCATCCCGCTTTGATTCTATGACTAACATCTTCATCGACATCCCCGTCTCTTTGTAGCATCGACCCCAAGTATCGAAAAGTATCCTTCTTGGGCACTATCTGACCTTCCAAACTCACATCTCCTCTTCTGCCTAGCAAGATCAAGTCACATCTCATATATTCGGTTTTAGTCCTGCTAAGTCTAAAACCTTTCGACTCCAGAGTTTGCCGCCACAACTCTAGTTTCCTATTTACTCCCGCCCGGCTTTCATCCACTAGTACTACATCATCAAGAAACAAAGATACACCACGGATATCTCCTTGTATATCCTTGTGACCTCATCCATCACCAAGGCAAAGAGATAAGGGCTCAAAGTCGATCCTTGATGTAGTCCTATGTTGATTGGGAAGTCACTTGTGTCACCGTCATTGTTCAACACTAGTCACAACACTGTTGTACATGTCCTTAATGAGGGCCACATACTTTGTTGGGACTTTATGCTTTTCCAAAGCCCACCACATAACATACCTTGGTATCTTATCATAAGCCTTCTCCAAGTCTATGAAAACCATGTGTAGGTCCTTCTTCTGCTCCCTATACCGCTCCATAACTTGTCTTAGAAGAAAAACGCTTCTATGGTTGACCTTCCCAAGATGAACCCAAATTGATTCATGGTAATACACGCCAATCTTCTCAAACGATGCTCTATCACTCTCTCCCACAGCCTTCATCGTGTGGCTCATCGCCTTAATCCTCAGTAGTTAATGCAACTTTGAATATCTCCTTGTTCTTGAAGATTGGTACTAATATACTTCTCCTCCACTCTTCGGGCATCTTGTTCGATCGTAAAATATGGTTGAAAAGCTTTGTTAGCCAAACAATAGCTATATCCCCTAGGCATCTCCACACCTCGATTGGGATCGCATCAGGGCCCATTGCCTTGCCCCCTTTCATCTTATTTAGGGCTTTTCTAACCTCAGTCTCTTGGATCCTACGCACAAAGTGTCTATTGGCATCATCAAAGGAGTCGTCCAACTGAATGGACCATCATCATCATCAAACCATCTTAACTGACATTTTAAAAAAATGTACGCGAAATGTGGCACAGGGGTCGAGTAAGGGACATGTGTTAATAGTATTTTGATGACTACTAAATCACCAAACTGTATGCTTCTGTGACTGCCACCTTGGTCAGAAAACAAATGCTCTTACATCATCAGGCAGAAATGCTTCATGCGTACCACAAAAAAACGGACAAGACTAATTAGATTCCAAACAATTATTCAAAACAATAGAAAGCAGAAGTATAAAATTCACCTGCATAAGCATAGAAATCACATCGTCTGTCCAGGTCTGTCCAGGACAGTGGAGTATTATACCATTGTCCTGTAAGCAACCACAACGAACAATCTCTCGTAAGGTCTTAAGAAAAGGAAGCTTGTCGTCTTCCACTCATATGGAAGCAACAGATCGAACGCTAATCCGAATCCGAATCACATGTTATCGGGATACGACAGGAAGCCGATGTACGTATTCCGAATCGGTCGGAAAGCTCAATTGAATACGTATCTCGGGATAAGTAGGTAGCTTCATATAAAAGGCTGCAGTTTCGATCTGCCGGTATATATAGTTTGAGCAAGTTTCAAATAAATTAAGGAAGACCGAATTCCCAAACAAATTAAGAAGGAAAAAAAACGCGCGACAATATGGATCCGGTTCAGGTAAAACCTATTCCACATATAATCTGTCGTTCTTACTATGATTCTATGAATCGGGTTCAAGTACAAATTTGGGAATGATATATGCGGCGTTGCTGCTGCTGCGTTTTTGCACGTTGAATCGCGATTGCACGATGCACACTGTAGCACGTACAGTGTACACGTCGCTTACTATGCCGGGCTCCGCCACTGCTATTATCACTTTGATTGCTGATACATTGTACAGTACGTAGTACACTATGTTCCTGATTATGCTAATGCACGGTACAGTGTTAGCTAGGTCAGCCCATTATATATAGTATATTTTTTGTACGTAGCAAATAGAGATTATCACAGAACATATGAATAGGAAATCATTACTTTTTTTTTATTTCCGTTAATTTTTTATTTAATTGTTGAAATTTTTTTAATGTCACAATCCTTTTATGGACCGTTATCATGATATTATGTTTCCATTTTATAAAGCTTTGTTTTTTTTCAGAATTTTTTAGTTGGCCACAAAAGTTAGAATAAAAAAAATGAATTAGGTTTTTTTTTAGTTGCCCACAAAAGTTAGAATGAGATAAATGAACGAATTATTTCTTAATTCAACTATTTGTGAATCCTATTTTTTTTTAAAAAATGGCTAAATCTTTTTCTGGACAACTACATAAAATTATGGTTTTACATGTTTTTAACTATAATTATATTTTTTAACTTTTTTATTTCTATTATTTCTTAATTTATTTGTAGGATTTAACATTTATAGTGTTTAAATTCATTTATGGACCCTTACCATAAAATTTGATTGTATTTTGAAAAATTTTAGTTTTTTTTGATTTTTTTTGGGGTGACATGGCGCAACCCGGAAGCGCCACGTGGGGAAACCAGGGAGCAGCCCGGTAGGGCCTTGTAACACAGGTATTGATTGATGTGTGCACGTTCGAGTTTTTAGCTAAGGGCCGGGGTCCGGCGCGCTTAGTTCAACTGAAAATGAGTTGAGTTTGGTCGGGTTTGAGCTTGCATCTAGAGCAATAGGTTTTTGCAAGTTCCTCTCAAAACTGGAACTAGTCCAAGACAACATGATCAGTTCTAAGTGCGAGCCAACACACCACTAAAAACACACACAATATTTTTCTTATCAATCTATTGTGTTTATTTACACAGGTTGCCATGCTTTTTTTAAAGCCAAGTGCATTTCTTTTCTTGTTATTTATTTATTTTTTTGTCCTATATAGTTTGTATGAGAACTTACAATTTTAGACCGGTGATGTATGGATGTTGGATTTAGTTCCACATCGGACATTGGTGATGATGGAGCACAACTTAAAAGGTGGAAGATCTCTCCCACTGCGCTAGTTTTTTGACCGAGTTGGCCAGAATTGGGTTGTGCTTAGGTTGGGCCAATACATCGGGGATTCGGGCCCAAGACTGGTGTTGGTCTTGGGGGGAGCCGGATCGCTGATGGGCCATAAGATGACAGGATCGCAGTGGGCTCCTACAATGGAGTTCTTTCATAATGCATAGTTTAGCTTGTTACTTTAGTATTAGTAATTAGATAGTGTATCTTCTTGTGGTAATTAGATAGTGTATCTTATCGTGGCGATATGGCATTGATCTTACATATTTTATAAATGATTCCAGATGACTGAAAGAGCTTTTGAAACATATGATGATGATTTGGTTTCTACAATAAAAATGTTGAATGGCCTTTGCCTCAAGTCAGATGAGGTTGTCATGTCAGCTGCTTGTGAATATGAGAATGTCCTACCAACGACTCTTGAAGGTATATTGATTGAATTTACATATGAAAGCTTATTGTAAACACTCAATCATGTAGTAGTCATATATTTCTCGTATGCATTGAGCTGATTTTATTATGGTGAAAAATATTAGATAACTAAAAATATTAATCACTCTACGTACTTGCTATTGTGCACTGATCGGATCAGATAGGCATCATTCACCGTATTTTCTTGGTTACATATATATAAATATAGTAATGGGCATTTCGATGTAACTACTGAAAATCCACATGTGACAGGGAATCGTAAAGCAAGCCATCAAAGCTCTGAATGCGTTGAGGCATTTGTTAGAGAAATGATGAGTGCCTCTGACATAAATGATCTCAAGTCCCGTGCGTCCAATGCTTTGGAGGCATTTGAAAAATCTGTGATGGAGCGAGTACGAGCTGAAGCGCTGCGAGACTTGCTAGAGGTAATACATTACACTTAAAAGACATAATGTGCATCTCTTATCTTTAGGATTCGATAATTGTTGGGCAAGTATCAATAGTCATATGGTTTTACTTGTCCATAGGAAAATGAGATGTTGAAGAAGCAACTAGCAACGAATTTGCAAGGAAACACTATTCTAAGGCGAGGAGTTGCAATCCTGTATGAGCGTCAGAAAGAGTTCAAGGAGAAGGCTCAAGACGTTGATAACCTGAAACGATTGGTTTTGCAGCAACAGGAGCAGCTCAAAACTCTCGAGGTATTCCTCGGACCTTGTGATATTGAGCCATATCTTTTCATCTTACATTATTTTAATTTTTTTTTGAATCGTGACACATTGCAGATGAGTAATTATGCACTTAGAGTGCACCTAGAGCAGGCTCAGCATCACAATTCCACGCCCGGGTAGATTCATCCTGATGTTTTCTAGTACACCGGTACCAATCCATCCATATCTATAAAATTGGTGATGTACGGCTACCCCCCAAGAATTCGACACGTACACGATACTGTTACACTGTTTATGCAATAATGCAATCCCCACCGCGCCTCCTCCCTCGCGTCGGCCTCCCCTCCACCGCGCCTCCTCCGCCTCCCCTCCTCCACCGCGCCGCCTCCTCCTCCCCGCGCCGGCCGGACTCCCGCCGCCGCCTCCTCCTCCCGCCTCCGCCTCCTCACCTCCACCGCGCCTCCTCCGCCTCCCTCCTCCACAGTGCCGCCTCCTCCTCCTCGCTAGCTCCACCTCCACTTGGGCGCGCCGCCTCCACCGCCGGCCTCCCCGCTCCTCCATCCATCCATATCTATAAAATCAGTGATGTACGGCTACCCCTAAGAATTGACACACGTACAATCTTTGTTACCTTTGTTTAAGTGCAATCCCGCGCGCCTCCTCAAGGCGCGGCCTCCCTCCACCGTGCCTCCTCCGCCTCCCTCCGCCTCCACCGCGCCTCCTCCTCCCAGGCCGACGGGGACCCTCCACGCGCCTCCTCCGCCTCCCTCCGCCTCCACCGCGCCTCCTCCGCCTCCCTCCTCCACTGCTGGCCGCCTCCTCCGCCCAGCGTCGGCCGGACTCCCAGGCCGCCTCCCGTCCTCCGGCCTCCTCTCCTCCACCGCACCTCCTCCGCCTCCCCTCCTTCACAGCGCCACCTCCTCCTCCTCGCTCGGCTCCACCTCCTCCGGGACGCGCCGCCCCACCGCCGGCCTCCCGCCTCCTCCGCGCCGCCTCCCCTCCTCCCCACTCCGCCTCCCCGCGCCGGCCTCCCCGCTCCACCACGCACTCCTCCTCCTCCGCCCGCCTCCTCTCCTCCACCACGCCGCCTCCCTCCCCTCCTCCACGGCGCGCTTCCTCCTCTCTCGCTGGCTCCACCTTCCGCTGGCGCGCTGCCTCACTGTCGGCTTCCCGCTCCTCCACCGCGCCACCTCCAGCCTCCCCTCCTCCCCCTCGCCTCCTCTCCTCCACCGCTGCTGCCCACCTCCCTCCTCCATGACGCCTCCTCCTCAAGGCCTGCTCCACCCCTCCTCCGGGCCTGCCGCCTCCACCGCCTGCCTCCCGCTCCTCCACCGCGCCTCCTCCGGCCTCCTCCTCCCCGCTCCGGCCTCCTCTCTCCACCGCCTCCTCCGCCTCCCTCCTCCACGGCGCCTCCTCTCAAGGCTGGCTCCACACTCCACGGCGCGCCGCCTCCCGCCGCCGCCTCGCTTCTCCACCGCGCCGCCTCCCTCCTCCCGCTCCGCCTCCTCTCCTCCACGCGCCGCCTCCGCCCTCCCCTCCACGACGCCGCCGCCTCCTCCTCCTCCTTGCTGGCTCCACCTCCGCCGGGCGCGCCGCCCACCGCCTGCCTCCTGCCTCCTCCACGCCTCCTCCGGCCTCCCTCCTCCCCCGCTCCGGCCTCCTCTCCTCCACCGCCCGCCTCCGCCCTCCCTCCTCCACGACGCCCGCCTCCTCCTCCTTGCCGGCCTCCTTCCGCTGTGGCCTTGCCGCCTCCACCGGCCTCCCGCCTCCTCCGCGCCGCCTCCCCTCCTCCCCCCTCCGGCCTCCTCTCCTCCATCGCACCGCCTCCGCCTCCCCTCCTCCACGATGCCGCCTCCTCTCGCTGGCTCCACCTCCGCCGGGCGCGCCGGCTCCACCGCCTGCCTCCTCGCCTCCTCCCGCGCCTCCTCCGACCTCCTCTCCTCCTGCAGCCTCCCTCCTCCCCGCTCCGGCCTCCTCTCCTCCCTTAGGCGGCGAGGCCTCCCGCCCGCCTGCGCCGCCTCCCCGCCTCATTGCTGCCGCCTCCTGCATCTCGCACGGGTTGTTATCTAGTATGTTGGGTGTTGGTTGGCAGTGCCGCGGTGGTCTACTGCTTAATATCAATAATAGTACAACCGTGACCACGCCCGTCTGCCGGACACCACGTGCCCCACCTCCCCATCCAGCGCGTTGCGAGCCGCCCGATCGCTCCTTCGAATCAATCCCAGCCGTCCATATTAACCTAAGCTTCAAAAGTGTTTTTCTGTTCGCCTGTGCAACACGGCGCGCGGTTTGGCGGCCTGGCTAGAGCACGTAGCTTTCGCTCCGGAGAGCGGGGGTCGAATCCCCGCTCCGCCATTTCATTAGCGCATTTTTTTGCTCGGTTCGCTGGCAAGCGCCGCCTTTGCATTGCATTGCATGATGCACACGTCTTTGTCTGCTTCACGACGCACGCACAAGTCGTGCCTTTTACATTTTGTATTTCAAAATTCGATATATTAGCTTTTAGTTGTTCCAAATTTTAAAAAATTAATTTTCAGAATTTTGTTCCACTTTTTTTTGCATTCTATAATTTGCTTAATTCATATTTGTGAATCATACAGCCCTTCAAAAATCTTAATTTTAATCCAAAATCCCAACCCGAATTCAAATGGAAATTTCGATATCTTCTAAACTCCCTCAATTTTTTTTAGAATTTTAAATTTGTTGATTTTCAACTCCAAAACTACGAACCCCCTAAAACATAAATTTTATAAAGAATGAAGAGAGAGAGGATCAAGTGGGCGAAATTTGGTCTGGCAACTTAAATAATTCCAGAAATTTATGTGCTTTGAAAACAAAAAAAATATAGTAGGTGATCCACAAATGTATTTAAGCATTAAAATGTTAAATTTTTCAATATCAGTTAGTAAATAATTGTAATGCTACTAATTAGAAGAAAAAAAGTTTTGGGCCAGCCCACCCAACTGGCCCATCCTCCCACCGCCCCCATTAGTCAAGCCCTGTCTCTCATCCTCTCGGCCTCTCTAGAACTCTCTCTCTCTCTCTCCTTTTATTTGGAGCTCCCTGAGCTCAGCTCTCTCTGTCTCTCTCGTGCTCTCCACCTCGCCAACCAACGCCGCCACTGCAGCCTAGCCGCCGTCGCCTTGGACGCCACCGCCTCCTCCCCAGCCGCCGCCGCCTCCTAGCGCCTCCTCCCCGCCGGCGCCGCCGTCTCTGAGCAGCCGCCGTTGCCCTGTGGCCGGCGCCCCTCTGCCTCCCCATCTAGGCGCCGCCCGTGCCGCTGCTGCCCCTCTAGCTGCTGTACTGGCCGGCCTTGGAGGAGGAGGAGAAGGAAGAAGAAGAAGAAGAAGAAGAAGAAGAAGAAGAAGGGAAGAAAGGAGGAAGAAGAAAGAAGAGGAAGAGAAGAGGAAGTGAAGAAAAGCTAGGGTTTTGGATCTCCACCTTTGGGTAACGAACTAAGCATCTTCTTCCTGCGATCATCCATTATTCGAGTTGATTAGGTTAGGTATGAAAGGGATTTGGGAGCTTTAGGTGTTGCAATTGCATTTGGTTATAAATTTATATGTGCAGTAGCTTGCAACCCGTTTCAGGTAATTTCTAGTAGGATCGGGAGGTGGCCCTTTAGAACGAAATGTAGTTCATGTCCTTGGCTTTCCAACGAGTCCTAGAACGTGAAAATCGGCCAAGCGGACTGGGAGTTATGGCCTTCGCAAGCTCGCTATCCGGAAATTCCAGATTTTTGGCTTGAGGCGATTAGTCCGGCAACTGGTGATCTAATCGGAGGGTTTAAAAGTTAGGCTAGGCTAAGCTAGTATGTGGTGGGTAGTTCAAAATGTGTTATGACCTTTTCTTGACTTTAGGTACCTCCGCCTCAGGAGCGAAGACATCGTCGCACGTCGGTCTTCGGGGTTGTTAAGGCAAGTATATGACATGATAACTGTGATAATGTGTGCTTGACTGATGGTAAGTGATATTTATGCTTGATTTAAATATTGATAGTATTGTGACAATGAATGGTTGCAAGGATGGTGATGATAGCTTGATGCTATTTGTGCTTTGCTTCTTATTAATAATGAAATTATAGTGCTGAATGAATGAATAGCAAGGATGGATTAGTGATTAAATGGATGGATGAGATAGGAGTGATCGAATGTGATGAGAAATGATGGTTACCCCATTTATGTTGCATACATTCATGAAAAGCATGCATTCGAGTCAGGGCGGTGAGAAAGTCTTATAACTAGCTAGTTCGGTGAGCCCTGGGCCCGGTCGATGAAAAAGTTATAAGACTAATCCGGCGTGCTCTTGATAAGACCTACAGAGGTAGACACCCGCCACGGGATGGCGGGAAAGACTCACTTCGGTGAGCACCTCCACGGGATGGAGTGTAGAGTGTGACATCGACGGATGTGCACTCAGCGGTACCGGTACACGCTTATGAGATATGAGCATAATGCATTGCATTATTGAACGCTGCATTGCGTTGATGAGCATGGTTATGATTGGAAAGTTGTTCTGTTGCTACGGATTTTATATAAACATGTTCTATGACATCGCTATTATATACTTGCTGAGTCCTGGACTCACCCTTACTCTTTCTGTTTTGTTTTTAGGTCATTCAATGATGTCGGATGGGGGCGGGTAGCTGCACACACACTCGCAATATTAAATAATCAGCAACTAACAGTGGGCTTTTAATAAATAAAATGATGTTACAAACTTTTAACTGGTTTTGTATTT
This sequence comes from Raddia guianensis, assembly GCA_036346415.1. Lineage (NCBI taxonomy): Eukaryota > Viridiplantae > Streptophyta > Magnoliopsida > Poales > Poaceae > Raddia > Raddia guianensis. Next base: position 12,356,886 of record CM070542.1, read on the forward strand.
CCTTATGTATTCGGATGTGAGGTTGAGTTAGTTGTGGTGTGAGATGGTGTTGGTCGCCCTTTCTAGCCAAGATTGCCCATGGTTAGTATCGCTACTGAGTAACACTTGAGGTAAGCTTTTGGTGAATAGTCTAGCGGTGTGGCTTTTGGGTTGTGAATTGTGGATGAAATAATAAGTTGGTTGATATATAATATGAGATCTATAAATTCTGTTTCTTTGTCTGCTGAGTGGATGTCCAATTTATAGGGGAGGTGCTGCTGAAATTTTGTAGAATTTAGGGAGTTAGTAGCATTTTGGGCCTAATTGTTGGGCCGGGGTGTTACAATAATAGAAATACAAAGTCTTCGAAATATCGAACTATAGTTTAAGAGCACGTGTATTCATGAAGATGTCCAAAAAAATCTAGCTTTTTAAAACATTTAGGATTTACAAATGATTGTATTACGAAATAATTCATTCTTTCCTTTTATTGTAACTGTTATGACCACTTACAAAATTCTCAAAAAAAACTTTACAAAAGGCATCGTAATATGATGATAACGACCTATTAAAAAATTTCGACATGACCAACTAATTTCAAAAAAATGAGAAAAAATGTAATGCTTTTTTTATTAGTTTGTTTTGTGATACATCTCTATTTGCTCACATATAAGAGGGCTTGCAGTAGCGTGCCATGGGCGCGCTAACGCTGCTAGCTTAACTACAATTTGTTCATTACAAGTTGCCTCTATTTTTTTTTACAAACATGCATAACCGTTCTTCCATGCATTTAGCAGAACTGAAGCCTCCGCGAGAAAGCCTGTTTCACTGCCAGTAAAAAAAATTATATTACCGCCCCTCTTTGTTTCCGTGCTGTTGGTTGATACGGACTCACTATCATGACGAGCCTCTTTTGTGGAACTAGCACTACTGTAAATTAAACTTTATATGCACTAGCGCCAGTCACTACGAGCCATAAAAGGCAGATGTTTAGCAAGTAATCTTGCTTATTTCGGTTGTACAAGATCTATCGATGCAAGTTATTTACGAATTCGTTGAGGGCACGAGAAACAATATTTGCCTACTGTCATTATCGTGTAGGACGTTGCGATTAACAGTGCATTTGTTCAAATACGTTTAACCAACCAAACGCCGCAGTTTTCATTCGTTCTGTCCAACTCGGCACCAACAAATATCACGGTTGTACTCACATATAGAGCGATGAGTGTCAACGTGGCACTGGGAAGGCATATAATTTTGCAATAATGAGTAAAAATAAATATATCTACCTGTTGCAGGCAGCTAAGGGCAACACGTGGGTTGGCTGAGCGATTTCTTCCGCCATAATACATATACGTTTCAAAAGATAAGTTTTCATTAAATTTGTTTGTTTCTCAGGTTCACCGTGTCATTGTTGTTGTTCACTCCTCATATTTAGATTACCTTTTTTTTTTTCAAAATATATATTTTAGTTTCCTATCTGGCCCTTCCTACTCTGTTTTTTCTTTCTTTACAAATTTTTTATAGTTCCTGTTAATTATGTCCTTACGCTTTCAGTATATTTTTTTTTTGTGTAGCACAATAATTTCGAATTCAACATATTAATCTGTTCATATCTTTGTCTGTTTGCTAAACTCAGCCATATCGACTTCATATCTTTGTTCGTTGGTCGAAATAATCTAGCTTTACAGACTCTAGTATTCACATAAACTGCATTGATAGTTGTCAAGACTTTGTACGTTTTTCTCTTCACTAGATTTGACGTCGACGGGCCATAGGCCCGTCTACTCAACTAGTATTGTTTGTAATGTGATCTTCGTGTGAGGTGTGAGGATGTTTTATTGCAAGACGTAATGCAAACTAATGTCATTCTGTCATTGCATAATTTAACAAATGATATACTGTTGAACGCCCCTGTCTTATCTTTTTCCAACACCTTATTGACAATTGCGGCTATGGACAGCCATAGAGGCCAATTTTGTAATTAATTAATTAGAATAGCCACTGTGGGGGGTGGGTTCCCACACCCCAACCTGTAAAACTTTCTCGCTTTGATCAATAGACGACAGTCCTCCTACCCTTTGCTAAAAAAATGATATATTATCAATATGGGTAAAAAGCAAACATGCCACTATAGAGTCACCTTTGAACACATATGCCATTGCAGAGTCTCTAATATCACAGACGCCATATAGAGTGAAGAATCGTGCATATATGCCATTATTAGGTCTGAGAGAGAGAGTTTTGGAAGAAATACATAGGAACATACGGTATGATACGGTCTGATGAGCAGGCCCCGCATGTCATCCTTTCTTCTATTCATCTTCTTCCTCTCTCTCTCTCTCTCTCTCTCTCTCTCTCTCCCCCCCTCTTCCATTCTATCTTTCCCGGTGGAGGAGGGGCGTTGCCGCTGCGTGAAGTGGAAAGGCAAGGGCATTTTATAGGGACGCTGAGCTGGATGCCGGCAGGGTCGCCGCCACTAACGCCGACCGGCTCTTGCGCAGGCGACGGAGCCCTCTTGCCTTCCCGGTGGCACGATGAGCCACCATTCGGAGCCGCCGCGAGATCTTGGTCAGGTACCTCCTAATGACGTCCCTCAACAGCGTGGAGCCCCGGCGAGCACCGTCGTCCTTCTCGTCCGTTGGTGACTGAAAGAGGATCCTAAGGCCTAGAGGGGGGGTGAATAGGCAATTTTATATCTTTTCGATTAATTGTTGATTAAGCATCAAATTAATAGTGACCCAATCCTAGTGTCAATTGATACGCAAGCGGAAGCGATAAACAAGTTAATTATGCAACTAAGACATGGCATCACAATCAATACAAGCAATGCAATAAGAGTAGGTGCGGGAATACAAATGAAAGGGAGGCACGGTATTTGTTTGACCGAAGTTCGGAGCCGCGACTCCTACTCTCCGTTGAGGCTACCCCTTGCGCACAAGGACCGGCTCACTCTCGAGCCTCACGCCTCACTTACTCCCGGTAGTCGTTCCGCCACTCCGGCGAGGTGGACTCCGTCACCCGTACACCGACTCGAGAGTAGCCATACGCCAAAGCCTACTCCCAAGCCCTCGCCTCCACAAAGGATGTCTTCAAAAGTAACAAGCCCGAAATGCCCCGATCATACCGAATCGAAGGACTTCCATGAAGCTCGGTGTTGGGGTTTAATGATTTGTGGCTTTGGATGATTTGTGGGTGGAGGAATGGCTCTAGAACACCTAATTGATGAGCTATGAATGTGGTAGGTGAAGTGGAGCAGTAAACCTCAAAATAGCCAGCCACTAGGTAGATATTTATAGCCCCAAGAGCAAAACTAGCCGTTGCCCTCGGAAGAGGACAAAAAGACTAGCCGTTAGCCTCTATCGGACGCCGTCCGACGGGCACCGGACGCCGTCCGACAGAGCCTACTGCTCACAAAAAGCGGCTTATCGGACGCCGTCCGGTCCCCACCGGACGCCGTCCGACAGCAAGGGATTTGGCCAACCGGACGGTTCCCAGACGCCGTCCGACCAGAAAAGGACTCGGATTTTATCCTTATCGGACGCCGTCCGACAGTGTATACTGTTTGCACATTTTGCTGATCGTACGGTGTCCGGCAGTTCCCAGACAGCGTCCGATAAAGGGAATTTTCGTGTTAGAAAATGTGGAGAAATTTAGGTGGGTTTCTCTCTCTCTAGAAATCTCACAAAGGGATATTTGGGTATTTTTAGAAGTGGTGGACTACGGAAACCAAGTTTTCAAGAATTCGCAAAGATCCGGCAAGATCCGAGATATTCAAACCCCTTTTGAAAACCGACGAAAAACAGGAAATAAACCTAACTACTCCTAATCTATACGTGACCTCTTCTCGCCTTGGTCACGCATTTGAAACCTTGGAGCAATTTCGTAAAATTTATCGACACTTCAAATTAGGGTTTATAAAAATCGCCGAGTCTTCGCTAGGATTCCGAGAAAACCAAAAACCCCCTAGCACTTAATATTAATTAAGTTTGTCATCAATGCCACTAATAAAAATTAGGGCTCAACGATGCTCACAATCTCCCCCTTTGTGGCACTTGATGGCAACCCAAGAGAGAATAAAATTTTTGAGCTGCAAAAGGGGTTAGTGCAATACAAATATGCGAGCAATTTCAAATTTAAGACAACCACAACTCGACCATAAGGATGTGCAAATAAAGGAAGCTCCCCCTAAATTCATGCATAAATTTGAAACCACAAGCCAACACGGCTCAAAAGACATAAAACCAACCAGAGTAACAATCACAAACTTATCCGAGTATCGAGGCAACAAATAATATTACAGGTAAAGGCAAAACCTCGATCTCACTACCCATCTCACTAACTCATGCTATTCTCTCTACCTTCTCCCTAACTTCTCCCCCTTTGTCACCAAGTGACACAAAAGGAAAAAGCTCCTAACCAGCCTATTCTTCTGGATCTTCATCCATGTCGTCGCCTCCATCATGTCCATGGCCATCTGAAGATGATCCTGGCCCTCGGCGACGCTTGTAAGTAGCGAAATGAGCTGCAGAAGGTACTGACCGAGGAGAGGGTTGATCATCAAAAAGCTGGGTCGGTGGAGAATGTTGCAAGGAAAAGTTTAGATAACGACACATCTCTCCACCAGTAAAATGGATCTTACCGGGAGGAGGATGCTGAGCAGGAGCACCAGGAGGAGGGAAAGACTGTGGTGGTGGCACAGAGGAAGGTGCAGGCCCCGGAGGAGGATATACCCAAGGGTGAACCGGTGGTGGGTAGGCAGGTGGGCGAGGAAAACCCTGATTCTGCTGGTAGGCCTGGTAGCTGGTATGAGCATGAGAGTACCACGAGTAAGGATTGGCCCTTTCCGGAACTGGCATGAACATAGCACCCATGTACTGGACAGTTGACTTGAACTCTGCAAATTCATCATTCAAATACGTCTGCTGACCTGCCAGATCTGTCATCTCCCTGCGGGTGGCCGCTAGCTCTTTTTTCACCTCAGTGTGAAAACTTCTCATTTCTGTCTTGACCCCTCATCTCACCTATCAAAGCGCCATACCAAGGGGAGGGCAAGCAGAAAAAAGACCAAAGGCCGGCACAAAGCAATTGCATTGAGCAAAGGAGGCTGGAGTGGAGGAGGAGCATCATCACCGTGTCGATCCAATTTGGGCTTGCTCCCAAGTGAGTTCAAGAAATTTTTCATTTGATACTTTTTGATTCTGTTGTTCCAACTCTTTACCTCATCCTCGGAAACCCGCTGTGTCCTAGAAAGGAGCAGGCCAACATATGGAGCTAGAGGAAGTGGTCTATTGACCTCTCTGAAAATGGCGTCATCAAACTCTCCCAGAATGGTAGCTCCAATGTTTATGGTCCTACCTGTCAGAAGATAGAGCATAAACCAACCGCAAATTGGAAGGATTCATCGCGATTTCCACCGGACAAACAAGTGTGCTTCAGAGAATAAGATTGATCGAAAGCGAGTTCCTCGCCGAATTGATTAGCCTGTCCCACATTTATTTCCTCATCATCAAGATCGAGATACATGAATCTGACTTCATCCAAAGGAGGATATTTAGCCCTCCAGAAGACATCCTCATAAGCAATCTCATTCAAATCAGTGCCAGTATCTGGAGTGCCTAAAGCATCATTCATATTTGCCACGGAGATCCCTTAAATGTTTGCATCGACTGAGTGGTAGTAGCTGAACTCTGACTCATCCTCAGCAGGTAACAGTGTGGCAAAGAACTCACAATTTTTTTCTTTAGACCATGTCAACTTCTTATTTGAGATCAAAGCTGCCAAACCTAGAGTAGAGCTGAAAATGGTGTAAACCTCAGGTCCTACGGCTGCGGTGATTTCATCCCAGTCAATACAATGGGGGTCCCTAGGACCAGTCTTGGGAGCAGAGAAACACATATACAGCTGCTTCTGAAACTTTGTGTGAAACCTGAAATCTCTGGTATCCTCTCGCCGCTGAGGGAACCATCTGGCATATGATACATCTCGCTTTTTCTTCAAGGTCTCCATGGATAACTTTAGCACCATGTTATCCACGGGGTCGTCCTCAGCTACCACAGTTTCTGTGACATTCTCATCTGCCGGGTCCTCAGCATATGTCTCATCGTCAATGTCCTATGTCGTTGCAAAAGAAGACCCCGCAACCCGAGTCCAATGTAAACCTTGAGCAGGTTGCTGCTGTATATCTGCTCTAGTCACTTTACTTGGGCGAGGAGGAGCGGCACTACTAGCCGTCTCATCAATATAATCCGGATCACCCTTACTGCCACTATCACGACGACCACTGAGGGTCCTGCTCAGAGCCTTCCCAAACTTCTTCAATGATCGCGACATGTTGAATCAACCTTCTGATCAAAAGACCACTGACAAACCGATCCCACTGTCAAGAGCCACTGACCAAGGTGCCAAACCCACCACGAGCCAACCCTGAACACGAGCGCGGGAAAAACCTATTCAAAACCTAGAATTCGATAAACGGAAGAATTTTTCGGAAAAAGAGAAGGGAAGTCGTTACCGAGCCCTAGAAGGGAAGGAGGAAGTCGCCGTGCGCGAGGAGATCGTCCCCAAGGCCCTTCCCGGTAGGGGAATGGAGGGGAGCTCGACGGAGACGGAGGTGCACGAACGGGCCGTCCACGTTCAATCCCCGCGGTGGGAATCAAAGAGGAGGACGAGGGGATGCCGCCGGTGGTGGTGGATGTCGCCGGAGGTCGCCGGAGGGTCTTCCCTGGTGAGGAGAAGGGGCAGGGGCGGCGCCGGTTTGGAGAGGAGTAAGAGATCAAATGAGGAGAGAGAGAGACGGAGAGGTAAGTTATAGAGCAGTTCCGCACGGTTGGGCCCTGTCGGACGGCGACCGACAGCAAAGGTGCAGCGCACATGAACCTTGTCGGACGGGGTCGCGGAGCGGCCAGACGGCGTCCGACAGAAGGATTCTGCATGAATTGAACTTTGTTTGACGGCGTCCGTGGTAGACGGACGGCGTCCGACAAGATGAATTCAGCACACACAAACCACAGCGGACGGACGTCGTTTGCCTATCCGGACGGCGTCCGATGAAGGCAAATTTCGCAGCTGCTTGCTCTTCTGACCAGTGGGCCCCACCAGTGCAAGAATTTTATAAAAATAATGTTTTGAAGTGATATTCTCCATTTTTGCTCAAAATTCAAAGAAGATTCAAATGTGAGCAATTTGAAGTGATTTTAAAATTTTAATTTTGAAGGGATAAGATACTAAGTTGACAAATGAACCCAAATTAAATTCAAAAACCCAAATTTTGATCTTAGAGACCAAGAAAATGTGTGAACCCAAATTTTGCCTTGATTTCTCATATAGGCATGAAAATCAAACATAGGGGTTCACTTTAGAGTTTAAGCACATGTTTTTGAATTTTGGTTCTTTTTCAAATAATTTGAATAATTTTCATGCCATATGATTTTCAAGAGAACAAATATGCATATGGAGCAATTTTTTCAAAAGGGATAAGATTTTCAAAATTAGAAGTTTGAAGTGATAAGACGATAAGGATAGTCTATTAAGTTTAAATTTGTTTTGGATTGAAATATAGGACAAGAATGTTCAACCCAAAATCAAATTTATCTTTTCACCACTAGAGGAAGTTTTGAGATCATGAATTGAAATTAAACTCCCCCTAAATGTGACAAGGGTCAAAAGTAAATGGAAAAATTCGAATAAGACCCAAAAATCACAAAAAATAATCAACACGCATTTGATCTATCTAGTATGTTGAGTTCATTCCTTAATTTGCAAAACCGTGCCTCATCTAAGGGTGTGGTGAAAATATCAAATCAATTGGTCTTCCGTTAGATGCGTAGCAAGCACAACGTCACCCTTTGCAACATGGTCACGAATAAAGTGATGTCGGATGTCGATGTGCTTTGTACGGGAATGTTGGACCGGATTGTTGGCTATTTTCACCGCACTTTCATTATCGCATAGAAGTGGTACTTTTTCAAATTTTAGTCCAAAGTCACTAAGCATCCGTGTCATGTACAAGAGTTGAGCACAACAACTCCCCGCCGCTACATATTCCGCTTCCGCGGTAGATAGCGCCACGGAGTTTTGCTTCCTCAAAGTCCATGACACGAGTGAGCGTCCTAACAAGTGACAACCCCCCGAGGTGCTTTTGCGATCAATTTTGCAACCGGCATAATCCGAGTCGGAATAGCCAAGAAGCTCAACACGCGCTCCCTTAGGGTACCAAAGTCCTAGGCTAGTAGTGATTTTTAGATATCTCAAAATGCGTTTTATGGCAACAAGATGCACTTCTTTAGGGGATACTTGAAAGCGAGCACACATGCACACACTAAACGTAATATCGGGTCGAGAAGCGGTGAGATAGAGAAGCGAACCGATCATAGAGCGATAAAACTTTTGGTCCACGGGCTTTCCATCTTCGTTCAAGTCAAGATGCCCATTAGTGGCCATTAGTGCTTTGATCGATTTGCAATCGTCCATTGAAAACCGCTTGAGAAGGTCCTTTGTGTATTTCTCTTGACAAATGACAGTCCCTTCTCGAATTTGCTTGATTTGAAATCCAAAGAAGAAAGTGAGCTCTCCAATCATCGATATTTCGAATTCCTTGGACATCATTTCGTCAAAGTCCTTGCATTTAGATTTGTTAGTGCATAAAAAAATAATATCATCCACATATATTTGATAAATAAATAAGTCATTTTCAATAGGCTTTAGAAACAATGTGGAATCAATCGCATCGGTTTTAAATCTCTTTTCTAAGAGGAAGTCCCTAAGATGCTCATACCATGCTCTAGGAACTTGCTTGAGACGGTATAGCGTCTTAGTGAGCTTATAGACATGGTTTGGGTGTTTGAGGTTTTCAAAACCGGGCGGTTGCTCGATATAAACGAGTTCATCAATAAAACCATTTAAAAAAACACTCTTAACATCCATTTGAAAGAGAGTTATGTTATAGAGAGAAGCGAATGCCAAGAGTAACCGTATAGCTTCAAGTCGAGCAACGGGGGCGTAGGTTTCTTCATAGTCAAGACCTTCGATTTGAGTGAAACCTTGCGCCACTAATCTTGCTTTGTTTCGTACCACTTCACCGTTCTCATCTTGTTTGTTGCGGAAGACCCATTTGGTTCCAATGACATTGTGGTCCTTCGGTCTTTCCACAAGTTCCCAAACTTCATTGCGGGTGAAGTTGTTCAATTCTTCATGCATGGCGTTCACCCAATCCGCATCCGCCAATGCCTCATCAATGGTCCTAGGCTCAACAATAGACACAAAGGCGTGATGCTCACAATAATTAGCGGTATGAGAACGGGTTCTTACGTCTTGATTGAGATTGCCAATGACTTGATCTAGGGGATGATCCTTGGAGAGAGAGCGGTGTTGTTGGGCGGGTACTTGTAGATCAACGCTTTCCCCTTGAGCTTGATCAACTTCAAAGTTTGCATCTCCGTCCATCGCTTGATCTTGAGTTGTTGGAGAGGTGTCTTGAGCTTGATTATCGATGGAGGTGGTGGGAGAGACAACTTCATCTTTTGGCACCTCCGGTGAGGGTCGAATTTCCCCCAACTCCATGGCTTCATGCGGTAGCTCATCACCTACATTTCTTGTTAAATCTTGCTCATTTTATGAGCCATTAGTTTCATCAAACTTGACATCATAGGCTCCCTCAACTAGCCCAGTAGAATTATTAAAAACTCGAAAAACTTTTGAGCGAGAGGAGTACCCTAACATGATACCAATGTCGCACCTCTTTTGAAACTTACCCAAATGAGTCCTTTTCTTATAGATGTATACCTTGCAACCGAAGACTCGAAAGTACGAGATGTTGGGCCTTCGTCCCACTAGTAGTTCATATGAGGTCTTGTGAAGGAGTCGGTGGAGGTAGAGGCGGTTGATGGCATGGCACGCCGTGTTGATGGCTTCCGCCCAAAAGGCATGCAGCGTGTTGTACTCGTCAAGCATTGATCTTGCCATCTCTATCAAAGTACGGTACTTTCTCTCCACCACTCCATTTTGTTGGGGAGTGTATGCCGCCGAGAATTCGTGCTTGACACCTAACTCATCACAAAATTCCTCAACATTTGTATTAGTAAACTCGATGCCATTATCACTCCTCACTTTTTTAATAAAAGAGTCAAATTCCTTTTGAGCTTTCAAAGCAAATCTTTTAAACACATCACCGGCAAGTGATTTATTTGCAAGAAAAAATACCCAAGTGAAGCGAGAGAAATCATCGACAATCACATGACAATAAGAATTACCGCCTATACTCGCATAGGTGGTTGGGCCAAATAAATCCATATGCAAAAGTTCAAGTGGTCGGGATGTAGACATGAATGTCTTAGTCGGATGAGAATTAGCCATTTGCTTGCCGGTTTGGCATGAGCTACATAAACGATTTTTCTCGAATTTGACATCCTTCACTCCAACAACCAAGTTGTCTTTAAAAACCTTTTTCAAAGTGCCCATTTCAACATGTCCAAGACGTCTATGCCACAACCAACCGAGAGTGGTTTGAGCAATAAGACAAGTCTTGATTTGAGAAGATTCACGGTTTAAAAAATCAACCAAATATAAGTTTTGAAACCGGGTGCCTTCAAATGCAACACTTTGATCCTTAGTGGAAATAACACGAACTCCGTTGACCGAAAAGAAACAATCAAAATCCAAATCGCACACTTGAGTAACGGAGAGGAAATTAAAGTTGCAAGCTTCCACCAAGAGCACATTAGAAATGGATAGGTCATTGGATATTGCAATTTTACCTATACCCTTTACCTTTCGCTTGGAGTTATCCCCAAATGTGATCTTGTGTTCGGGGTCATTCTCCTCTTCTAGTGAGGTGAACATACTTGAGCTACCGGTCATGTGTTGGGTGCAATCGCTATCAAATATCCAATGCCGGCCACCGCTCTTGTAGTTCACCTACACACACAAATTCAAGCTTGGGTTTTAGGTACTAAAGACTTCTTCTTGGGTCCTTTCGAGTTAGTCATCAAACATTTGGGCACCCAAATAGCCTTTACATCTTTCTTTTCATTGGGTGCACCAACATATTTTGCATAAGTAGAGCCATTCTTTCTCATAAGCATGTAACTAGCATTAAGCACTTGAGTTTTAGACATGAATTGAGACGATTTTGCAAGAGGACAAGCAATGGCTGTATGTTTATCATTTTTGCAAATATGGCAACGGGTCCCTCCCTTAACAAAAGTTAGCTTGGGCTTACCCCAACCTCCCTTGGGCAAATCCCCGGGATGAAATCCCAAACCATGCTTACCCAAGGTGTACCTTTGCTCCCGAAGCACCTTGTCAAGAGAGTTGTTCCCCACAATCAATTTAGCCAAGCTAGAGTCTAGTTGCTCAATTCTATCCTTAAGAAGCAAATTTTCCTTAACTAACTCATTAGCACATTTTGCAACACCACAAGTACTAATAGAACACACATTTTCATTTAAAGTATTAGCACTAGTGGGTGAAGATAAGCTAGCATTAGGTGTGATAGTGGGTGACAAGTTCAAAGGTGTGTCATGAGATAAGCTAAGTGAACCATTAACGGTGTCAATCAAGTCACATGTCACACCAACTTTGTATTTTTCAATTGAGCAATCAAGAGGAATTTCATCACCAATTGAGCTAGCAAGTTTGTTTTCTAGAATTTCAACTTGCGAATTTAGAGCTTCATAATCATCTTCTAGAGTTTCATGTTTTTCAAACAAATTCTCAAACTCATTCGTAAGCTCTTTATGCACTTTCATTAACTTCTTCCTCTTAGATTTTTCCTTCTCTAGAGCATTATTCAAATCATCAATCAAGGCCTAGAGGGGGGGTGAATAGGCAATTTTATATCTTTTCGATTAATTGTTGATTAAGCATCAAATTAATAGTGACCCAATCCTAGTGTCAATTGATACGCAAGCGGAAGCGATAAACAAGTTAATTATGCAACTAAGACATGGCATCACAATCAACACAAGCAATGCAATAAGAGTAGGTGCGGGAATACAAATGAAAGGGAGACACGGTATTTGTTTGACCGAAGTTCGGAGCCGCAACTCCTACTCTCCGTTGAGGCTACCCCTTGCGCACAAGGACCGGCTCACTCTCGAGCCTCACGCCTCACTTACTCCCGGTAGTCGTTCCGCCACTCCGGCGAGATAGACTCCGTCACCCATACACCGACTCGAGAGTAGCCACACGCCAAGGCCTACTCCCAAGCCCTCGCCTCCACGAAGGATGTCTTCAAAAGTAACAAGCCCGAAACGCCCCGATCATGCCGAATCGAAGGACTTCCATGAAGCTCGGTGTTGGGGTTTAATGATTTGTGGCTTTGGATGATTTGTGGGTGGAGGAATGACTCTAGAACACCTAATTGATGAGCTATGAATGTGGTAGGTGAAGTGGAGCAGCAAACCTCAAAATAGCCAACCACTAGGTAGGTATTTATAGCCCCAAGAGCAAAACTAGCCGTTGCCTCTCGGAAGAGGACAAAAAGACTAGCCGTTAGCCTCTACCGGACACCGTCCGACGGGCACCGGACGCCGTCCGACAGAGCCTACTGCTCACAAAAAGCGGCTTATCGGACGCCGTCCGACAGAGCCTACTGCTCACAAAAAGCGGCTTATCGGACGCCGTCCGGTCCCCACCGAACGCCGTCCAACGGCAAGGGATTTGGCCAACCGGACGGTTCCCAGACGCCGTCCGACCAGAAAAGGACTCGGATTTTATCCTTATCCGACGCCGTCCGACAGTGTTTACTGTTTGCACATTTTGCTGATCGGACGGTGTCCGGCAGTTCCCAGACAGCGTCCGATAAAGGGAATTTTCATGTTAGAAAATGTGGGAAAATTTAGGTGGGTTTCTCTCTCTCTAGAAATCTCACAAAGGGATATTTGGGTATTTTTAGAAGTGGTGGACTACGGAAACCGAGTTTTCGAGAATTCGCAAAGATCCGGCAAGATCCGAGATATTCAAACCCCTTTTGAAAACCGACGAAAAACAAGAAATAAACCTAACTACTCCTAATCTATACGTGACCTCTTCTCTCGCCTGGTCACGTATTTGAAACCTTGGAGCAGCTCAGAAAATTTATCGACGGTTTAAATTAGGGTTTATAAAAATCGCCGAGTCTTCGCTAGGGTTCCGAGAAAACCAAAAACCCCCTAGCACTTAATATTAATTAATTTTATCATCAATGCCACTAATAAAAATTAAGGCTCAACGATGCTCACAGTGACTCCATGAACAGCTGCAGTGACCGCGCGCTACCGGAGCTCCGTGCGAGGTTGTGGCGGTCGCCGTAGAACGCAACCTTCTTGGCGCCAAAGCTCAGCGTCCGGAGGCTGCCCGGGTAGTGCGGCAGGAAGCTGGCGGCGCTCCGGCTCGGCTCCGAGGCACAGAACTTGGCTGGCGTGGCGTCGAGGCCGGGGAAGAAGAGGGTGTCGTAGGAGGGAGAGGCGGAGCGGCCGCTCTGCAAGGAGACGATGAAGTCGAGCTCCGTGCAGGCGTCATCGGACTCGGACCTCGATGCGCTGCCGCTGCCAGAAGAGAGAGAGATAAGAGAGGGAGGAAGAAGATTTATAGAAGAGAGGATGACATGTGGGGCCCGTTCGACAGACCATATCGTATATTCCTGTGTATTTCTTCCAAAACTCTCTCTCATTCCTAATAATGGCATATATATATATATATAGAGTTAGGGTGAGATTGACCATGGTATGAGACCCTCCGTCAACCATACCGTTTTTGAAAAATCGTGACCAAAATTTTCGATCCGAACCGTTCATATTCTTCATCTTATTGAATTCTCACCCCATGCAAAATTTTACATTTTTTAGAATTTTTTTACTGTTTATTTCCTATTTTCAAAAATCAGCCTTCCAATTAGTTGTGGTGCGTCCAAAAAAGCTGATTTTGGAAAATAGGAAATAAATAGTAAAAAAATTCTAAAAAATGTAAAATTTTGCATGGGGTGAGAATTCAATAAGATGAAGAATATGAACGGTTCGATCAAAATTTTGGTCACGGTTTTTCAAAAACGGTAAAAGGGTCGATTTGAGGGGATCCATACCATGTATTTAATTCTTCAAATTTATATATATATATATATATATATATATATATATATATATATATATATATATATACAATTCTTCACTCTATAATAGCGTCTGCGATATTAGAGACTCGGTGATGGCATATGCGTATAAAGGTGACTCTATAATGGCATGTATGCTTTTTACCCTATCAAGGGTATCAATATTGATGTCTTTTCTCTTTTGAAGATATCTGCATCCAAAGCTCTTGTTGAACTTATGGCTCAAAAAATCATACTTATTCGTTAAACGCGTTTAGACATGGAATCGAATTATTCAACGTTCGAATTTCACCTCTGCTGGTTGCATCCACAGATCCACTCCATACCTACATGGCTGCATAGTTTGCTGGTATCTGTAACTTGCTGACCACCAGCTCACTAGCCTTTGATATTACTATCGTTTTTTTAGCGGAAAACTGCCAACCTTGTTTTTTTTTCACAATTGCTATTTTGCAGGCGCCTGCAATTAGCCAAAACGTGCAGGCGCAAAAAAGTTTCACTTTCTTTCTACTGTTTTTCCACATTTGCATTTATGGAAGAAACGCTTCGCGATAGTGAATTTTTTTTTTGCGCGAGGTCGATTTTTGTTTAGATATATTTTGTTTTATGTTTATTATAGATTTATTTTGTTTTCTGTTTATTATAGATTTCTTTTGTTTTCTGTTTATTATAAATTTTATTTTGTTTTCTGTTTTTCACATCGAGAGATTTTTTGCTCGTATAATTTGTGAAATCGTGCATGCGCAAAAAATTCCACTAAATTTCTACTGTTTTTCCACATTTCTATTTTTTGGAAAAAAAATGATTTGCGATAGTGGATTTTTTTTTTGCGCGAGGTGTGCAAGCATGTACACGGCATGTGCCTACACAAATGCTGAAATTGCAGGCGCCTGCCTAATAGTGCCTCCCTTATGAAAATACAGGCATTGCATCTTGACATTGACATTGCACTTGTACAAGATCTTTTTAGCGCAGGCAGTGAGACGTCGGCAAATGCACTCCAATGGGCCATGTCTGAGCTAATTTGCCTGCGGCGCTATATAGCGCCTCCCTAAGGCTCACCCTCGCTCAGCCACGTCGCCCGCAAAATCTCGGCCGTCCGTTTCCGTCGCGTGTCTCCCGTCCAGCCCGTTCGATCGGGCCCTCCCGGGACGGCTTTTGAAAAACCCTCGAAGTTCGCGGATTTCGCCGGGTCCCGTCTATTCGCAAACGGCCCCGGTTAGTGCTTCGTCCCACGGATATTTTCGCCTGCGCCTTCGATTTTTCCGCCTCTTATTTGGCCTTTTCGCTTTGTAGTTACACCTGTAGTTGGGGTGAAATTACCCGCCAATGCCGCTCCATATAACTGTGTACCGGTCCAGCCCCAGGTTCCCATTTCCAAGCCCTAGCTTCCCCTTGCCTCCGCCCCGCCTCCCCCTCCTGCGGCCTCTTGCTCCCCTCCTCTTCTTACGCCGCCGTAGCTCCTCCTCGGCCCGCGTCGTCGCCGCCTGCTCGCCTACCCCCTCCGCTCCTTAGCTCGCGCTAGCGCAGCTTCCTCTCTCCCGGCTCGGGGACTAAGGGCCAGCCAATGGCTCGCGGCGGCCGGCTCATTCGTGTGTGGGCTTGCACGGTGCTCGGAGGCGCGGCGATAGCCGTTGAGCCGCGGAAGACGTGCGCTGGCCGACGGCGAGCTCTTCCCCAAATCCGACCGGTGAAATCCTTGGTGCTTTTTTCCTATCCATTACGGTTCCTACGGATTTGATTGATTTATGTGTAAATCGAGATTCGAACTGAAGTTATGCGCTCGGATTTGAATGAGTTTGAGTCCAGATCGATCCTCATTCAAGGTTTTACGGCCCGGATTTGAATGGGTTGCGTCAAATTTTACGTTTGTTCTATCCAAATCGAGCCCCCTGTTCGAAGAATTTATGGCTCAGATTTGGGGATTCCGCCGATTAGGGTTCCGTGGGTGCTCAAAAGTTGGGGAATATTGAGGATTTCACTCTATTTCCACAAAGCATCTTCTTCAAATGCCTACTTAAAACTGATTTCACTCCAGTTCCAGATGAATTGGTTGCTTTCCTCCATTTTTCACAGCTATCGTTCTGCTTTTCTTATCGTTTGTCAGCACCTCGCCTGTCCTCTTTACATCCCTTTCTACGCAGACCTGCATAAACTTGTGTGTGCCTTGCTAGCTTCTAATAAAAAGGCTTTTTCTGTGTCTGCGATATGTGCTTTCCGTGCTTAATATTTTAGCTCACTTTTTTGTCGGCCTGATGACATTGCTTCCAATTAGGATACTATATCATGCATAACGCAGGAAAAAAATGCGATGCATTTTATTACAGTTTACTTCAGACACTGAATCTGACACTGAATCCTCTCTTATATATCACGTCAACTCAAGATTTATAGTTAATTGCTCAGTTTATTGGATTTGCAACCTGTGCCTTTATAAGATCCCAGAGCTTTTAACAATGGATGAAAACTGGGTTCTAGGGCAGATGCAGCCATGTCAATGCTATCAGCACTGGTATGTTTGATATGCATGCGCTAAAACTGATATATTCCCAGAGCCCAGCTCAATCAATGTGGATGATTGAATAAGTATTACCTCACAGTGCGAACTACAGGATCACATCATATATTGTTTAGAGGGCGATTATCTATCTCATGTATTGCCCACCCCTCTTGTTATCTTCTAATTCACATAGGCTTTTTTGTTGCCTTCGTTCCATACCTTAGCGATTTCTTTCTAAAAAATAAACCATTATAATACTAAAACATATACATGCCTATGTGTTGAGCTTATTTTTTAAAAAACTAAAGGTTTACTTTTTATTTGTGCATCTTTATGGCCTCTGGCCTCTGTCCTATTATGATTATGGCCCGTATTGATTCTTAGCAATACATATTGCTTATTTACTATTTATAACTATATTTTTATTGTTCCTTTAATTTACTGTATTATACTATTTCAGCCTTGCACTTGACATCGGCTTATTATTTTATTATCGTTCCAGCGTTTGGTACATAATTTTATAAAATTATGTACCTTATGATTCAGACAAACATAGCCTTTTTGGTGTTGCGCTCTTATTGCATTTTTAGTTTTTCCCGAAAATAGCTTACAGTTCAAAGTAGTTTTTGAACGTAGTCCATTGCTGATCATTGTCCATAAAATCTCTTGTTTCTATTGTAAATTATTGTAACATAGGCTGCTACTATAAAAGAACATAGGCTTTGCTCAATCACAGCCACCGTGTTTAGAACATTTCTATTGTACAGTAGATTTTTTTATTACATTACCTCTTGCAGCGTAAAGGCTGCGTATGTTGTATTATCCAGAGCAGCTGGCTTAGCGCATACTAAGGTTAGTTTTTTTAATTTAATTCCCAATAACTCGGGCATGATTAATAAACAGTACTATCTTTACAGCGCATTTTGCAACAGAGGTATTTTGAACTGTTGTGTCCAGCAGCCATGGCTTACATTTAGTTAACGACGTTCAGTGATTGCCTTACCCTCAGGATTGGGTTACATGTATTGTCCAGTTAATTAGAGCAAGAGCCATAACGTAGTTTAGATGCATGCTAAAGTAGCTTTGTTTTAGTAGAAAAAAAGGGCTAACCAGTAGTTGGAATGTCTTCTATTTGTCTTTATATTATACAGATCTACCACCGAGCCCCTCCCTGCAACGGCAAGCTTGATGAAAAGAAAGTTGTTCCAAGCTCCTGAACATAGTTAGCTGTACAACCTAATAACACCTTGAGCAGTAGCAATAGAAAGATGTCCATCCAGCCTGTCATGTTGCTCTGTTTATATGGTGAGGTTCATCTCACCACCACCCGTTCACCCCACTAAAATGTCGAATGCCTGATCTTTTGGACACTGTTTTCTCTTTTGTCTCTGTATATGAACATATCTATGTTAGTCCTATCCATTAAGCAATGTCGGATAACTGATCTTCTCGATACCGTTTTCTCTTTTGGTTTTATATTATATCTATGTTAATTCTATATACTTAACAAACTGAAACGCACTGCACAGGGCTTCGCCCACGTGCGAAGCACGTGAGCTCTGCTAGTGAGAAATACGAGAGTCATGCGAAAAGCACAACATGGGCTACGTGTCAGTCTCCAAGGAAAAACCATGGTGACCGAGGATGACTTGACCAACATGGTGTATCTCAAGTGCATACAACGATCTTGGAATCCCATTGGAGTGCTCCAAACAATAATAATTAAAAGAAGAGGCACCGGCCGGCCTCACCTGCAGAGGCAGCAAATCCAAGGACGTCCGAACAATGTAGTTCTCATTGATCATGGATCGTCTTGTCACTTGAGGCTGTCTCCAACAGGCTTCTCTAAAGCACCCTCTACCTCAAAATAGGGGACGGATTCTTTCCCTATGTGCTTCAACAGCATTCCCTATTTGGTTTTCTAAAATAGAGGATTTCTCTCTATTCTCTTATATGTAAGGGTTCTCTCTCCTCCCCTATACAATTTTTTATATAGGGAACACTGTTGGAGATGGAAGAAATATAGGGAGAGATTTTTTTTAAAGGGAGCCTGTATATGAGGCTATAGGGGATCAAATTTAGGGATTCCTGTTGGAAACAGCCTGATGCCGGCTAATCCTAAAATATCACCATTGCCCACACAGCTGTTTTTTTGTTTAGTTAATTTTCTTGCTTCCATTGTTTCTTGCTTCCATTGTTACTTTTTTATTTATTTTGTTTAGGCAGCTGTTTTTCTTGTTGCTTTGCGATTAGTTGCTTTAGATTGTGCTACGTACGAGACGCATGCAAGGCGCCAAACTGCATAGGTGTTGCGGTGGGATGAGTTGCGCTCTATTCTTAAATTCCTATCACTAATTCACTATGCGTGGTTCTTCTTCTTCGAGCATACCAGCGACCTGAAGTGAACGCCATGTTCATGGAGCAGCTCACGTACTACCTCTGCCTCTTCTTGGCTCTCCTCCTCCCTCTCCTGCTCGTCAAGCTCAAGAAGAATCGGGACGGCAATGGCGGCGCCGGCCAGAAGCTCAGGTTGCCGCCCGGCCCGTGGCGGCTGCCGGTCATCGGCAGCCTGCACCACCTCCTGCGCAGCAAGCTGCCCCACCGCGCCATGGCCGACCTCGCGCGCCGGCTCGACGCGCCGCTGATGTACCTCAGGCTCGGCGAGGTCCCGTCGTGGTGGCCTCGGCGCCGCCGCCGCCGCGAGCTCATGCGGACGCGACGATGCCAACTTTGCGACGCGGCCGTGGAGCCCCACCATCCGGATCATGATGGCCGACGGCGAGGGGCTCGTGTTCGCCGACGCTACGACGCTGCTGTGGCGGCAGCCCGCAAGATCGGCATCCTCGAAGCCGCTCGCCCGCCGCCGCGTCGGTCGTTCGCCGCGTCCGGGAGGACGAGGCTAGCGCCGCTCGCCGCCGCCGCGTCGCCCGGCGGCGGTAGCCGCCGGGCGGCCGTGAACGTCGGCCGAAGCGGGTCGCCGTGCTCATCACGGACACAGCGGTGCGCACCATGATCGGCGACCGATTCGGCGGCGGAGGAATTCCTCGAGGAGCTCGACGTCGGGTTAAGATCACCTCCGGGTTCAACCTCGGCGACTTGTTCCGTCGCCGAGGCTCGCCCACTTCCTCGGCGGCACGGCGCGACGGGCAGAGGCGAACCACCGCCATAGCTTCGAGCTGATGGATCGTGCCATCAAAGACGAGGAACGGGCAGCCAGGGCCTTGGCGGCGGCCGGCGCGTCGACGAGGAGGACCTCGTGGACGTGCTCCTGAGGATTCAGAAGGACGGTGGCCTCGAGGTGCCCCTCACCATGGGAAACATCAAGGCCGTCATCCTCGTAAGAAATTATTTTCTTTGTTAAAAAAAATGCATGAATATATATATACACACAGTTAAAGGTACTGCAGATTTATATAAACATATAAGTCTTTTATTAGAAGACATAATGTCGTGTACATTATTAGTTAGGACATGTCTAAAAGGTTTTAAATTAGAGTAAACTTAACACTGCAGCAATAAAATATAAGAGAGAAAAAATTGTTAAATAGTGTTGAATAGTGCTATGTTCATTCTAAGTTAGGAAGGGATAGACATGCTAAAGTTAGAACATTCTAGTACTATAATAAATAAAATATAAAGAGAAATATAGATGAATAGTGAAAATGATGTATGAATAGTGGCTGGATCATTCTAAATTAGGACACCCTGTGTCCAGCATCTACCCTAGAGCGTTATAAGATTTTACACAAATGTACCATCTTTGCACATTTTTCTTAACAAGTTGATGAGTTCAAAGGCATGCAATCCATTGATATTTACATTCCATAGGACCTTTTTGGTGCCGGAAGTGAGACATCGGCAAATACGCTTCAATGGGCCATGCCTGAGCTCATGCGTAACCCAAGAGTGATGCGAAAGCCTGCATCGAGCTGCGCCATAGCCTCCAAGGGAAGCCAACAGTGATTGAAAATGACTTGGCCAACTTAGTGTACCTCAAGTTGATCATCAAGGAGACCTTGAGGTTGCATCCGGTGGTGCCTTTGCTTATACCACGAGAATGCCGAGAAACTTGCAAGGTTATGGGATACGACGTGCCTAAAGGCACCACTGTGTTTGTGAATGTCTGGGCGATCTGTAGGGATCCAAAATACTGGGATGACGCCGAGTCATTCAAACCAGAGCGGTTTGAAGGTGGCTCCATTGACTTCAAAGGCACGGACTTCGAGTTCACGCCATTTGGAGCAGGAAGGAGGATGTGCCCTGGCATGACATTCGCACAGGCTAGCATGGAGCTTGTACTTGCAACATTATTGTACCACTTCGATTGGGAACTCCCGGTTGGAGTGTCACAACTGGACATGACAGAGGTTATGGGCATCACTGTTAGAAGGAAGAGCAATCTTTACTTACGCCCAATCATTCGTGTGCCCATAGCCCTAGAAGCCACCCATTAGCTGCTTTACGATAGCCGTTCGCATATCTGCAGTTCCTTCATAATATGTGATGCATTCATTGACAAAATTACTAGATCAATACTAGCTTGTGTGCAATGCAAGCATGAGTGAGTCTAGCTAGCTAGGGTTTGGTGAAGCAAAGCCATGTTAGACACTCATACTTCCCCTGCGAAGATTGAACTTAAGTGCTACTTTCTCCGGTTTTAGAAAGCTTAAAAGTATTAAATTATACTAAGTCAAAGTTCTAAAATGTTATCTATAAAAACATTTTAAACTATTTGAATTAGGTATATAAAAATTATACAATTAGATTACTCTAAAAGGCACTTCCAACAATATGATAATTTTCAATGTCGCCGGCGGGCCGTCACCACCTCACGAGGCGCATATCGCACGGAATGGGGAGAGGACGCTGACCGCCACCACTGCACGGGATGCTTGTCTGAAATGCAGAAGAAAGGGCATCACCGCCACAAGATAAGAGGACCAGGTGCTCATGCTAGCTGCTCCAACTAGCGCTCAGTAGGACCCTGCTCTGCACGCCACCATGGAGATCTTGAGGTGACATCTGCAGCGATGCCTTTGAGGAGTGGAACGACATCGAAGACGTCACCATCAATAGCCTAAGCTAGCAGGTTTTACGCTCAGATGATCTCCACAACAAAGCCACCATGGCTCCAAGGAGACCCAAAGACGTCATCACTGTCGGCCGCCGCCAAAAGGGCGAGATTTTGCCCTAAAAAAAACACCCAAAACCAACCTCACCTGCAAATCGAATAGGCCGCCTCTGCTCCAAACGTGTTGAGGGGCCCTACCACGACCAAGGCCGCCACTAGCATTGATGGTTGCTGTTGTCAACCGATAACCACATAAAAACAATCGTTTGAGAGGGAGGAAAAATAATTTTTTTTTAAAAAAAATGAAATTGATGCTAAATAACACTAAGGCATCTCTAATGGGTTCTAAGTTAGGATGTCCTAGATATTGCGGTGAATACAATATAATAGAAAAAATATAGATAAATAGTTGTTGGAAGGTAAAAAAACTTTAATGAACTGTGATTAATTAATTAATATTAAATGATCATGTAATTAATTAATTACGGATAATCATCTAACGTGATAAGGACTAAGAACCAATCTTATCTCTAGTTTGTTTTCATGTTTATCTGTTATCTTTCCACCCCTATAAAAGTATAGTTAGACCTAGCACAGAAGATTGGCGATCATACGGCTGATGCCGCGGGAGAGAGGAGCTCTCTCGTGATTGGAAAAGGAGGCGATGCATGCCTGTATGTGATGAAGTTTCCGGTGACGCCGAGGGACACACACGAATCGGCTTTAACACAGTCCCGGCGACACGAATCGACGATCTACGGAGGAGGCACGCACTCGAAGGATTGACCCGAAGAAATTAGCAGATCGGAGCCATGGTACGGTGTAATCAAGAAGCATCAGGAAGCTTACAACATGGTGCAAAAGCAAGCCATGCACGAGGAAAAAATCGATCTGCTGGTTGATCAATGCAATTAAACAGCCATGCACGTGGATAAGGAAGCAAAAGACCAAGATTGATCTCCAGCCGTGGCACCAACGCCTCTACGTCGCGCCGCCAACTCGGCATCTTCGCGGGTCTCATCTACATCACCACTCACCACTGCCGCCATCCCGGTCTTCCCCGACTCCTCCGATCGACGGCGGTTCTCCAAGCAAACGGCGGCGGCTTCCCTCGTCCTCGGCGACATCAACACGACGGCGACCTCGGCCTCGTTCTTCACCATCCACGACGGCGCAGCAGCCCACGGCTCGGCCTCTGCATCTACGTACCTCGGCCCGACGCGGCTATGGCGGCGGCACTTTGGCCCGGCGCGGCGGCAGCAGCCATCTCCCCAACACGGCGGCGCCCGGAGCCAGGCGCGGCAGCAGCCTCGCCGTCTCTCCCCAGCACGCCCCACGGCCATGGCAACCTCAGCATCTACAAAGCGACGACGACCTCGGCCCAATCCCCATCGGCGACTCCGGGCTTCTCTGGCAGCATGCTCCCCCGGTCCCGGTCAACAACGGCACGTATGGGTGGCGCATGTGCTCCCGATCCCGACCAATGACGGCGCAGATGGGTGGCGGCGTGTTCCCGGCCGATCTACAAGGCGGCGCCCCTGCTCCTCGCGGCATCCGGCATTCCGGAGACCCCCGTTCTTCTTCGAGGCGACAACGGCGACCCTTCTTCTTCTCCTGCGACGGCAAGAAGGCCAGCGGTTGTTGGAATAGTCCCACATTGGAAGTGGAGAGGGCCTCAGCATGGTTTATAAGGGTGAGGGTGCACTCTCTTATTGAGCTAGCTTTTTGGGAGGAGATGGAGATGTGGCCCAAGAGACCTAAAGCCGTTCTTTGACGTTGGAGTCAGATATGCGGCAGCCAACGGCGGCACTGGGATGCTTCGTGGCGACCCAATGTGTGAGGGGGAGTAAGGGTGAGTGGGGATGCTTGGCGCGCGCGCCATGTGGGCGGCCCGGCCATCAATACTGTTAGCCCAGGCTCTCCCTCCCGGAGAGAACTCACTCATAGTTTTTCCTCTCTTAGAAACACACGCGAAGCACAATAAGAACACGAGTATTTGGTGCAGCCCGGCAACCCGTGCACTGCGTTTTTTTTCTCTTCTTGTTATTCCTTAACTCGGCTCTTTACAAAGTGATTACATGGGTATTTATAACCCACACGCACACACGCACCCATGCCAAACCATACCGCCACTACCTGCATGGCTAGCTAATCACCCGGCATACTATGCCCACATCTCGCGGCCATCCACTTCCATGGCGTGCACTCCGGAAGGCTCGGCCTGCTCCAACGTGCTACATGCACACCATAGTGACCTCTTCTTGCGACACTAGTAGTACTTGTTACAAGATTAGCTCCAACAACGGTGCCATCGGCTCCTCACTTTCCCCCAGATCCAGGCGGCGACTCCTCGGCAAGGGACAGCCGGCGGCGCCCGGTATCTCCTCCACAACGGCAGCGACGCTCCTCGGATGACCGCGTGGCACGGCGACCCGACGGCGGCGCGGATGGCAACCCGACGATGACCTGGCGTCCTAGCCTCCGATCTGTTCCTCGGTGTGGCGGCGGCTGCTCCTTCGCGTCGGCACAGCGGTGCTCCTCCTCCTGCAGGCCCGGCGGTCGGCGCGCCACCTTCTGCGAGCCCACTCTGCGTCAACGCCGATGGCAACAGCACAGCGGCGGTCACTCCTCCCCACACGGCCAGCAACGACTCGACGACGATGCTCTCCCGATCTGCCATGACGGCGACGCGCCCGTGGAGCCCCTTCCTGTATCACGCACAAGGCACGGCGGCGTGTTATCCCGCATCCCCTCCATGACAGCACAACATGGCGTGGTACGCTCCTTTCCCGGTCGTGGCGACGCACGGCTTCCCCATGTCCATGGCGCTGCCCTCTGCTCAGTCAGCCCCGGCACCAACTCGTCTTCACGCCGATGAGCCGCAGCCGGTCCCTGTTGCCGGCCTCGTTTCTAGATTGCCACCACTCCGATCACGCACTGCGCTGGCGCCAAGTCTCCGCGTTGCCAACACCATGCAGTGGACCAAGATGACTTGGAGGCACTAACTGCGCGTGGGCTAAGTTTTCAAACCATCAAGGTGCTAATTATAAGCACAGAAGCAGCTGGTGTACCGTATACATGCATATATACCTACACCTTTTACCTGAGCCATATGGCTCAGGAGCAAACAATAGCTTGCTGTACGTGCATGGTCCACACATGCATTTGTTCAACACTCCAAATATGCATGAGCATCGGCGATATTTAAAGGGAAATTCTTTCCCACGATATCTCGTCCGGGCGGGATCCGGACGGGATCCGTCCCGGCACCCAGCGCGCGCTCGAGGAGGAAAAAGGGAGCGCCCAGCGCGTGCTCGAGGAGGAAGAAGGGAGCGCCCAGCGCGTGCTCGAGGAGGAAGAAGGGAGGAGGAAGAAGGAGGAGGAGGAAGGAGGAGCTTACCTCGCCGCCGCCGGGTTAGGGTTCGGGTTAGGGAACATATGGGTTTCTCCAGGTGTAGGGGGAGGTCGGGGGAGGTGGCGGACCGGCGGTGGGTGGGGCTTGTCGGCGGCGGCGGTGGAGGCGCCACCGCTGGGGGAGAGGGTGAAGGCGGGTAGGCCGGCGGTGGAGGGGGGACCACGCCTTCCCCGTCCGTTAGGGTGGGTGGGGTGGCACGGCGCCGGGGGCAGGAGGGCGGAGAGGCCGGCGGCAAGGGCGCCGCCGGCTGGGGTGGTGATGGAGGCGGCGGGGGAGGTGGTGGAGGTGCGCGGAGCGGGTGAGGAGAGCGAGCTCGAGTGGGTTGGGGAGTCGGGGAGGCGCGGGGAGGACGATGTGGAGCGGATGAGGGGGAGGCTCGGGGGACACGTGGCGGATGGGAGGCGATCCTGTCGGGACGGGGGCGGGACGGGATCCCGTCCCCTAGTTGCCCCCTATTTAAATACTATGCACGCACCATGCGGAGTCCGCTAGCAAGAAGGCTGAAGCTCTAAGTTGGAAGCAGTACACGACGGCCGGTGCCCTACGCGGCGCTGCCCACCGTCATCATCATCGAGTGAAGAAACACGAGCGACATCACATAAAATGATGCTCCATCCTTAGCGGAGTCACATTCCATTAAGGAAATCATCCCCGACTCATCCGAGCCTGAAAACGAAGAAGCCCAAAACGACAACACATAAAATAATAGAGTTTTCTCTAGCGGAAACACGTTCCGCTAGGGAGATTCGTCCCCAGCCTCCGTTCGTCAAGTTTCTTTAGCGGAATCACGTTCAGCTCGAGGAAACCGAAGACCGACTGCCAACGCACATCTCCGTTCCGACGTGACCGAAGGTGAACAAGACCTAAAAGGCCAACTGTATCGTGGAGATCCCAATTCCACGGTGCCAATCTACATATCGCCCCGAAGGTGAACAAGGCCCCGAAGGCCAGCAGTATCATGGAGATCCTAATTCCACGGTGCCGACGCACATATCCTATTCAACAAACTCCGCCCCAAAGGTGAACAAGACCCTGGAGGCCGACGGTGTCGTGGAAATCCCAATTCCACGGTGCAGATATACATATCGTCCCGACAAACACCGCCAGAAGGTGAACAAGACCCTGAAGATCCCAATTTCACGGTACTGACATACACTCCGTCCCGATAAACACAAGTCTGAAGGTGAACAAGACCCCAAAAGCTAACGGTATCGTGGAGATCCCAATTCCACGGTACCGACCTATGCTCCAACAAAAATATCAAGACGATGGTGATCAAGACCGTCAACGCCTACATTCAACCCCGGACATGCCGGAATATCCCTGATGACGCCAACAAGCTGTCTACTTCAACTCCAAGTCAATTGCAACCTGTGCATTACTCTAAGATTCTACTACACCAACGTGAAGCCTGAAGATAAAAATTCAAGCGACATGGGCGGGCATAGACATACAACGGCTGTGCTAGGCACTGCGTGGGCCCTGTGTTACCCCACGTATCTTGTCGTCGCCAAACTACACCCTACATACACCCACAGCACGGTGAACCACAAGACGAAGAGAAGAAGAAGACAACCTCGCGGCTTAACCGGGGGTGTTCCGCGTATCTGCGTGTGGATGTAATTAACCAGGTAGCCTTTCGAGACCCCAGGATCCAGAACAAGCACAATCGTCTACACAAGATGGCCAACCAGCATAGCTACGGAGCGCAATCCAATAAGAACTTGTATTTTATTGCGATAATGAAATATCAACGTTCTTGTCCCCTTCTTTTGTGCGTTTTTGATAAATGCACTGGCACGACCGCAAAAAAGATGAATTTGTGTGCGTCACAATAGTGAAAATGTATTTGAACAGAGCATACAACGTTCTAACTTGGAATCCCATTGGAGTGCTCCAAAGAATAACAATTATAAGAAGAGACCGGCCGGCCGGCCTCACCTGCAGAGGCAGCAAATCCAAGGACGTCCGAACAATGTAGTTCTCATTGATCATGGATCGTCTTGTCACCTGATGCCGGCTAATCCTAAAATATCACCATTGCCCACACAGCTGTTTTGTTTTTTTGTTTAGTTTCTAGCTTCCATTGTTACTATATATATAGGCAGCTGTTTTTCTCTTGTTGCTTTGCGATTAGTTGCTTTGGAGTGTGCTACGTACGAGACGCATGCATGGCGCCAAACTACATAGGTGTTGCGGTGGGATGAGTTGCGCTCTATTCTTAAATTCTTATCACTAATTCACTATGCGTGGTTCTTCTTCTTCGAGCATACCAGCGACCTGAAGTGAACGCCATGTTCATGGAGCAGCTCACGGACTACCTCTGCCTCTTCTTGGCTCTCCTCCTCCCTCTCCTGCTCGTCAAGCTCAAGAAGAATCGGGACGGCAATGGCGGCGCCGGCCAGAAGCTCAGGTTGCCGCCCGGCCCGTGGCGGCTGCCGGTCATCGGCAGCCTGCACCACCTCCTGCGCAGCAAGCTGCCCCACCGCGCCATGGCCGACCTCGCGCGCCGGCTCGACGCGCCGCTGATGTACCTCAGGCTCGACGCGCCGCCGGGCGAGGCCGTGAACGTCAGCGAGCGGGTCGCCGTGCTCATCACGGACACGGCGGTGCGCACCATGATAGGCGACCGATTCGAGCGGCGGGAGGAATTCCTCGAGGAGCTCGACGTCGGGGTGAAGATCACCTCCGGGTTCAACCTCGGCGACTTGTTCCCGTCGTCGAGGCTCGCCAGCTTCCTCGGCGGCACGGCGCGCCGGGCAGAGGCGAACCACCGCCATAGCTTCGAGCTGATGGACTGTGCCATCAGGCAGCACGAGGAACGGAGGGCAGCCAGGGCCGCGGCGGCGGCCGGCGCCGTCGACGAGGAGGACCTCGTGGACGTGCTCCTGAGGATTCAGAAGGACGGAAGCCTCGAGGTGCCCCTCACCATGGGAAACATCAAGGCCGTCATCCTCGTAAGAAATTATTTTTCTTTGTTAAAAAATGCATGAATATATATATACAGTTAAAGGTACTGCAGATTTAGATAAACATATAAGTCTTTTATTAGAAGACATAATATAATGTCGTGTGCATTATTAGTTAGAACATGTCTAAAAGGTTTAAGTTAGAGTAAACTTAACACTGTAGCAATAAAATATAAGAGAGAAAAAACTGTTAAATACTGTTGAATAGTGCTATATTCATTTTAAGTTAGGAAGGGCTAGACATGCTAAAGTTAGAGCATTCTAGTGCTATAATAAATAAAATATAAAGCGAAATATAGATGAATAGTGAAAATGATGTATGAATAGTGGCTAGGTCATCCTAAATTAGGACACCCTGTGATCTTTACATTGAGTTCAAAGGCATGCAATCCATTGATATTTACATTCCATAGGACCTTTTTGGTGCGGGAAGCGAGACATCGGCAAATACGCTTCAATGGGCCATGTCGGAGCTCATGCAGAACCCAAGAGTGATGCAGAAAGCACAGACCGAGCTGCGCCATAGCCTCCAAGGGAAGCCAACGGTGATTGAAAATGACTTGGCCAACTTAGTGTACCTCAAGTTGATCATCAAGGAGACCTTGAGGTTGCATCCGGTGGTGCCTTTGCTTATACCACGAGAATGCCAAGAGACTTGCAAGGTTATGGGATACGACGTGCCTAAAGGCACCACTGTGTTTGTGAATGTCTGGGCGATCTGTAGGGATCCAAAATACTGGGACGACGCCGAGTCATTCAAACCAGAGCGGTTTGAAGGTGGCTCCATTGACTTCAAAGGCACGGACTTTGAGTTCACGCCATTTGGAGCAGGAAGGAGGATGTGCCCTGGCATGACATTCGCACAGGCTAGCATGGAGCTTGTACTTGCAACATTATTGTACCACTTCGATTGGGAACTCCCGGTTGGAGTGTCACAACTGGACATGACAGAGGTTATGGGCGGCGCTGTTAGAAGGAAGAGCAATCTTTACTTACGCCCAACCATTCGTGTGCCCATAGCCCTAGAAGCCACCCATTAGCTGCTTTACGATAGTTGCTCGCATATCTGCAGTTCCTTCATAATATGTTATGCATTCATCAACAAAATCACTAGATCAATACTAGCTTGTGTGCAATGCAAGCATGAGTGAGTCTAGCTAGCTAGGGTTTGGTGAAGCAAAGCCATGTTAGACACTCATACTTCCCCCTGCGAAGATTGAACTTAAGTGCTACTCTCTCCGGTTTTAGAAAGCTTAAAAGTATTAAATTATCCTAAGTCAAAGTTCTAAAATGTTATCTACAAAAATATTTTAAACTATTTGAATTTGGTATATAAAAATTATACAATTAGATTACTCTAAAAAGCACTTCCATCAATATGATAATTTTTTTGAATTTTATAAATAAATTGCAATAAAAATTTAGTAGTCCAAGGTGTATTTCGAAGACCATCTCAATATCCAAAATGTCGTGTTATTAGGTACTGGAGGGAATGTTAATAAGATGATCATGTAATTACGGTGATTGACCATCTCAAACATCTTTATCTTTTAAATCAAATCTTCACGCTGGGGTTTTCCAAGCGCACCCTAGATCCGACCAGGTTTCTCTTCACGACATCCTCCAAGCGGTCGGTGCGGAGAGACAATGTTGGATCTGCGTTGGGAGGAGCTTTAGTACTGAATTTTGCTATGTAAATTTTTGCACAGGGTTAGGGTCGTTGTCGGGTTATTCGACTCTGGCCACATCTGGTCGATCATTGTATTAGCCAATAAGAGATCTCTATGGGGTCGTTGGTCACGGGGATGAGAACGGGGAAGACTTTTTTAAAAAAAAATTGAAAACTTTGTACTTAGTGCATTGTACACGGCAGGACAATGCTTTTCTATAAAGGATGAAAAGTGCCGTGGCGATTCTCAGTGAACATATATCTCAGTTTGCAAAAATTTTATTATTTAATCCTTTTTAAAAAATTATTTTATTTTTAACCCTCGGAATTTTTTTTTCAAATCTAACCCTTTTGGTCGCGCCATGGAACCTGGAGCGTCATGCCCACTCTGACGCGCCGGTGCATGTGGCGCGGCAGAGGTGCCACGCTGGCGGCCCCGGTCAATGGCCGCCAGCACGGACTGGTGTGGGTCCCACCTTGACGCGCCATCCCGCCTGGCGCATCAATGTCATATACAAAGCGCCGCGCGGGGCTCCTCCTCTTTCCCTCCCTCTCCCTTCCTCCTCATTTTCCCTTCTCTCCTCCTCTTCCGTAACCAATCACCTAGTCCATTGCAAGAACTTGATCTCCATCCGACGGGATTTGTTGTGGGGAAAAGGTTTCCTCCTTCATGATAGGTGATCTCCTCTCGATTAATGTTTTATTGATCCATGTTTGACATATTTTTTATTGCTTTAGGGTTAGGGTTAGGGTTAGGGTTAGATTGTGTTTTGCGAGTATTATTGTAGTATTGATTCTTGTAATATGAATCCGTAGTATGTATGTATAGTTTAATGGTGGTAGAAAGTATGTTCATTATATGGAGACTTTACATTTTTAATTTAATGTAGGAAACAATGTCGACAAAGGGAAGGCAAGACTCAAATATGAGGATTACCCTAGGAGTAAGGATGCTCCAGTTCGTTCCTCCCTGTTTTCGGTTCCAGCTAGAGCACGGCCTTCTCAAGGAGGTTCACATCTAGAGACCACGACATCGCCGGTAGAGCCTTCTACACTTATGGTATAAAGCACAGTAACAATATGCAGTGTTCTATTCTGTCGTGTTGTTTTTTCAAGGATTGATGGCCCAGAAATGTACGATCCGAGGATCCGGTTCTTTCCCTGGCGCTCCATGGACACTAAACCAGTAAAGGATTTTAGGCGTTGGATTCCTCCTCGTGCAAACCCGCCGAAAATGACAAATGAGGAGAAGGCGGTCGCAAGTGTGGGGAGAGCAGTACACCCTCCTTTATGTCATTGCGATGAACGGTCCATCTTAGTAAGGCCTAACCCAGGGCTGGACTTTACCCCATTCTTTCGTTGCCCGTACAATGATTCAGTAAGTGTACGCATACAATTTGCAATTTAAATTAGTGTCATTTTGTACTAAATTCGATAACAGAGTGACTTTTCCATAGGATGGATGGTCTTTGTGTGATTTTCAAGAGTATATTTATAGTCCCAAGTCCTGTTGGCCTTCTAGTGCGGAAGTGGAGGCCTTCCACTCCGGGGATAAGAAATGGCCATGTGAGGAATATCCACCCACTACTTGTAAGTGCGGGATACTGGCCCGTACAGGTGTTGTCCCATCGAAGATTGGGTACGGATATTATTGTGGTAACTCTTATGGTGATTTTTGGATACGTTATACTTGCAGAGCTCTTTTTTATTTGTTCCTATATTTCATTGTATGTTTCGTTTGATAACTCTTACGGTAAATCTTGTAGGAGGGAAGAACGTGTGATTGGAAGAAATATCAGGGACAACAAGCTTTCGAAGCCGAGATTCTTAATTTGTGCGAACCTGAACGAGAGAATAAAGTTGAGAAGAGAAAAGAGAAGATAAGGCATGAGCATGGTATGCTCATGCCGTCCACCAAGGACAAAAAGAAGGTCTTGGATGACATGAGGAGGGAGTGTGGCGTGCCGCTACGTGGCTACTTCATCGCTTCAGAAACATTGGAATATTGGAGGAGGCGTAGGGGGAGGTACCCACCTGGAGTTGATCCAAAAGAGGTGAAGTACCAAAGAGAGGTGACAAGGCATCAAAAGGAGATGGAGAAGGAGCGCGAGCTTGAGCAGTACAGAAAGAAGATGACCGAGGGTTCACTCATTAACCTCAATGCCAATTACCAGCCTAATTCATGAGAGGCACATTTGCATCAATAGCATTCTTCGCCAAACCTCAACGATCAACGAAGTACTTGTTGCATACAATTCCAGATAGCGGCAGGGCACGAATGCCTTTGAACACATTGTTCAACGACTCGGCGCCGTTTGTCGTCATTATCCTGTAACGACGGCCACCCTCGTCGTAAGCAAGAGCCCACTTGTCCTTGTTCACCATATGCTCCTTAATCCAATCCCTAGCCCGATCGTTTAGCCTTATCTAGCTCTTCTAACTTCTTCTGAAAATCTCTCTTCTCTAGCGCAGCAAACCCCCTTTAGCTTCGACATCACTTCCTTCTTCTTCTGTCGACCCCATATATTGGCCGCGAAGTGCCTCATGCACCACCGGTGCTCAATAGGAGGGTAACCTTCCATGTGTTCCTTAGCCGCATTTAGAAGGCCATGGTGACGGTCAGAGATCATGCAAACCGTCCGGCTAGTGCCGAGAACCTCCCGCCTTAGATGCGCCATGAACCATGCTCAGCTCGTGTTGTTCTCACCCTCTACCAACGCAAATGCTACATGCATCAATTGATCCTCCGGATCGACCACAACGGCCATCATCAAAACACCCTTATATTTGCCGGTTAGAAAGGTTGCGTCAACGAGTACGACCGGCCGACAGTGCTCGAACGACTCCGGCACTGCTTGAAGCATCAAAACACACGCTCAAGAACATAACGCGTTTTGCCGTTCTCATCGATCAAGCCACTGCAACTCGTGTAGGTGACTTTAACGTCCGAATGAGTGACATTGTATGGCCTATGGTGCCTCACCGCATAGTCCATCAAGAAGTACTGCAATTGCTGCAAAGATTTGAATGACATGCCCTTTCGGATCTCTAGATTCTCAGAATCCGACAGAACATCGGTTGACAACAAGCCGCTCTCACATATTTCCATATGAGTTCGGCTTAGGTCCTCAAAGGTGGTCACCGTGGGTACATCAACATTAACTGTCCTAAACTGTCTCCTCTCCGCAGCCGACAATGCGTACGTTGCTTGCCCTCTATCTCCCACGCCTAAACAAACAATCTCGTCATCTTCTTCGACATCATCTTCTTCCTCCACCTCATCTCCTTCCCCACCTCTTCTTATTCGCCTTGCACCCCCTCTCCTTCTGCCATCTCCTCATCATAGGATTCCTCCTCGGATCCTAGAGAAATTTGGTCGTCTTCCACTTCACCGTCTTTCTCCTCAAAAAGTCCATCGTCAAAGTCATTCATGAAAAGGCCACTATCAAAGTTATCAAATAGCTCTCCCACCACCTCCGCAACACGTGTTTCAGATCTGACCTGCCTTCCTCCAATTATGCCCAACTCCTGAGTCAAGTGCTCAACAGCCTCATCTTCGTCATCAACACTTTGCACAGCTTGTACGAGTCTTGCTAATGAGCCACTCCCACTAGCGATCTCAACCACCACCTCCCAACAACTGACGTTAGAATTTTTCACAATCTCCTTGTAGCTATTCCAATCCGACTCCGATGAAATATTCAACATCACATAGTATGCCCTAGCCTTCCCAAAATCAAATCTTCCTTGTAACAATAGTTCACCCTCACCAACCCCACGGTTCATGAAAGACCGGCAACGGAAAACTAAATCATTAAAACTCGGGCTCCTATCAAACAATACCATATCTTCCTTCATATTCTCAAACTCTCTGTTTTCTCTGACGGTACCACCATGAAAAAAAGGGACTAAACGATCCATCTACAAAATTTAAGATAACAAATACAAGTTGTTTAGACCTAATATAC
The DNA here is from genome assembly GCA_036346415.1 of Raddia guianensis. Classification (NCBI taxonomy): domain Eukaryota; kingdom Viridiplantae; phylum Streptophyta; class Magnoliopsida; order Poales; family Poaceae; genus Raddia; species Raddia guianensis. Next base: position 12,390,543 of record CM070542.1, read on the forward strand.
AACATCATTTACATCAAATTTAAATGTCATACCCGTGCATGCAATGGATTCTACACGTTAATAACACGGATAGTAGATGCAACACGGTGACCACGGTGCTCAGATCGATCTAAACACGACAATATGGAACAAAAATCAAGTTTTTTCTTCTAACCCTAACTATCCAAACCCTACGAAATGCGATTAATCGAGAGCCAAATCGGAGAAAAAAGTTAGAGGATAACCTTAACAGGAGGACGGGGAACGATTTTCCCACACCGAAGAGGCCGGAGACGGCAAGAATGGAACAATGGCGGCAAGCAGCAAGGGCGGCGGCGGTGTCGGGAAGAAAATCGAGGGCGCAGCGTGTCTCTATGTAAAGGGCCTTGACGCGCTAGGCGGGGTGGCACGTCAAGGTGGGACCCACGCCAGTCCGCGCTGGCGACCATTGACCGGGGCCACTAGCGTGGCACCTCTGCCGGGCCAAATGCATTGGCGCGTCAAAGTGGGAATGACGCGCCAGGTGTCGTGGCGCGGCCAAAAGGGTCAGATTTGAAAAAAATTTCCGAGGGGTTAAAAATAAAATAATTTTTTAAAAAGGATTAAAATATAAAATTTTTTGCTCAGTTTGGGGGTTGGGTTCGATGTGTGTGTCGGTTGTTAATAACGCGATTAGCTCCTTAATCAACTGTTAATTACAGAGTATTATGGATTAATGTAATGACGTAATTATCTTGTTATTTGCCCGCAAACAATGTGTCGTTTCGCAACAATATTCAGGAAAAAAATCATGATCCTGGTAAGAGAAATGCAAAATATTCTTTGTGCTGTTTCCAGTGGAAGATGCTTGGTCGTCGTGTGTTTTATTTTTGTGTTGTTTATTTGGTTATAAATATTTGATCTAGGATCTAAGGAAGGTGATGAGTTTGTCAAAAACGAAATTGAAGAATTTTTTTTAAAAAAATGAATTGACCAGGGATCAACTCTTGTGCACCACCACAGATTATCCCATGTGGTGTGGGCTGGCGGTGGCTGGCAACTCCATGCATGGACAATGCCGTTCCGTTGCATCATCACGTATATCGTTTTGAGGAAAGGTCATCAAAACTGTTTTGTATTAATTTAGTACAAAAGTTATATTGTTAAAGGGAAACACTACGTACAGTGCGGGAGTCCGATGCTCCGGCCGGACTCGTGCAGGGGCTCCCGCGTGAACACTCTCCCCACGGCGCGTGCATGCAGGGGCACGGACCCACATCATTTTTTCTTTTGAATGGCCATAATTTTTTATTGGGTGTTCCAATCCACAAACCGTTTGCGCCAACGTGTATCTCATATTTTTCGAACAAAACAAGATATATGTTGCCATATAACTCTTCAAACTTACCTGATAAAACTTAGGTTTCGCCTACTGAAATTTAGGTTTCGCCTACTGAAACTTGGATTTCATATTCGTTAAACTCGCCGAACTGCCAAGTTTCATAAGTTTTAATGCAAGTTTTATCAAGTTCCAACAGGTCTCATACAAGTTTCTTCAAGTTTCATCAGGTCAATTCAAGTTTCAACAGATTTCATTCAAGTTTCATCAGGTTACATCGAAGTTTCATTCAAGTTTCAGCAGATTTCATCAGCACTTGGTCAAGTTTCATCAACACACGACAAAGTTTCGTTAGTATAGATGTAAGTTTCATAAGTACCTTCTCCTAGTTTCACATAAAAAAATAGAAAAGTGAAAAAAATTTAAAAAATTTAAAAGTATTTAAAATGGCTTGCTCTTGATTTTAGAAGAATTATGAAATTTATTTCACGCATTTTGAACACTGTTTGAATTTTATACAAAAATCAGAAGTTTAAATAAAAAACGTGGTCAACTGCGTATGCTAACTAGTCGTCCTGGGCGTGTATGCACGCGGAGCGCAGGGGTGCGTTGGATTGGCGCGGCGCCGGCGATCGAACGGCCCAGCCAGGTCCGGACCGCGCACCAAACGTCGGGCGTCCGACGCCTGGCGCTCGCCATTGTTAAAATATAGGGGGAGGTTTAGACGCATTTTCCTTAGACATACGCTACAAGACAGCTAACTTATTACAAAACAGGTGTTTTGCCATCCCCAAAGGCATATGACCTTTAAAATCAAATCGAAAGACCTTCAATAACAAATCGAAGAAGGTCATTGGCGGCATCATCACGTAGATCATTGCCTCTGCACACGTTGCTGCCACAAGATTATCCTTCTGCTGCTCTCATAAAAAACAAAAAGTGAGATAGCTCCAGTGACGCTATGCAAACAAAAAGAAGGCAAAAGTTGACTCTCAGCATTAACATGCGCGGATGGAGTGATCTGAAATTAGCCTTGTTCATTTCTCACTCACTTCCTTAATTACCTGCACTGCAATGGTCACCCCATAAGAGCAAGCTGGGCATATGCTACCTAGCTCTAGCAATCCATAGCCTGACTGCCATGGACATGGAGCCAATGGTGTACTGCCTCTGCTTCTTCCTGGCTCTGCTTCTGATCCCTTCCCTACTCCAGAAGCTTGCAAAGCGCGGCGGCAATGGCGTGAGGCTGCCGCCAAGCCCGTGGAGGCTGCCGGTCATCGGCAACCTCCACCAGGTCATGCACAGCCCGCTCGTCCACCGCACCATGGCCGACCTCGCGCGCCGGCTCGACGCGCCGCTGATGTACCTCAAGCTCGGCGAGGTCCCCGTCGTCGTCGCCTCGTCGGCGGCCGCCGCCCGCGAGCTCACCAAGACGCACGACGCCAACTTCGCGACGCGGCCGTGGAGCCCCACCATGCGGGTCATGATGGCCGACGGCGAGGGGCTCTTGTTCGCGCGCTACGGCCCGCTGTGGCGGCAGCTCCGCAGGATCAGCATCGTCGAGCTGCTCGGCTCCCGGCGCGTCCACTCGTTCCGCCGCGTCCGGGAGGACGAGGCCGGCCGCCTCGCCGCCGCCGTGGCCGCGACGCCGCCGGGGGAGGCCGTGAACGTCAGCGAGCGGATCGCCGTGTTCGTCATGGACGTGGCGGTGCGCACCATCATGGGCGACCGGTTCGAGCGGCGGGAGGAGTTCCTGGAGGAGCTCGCCGTGGGGCTGGAGATCACCGCCGGGTTTAGCCTCGGCGACCTGTTCCCGTCGTCGAGGCTAGCGAGCTTCGTCAGCGGCATGGCTCGCCGGGCAGCGGCGAACCACCGCAAGGCCTTCGAGCTGATGGACTGTGTCATCAGGCAGCACGAGGAACGACGGGCAGCCAAGTCCCGGCGGCGGGAGGCGCCGTCGACGAGGAGGACCTCGTGGACGTGCTCCTGAGGATACAGAAGGAAGGTGGCCTCGAGGTGCCCCTCACCATGGGAATCATCAAGGCCGTCATCTTCGTGAGTAACTCTTGGCTTTGTCGACGTCATATATAGAAAACGCAGGGAGATCTTTACTGTTTTGAGTTTTGATTTACATGACATGCATGTATAACAACAGTGTGATTTTAGGCGACACCTGCACGGTATTGTTATCATGTTTATGAAAATACAGGCATTGCATCTTGACATTGACATTGCACTTGCACAGGATCTTTTCAGCGCGGGTAGTGAGACGTCGGCAAATGCACTCCAATGGGCCATGTCCGAGCTAATGAGAAATCCGAGAGTCATGCGAAAAGCACAACATGAGCTACGTGTCAGTCTCCAAGGAAAAACCATGGTGACCGAGGATGACTTGGCCAACATGGTGTATCTCAAACTCATCATCAAGGAAACCTTGAGGTTGCATCCCGTGGCACCATTGCTTCTACCAAGAGAATGTCAGGAGGCTTGCAACATAATGGGGTACGATGTTCCAAAGGGCACCACTGTGTGGGTGAATATATGGGCGATTAGTAGGGACCCTAGAAATTGGGATGACGCGGAAACATTCATCCCAGAGCGGTTTGAGAGTTGCATAGTCGATTTCAAGGGCACAGACTTTGAGTTCATACCGTTTGGCGCAGGACGAAGGATTTGCCCTGGTCTAACCTTTGCGAATGCTAGCATGGAGCTCGCACTTGCCACATTGCTCTACCACTTTGATTGGGAGCTCCCTACTGGAATGTCACCAAACAAGTTGAATATGACAGAGAAGATGGGTATCACCGTTGGAAGGAAAAACGATCTACACTTATGCCCAATTGTTCGTGTGCCCCTTATGGCATAGTTGCTTTACACAGGACTTGCAGTTTTAGTTATGGTGTCTACAAACAAGATGTTGTGCATTGATCATATGTACTGGACCATTACCAGTCGTATGTATGTGTCTAGAATTTTTTTCAATAATTATTGAATTAAATAAAGTCCAAATCTAAGATGTTCCCCTTTTAATCAAAATCTACACTTTTCATTATTTTTCATATGTGTATTAGTCCTCTATACTTGAAAACTTTTGGCTTGGTCTATGTCCCCCAATTTGGGCATGTTTTTACCCCGGTTCTCGTTACCTCTTGACGAATAGGGACTCGATGTCCTATACCCACAAACCTGTTAGCTTGATGGATTCTTAGAGCTAGCTTACCATCACTGTGGCGGTTTTGTGTGTCGCACCGCTGACAAGAACCCTTCTGCACTCATAGACACCTTATGTTGGTCACATGGCCACTCCCACCTATCGTCACTATAGACCCTTCTTGCCTTGTTCCAAGATTTGGAATGATAAGAGGCTGTCCAATTTGGGTGGCGAGAAAAAGTACTGAACTACGCCACAAATTATCGAGATCCCATAACCTGTCTCTGTTCGGTATATATCTTTCAAGATAACTGAGTTTTCAGTTACGTACCTTCTTGACCACCAGATCCATATCAAGATTTGTGCTTCAACTAAATCGGTCTTCACATAATATTTTTACAATAATAAATCTCTCAAACTTCGGATTCCAAGAGGAGATTATGGGCATATTTGTTCGGGACCCTTCGCTGACCTTGCTGACAAATGTCACACTTTCTATTTCGTCGCTATTTGGTTCGTAGCTTTCAATTGGCTTGCAACGAAAAAAGATCACCGTGCCATTGGATTTACGCTACGAGGCTACGAGCGATGGGCATGGCGACGGCGAGCAAATCGCTCGATCGCCATTGCGGCGGCACGCCAAATCTCGCCAACGCGAGTGGCCCCGGTTACAGACGGCGCAGCGATCTCAATGTCCAGTGAGTCAGTGCAGTGCCGGATCCAGCCTATAGTTGCAGCCCAGGCCATGAGGGGGCTTGGTGGACCTGGACGGGCTGAGGGGGAAGGAGATGGACTCACGGGCTGAAGGGCGGCTCGCGGTAGTGGCTTGGGAAGGGGCCGGACCAGCCCAGGCAGCGGCCTGGCCTGCCTGGGTGCTGGATCCGCCCCTGAGTCAGTGTAGCAGCGCTAGTCCGTTTTGTTTATTACGGTTGATATTAGTCTTGTGATTTTTTGTATATATTTCATACTGTGTTTAAATTACATGAAACAAATTTTACAATTCATGTAAAATCCTAACCAACCCATTTTTATAGTATATTTTATAATTTATCTGGTTATTTTGCATTTTATAATTCATCTATTGGTTTTTTTAAATATGCTTTAAATTATAATTTCTTTTTTTGTTTTTATTTTATTAAATTTTATTTGAGTTTTAAAATTTTTTTGTTTCACTTTGAAAATAATTGACACATTTCATTGGAAACAAATCATACATATCATCTATTTTACCAAAGATTAGCAACCTTCGGTTGGCTTTGATCAGAGGATTTTTTTTAACATGGATGCTATTTTAAAGCATTGATATCTTGGGAATGTCAATAAAAGGTTGATATTATTATAAATACCATTATACATTCATTTTGATTTCTTCCATGTTATTTTTGAGCATTTCTTGCATATACGAGCGTCAAATACAGTCTAAAGTACGCTAAAATACACCCTGAAAAGTTGGACCCAACATGTCATACACTCACTCCTTCCTCCTCTTTCTTCTTCCTCCTCTCCTCTTCCTCTCCCATCCCCTCCCCTCCCGCCGCGAGCTCCATGCCCGAGGGCAGATCTGGATGGCGCACGATGACTGATGTTACTGCCACAAAAAGGCTTGCTCCAAAGCCTCAACTTTAAATTTTTCATCCAAGTGAATCATATTCTCCTTCTCTTAGCTTGTCTTCTCTCGCCCATGCTACTCAAGAATCTGCCATGCGTGGTGGTAACGACGTGGATGCGTACTAAGAAAAATCTTGTACTCGTGGAAAGAAAATTCCGATGCAAAAGTTAGAAGCTCTATGCACGTTTGCACTCATGCATCTGATGGTCGTCGAGCTAGTAACCGTAAGATTCATATTCATGCACATGCACAAACTTTACACCAGGGCATATATGCAGGTAACTGCTCCAATTGCTCCGGTCCAAACTACTTTTGTTGCCGTGAATCAATAGGTTTTGGAACGCACTGAGATAACTCCAATGCATCCAAGCAAACTAGCAACTGCAAAGCTGACTCTTATTTTAGCATGTGGCAATAGCTTACTTAAATTGGAAGCATCTGCTTCTATCATTTATCTCTTACCATGTATCATGCATGTAGGCACTAATGGAGTCAAATTGGAAGTAGTTGAGTTTGTCCCTTCTCACGTACCTAGCAAAGCTCACTACACAAGAATTTATTGATGGGCATATATTTCTAGCACAAAAGGCATTCTGGTACATAGTTAAACGCCATGCACATAGACATGATGCAAGTGGCATAATGCATCTGCATCCTCTTGGCTCTACTTCTCCCTCTCCTACTCCTCAAGTTGGCATGGCATGGCGTGACAACGTGGGTATGGAACTAAATAGTGGACGTGTTCCGACCATGGACTTATAGTCCAGATGGGACTGTGGAATGGTATGAATCCCGTTAGAGCATCCAATGTTAGAGAAAGTACAAGAAAAATCTTGTTCTCATGGAAAGTGATTTCTGATGTAGAACTTAGAAGTTCCGCACAAGTTTGTACTCATACATCTGATGGTCACCAAGCAAGTAACTGCAAGATTTATTTCCATGTACACATGCTAACTTTACACCATGGCACATATGTAGGTATGCTTACAGCTCAAGTGGCTATAGTCCAAACTACTTTTGTTGTCATGCACCAACTTACTTTGGAAAGCACTGAGATAACTCCAAAGCGTCCAAGCAAACTAGCAACTACAAAGCTGACTCTTAATATATCTAGCATGTGGCAATGGCTTACTTAGCTTGAAAGCATATGTTTCTGTCACTTATCTCAATGGAGCCAAATCGAAAGTAGCCGAATTTCCCCTTCTCACTTACATATAAGAGCTAGCCCTTTGGCATATCTTTTTGAAACAGAAGGCATGCTGCTCCATAGCATGAACCCCATAGACATGAACATGGAGCAAGTGGCATATTGCATTTGCCTCTTCTTGGTTCTACTTTTTCCTCCCTTGTTCCTCCTCAAGCTGGCATGGCATGGCGGCAACGGCATGAGGCTGCCACCGAGCCCGTGGAAGTTGCCAATCATCGGCAACCTTCACCAAGTCATGCGCAGCTCACTTGCACATCGCACCATGGCCGACCTCGCACGTTGGCTCGATGCACCGTTGATGTACCTCAAGCTCGGTGAGATCCCCATCGTCGTCGCCTCATCCGCCGACACTGCCCGTGAGATCATGAAGGCACAGGACGTCAACTTTGCAACGCGGCCGTGGAACCCCACCACACAAAAGCTGAGAGCCGACGGTGAGGGGATCGTCTTTGCGCCTTACGGCGCCTTGTGGAGGCAGCTCCGCAAGCTCTGCATCATGGAGCTACTCAGCGCACGACGCGTCCAGTCGTTCCGCCGCGTGCGGGAGGAGGAGGCTCGTCGCCTTGCCGCCAGCATCATGGGGCGCTCGTACGGTGAGGCCGTGAACATCGGCAAGTGGATCGCGGAGACCATAACGGACTCTACGATGCGTGCCATGATCGGGGATAGGTTCGAGAGGCGGGAGGAGTTCCTGGAGGAGCTGGCCGAGATAGTGAAGATCGGCTCTGGGTTCAGCTTGGACGACTTATTCCCATCGTGGAGGCTCGCAAGAGCCGTTGGTGGCATGACACGTCGTGCGGAGGTGAACCACCGGAAGACCTACAAGCTAATGGACTATGTCTTCCAACAGCACCAGCAACGCAGGGAGGCTATTCTTGCATCGACCGTCGGTGGTGACCCCATGAATCATAAGGAAGAGGATCTTGTGGACGTGCTTCTAAGGATACAGAAGGAAGGCGGTCTAGAGGTGCCTCTTACTACGGGCAACGTCAAAGCCATCATCCTTGTGAGTAATCTTTACCACTACTTTGTCTATGCCAAAGCAATTGCCTATGTGTAATTGTGTATTAGTTATTTGATTAACTTGTGTGAGATTTTCATCAAAAAGTTGCAACTTGGCATTCATAGGACCTCTTCAATGCTGGGAGTGAGACATCAGCAAATACACTCCAATGGGTCATGTCAGAACTCATGAGAAACCCTACAATAATGCGGAAGGCACAAGCTGAGCTGCGAAATAGCCTCCAAGGGAAGCCGGAGGTGACTGAGGATGACCTGGCTGACCTCAAGTACTTGAAGCTCATTGTTAAGGAGACCCTTAGGCTGCACCCCGTGTTGCCATTGCTTCTTCCAAGGGAGTGCCGACAAACATGCAAGGTCATGGGGTACGATGTGCCTAAGGGCACCATCGTGCTCGTAAATGCATGGGCAATCAGCAGGGATCCTAGATTTTGGGACAAGGCTGAGACCTTTATGCCAGAACGCTTTGATGATGTCGCAATTGACTTAAAGGGCACAGACTTTGAGTTCATACCATTTGGGGCCGGTCGAAGGATCTGCCCGGGCATGGCATTCGCACAGGCCAACATGGAACTTGTGCTCGCCGTGCTTCTCTACCATTTTGATTGGGAGCTCCTCGAGGGCGTCCTGCCAAGTGAGCTGGACATGACAGAGGAGATGGGCATCTCTGTCCGAAGGAAAAACGATCTTTACCTGCGCCCTATAGCCAGTGTGCCCATACATGTCACCGTGTAAACGCTTGGCTATACTGTGCCTGAGAGGTCGCGCACGCATCTGGCGTACCAACTATGTTTGATGAATTCAAATAAATCCAAATTCCAGCTTAATTAGTTCAATTAATGTGTAATCTCTCTCTCTCTCTTTGATCTGTGCATGTGCCAGCGGTAAACATGAAAGCCATTCTCGTTTTTCCTTCAATTGTAGTGGGAATAAAAGCACAGAAGGCATCCAAAATCTAGCATTAATTTCCCAATCCCCGGTTCATTGCCAAGAAACCCCCATTCCTTAATCGAGCTGAACTTTGGGGAATTGGCGATGGCAGCGTGACGGCGGCGCAATGACCTGCGCCTTGTAGTTGTATCGTGGAGGGCACCAACATCAATCAGTCGGAAGCGGCTTTGCGGGCACGGCCACGCGAGTCGCCACGCTTCAACAAGCAGCGGGGACCAGTTGGCCAAGGCACCAGGTGACCGGTAAGGCCATCACCTTGGCCCCGACTATGTCTCTGGATCGTGGAAGCCCTATTATTTTTAGCTGAGAGGTGTCTAAAAATATTATGATCTCGAGAAAGAGAGGGAGAGGCTTTGGAGAGCTCGAAAAATTATAAAAAAAATATTTTAGAGACTCTAAAAGCCATTTAAAATCACACAAAAATTACTACAAGATATTGTATTATTTCGTTTGTATAAAAGTGACAAGCTAAATTTTAATTTATATTTTAATTTAAACTAAAAAGAACAAGGCCTAGTCCTGATATGGCTCGAAAGCCGGGTTAAGTTGTACTACAATTGTCAAAACCGGACTATTTGTCCTTTCACCGGTCAATGGCAGGTTTTGTCTATTTAGGGTGGTTTTTACTTTTACTAACATGGATGGCGATGTGGTGATTTTTCCCATGTGAAGCCGACAAGTAACAAAATTATTTTAAAAAGGAAATCCTAAATGTAATGTCATGTCACCTATAACCGTTGTGTGTATCTCTACGTTGGCATCTGGTTTGCAAAACCCACCTCTAAATAACTCAAAACCATCCTTTGACTGGTCAAGGGACCAATTGTGATTGATTTTGATAATTCGAGGATCACTATACTCTTGGATGCATTCATTCTAGGACAATGATCAATAGAGTCATAAATGAGGTTAAAGAACCAGCTCCGGATATGTGTGCTTGATGTCGGAATATTGCATTGTTCCTTTGTTTCCAAATCTGCCTGCCAAGCTCCGAGAAGGAAAGATTCTATAAACAGTGGTTGACGCTTTTTTGAATGGGACATCAACCAACTATGAATATTCTGCTGCGTGGTCTAATGAATTCCTAGCTATGCCCAACAATTGAGACCGATAAAGAACATTGAAAGAAAAGATAATCTTTTGTCTCTATTATATCTTGGTTGCAAAGAACACAGCTATAAAAATCTAAGTTGCAAAAAAGTTCTTCAACAGATTTTCTTTAGTATTGATCTTATCCAAAAAAAAAATTTTCCAAAAAAAAATTTCTTCCCTAGTGGAGGAGTGGGTAGGCGAGTCTGGGAGCCAAGCACAAGATAGAAGCTCTCCGTACATGTGCACTCATGCATCTGATGGTCATCTAATAAGTCCCTACAAGATTCATCTTCACATAGAGACGTGAACTTTACACCATGACACATATGCTTACTACTCCAGCGGCTCCAATCCAAATTACTTTGTTGCCATGCACCAACTTGCTTTGGAAAGCATTGAGATAATTCCAATGCATCCAAGCAAACTAGCAATTGCAAATCTGACTCTTAATCTTGTGGCAATGCCTTACTTAGTTTGAAAGTATACTCTTTGGTCACTTATCTCTTACAATGCATCATGCATGCAAGTAGAAATGGAGCCAATTTGAAAGTAGCTGGTTTGTCCCTTCTCACTTGCCACGCATCATGCATGTAGGCACTAAGATAACTCCAAGTGAACTAGCAACTGCAAAGCTGACTCTTAATTTAGCATGTGGTAATGACTTACTTATCTTGAAAGCATGTGCTTGTCACTTATCTCTTACCATGCATCATGGTTGTAGACAACAATAAAGCCAATTTGAATGTGGCTGGATTTGCTCCTTCTCACTTAATTACCTAGCAATGCTCAACCCCACAAAAGCTGGCTGCTAGGTGTATCTTTCCACCACAAAAGGCATTTTGCTCCATAGCATGAATGTCGTGGACATGGATATGGAGCAAGTGGCATGCAACCTCTGCCTCTTCCTTGCTCAGCTTTACTCTCCCCTACTCCTCAAGCTGGCACAATGCAGTGACGATAACGTGGTTGTAGGGATTAAGTAGTAGACATAATCACACCATGGACTAACAACTGGATGGGATTGTGGATTGTCATGAGTCTCGGTAGAGCATTCAACGAGAAAAATCTTGTACTCGTGTAAAGGGATTTTAAACACACAAGTTAGAAGCTCTCTGCATGTGTGTACACATGTATCCAACGGTCACCAAGCCAGTCACTTCAAGATTCATCTCCATGCACACGCACAAACTTTACACCTGGGCACATATGCAAGCATGCTTACTGCTCCACCGGTGGCTCCAAACCAAACTGCTTTCGTCACCATGCATTAATATTTCGCTTTTGCTCCCCCGCGGGCGCCTGGGCTGCCGCCAGCGCCGCTGCTTTCGCCGCCGACGCCGCTGCTCACCACCGCCGCCGAGGACGCTGCTCACCGCCATCGACGTGGCCAGCTACTGCGTCGCTGCTAGCCTCCCTTCTCTTCATTGGCAAACACGGCGCCGTGCACGGCTAAGTGCTCGCGAACGTCGGGCCGCCCTGCTCGAGGCCGCCGTCGTCGCCTGCTCCGACGGTCCTTCGATCTACTATTTTCTACCTCTCTAATTTGCTCGATTAGTAGCTTACAAAGTTTTTTTATACTTTTTTATATTGTTTTTTCAGTACTTCTGTACGATGAAATTTCTGTACAATCGTACTGAAAAAAGGACCGCTTGCACGAAACGCATAACGCAGGCGCCTGCGTTCTAGTCGGTCCCTTAATATTTTTCTAAAATCATTGAGATAACTCCAATACATCCAAACAAACTAACAACCACAAAGCTGACTCTTAATCTAGCATGTGACAATAGCTTACTTAGTTTTGAAAGTGTCTGCTATTATCAATTTTTCTCTTGCCATGCAGATCATGCATGTAGCGATGGAGTTAATCCTAGAGCGGTGGCTTCTGCTGTCACTTGTCTTTTACCCTCGTGGTGTGCGCAGCGATCGTAAATTCGCAATGAGACCGTGGGCTTAAATACTTGAGGTGGCGCTAGCTAGACAGGCTGAAACCCATGGAGATGGAGCAAGCCGTGTGCTGCATCTGCGTCTTCTTGGCACTGCTGCTGCCTTGGCTGCTCCGCAAGCTAAGCATGCGCGGCGGCAATGGCACCGGGCTGAACCTGCCGCCGAGCCCATCGCGGCTGCCGTTCATCGGGAACTTCCACAACATCCACCGCGACCCGCTCGTCCACCGCGCCATGGCCGCCACCGCGCGTGAGCTCGGCGCGCCGGTCATGTACCTCCAGCTCGGGGAGATGCCGGCCGTCGTCGTCTCCTCCGCCGACGCCGCCCGCGAGGTCATGAAGCTGCACGACATCAAGTTCGCGTCGCGGCCGTGGCCGCCGACCATACAGAAGCTGAGGGCCCAGGGCAAGGGCATCTTCTTCGCGCCGTACGGCGTCCTGTGGCGGCAGCTCCGCAAGATCGCCGTCGTGAAGCTGCTCAGCGTGCGGCGCGTCCAGTCGTTCCGCCGCGTGCGGGAGGAGGAGGCGAGCCGCCTCGTCGCCGCCATCGCGGAGGCGCCGCCCGGCGAGGCCGTGAACGTCAGCGAGCAGATCCTCGTCACCATCGCCGACTCCACGATGCGCACCATGATCGGTGGCAGGTTCGAGAGGCGGGAGGAGTTCCTGGAGGTGCTCAAGGAGATAGTGAAGATCGCCACGGGGTTCAGCCCCGACGACCTGTTCCCGTCGTCGCGGCTCGCGAGCTTCATCGGCGGCACGAAGCGGCGCGGCGAGGTGAGCCACCGGAAGTCCTATGACCTGGTGGACACTGCATTCCGGCAGCACCAGGAGCGTAGGGAGAGGGAGGCCATGGGCGCGCCCACCGGCAGAGTCGTCGTGAAGGAGGAGGACGAGGACCTCATGGATGAGCTCATAAGGATACATCAGGAAGGCAGCCTCCAGGTGCCTCTCACCATGGGTAACATCAAAGCCGTCATCCTTGTAAGTAATCCATTCCTTTGCACACTATTTGCTCGATCATCGTGTTGAAGATTTTAAAAAGGTCACGGATGATCCATCTCGGCATTATGAAGGATCTATTTGGTGCTGGAACCGAGACATCGTCAGATGCGATCCAATGGGCCATGTCAGAGCTGATGAGAAGCCCAAGAGTAATGCAAAAGGCACAAGCCGAGGTGCGAGATAGCCTCCGAGGGAAGAAGATGGTGACCGAGCACGACCTGGTTGATCTCAGGTACTTGAAGCAAATCATCAAGGAAACACTGAGGCTACATCCCGTGCTGCCGCTGCTCATCCCGAGAGAGTGCCAAGAGACATGCAAGCTCATGGGATACGATGTGCCCGAAGGCACTGTTGTCTTCATAAATGCGTGGGCCATCAGTAGGGACCCCAAGTACTGGGACGATGCCGAGACGTTCAAGCCAGAGCGATTTGAGAATAGCACAATCGACCTCAAGGGCACAGACTTTGAGTTCACACCATTTGGGGCGGGGCGTAGGATTTGCCCCGGACTGGCATTCTCCCTAGCTAGTATCGAGATTGTGCTCGCCGCATTGCTCTACCACTTTGATTGGGAGCTCCCTAACGGAGTGGAGCCAGGGGAGCTGGACATGGAGGAGGAGATGGGCATCACCATCCGGAGGAAGAACGACCTCCGCCTTCATGCAACCATCTGTGTACCCTTGTAATTAAGCAGCTGCATAACTGCTTTGCATACTTGCCCTGCACCACCAATAGCGCTCTAGCGTATATATAAGTGGTGCACGGTATCATGCACTCGGTTGTGATGACTTAAAAATAAGAAAGAAATGGGCTTTACTAATATCTGCCCCTTTTGTCGCACCATCATCGTAACGCACCACCATCTTGTTGCTTCGATAGCATTCCGAGTCGTCATCACAGTTTCACATCGGGCATTGACATCATAGGCAAACCTCTCATCCACTACGCCTTGGCCGATTTACCTCAAGCACGAAGACGCTCGCCATCACATTTGCCAATGGGGATGACTCCATCGTTCCAAAAAAAAAATCCTACTACCTCCGTTTTCTTTTATGTATCTCCGTTGACTTTTAAACATACATTTTGACCATTCGTCTTATTTAAAAACTATTTCTATATAATTTATTTCGTTATGTTTTGTTTTATCATTAAAGGTACTTTAAACATGACTTATATTTTTTGCATATTTGTATTAATTTTTTGAATAAGATTGCTATGAATGGAGCTTGGTTAATGTTCACAGGCAATGCTTAATTTAAATGACAAGTTAATGAGCAACAACAGAAAAACAAATAGAATAGCCAAAAAAAGGTTTATGTTTGATGAACCCTATAGGTATATATCCCTAATGTGCCAGAGTACTATGTGTATCAGAAAACAAAGCAGCTCTACTCATATATAAAATTTGCACGCAACTATACCTCAAATTGCACACTTCTACAGAGTGCATTTTCCATGCAACTGATATGCACCTCATGTCTAAGTGTCATAGTAGTGTGTTAATTCTTTCAAAATACAGCTAGTTAATTACTTGAGTTATGCAAAAATATATATAAAAAAAGACCGCTATATATATGTACGTGCAAAAACACAAACAACTGTAGGCTGTAGCAGACTTATGTACGCATATGACTTGCGCGCGCACAACAGCGCATGTATATTTTTTGCGGCAACAAGATAAAAAAAGTAAGTCTTCATTTGGCATTTTTAGCCTTTTTTTTCATCTTCAAGACATGCTTCAGAGCTGCAAAAAGTAAAAAGAAGCATATCAAACTCTCTCTGTCATTTCAAAAAGCTCTCAAAAATTATATTTTGTTAACAAATATGATCAAAATAAAATAAGTTGAAAATAAGTCTATGGGAAGAACTTTCTCATACCAAGTTCTAAAAACCACGTAGCAGTGCATGGCGATGCCTCTGGGTTAGAGGATGCACATTTATTATTGTTTGTTTGACCCCATTTAACGTACAAGTCATCTCTGGATCCTCTGCCGTTGTATACTTAACGGCAGAGTGCCGTTGAGTCACTGCACGCCCACGTGGGCCCCATGGCAGAGGATGTGCGCTCGAGACATATTACGTACTACTAATTGCTATTTAATATTATATATATGTCACAACCTCTAAGTACTGTTGAAGCATATGCAAGACATCATTAAAAAAATTCTGTGATTAATGCAAGGTTATGGGATATGATGTTTCCAAGGATACAACCATTCTTGTCAACATGTGACCAATCAGAAGATATCCAAAGCGATGGGATAATGCTAAGGCATTTCCACAAGAGCGGTTTAAGAGCAACATAATCGACTTGAACGACGATAGACCATGATCATTCATACCGAACACAAAGTAAATTGCAATCCATAAATAACTTTGAAAATTGATTATACGGATTAGCGCATGTACAAGAATTGAGACCGTTGTTGTATGTAGAATACATCATATCATTAATAGACAACCTTGTAGATAACGCACAGTGTAACCTTATTAGTCATTTCATACTTGCATGGACTCTGTGATCAATTGTACATTTTATCTTTGTACATTATGTTTCACTCTTGTTAGTTTATAGATACACGATGAAGAGAATATGAATGCGTTCATCCACCACGTGAAAAGGGAAACAATTCAAAATCTCAGTCATTTAGCATTCGGTCAGTTACAGGAAAATAGATTATGCATATACGAGTACAAAGGAAAGAAAAACAGAGTTGTCATGCATTCCCTGCTTGTGCCTACTGCCCATCGCAGGCGTTCTTAAGTTCTTAAGTTCTTTTGCTATGAGTTGTAGACAACCTGGATCAAGAAAATGGAGGAGATATATAGCGACGGCCTCACTACACCAACACCGAAACCAGGTCCCTTTGAATTGCAGTTCGGTGCGGTTTCGGTTTGATTGAGTCAAAAGCTGAAAAACTTTAAAAAGAAACACTCAAAATAAAAAAAATTATAACATTATTTTTGAGATCTTTGAGAAAAATCTCATTAAAAATTAAAGCGATTGTTACAAAATATTACACTTTTTAGTGGTCCATAAAAATGATAAATTTTGGTTCAACCGAATAAAATCAAACTAAATTGCGAAACAAAGAGGGGTCAAGTCGATAGTGCCTTTCCTGCTAGCATGGTCTCGCAAGCATGCAGGAGACGGCCGGGCTTCCTTGTCTTTCCTTCTCCTCGCTCTTCCCTACAAATAAAAATTTGATTTGTCATGCTTCTCTTGAAAGAGAGAAAGATTGTTGGTGTTGGTTGAGCGAGCTATATTGCATTGCTTCGGTTTTAAGCACTCTGTACACAACAATCTTTTCCTCTTCCTTTGCAACCACATGGTAGTTGGTACATAGTACGTGTTAATAAAATGCACTACTTCATCCTGTTAAAATAATATTGTATTCAATATTGAAAGTCTCAAAATATAATTTCTACAACTAATTTAATGTCCGGAAGATGTAACCCTTAACTAATTCATATCATGATAGATCAATAAAAACCAAATAAAAAACTATACTTTTATAAAGCGTTTAAGTTTATAGAGTTTTTAAAATGGTTGGAATGCTAGGCTACGAGAACTTCAACGGACGGTTCCAAAATCTTTTTCGAGAATGTTTCAACAAGCAAAGGTGCATTGGCTTGCCTCTTCCCATATGGAGTTTTCAGTCTTATCTCTCGTCATTGGTCATGTATCAATAGCCATGCACAATTGTCCATCTCTTTCTCTTGATTTTTTTAAGAAAGTCCTTTAAAATTTTGAAAAACAATTAGATTTTTCTTCTTCCTCTCCTTCCCCCAAGCCGACCGCCACCGATGGCAATTACCACATCGGTCGTGCGTGACCACATGACACACGCTCAAGCCATTGCTTCGGCTGTCACACCACACCGAGCCGCGCCGGTCAGCACATCTAGTCCATGCCGCGGTTGCACTGCTGTAGTCGACAACGGCGGCGGTTCCTGGTGGCAGCCTTCTCGGGGGAAAGAAGGAGAGCAATAAATAATGAGAGGATCCAAATACTTTTGGTTCAAAACTTTAAGAGCATCATTTTAGATAATACCAAGGGCGAGAATCGTGGGACTGTACTCGGATCTCGAAGCACAACCAGCGGCGCGAGATTACCTGGCGATTAATTTCTACAGTAGAGGGGAAACTGATTTTCGCAAACATCAACGTTTTGGTTTGGAGCAGCAGTTGTTTTATAGAGCAAATTAGTACCATAAACGAATAGAACAAGTCATATCAAACAGGGTGAGCTCTTTTGTTGTCTTTATCTTTGTTTCTCCTTTTCATGTGTTTCCTGCAGCCGGTTTTCTGCATGTGCTGTCTTTGTATCTCACTTTCATCCTATCTATAAAGATCGGGCAGAGCTCCTGCCATCGTTTCAAAAAAATAAATAAATCGAACAGGGTGTTGAAAGCAACATTTAACGACTCGAGTACAGTGCAAGCATTGGCATTGGTTTTTGTTTAAATGCAGTTGCTCCTATATTCATTCGTATTGCTCCGTTGATAAGGCTAGCCAGTGGTTGTGCATGCCATTCGTATGACCATGGAGCAAGTGGCTATGGCTTACTACATGTGGTGCCTCTTCTTGGCTCTCCTCCTCCCTCTCTTGCTCCTCGAGCTCAAGAAGATACTGAACAACAATGGCGCCGGTCACAGGCTGCCCCCCGGCCCGCGGAAGCTGCCGATCATCGGCAACGTTCATCTCCTCATCCGCAGCCAGCTCGCACACCGCGCCATGGCGGAGCTCGCTCGCCGGCACGACGCGCCCCTGATGCACCTCAAGCTCGGCGAGGTCCACGTCGTCGTCGCCTCCTCCGCCGGCGCCGCCCGGGAGATCATGAGGACGCACGACGTCGCGTTCGCCTCGCGACCCTGGAGCCCCAGCGTCCGGCCGGTGTACGCGTCCGGCGCCGTCGGGGTCGCCTTCGCGCCCTACGGCGCCATGTGGCGGCAGCTCCGCAAGATCTGCGTCTCCGAGCTGCTCAGCGCCCGGCGCGTCCAGTCGTTCCGCAAGGTCCGGGAGGACGAGGTCGGCCGCCTCGTCGCCGCCGTCGCCGCGTCGCCGCCGGGGGAGGCGGTCAACGTCAGCGAGCGGATCGCCGCGCTGATCGCCGACTCGGCGGTGCGCGCCATCATCGGCGACCGGTTCGAGAGGCGGGAGGAGTTCCTGCTCGCGCTCGACGAGGGGTTCAAGGCCGTCTCGGGGTTCGGCCTCGGCGACCTGTTCCCGTCGTGGCGGCTGGCGAGCCTCGTCGGTAGCTCGGCGCGCCGCGTGCAGGTCATCAACCGGAAGATGTCCGAGCTCATGGACTCCGCCATCCGGCAGCACCACGAGCGGCGGTCGGCCACGGCGGACGGCGGCGCCGCCATGGAGGACGCGAACCTCGTGGACGTGCTCCTGAGGATCCAGAAGGAAGGCGGCCTCGAGGTGCCCCTCACCATGCAGAACATCAAATCGGTCATTGTTGTAAGTAACTAAGTATAGCTGATCTATCTCTTTCTTTCTTCAGTGATGTTGTCACGACGTTTTCTTTGCACGGTTTTGCTTAGCTCGTTGCTCATGGCGTTCGATCCATAGGACCTCTTCGGTGCCGGGAGCGACACGTCGGCGACCACGCTGCAATGGGCGATGCTGGAGCTCATGAGGAACCCTGGAGCGATGAGCAAGGCACAGGCCGAGGTGCGCGGCATCCTCGACGGGAAGCCGACGGTGACCGAGGATGACCTGGCCGGCCTAAGGTACCTTAGGCTCGTCATCAAGGAGACCCTGAGGCTCCACCCCGTGGTTCCATTGCTTCTCCCGAGAGAGTGCCGGGAGACGTGCAAGGTGATGGGGTACGACGTGCCCAAGGGCACCACCGTGTTTGTGAACGTGTGGGCGATCGGTAGGGACCCCAGATACTGGGACGATGCCGAGACGTTCAAGCCAGAGCGATTTGAGAGCGGCACGATCGACTTCAAGGGCATGGACTTTGAGTTCATACCGTTCGGGGCTGGACGGAGGATGTGCCCTGGCGTGACGTTCGCACTTGCCAGCATGGAGATTGTCCTCGCAGCACTGCTCTACCATTTCGATTGGGAGCTCCCTGCCGGCATGGCGCCAAGTGAGCTGGACACGACCGAGAAGATGAGCATGGCCCTACAGATGAAGAACGATCTTTACCTGTGCCCCGTCGTCCGTGTGCCGCTGCACGCTGCACCGTAGCTGCAAGCCTGCAATCTGTTTGTTTTACACGTCCCAGCCTACGCAAGAGAAGCAACCATATGGCTTGATTCCAATCCATAACAGAATCACTATTCACTAGTATAACAAATTTACATTATAGTCAGCCCGGCCTAAGATGAATTTCTCATCAACTTTTTTATTCAAGATCATTAAAGTCTATTCACATCATTGCCTCCCTCTTTCCTCCACGGAGCAGGGCAATCTATGAAAGATTTTCAGGACTTTTCATTCATTGAAAAGGAAATAACAAAAGAAATATCTATCACCCAAATTTTAAAGGAACAAGACATAAATCATCTCAGCAGAATCTTTCTGGCTAATATTTAAGTGATGCATAATTGCGATTTACTGCATGTTCTAAAGCTATGATTCCTTAGCATCACGTATTCCAGCATCAGCGACGAGTTGTTCTGTTAACGAAAAGATCTCAACTATTTCTTTTCCCGCTTCAATAATCGCATCCATTTTCATATTTCCTTCCGTTTTGGAATCACCTTCACCAATGTTTGAACTTTGAGATGCACCCAGATTATTACCAGAATAGGTTTTGCCACTAGCCAAGAATTCCTTAGTCAAATCTGCAAGCTTCTTCAATGCAGTAGTAGCAGCTAGTGCCTCCACCTCTGCAGCTTCTATTTTCAGATTTTGGAGATCCATCTCTCCAACAATGCTGCCCCCTGTTGCATCATTAGAAAAGCCAGAGAGTCTCTTGATGTCACTGGGAAACTCATCCAAATTATCTAGTTCCTTCTCCCCCACACCCCACCTTCTAAGTGCTGCCTTGAGCTCTTGATCTTTGGCATTAAGTGCTTTATGAGCTGCTCTTAAGTCCTTGTCCTTCTGGCGTAAGGATTCTTTTAACATCTCTATGTCAGCCTCCAGTTGATTGTGCTTATGTAAATTGTACTCAAGGGCCGTACCTGCGCTTGAGATTTCATCATCCAACAATGCATAAATGTCCATTTCTCCCACTTCTACTGAGTTAGAAAGATTGCCCGTGAGCTCAGCTATCTTTTGTACCATAGATTCAGCTTGTGAGCATCTAGATACCATACTATCCAATTCATTCTGCATTGTTTGTATGTGTAGTTCTTTGTCCTGTAATTCAGTTCTAACCTGAATAAGTTGATCCTCCTTGCTATTTAGCAGTTGCTGGAGCTCTACAACTTCACTGTTGACTTCAGCTAGTCTGCACTGTGTCTCGGAAAGCTCTGAATCCTTCTCCCAAACAGTTAATTGAATAGACTCCACCTTTGATTTCATATCTTGAACTTCATGTCTGGCTTCTAATAACTCAGACTCTTTTATTTGAACAAGCTTTTGTGAATTACCGTACTCGTTTTCCTTCTGAACGAGCTCTTTCTGAAGCAAGTATACTTCTAAAGTCTTCTGTTCCAAGATACTTCTTTCTTTGGTTAAGTCCGCTTCTAGATGCTTAACGTTCTTCATTTCCTGAAGTAACTGTGATTCAAGCTCATGACAGCGAGACTGTCCAGCATTGAGCTCCTGTGTCTTTTCTTTAACCTCCAATTGAGCAGCTTCCAAATTTTGGGAGTAAGACAGCAGCAACATCCTTTGGTCCTCGAGTTCTTGCATTTGCTTCTGCAATTGCTCCTTTTGATCTTCTATTTGCCTGCAGGAGGAGGTGAAAGCCTCTTTTGAAGCGATTAGTTCAGACCTTACAGCATCCAGCAGAGACCTCACACGTTTGATGTCACTGATGGTACCCTTTGTATCATTGATATCTTTGGATGCCAGCTGTGCCACTTCCTTTAACTCTTTCTGCGCTGCTAACCACCCTAAATTCTGCTCCTCAAGTTCCTGTTCAACATTTTTTAGTTTCTCTTCATTAGCTTTCCTCAATTCATTCGATCTGGCAATATCAATTTCCTTTCTTTTAATCTCGCTCCGGAGCTCCCTAATTGTTGCTTCTTGTTGTGCAATGGTTTGATTAGCTTCAAGAAGTAGTTTTTCTTTGGACTTGATCTCCAAGCGCATCAAGGCTGCTTCCTCATTCTTCTTCAACATATCTTGTTTAAGCTTTTCCACTTCAATTACTTTCTGGGAAAGCAAAGTTTGTGAACTGGAAATTTTTTTGTCTTGCTCCTCGACCAGAAGCTTCAAATTATTGATTTGCTTCACTTGTAAAGCTAAATCTCTACTCGTCTTTGCAAGTGCTTTCTCCATTTCTTGTTGCCTTGCATATGCTTTGCTGATCTCTCCCTCTCTCTGGTCAAGGTCCTGCTTTGTCTGGTTCAATCTTATCCGATCAACAGATACCCTACTCTCCGCATCTCGAAGGTCCCTCTCTTTTTTTCTCAGGGTTGACAAGGCAGCCTCGAATTCAGACTTCAGAACCTCAATGCTCATGCTCAGTTCACTATCCTGAGAAGCACTAGTATCTAGACTTTTTGTCTTTGCGAACAACCTCTCC
Source organism: Raddia guianensis (assembly GCA_036346415.1). Classification (NCBI taxonomy): domain Eukaryota; kingdom Viridiplantae; phylum Streptophyta; class Magnoliopsida; order Poales; family Poaceae; genus Raddia; species Raddia guianensis. Next base: position 12,412,477 of record CM070542.1, read on the forward strand.
AATAGTTCCCTAGGTGGCTCGGTCGTTCCACTGTCACCATTAGTGGTATTTGATCTAATACTTTTCACAACCGATTTGACAGAATGAGGAGCACATTTCAGATGCTGAGCCTGCAAAGCCACCAGGAAGCTCAGCTTCGGCCTCAACATAACCTGCAGGTATTGTAGCAGGACAATGCACCAGTTTACCATCAGGATAAGGAACAGGACAGCACGGTAGTTAAGCTATTTGCAGAACAAAATTTCCCGAAACATGAAAAAAAATGTAGATTGAAGAACTGAAAGGCACTACAGTCCACATGCCGTAGTTAAATCTGAATTAACAAATCGCTACTAGATTTCCTAATAGTAAAGCTATTTGCAGAACAAATTTTCCCAAAACATGAGAAAAAATTGTAAATTTAAGACCTGAAAGGCACTATAGTCCGCATGCCGTAGTTAAACATGAACTAACAAATCACTACTGTATTTCCTAACAGGAAATCATGGTTAAAACTACCACGAATCGTCATTACTGACGAAGTTTGATCTCACATCAACTGCTGAATAAATTTTTTCTTGTTCTGTGGCACTTGACAGAGCATGTCACGAGCTCGCAATACAAAGCTTGGTCTTTTGCCATTCAAACGCAATCAAGCAGACGAGGCTCCGAATCGGGAAACCAAGAACGCTTCGGCGAACCACAAATCGCCACTGAACAGTGAGGCCTCGTTTGCTATACCAAGAAACAGCGAGACGAGAAAGGTGAAGGATGAGCAGCGGTTGCTCACATGGGTGGCGGGGCGGCACGGCGGGGAGGCGCAGCGGAGAGCGGCGGCGGCGGCGGCCGCCGGCGAGGAGGAGAGGAGCATGGGCGCGGACCATGGGGAGGCGGGGGAGGGGATCACGGCCGCCCCAGCGCGATCACGCGGCCGGCGGCGCGCCCGCGGGCTGTATGGGTAGAGAACTAGAGATGTGGCGGCCGACGAGACATGAGGTGGAGATTGGAGAACCACTCCGGGAGAAATTTGATGTTTTGCCCCAAAGTTGAGCTGCCTTTGCTTTTTTGCCCTAAGTTGAGCTGCCAGATTTTTTGCCTCTAAATGGACTAACTCATTACTCTTTTCAATCTGGGGTTATTTTGTAAAATTGCCTCTTGTTTCCTCTTCCCCGAACGAGCCTCTCTGGCGATCCTCCTGAGCTACCGACGTCGGCCGTGGCCGACGCCATGGACTCCCACGGCCATCCTCACGGCGCCGTCCCTCCAATGGCGCCTTCCTCAGACGACGCCATGACGGCCTCCTCCTCACGGGCGATCCTCCTGGGCGCCGCCATCCCCTCACCATTGCCATAGATGTGCGCAAGGCCATGGCTTCCCACGGCCATCTCTCCGCCGCCGTCCTCCTCGTGGCGCCTTCCTGCCAGACGACGCCATGGCGGCCTCTTCCTCCGGTGATCCTCTGGCACCGAGGTCGTCTTCACTGGCCACGGCCGCCATGGCGCTGCGGCCTGTCTCCTCTGGCCGCCGTCCTCTAGGCCGCTTTCTTCCACATTGACGACGCCATGGCGCCTCCTCCTCCCGGGTGATCCTCCTGGCACCGAGGCCGTCCCGGCCGGCGCCCGCTGGCCATGCGCCCCACGGCCGTCCTCCCAAGCCTGCGCCATGGCCTCCCCGCCACCGTCCCCCAAGCCGGCGCCATGGCCTCCCTTCTCCTCTTAGGCAATTTTGCAAAATAACCCCCAGATTGAAAAGAGTAATGAGTTAGTCCATTGGGGCAAAAAATACAAGGCAGCTCAACTTAGGGCAAAAAAGCAAAGGCAGCTCAACTTTGGGGCAAAACATCAAATTTCTCCTCCGGGGGAGAGTGCCGACCAGCCGCGTGTGGACTGCAGTGTAGAACTGCAGATGACACATGGACACGAGAAGCGCGAGATTTGTGTTGCCGTTTTCTTTTTTTCTTTTTCTTTTTTAGTTTTCTTCTCTGGATGCCTCGTTGGGTCTAGAGCATCTTCACGGAAAGCTGTTTAAAATGTTTTAGGATTTTAAAAAATATATCAACTTCAACAATCAGCTCTAAAACTCATTAAATAAAACTAACATGTTCATTTATTTCTCCTAAAACATAGTGAAACCAAATAAAGTGTTTGACAGTTGAGTTGCCATATTTAGCCATTTCTCTCAGGGTCTTAAAACGTTTTTTAGGGCATTTTGTTAAGATAGGATCCATTGTTGGAGTGGTTTTTTTTAAAAAAAACCTAAAATATAGAGATAGCAAGCCATTACCTATAATGCAATGTAGGGCTCTTATTTTAATATCACTCTTGGAGATGCTCTTACAACAAAAAAAAACCGGCTACGGTGCGAAGCAGGTTAACTGTGATTTTATCGCGGTTCGGTATGTGAATCCGAATATGAATTTTGATAAAATTTGTCCTGATTAGCCACGTTTTTTGGCGGTTACACAGTGGTTGAACCGAAATAATTTTGAATTTAAAAACTATGTAAAATTTCTAAAAAACTATTAATTATTCTAAGCACTTTGGCTTAAACAAAATTTTAAAAATTTTAACATCATTTCATGTGATTTTGTGTATCTTATGGCAATTTTGCATGGCTAGAACTATGCTACACATGTTTCTTGACATTTTTATGTTTATGTGGTAGCTTGTTGCACTAAGGGCGTGTCTAATGGCATTTTAATGATTTTTTTAACACTATAACACTATAGTAGGAATTAAAATATAAGAGAAAAAATAGGATAATGGTTAAAAAATGGATGAAGTATATAGAGATAGTCCATAGCCGAGGATAGCATTGGTTATTCCCTAAACGCCTCTTTGGTACTCAAATGTTTCTAAGATGTAGAACAGGAAAAACGGTTTTGCTCAATGGCGATCGCTGGCGTGATTCACCCTACCAGCGATCGCCTGTTCTTCTCCATTCTTGAGGCGGGGATGAGGAGGAGGGAAGAAGGGAGGAGGAAGGAGGGGCGTGCCTCGCGCCGCCGAGCTCCCGTCGACCTCGCCGTCACCGTCCTCGAGCTTCGCCACGGCCGGTTGAGTTAGGGAATATTAGGGTTTCGGGTTAGGAATATATTTGGCCGTGGGGTGTAGAGGAGGTCGGGGAGGCGGCGGACCGGCGGTGGGTGGGGCTCGTCGGCAAGTGAGGCGGGTGGCGCCGCCAGCCGAGCCGAGGAGGGCGGCGGGTGGGCCGACGGTGGAGGGGATCGCCTCACCCCTCAGGTTAAGTGGACGGCGTCGGAGTCAGGGCATGGTGGGCTGGCGGCTGCTGGCGAGGCCGCGCTGGCATGGGAAGGAGGCGGCGATGTACTGGAGCGAGGCGAGGCGAAAGGGATCGGGGAGAAAGCGGGCGCGAGGCGCCGAGAGAGAGCCGAGAGGAGAGGGAAGAAAAGGAGAGAGATCTGGCCGTTGGATCTTAATCAACGGCCAGAATCGCCTGAGCAAGCACTTATAGGGGCCCAATGATCGTGCTCAAGTCAATCCCAAAAAAAAAAGAATTATAGGGATGAATTTTTTTATTAAATGTCTATTGGTTAGATAGAGAATATATACAGAGGGAAGTTGCATTGGAACTCTCAAATCAAATAAAGGTTAAACATGATGTTAGAGCCCGTGCTAGAAATCCTTCAAAACTCAAAGAATTTTCTATCTTATAAAACTATTTTGAAACTAATGCTACAAATCAAATACCTCTAGTAGGAAATTCTTCTTTGGATTAAATTTATCCCTTTTCACTATGAAACTCGTTCGGATCAGATAAAGCCTTAGGGATGGAGATTATAACACGAGTTTATGGTTCAAACGAAGGCAAAGTGTAGGGACCGCCAGAATACACAGGATAAAATTTTACAAGCCATATCACAACCATTCCAAAACAAATTAATCAAACACGGATAAGTGTATCTGTGGATTGGACAGAAGCACCCGATTAACTTGCCAATAAACAGGGAATAACCACAAACACACGCTTCTCCTGTGAAGGAACACAAGAACACCTGCTCATAATGATAACATCATTCTATGCATCGAATTCAAACTACCTAGCTGAGGGTACTGTCTCGCTTGAGTCAACGGTCTCCTCTATCATACCTTCTTTTGAATTATTTTCTTCAGTAATGTGATCCGAACTATCAGGACCAGTTGAGCCATGGCCAGAGCTGGTCTGTTCAGGCTTGAACAGCTCGTCATTCTCCAGATTGGATAACTTCTCATCAGATTCTCCCTTGAGCAGTTCAACAACTTCAGACATTATCGGTCTCCGTTCTGGTTTGTTCTGGGTACAAGCAAGCCCAACGAATGCCATTCGCTTCACCTCGGCCTCAACAAAGCTTTCCTTGAGCTTTGGATCAGCAATTTCCTTGAACTTCTTGTCACGAGCGAGTGGAAGTGCCCACTCAGTGATGGTCAGTTTTGTAGTGGGGTTTAACCTCTCAACTGGCTTCTTTCCACTGGCAAGTTCTAGCAGAAAAACTCCAAAGCTGAAGACATCACAGCTTTCAGAGGCCTTCCCCAACATGGCGTACTCCGGTGCAAGATATCCAAGTGTGCCTTTCACCTTTGTGGTGACATGAGTTGCACCATCTGGAATTAGCTTTGCAAACCCAAAGTCAGCAACCCGTGCTTGGAAATTCGAGTCCAAGAGAACATTACTCGCCTTGATGTCTCTATGAATGATATGCGGCATTGCATGGTGATGAAGATAGCTACGAGGTGGAGAAGTTTCAAGGTAAGATCACTTCACTACTACAAATATTGTGAAATACTACAGATGTCAAGAGGCTTACGCTATCCCTTCAGCTGAATCAACAGCAATCTTCATTCTTCTTTCCCAATCAAGATGGCATTCAGCTGCGTGTTGTCCATGAAGGTGAGAGTGCAAACTCAGGTTCGGCATATAATCATAGACTATCAAGCGTTCCTGGCCTTCAGCACAATATCCACGTAAGCTCAAAAGGCTCTTGTGTCTCACTCGTGCCAAAATCTCCACCTCAACAGCAAATTCAGTTTCAGCTTTGTTGCTCCAACTCTTGAGCCTTTTCACAGCAATCTGTTTTTGTAATTAACAATTGAAATGTTAGGCTGTTGACAAAATAAAAATGTTATTTCTGGATTTCGGATGGACTAAATAGAGGGCACAAAGTTTGATAGTAAATATATTATATATATGATACTTTTAATGAAGTCAAGCAACTCAAAGCTGTAATTTTACTTCACATACTTAATAAGGCTGATGACTAAATACCCATTGAGGACCAGATAACTCACAATACCACCAAATAACTATTACTATTTAGTTACAGCATCCAAAAGTGTCTGAGGAGACTTACTTGAGAAGTTATAACCACTTCTATATGTAAACAACTTCTGAAAATTAACATGGAATAAAGAAACTTGAATGTGGGGGCTTTGTTTCAATTAAGTGTACCAAGTAGTTGCAGCAAAATGATAATTCTGTCCACCGCAGTACGAACATGCCCATGACTCAGGACACCGATTTGTGATCTAGCCATGCCCATAATGGAGATTTCTATTATGATTTTATTTGGTATGGGCTTTGACAATACTTTGGTTATATCCCACTTAGAAAAATAAATAAATATATATATACAAAAAGCTAGGAAAAGTTAGTGGTCTAGTCAGGCCAAAAAGCTCATACTTGAGTACTTGACATAGTCTCAAATTCAAAGTACAGGTCCAGTTTGGATTGCCATCATCCTCAAAGAATATTCACAGGACGGTTTTGAAAACTACAGCCGTAATGTCAATATACCAATAGAACCAGAACAACAGCAGAAGGTGAAACTATCAGCTAAACTACAATCATCAACATCAGCAGGCCCCTCCATTACATTGGCATGTTCCTATCTAGTACCGCCAATACAAAAGACACAAGATTCTTGTATTTAAAAAAAAACAAGAGAAGAACTGCACCTGTGATCCATCCCAGAGCTGGCCCCAGTAGACACTGCCGAATCCACCCTCGCCAAGCTTGTTATCATAATTGAAATTGTTTGTCGCTGACTGCAGCTCTTTCAGTGAGAAGATTCGCCATGTCGTGGTCTTCTTCTTCTTCTTGCCAGGCCGAGCCCTAGGTACGCAAGAAATGTAGAAAAGCTTTTCTTAGGTAAACTCAACTGATTAACAGACTGCATATCAAAACAAAAGATACTAGTTGAGCCCCCAAATCCCAATGCCATGAGAAAATAACACGTTTTGAACAATTTACTTGAATCTAACATTTTGTTACTCCACTCTATCTCAACTCGCCAACCAGCAGTTGCAGATTAGTGGACACATCCCCGTAAAATCGGCGGAATTTAAAAGGCCATCACACCGATTCAAATATCCAGCCATGCGTCATTCCATTCATCGACGGCAAAGAGGCGATACACTAGCTACGAATAACACATTTTCGACCTAAACCCTACGCATCCCCAAAATCAAAATCATTTGCAACGCAGGACATTCACAATTAAATTACCAGTTTTTTGGGTAAATCAACTGGCATAATCTGTTAGGAAGCCAATAATTAAGCTAATCGTCCCCATCCAGTCTTACACTCAAACCAACAGCAAAATTAATACCAGATAAATTCGGAAGAAAAAAAATTTGTGCTCGCATCCCCCCAAAACCCCTCCTTGATACCCAACCGACGGCCCAAGCTTCCCCCAAATCCTCGCACCAACATCGCAATTTCAGGACCTAAATCGACAGCAGAAGAAGCCACTCACCCGTCCGACCGCTTGCAGCAGGAAGCCCACCCCATCGCCCGACGCCGCGCCGGGGGGGCTCCTCAAGATTCAAAAAACCCCCCAAATCAGCGCGTGGCCGCGGGATCCCTGGCTCGCCGGCGAGCACGCGGCGCCGTCCGAACCCCCTCCTCCGCCCCTCCCCCTCGCCGCGGACAGCGTCGGCAGCACAAGACGCAGAGAGAGAGAGAGAGAGTTCTCGGGTTTGGTGTCGGCTCGTCTCCTCCTCCCTCCTCCGGTCGCAAAGCATACGCAAAGCGGCAGCTCGGGGCGGTGAGCTCACCCGCTGGGGTGGGCCCGGCGCCGTACACGCGGCGAGCGTCCATTGGGCGGGTTTCGAACCAGTGAACAACGTCAGTAACGGTTAGTAATAGGCGGGTGGGTGATGGGTCGCGGTCGCTGACGCGTGGGCCACCCGCGAGGGATGACGTGGCACGAGGGAGGCGCCGGCGCTGTCCTGCTGTGTGGTTGTGGGGCCTGGCCGTTCGATGGCTACGTTTGACCAGAAGATCAGTGGAAGATTCCCCGGGGGAAGACTTTGCATTATAGATGAGTGGAGTACAGATTAAAATTATGGGGTGTGAACAGGTATATAACTGCTGGTATATAAATATCAATATTCATAATCTTTCTCGCGAGTTTTGAACATGTGAGTTGGTGGTGAGTAGCTTGATGTTTTTGACCATTTCAATTAGGCGTTCTCTCTCTTTGAAATATTCTGGTCCGCTTTCGTGTACTTGGATGACACCCTGTTTATTAAAAAACATCAAGCTGAATTCTTGCCGGAAAAATATGCATATGCGTTCAAATAATTGCAGAGGCAAGATAAGTCTTTCCATGGGTTTCTTAGTGCATGTTTGTGGCTAGCTATATGTTAATATTGTTCATCCACTTTTCAATCATTATCATATCTCTCTCATACAATTTCTATATTTCTATATTTTATTTCAATTCTATTGATATAATATTGAGTCAAAAATTAGATTCACGGGAGTGCTAGCAATAAACATGTCCTTAAGTAAAATGTGTTATTTTTTCATTGAAAATTGGATTGTTGTCCCCTCACAGAATAGTTCTAAATGAATCGTTGATGTTTTTGAATTTGGTTGGCGACGAAATAAACCAAGATGGCAAACGCAGACAGTGATAATCATATGGGAAGCAACTAAACTCTCCCGAGAATCAATTATTTTTCATGTTCCAAGCAATCCATTCAGAATTGTGCGATGTTCGATGCAAGGAATTTGTTGCTTGCCTTGGGGGTGGTTTGCTTGACCTTGGGTTTTGCCTCAAAGGAAGGAAACAAAAAGGGAAGAAGTGTCCCTCCACATAATCCAATACCTATCGCCATCACGACTCACGAGTGGCACCAGCACCAGGCACATACAACTTTTGTTGGAGTGACTCATCCAGGTTGGCTTAAAGAGCAAAGCCAACCTCTTTTAGCACGTAAATGATGTTATAAATCGGCACGCTTGCATCATGACAGTGACCTCTTGTGATTGCTCAAGCCTCAAGCAATCCTACTGGAGGTGGCAAGATGTTCTCCCCAAGGTTTAAAATCGTATTTTCATGCACGGCGAGTTCCCAAAACAACTACCACCACGATGTATTGTGAAAGCTATCCTATATAAAATCTTAATATAAAAATTATATGAAATATAAAAAATTTGTATAACATTAATCACATCTAACTAGATTAAAAGCATACATATTATTTTAGCAATATTTGTAGTCTAAGAGATGTTCGTACGACCGTAATTAATCTGTAAAATAAGTGATTGCATTTTATTCTTATGCAGATTCATTATAGGAAACTTGACTAAGGCTGTCTCCAACAGTAATCCCTAAATTCGATCCCTGATAGCCTCGTATACAGGCTTCCTTTAAAAAGATTTTCTTCCTATATTTTTTTCCGTATCCAACAGCATTCCCTATATAGAGAATTGTATAGGGGGGATAGAGAATCCCTACGTATAAGGAAATGGAGAGAAATTCTCTATTTTAGGGAACGGAATAGAGAACGCTGTTGAAGCACATATGGGAAGAATTCATCCCTTATTTTGGGTAGAGGATGTTTTAGGAAAGCATGTTGAAGACAGCCTAAAGCCATGTTGTATTCAGTTTAACGGTTTAACGGCTTAACAACTTATCTACGTTTTAAAAAGAAAATGATTTGAGTTTTTTTATTTCTTCTTTTGCTATTTTAAAGGTGGGTTCTAACGCTTTGAAAAGCGAAGTCAAACTAAATATAGCTAAATCTCGAGACTACCTAAAAAAGATCTCGAAGTTCAGTTGTTCAGCCATTTCAATCGTTCAGTTGTTCAGCCGTTCAGATTAGCTCAAAAGAACAAGTTCTAAGTGATTATTTATATCATTTTGTAAGGTTAGACATTTTAAGAATAAAGTAGAACATAACTAAACACAAAACCGATGACCGAAATCGGTTGAATTTTGAAAGGAAATTTTTTAAAAAAGTAGCATAGTGGTTACATAGCGGATAAATAGCAGCTAATTTAGCAGATACAGCGGGCATACCTTTGTTTATGGAATTTTAGTCCTTAGCGTAGTAGTGATTTAGTCAAAAAAAAAAAAAAGAAGGAAAAACTATAGCGATACTATCGTAGAGTTATAACACGCGCTATTGAAAACTTTGGTTTCGCCGGATGCGTTTAAAAGGATAGCTCTTCAGTGCGTCATGGTCAGACGATCTATTTAACAAGGCAGGAATAAAAAAAAATCCTACGCGAATGGTTTGCAGATTATGAAGGAATAGAAGCGCTTGGTACAGTCCGACTCTGAAGGGTCTCGTGTCATCATGTGTCCGACCATGTTGTGTGGAGGTCCTTGTCGATGATGCTTTTCTTTAAAAAAAGAAAAAGAAAAAGGGACGAGGACAAAATCTGCTATGGAGATAATTTGCTGAATGAAATTATTCTGTGGATAGCAATCTTTGGAGGTAGAGTAATCAAGTTTCAGTTTCTGTCCCGCAAATTTGCCAGAAAGCTCAAGCTCTGATCAGACTATAAACTTTCTGCATTACCGTCTCCCTTTTTTTCCCTTTTGCGATATATGGATTTATCTGGTTTTTCTCTCTTTTTTCTCCCTGTTTGCTTGTAGGTTTTTAAAATTGGGACTGTCTAATCTACAGTCGACTGTTTTTTTTTTAACTTTCAGTCGATTTTCTGAACCGTTGGATTGAGATCCAACGGTCCAGATCATACCCGCGCCCCCCTCTGTCTCTCTTACTTTCCCTCCTCCTCCTCCCGCCTCGACCCGACTCATCCCTCCCGACTACTTCGCCTCCTCCTCCTCCTCCTCCAGATCCGCCTCCGCCATGTGGCTGCCTGCCACTGCCTCGCCTCGCTCCGCCTCCGCCATGGCCTGGCTACCCCGCCTAACCTAACCCGAAGTCGCCATGCATGAATCCCCACGTGCGTCCGCCTCAGGCCCACCACCTCCCCGCCGCCCCACTCACCCGGCCGGCGGCGCCACCACCGCCGCCACCGCCTCGCCTCGGCGTGTGCACGCCCACCTTAACGGACAGGACGGCGTGGTCCCCCTCCACCGCCCCACCCGCCGCTTGTTTGCTTGGCGGTGCCACCACCGCCCACCGCCGCTTCGACAAGCTCCTCCCACCGTCGGTCCGCCGCCTCCCGACCTTCCTTCGCAACCGGAGAAACCCAAATGTTCCTAACCCGAACCAGAACCCTAACCCTAAGCGCGGCATGGGAGAGGAGGCTTCAGCCGGCGGGGAGGAAGACGCGGCATGCGCTGGTAGTGACAAATCGACTGAAATCTCCCCCGGATTTCAGTCGACTATTGATTAGCGTTTCCATTTAAAATTTTATTAGGTGAGCTTTCGCCTTGGAAATCCACCTCAGACCTTGATCACTTTGCGATCTGCTGCCCTTTAGGCCCAAACGGCCCAAATCGTCGAGCCCTTTAGGCCCGCTCCCTTGAATCGTGCGCGAGTGCGCGACCCGCAAAACCCTCGCACGTTCCACCCCCTCGTCCCCTCCACCTCCACGGCGGCGGCGCGGCGGCTACCACCACACCCACACGAGAACCTCCCCGCCGGCGAGCCCAGGTCGCGGATGGACAGCGGAAGCGACTCCGACGGCGCCCCCGAGGAGCTCACCGCCGTCCAGGTATGCCCCCATGGTTTTCTCGCCCTAGATAGAACCATCCCACGCGAGCGACACCTGTAGCCCCGGCGATTTCGCACGATATCGCTATCTGCACGCGCGAGCTCCATGCTGGTAAATGGTGAATTCGCTGCGAAGATAGAAGGAGCCGAGTAGTGTTCTGCCATGTGCCGGAAAGTTCTTCGTTTGTTACGCGCGAGAGAGATCAGAAGCATGTGTTTTTGGTCATTGGGGTTGTTGGGCAACTCCATCGTTCACCTTGGCCTCAAAATGTACTCCGCAATATGCTGAAATCTCCGTCTTTGATGCTGACCTCGGCGTCCTGTTGATGTTTTGTAGGGTGTCAAGAAGCACGAAGAGATCATTAAAGCTGAGAAGGAAAGTGCCATCAGGTGTGTTTCTTATATTTGTGCTCGTTGATTGGCTTGATGGAGACGAGGTACTGCTTGTGCCGCATCGATTTGTGCTTCTTTGTATAAGCTGTTACTAGCGATTAGTTTACACTTAGTGCTGGCTGTAATCGAGCGAATTGGACAATAGATTTGTTGTGTCACATGAAACAAGATTAATGGTATTCAGCGCAACCGCCCTTTATTGGACATTGTAACCCTGTATTTATAGGGTTGAGAGGTGCAAACGGACAAGTTTACACGCAAGATTATATGAATGCCCCTACTTTTACCATGGGGACAAGGGTAAAAGGGAGAATCTCTTGAGCAATTACAGCGGTCCTAACCATTTAGTATAACCTCCATGCATCTCGAGCTCTCGGAGATGGAAGTGTTTGTTGGGTAGGCTTAAACCTTCATCACAGGATGAGATCCAAGCTATGACTTCATGAGCGGCATTTAACATTCTCAAACCTTAGGGCGCCGCCTTCAGACTTATCAATGCAAAAATAGGTTGAACATGTGAAAAAACGATCATAACAGATTCTTAGATATACCCTCTGCCTCAGTAAACCCCTCCACATGCCGATGCAGAGGGTAAAGTTGGTCTGGGCCCACAAGTGCACAACACATCTTAGGAATACCCTTCGCTAGGGTATTTCCCACCCATGTTATGCCGAAGGGTATGGGTGGTCTAGTCCTACAATGCTGGCTTCTGTTTGTTTCTGTGAAATATGTCGCCTATCTTTATATGCTCCGTTCTTTATTATCATGAGGATGCAATTATCATTGACGATTGTGCTAGTTCTGTAGCAAAAACATGTGAGGGTGTGACATTCACAATGCTCGATTGGTCTAAAAATGGGGCCCTTCTTGATATGCAGCCTCCTGGTCTTTAATGTATATGGTCAATTTTTTTTTGCAATCTTAACACATGAATTTCATGGTTGGCTTCACTTTTCATTTGTTTTTTTTGGAGTGGGCATTCATGGAAAATACATGTTAGCTTTTGCATGCATATGCCAGCTGATTCTGTTTCTGCTGTTTGTTCCCTCTCTTACATAACAACATTTTGTAATTTCGCAGAGCAACTCAGGAGGGGAAAGAGCGAAGGAGACGGTGGGCACAACGTAGAGCATCGTCAAAACCAGATAGGAAGAAGCAGCCTTTGGAACTAGAAGATAAAGATATGAAACAGAATGAGGAGGAGACACATGCTATACCTGGCATGCTTCCCAATAATGTGATTGAAATGCTTGCAGCACGCGAGAAGTACATTTACTTCCCTTGCAATATCAGCTGTTCAAATCATTGTTTTTGACCTTGTTCTCAAAAAAAAAATCATTGTTTTTGACCTTGTGGACTGCATTAGTTAATAGTTATATCATCATTGTCCTGTCAGGCAAACATTCTTGTCAGATTCTGAGGAGGAAAAGGTTACCCAGAAGGTTACAAAAAAGAAGAGGAAATTGAAAACTTCCGGGTACTTCCCATGTTTTGCTATCTAATATGAATTTTATGAGGCTGTTACTTATTCTGGTGGTTGATTATGTATGTTAGGCCTGAATTGATTCTTCTAAAAGATGTTCAGTCGACACAACATGTGAAGAATGCTCTGGATTTCTTGGAACGTAGGAAAAATCAGGTGCCAAGATCCAATGCAGTCCTGAAGAACGCAAACAAGGCTCTGCGTCTAATTTCATCGAAAAGCAATTTTTTGTGAGTTGAAAGTGGCAGAATAAAGCATTCTCTGAATTTTTGCCTAGAATATCTGAAAGACTGCTATGGTTGAGCGAGTTATCTTTCACACCCTCGAATCGAATTGGGTGAACCTGTTGATTACTAAATGTATGATTCGCGTCTTTTTCAAGAAACAGAAATGCTCTGTGACACCTTTGAAATGAGCATATTTGCCAGAGCATATACCGAGAGAAGACACTTGTAGCGTTAAAGCTGATGCTTCTTGAGTATGTTTTTTGTTTTTGACGAAGATGGACAAGAGTCTGGGAGCAATGTTCTGAAAAAATAGAATTATTTCCTCCTGATGCGTTGGACCGTATTTTTTAAATAAATATCGAATGTGCAACCTGGCCCATTTCTTACACAGATTTGCTAACAACGAATTGGTTGAAATCAGGGCAGGCAGGATTAATGTGTCAATCTCCGCTTCTGATTTGCCTCCTGTGTCATTGCCGGATTAATTAATGTTATGATGAAAGTTCACCGGGTTAGGATCAATGTTTACCATGCCCCTCGCTCGATGTTCATGTTAAGAAATAATTAACATATTAATCATGTGGACAAATTACTAGAGGTGCCTCTCTAAAGAGATGTTTATTCGCTAATAAGCTGTTTGGTTGCCTGCATCCAAGGAGTTTTGCATCTATAGATACAAAACTTAGATGTTTGGTTGTCTTCTCATCCATCTGAACAAGGCTTTTCATATGAAATTAACCTCTCCGGATCAGGCTCTGGACACACGACCAAATTGGGCGTTTCCCCAGAGCCAGGCTCCGCGGATGCAGCAACAACCACATGCGCGACACATTTGATTCATTTATTTGCTATATCTTTTGATTAGTATTTTCGATTACCAAACCGATTTAAAAAATAAGTTATTGATATTTTTTCGAACAAAACGAGACCACACTTGCCATATAAATTTTAAAAGTTTAAAATTTTCATTTTTGAATTTATTTATTTATGAGACTTTATTTTGAATTTTTTATTTTCGTAATTGATTTTTTGTTATTTTGATTTTATAGAATTTATTTTTAAAAATGTTTCATCCCTCTTTTGAATTTCTTCATGCCATTCTTTCCTTAGTGTAGTCAACCAAACAACATCTCTACGCAGCCTGCACAGTCTCATACACCTAACCAAACAACAATCATTTGCATCATCTCAGCCTGGCTCCAATCAGCCTGGCTCAGCGCATACAATCTGGTTCAACTGAGAAGACAACCAAACAGCCTATAAAGGTGTCTCTCCTTAGAGGTGCCTCTTCACTATAAATATCTCTTGGAGACATCTATTTATGTACTATATAGGGGTCAATCCCCACTTGTAAACACAATTTTGGAGAATTAATAAAGGCATCAATACGCTGTTCTTTTATCTCTCTACATTCTGTTCTTGATTGGATCAGTGCAACAACATTTTCTTTTCAAATAGTTCACCGCTGTTGCCCTCCAACTTTGGCAAGCCTGCCAGCTAGAGCCTGTTGCCCGAGCTCCTCCATGCAACGATGCTAGATTCGCCCCAACTCCATCTCCCCCCTCTCCCTCTCCCCCCCCCCCCTCTCTCTCTCTCTGTGTTCAAACTAGTGTTTTAAATAACCGGTTATGATATTTATCAGATGCCTTCTCTAAACAGCTATAGTGGTCACTAAATGCCATTTAGCCGCTAATAGTCTAGCTATTTTTCATAGCTCGACCATGCAAAATCGACGCTATCCCGTTATAGCGGTCACTATAGCCGGAGATTTAAAACCATGATTCAAACCGGTCAGAGCCACCCCCTTTTGAGTCTTGGAGTTGCAGATGTGCCCTGAACCATTCTTTCCATCATTCCTATGCCTTCGCTTGTTTTTATCCTCTTACAAATAAATCGTAATTCATATCCACACAGTTCTGTTGTTGTTTCTAATTTTTATCTTCTTGCATAGAAGTCGTTACATGTTTATATCCACATCGTTCTTTTCATTTGCATTTCCATACACCGCAGGCATACGCAATCTGAGTTTAATCAATCGCAGATTGATCGGTTTTTTATTTTTACTTTATTGCTATAAAACAATCATTTCTCTCTCAAAAAAATTATTTTTTGGTCCTCTTTAATTGGAGGTTTGGTTTAGGTTATCTGGTTGAGCAAAAAATGTTATTTGTTTAAGATCATTCGGTGTAATATTTTGTAATATCTTTTTAGAATTTCGTGGATTTCTCGAAAACTTTAAAAATATTTTTTAGTATTTTAAATTTATTAGAAAAGCGTTAAAGCAACTAAATCAACCTATAAATCAAACCAAACTTTCAAACCCCAGTTTTGACTCTGTGTATCGCATTTTTCTAGGTTTTTTCTAGAGTTGTAGGAGACGCTGTTGACAACCAAATTTGGCAAAAAAATCGGATGTTCAGGAAAAGCCGAATATGATAACGTTTGTTGGGCCGAATTGGAAATGGGCTTTATCGGTAAAGAAGAAAGGCGGAATACCGATACTTTTGAGACTTCGGAAGAAATACGATGAGATCAGAAGCGCGTCGCGGTAGATTAGGTCGTATCGGTATCGTCTTTGTAATAGTATAAATAGGGCCTTAGACCGCGAGAATCGGATATACAACACTCAATACACAAAATACTTTCTCAAATCCGATCGACCTCGTCGAAAGGCTTCAACTCGCAGGTAGGGCTATCTCGATGGGATAATCGATTCTCTTCTTGTAACCCGTGTGCATGGCTGTATCAATTTGATCTCATGTATACAAACCATGTTAGACTGTCTCGGGATTTACCGATCTTTAACATGTTTTTGCATATTGTACTGTCTCGATTTAATCGATCTGCAATGTGTATTTATCCTGTAATGCTGATTGATGAATATTTCACATGCTTTTCCTGAATTCGATATATGCAACTGTCTCGTTCAATCGATCTTGTATATGCCATGTTTAGGGTTTCACGTGTGGAGATATTTACTGATCTGTATTACATTTACCTTTCAGTCTTTAGACCTTCAAATCGGTTTATTAGTTTATATCTTAGATTTAGACTTGAACACTGTCTTGGCCTGACCAATCTGCTCAGTCTGTTTCTTGGTTAAACCTAATATATTAATATTAGGGTTTATTGCTGATGCTATTATAAAATACCAAAAATAAGTGAAAGATTTAGATTTGAATGCTTGTTTAAATTTATTCGCTCTATCTGGCATTAAGCCGATAGATCCCGTGTCGGTTAATAAAGAAACCGATTCTGATGACCCGATCCGCTATTTAAAAAGTCGATTAGGTTTATATTATCGATAACGCCCCTTATTGATTCACAGGTCAAATCAATTGGCACGCTTGGTTTGAGTTGCGACGCGATCACTGAATCGACGCTTCTGCACGTGTGTTCGCAAAACTCTCATTTTGTGTCAACATACTTTTTGTACGCCCGGTGGGACCAAGATCAAAACTGACAAGATGACGCGCACCGATACCGAGGCGGCCCTGGAGGCGCTCAACCACGCCGCTGAGGCGGTAACGTTCGATGAATTGAGCCCGGATCAAAAGAAAGAAGTCGAAGATAGGCTCGCAGAGATTCATAAAGAAAACAAGAAGAGAATGCTCACTGGGTATCAAAAAACGCGCAGTGGCCAAGTTACGAAAACTTCCATCGGAGATCCGTTGCTCACGGGCGATTTTTCCGAAGTTATTAGAGATCAGATCAACAGCTCTGTTTACCGGTCGATGCTTGATCAATCATCGGTTCTAGGGCGAATCGTCCAGGAAGGGGCAAACGCCGCGTTTCATAATATGATGACTGGGCAGACCCAACAGGTGAATCGGAATATCACTCAAGGGGTGTATCCAGGGGGCCAATATCCAGCTTATGCTCAGCCAGGGGCATCAAACCCTGGATCTTCCCAGTTGACTTTCCCACTGGTTATTAATCCAACTCCGATTCAGACGATACCCAATCATCAGGCTATGGTTCCGATCCCGGATCCGACCTATCAACCGATGAATCGTGGGGTAAACGAAAGCCTAGAAGAGATGACAAAGAACCTGGTTTATAGCATGATGAAACAATGCGGGTTCAACACTCCTAAGATCGCGCCCCACTATACTATGCCGTATCCATCGGCTTTCAATGAGACGGAATACCCCCACAAGTATCGAGTTCCCGATTTCGCTAATGCCAAATTCAGCGGGAGCGATAATACCTCCACACGCGAACATATTGCTAGATTTCTTGCGCTGTGTGGGGAGGCTGCTTCGAAAGATACTCTCAAATGCCGATTATTCTCGTTGTCCTTATCGGGATCGGCTTTTAATTGGTTCACGTCACTCCCGCCACGAAAGGTAACATCGGCGCCGCACGGAAAAGAAATTCCACGAATACTTTTATTCCGGGGAAAACGAAGCAAGGATTACCGATATAATGATGATCAAACAGAAGTTCGGTGAATTAGTAAATGACTATCTGCGTCGGTTTCGGGAGGTGAGGAACAGGTGCTATAGCCTTTCTCTGCCTGACAACGAGTTAGCGGAATTGGCTTTTAAAGGCCTGTTGCCCGTCAACCAAAAGAAAGTGGGCAACCAGGAGTTTGCCGATATATCGCATCTGGCACATAAAATCGCGCTTTATGAAAGCCGATTCTCAGACAACTCTTACCTAGGTCAAAGGGAGTATCGGAACAACAATAACAACAAGGGCAAAGAGAAAGCGATCAATGTAGTTGATGCTGATGAAGGTGAAGAATCCGATGACTCCAATGATGAAGATATGGGGGCTTACGTGGCTGAATGGGTAAGTAATAAGAAGGAATTTGAGCTTGGATGGATAAAGCCGAAGGGAGCTGAGAAGAGCAAGTATTCTTTCGATACGTCCAAATGTGATCGGATTTTCGATCATCTATTGCAAGAGAAGCAGATTCGGCTAAAGCAGGGTCATGTAATCCCTCCCCTGGAAGAGCTCAAGAAACGAAAGTACTGTAAGTGGCACAATTCCTACTCACACGCCACTAACGAGTGCAATGTGTTCAAGCAAATACTGCAGAAGGCGATCGAAAGTGGCCAACTTCGCTACCAAAGTAAAAGCTCCCAGATCGACACAGAACCGTTCCCTGTCGGTTTTGTTGGGATGGTGGACGCTAAACGAAAAGCCGATGAGCCCGAAAGCTCCAAACGGTTCAAGGTACTCGTCGGATCTAAAAGGATCGTGGTGGAGGAAAAGCCGGAATTACAATTCCGATCCTCAGGCCGGCGTGGTGCTAAAAGGGCCGGTGAGTGGCGCCAAGTAGTCCGTGGCCATGATCATAATCCGATCTCAAAACCGAGGCCAAAACCAACCTTCGACCAGTTGATGGAAAAATACGACAGAATGGCTAGGGAAACGCATCGCAGGAGCGTTGAATCAGATACTCCAGATGCTATTCAAAGAGATCCAAGTGATCAAGGTTGGGAGATGGAACACTGGGATTGTCCTTTTTTCGGGTACTGCTGGGAAGAAAGGATGTCTTTGCCCAACTTGCAGGATTGCCCGATGAACCACTCGTTTGTTCCTTCTAAAAGGATATCGGTAAAAGATCGGCTGGTGTTTCCTATCGAAAGGGCCGATGACGTGAGGGACAAACATTCTGACGTGCATAGGCCTCCTAAGGTACCATTGCCACAGTGGTGCCCAAGCGGGATCACAAAATCTCAGAAACGACGCCTACAGCGGATGAGACACGCGGAAGCTAAAGAAGCGGAGGCCGAGAGATTTAGGGACGCTCTACTGGAGCAGGTAAAACCGATGAAACCAGCTAGGGGCAAGCAGGAATGGAGGCCTAAGTTGAGATCGGCTGTCATCATTGAGAAAGATTCTAATGAGATTTCAATTGCTACCAATATGGTATGTGTGCTGCCCCGGAAATTTATGAATGATTATGAAGAGGCTGCTGCAGAACTGGTGATTGGAGCGGAAGATGCTATCTTTAAGAAGCCAGAGAATTCCCGATTGCATCTGAAGCCATTGTTTATCATGGGGTATATGACTGGCAGACCGATTTCAAGGATGATGGTAGACAGCGGAGCTACGGTAAATTTGATGCCATATTCTGTTTGCCGCAAAATCGATAAATCTGCAGAAGATCTCGTCAAAACTAATATGGTCTTAAGTGATTTTAATGGAAATCCGACCGAGGCCAAGGGAGTTCTGGTGGTGGAACTGACCATAGGAAGCAAGACTATCCCGACAGCGTTCTTCGTAATTGAAGGGAAAGGAAGTTATAATGTGCTGTTGGGGAGAGATTGGATACACGCCAATTGCTGCATTCCATCGACATTACATCAAATTCTGATTCAGTGGATTGGCGATCAAATAGAGGTAGTAAGAGGAGAGTCTCGATCAATGAAACCGATTGTCTTGATATACATCATAATCTAGAGGCATTATCGGGAAAACCCTTGGAAGATTGTGATTTCCTCAGTGTTAGTAAATTGGGGTTCAAACCAACGACTTTGGAGGGACAATCGGTAACCCAAGGTTGTGAGGGTTTTTTATGGGAACCGCGGCTCTAGAAGGCGTCTAGTATAAGATGGGCCAGGGTTTTATATCGGCTGATGAACTGGAAAAAGTCGATATTGGGACCGATGGTAAAGAAAGACCCACTTACATCAAGAAAAGTTTGCGGGAATATAAGGATCGGCTTATCCAGATACTCAAGGATCGGGTTGATTTTTTCGCTTGGGAATATCATGAAATGCCTGGTTTAGACCGATCCATAGTTGAACACAAGATCAAAATGAAGCCTGATTTTCGGCCAGTGAAGCAATCGCCGAGAAGGATCAATTGGAGAATTTACGATCAAGTGAAGGCTGAAATCCAGAGATTGTTAGATGCGAAGTTTATTCGGCCATGCAAGTATGCCGATTGGATTTCTAATATAGTGCCCGTTGGTAAAAAGGATTCTGACAAAATTAGGGTATGCATCGATTTTAGGGACTTAAACAAAGCAACATATAAAGATGAATATCCGATGCCAATTGCCGATCGTCGATCGATGTCGCTGGGCAATCGGATTATCGACTTTTGGATGGCAATCTTGGTTACAATCGATTTTTATGGCGAGGAAGATATCGCAAGATGCGTTTAGGTGTCCCGGGCTATCGGCTTGTTTGAGTGGGTGGTTATGACCTTTTAATGATCGGTCGGAGCTACTTATCAGAGAGGGATGAACTTAATTTGCCATGATCTGATAGGTAAATTGGTTGAAATTTACATTGATGATGTGGTAATTAAGTCTCAGGAAGAAGAGCAACACTTGGCTGATATTGTGACCGTGTTGGATCGATTTCGGAAATATGGTATGAGAATGAATCCAAAGAAATGTGCTTTGAGTATCGGTAAGCAAATTCACGGGTTTCATGGTGCATCAGAGAGGTATTGAAGTTCATCCCGATAGAGTAAAGGCGATCCTGAATACGAAGCCTCCCGATTCAAAGGTTCGTCTACAAGAACTCATCGGGAAAAATAATTATTTGAGAAGGTTTTTTTCGAACTTATCGGAAAAGATTATCCCGTTTTCTCCATTGCTCAAGTTGAAAAATGCCGATAAGTTTATTTGGGGCCCGGAGCAGCAGAAAGCCTTTGATAGCATTAAAGAGTATATGATGAAACCGCCTGTTCTGGTCGCTCCAAAGGAAGATTTACCGTTCAAATTATATCTATCGGTATCGGATAAAACGATTGGAGCAGTTCTGGTCCAAGAAATTGACAGAAAAGAACATGCTGTTTTCTTTTTAAGCAGAAAGTTATTAGATCTAGAAACCCGATACACGATGGTGGAAAGGTATTGCCTTTGTTTATACTTTGCTTGCACTAAATTAAGGCATTATTTGCTGGATGCTGAATGCAAAGTAATATGTCAAACCGATGTGGTCAAGTACATGCTTAATGCGCCGATAATCAAAGGGCGTCTTGGGAAGTGGGCGTATACTCTCATCGAGTTTGACCTGACATATGAGTCTCCGAAGGCTGTCAAGGGGTAGGTTTTAGCCGATTTCGTCACGCATAATCAAGGTGTGAATTTGTCGATGCTTTTACCTTGGGTAATGTTTTTCGATGGATCGGTTTGCGAGAAGGGATGTGGAATCGGTATTTTCATTGTCTCTCCTGGCGGCGTTCCTTACCGATTTGGTGTTACAGTAGATTTCGGGTTAACCGACAATCAAGTGGAATATGAAGCTTTAATCCAGGGATTGGAGTGGTTAATTCAAGCTGGTGCTATCGCCGTGGAAGTATTCGGAGATTCGCAGTTGGTGGTTTATCAGATGACCGGCAAATATGATTGTCACAATGATCTGCTTCGGGAATATCTGGATAGAGCTTCTGATTTGGCTAAATATTTCGGTGTGTTCACAATTCACCATATTCCAAGAGAACAGAATTGTGAAGCCAATGATTTGGCTCAAAAGGCATCGGGTTATAAGTTGCCGATCATGGAGTTAGAAATTGTCCCGATTACAAGCGAAGTTCCGATTGGATGGCAAGCTGAGATTATCGGTTATTTTAAAAATCCACAAGGGAAAACTGATAGGAAGCTTAAAAGGAAGGCTCAGAGGTATGTATTAATCGCTGATAAGCTGTACTATCGGAGTTTTGATGGTTTACTGCTTAAGTGCTTGAGGGAAGAAGAGGCTAAAGTTGCAATCGGAGAAGTACATGAAGGTTTGTGTGGAACTCATCAATCGGCCTATAAGATGAGATGGATGTTAAAGCGTGTAGGGTATTTTTGGCCGACAATGGTAGAGGACTGCTTCAAATATTATAAGGGTTGCAAAGATTGTCAAAAATTTGGAAATATTCAGCATACGCCTGCGTCTATTTTACATCCGATTGTGAAACCGTGGCCTTTCAGAGGATGGGGGATTGATATGATTGGGGAAATATTTCCATCCTCGTCCAAGGGGCATCGGTATATTTTGGTAGCAACGGATTATTTCACTAAGTGGGTAGAAGTTGTACCATTGAAGAAAGTTACTGCTGCCGAAGCGATTGAGTTCGTCAAAATACATATAATTTACCGATTTGGTATTCCTCAAACGATCACTACTGACCAAGGATCGGTGTTTATGTCAGAGGCGTTTCAAGATTACGCCCGAAGCTTGGGAATCACAACGATTAATTCTTCGCCATATTATGCTCAAGCCAACGGCCAAGCAGAATCTTCAAACAAGAGCGCTATAAAGCTGATCAAGCGAAAAATCGATGAAAGGCCGCGGGGTTGGCATAATACTTTGGCGGATGCGCTGTGGGCATATCGGATTGCTAAGCATGGGGCTACAAAGGTGTCGCCATTTGAGCTAGTTTACGGTCAAGAAGTTGTTCTGCCAGTTGAAGCCATCATCGGTTCTACGAGGGTTGAAGAGCAGAATAACATAAAAGCCGATGATTACAATAAGTTGATGATGGATAAGTTGGATGACATGGTGGCAGTTCGGTTAAAGGCTCTGGAACATATTGAGCGTGATAAGTAAAGAGTGGCCAGACATTATAACAAGAAAGTTGTGCCGAAAACTTTTGAAGTAGGAGAACTCGTATGGAAGACGTTTTTGCCGATTGGCTCTAGGGATCCTAAGTACGGAAAGTGGTCTCCAAATTGGGAAGGACCATTTAAAGTCAATCGGATTATTCCTGGTAATGCGTATATCTTGGAGACGCTCGAAGGGGATGTTTTCGGTAAAGCAATTAACGCCAAGTATTTGAAAAAGTATTATCCTAGCGTTTGGGTCGGAGCTTGAGCTAGGGTTTGTAAAAGCCGATTTTATGAATCGCCTAAAGGAAAACGATTGCATGAAGAAATGGTTATTACCAAGGCACGAAGGCCTTAATCGGTTTCGCCCAAGGGGCAAGATCAAACATTGTTTCTTAATCGGTAAAACAACCGATTCACACATAGCAGTAAAATTTGGCTCGCAGGCCAATTACTCGCAAAATTCATAAATAGCAGCCGCAGCGCTGGACATAGTATCCCGGATCCGATTGATAGTTGCTGTGTCTTCCTCAGCGGATCCAGGAATTATCAGGATCTTTTTCTTCGCGTCCATCATCGCTAGGCCGCAGCCTTCACAATGTTATATTGCTCCTTGGTCTGCGACTTCGTGTCTTCGAAGCTTGAGAGGGCATCGGCATCGGCTTTCTTGGCTTTTTCCAGTTCCAGTTCCAGGGATTTGACCCGGGAGACTGCTTTGGAAGCAACGTTTTTTGCCGATTCCGCCTTCTGCTTCAGCAACTAGAGTTTATCATTTTGGGCGTTGGCATCTTGAACTAGCCCTTTCAATTCGCCTCAGATCTTCGATTGCTTCCCTTTGGTGGAGCCGATCCAATGCAAGATCGAATCGGCTCTCGTTGGCGAGGGCAGACTTTGGATGGCCGAGGCTACCGCTCAGGGAGGACCGTGTGATGGAGTCGGCTATTTCTGATGGCGGAAGTGTTAGCTAAGAAGGTCGACTCATCACCAAACAGTTCCACATCCGCTTGAGCTTGGCGATGGTCTCCAAGAAAATCGGTTTTCTTGGTAGGCTTTGGGGTCGGGAATCGACGATTATGGCCGGAGGCGACGATGTCCCGACGGAGAAGACGAAAATCCAACTCATCGTCGAGCTACCCATTTGGAAGGATCGAAGTTGAGCTCATCGTCTTTCTTCCCATCATACGTGATGACCTGCGTGGACACCACTGTTGACCGGACTGGGCTGCGGGGTTGAAACATGTACTGGACCAAAGATGTTTTAAGTTACAAAGTATCGGATTGTGGAAAATAGCATAAATTAAAGCAAGGAAAGCCGATTACGTCTTGAGGGTTGAAGGCTGGAGGTGTCTGAGAGGCTGGCGGAGGAGCAGGTGTATCATCCTTCTTTTGGGTAGGTGATGTGTCCTGAAAGAAAATACCGATAGAATAAAAGCTAGTAGGAATCTGTGGATTTCAAAAGCGATCAAGTGCTTACTGTGTCACATACCGATTCGGTGGTATCGGACGTACGCACCTTTTGAGATCTTGGCCTCTTGATGGATACTTTCTTCTTCAGGCCAGGCTCGCCTGTGGGTTTCCCTGTTGAGGAAGGTCAGTAAGCGATCGGATATTCTAGAATTCTCTATGAACACTGATTATACCTCTTTCTTTACCGAGAGGAGCTCTGGCGAAAGCCGATCGCGGACTTCAGCGGTGGAATGAAGTCGGCCACCGACGCCTAATAAGCTTGGACCATGGGCGTTGTTCTCCGCTCTGAAAGAAATAATGCCAGGTTAGTAATCGGAAAATGAATGATATAAGCTGGTAAACTCATGCAGATTAGTGACCTCGCAGTTAGAAGAAGATGCGTAGTTTTGGGACTCTGTCCTTTCATTGTCTGAATCTGATGACGAGGGTCCCGATTCAGAAGAGTTTTCCTCTTTTCCATCGTTATCATCCGAGGCAGAAGAGCTGGGAACCGCCGCTGTCGATCGCTTTCGATTCGATGAAGGCTCACCATACCGGCGATCTTCGGCCAGTTGGGTCTGCAAGTTTTCTTTCGACTGGTGATTCGTTCGATTAAGGTTGCAGCTCCACCCTTGGTGGCATATATGTCTTTGGCGATGGTTTCCCACCAGAGGTCGAACTTTGGAGAAGTGTCAGACCACATTCTAAGCTCCATCGGCATTTGAAAATCGATGTGTGCAGCAGATAGGACCCCGTATGCCGATTGAGGGTTGAGATCTTCTCTGGCGTTCAGATGACGGTATATGCATAAATCGGGAATATTCTGTCCCAAATTGAATTGCCGAGCAACCACGGCCGGGTGGTAAAACTCATAAGATGGTTTTCTGATGTGAGTCCTTGTGCTCAGGATGGCGAAGAAAATCCCTGGAGAAATGAATTCCTTGTATCTTCGCCAGGCTTCTCCTTTCAAAGTGTTATTTAATCAAAACGAGGGAATCGAGATATCTATCTA
Source organism: Raddia guianensis (assembly GCA_036346415.1). NCBI lineage: Eukaryota > Viridiplantae > Streptophyta > Magnoliopsida > Poales > Poaceae > Raddia > Raddia guianensis. Next base: position 12,437,441 of record CM070542.1, read on the forward strand.
GATCGATGTAAGGATTGAACTGTTCTAATCCGTATTCTGATTCAGACATTGTATAAAGTGCTACCATAGACATGGCAAGATCTTCTTGGTTTAAACGCTTTATTGCGCTTAATCGAGATCATTTCCCATATGATTTGCACGGCGATCCATGCTATCGGATTCATGCTCGCTGGAAATCTTAAGTCGAGATCTAATTCGCCAAGGAATTGTATATCTGAAGTTTCAGGAATATTCCGATGAACCAAAAGGGACCACCGAGGTTGCCAACTGAGTATTGGGCTTTTGGTGAGCAGAGACCTTCCCTGATCTCGTGCATCATCCGATAGGTGGCTCCTAGGAGGTATTTTCCGATTGCTAATTTTTGGCCTGACGCTAGTGCCTCGGCTACTCCCTGGTATACCTTGCTAGGGCTAAGTGACTGACCGCAGAAGAAGAATCGGTCGAGCCACATGTTCAGAAAAGCGATATGCTCTTCGGCTTCCACGTCGCCCGTCTGCTGATGGGTGTTGATATAACGCTGCCATCCAAAATTTTTCTCGGGGACCAATTTCAAGCTGGCGGAGAGGTCGAAAGCCGATAGCATCTCGCCATCGGGACTAAGTCCGGTTAGCATAGCCACATCCAGGAGTGTAGGGCTTATTGGTCCAGTCGGGAAAAGGAAAGCGTTCGCAGTATCGCACCAGAAATAAGCCGATGCGGCCATAAATGGTTCGTCTGCTGGTGGCGGAGATAAAGAGAGAAGGATGGCATCGGTTATTCCTAGTTTGTCCCATTGCTCTTGTTTTTGGTCAGAGACCAATCACCATCCTTATATCCCTTGATCGGGCTGGGCCAAGATCTGAATGCCGATTTCCAGCTATCTACACTAAGTTTATCGGCAAATAGGGGAAGTCTCCCTACGGAGTGATGTATGAAGTCCGATGGGTTTTGGTCTCCTACTGGTCCCAAAGAATACAAAGCTTCGGAATCTGAGCATTGAATCAGTACCTGAGACATGATGCCGATTGAAGGTTGGTGAGACTGGTTGTGCGCTAATCTTTGAAGGCTCGAGATTCGCGCGAGAGCCGTCTTGAGTAGGAGAGCGTGAAAATGACGGCGAATGGTGCGCTATTTATAGCCATGGTAAAATTAGGTTTTACCGCGCTGGCAAGCATCGCTTTGCCCATATTGTCTGCTAATGACACGTGTTCTACGAATGGGCTGAAAGCGAGAAGTTACGGGGACAGAAATGTGTGGTGTTCCGGTGTAGAAAATCCGATTTTTACTTGGAAGTTCGGCTAATGAAGTACTCATTGCCAAACTTAGGGGCATATGTTGACAACCAAATTTGGCAAAAAATCGGATGTTCAGGAAAAGCCGAATATGATAACGTTTGTTAGGCCGAATTCGAAATGGGCTTTATCGGTAAAGAAGAAAGGCGGAATACCGATACTTTTGACACTTCGGAAGAAATACGATGAGATCAGAAGCGCGTCGCGGTAGATTAGGTCGTATCGGTATCGTCTTTGTAATAGTATAAATAGGGCCTTAGACCGCGAGAATCGGATATACAACACTCAATACACAAAATACTTTCTCGAATCCGATCGACCTCGTCGAAAGGCTTCAACTCGCAGTTAGGGCTATCTCGATGGGATAATCGATTCTCTTCTTGTAACCCGTGTGCATGGCTGTATCAATTTAATCTCATGTATACAAACCATGTTAGACTGTCTCGGGATTTACCGATCTTTAACATGTTTTTGCATATTGTACTGTCTCGATTTAATCGATCTGCAATGTGTATTTATTCTGTAATGCTGATTGATGAATATTTCGCATGCTTTTCCCGAATTCGATATATGCAACTGTCTCGTTCAATCGATCTTGTATATGCCATGTTTAGGGTTTCACGTGTGGAGATATTTCTCGATCAGATACATTTACCTTTCGGTCTTTAGACCTTCAAATCGGTTTATTAGTTTATATCTTAGATTTAGACTTGAACATCGTCTTGGCCCGACTAATCTCTTTCGATCTGTTTCTTGGTTAAACCTAATATATTGATATTAGGGTTTATTGCTGATGCTATTATAAAATACCAAAAATAAGTGAAAGATTTAGATTTGAATGCTTGTTTAAATTTATTCGCTCTATCTGGCATTAAGCCGATAGATTCCGTAATCGGTTAATAAAGAAACCGATTTCAGATGACCTGATCTGGCTATTTAAAAAGCCGATTAGGTTTATATTACTGATAACGCTCCCCTTATTGATTCACAGGTCAAATCAATTGGCACGCTTGGTTTGAGTTGCGACGCGATCACTGAATCGACGCTTCTGCACGTGTGTTCGCAAAAACTCTCATTTTTGTGTCAACAGACGCACACACATGTGCCTTGATGTCTAATTACTATTCCTTGTGGCGGTCGCTGTTTGTAGCGTGTGTTAGAGCACACGCGTGTGCTTGCGTGTTATTTTTAAGGGTCAGTAGTTAGGGAGTGAGTTATGTACGTCTTCTTTTCAAAAAAAAAAATCAAACCGAACCGAATAAAAAAGAAACCGTGGAACAGAATCCTCAATCCCTTCTATAATAAGTCAACATTCAAAGTTTCAGACTGTCGGAGTGTCCGAGCACACGATTGGAGGCTTGAAGCTGCCATGGCCGCCGACCTCCTGCTCCAGCTCTGCTTGCTTCTCATCCTCCTTGCCATCCCCTCGACGTTCCTCTTGTTCACGTCCAGGCGATCGGTGCCTCGTGGCCCTGGCACCGCGCGGCTCCCGCCGGCGCCGTGGGCGCTGCCGGTCGTCGGCCACCTGCACCACCTCGCCGGCGCGCTCCCGCACCGCGCCCTGCGCGACCTCGCGCGCCGCCACGGCCCGCTCATGCTGCTCCGGCTCGGCGAGCTCGACGCCGTGGTGGCCTCCTCCCCCGACGCCGCGCGCGAGATCATGAAGACCCACGACGCCGCCTTCGCGTCGCGGCCGCTCACCCCCATTCAGCGGCTGGCCTACCAGGGCGCCGAGGGCATCATCTTCGCGCCCCACGGCGACGGCTGGCGGCGGCTGCGCAAGATCTGCACCCTCGAGCTCCTCGGGACCCGCCGCGTCCACTCCTTCCGCCCCGTCCGCGAGGGCGAGCTCGGCCACCTCCTCCGCTCCGTCGCGGCGGCGGCGGCGTCCTCCTCGCCGGTGAACCTCACCGAGAGGGTATCGGCGTTCGTCGCCGACTCCACGGTGCGCGCCATTATTGGCAGCCAGTTCGAGAGACGCGAAGAGTACCTGCGGAATCTGCAGGAGGGACTCAAGATCGTGCCCGGGATGACCCTCCCTGACCTCTTCCCCTCCTCGCGCTTCTTGCTGCGCGTCAGCCGCGTCCCCGGCCGGATGAAGCGCCATAGCCAGGTCATGAAGGGGTTCATGGACACCATCCTCCGGGAGCACGAGGAGAGCAGAGCCGACGGCGACGGCGACGGCAAAGACGAAGACTTTCTCGACGTGCTCCTCAGACTCCAGAAGGAAGAGGGCTCCCAGCATCCACTCACCACGGACAACATCAAGACCGTCATGATGGTAAGCTCGCCGGACAATCCATCTCCGATGCCAATTCCTCAAACCAGAGAGCTTTAGTTCCAAATTTTGTTCCTAGGACATGTTTGGCGCCGGCAGCGAGACGTCGGCGACGACGCTGAATTGGGCGATGGCCGAGCTGATGCGGAATCCGAGGGTGATGTGGAAGGCGCAAGACGAGGTCCGGCGAGCACTCGCCGGAGAAGGCAAGGTGACGGAGGCCAGCCTGGCAGATCTGCACTACCTGCGGCTAGTCATCAAGGAGACGCTCCGGCTGCACCCGCCGGCGCCGCTGCTGCTGCCGCGCAGGTGCGGGAGCGCGTGCCGGGTGCTCGGCTTCGACATGCCGGAGGGGGCCACGGTGATCGTGAACGCGTGGGCGATAGGGAGGGACCCCGCGCACTGGGACGAGCCCGACGAGTTCTCGCCGGAGAGGTTCGAGCGCAACGGGAGGGACTTCAGGGGGACGGACTTCGAGTTTATACCGTTCGGCGCCGGGCGGCGGATTTGCCCCGGCATGGCATTCGGGCTGGCGCACGTCGAGCTCGCCCTCGCCGCCCTGCTGTACCACTTCAACTGGGCGCTGCCCGGCGGCGGGGCAGCGCCGGAGCTGGACATGACGGAGGCGTTTGGCATCACGACGCAGCTGCGGTCCGACCTCTTGCTGCTCGCAGTCAATTGTGTCCCGGTGCCACCGGCAGAGTGAACATACTTGCCATCGTGGTTTCAAAATAAATGGCAAAATCTTCTTTTCAAAATGAAAAAAAAAGACTATTTACATCTGAACCATCGCACTTCGTCCACGTACCAAATTTAAAATTGATTGTTACGCACATAATATTCCGCAAAACAAAGGTAAGTCCCAGTCAAATTTGTTACACACACAAATTCCACACAATAAAGGTAAGTTTTGCGGACGTGCTGGGAAGTGGTCGACGAGGTAGTGGAGTGGAGCGAACATCTTCACATTTGCTTCTCACCCATGAGATGGGTTCGGGCAAGTATGAGCGAGGGATAAAGAGGGGGAGAGAACATAGATCTGGGTTGGGGCTGGCATGGTAGGTCAATTTCGGTGACATCAAATAGCTGATTTTAGTGGCTCCCCCTCTACTGCATCTAGAGGGAGAGAGAATGGGAGCCAAACAACCAGTGGTGGTTGACTGACCAATGAGTGGTGGCACACACAGTGCCCTAACGATTCTTCCCTCTCGTACTCACGCCAGCGAACTCCTTTATGCTCTGGTGCTTCAATATAGGGAGGGGAGAAAGAAAAGAAAAGGGAATGAGGAGAAAAGGGAAGAATGATAGGAAATGGGTAAATTTGGAAATGACATGACTAAAAAGTTTGTGATGGCATTTAAATGAGGAATCTTACTTTTACAATAGCATTCACACAAAATCTAACTTCATAGTTACACTATCATATTGGAACTTTGCACGCAATTGACGAGAAAGCTATCTATAGTTTAGCCCAAACTTTCGATCACTTGATCAACTATCAATGGTTCACACTACTTTTTTGTCTCATATTATGCATAAATCCACAAATCAGTAAGCAAAACCTAATCCCAAACCGTTCCACCCAAACGCCACCGCCCAACGGTCATAGTGCTCTAATGCCTTCTTTGATGCCAGTGCTCCTCTAGCTAGCTCCCCATCTTCCAGTCCTTTTCTTCCTTCTCCGCCATCGCTTTTCCACCATAGCCATTGCTTCTTCTCTGACAAAGTGGCCCATCCCTTCCTTGTCCCTCGCCTCCAGCATATATCGTCTCCTAATCCGTCAACTACTATCATTTGCCTCCTAATGACTCAACCTTGTTGATCCTCCAATCGACTATACCGACTGTCCTCCATGAACCATCATCCACATCTGGTCAGTGGATTATTGGCCTCTATCTCTAAACTACGGGGTGTGATAAACCTAACACTAACTCCAAAGACACAACACAAAGTGTGAGGTCTGGCGTCGAAAAAGACAATGACAATAAAGTGAAGAGTTCTGATGGCAACGAGATTTATATCCTGTTTTTTTCAGCTTAGTGTTTCACTGTAGCAGAAGACAACCATAAGAGATAAATAATAACAAAGTTCCATCGACTAGGAATTTGAGAGACAAATGAATAGAAAATTCATATACTTAAACAATACATGTTTGATCAAATCTTTGTTCAGTACTAATACCTTATCGCTCTTGGTAAGACGAAATCTTTGTTAAAGTAATATCGTATATGGCTGTTGGTAAGACGAAGCACGTAGAAAGTCTCGGGTCGAGACTATCTCAACATCACGTGTAAATAAATAAAACACTTTACTTTGGTGCTTCGTGCTTACTTGTGGGGTTAACTGGTTAACCTCTTTCAAGTCGCGTTCACTACCGAGACGGCAAATCAAGGACGTCTATGCTCAGTCGCCGATACGCTTCTGTTCTGTTCAGTCCACAGCGTGAGCTAGCTAGCGCTCGGCAAGGCATCATGGCCGCCGCCGCTGCTCTTATCCTCCTTCCCCTCCTCCTCCTCACGCCACCCCACGCTCTCCCCGCGGCGGCCGGCGACGCGCACCCGGGCTACGCGGACGCCGAGACTTGCGGGCTCGCGTCGCCACGGCTGGAGGAGGGCCGCGGCGGCGGCGGCGGCGGCGGCCGCATCCTGGACATCACGCACGCGTACCGGCCGGAGATGCCGGCGTTCGCGACGGGGGAGACGGTGGGCGCCGTGGTGCGGCTCAGGGATTCGATGGCGAACGCGTCGCAGTACAACCTGTCGGAGCTCCGGATGACCTGCCACACGGGCACCCACGTCGACGCGCCGGGGCACATAAACCAGGACCACTTCGCCGCCGGCCTCGACGTCGACACCCTCGACCTCGAAGTCCTCAACGGTGCGTGCACGAATTTCCTGGACCACACGAAGAACAAAAAAAAAATCGATTTGTTTTGCTGTTGCTCCCCGGCTTGGCACGATTTGGTAAGATTTGGAGTTCATGCATGCTCATCGGCTCATCGTATGAAGGAGTTAGTAGTCTGGCATGATGCAAGGACGAGTGAATTTGGGGATGATCTGAGAGCGACTTGGAGAAGAGAGGAAGAATATGGCATATGGACTTGGGGAATTTGCTGTCGCTGCCTTGCTGACCTCTAAATTTTGACCAAATGTTTCGCAAGCAAAACCTCAACAAAAATTCTTGGCTACCAGAGTTGGGGGTGAAATATGTAGTTCTTACGTGAAAAAAAAAATTATATACGAGGAGAAACTTAGACCTTTAAAACCTCATGTAATTATTAAAAATTTAAAATCGTCTTGCCAGAGCTCTGAACTTTTCAAAAGTATCCCCAAAGATTGATTTTGTTTGTCTCAAAAGGTCTAATTTTGGTTCCCAAACGTCAACTAGAGACGGCCCAACCGAAAATTCAATGGTCTAGACTGAGCTTAGTTCATCTGCTTTGTACACGATGTTATCTGATTCAGAAATCCATTGAAGTGTTTGAAATGTAATGTTTGCATCCTTGACCAAAAGATTTGCATGTGAGACTACATAAAAATTTATAGGGCACTTGTGAATGATCTTACAATGACTTTCTTCTTGTTGCACAGGTCCTGCATTGCTGGTTGATGTTCCGAGACACACAAATATAACAGGTAGCATGTGCTCTTTATCCAGGAAGCTCCAGCTCCTCCGTTATATTATCGATGAATAGCCTTGCTCATCCGTCCTTTTATCATGTTGTGACATGAGCATACATTTATACCACACTAACGGTGTCATACAGATTTTCGATCTCTCTATGGAATCATGATTGCTTTGTTGGCCTGATATCAAATTATCAAGGCATTACACATTTTCTCTTAAATTGTTGGCATTTGTTTCAGTATTTGATGTGTGGTAACCCTACTTAATCTATGCAGCTGAAGCAATGGAATCCTTGAATATCCCAAAAGGTGTTCGTCGAGTTCTTTTCAGGACATTGAACACAGACAGGTCTTTTTACTTTTTATGAGATACAGTATATTTTAGTGGATTGTACTTTTCTCCCCCATCACAAAGAGAGCTTAGTCAACCCTTTTATAGGCTGTGTTGAATATGTAAGCAAATGATTTGCAGGAAGCTCATGTGGAAGAAGGGAGGTGATATGAGTTATGTTGGATTTACAGAGGATGGTGCGCAGTGGTTAGTTGACAACACTGACATCAAGCTGGTTGGTGAGTATTCTGAATTATTTGGGATTTACAGAGGTGTTGTGCAGTAGCATCTGTAACCTTTTCTTTCTTTGATCTGGAGGCAATTTTCACACGTATTTGTTAAATCCCACTAAATTTGAACTAGCTAGCATCCAGTCACTTCTATAGTTGCATGACATTTTTTTCCGGGTGCAATAATATATGTATGCCCTGATCTTATATGATGTAAACCTAGCATAACGATATCAGTAATTCTGCAGGGGTTGACTATCTATCAGTTGCAGCATATGATCACCTCATCCCTGCCCATGTGGTCTTTTTCAAAACACCGGTAAGATGCTACCCATTCCTGAACACACCCCCCGTTCAGAAAAATTCCATGTCAAGTGCTACATGTTGATAAATTGAAGAGTCTTGGTTCTGCTATTGCTTCTGCAATTTTCTTGCGATTTAACTTCACTTTTGGGGGATATCTCTGGTTTACCTCTATTTAGAACACTACACTTGATGTTTTGGTGATCCAGACCAGAATGAACCCTACTTTCTAGGAGATTGCATCATATGATTGCAACCATTGGATGATTTTCCTACTTTGTTGTTTCAGGATATTATTCCAGTCGAAGCTTTGAAACTAGATGATGTCAAGCCTGGAATATACATGCTCCACTGCTTACCTCTAAGACTGGTTGGTGCAGAGGGTTCACCAGTCAGGTGCATCCTCATCAAGTGAATACTCCGTCGCCATTCTTGTTGAACGCTGAGAATGTATCATGCCAGCTGCTAATGTTTTGGTGCAGGTCCACCTTTGTATAAAAAGTGTATCATGCCAGCTGCTAATGTTTTGGTGCAGGTCCACCTTTGTATAAAAAGAAAGTAAATGCATGTCTTGCAGATGTGTTTGTACTGTTAATAAAACGGCAGTATTGCCCAACAAAACTGTAGCAACTCTACAGGTTCGTCTGTGGTGTAAGAAACTTGTTAGTCATGTAAGGAATTTCTGCAATAGTTCTACTCTTATACTGTAATGTATATCCCATTCTCAGCGCTGAATGTTGATACTTCGTGCTCGAACTCCTATTCAATGACAACCTGTCAAACTGCTGAATTTGCATCAGGGTCAATCATGCTGCTATGAGCACGAACGTGTTTGGAATTTAATTCATGTGAGCAGAAATTTACGTATTGACCAAGATGCATATGATTTTTGGATGCATAGTTTTGTGAACATTGTGATAGTTTTGTGAACATTGTGAGAGCAGGTTGATACTTTTGAGCTAATTTAATCCCTGAACGTCGTCAAAGGTTAAGCCTTCTATCAGACGAGAGTTCAGTTCTATTCTCATCAATATATCGTACATTAATTTACATAAGTACAAAATTTCATGTGGGAAAGCAAACTAGAAAAGGAAGCCAGAAAAAGACTGCAATATGGGAAGGGATCAACTATTCTTGAAACTTGAAAGAATGAACTAATCAATCTATTAACTAAACTTCAGTTTGATGATATATGATCGATCAAGGCCTACTTTTGTGCGCACTCTCTCCAATGCACCATACATAGCAGTCCTTTATGTTACATGCTCCATGTAGCTGCAGATTCAGTATGGTGCTAAAGCGCTTGCAGGTTGTTAGACTCAGTCACATCTTTCTGATGGATCAAGCATTTATGTCAGACATAGTTGGATTTAGTATTTGATCACATGATGTCGCAGCCATAGTTCATACATAACCATGTGGAATGCATCATATGAAACAGGAGGTGAATGCCACACAAAGTGTTTCTGAACCTGCAATCCCAAGTTAATATGTTAGTATAGTACTACACAATAAAGACATCTAGTTTTTAGTGCACTGCAGAAAAAAAAAAAGGCCAAATCAAATGATTCACTTCGAGGTTTTTGCACAAATATACTTCAGAGAAGCTAATGTTCTAATGACAAGACAAGTGGCATTTGAATCTCAATGAGGAACATGCATGTTGCTGTGGTGAATTGTTTCCTGTGAGTAGATCGTTTTATCGTTTTACACAACAGTTGAATTCAATATCCAATCCCATGCTTTGGAGCTATGATTGTAAATAACTATACTGTCTTGTACAAAAAAGGGGGGTGAATGCATAAGTTGTAGCTTTTGTAATGACAAAAAAAAAATCACTAGCAAGTAACTACCCAAGAGCTACATACCTGAACTAGAGATTTGTGCAATGCAACAAACTCTTCTTGTGATATAGATTTCAGAATACTCTTTAGTTGATACACATCACGCTCTTTAAGTACAACGGCAAATTTTCTCCAGTCAAGGATTTCATTGAAAGGCAAGTCGTAGTAGTCCGACAAAATAACTAATAAGGTTGGAATAAAATGGGTGAGAACAAAATAATCATGAGAAGTCTAAAAAACTGAATTCCTGTGAAAGGAGAAAAACAGAACAGTACTGGTGAATTGTATTATGCATGTCGACATACTAACCAGGGACACAACCATAGTGTATTGAATCCGATATCCGAGCACTGTTAACTTGAGAGCCACCCGGACAGATGCAGAACTTAGTACGGTAGAACTGCCTCTGATACACCAGCTCTCCAATAGCTCTGTTAATCCGATTGTTGCTGATAGCAAGCTCTGTATCATTCTCCCAAACTTGTGCTAAAATAACTCTTATTTTGGAATTGCGATGACCCGCCCAAAATCCAAGGATAGTTCTGTTTCAGTTTCAAAAGCAAATGAAATTATGATTTTGTAGGAGCACAAATAGATGCTTAAACTGTAGTTTAGACCAATGTTAGTAATGAGAAACTTTCAGTTTTCCTATACCTATAAGCTTTGCACCAAACAAAGCACTGAACCATGTATACCCTGAAGTAATCAGATCCACATGATATAATCCTTGAGGCATGAATAAGGAGACAAGGACTAAGAATTACAGACAATTAAAAAAACTTCTCACACAAATCAGGTTTTCACTTAGAAAACACTATAGGTACTAGAATTATAAACAAAGGTACCAATACAGTCTAGCAAAAAATCATTTAAACTTTCAAATGGACAAATACTGCAATTTTCGATGGTATTTCTATGAATAAAATAGCAGCATAGACGGCTTTATAAGCACATTGCATTTAACCTGTTTTCAATATCATTTCCTCCTTCAGGTAGAGCAAATGGCTGTAATACTTGAGGGAGAGCAATATCCTTATGTGGTATAAAGTCAACATTGTAGCTTGGTGAACAGACAACTCTAATGGAGTTCTTCACCATGAATGGAAGTCCTTCAAATGCCCTCACACCTACATCATGGCAGGTGACGAAGAAGTGATCTGCTCCTAGCGTCCTGTTCCAGTACGGGTACTTGTTTATCAAGCTTTCAACATAATCCTTAACTATTACCGTCATATTCTCATAGGAAGTACCCTGAAAAATTAAAACCAATGCGTGTAAATAATTTTCATAACAATTCAATCACAACAGCAAAAAAATGCATTCAAATAACTAGCACATCAATTTGAATTGCTTCTGGTCACACAAAGGTTCCCTAAACTTTGAGAAGGGAAATTTTAATTCCATCCAGGTATAGAAAAAAAAACAGCTTGCAATTGTTATGAGCCAGCAAGTAGAAAAAACTGAATACCTCTCATCAGAGTATCAGACTGATATAGGCAGACCAAACTATCAGCGCCTCTAATCTTTCTACTTTTGTTGCAACAGTGATATGCACATTAACTAAAATATTATGAGTACCTGTTACTAGTCCAAATAACAAACACAATGAATCAAATATAAAATTTGACAGATGATCCCCAGTTCTCCACCACTTGGCAACCATATGCAACAAAACATAAGCTGGCCATCCAACCATTTGTAACATAGAAATTTGTGTAGATCCAAGAAAGTGATGGTGAATTATTATGTACATTCAACTAAGAAGTTGCTCTAAGAAAAACTAAGAAGTTCAAATAGGTCCCACCCCCCCCCCCACCCCCCCCAAAACATGTGTAGTTCGACATTTGCCAATCTTGATGGCCCCAACCATACATCAATCAAACAATGTTCAACATAACATGACCAGCCATACTGATATAACATCACAATAATAGTATGTATGCTTCCGATATATATCGTTACAATGCAATGGAAGTTTAACTATGAGAGTAGAGCTGAAGGGAGAGAGGAGAGACCTTGCCGCGCATCTTGTGGGGCGAGATGGGGACGAAGAAGAGGTCGGCCCGGTCGGGGTCGTCTGTGCGGAAGCGGCTCTCGCGAATGTTCTGGAAGAAGTAGCCCTCGCTGGCGTACTTGCCCGTAAGCTTCCGCGGCGTCTGGTAGAAGGTCTTGGGATCGCCGTCCGGGTAGATGTACACCTTGAAGCTCCGCTCCATCTCCGCGTACCCCGCCGCGAACGCCTCGGGGGAGTAGTACACGGGCGGGCGCCGCGGCGCCGGCGAGGAGGATGAGAGCGGGCGGGATTCGCCGATGGCGAGGGAGGGGGCGGCGGCTGGCCGGAGCGAGCGGAGGGATAGAAAGGAAACGGAGAAAAGGGCGACCGCGGCAAGGAGGAGGAGCGCGCGGGGGAGGAGAGAAGCGGTGGCTCCGCCACCGGGGAGACGGCCGGCCATCGCCGGAGGTGTGGGGGGGGGGGGGTAGTGCAGTGTGAGGAGTGATGCCGGTGGTGGATTGGGATGGGAGGGTTATCGAGGGTGTTTCCAGTAAAAGATTTTCGGTTGCTGTTTTAGTTTATCTTATTTATTACTCCCTCCGTTTTTTTTATTTAACGCTTTTAACTGAACATGTTTTTGACCATTCACCTTATTCAAAAAATTATATAAATATCATTTATTTGTTGTGATTTGTTTTATCAAGTACGACTTATATTTTTACATGTTTGCACTAAAATTTTAAATAAAACAAATGGTTAAATACATGTCCAAAAATCAATGTGTCAATTAAAAAAAGGAGGTAGTATTTATCTTCAAATAGAAAAGTGAAATGAAATAGGTTGACATTCCAAACTTTCTCGAGAAGTTGCAAAATTTCAACTTATGTAAAAAAGCAAGATAAAGGTTAATAAGTACACCCGAGAGATACTCTATTACTCTAGCAGATTTTCTATGGGATTAGCTTAAAATTTGTCACTCCAAAAATCGGTAATTAAAGATTTGTCACTTCCCATATAAGAGGCATGGGTCATATTCCGGTGACTCTCGAGTGGTAAATTTTAAATTGCAATTTTTCTTTTATTTCAATGTATCTTATCTATAGCTGGAAATTCAGCTTATAAGTAAATAAGAAAATAAGATAAGATATGCATTCAGACACATTCCCATCTAAAGTTAAATGAATTACTTTTAAAAAACAGTATTTTTGCTCATTAGGTTACGTAAGTTTTACGAAACTCAAACTCTCACTAGCATTCTCTAACCACTAAGAACTTGTGTTGGCACCAAGATAAAAAAAAAAAAATCATGGAAATTGAGGCCAAAGGCGTCAAAAAAAATTGGAGGGTTACACGCTTGGTTCGTTTGGCCCCTCAGCCTGAATAATGCCTGCGGTGTATAAAAATAATTTTATGGGACTTAAACAGAAGGTATTTCTTCCTCTTTCATGACCAAATGAACCTGATTCATTGCTTTCTCTGCAGTAATATTGGACTGTCCAGTCCAAAATATCACCCTTGGTACAGTCTTTCTGCCTTTGAGCGCACACAGCCATTTCTTTGAGAAAAGGAACTGCCCTTTGATGATTTCTTCCTTTTATTGCTGCTCTGGAAAGACAAGATTTTAACCACCCCTTCTTTCAGGTGAATTCCTTTATAGTTCTTCTTCATAAATATTGTGACTGTTAGGAAACCCAAAACATGAGATTCATTGAAAGAGAAAATTGTTCTTCTGTGGAAGTTGTTCCCAGCCTGCCATGTTGCTAAATTTGTGTAGGGACTGTGATGCTACTGCCCAAGATCTGATGAGATGCAGCCTTGCATTGGAGAAGAGTGGTATCTTCAGCCAAAGGCAGGGGACTGCGTGGGACAGCTTGAGAATCAGAAAAATGGACTGAAAGGAGCTCTTATACTGCTCAGCTGCCTGACATTCTGAAGTGCACTTACACAAAATTTCATGACACAATTGTTTGTTGTCAGATTATGTTGTCATACAGTTCCATCCTTGGCTAAAGTGCTTTAGAATCCACGAGCTCTTACATGATATTCTGGATTTAAGGATCTTTTTACATTTCACGGATGTTCATAAGCTAGCAAGGAATACTAGTAAAGCAAGATCTTATAATAATTCCTACCTTGTACATCAGGGGAAAGAGGTGTATCAATCAATCTAATTGATCGTAAGTTTCCAAAAAAATCCTATGTTCAAAGATCAAAGGAATCATATATTTGGGGTGTCTGGTGGGCTAAAGTGGCATGAATCATGATGCATGGAATCCTGAGCAGGATCACCACATTCAGCTGCTGGATTTGCGTTGCCGGAGGTAGAGGAACATCGCCGTGCACGCAGCTGCTGCATAAGGGAACGCGGTCCAGATGCCCTAGTTGCAAATGCAAGTATGACTCGATCAGAAGATGAGAAGGGCTAAGGAATTCTGGGGATGAGCGTTGGGGTGAGGACTGAGAGGTACCACAGCAGCTGCAACACTTGTCAGTGCAACAACAGGTCGTTCTCTGAGGAAAAATCCAACAACCAACTGCAGCAAAATATCATGAATCGATATATACTGATGCTTTTGAAGTTTGAACAACAAAAGCTGATGAGGATATACTCAAATCAATTAGTCTTCGCAATGTGTAATAAGTTGTTATTGACAAATCAAACTGTCTCAGCAAGTGATCACTCCATAATTTTTTTTTAAAAAAAAATCGGTGTGACGATGTGAGTCACTTTACCTGAATAGGAAGAGTGAACAGACAACCACAACAAACTCCAGCAAAATAACAGTCTGCTGGTATTCCCTGTTTATAATTGTCAATGAACATGTCAATGCCAAAGCAATTATGAGCAATATATTATCTACGAAAGTACGTTTTGGCCTAGGGCAAACGACTAACCAATGCACCAGCTAGAAATCCTGTAGGATTCCGAACACCAACTGAAAACCGCTCAACTGCACACAACACATGCATTAATGACTTTCTGTGTCAGTGCTTAGTTAATGAATGCAACCATCTAGAGTAGTTTTTCTTTCATTCCATTGATTCCATGCAATATAGTCCATGGAGTTTCCCACATATGCTCTTTACTCAACTCACAAACTAGAAAATGATTTTCAGAAATGTACCAAAGCCGATTAGGTTGCCGTACTTTTGTACCGCACGTGATATGTCTAGTGCTTTCTCCTTCCCAATTCCAAGCTACGAAAGAGAAGTTCAATTAGATCTCACTATGAGACAATAATGTTTCTTATGATGCTTCCATTTTTTGTAGGAACTACGGCAGGACTGTAGCACCCAGCCTGAACTATTAAACACCAGGAGTTCTTGCAATGCTTTTGCAATATCAGAAAAGTACATTTTTCAATGAATAATAAGTAAATTATAGGCTAGAACAATCCAAGAGTATGGAGAAGTAAACAAATCCCTGCTTCAGACCTTGCTGCTTATGTCTTCAGATGCTCTCGTTTGCCTAAAAAGCTTCCCTAGATAGAATGGAACCATATCGCTGATACAAACACCCCTATATGACATGAAGTGTTAAGATGATATAAGGCAGAATATGTTCATTATGTCATATTGTGGTAGTATTTGCTGATAAAAGGCACTGGTATATAGAAAGAGAGTGAACATACCAGTAAACCCATAATACTGTAGAAAATATATATGACGCATTGGTGGAGAACGATTTAACAAATGATTGCCAAGTTCCATCCCAACAAAGGGTTCGTGCTAAAGAAATTCCTACCTAATTCATGAAAAAAAAGGTTGTTATGCTTTCTCAACAGTCTAAGAATATAGTTGATCACTAAGAACAGCAATAAAGCTATCCATGAATTCTGACCACAAGTAGAAAAGTACAATTAGACAGTTGAGATGGTCAAACTGAGGTGCCGGTACAGAGGACAGACCCAAACATTCAAAGCTTCTTCACTGATAAACAATCCGAACCCAGCAGCCATGAGCAACCAAAAGTAGACCCACCTGAAGAAATTTTTATTAGCCATCTAATGTATCTTTGGAAATTGATTACAAATATTTATAAAAGTGGAGAAATATATGTGACAAGATTAATATGCAGACAGATTCCATGGAAATATAGTTTACCCTTAGATTTGTTCATAGAACATAAACCACTGTTGTTCAAGAACATTTTGCAATAGATAAGACTTGGGATTGTTAATAGAAAGCATTCAGTATTTTGCAACAATAGATGGTATGTTCTTAAAACCTTTCAAGGGAAGAAAGGGAAAAATGAAGCTAAGCATGGACCTGAGCTCAATGTAGGTCAAGATATATGGAAATTAGAATCATTCAAAAATGCAATTGCAGCTATTTATTGCTACACTTCTTGTTCAGTTCCACCACAATTTAGTACTCCATATGAACCAGGGTTATGGGTGACATTGACAAATGGGGATATCTCAGTGGTCACTGGTCAGTCTGGAGGCATAAAAACAATATATATGGTGTATTTCAGCATTCCTATAGATAACGATAAGGCAGTATAGCAAAACATTTTACTGAGTGGAAAGAAAATGCATATACCCTGGAGTATATTCTGGGATTATGACTTTCTTCCCAAATAGAGAAAATGTATATCCAATAGATGATGATGCTGCATCTGACTGTGCTGAAGCATAAAAAATTTGAGGCAAACTGAAAGTTGGACCAGATGAAGGTTGCTTCATGAAGAGAGAAATGACAGTAACCGTTGCTGCAACACCTATAGCAACAGCAATTTTTGCAAGGAAAGAAGCGCCAGGGCTGCTAGATTCCACTTCCATTGTCTCGATGATCTCAGTCACATCGTCTCCACTAGCAGAAGGTTCTGTCCCAGACACTGATGCCTTTGCAGTCCGAAAATCCAAGCAAGAGAATCTGCGCAAACTGTTATGTACTCTTGCATGAAGAGGAAATATCAGATATATATATAACACATTACGACATTCAGGTAACAAATTGTCTCTAAAGCAAAACTCCTTATGCAAATCGAGCCCTAAACCTATACAAGGTGATCATGCATGTACCGCAAATTGTTGAAGTTTGCAAGCAAAATAGGGAATTTTAGCAAAACTACGCTACATGCCACAAATAATGGCCAAATTACTACATTCGGGTAGCAAATTGTCCCCAAGGCAACACTCCTTAAGCAAATCGAGCCCTAAACCTACATGAGGTGATGTCGCCATGTCGGACTTGCCACAAAATTGTTAAAGTTTGCAAGAAAATATAGGGATTTTAGGGGTAAAACACTACATGCCACAGATACTCGCGAGCGATTAGTCACAAATTGAAGAGGGATTTGGTTATTTGCCACTCTCAGCAAGTGGCTTCGCTAAAATGTCACTCTGTCCCACTGTCATAGACACGAACACAGTTGGTCCCACATGTTGTTGAGAGACGAGTGACATTTTAGCAAAGCCACCCGAGCCGAGCGCGAATAACCAAATTCCCCCAAATTTGAAGCGCAAAAGCTCTGTTCATTGGGTAGAGCGTACTTCAATGTGTACAAGCAATAAAAAACATGTATACAGAGAAGCCGTAAAATAGAGTGTGCCGAGACACAGATACAGTGTTTGTTAGAGAAAAAAATGGAGTACAGTGTAAAGTACAAACAAATCTTAGAGAGACAAATAGAGCTTGTAGTGAATAGTGTTATAGAGTGCGCAGTTGAATCTGCAGGTGGAGATGGTCTAAATAGCACAAACTCCTGCCGAAACACATCATGGTCGAAGAGAAGAAAACCCTAACCTCGTAATGCGACCGCGTGAGGCGGCAACAGGCCGGCGGGCTCCGGTGGAGGAGGTGGCGCCGCGACGCAGTCGACGAGAAGGCGGTGGTGGAGGGGAACCGAGGTGCGTGGCGACCGTCGCCATGGGAGGAAGCGGAGGCGCCGGGTTTATCAGTACCGGCATGTGTTTGTGTGGCGCCAAAGCACAGCAGGAGCCAGGAGAGGATGATAATGCTGGAAAAACGAATGGGAAAATAGCCTGCATGGCACTGAAAAAATAAAAAATATTTTGCATACCACTGAAAAAAATGGACAGCGCCAGGCGTCGGACGTACAGACGGACGCGCGCGTGTCGGACCTGTGCCGTCCGTCCGATCGTCCGGCACCGCGTGCATCCGACGTGCCTCTGTGCTCCCCGCGTGCATCAAACTAGCTAGCAGTGCAGTTGATTAAATTTTTAATTAAACTTTTGATATTTGTATAAAATTCAAACAGTGTTTAAAATATGTGGAATAAATTTTATAATTCTTCTAAAATCGAGAGCAACCTATTTTAAATACTTTAAATTTTTTATTTTTTCCACTTTTTCATTTTTTTATATAAAACTAGAAGAAGGCACTTATGAAACTTACATCTATACTAGCAAAACTTGGCCGTGTGCTAATGAAACTTGGCCGTGTGCTGAGGAAATCTGATGAAACTTAAATGAAACTTGGATGAAACCTGTTGAAACTTGGATGAAACCTAAGTTTCAATAGGCAAAACCTAAGTTTCACCAGGTAAATTTGTGGATTTATATGGCAACATATATCTTGTTTTGTTCGTAAAAATACGAGGAACACGTTGGTGCAAAGTGCAAACGGTTTGTGGATTAGAACAACCAGTAAAAAATTATGGCCATCAAAAGAAAAAATGCTTGTGGGACCCACCTCAGATACTACTGCTTGCTCACCCCTGTCTTTCACAAGAACGCCATGAGTCGATCGACGGGACGTGAGAAGCACAACCTTTCTGAAAAAATAAAAATAGTTTGTATACCACTAAAAAAATAAAAATATTCTGTATGCCACTAGGTTTACATGTCATATATTCAGACGATCCTACATATCATACACACAAGATGGTATACAAGGGATTAGAAATTTTTTGGTGACGTACATAAAATTGTTCAAAAGGAATTGCCATGGAACTAGTGAATAAGCTTCTGAATTCTTCGTTTGTTTCTTTGTTTACTTCCAGGATTTAGGGCCTCTTTGATAGCTTGTTTTAGTTTAGTTTTTGTTGGGATTGCAACTTTTGTTATTTTTATATACACCATTCACTTTATTTTTTGGAAATAATTTTTTATAACTTTGTAGGGTTTTTCTCAAAGATCTTAAAAATATTTTTTTAATAATTTATTTAGCTTTTTCATACCATTTTCAAAGGTGGTCAAATTTTCTCAACAAAAACTAAACTAAAACTAAACAAGCTATCAAAGAGGGCCTTAACCAAATGTGAGTGAGACGATGAGAGCAACTCCTGGATTTTCAATTTTTAAGGTGAGATAGATTCTTAAATCAACGAAATTATGTGGTGTCACGAAATCAACTAAAAATAAAACTCGCTTCCTGTCATGTGATTTTAGTCGACGGCACAACCCATTCTCGCTAACCTTTCTTAACATATTTTTATAGAAAAGAATAAATATTTATACATATCAAAACCTTTTATAGCAAGATCTATGAGCGGCAAAAGGCTGGTAGGACCTTACTGAGAAAACAACATATTCATCTAGTTTCGCTTTGATTGCTGACGTTATTGAATTTGAAGATCATCGACATCCACATCGTTGCCAACTTCATCTCCTCCAGCCACATCCATATAGGGAGACGGAATTGAAGACGAATATCCACAATAGACTAGAAGGTTTGTATGCATGTCATGGCCACAAATCGAGAAAGATAAACGAAAACACTTATGTCCGAAAGCCCGGCCTTCTGGACGCGGTGAGCATGGTGCTCGGTGCTCCACGTGAGCACGCTGAGCTGCTCCAAGTTATTTGAAAAAAGTTCGGTGGGGGCCCACATAAGCACGCCACTTTCGGTGGCCATAAAATTTGACTGGGTGATCTAATCCACCAACTGTTTGTACCAACGCGTTCCTCGTATTTTTACGAACAAAACAAGATGTATGTTGCTATATAAATTTTGACCGGAGTTTCCTCAAACTTTAATCTTGCCTAATGAAACTTTAGATTTCGCATACTGAAACTTGGGTTTCATACTCGTTAAACTTTGCCAAACTATCAAATTTCATCAGGTTTCATACAAGTTTTTTCAATTTTCATCAGGTTTCATACAAGTTTCTTCAAGTTTCATCAGGTTAATTCAAGTTTCATGAAGTTTCCACATGTTTCATCTAAGTTTCATCAGGTTACATCGAAGTTTCATCCAACTTTTATCAGATTTCATCTGACGCTCGCCTTCATCAATACGTTGACCAAGATTCATCAGCACACGGCCAAGTTTCGCTAGCATGTAAGTTTCATAAGTGCCTCCTCCTCTCCGTCTCATTTGCGCCTATAGACCTCGTTGCGAGTCGCGCTCGGTTCTCATCGACATCCCCTCCTCCTGCGGTGGCGACGCTCTTCTTCCTGTGCGCGGCGTGTTGTGCTTAGCTTGTCTTCACCTCCCTTGGCGGCTCTGGGTTGCCCCTTGTCGGTCTTTAGCTCTGTCGCCGGGTGTCGTGCCAGCGGTGGCTGGCTTGGGTTCGTGTGCGTTCGTTGTGGTGCCTCGTTGTTGCCCCCCCCCCCTCTCTCTCTCTCTCTCTCCCCTTCTTTCTCTCTTGCAAATATGTACAGTTTTCCCTCGTCTTTAATGAAATGGCAGTGCTCCTGCCCGTTAGCTCAAAAAAAAGTGTCTCCGCCTAGGTTCACATGAAAAAAATTAAAAATGTGAAAAAATATAAAAAAAAAATTAAAAGTATTTAAAATGGATTGCTCTTGATTTTAGAAGAATTATGAAAATTATTCCGCGCATTTTTAACACTATTTGAATTTTATACAAAAAACAGAAATTTTAATTGAAAAATGATCAACTACATGTCTGGCACAACTAGCCAACGCTGGGCGCGCGTGGATGGCCTGATAGGATGGACGGTGTTGGTCCGACGCCCGCGTCCAGACGGACGTCCGACACCTAGCGATCGCCAAAGATAAAATCCAACCTCGCGCTATCAAATACCGTTCACTGTGGAGATAGCTAGTATGTGAGGTAGCCAAAACGCATCCCTGATCTTTTCCTTTTCTTTAATTTCTCCACTTTGCATAATCCTTTGGCGAAGAGATCTGAACTACGCGCCATCGTTGTTGCCCGAAGTAGATCCTGCACTGAGGCTCTTCCCCTCCCTCATCCTACCACCAAGAGTTCTTTTATTGGCTAATGCAAGATCAACCACGGTTGAATTGGACAACAACAACCACCACCACAAACTTGCACAAAGACTTAGGCTAACAACGCAAAATCCAATGCTAAAACTCCTCCCATTGCCGGGAGGCTATCAGTGAAGGTAAAAAAAAGTATTTTTTTAACAATGTTTTAGGCGTATATGGGCAATTAATGTTTAAGCAGATTTTTCTTAAAAAAAATGCCCATGGACGATTTGCGATTTTCCCTTGGGAAATCGATTTCCAATTTTTTTAATCGAAATTCGAATCAAACATAACGAACCACGAAAGTTAAATTGCTAGGGTTAAGAAGAAATCGTTCGATCCGGCCAAGTGGAATATCGTTCACTTGAAGCGGGAAATCCTGGGAATTCAGCACCCGAACATGAAAGGGAGCGAGGTGAAAATGTTCTGATCTGTATGTATGTGCAGGTTCGTGAGAATGTATCTATTTAAAGAGAATTATGTTACAGTACAATTCAGGATGTGAAGAGGGGGAAAACATAAAGAAAAGGCACGTGGTAATACAGCGCCAGGTCACAAGGGAAGGATCAATGGAAACTCAGGGACAAGAGGGCGGCAATGGCAGCCACCAGGAGGCAGCTGCCGGCATTGGAGCTGGTCGCCGCCGAGGTGGTGTTGTCAGCAGCTTTCGTCGTCGTCGCCTTCGCGCTGCTCACCGCGACGGGAGGCAGCGGCGGGTCCAGAACGTCGGCGGGCTCGAGCACCGGCGCCGGCGGCATCGCCGGCGGCAGCGCGCCAGGCGCGGCCAGGTTGACCAAAGCGCCAGGGTTAGCAGGCAGGATGGTGTAGCTCAGGTTCAGGTTCAGATCACTGCATGGGCTCTCTGCAATCCATTCAGATCAGAGATCAGGATTCAGAGCACAGATGCTATCTTGCAAACAGATTTTGAGGAACATCTCTGGATCTCTTGAGCTGAAGCAGCTCGATGCTGGCTGTTCGTTCATGGAGTTGAGCAGACAGATGCTTACTGAAGTAGGCGGATGCAGTGGCAGGGAACTCGGTGATAAGCCCGTCGGCCATGAGCGACGACGTGTAGGTGGCGACCTCGATGGTGGGGTCGGACCAGTAGTCGAAGCCGAGGTTCATGAACTCGTTCTTGAGCACGCCGACGTAGACGGAGAAGTTGCCGGCGTGGAGCCTGTCGACGACGTCGGTGAAACGCGTGAGGAAGAAGCCGTTGATCTGGGCGATGGAGCCGCGCATCACCGTGACCGCGTCGGCGAACTCCCTGATCTCGTCCAGCGACGGCTTGGAGGCGTCGCTGATGGCGGAGTCGATGGCCAGCACCCGCCGGAAAGCCGGGAACTTCTTGAACGCCGACAGCACCGACGTGTCGTCGGACTGGATAAGCACCTCCGGCCTGGCCCCCTCCTTGTCGTAGCTGCCGTTCACGAGCGCGCCGGCGACGGCGTCCACCAGGCCGAGGCCCCTCGTCGCGAGGTACGCCGCCGACTGCACCCAGCGCAATAAATTCTCTCAGCTCAGTAGCCAGCACAGAGCACCGACAGGAAGCTCGAGGCCAAGAGTACGGCAGGGCACCTCGATTTCGAGCAGCACGCCGGAGACGTTGCTGGCCTTGGCGAGGTCGAGGAACTCGGCCAAAGTCACGATTTTTCCGGCGTTCCTTGCCGCCGGATTCCTCTTCAGGCCCGCCTGGGTGTAGGGGCCGACGAGGTCGGCTGATCAGGCGAGCAAGAACAAGATGTTGTCAGAGCAATCAAGCATGCAAATTCACATGGAAATCTGTCTGAAGAAGCAATCTCTGAGCTGCGCATTACGTTTCAGGGTTTGGATCTCGCTCCACGAGAGATCGAACGAGAAGATGCCGGATTTGTTCTGGATCTCGCTGACGGTGGCTACCTTGGGCATGAACGCGGTGGCCGCCGTCGTGCTGATGGTGAGATCCGCGGAGCCCATGCAGAAGGCCACCCCGTCGCTCGACATCCGGACCGAGCAGTCGATGATGTCGGCGCCGTCTTTCACCGCCTGCTTGTAGGCGAGGTCCGTGCTGCCGGCGAAGACGCCGCTCGCGCCATTGTGTGTTATGATCAGTGGCCGGGCTCCATCTAATCGAGCAGAAAATTCAGTGCACTGTAGGATGGGGGTGATGATCGAGTTCACGAAGTGACAGTGTGCAGTGAAAGATTGGCTGCTTACTTCCAGCAGGAGGGAGAGGATTACTCTTAGTATGTGCCAAGCATGCTGCAGAGAACCTCAAGATGTTATTAAATGAATAAGACTATGGCCAATAATTCAGTCAGTGCGTCCATTTCAAAGAGATCATCTCTGTCGATGCAAAATGCAATATGGAATCTGGAGTAGTTCTTAGTTCTTACCAATAGCTCCTGATGCAGTGGGCGGGAAGTCGGTGACCATGCCATCAATGGAGAAGTCTGAGTTGTCTATGAACTGCAAGTATTCAGCACTGGGATCATAGCTGTAGTTGTAGCTTAAGGAGACATCATTGGCAAACCCAGATGCATACACCTCCAGCCCTAGGGCATGAGCATCTTTCACCAAGCTGGTAGATGGCTCCAGGTACTGGTCCTTGTTCAGTGGCCAAATGTAGTGCTTGGGGACAAGGATCCCTGATGCAAATGCCCTGATGGATTTCAGGTCCTTCAGAATGTCTCCATACGTCTTCTTGGTGGAAGGCTCCACAACCTCTTCGCCGAGAAACCGGAAGATTAGCTTACTCTTGCTCTTCTTGAGCTTCCCACCAAGGCTTTTCAAGAACGATATTTCTGGCGAGGAGATGTAGGTGAGGACGAAATCTTTCGGTAGTTTTAATACGTAATCTTCGCTACTTAATTTGTGCTCCTGAAAAAATAAAGGGTACTGCGAGAAGGGGGGAATATGGATTTGTGTTAGGTAAAGAACTTGGTGTAATGCGAGAAAGACTTGGTGATTTGTAGATGTTGGTGAGATAAGATCACATTTACCTCTACATTAAGCCAAATTTTAGGGGGCCGGAGTCCGACAACATCATCAAGCATGTACATTCCAAATGCACCGTCGAATGTGCTTGGGCGAGAAAAGATGTTCTGAATCACTGAGGGATGATCAAAGCAAATCACAAGTCAGTACTTCTCAGCAACATCGTGTTTTAGTATCATTTTTCATACTTTGCAATTGCCAACTTTTCAAAGAAAACCTAAACACCAAACCACCTCCAAAAGGCTGCATTCCAATCTTATCTACTCCAGCCAGGTATATGGAAAGAAAAACTTTGATGTCATGTCACTTTTGAAACTTTGCAGTTGCTAACTTCATAAGAATATAAATTGGGTAATTTCACTTTCAGGTTTCAAAATACGCAGGTTTTTTTTTCTTCTCTGCTTACATGTGACATTCTCATACAGCTCCTGCGAGGTGAAATCCAGGGAGAACCATCCATGGATATCCTCTCCATTCACCTTGTAAGTCTTGTCCCTCTTGGGGAAGATCTCAGAGATCAACGTCGAGTTCTCCAGAGTCAAGCCAGACTTGCAGAACCCCATGCCATCACTGGACAACTGCAGATCGCAGTACAGGGCGACATCGCTCAAGCTGCTTTTCGACAGCGTAAACTGATACGAAAACTGGCTCGAGTCAGGAAACAAGCCGGAGAATCCCCCACGAGCAATGACTATAGGAGGATGGCCTGCAAGACAACCATGGTGGAAACAAAGATTAGCAACATGGCAAATCAAAACGATGTTTGATCAAGCGAAAGAACAACCTTCCCAATTGGAAGTTCAGAAGCATAGATGATGGTAAAGGAGAGATCTTTACCGGTCAGGGTCTGCCATTTCTGCGCCGCAGCATCCGAGACAGCGTTGGCTCCATGGAGAAGTAAGAGGATCAAGAACATGTGAGGATATCTGGCTCCCATTTGGTCAGGAGGAATATCCTGCATCACATACAAACACTTGTAAGAACCATTCATGCATAGTACTAATAGAAAAAACAAAACCAACATTTTAGGGTGTGCTGCGACCTGCTTGTTACTACATGGTTGCAAAGAATCAATCACATGCTCTTTACCATGACAAAGGAACAAACAATCACTGACGGGATCATGTTGCAAAAATTTAAGTGGGAAGATAAACTCTCACCGATACCGATATGAATTCAGACTAGATCACTTCGGATTTAAGATGATTTTGACATGCAAAAAGCACAGATTTGAGGGCAGAGATGTACCTCACATGAAACTACAAGAACTAAGATTGAGAAGAAGGTGTTCTCCGACCCCACCAAGCAAGGCCTCCTGTGTCACCGTATCAAATTGTGGAGAGGAGACAAAACAGGAGGCTTCCCGACAAAGTAAAAACCTTCTAAAAATAGGGCTCTGCCGAACCGTGGCCACCTTTTAATAGCCTTAATTTAGGCCCCAAACTCATAAAAATAGCATGGTTTGTTGCTAATTCTCATTTATGTGATGTCCATAACCTCCTTTCCCTACCATCAAAACAATAACCGTTGTACAGTTGTGCCATCAATGTTGTAACTTTCTTAGCACATCAATTCATGTGTTCATGTTTGTTAAATTAATCATATGTTCTTGTGCTCCCTACTGGTGACGAACGAATCAATTGCTGACAGGCGACCGTCACGGTTATGCCGGCAAATGGAGAAAACAGTTCAATCTGCGACGAAGAACCAAATTTTTTTTGTTCTCTCGGTTTGCTCAGGGCCGTTCCTAATATTTTAAGGGCCATAGGGCGAGACTAAAATATGTCATTTTAAATTTAATTTTATATTTTAATTTCTAATTACTTAATACATTAAATATTAAATATTTTTGTGTTTAATAACTATTCTCTTAGCTAGCGAATCATAAATTAATAATGAACTAAACATCTGTAAATGACATGGTTTGATTGGGAGACTCATTATTACAAATGACTACTATATTATAGATTTAATAATATAACAAAATATTTATAGATCTTTTGTATATAGCCTACTCCTTTTCTCAAGCACACTGACCATGTACTTAACCTGTCTATACATGGTCATTCACAGACTTATAAAAGATACTCTAAAGCACATCAATTTATAAATGTGTTAACAATATTGGATTATTGCCACATTGTAAAATTTAGTTCATCCGTATACAAATATCTCCTAAAATATCTATATTCTATGTAGTTCTTAAAATTGTTATAAAAGAATATATCTAATAGTCATTATTCATTGTGTGGATTACTAAAATATCTATGTATAGACATACTTTTTATACAAATAATGCAACCGAATCATGGATGATCAGCTTGTGTTGGTGATAGGACAATCGAGGTATGGAGGGGCGAGACGTGGATGTATTCGGTCTTTGTCATGCTCCATCTAGATGTTGCTATGGCTAATAACTTGCACACATACCACTTAAGTGACTCACCATGGCATCGAAAGCACATGGGCCTAGGATCCTAGGAAACGAGAGAATTGTTTCAAGATGAAACCTAATAATATTATACCTTGGCTGAAGCGCAACACTGTCCTGCCCTAATGTTGTAGTGACATCGTTACACAAATCAAACTACTCATTGCTCAACTGCTCACAATCAAAAACCACACCTCGATGGTCACTACAATTTAGAAGCCCTCGTCATGTCAATTTATTGTTGATCCTATGAGCCAATAACACCTCGTATTCTTTGGCGAAGCCAAAGACTTAGGCCGCTTTATACAACCATTATATCTATCTTCTTTCTACTAAGTAATGCATGCTTTTATAGAAAATGAAATGGTAGTGGACTCACTAGCTCACAACGACTAAGTACTATGTTGTTATGACTAATTGGCTAGCGACTAGGCCAATTTAACGAACTATTTTTGGTTGGTCTATGAGCTCCCTAGTACTCCCTCTTGTCATAAATATTTGGCGTTGGAGATGAATGGTGGCCAATGTTTAAAACTTGAGTTATGAATGCCTTTTAAAATTTTAGATTAGCTACATACAAATAATATGTAGATTCATTTCGAAAAGTACTTCAACATAATATATTTTTTTATGGATTTCATAGATAAACTATAATGATAACTAGTGACTTTGCTCTATAAACTAAAAAGTTTAAACCACAAATATTTGTTACTAATAGAAGTACTTACTAATACGTACCTTTTAGACACAAGAGTTTGGTGCCGGCAAAGTCACACCTTTTCTCCTTTCTTTCGTTCTTATTTATAGCCATAAGATTACATGAAGCTCTCCTGATTACATACTAGTAACTGACTCACTCAAGTGCCATCCCACTAGAGTAAAACACCAGTTACAGAGACTAATATCCATGAATGCAAATGCTAACCGAAACAATTTAACAGTCGTACATGCATCTAGAACGGGGAATTAACTAGCCTAATGCATGCACGCTAATGACACTAAAAACGGAATGCTCATGCATGTTTCAGGCTTTCAGCTCATACACGTTTCAGCAGAAACGTCATGCGCCTTAATTAGCCAACTTAATGACATGATTAAAATCCAATAGTCGCTCATTAGGGCGAAGCAGAGTGTGAGCTTCGCTGCACCGTCACACTTGCTTAGTTGAGATCCTCGAAACAGACAAGTGTTGTCCAAAGCTAACTCTCCGGGTGAAGCAAAAAGCGAGCTCCATGCAACCATCACTTATGAGTAGGGGTGGAAATGAGCAAAGATTGAGCGAGCCGGAACTTGTTCGGCTCGGGCTCGTTTGACTAATCGAGCCAGAAATCAGACTCGACTCGCTCTTGTTTGGCGAATGAGCCAACGAGTAGCTAGAACTAGCTTGTGAACCCATCGAGCCATCAACCGAGGGAAGGGGGAGAGGCATTGGTGCGGTCGGCAAGGAGGAGTAGGGAGAGTGGTGGAGTTTGACATCACAATATGTCGGCCAGAAAGAGAGGGGAAGGTTGCACTCGTCACCAACTTACCTGGAGAAGGAGGAGGGAGGCGTCCGATCTGTCAACGGGAAAGAGGGAGAAGTTGTGTCGTCGGGCGAAAGGAGATATAGCCAGGCGATGCCGTTGTCAGTTAGGAGGAGAGGGGGGGCAAATCTGTTAGGGAGGAAGGAGGTGGTGGCATTGCCGGTAGGGAGAAGGTATGAGGTAGCTATGGTGATTGTATCGTCAAGAGGAGGGAGGAATAGTGGGTGCCGTCCAGGAGGAGGATGGAACGACGGTGGCTCTATCTGGGACTTTGGAGGAGGGAATGGGTAGTAGCGGCACTAGGAGGATTGGGTTGGGAGCGGTGGTATGAGAGAGTTAGAGTTAGAGCTATGTAGGTAATGGGCCAAAAGGGAGTGGCCGTGTGAGCATTTTGAGGCCAACGAACGAGCTATGAGCGAGCCAGGACTAGCTCTGGTTTAGGATCGCTAAGATGAATGAGCTACGAAAAGGCTTGGCTTAGACTTATTTGCGAACGAGCTAAGCATGAGTTTCCTACGATCTTCGGGCTAAAGTTCCAACTCTACTTAAGGGCCTCACACGAATTGGAACCAAGATTCACTCTACCCTAGTCGGTGGTGCCTAATAAAGAATGGAACAACTTAGCAAAACGAGGTTTAAAGAAGAAACAATACAAGAGGGCTATACGCCTATACCTATGTCAGGATCAACATCATTGGACCTCTCTGAGTAGAGACAAGTCAAAACTGCTTGGGAGTTGCAATTCCCATTTATGTCCTCATTTTAGTATGACGGTGGGAGGACATTTCAATCCAAAATTGTAAGGGATAGGAGAGTAGATGCATTTTTTTACCATTGGCTTAATTGTTTGGCGGCATGAAGACCGATGCAGCTCTGTTGTTATAGATTTGTATAGGCGTTTTTTGTCATCCTGATACAAAATCTCCACTCCCCATAAATAGGGGTGTGTACACATAGGAGGGGTCAAGACCTCCGAGAAAAAAAATAAAAGGGTAAGTGGGTAACATACATTCTTCGAGTTCTCATGCCCATTAAGGTAAGTGTTGAGTTTCCACTAAAGCTTATTGTTTTGCGTTTATTGCAAGTTGTCTATTTGGAGCGTTCTATCAAATAGAGTTCTGTAGAAAGGGTGCCTACAAAATTGTATGTTTTGGAGTGTTCCACCAACAACGGTTATCTCAACATGGCATCACAACTTTTTGATGTACAAAGGATCTATCCCAATCTAATCCAAAAAATCTAGGTAACGACAGCATACAAGTTCTTGACTAATGTTTACACTGGTTTTGGCTCGAAAAGGACATCTTACGGTGTCCATAGGGGATATTGTTTTGTCATGTTCTGCACATTCTACTTTCCTGACTAAACACATAGGTTCATGATCATTATCTTTCTATCCCCTGAAATTTCCATATTTCCAATATAGGCCAATGAATTTTAGTGTTTTAGTCCCTTGAGTTTCATAATCTGTTGCATTTCAATATATTTTGCGTTTTGTCCCTTGCGTTTTGTCTCCACGTTTGCGCATTTTAGTTTTTCGGGGCACCTGGATAATCTGAATTCGATTTAGAATTCACGTTTTCGCCGCCCAAAAACGTGGAATTCTCAGTAGAAAATGCCTTAAATATCAATCCGCCGAGTGGTCCCCATCTTCAAATGGGCTGATTCGACGGACAACGGGCATGGGCCGGGCGTGCCTCAACTTCGAGCGATCGAGAATCCAGGCCCAGCTTCCATGGATCACGTCGGCCGCTGCCTCTGGAAGGGAGACATAGACACTATCACCAGGCACGCAGCACGAGGCACAGTCGATGGCACCGACTCCCACAAAGCTTCCGGCCAGGGCCGGTCCAAATAGGGGGGCACTTGGTGCGATCGCCAAGGGCCCCCAATTTTGGAGGCCCCGACCCATATAGTTAGTAGGTATTAGTAAATACTTCTATTAGTAACAAATATTTGTGATTTAAACTTTTTAGTTTACAAAGCAAAGTCACTAGTTATCATTATAGTTTATCTATGAAATCCATAAAAATTATAATATTGTTGAAGTACTTTTCGAAATGAATCTACATATTATTTGTATGTAGCTAATCTAAAATTTTAAAAGGCATTCATAACTCAAGTTTTAAACATTGGCCACCATGCATCTCCAACGCCAAATATTTATGACAGGAGGGAGTACTAGGGAGCTCATAGATCAACCAAAAATAGTCTGTTAAATTGGTCTAGTCGCTAGCCAGTTAGTCATAATAACATAGTACTTAGTCGTTGTGAGCTAGTGAGTCCACTACCATTTCATTTTCTATAAAGGCATGCATTACTTAGCAGAAAGAAGATAGATATAATGGTTGTATAAAGCAGCCTAACCACCTAAGGCTTTGGCTTCGCCAAAGAATACGAGGTGTTACTGGCTCGTAGGATCAACAATAAATTGACATGACGAGGGCTTCTAAATTGTAGTGACCATCAAGGTGTGGTTTTCGATTGTGAGCAGTTGAGCATTGAGTAGTTTGATTTGTGTAACGATGTCACTACAACATTAGGGTAGGACAGTGTTGCACTTCAGCCAAGATATAATATTATTAGGTTTCATCTTGATACAATTCTCTCGTTTCCTAGGATCCTAGGCCCATATGCTTTCGATGCATTGTGAGTCACCTAAGTGGTACGTGTGCAAGTTATTAGCCATAGCAACATCTAGATGGAGCATGACAAAGACCGAACACATCCACGTCTCGCCCCTCCATACCTCGATTGTCCTATCACCAACACAAGCTGATCATCCATGATTCGGTTGCATTATTTGTATAAAAAGTATGTCTATACATAGATATTTTAGTAATCCACACAATGAATAATGACTATTAGATATATTCTTTTATAACAATTTTAAGAACTACATAGAATATAGATATTTTAGGAGATATTTGTATACGGATGAACTAGATTTTACAATGTGGCAATAATCCAATATTGTTAACACATTTATAAATTGATGTGCTTTAGAGTATCTTTTATAAGTCTGTGAATGACCATGTATAGATAGGTTAAGTACATGGTCAGTGTGCTTGAAAAAAGTAGTAGGCTAGATACAAAAGATCTATAAATATTTTGTTATATTATTAAATCTATAATATAGTAGTCATTTGTAATAATGAGTCTCTCAATCAAGCCATGTCATTTACAGATGTTTAGTTCATTATTAATTTATGATTTGCTAGCTAAGAGAATAGTTATTAAACACAAAAATATTTAATATTTAATGTATTAAGTAATTAGAAATTAAAATATAAAATTAAATTTAAAATGACATATTTTAGTCTCGCCCTAGGGCCCTTAAAACATTAGGAACGGCCCTGCCGTTTGCTGGATGCTCAAGGGGAAAAAAGTAGTTCCTGATGATTGCTTGTGAAATGGGAATTGGGGTTTACCTTTGTGGAAGAAAAAACGAGCCAAATATTCTCAAGATGCTAGATTACGGATTGATGCAAGAAATTCAGAGATCAGGGGTTTTCCGCGGATCGACCGGGAGAGACGGCGGCCGGTGACCGGCAAGATAGCAGGAACATGATGGAGATGAATAGCATGAGGCTCAGATGATTTGCACGGGGTGGAAGGATGTGAGACGGAAATGGCAGCGGCGTCCCCTTCAAATTTGTTTTGAATTCACGAGGAAACAGAAAGTAACAGCAGATTCAGTGTATGTTTAATGGTAGTATTCGATTATTCATAATGGGTTCCCCAATTAAACATGTCTTAATGATACGTGTTTCTAATAAAGCAAGAAGATGCAATGGAATTTACTTCGTTGTTGCGGTCTCCAACGAGGGACTTGCCAGAGGTTGAAGACGACCGCGTGGGCCCACAGACCACAGTGCAGCGAGACCAGAAAGAAAAAATTGTCAAAATAGCACTTTCCACGATTGGTTTCGCTTCATTAAAAATGCTACTCATATCTCAATAATATGTGGAATCATCTATGTCTATAACAGTTACATGGGATAGAGTGATATTTTGACAAAACCAGTCCTAAGAGATTGATATTTTAACCAAACTTATCAATACCTTTTCGATGGCCATTCTGGTTTTGCTATTGAGATAAAACATTTCGTACCGGTCCATTCCGGCGTACCGTTCTAGACTTTTAATATAATAATTTAAATATTGTAAATAGAAATATGTTTACCAAAATTAACCTTGACATATATAAATCATTCAAACAATTTAGTGCATAGTTTACGGTACTTCATTTCATTAGTTGTTGTGTTAGGGTTCACAAAATACAAATCACAAAGGGAATGTTCTGGAGTAGATCAAGATGGGTTGAGAGAGTGGTTACTTGATTTTGACCCAGTACCGATACCGGTCGAAATGACCAATACCAACCGAAACGACCGGTACGGACCGGTATTTGGATCGGTACGAAAAAATGGCTTTATGTATTCTGTTTTGAATGGCGGAACGAGAAATACAGACCATTTTAGCCAGAACGGTATTGATAAGTCTGATTTTAACAACTCTCCCGGAGAGGAGAGTGGGCAGGAGGCGTGAAAAGAAGATTTTGGCCTCAAAAAGAAGCTTGTTAGATTGTTAATTGTTGTTTTGGTTAAGAAATTCATTCAAAACTCAACTAGTCCTGGAAAATACCAAAGAAACTACAGAAAATTCCGGAAAGATTCCATCAGAATAATAATGTAAATTTTAACTTAGGAAAATAAATTAAAAATTTATATTATTGTTTATTTAGTTGCAGACTTTCTAGAAAGCAAGGGGTTTCAAGTAAATGCTCAAAACAGCATTTAAACCAGAAAATAATAATTCGGGCCAAAAGGATTTTGAGAATTAAATTTAGTTTCCAAATTAGGAAATTACCAACATACAAATAGCTTTGGAAAGTGAATAAGTAGACTTAAAAAGAAATTTGCATAAAACATTTCAGACCAATTAGAACGTAGGACTTCTAGAAAATAGAACGTAGGTTCACTGTCATGTCCGTAAGATGTATATTTTTCGTCTCCAACACCAGCCAAACATCACACTAGTATGGATCCATATATAAGAAACACACTTCAGTACATGCCACATTTGAAGCAAAAAGCTTTAATTTTCCGTGTGGGTGATTTTCCGTGTCAGTGCTTCGAACTGTTCCACAAATCACAATCACTCTTTTATATAGTTTCTTGCATCCTCTGTTTAGATCCCATTGAGAGTGACAACAATTTTGCGAGAGGTAGCATTGTCACGATGTTCGCAGAGCCATATACCCTGTAGAAAAATCCGAGTAAGATTTGGCGCTCTAATGCAAGAAGTACATTCCACAATCTAGATGGGTTCAAGGCCGTTCAGCTCAGTTCGTTTGTCAAGTTTTACAACCAGCCTTGATATTCTCACTGAAACTAATGTTGCATATCAGACACTGTGTGCTGCATAATTTAAAAACTGAGGTGAACTCAAATGTAACAAAGCCAATGTGAAACTCGTATGTACTACTCCCTAAACTTCACAGTAACTGTTTATTAAATACCCAGAAATTCTAGAACTTCTTCGCAAGCTTCCAGTCAAGATCATGGAATCTAACAAATATAGAATTGTCCCTACTGAAAGGAGACAACAAAAGAAACATAGTAATGATCTGATAGTAAAAGATGATCGATTATGAAACATGTGCGTTTCCCTCACCTGCCAGGTGCCCATATTGAGATGCCCATCGGTTATAGGGATCCTGAAGCAATATAAAGCAAGAATGCAACTTATTATTTTGTGGAGAAAGTAGAAGGGAAGAGAAATGAATGGAAAAGGTAGTGAAAACATACGTCAGGGCACAACCAAACATTGATGATTTAATATGTGCTGGCATGTCATCGGGTCCTGGAATTAGAACTGAATTATTACGATCTGATTGCATAATTGCAAAGAGACTAGTACAGTCTACACAAATCATACAACCACTAATGTATAACGATAGCCACCATGCTCCATTTGTTTAGTGCAACCAGCCTAATACCGATGGTTGAAACTAACTAACCTTCTAGCGTGTGCTTCCAAGGAGCAGAGCGGCCCTGACAATAACAAACAAAAGGTGAAGCAACACTAAAAAAAGATAATACTGTTTAACAAGTCAGGAAATTTTCATCCCACTGACCTCTGGGACAATTCTGTTAAGAAAAGATTCGGTGTCAGCCTGAACATCAGAATCATAGTTCTCATTGATAGTCAGGGAAGCGCTTGTGTGCTGCACTGCAGAGTGAAAAAAATTTCACTACTACTAAAGTACTTCGATAATCTGTGTTTTACACGTTTATCAGCCTACAACATGCATACAAACAAATTGTTCATCTGCCTACATAAATTAAATTACCATTCCTAATTTCCTGCTCATATGCTCACGTTCAAAGAAAATAGCAATGTTCCATTTTGTCTATGGTGCAGTTTAATCAATAGTATTTGATAATGAAACTCGAGCAATAGCTCATATAGATGATGAATGCCACAAACAATGTAAACTCTAACTTTTCATACGTCTATCAAGGTAAAGGCATCAGACATATGTTTTACTAAACTTTCTCATATGGAATCAAAAGGAGAAAATTTTATGCAGTTCCCGCTAAAGGCACATGGTTACATTTTCTCTAAATACTATGCAGTGTGCACAGTATCCCCTACAACGTTTACAACAGTTGAGAAACCCCTACAACCCATAAAATAGTAAAACCCCACCAAAAGAGCCTGAATAAACAAGCATCACTTCCCGCCAAATCCTTATATTACCAGAAACATGTACCTATCATATACAAGTTGACTTAAATTGTACTGATAGCAAATAACGATGAGGTTTATGGTTTTTTTTTAAGAGCAATGAGGCTTAATAGTTGTTGACCCATCTATTGAAGTCCAATTCAGCCATGCCAAGCACAACACAGCTGATCAGCAACTTATGTATTGTACAGAACTATGTAAACAAGAACAAGGAGCACATCACAAATTGATCCAAGCAGGTGTATCCACATACGGAACAGATGCGCCAGCCCGCACTTGAATCCGGACAGGTCACCCTCAATCTCCCGCAGAATCTGCAGCATACGAAATAAGAGGAGGGGGATCGCGGTCAAGACAGCCGGAGCCAAGGACTTCACGGACGAGAGGGGGCCGGACGGGAGTGGCCCGGGAGAGAGAAACTGAGCGAGACCTTGGGGGTGACGAGGTGGCAGCCGCGGCGCTGGGCGGGGACGACAACCGTCTTCTGGGCCCACTTGGCGGCCATGGAGCAGGGCGCGGTGGCGGCGGCGGGGAGGGGAGTGGACGAGGGCGGCGCGGCCGCCGCTTTGCCACGGGAAGCGGTGAGCGGTGGACGGTACAGGGCTAGTTTTGGGAGGTCGGGGGAAAAATCCCAGGGAAGTATTCCCACGAGGGGATTTGATGCTACACAACGACGCAGGTCAAATTCGAAGCTATCGAAAACCCCGAAAGTTTGAATTAAAATTTTTAAAAAATTCAAAAGATTTATTTCAAAAAAATCAAAGGCTTTGAATTTGACAGGTTTGAAAATCGGAGATTCGAAACTGGAGTTTCAAATCAGCCGATAATAATAAGATACGGTATAGAAACACCACCTACAATACAGAATATCTTATGATTTTTTTCTTAGCATTTTAAGAAAGAGATGAAATTGGGTAGCACAATATGCAATGTTTTTAAAGGTGGTAATGTTTTGAAGTGGTGCTAAAATGATATCTTGTAAAGATATCGCTCTTCTATCTCTTCTTTTTAATTCTTTGTTATATCAATAGAAAAAGCTTAAGTAGCATGCTATTTTCGTCTTATGTTCCGTCTCGCCACTAAAGAAAGTATGCACTAAACTAAAGAAAAACTAGTAGCCATCTCAATAATTAATAAAACCTAACGTCTTCTAAGGGTAAAAATGCTAATGGATGTAAGTTTAAAGGGCCATGAAAGTAAAGTGGTTGTTTGGAAAGCTAGGTGATAGTTTAGGAGACAACGATATAATTTTATCCTATTTTTATATAGGTTGTTGCTAAATGGTTGTACACTTGTACTGCTAAAGGCTTGGACTCCCAAAGCTTGTCATAAATTGGAGTCTAAGATTTCGATAAATGGTAGAAAGCCAAACTGTTTCATGACAAAGAAGCAGCCATGTTCTTTGATCTTAAGCTGATAAACCATAAGTTATGTAGAAATAACCATTGGCTAAATACTGTTTCACCTCAACTGTTTTCTAAAAGAGAGCATTTATATGCCAAAACAGGGTTAGGGCATGTCTAACGATAAAACCCTTTGATGTCTAACATTATTCAAATGAACTATTTGAATAGTGTTGGATATCAAACGGTAAGAAATGGATAAAAAAAATTAGTACAAAAAATATTAGATAAATAGTGATGGGGTATGAATGGATACCAAATAGGTTTTGCCATTAGACATGTTCTTATAGACTTAAGTTCTCTACACCGTTGGTTGTGCTTGTCGTCTAATCCCTTGGTGGTAAGAAGCCATCGGATCATTCAATCAAAATTGCTTCATAAATTATAATAGTTTGGGTGATGGAAGAGGAAGCAAGACAACTGCTTAAGGTGGTGTTTGGGTTGACGGACGACAGTAAGCCGGCACAAAAACACTGAAAGAAGACAAAGGGGAGAATAATTAGTGTGACTTTATGTGTTCTGGTCCTTTGGAGCTCTGCATGTTGGTGTTAATCAGGCGTTAAGGTGTTATCAGGTGTTTTTGCTTCTGAATCATAGTACTTGAACTCTATGTTTTGCGCTTTTGTGGACCTCTGTTGGGGGAGATGATGTATTTCAGTGGCTTATTTGCATTATATCGAGTAATAGAATCAGGGCATCGTCACCTTATGCCCAAAAAAAACCCTCTATGCAATTGGATGCAAAATTGATGATTGCCGGTTTGCCATTTATGCGTTAATAGCTCACATTATTGTTATTTCATGGCATTGGCTTCAAAACTTTGGTCCGACCCAGCTAAGCTTAGTGGCTAACTGGGCCAATAAACGAATGATCCTTTGCTAAAAAAAAAAAAAACCGAATGATCCATGCCTACAAACCATGTAGTGGATTAGGCCTAACGAATGGTGAATATTGAAAAAATGACCAGATTAGAGGGAAGACACTGTCCAGGTAAACTAACATTAAATTATTCTATTTTTTTGCTAAATGACATCAGATACGTCAATTTCTTAGGCATATGATGTTTTCTGTATTTTTTATTTATTTACTTTTTCAGTTTTCTATGTTTTGAGCATTTTCATTTTTGAGATGGTCAAAAAATATATAAAATATAATATATAAAAAATATTTTTGTAGTAGACAGAATAATTCATGTTAGTTTGTCCCAAACACATCAATCGAGCACCAGGCGATTTTCACAAATTAGAGGGGTCTTATGAAACTTCCGAAAGAAGTGTAAAGGGGCATCGCGGCATCGCCACATCGGGGAGCACCGCAGAACGAAAGCACAAATGCAGGCGCTCTTACTCCCAGCGCCGCCGCCGCCGCCGGCCCAAGTGCTCCGTCGTCGAGCTCCTTCCACGGTTGCGCCTCCCGTCCGCCCCCCTCTTCACTGCGCTGCCCGCCCTACTGGGCGCCTCCGCTGCGGGGGGCGCGAGGGCGCTCTGCGGCGCCTCACCGCCGCGGCGTCGTCCTCGTCGTCGGGCCCCCTCTACCCGACGCCTCCCCCCACCGAGCAGTCGGTTGAGCGCGCCAAGCTCGAGCAGGTGCTTCACTAATTCCGTCTCCTCCTGTCCATTGACCACCGGTGCTGTTGGTCCCTGTATGGAGTCTGTACTAGTCCTCTTGACCCAGTGTTCTTGGTAAATATGATGTTCATAGAAACCTATGTGAGCGTTTTAATCATAGGTAACCAAGAATCGCCCGCGGAACGTATGTAGTGTTGCACTTTGATTGCTGCTCGCTTTGGGAAGTATGCTTGCCCTTGGGCACGATGATGCTTAGGGTTTAGGGCATTGAGTGATTTGTATGGTATCTGATATAAAGAAATTTTTACCATTTAATTTGAAAATAATGGATAGAGTCGGTTGGCATAAAATTGTTTTCTGGTGTTTTTGCTAGCGTGTTTGATTGTATCGGTGAAATTTACTTGCCATTATATAATGTGTTACGTCATATCTATTGCTTTCTGTTTCTGTTCTATAATCTGTGTGAAGCTTACGGAGTTATGGTTAAGGGATAGAATCCTGTTCCATGATGGCCTGTCGATATTGACATCATATTTTGAATTTTGATGCTGCCTTTTTCTAGTCTGTAAGTAAACAACAGACCATGATTCCTGATTTGTGCTGTTCAATATTCTCTTTCCAGTTTCATATGATGTTTTTTCTATGTATCGTAAAAACATGTTATCATTTTAGTACAAAATTATCGATTTCTAGCTAACCTGCATGTTTTTTAGTTTTGGAAAAGGCCTTTGCTTCGTGTGGTTAAAAATATACTTTTATCTCCCTGTTATCTACAAATGCTGGTTTAAGCCATGTACCATGACTGAACTTATCATTTTTTCCCCTTCACATGGAGTAAATGGACAGGTTATCAAGAGACTAGAGAAAACCGCCAGATATTTCAAGAATTTGGGTACCCTTGGTTTCTGGTCCCAGTTAGTGTGCACAGTTGTTTCTGCTGGAATTTTGTCATTCTCTACGGTTGTTACTGGGAAGGTGACAGCGCCCTTTACATTCTACGCTACTGCTGCTGGTATTGCTGCGGCTTTTGTTTCAGTTTTCTGGGCATTTGGTTACATTCGTCTTTCTGAAAGGCTTAGAAAAACATCAAGTGATCCTGCAAAGGTACTGTCTCTTTTTAATAAAATTTCATTCTGTTATTGACAAAATAAATGACTATAAATGAGCAATATTCATGCGAAGAACAACATCGCTTATCCTTGCTCACTACCTTCCAGTCTTCTGGTCATCTTGTTTACCTGCTCTATCCGTTCACCATTTGGCAGCTGAACTCATTTTTTTCACATCATGTATTGTCACACAGATAAATGATGTCAGCTTTTAATCATGTATATTTTAGGCTATTGCTTTAGCTTTTTACAGGAAAGCTTGATATACTTCTGGTGTTCTTTCAAGTTGGAAAATGAAATTGTGGACAACTTTTCAGGCTCCTCCACGTGCTGATGTGATCAAAAGTCTAAGAAATGGTATTCTCCTTAATATGCTTGGGATGGGCGCTGCTGTTCTCGGCATGCAGGCAACTGTTGGTGCTTTGGTAGCAAAAGCTCTTACTACCTCTGCTGTACCCTACTATCAGGCAACTTCTCCTGGCCAGAGTCCTGTTTTGGCTCTAGATGTTTTCCTAGTTCAGGTATTTGATTGCTTACCTACTATTTATTTATTCCCATTGATTTATTGCCATGTCGAACGCAAAACAAGAATCAGACTTTTTGTGCAATCTTGCTTTTTTTTTTCTTTCCAATTTTACTTGAAACTCGGCAAGTCAGTAGTATCTGATCTTGACTGTAGTGTAAATGGATGCAACTTCAAATTACTAGGAAACAACACATTTCCAGAGTTTAGTGACATGTACATTATCTCCAAAAAGACCGGGTAGTGAAACATCACGTTTCTACATGATCCTGTAGATTATCATGTGCTTGGGATCATTTGCCTGGTGCATTTTTCCCCTGCAGCAAGTCATGGCTTGTCTGAAAATGTACATTGTAAAGAATGTCCATGGAGGAACAGCACCCCCAAATAAAATCAGCCTCACATTATTCCAACCTGAAAAACGCTAGACTTTTAAATCGTCCAGGCTTTGCTTGCAAAATAACGCAGCGTTTCTTTCTGCACAGTACAAAGTTATGTGGTCACCTTATTTTCTGACGCAGAATATCTGTTGTCAAACGGTTATTTCCTGCAGCCTGTAGTTACAATTTACAGAGTCACTGCCTTTTGCTAACCCTCGTCTCTCGCAGGCTTCAGCAAACACCATCCTGTCGCATTTCCTGGGGCTGGCGAGCTCCCTGGAGCTGCTGCGCTCCGTCTCAATCTCTCCGTCCGCCGAAGCCGCCCCGGCCTGAGCCACAAGCACATTGCCAAGCAAGGCATGCCTGGATCCATGTGCGCCACATTTGTTGCTTCATATTGTGAATCTAGCTGAGAACAGCATGACATGTACTCTTGTATGTTTTCCTCATCATTCTAAACCAGCCTGCCAGCTGCATGACTCTTGCTGAGAGACCGGCGGAGTGGAGCATCAGCTCCAGTACCATGAACACTTGCCAGTTGGCCGTGGCAGGAACACTGCAGTGGGCTCACATGTTACAAGCGTGCAGTGCAGTCCAGTGCAGGCTTGAGAAAACCTACCTGGGCCCAGACACCTGTGTGATCCACAGGGCAATGAGCCCCCAAGCTCAGGGCTACCCGGAACACCGCCCCTCGTTACAATTTCGCTCTCATCCTCTCGTCCTGCAGCGTTCAGTGGTCTGGTCGGCTTATTTGATTTATTTTGTTATTTACTTATCTTTGCTTTTTTTAAAAAAATTCTGAATCCGTTTTCTTCTATATCGAAGTCTTTTTTTTAAGAGCTATGAAAACGAAGTGCACCCACTATTGATTCTCTCAAAAGGACCTTATTGATTTCCTCAAAAGGACCTCAAAGTTAAGGAACAGACCCTAAATAAGAAAACCTAGAGGCTAGTCGATTGACCGGTTTTACTTGGCTTAACCAGGAAAAGTCCAGAGGTTTAACCGACTGGCGATTGACCGGTTGAATTTGAACCCCGCAGTGCAGTGCAGTGCAGTGGCATGCCATCCTGGACTCCAGCAAGCACAGGCGAGAGCAAGCCAAAGCCGAGTGGGGTGTGGAGTGGCAGCACGTACACGTACGGCTTGTTTTTACTCCCAGGCAGCTCGGACAGCGCCGCACGCGCACGATTGTCCGCTTGCGGGGCGCCGGAATCTGCGCACAGTCGCGCATTGATTCGTGCCTGCCTGCCGCGCCCCTCTCGTCAGCGCGAACCGTGAAGGAGCAAACCCTATCTTTCCGGCAATGCTTCGTTCAGCAGAGAAACTGTGCGTCACATGTTACGGAAAAAAACCATATGCATGACGTTTATGACCTATATACGCTTAAAAAATGGGGACGGCGAAACCTTGTAGTATCTATGGCTCTCTTTGATATCTTGTTTAGTTTTAGTTTAGTTTTTGTTAGAAAAATTTAACAACCTTTGAAAGTGGTATGAAAAGACTAAATAAATTATTAAAAAAATATTTTTGAGATCAACCCTACCAAGTGATAAAAAATTATTTTTTTATAAATAAAGTGAATGGTGTATATAAAAATAACAAAAGTTGCAATCCCAACAAAAACTAAACTAAAACAAGCTATCAAAGAGGCCCTATGTTAACAACTTTAGATAAGATTTCAGGCACGGACATTTTGAAGTAAAGCAAGTATTTTAAAATGTCAACTAGAAAGGCATGGTGGTGGCGACAGTGGCTCGAGCTGGCTTGGCATGGCTTTGATGTTGCGGTGTGGACGACCGGCACACTAACTCCTCGAGACGTTGGCGTGGTCGCGTGTTGGGACGGAGCTAGCTCATCCAGATGAAGGGGAGGAGGGGAGAGACACGGTGGAGGAGAAAGACATGAGGAGAGAAGAGAGTGTCAGATCTCCAACGGATACTTTTCAGGGGTTATTTTTCTGTTGGCGAAGAAATTCTGGCCCTCGAAATGCTGCAACATAATTTCTTCGCGATTATTTTTAGAATATTTTTTTTCGTGCATTCCATTTAGAAGAAAAAGTTTCTCTTTGTTTTCTTCGTAATTTTTTTCGAAAAGATACCGTTGAAGATGATAGGAAATGAAGAGCAAAGGGGCTGGGGGACGGTTGGCGAAGAAATTCTGGTCACTCGAATTGCTCCAACATAATTTCTTCGTGATTCTTTTTAGAAGAATTTCTCAGTGCATTCCCTTCGGAAGGAATTTTTCTCTCAGTTTCCTTCGCAAATTTCTTTGAAAAGATGCTGTTGAAGATGACAGAAAATGAAGGAGAAGATATGAGAAAGGGAATATATAAAAAAAATGGAACAAAGGAAAAATGATTCAGTGGAGAAGCATTTCGGATGCACATGCGCGGAGGCGGGGCCAAAACACCCCGGATCGCGCGCGTCGGCACAAGGCGGGGGCGGGCGGGAGGTTGGGCACTTGCGCGCCGTGGCGGTACGGAACACGGAGGCCTCACCCAACCGGCTAGCTAACCGGGCCAAGAAGAAAAGGAAAAAAAAACTGAAAGCCACGGGGATTCGCGCGGCCGTGGCGTGGTTGGGGGTTTCGGTTGGGGCATGCACGCGCGCGCGCGCCGGGGCGAGGGCGAGGGCGAGGGCGAGGTCCCTGGAAGCTGCGAGGAAGCTGCGCGCGCAACTGAAACGGGTGGGGTTGGTGGTGGGAACGGGATACGGGTGGATCTCATCTCATCTCATCTCATCTCCCCTCGCCTCGTCTGGGCTGGGCGCCTGGGCGGGTACAGGGCAGTACAGTGGCGGGCGGTGTCGGTGGGGTGGGAGGCCGTTAAAGCCGCGCCAGCCTGGCCCCTGCTCCCTCCCACTCCCAGATCCATCGCCGATGCGTGCCACCCTCCTCCGCCTGCGCGCTCTGACTCGCACGGCCCCAACACGCCCCCAGGCGCTTGATTGGGCCTCGTCGTTTTCCGCCACCCCTACGCCGCGACGTGGCCGCGCCCCGCCCGCTACGTGGAGCCACCCCAGCGACGCCCATCATTGGTGTTCCCCAATCCCCCCGCCCCTCCTCGCACACAACCTCTGTATCCCTCCGCAATGCTTGCTCTACGTCTCTAATGGCATGTGGTATTCATGGTTTATCGGTGTTTCGACGTGAAAAAGGTTTGGCTTTAGTCTATCTTCTCGTTTTCGTTTCGTAAAACCCGGGCCGGATCAGGCTAGGAAAAGCTCGATCCCATGGGAGCAGGTTCTCTCAAACCTGAGCCTAGCCCTAGCACTGGTTGGGTTGGACCAGATCGGGCTTTTTTTGGACCGAGTTGTCCACGAGTTTACTTTGATGCACCTTTAAAAATAGTGCAAAAGTAAAATGTTTACTTTCCAATTCAGAGACAAGTAAATGAGATAAACATAACAACCCTATCATATAAATTAACAGATAAGTACATAAGCTAAACATGACAAATCTATCATATAAAAAGATTGAAATTCTCACAACAACCCTATCAAAGCATCTGAAATTTTGTTCTATTAAATAATCAAACAATTTTAACAACGACAAACACTCTGTCAGACGAGATTCAACTGTGGTTATAAAAAATAAATTAACACTACTACAGTTTATTATGACTTGTAAAAGAATCACACCAATACCTTTATCCCCACCCTCTATTTCACTACTAGTTATGGAATGTAGACAGTGGTTATGACCGGTTTGATAGAAAAGAGGAAATAGTGTGCATTTTTCGTTGGGGATTCCCTAAAATAAAACGCCGAGTCTTCCATCGATTCCTTATGCGGGATATCCAATCATTTAGAATTCAAGTTAAAGAGGGTTTTTATCCTCATCGTATCCTTTATATGAAAATCCGGGATTAGAGAGTCATTCCCTTGACTCGTACTGATGATAAGTTTTTTACTCGACGAGAAATTGAACAAAAAGCTGTCGAATTGGCTTATTTTTACTCACGATGATAAGTTAACCCCTCCATTCTTCGCTCTAAATTTCCTTCACATAAACCACACCTTAAAGA
Source organism: Raddia guianensis (assembly GCA_036346415.1). Lineage (NCBI taxonomy): Eukaryota > Viridiplantae > Streptophyta > Magnoliopsida > Poales > Poaceae > Raddia > Raddia guianensis. The sequence goes on from CM070542.1 coordinate 12,481,154, forward strand.
TTTCTTGTTCCTATCAAACACTCTATCCAGAGTTATAGTCTTTCAAAATCACTGCTACAGGTGCTCTAATTGAACCCATATGGCCAGCTTATCTGAAATATCGTCTTTAAACTCAACAATCCCTCTCCTATGTCACACCTCGTTTTCCCTCGGTAAATAAACTTGATTGGCATCGTCCTTGGAAGCGGTTGTTCATGGGGGCCAGGCAGTTACTACGGACGTTGCGACGTGACATGACATGTCTCTTCCCACTTCCCAGCGAGTCGCGTGCCACAGTCGCCTGCGCAACAGTGAGCAACTCGTGCGCGGTGTGCAGTAACGAGACGACCCCCCAAGATTTTTATTTTTTTTTTCTTTCACGGGGTCGCGCACTCGCGCACCGGAGGCGGCAGCAGCAGCAGCAGCAGGGCCCATCCGTACGGCCCACAAAACGCCCGTGGTACCCCCCACCACGCGGAGCGAGCGAGCGAGAGCCGCGCGCACGTACGTACGTACGTACACACACGAGACACCGCGCCACGGCGACACGACACCTGGGGGCCGCGTCGCGGCGCTGAGCTGTGCCCATAACTGCCGCGCCTCCCCCCACACGCTTCGCCGAGAGATTGCGCGCCAGCCTGGCCTCCCGCCTCTCCCCTCCCCGCAACCCGCCGCGCCGAGCGCTCGAGCGCCACCATCCCCCGTCTCCCGCACCGGGGCGAGGCGCCGACACGGCGGCCGACGCGCGGGGCCCTGCGGGGACCGGGCCCTCGCGTCAGTGGGGAGGGAGCGCCGCGAGGGCGCGGGCGGGGTCGTACAGTCCGGCTTGTACGCATGTACGGGCGGGGCCCGCGCCGGGCTGGACGGTTGCGGCTGGGGTTGGACGGGATGGGCTCCACGCTGCCCTCGCGTCCCCCGTTCCCGTCCAAGGGGGATGCATGCCATGCCAATGCGTCCATGCGCGCCTTGCCGCTGCTACATACTCCATATCTTGCTGTGACCCAACAAGAAAAGGTTTGATCGGTCGAACTCTAATTACGGTTTTCCATTGAGACGTCGTGAGCAAAACCAAATATTGAATAGACAATATATATAAAAAAGATCTATGTAAAAATTGATTGATCGATAAAGATTATTACAGTGTGTCGGCTTTCTTTTCGCAGCTGTGTATTTAATCTTGTGATTACATTAAACTACTGTGAATTATAACAAATCTATCCCTCTCTGCCCACTGAATGTAAAACATGCACCTTGCCACGTAGCAAAAAAAAATATTGGTTTTCGTAATTAAAGATTATAACACACCAAGATAAAAAAAAATACGACACAAATTCCAACCCTAGGCTCGATATCTAAACTCAAACAAATGAAAACGCAAAAAGCTAGAGAAGTTTAGAAGTCTTCAACCGACCCGATCCTCCTTCGATGCTAAGGAAGGCGATGAAGACAAAGTGGCTGGCGAATCGCTGTTGCCCCTCATTGGTTGCCTCCTCATTTGTCTCTCACTTAGTTTTGTTTTTCTCTTGTCAGGCTGCTAGATTCTAGCAGCATTACTTGTCTCATTGCCCCATGTAGAGAATGGTTTTTATGACATGACTTCATAATCAACATAATAATAATATAGATTTTGAAATTATCAAATATAAAAACTTTTTTTAAAAAAAAAGTATCCATGAAAACCAAAAAACTTAAATCTTAAATAAACGTATGAAAGTAGTAAAGAATCAGCAAATATTAAAATGCCACAAATTACTGAATTTGAAATACATTTTAAAATTATAAAAAACTTTAAAATATATTTATTGGTTCCCAATTTTAATTCGACATTTTTAGGATTACATATTTTGGTTTTTTTACCAAGATCCTGTTCTTTTGAGATTATCTTAACAGTTGAATTGACTGGTTTTTGAGAACTTCTTGCGATAGTCTCAAGATTCAGATCTATTTCATTTGATTTGCCTTTTAAAGCGTTAGGACCCACCTTCAAAACATAAAAAAAATGGACTCAAAAAACTCGAAACATATGTCTTTTCAAAATGCAGATAAGTTGCTGTTAAACTGAAAAGATCAGGGCCTAAGTTTTTAGTTTAAACTCCATGGTATATTGATTTAGACTAACATGTGGCTATTAGGGCATGTACAATGCTAGAGACATCTGCTGTCTATAAAGCATTGTTAGGTCACCTGCATACAACTCTATAGACAGTGTATACGGTGAGTTGTCTTTAGTTGTCTACACAGTTATAGTTGCATGAAGTTTACATGATCGAGCGACTACAATTTTAAACAAAAATTTTTAAAAATAAAAACAAACAATAGATTATCAAAAATAAAAAATGAGCATGATGTACTGGCTGCATGCTATGCTCTTTTGGCTACATGTCGTGCTTGTTGCATGCCTAGTGCTACGGGCTGGCGTGAAGGAGTCGCTTCACCGAGCGACGGTTACAACCACTCTTCTCATTAATTATTATTCAGATCAAGAAAAGTATGATGTGATATCTCTAATAAACAGCTTATAAACAGCTGAGGTGGAGCATTGTACATGTCCTTAGTGGCCACATATTATGATGAGTAGGCAACCATATTATCAAACCAGTCTCTTCACACCACTCTAGGTGTATTTGGTAAGAGGGAAGATAGATTGAGAAAGGAAAAAAAATAGATTTAGGAAAGTTAATTCTCTTATTTGGTTGAAGGAAAGTATGGAAAGGCAAGGGAAATTACCGATTAAATCGAGGAAAATTTTTTACTTGGATTCTTCCCACATATTTTCCACTCCTCTTCCCCTTCCCCATCCATTTCCAAACATGCACTTTGGACTTCATTGAAACAATAGTATTGTAACTCTGTGTACCCAAATATTAGGTTTTGGAGGTTTGGAGCTAAGGGCATATCCAAAGATACTATCCATTTGTGGACTATCACATCCCTATTCATTCATTTTTAAATCATTATCTTACTTCTTTTCTATATTTCTCTACCTTATAATTTATTCCCTATTGTATCACTATAGTGTTGCATACTACAAATGTGCATCAAATGGGTTAACCATTAAAAATGCCTTAAGTGAACATAAGGGACAACCTTTAAAGACCTAGGTCCAATTTACTTTGATATAAAATGTTTTGTTTCGTTAAACAACTTTGAGAGAAAAGATTGGTATATATTTGTTAAGTCTAGGAGAAAAAACGTTATGCTTGTGCCCTTATTTGGCATCGAAATTGAGAGAAAAACTCTATTTTAGTATGCATACAATTTTAAAATATGTTCATTTGGAACCATGGTTTCTATTGTCCTCGTTTTTTAACTAGAATCAATTTGTTTTATATGTTTTTGTGACTATATTGATTTTAATTTGAATTTTAAGTTAAAGATAACGCCTAGAATGAATGCCGTAAAGCACAAATTTTTAATCATTTTGTTTATAAAACTGAGAATTTTCCTTTGAAATTTGTATCAAAACTATTTTTAGTCTCGCTTGCAAGTTGCAGTAGGTTCAGGTGCTCCAAACTAATTTCGGTTTTTAACGGCCGCCGTGTGTTTGACGGTACGGAAACAAACCAACAATTCAAAATTCAAACCGGCAGGGGGACCCGACGGGGATGGGGGAGTAGCAGTATCGAGTTGACAACCAAACAACGGCATGGATCAACCAACGCCCGCCGCGCGCGGATCTGGCTGCCATGTGGGCCCCATAGGACGGTGTCCCCACCTGCCATCCAGGTCGCGAAAACGACGCGCCCCCGAGCATGAGGTGGCAGGTCGCCAGCTGTACCGCGGTGACGATCCACCGGCCGCTCCCGGTCACCCTCCCCGAGTCTCCGCCTTTATATAAGCCTCCGCCTCGTCGTCCCCTTCCTCTCGCCATCGGCATCGAGACGTCCTAATCGCTAACCACACACACACCTCCATTAGAGCGAGATCGAGCTCGCTGCGAGCTGCGAGAGGAGGAGGGCTTGGTTTTGTGTGTGCGATGGGAGTGGAGGCGGAGTGCGACAGGATAAAGGGGCCGTGGAGCCCCGAGGAGGACGAGGCGCTGCGGCGGCTGGTGGAGCGGCACGGGGCACGGAACTGGACGGCGATCGGGAGAGGGATCCCCGGGAGGTCGGGGAAGTCGTGCCGGCTGCGGTGGTGCAACCAGCTGTCGCCGCAGGTGGAGCGCCGCCCGTTCACGGCGGAGGAGGACGCCGCCATCCTCCGGGCGCACGCGCGGCTCGGCAACCGCTGGGCCGCCATCGCACGGCTGCTGCCCGGCCGCACCGACAACGCCGTCAAGAACCACTGGAACTCCTCGCTCAAGCGCAAGCTCGCCGTCGCCACCGCCGCCGCCGACGCGGAGGGCGGCGGCGACGGCGGGGAGCCCGACCGGCCGTGCAAGCGCGCGAGCCCCGGCCCGGGGAGCCCGACGAGATCGGACCGCAGCGAGCTCAGCCACGGCGGCGGGCAGCTCTTCCGGCCCGTCCCGCGCGCTGGAGGGTTCGACGCCATCGCCGCGGACGCCCGGCCGCCGCCGCGGCCAGACGAGGACCCGCTCACCTCCCTCTCCCTCTCCCTCCCGGGGCTCGACCAGGGCGGCGGCTTCCACCACGACAGCGCCCGCAGCCACTTCCAAGAGCTCTCACCCTCGCCGCGCTCCCGGTCCCCCTCCCCTCCGCCTCCCCCTCCGCAGCCGGCGCCAACCACCTACCCCTTCAGCGGCGAGCTCGTGGCCGCCATGCAGGAGATGATCCGCGCGGAGGTGCGCAGCTACATGTCCGGCGTGGGGCTCCGCGCCGGCTGCGGCCCCGGCGCGGTGGCCGAGTCGCGCATCCCGCAGCTCGTCGAGGGCGTCATGCGCGCCGCCGCGGATAGAGTCGCCGTCGTCACCCGCCAGTAAAAAACAAACCACCAACCACCACCTCTTACTGTCACTGTGGCTACTAGTAATACTACTACTAGCACTAGTACTTAGTTTTCCTGGGTTTCTTTCGCGCTGTACTTGCAGTTGCAGAGTCGAGTCGAGGGTTGGTTTTGTACTTTCGTGTATTGCTCTGAAAAGCAGAGCAGTGGGGGAAAAAATGGCGAGCCAAAACGCCGCTCGCCACGGCCAAAATGCTGCCGTTTTCTGTACAGGAAATGAACTGAACGAGACGCTGGTCAGTCAGAACGCAAACCAGATCGTTAAAAGCTCTGCACTTTCATCGCGGTGGCCAGATCCGATGAAACCTCCATGTTTTTCGTCGTGTGGAAAATCCACCCAGATTCATGCAGAATCAAACCCCTCTGCCGTTGAAATTTTGCTGCGAATTGACTTGGGCTGGTGACGCGGTCGAGCAGGCAGTTATGGACTGGCTGGTTCCGAGTTAAGCTGAGCGCAGGCGGTGGTTGTGGCAGTAGTGAGCAGTGACGAGCGTGCGTGAGTGTGCGACAGTTACGCAGCTGGAATATTTATTTATAGTACTACCAGTGAGGCGAGCTCGCAGCTGCAGCTGCAAATTAGCTGTTCCCCTCGACATCCTTGCGCAGAACAGTAATGGATGCCTGCCTCTGCAACCGCCGCTCGTCGTCGTCGTCGTGCCAGTGCTCGCTGCTGCCGCCGCCTGATGGAGTGATGGTACGTAGCAGCTGCTGCTGCTCCGGGGATCGCCGGCCGCCGGCGAGGTCTCGCCGGAGGCTTTGTGGGAGCCGGTGCCATCGACCGTGCCTCGTGCTGCGTGCCTGGTGATGCGTGTCTCCCTTCCAAAGGCAGCTGCCGACGTGATCCATGGAACTGGGCCTTGATCCTCGATCGCTCGAAGTTGATGCACGCACGGCCCAGGCCCGCTGTCTGTCGGCTCAGCCCATTTAAAAATGGGGACCACTCGGTGGATTGATATTTAAGGCATTTTCTACTGAGAATTCCACGTTTCTGGGAGGCGAAAACGTGAATTCTAAATCGAATTCGGATTATCCAGGTGCCCCGAAAAACTAAAATGCGCAAACGTGGAGACAAAACGCAAGGGACAAAACGCAAAATATATTGAAATACAACGGATTATGAAACTCAAGGGACTAATAAAACACTAAAATTCATTGGCCTATATTGGAAATATGGAAATTTCAGGGGATAGAAAGATAATGATCATGGACCTATGTGTTTAGTCAGGAAAGTAGAATGTGCAGAACATGACAAAACAATATCCCCTATGGCCACCGTAGGATGTCCTTTTTCGAGCCAAAACCAGTCTAAGCATTAGTCGAGAACTTGTATGCTATTGTTACCTAGATTTTTTGGATTAGATTGGGATAGGTCCTTTGTACGTCAAAAAGTTGTGATGCCATGTTGAGATAACCGTTGTTGGTGAAACATTCCAAAACATACAATTTTGTAGGCACCCTTCCTCCAGAACTCTATTTGATAGAACGCTCCAAAGAGACAACTTGCAATAAACGCAAAACAGTAACCTCTAGTGGAAACTCAACACTTACCTTAATGGACAACTCGAAAAATGTATGTTACCCCCCTTTTTTTTTCTCGGTGGTCTTGACCCCTAATTGATTATTTGCCCCGAAGTTGATGTGCCTTTGATTATTTGCCCTGATGTTTGATTATTTATGGGGAGGGGATATTTTGTATTAGAATGACAAAAAACGCCTATACAAATCTATAACAATAGAGTTGCATTAGTCTTCATGCCGCCAAACAATTAAGCCAATGGTAAAAAAATGCCTCTACACTCCTATCCCTTACAATTTTCGATTGAAATGTCCTCTTACCGTCATATTAAAATGAGGACATAAATGGGAAATCCAACTCCCAAGCATTTTTTACTTCTCTTTACTCAGAGAGGTTCAATGATGTTGATCTTGACATAGGTGCTGTAGCCCTCTTGTATTGTTTCTTCTTTAAACTGCCTTTTGCTAAGTTGGCCCATTCTTTGTTAGGCACCACCGGCTAGGGTAGGGTGAATCTTGGTTCCAATTCGTGCGAGGCCCTTAAGCACAGTTGGAACTTAGCCCAAAGATCGCGAGCAACTCTTGCTCAGCTCATTCGCAAATAAGCGCCTAAGCCAAGCCTTTTTCCTAGCTCATTCATCTTAGTGATCCTAAACCAGAGCTAGCCCTGGCTCGCTCATAGCTCGTTCGTTGGCCTCAAAATGCTCACACAGCCACTCCCATTTGGCCCATTACATGTATATATAGCTCTAACCCTAACTCTCTCATAGCACCGCTCCCATCCCAATCCTCCTAGTGCTGCTACTACCCATTCCCTCCTCCAAAGTCCTAGATAGAGCCACCATCGTTCCATCCTCCCCCCCTGGACGGCACCCACTATTCCTTCCTCCCCCCGACAACGCAATCACCACAGCCACCTCGTACCTCCTCCCTACCAGCGATGCCACCACCTCCTTCCTCCCTGACAGATTTTCCCCCTCTCCTCCTGATTGACAGCGACATCGCCTATATCTCCTTTCGCTCGACTACACAACTTCTCCCTCTTTCCTGTCGACAGATTGGACGCCTCCCTCCTCTTTCTCCAAGTAAGTTGGTGACGGGTGTGACCTTCCCCTCTCTTTCTGGCCGACACATTGTGATGTCAAACTCCACTACCCTCCCTTCTCCTCCTTACGACCGCACCAATGCCTCTTCCTCCTTCTCTCGGTTGATGGCTCAATGGGTTCACAAGCTAGTTCTAGCTACTCGTTTGCTCATTCGCCAAACAAGAGCGAGTCGAGTCTGATTACTGGCTCGATCAGTCAAACGAGCCCGAGCCAAACAAGTTCCGGCTCGCTCAATCTTTGCTCATTTCTTCTTTTTTTTTTTAGTAAAGGGCAGAAGAACTGCCTACTTTGTATTATAAGGAGAAAAAAATTACAAAATCCGAGGGGAAAAAACTCTCCCCCAGGGAGAGTACAATGCTGACTAACTAATTACAAAATTGGCCCCTGCGGCCATCCAAAGCCGAAGGTCGTCGATGAGGTTTTGAAAGAAGGCGACGTGAGGGCAATCAACCGAGCGGAAAAGTCTGTTGTTCCGCTCCAGCCAAAGGAACCAGATGATCCCTGAGGCCACCGTCAGGGCGCCACTTGGGGGTGAGTTTTGAAGGATGTCTGCATCCCACCACGTAGGCAGGTTGGTGGCCCGATTCCAAGATGCTGGGTCAAGTATGGAGAAACCGGTCAGCTGAGCTAGGCGCATTTCCACCCCTACTCATAAGTGATGGTTGCATGGAGCTCGCTTTTTGCTTCACCCGGAGAGTTAGCTTTGGACAACACTTGTCTGCTTCAACGATCTCAACTAAGCAAGTGTGACGGTGCAGCGAAGCTCACACTCTGCTTCGCCCTAATGAGCGACTAGGACCGCCTACTTTTTGCGTCGACACTAGAGGAGAGAAGCAATCATGAGGTTACCGTGAGGCATCGGCTCCGCTTCGTCTTGCCTCGCCTACATTCATCTGAGTCGTAGGGGATATATGAGTTGTAGGGGTTGCCCGTCAGCCCCTACAACAATCGTGTTGTTCATCGATCGGTGTCCTCTTCTTTCTCGATCCTCAGGTGGCAACGGGATAATGGCGGCAGTGGCAATCAATTTCATCTGGTTCTTGGAGTTAAGAAATGTTTGTGTCTTGGATTTTAACATCATGTATTTGGCTTTGGTTGATCAGTTCTCCATCGTTTTCGTCAGATTTGATGATCTACTGGTAGCCGCTGCAACCGTACATGTTGGGATGCTTTTGGTCGTGTTCACATGTGCATTTTTTCTACAATCACAATGCCTCCTCCAATCTCAGCAAGGATGCATCCGTGTGTTGGTAAAATTAGCTTGTAGCAACTGGTGAAGTGAAGGGTTATTTGCCCAAAGAACATTTTGAAGGGAAATCAGTTGCATCTGTATTCGAAGAGCACAAGAGAATACAGGTGAAAATTGTTACAAGTGAAAGAGATGGTGAAAGATTTGACAATTTTTCGGAAGAAGAGTTCGCGCAACACTTATAGTTATTGTATATCCAAGGCCGGATTCATGCCAAACATCGATATGCAACGGAACAAAAACGCGCACACTGACAGAAAAAAAAAGAAGAAGACATAGCTGAAACATCCATGGGCACGCACATCCATGGTGATTTGCGGATTCGAATCAAGAAGCTACGGCAGGTCGGCGGCGGAGGCCTCGAGGTTGCTGCCGGCGACGTCGACGACGAAGCGGTAGCGGACGTCGTTGCGCTCGAGGCGCTTCAGCGCCTGGTTGACGTAGTCCATCTTGACGACCTCGATCTGCGAGGTGAGGCCCTTGTCGACGCAGAACTGCAGCACCTCGGCGGTCTCGTCGACGCTGCCGATGAAGCTCCCCGTGATGGACTTCCGCCCCAGCATCACCATCGGCGTCACGAAGCTGAGCGGCTGGCCGATGACGCCGAGGAGGACGTGCTTGCCGTCCAGCTTCAGCAGCGCCAGGTAGGGCTCCATGGGGTGGTGCACCGGGATGGTGTCGATGATGTAGTCCAGCGAGTCTGCGGCGGCGGCCATGGCGGCGTCGTCGGAGCTGACGAGGTAGGCGTCCGCGCCCAGGTGCTCCATCGCCTCCGCGCGCTTCTTCCCCGACGAGCTGATCACCGTCACGTGGTGGCCCAGCGACTTGGCCACCTTCACGCCCATGTGCCCCACGCCGCCGAGGCCGAGGATGCCGCCGCGGAGGCCGGCGGCTATCAGCCCGAAGTGCTTCAGCGGGCTGTACACCGTCACGCCGGCGCACAGCAGCGGCGCCGCCTGCTCCGGTGCCAGCCCGGCTGGGACCTTCACCACAAACCTACACGCAACGCAAATGCACCGTCAAGACTAAACTGTCATTGCGCTGATTAATCCACACTGTCACAGTAGGACATACTGTAAAACAGAGAACCAACGGTCGAAGCATAGCTGGACTAAAATTATGTGTTAGTTAAAAGTCTGCAATTTTAGGCTATTGAATCATCAAAATTTATAATGTTATATTACATACATATTCTTCAAAAAAGGCAGGAGCTCTTGCATTCAATCAAGAGGAGGTGATGGTGTGGCTAGCCATGGTTTCAAACAGTTACCGGTTTATGTCAAACGTTAAAACATCACCAGTGGAGGCCTAAGCTACACCATCATAGTTGGACCAAATAAAATAGAAAAAAACAAAGTGTATATGAACAGTGGTTGAATACTGATGAGCCGATCTAAGTTAGGTCTGGATTGGTGATGTTCTTAGCTGTTACTTTTCTCGATTACCCAATAAACGACTGGACATCGTTTTCGAGGGCTTAAACGATTTGGTGAACCATGCCTGAAGCGCCCAAGTTAAAACCTTGATGGGCAGGGGGCACGGCAATAGAGCCTCTGTCCAAAGAACACCACTTGCTCCTTGTTATAGTTGTTAGCCATGATGTAAATTCGATCAGCTGACGTGTCGAACCCGCAAAAGCCAACAATGGGTAATGACATCATGCATCATAAGAGACAACATGGTAAGGAAAATTAGCAAGTTAGGTCTTATACTAATATGACACGGGTTCACAAGGCAAGCAACGTAAAGCGACGTGTTAAGAATTGTAGCTAGCACCAGCTAAAAACATTTTCTTAAGAAACCATGACGTGTCAACTGTTAACCAGCGAACCAAACACATCGAATGAGATTGAACATGAAAGCTTTCGTTGTCCCAGCGTTGGGGTTAGTTGAAAGGCAAGGGGGTGGTTTACCAACAAACTAAAACGACAGCGCCCTAAAAAGTCCATCAGATCAAAGCGTCCAAACCTCATGTATGGAGCAATCAGCTCTCCCGAGTCCCAATCTCTAACAACCAGTGGAGTGGAGTAGGTGGCGATTTTTGAGACACAATGAGTGGATGGGGATTAGGCACCGGAAGGAAGTGCACACCTATGCTCACGCTCACGCTGACGCTTACTTTTCTCATCGCACTGCTGACTTCTCTCACCCAAACGCACAACACCTTCACTTTCACTTTCAGAAAGATGGCATCTTGACTTTGTTACTACGTTTTTCCTTGACAGATTGGACGGGAGGATTTGCAAGGTACTCTGTAAATTTTATAGGATACTAAATCAAATATCAGCGGTCCATTCTTCTCGATCTAATGGTTCTAATTTTTTACACTATTATATATCAAGATAGCACTTATGAAAGATGTTCATCGTATTGTATTTGCCGCTGTCATTTGTGCAACATAAAAGAGCTTGTTTCTCTGTAAGGTTAGTGGGCACTCACTTCTGATCGACGACCATGGCGGAGGAGAAGCCGCCCTGCGTGGGCCGGCCGTCGGTGTAGACGTCGTTGTACGACCAGATCCTCTTGTTGCAGTACTGCTCGACGTTGGCCTTGCAGGGGCGGCACTCGCGGCAGCACCCGACGATCACCCCCACACCGACGACGTCGCCGGCGCGGCACTTGGTCACCTCGGGCCCGATCTCCACCACCTCGCCGACCACCTCGTGCCTGCAACCAGATCCCCAGCAATCAACAAATTACCAAGCAATGATCGGCACAAACATGTGTTCAACCATAATGATCTGAAAACGATGGCTCCTCCCCTATACCAACCATAGCCTCAGACAGAACTGGAATGCTAAAGATGATGTAGTACTGTCAGTTGTTCCATACAAATCTTGTGGATGATTACGACAACCGATGGATAGCGCTCTAATCTTTTTTTCCTTTTTGGAAAACCTGAGTAACTGACAACAGCGTCGATCGAAATCGCTAGCGACTGTTGCTTTCTGCTCTGTTATTCTGTTCACACAAACTTTGGTGGTGCAGTTAACTAGTTTTATCTTCAGTTCACTGTGGAGCACCCGTCCATACACTACATCGCCAAATGATTTCCATCGGCTGAAAACTACTGAAATTTGACGTTCCAGCGGAACGAGGCCACGATCCATGGGCAATCTTTTCAGCATATCTTGTGTTCGTGGAAATGCAATGCTTACCCAGGGACCATGGGGTACTTGGAGGCGCCGAGGTCGTTCTTGGCCTGGTGGATGTCAGTGTGGCAGATGCCACAATACATAACCTTCACCACCACATCTTCAGGGCCCGTGTTCCTGTATCATTGGCGCACACAGAGAGCAAAAGGATTAGCCCATGCGGAATGGATGCTTGTTCAGCTGCTCCAAGGTGCACATGACAACAAGAGGGAATGAATTGCTGATAGATTCTGTGTGTTTGCCACAGCTGCTCGACTCCGTTTCAGCCATAGAAATTGTACTCTTTTTTCTCTCAAGGTAAGAAATGGAGATTTTATAAACGAGAAACAAAGCAGAAGCATGGAGCATTTCAGAATTCAGAGGAGGGCATGCAGTGTGCATGCATGGCACAGCTGAGAGCCAACCTTCCCCGTGACTAATTGGAACAGGTGGTAGGTGCACCAGTTTTCAGCACTGAACTTGACTTGCCACCACACAAGCACCGTGGGTTGTGCTGGTTTCTACTCCCTCCGTTTCAAATTATAGGTCGTTTGACTTTTTTGACACGTACTTTGACCACTCGTCTTATTCAATTTATTAGTGAAAATATGATAAATTATAATTATAAATTTTTTTGAATAAGACGAGTGATCAAAGTACGTGTCAAAAAACTCAAACGACCTATAATTTGGAACGGAGGGAGTACAAGATTTTCTTACGTCAAACTCACGTGCTGGTACCACCTGGTCATGGCAGTATATATGACAGCGACCAAGAAAACCCAATACCGGTGCACCACCTAAACACTCATTTAGTCACTTGCATGCATTTGTAAGAGCTTGCTTAGCTTGCGCGCACCGTGGTGCCATGACAGTGACTACAAATTTGCCAATCGTAATCGCGACACAAAATTATTGCACAAGAATACAATTTGGCGTGCTAGCTGCTAAGCCAAGAAAAGGAAGTGTGACATGTCGTAGCCGCGGCATGCTGTAAAATGGATGATCAAGTAAAGGCTCGCCATTTATATCTACCAAAGCATCCTAAGCCGCAGGCGTTACTACTCGCTACTACACGTCGCCGAAGCAATCATCCATCCAAGAACCAGGAGGCATGCATGCAGCAGCAGCAGCAGCGAGCATGGCATCTCCTTTCACGCCGATCGATCGCGAGATGATCGAAGCGCGGAGCAGGGCAAGAACGGATGGGCAGGGAAGATGGCGGGTGTAGGCACCTTAGGGTGTAGGTGTAGGGGGAGAGGTGGCCGCCGGCGTCCCTGGCGGCCCACCCGACGGCCGTCCGCTCCGACACGAGGCTGCCCATTGCCGGAGGAGCGGAGGAGGAGGAAGGCGTCGAGGGATTTGATTTGGGGGAGGCGGCGGCGTGAAGACACAAGAGGAAAGTGTGCTGGGTTGTGGTGTGGCTGGCTCTGCTTGGGCGGACGGAGGAGGGAGGGGCAGCGCTATATAAGGGGAAAGCAAAGCAAACCCTTCCATGGCAGTGCGCCCAATCGCAAGCACAAAGCGGGAGGGGGTTAGGCTCCTCGGCCCTCGGGCACTGCGCCCCAGATCTTCTGTGGCTTGCTAGCGGTTCCCTGAAAGGGTCCCTAAAACGCCAGAGAAAATACCCTGTATTGCCACCGAAAAAAATGAAAAATATCTTATATGCCACCGGACCCAATGTCATACACTCAGACGGCCTCACATGTCATACATGCATGATGGCATACAAGGGATTGAAAAAATTTTTAGCGGCACGCATGGAATTGTCTCAAAACACTACTGCGGACAACCTCAACCTTCATAACGTTTTAGCAAGGTCTAAATATGGAGACTCTGTCTAGAGAATCTCTGTATCTTTTTTAAGGATAGAGACTGTGCTGGAGAGGATGAAAATATAGGAGTGAATAGTGTTTTAGAGAAGGGATATAGAGAACAAAATATAGAGATCCTGCTGGTGATGCTCTAAGCCTCTAAGCACGGCTCGATGATGACTGTTGGGGGTGGCGGCAGCCGGGTTTCAAACCTTGCTTGGGTCTGGTTCTCGGTTTCATGTTAAAATTTGATGAAATTTTAATATTTTTTAATCTAAGTTGAGCGGAGTGAGTGGAACAATTAAAATGGCTAAGGTTCTCGAAATATTGTTTGGTTCAAATGAAAAATCAAGATGGAAAAATCGTTTAGTTCAGTTTTTTGAGAAATGACCCGATTTCAGTGAGACTCGCTTGGGATTTTTCTAAAAAATTTTCAAATTTTAATTTTGCTTTTGGTTTTGGGACCAAGATTTCAAGTGACAATTTAGCGGTAGGATTTATAACTATGCAAAGTGGTAGGCTTAAGCTTGAAACAACTCAAGAGCTCAACTCGAGCCGAAATTTGTCTAGTTAATAGACATGCTATGACGTAAGCTTGATCTCGATTTGAATAGGCCCAAACAGTAACCATAGAAACTTCAAGTTGAACTCTTGAAGACGAAACCTCCGACCGCCGATTGTGGGTAGTATTAGGAGTGTGGTGTCAACATACAAGAGCCTCTAAGTTAACACCGGTTGTCTCTTGATATTCACAACAAGGGATTAGAGTAGGCGAAGGAGGAACTCGGGGACAAGAAGCCCAGGTGTTGGATGTTTAATTGAGGATTGAGAGAAATAGTAGGAATAGTACGATGCGAAAGCACTTAAAAATTTGTGGTTGAGGGAGAGAGCGCCTCTCTTGACCTGAGCTGATGCAATTGGATAAAGTTGCTAGGTTGGTTGGATTGTGATGTTGCAAAGCCAAGCAAACACCGCTACAAACAATGAACTCAAATCCTCCCTCCAACTCTAACCTGTTGAAGCCGCATCGTTGAATTGATCAAATTTTTTGAGTGAAGCATAGCAAAATCTAGAGTGAGACAAGCATGTGCTTAATAAGTTGTATAGTTTTTTTAATTTATAGCATAAATGTAAAACATTAGTATATTTTTTTAGCTTTGGATGAGAATCGACACATACATATAACCAGATTATCGTAGACATTGTGCGCTAGGCAGGACGAGATGGGCCACGTAGCGCCTAAACAGCTAAACGGATTTGTATGCAAACAAATATTTTGACGGTAATATATGACTATTTTGGTCTATGTACTAATATATTTTATGTACTTATATTTATACTATAGAAGTGCATCTACAATATAAAGTTCTAATTATATATTTTAGGAAAAATGTTCTATATAATCATGTCATCAAATATTAATTGTTGTCTAGCCACCGCCTAGGACAAAAATGTTGTGGTTGGCCGTAGAGCATCTCTAACAAGGTCTCAAAATTCAAATCACTATATTCCTTTCTCTGATCCATTATCCATTCCTAGTATTTTAATCCTCATTATAGTCTATATCCTCAAAAAAAAATAGAGCCAAGTTGAGAGAATATCTAAATTTAGGGATTGACGTAGAGACTCTGCCATAGTGGTATAAAGACCGAGTCTCTTGATATAGATAAATAACAACATTTGAAATACAAACAACATGTTCTTCTCTACTGCCAGAGTAAAAACACCCGGAGCTTACCAAATTGTCCTCTTCGTCATGGAAGAAGGTCAGGCCTGCTGTACTTTGTAGGATGCAAAGAAGAATGTGAGGCCGGATTAGAGGTCGCAATGGGGATCCGTTCTCCAATCCTCGGTAGGGAATTTCTCTATTAGGGGACGGGTATGAGGAGAAGTTAACCCCGCGGGGATGTAAATGGGGGAAAACCATTCCCCATCGGGGATGGTGAGGGCGGGGACGGGAAAAAATTCCCTGCGGGGACCTGGTTGGGACTCGTAATTAGTTTACTCAATTTGAATTGTTAGGTCGCAAACATATTGGCCTTGTTTGTTTTAGATTAATGTAGAGTTGCGTTTTACCGCAGCAAATTTGTAACCCCCTCAAAATGAGTCTTATCGAGTTCAAAAAATTATGAAAAAAAATATTTTACAAACTTTAAGAAGTACTATTTAAAACCCCACAAGAATGACTACAAAACATTACATCATTTGGCTTATACAAAAATAACAATTTTCATTTCATTTAATTTAATTTAATTTAATCTGAAACAAACAAGGCCATTATCTAGCCCATTATATCCATGTTTTCATATATGCACATTAATCAAATCTCCAAAGCATACTCATTATTTTTTCTCTCTTGACACAATTTTAGTGTAAAAATGATGAAAAAAAGTTTTTCTCTTGTGTGTAATTTTCGCAGGGATGGGTCCCCGACAGACCTTGCCACCCGATCGGGGATGGGGATGGAGTACTTTTAATCCCCGAAACTAGGAACGGAGGCAGGGACGGAAAAAATTTTGGATCGCGGGGACAGGAACGGAGAAGCAGGAGAGTGCCCGAGTTGCCACCCCTAGGCCAGATCACGTTGGTAGAAGATCAACACACTTGTGTTGGGGCAGGCGATGGTGGGAGAGAAGATGGCAGGGCTGAAAGCGACGTGTCAGTTTGGAAGTGGATTAGCCAAGGGCGGGAACGGGGCGGGGGTTGGTGGCCGGCGGTTGGTGGGTGGGCCCCGGCGCCACGTCACGGCGCCCCGAGCGGACGTGTGCACGACGAGCTAGGAAGCTATCGGAGGATTCCGAAATAAACAACGAGCTTTGAGTTGAGTATAGCTAGGGATCATACGGGATCAACAAATTCTGCAAGTCAATAGGTTGAAACATGCCAAATCAATTCCGAATCACGAAGAACACCGTGCCCGGAGGCATGGGCAACAGGTTGGTGTGTGATCTGCCAGGCCACTGCCATCTCGATCGAAACAGAGCACTCGTTGTTAGTTGTTTAATATAGGAAAAAAGATATAACAACAGATGCATTCGCGTCAAAATATGTTTTCCAAAAGATATTTTTCAGAATCAAATCTGTGGCCAGAAATTAACGTGCGCATCAGATTGCTGCGTGAGATTATGATCTGCCATGGTGCCCATATCTCAGAGCTGCACCGGCATGTCAAGCTTTTGACAAATGGCACGTCCATATATAGCTGACGCTGACACGCCGAAAATACAAGCTGCGATCGAACGTTGCACCGGATACTGACAGCTACCTATATAGGAGTATCATTTATATATTTATTGTCTTGCTAGACTTGCATGCACGAAAGTTATGTTTCGGCCGGGTGGCATTGTGATGTGGCGATCACGCAACACCTACGTACGCCGCTTGAGGTTAAATAAGAGGTTACGGCTAGATTTACCACTAGATCTATAGATATTTGTATTCGGATACCGGATGGACTATATATTTGATTTCTATTTATATTTGTAACACTAACTCATATTGAAAACGTAGATACATGCACCATCCGATCCGTATCCGTTTTAACCCTGACATGCAGGGCTCTCACAATGTAATTAGGCCTACACACACGCGCGCACGCACGCACACGCGCGCGCACGCACGCACACACTTCATTTACTCCCCAGCATACTAGCCCATAGGCCGTTTAGTGGGCTTACTCCCCAGCATACTAGCCCATAGGTCGTTTCGTGGGCCACTAGCCCACTAGAATAAGCACGTAGTATGCACGAAAGAGCCTTGCTCCTGGCCCTATGCACGACCCGAATAGAATAATGGGCCATAGATGGATCTCAAAACCAATTTTGGAATCTACAGATTACGATTTCCAGCCACCAAGGCCATACATGTTGAGGCTTTGACATGTTCAAGGCATGGATTGGATGAAGGCAACATATCCTATGTATATAAGGGTTTCCTTGTACACCAAATAACAAAAGTCATGAAAAATTATGAAAAAAATTGTAGACGTTCTTCATTGCTTGCTCTCCCTATATATAAAGTTTGAAGACTAAATTCATTCTATATTAAGAGTTATAAAAGCAAAAAATAATGACAAATTTGAATGGTTTAAAATTGATATAGTTTTCTATTTTTTATAACTTTTATTATCGAATGAATTTGATTTTCAAACTTTACACATAGATAGAGCAAGTTCATTAGAACATCTGTAAATTTTTTCAATTTTTTTCATTATTTTTGCTAGTCGGTGTACAGTGTACACACGGGGTTTACACGGAAACCGCTATGCACATGGGATATGTTGCCTTGGATGAATTCTTAAATATTATACATCTTTTTTTAATAATTGATTTTTTTTCAACGCCATGTTAAAAAGTGCTTGTATTATTTGAACATTACAAGATAGATAGTACAAAATCAACCAAGGCCCGGTTTGTTTGAGTTTCTAGGCAACTTCTAACCTCAGAAGAAGTCCAAGCAAACAAACGGCTTTTGAAACCCCATTCCAAGGAGCCAAAAGCTCTCGAAAGTCTAAATTATACTGTGATCTGTGAAACAAGTTTTGAGTGGCTTTTCTCGGAAACAGATTTTACAGAAGCTGCGGCGCAAACAAACAGGACTTATATGTGGCACAGCCCCTTCTATTTGGCCTGCTTGTTCATGCTTTTGTATTAACGAGGAGAGATCTTAGCCACATTTTGTGAAAAAACTTTGATTACCTACCTAATTGGTAGAAGTAAAAGGGCAGACAGATCATGGGTCGGGCACCGGCATGCAGCGTCTGACTCCTGACATGCATGCATGCATGCTGCATACAGCATACAGGACAGGACAGTACAGTACACTACCTGGAGCTGGCCATGGGAATGGGACCATGGCGTGTAAGTTCCAGTCAGTTCGTCGTCACGTCGTCGTTTCACGACAAATTAATAAGTAGTGACGTTTCGTGCACGAGCCACCTACCTTTAGGCTGTGCTGTACCATCGCCGCTGGCGTACAAGGAAATTAGGTGCGTGCTAGTGTGAAAACGTTCAAAACTGGATATTATTCATCCGAATCATGATTTGTATCCAATTTTTAATGATTTAATTTTCTTAGATTCAAACAGAAAAAGATATGGACATGGATAACTATTCGTATTTTTCAGACGGATATGTGTGAGGGGTTTATTCCTATAACTTGTTATCAAGATGTTATCCAGTATATAAGGAAAGCGGGCCCGTTTTATGATGATTTAACACATGTATCCAACCAATACTATTTGTATCTAAATCCGTATTCAGTAGAAAATACAGATACTGATATGGTTGACCTCTGTCCGATCGTATTCAACCTGTTTGCATCCCTAACTGCATACATTTTTTTTTTTTTTGAGAATTGGCAAATTTCATTCAACCGCAGAGCAACCGCAGAGCAGATTACAAGCAAACTCATACAAACCACCCCAGCATCACAAGCTGCAAGGTATACCCGGGTTATAAACTCTAAAGCACCTCCACGGGGGGAAAGGAGTAGAAGGACCATGGGAAAAGTGAAACTATCAGCCGGTGACGACAAAGAACAGAAGAACAAGACCACTCGCAAGGCCACCCTACAAACACAAACCGCATCAAATTTGGGTCCTGGTTTAAGGGCTATCAGGCGCATCCATGCCCGGCATGGTATAACAAACGCCAGGACCTGATGAGCACACAGCTTGCGACAATACCACTAAAACCTAAACAACACAACTGACAAACATCGACACGAAGACCGGCAACAACCACAGCCCGGAGATGCAATCTCAAAACCCCCACGACGTCAGCATCGACGCCTGGAACCAAACCACTTCCATCGACGACACCACGTCGCCGAGAAAAATAGCGGAGCCCAAACCGGCATCTGCCCCCGCCAATGCACCACGCATACCGGGAGCAAACCCAACATGGAAGAAACGCCCACCCTGTCGAAGAGGGATGGTTCGTCTTCCTCCGCCGTCACTGCCAAAGCAACGCCGTCGAAGGCCGACTCCCCATGAACACACTCCACCCGCCACCACGACCAGCGATCGCGGGCGATCGCTGTGGCGAGAATCGAATGGATCCCCTGCTGTGGAAACAAGAAAAGAAACGGAAAAACAAGATACACCCCACCTTCCACCTCCCACCACCACAGCCAGCCTCATCTGTGGAAGTCGTCGGAGCCATCGAAGCCGGAGAGGGAGAGCGCCGTCGCCCAGCAGCAAGACGGGGAGAGGCACCGCCTAGCCCTCCGCTGGTCGCCGCCGCCACCACGGCCGTCCCCGGCCGGAGCCCGCCGAGCCACCGCAGCGACACCGGCAAGCCCCTCGGAACCCGAGGAGGAGAGGATGAGGAGGTGGCGGACCACCCCACTGCAGCCTCCCACCTCACCACCGACGCACCGCCCCTCGCCGGACTTCACCGGCGAACCACGAAAATCCGGATCTGGAGGCAACAAAAGGAGAAGAAAGAAGGAAGAAAGGGCCGTCTAGCAAGCCCGCAAGCGCGGGAGGACGCCAACGGGGAGACGCCGCCGCCGGCAGGGGAGGAAACCCTAGCTGGGGGACCTCGCGAGTCGCCTGGGAGGAAGGAAGCTTGTGTGTGTTGGCTTTTTCCACGATGCTTCAACTGCATACATTTGGTAGATGGGATGTTGTGGGCGCTTTTTTTTTGTTGCATATTTACTATTTGATTCATAGTTGAGGGGTCTACGAGGATCAAGAATCAATAAAACAGGGATTAATTCGTGATTTAATCGGCGATTAGTTTCTAGTTGGTGGCGACCAGATTCGATTTTACCCTTCGCTGGTCATTAATCGGTGGAGTGACCGATTAATCCCGCTTAAACTCGATTAACCCTGAGTAAACATAGGCCAAATAGAGCCGGTTCAAACTGATATTCGTGTCGCACATGTAAAGAGTGCAGAGGGGTATTTGAGCTAAGGTTCTGCAATCGATTTATTAGGGAGGAGACGTCGTCACCGTCCATTGCATCGACTCTGTTGTTGAGATTGAATGCTAGGAAGCACAATTAATGATGGCTTGCACTATAATCAGTTTTTTTATTTATTCGCTACAGTGCTGTTCAGCGGTATTAATCACCCTAATTTGGGTACCATTAACTGAACATAATGGCAAAACACACCGGCCTTTGTCCCTTATGCACTTTTTGAACATGAGAATTCTTCTTTGTATATTTCCAACTAGCGAGGTGGTCCGTGCGTTTGCGCGGCCAGATTTGTTTTAATATGTAGTGTTTATCTCTAACTCGTAATCTATCTCTAACATATCAGATCGGATTTAGAGTTTATCTCTAATATATTATATCAACTTTAATTTAATATGAATTTCTAATATTTTCTTTTAATCTAAGCCGCATAGATCTTTTATTTTTTTCTTTGATTAATCTATCCGTTATAATTTGGTCACACAGTTGATTGAATGGATAAAATAACCATATTATATCATCTTTAGTATTTAATCCAATTTTCTAATATTCTTTTTTTAATCTAAGCCGTTATAATCCGGCCCCACAAAATCAACGGCATAGATCTTTTTTTTTTTTCTTGATTTATGTGAGAATTTCTTTGATTGATCTTGACCGTTATAATTTGGTCCTACCGTTGATCGAATGGCTAAAATAATTTGGATGACGTGGAACGTGGTGGCTTCTTTTTTCCCTCCTTTATATATAGATTTGTGTTAAGATATAGATAATATATCATATTAGATTTAGAGTTTATCTCTAATATATAGATCAGCATCAGTAGTTTGTTATAGAGGTTAATATTGACCGCTAGATTTACATAATAATATTCATATTCGACGATGTAGATTTTTTTCTTTTTTCTATGATTAACGTGAGAATTTCTACTATTTTTTTATTAACGTGGAATTTATAGGATTTTAGGATTAATGTGGTGGCTCCGTTTAACTCTGTTTTGGAGTATATAGATAGTAGATAGAATAGATGGGAAAATATTCAGTGCACAAGACTTCTCAGTGCACAAGTGCAAAAAACGAATCTTAGCCCTTCATCTTAAATCCAACGGTATGCCCTCTTTTTCTACACCCAACTGTACACAAGATTTCAGCTGGCACATTCACTTTATACACCCAACTGTGCAGGCTCCCGTAGAAGAAGAGAGCAGAGTGTACCGTTGGATTTAAGATGAAGGGCTGAGATTCGTTTTTCAGACTTCAAGAATCGGTGTTTCACAAGACCTAATATTTTTCTAGAATAGATAGATAGATAGATAGATAGATAGATTTTATGGGATGCCTCCAAAGGAACCAGAAAGACAAGTTTGACCAAGTTCTTGGGACTGTATAATGCAATCGGATCAATACAATAACGGGCGACATTCGGTTGAGAACTGAGAAGCCGAGGCTAGCGTACTATATACGTCGCCGTCGCCGTGTCGCCAAAAGTCGCGTGCGTGGCCGTGGACGTACGTGCATGTGTGGTTTAGTTCGTCATCCCTGACGTCTCCGGCGAACACGCCGACGAGGTCAGGTCACGAGCACCCCGCCGTCCTGCATACGCTGCTAAACGGAGGAACGGCCGATCGAGCGCGAGCGCTGATGATCGATCGGCTGTTCGGTTGATGCATCATGCATGGAGGGTTGTTTGGTTGTTTTCTCGGTTCAGCCAGACTAACGAACTCAGACAGGTTGACGAAAGACAAGCTAAACTGATGCAACAAATAATGTTTCGTTGATTATGTGCTAACTTGTAATCTATAAAAAAGATGTTGTTTAGTTGCTTGCATGGTAATAAATGAGATGGATTAAACATAGGCCGACAAGTGGCACACCCATCAACCCAGCCGTGCCACGCGCGCGAGCTTGGCATGTTCTTAGGCTTGATCAATTTTCAAGCTGAGCTCTGGCCCAGGCAGTCTTCATCGGCCATGGCAGTACGACACCATATAAGCCAACACAACACGGTTATAGAAAGAAGGCGACCTTGGATTAAGCCAACGCACTCAACTCAATTTCGGTCAAGTTGTACGGGTATGGAAATTTAGCCATATCCCTTCCCTCCATTGCACTTGGACCATCTCCAATAGGTCTAACTTGGACCAGTTCATGACTTATTTTTACTAATCATGCATATTTCTCCTTTTCTTTTTATTATATTTCTAAATTGCTGGTCCAATCTAAATCAAAGTTTCATGGAGCATGCCCTCGCTATGCTCTCTCCTGCAGACCGTGCAAAACAAACAAGCCGTCACTCAAACAAGCAGTCCAATACGGGCTGACGGAGCTGCTTCGGTGCATGGCAAACAAGTTAATGGTTTGTACCAAACGGCGTGATCCGAGAATGGGGGTGTATCGATCCTTAAAAATTACTGGTTTGAGGCAACATATATGCCGGCATCTCACGTGCAGAGAAAATCGATTAAAATATATATATATATATGACTGACCGATGGAAGCTGGCCGATATATTTAGCATCGCACATGAAAACTCTAGGGATCCGCTGCGTAGATCCCCATGTGTTTAGGTAAATAAATTAATGGTTTTGTTCCCTCGCCTCGACCGACTAAATAGTGGAGTACAATGTGATATGTCAGTGAACGACGATGTAGATGCACTATCCCACATGGCCAAGGTGTGTATCAGCTATCAGCGTCCTGGTCAACCGCGAACGAGCACGTGACATCCACGAAGAGAGAGAGAGAGAGAGAGAGAGAGAGAAGGGGATCCGACCAATTTCAATTTTGTGTGCGAGCAGGTGATATCGAGGACACCGTATTACATATTTCAGAAATGCTTTAGAATTCAATAGTATTTTAGATGGAAACTTATTTGGCTCAAAATTTTGGCGGCACGAATAAAAGTGTGCTTGATAACTCAACGTTTATCTTTCTCAAAAAAAAACTCAACGTTTATCTTTTCTATATTCGCTTTGTATTTGTTTTGAAACTACTCGATTGTTTTTTTATATATATTTGAATGTTCAGTCATGGATTTTATAATTTGAGGAGTTTTATACGCTTGTGTCAGTGTATTATACACCGAGGTATGCTCCCGCTCCGCAACCATATCGGACCAGAGTCCAATCAGAGCGCGCCCCATACTTAGCAACATCGGGTCTAAACGGGACAAGGACCGGTCCTAAATAAAGTAAAGATTCAAATATGTTTGTCCAGGACATGTGGCTAGGGGTGGGAATGGGGCTAAACCCAACCCAGACCCACCCCTGATCCGTATCACCGCACCAACTGGGAAAGTCCAACCCACCCCATCCCAACGCGCGCCTCCACCCAACCCAACCCACCCCAAGTGCACAGATCAACCCAAACCACCCCCATCCAGTTCCCTCCTGT
This sequence comes from Raddia guianensis, assembly GCA_036346415.1. Classification (NCBI taxonomy): domain Eukaryota; kingdom Viridiplantae; phylum Streptophyta; class Magnoliopsida; order Poales; family Poaceae; genus Raddia; species Raddia guianensis. The sequence continues at coordinate 12,505,165 of CM070542.1, forward strand.
GGGTTTGAACCCATCACAACCCATTTCCTAACCCGAACTACAACCCAAACCACCACTTGCATCTACCTCGGCATCCACACGGTGGCAGCACGATGTCCTTGGCATCGGAGGCGCCCATACACGGCGGCGGCGCGAGCTCTCCTCCCCAACCTCCAAGGCGGCATCCTCGACGAGCCAGCATGGCGGCGGCGCCCATCGGTGGCGCGGACCTTCCATGGCGGCGGCGCGGGCTCTCCTCCCCAACCTCCAAGGCGGCATCCTCGACGAGCCGGTAGCGTGGAAGCCGCCGCCGCCGTCGCCGCGCCTCGTGTGGGATGCCGCCGCCGACGTCGCGTGGCCGGGCATGTGAGGAAGACGGCGGCATTGCGGCGGCGGAGCCAATGAAGCGAGGCGGCGGCGGCGGCGGCGGAGCGAAAACGGCGGGCAGCGAGTGGCGGCGGCGGCGGCACAAGGAACCCTAGACGAGACCCCTGGTGCCGGTGGAATCGGGTGGATGAAAATGGAACGAGCGAACCAAAATTTCGGGTAACCACCCATTTCAACCCGAAAATTAAGTACCCGTTCCAACCCAAACCGACCCGATTTTTTGTAATACCCAACCCGCCCCAACCCGTTTGCTCGTCGGACCCGTTTCAAACCCATCCAATACCAACCAATCTAAAACCCACCCAAAAAACCCGTTTCTCCCCACCCCATTACCAGGCCTACATGTGGCGTCCGACGCACAGGCGGGCGACTAGGCCTCAGGCGCCGGGCGAACAGGACACGTGGCGCCCGGCGAGCAGACGAATGGGCGTACGTGTAGGGGCAGCAGGGGTGCGTGGGCCCCACTGTCAGGGATACATGACGAAGGTGAATGGAAGCTTCCGTGCTAAGGATTTCTACGGGATACACCGAATCCGGATCATTCAATGCGACGGTACTGGTCTTGCGGAGTAGGCGGGGGTCTAACGGCATGATTGCCCCACCCAGCTAGTGATGTCAGCTACACTATGGCTGTCTCCTTAGCCGTCCCGTTCGCGCCAACTATGGTGTGACAGAAAGGTGCTCTGGACAGGCGGGCCGCTCTGTCCTATACAACCTGTCCCGTTGTCAAGGCAGGGACAAGAAAGAAAGCGGCAAAGAATAGCACCGGAGGAATGATGGCTGTAGTGGCAGGATCATTTAATGCACACTGTGTAATACGTTGTAACCCAAGCTAGCCCGGGTATATATATAAGGGCTGGGGGTGCGTCTGTAAATGTGGTTGAAAAGATCGATCCTGATATCAGAATCTGGGAGATTAACTAGTTCACACATTGTAAGAAACTTGAGCACGATTAGGGCTATTACCCGATCAGAGCGCCTGAACTAGGTAAAACTTAGTGTTTGTTCTTGTGTTCTTGCGCCGAAGAGGGAAGAGATGAGTGAGCTAGCTGCGCACACCCCCATTGTTGAACAATCGGATTAGGTACCGAAAAAACCTGTTAGCTGAAATACTCCGACGGCTTGTATCTAACATCTAAAATAATTAAACCTTTTCATATGTTCTTTGATTTTTTTAGCAAGTGAAATATACTAAAGCGGGCAAAATCTAGGTCACGTCCTCCGTCCAAGCTCGTTGAAGCAAGGTGTTGGCTCGACAACAATCAGTCGTTAACTCGGTGGTGTGTGAAGGGTAGCATGGCGCAAGGCGACCCTTCTAGGTGCTCCATGGATGGATGCACCATGCAGGATGGGCGATGGCATCGACAAGTCATACTCGCTCCCCGAGTCCCAGCGACACACGTGCGCCCAGCATGTGACACCGGTGATCATGACTCATGACGAGCAGCTCGTCAGCGTCAACGTTGAGGTCCTCGGTGCGGACCGTCTTCCACCTCGCCGCGATGCCACGAACCTATACTCTCAGTTAATGTTCTAAGCCGTGGATAAAAAATCTTCGCAGAACATATAAAAGATTTAATGAGAGCATCTAACATTTGTGTGACAAAATCGACCGAGAGTTACCTAGAAACAGATGCTTGATAATAATTAGCAAAAACAATTTATAAACAACCACCAACAATTAAGTCGGTCCTGACAGAACATAATCGACTTTTCAACTCTCGGTTCATAGAGCAAATCATTGGTCCATAAGTTTTTTCAGTTCCTATGTTTCAACTGCCAACCACAGGATCCCAGCAAGTGGATTAGAAAGTCAGGAAACGGCTTCGGCCGACGGACAAAATGCCAAGAGCCTCGTTTAAAAAAGATTGCTACTAATACTTACGTGGAAACAGGGACATCGTACTGAATTCCAACATAAAACTCGGACTGCTTAGTTGGGTCCATTTGAATGGCTACCAAGTACAGAAACGGCACGTGTAACCTATCCAATATCCATCTTTTAAACTCTACGATTAACAACGAGATGTACAGTGAAAACAAGGCAGGATTAACTTAAACGGATAACTAAACCAGGCATGATTAACAAAAACGTACTAAACAAGGCATGATGGACAAAAAATTCACCGCGATTACGTCGAGAAGGATAATAACTAATTAAGTATTTCTCGTTTACCACTAGTGGCGGTGATTACACGCAGAGTTGAATCTTTAATCAAATTGGGTGCTTACTGATGAGATGCTCTGCGGCGGCTCAGCAGCGTGGTCCTTGGCTGCCTGCGCGCCACACGCTCGCGCCAGCACCTCGTCCACGAACGCCTGCACGTGGCGGTCCGACGAGCCGCCCGGCGCCACGGCGGCGCGCGCCGCCGCGCTCCACGCCTTGGCGCTGGCGGCCATGGCGGCGGCGCCCGGCCCGGCCACGGCGGCTTCGACGGCCTCGCGCACGGCGTCCCGCCGGAGCGGCGTGCCGACGATGCGCACCCCCATCCTGAACTCCTCCACCAGGTACTTGGCGTCCGTGCACTGGTCGCCCCACTGCGGGAACGCCACCACCGGCACGCCGGCGGCCACCGTCTCCTGCGTCGAGTTCCAGCCGCAGTGCGTGAGGAAGCAGGCGGTGGCCGGGTGCGCCAGCACGCGCTCCTGCGGGCTCCACGACACCACCATCCCGCGCCCGGCGACGCCGGCGACGTACCCCTCTGGGAGCAGCTCGCGGCTGTCCGACCGCACCACCCACAGGAACGGCCGGCCGGTGGCGGCGAGCCCGTGCGCCATTTCGGCGAGCTCGCCGGCAGAGAGCACGACGATGCTGCCGAGCGACGCGTACACGACGGAGCGCGGCGCCTGCGCGTCGAGCCACCCCACGCAGTCGTCAGCCGCCGCCGTCATGTCTCCGCGCACCGCGCCGGCGCTGCCCTCCTCCTCGAGCTCGACGAGGGGGCCGACTGGGATGAGAGGCGGCGGCGGCGGCGCGACGCCGGCGAGCGCGGTGAGCACGCCGCGCTCGAGCTCGGTGAAGGAGTTGACGAGCACCCACGACGCCTTGTCGATGGTGCGGAACTGGTTGAGGATCGCCTCCGTGAGCAGCTTGTAGGGGTTGGACGGAAGCATGAACGACGGCACGTCGGCGACCGACATCGCCGGAAGCCCCGGGAGCTCGAATCGCGCGTCGAGGTCGTCCTCGGGGGGGAACTCCACGAGGCCGTGGAAGTGGTGGTAGTAGAGCGAGAACACGGCGAACGACTGCACCCACAGCACCGCCGCCGGGATGCCGGAGGCGGCGGCGACGTCGACCGCCCACGGGATGAACGGGTTCCCGACGACGCACGCCACGGGCCGCCCGGCCGCCGCCTGCCGCCGGAGCAGCTCCCGGAATGCCGGCGGCCCGTTCGTCTCGAGGTGCCTCATCAGGTCGTCGAGGTCCTTGTCCTTCCGGTCGAAACGGTCATCCAGGAACTCGAACCTGATCCTCCCGCGGCCGAGCTGCACGCCGTCGCCGCCGACCGCCACCCCCGAGGACGCCGTGAGCTTCTCCCCGACGTCGGAGGTGGAGGAGAAGGTCACCACGAGGCCCTTCGCCGCGATGCGCTTGGCGAGGCGGAGCATGGGGTTCACATGGCCCTGGCCGGGGAAGCTGATCAGGAGCAGGTGGACCGGGCTCGATCCCGCCGCCGCCGCCACCGCCTCCTCGCCCATGGCCGTGACCGCGAGCTCTTGAGCTATGATCTGTCTCGGCTCTTTTTTTTTTTTAATCTTCTGAGCTGGCTAATCGAAGTGCAATAACTCGCAATCGCTGAGCCTGCGAGCTGCACTGCTGCAGTCCAGTGGCCGCATTTATACGAAACGATCTTGGCGACGAAATCCATGACGTCGTGCATGGCGAGGACGCAGTTGCGCGGAGCACGACAAAGCACGTGCAGCCATTTTATGCCGTCCGCGACCAACGGGAGGTCGAAGTTCGCCTCGATCTCCACGATTTTTTACCGCCAAGTTGGCAATTTGGCATCTAGGTTCACAGAAATCGTAAGTTACGGTGATTTGACCCGTCTAACATTGAGTCATAGTATTATACTCCGTCGAATCCACGGTTAACGCGCGCTCTGGACATTGCGGTGATCTCGGAAATATAACTTTGATCACTAAAAACTACTGTATTTTATTTGTAACGAATCCATCTACATGGTTTTATGTTTTCAATCTAAATAGCTTAAAGGTTTTTATAGATGAAGTTTTAAGACTTTGACTTCAAACATATTTAGAACATCAAGCTTTTAGGAATTGCAGGTTGTAACCTGATTGGCTACATAGTTTTGAGGACGAAAACCTCGATAAAATAGATGTAGTAACCATACAACAGAGGATAAAAATTGGCTACGAGAATAAAGTCACAAGTATTCTTGAAATAAAAATAATCTACTAGACTAGACTGAGGTTCTAGAAAGCCATTTATAATATATAGTGTGTAGAGAGATGCTTACGAAGGAATGTCACTTAAGATGGACGGATACCTAGTGATTGCAAGAGATGGTTCTAGCATAGAGAAGATTATATATGATTCTTAATTTGCATCGGAAGAGAGTTTTTCATATATGGACATTTAGTTATGTGATATGCATGGTTTCTTTAATTTTAAGCATTTATGTCAAAGCGCCTTGCATCCTGAAGACTGCATTTTACAGTATCATCTTGATACTATAGAAATAATATGTTGGCAACCAGATCGTGAAGGCCCATTGCATGTTAATTTGACGCGGGATCATATGGCAGCTTCTCGTTGTGTGACATGTCATCATCTGCATACTTGCCAAATGCCAAGTTGCCATAGAATTCGTAAGTTGGTAGTGGAGTTGGGTGGCTGTGCTGGAGTTGGAAGCGGCTAGCTCCTGATGACCTGATCTCACTGTGAGAGTGAGACAGAACCGATCAGGACGGGCATGTTTGTTCGGCTGAACGGCCAATATATCAAGAGCTAGCTTTCACAAGCCGTAACGTTTGATTCGGCCAGGTATCAAAAGCCTGAGATCTTTGTTACGAGGTCCTTCTAGAAACATGCTTGATTAGAGATTTGATAATAAGATTTTCATTGTTTGGTGCTTTTAACCTTTTTTTTTTGTTTGTGTGTTTCATATTTTACATGCACAACATTTCATATGTTGAGATATGTTTTGTTAGTATTTACACCAGCGAAATGATGAGGACATCACTAGCGTCGATACGACAAGTGTGACCGATGCCCCTCCTTCCTCTCCAACCGCTACAACGACAATCGACGCTGCTCCATCTTCGTCGCCGAGGGGCCTTAATCCAGAAGCCCAACCTTTCAAGCCTTCTCCGAAGAAGCGGCGCAACAAGTCTAAGACTTGCGAGGCCTCGACGACTCAAGGAAGGGCCACATGGAAGCCCAAGACGTCAAAAAGCCCGGTTCGGCCATCCAGCAGCACGTCAACTTCAAACGGGCGTAACTCGGGCTCCCGAACTCCGTTTTCGGTATACGACCACTCGTTCGAAAGATTAGAAGATAAGCTTTCCAATGGATCCAGCCTCACATCCAGATTCACTCCAGAACAATACTTCGGGCCAGAATTTCAGGGTGTTGCGTCACCGTATTTTTGGGCCTATGACCCATGTATCACTAGGGTTTGGTGGTGGCTGCACCCTTGGGCGCCCCACTCCCCCTGGCCGCCGATATATATGTGGCCGCTGCCGTTTTTCTACGTTTAGGTTTTGTTGTGTTTTGTTGGCCCATGTGCTCCCTCCTCGTTTTCGCGTGTGTCGACTAGACCACCGTGACGAGAAACAGAACCTCACCCATGTTTGAGTTATTGGATTAAAATTGCTATCATCTTGTTCTTACTTGTTCTCGGTTGCAGCAGTTTCAAGGATCGATTAGGTTTCGACTTGGTTGATCGGTTCAGCGAGGTGACGTTGCGATTGCTTGGTTGTTGATTTTGTGGTTAGTAGCCGATCCATCTAGTTCTTTGTAGACCAAACCGACGTATCGTTCCTCACTAGAAGATCGGGCCGATCTAGTGCGGATCACGAAATACCACGAACGACTTTAGGAGACACGAAGTTTGATAACGCAGTTCGGCTTACGCCTACCTCTTCGGAACTCTGATTATGGATGCTTCTCCCCAAAACCATAATACCGCATCATACCGGCTACATAGGTCACGACCATATGCCGGTCGTTGACCTTCTCTTGCCTATGCTACTATTATGAAGTCGTTGTTTTGTGTTACACTAGGGTCCTCCATTTATATAGTGGAGGCCTGAGTAGAGTCCGACTCCAACTCTAAACCAACCTTACCTATTACAACACAGAGTTCATGTAATCTATTTGTACACATATTCAACACAAAACCTAACAAACTCCACATTGTAGAATATAACCTTCTCCACCTTGAAGTCATTACAGCGTCTTGCGCTAACCATTGTACCCAAACTCTGGTTGGTCTCAAGCAGGCTTCCTAGCCCGCCACAGTGCACCATGTCATCTGCACGGTAAAAACATGCCACAACCTAGGCATCCGCATTCATGACATAGCTTCGCCTCCAGTGTCCTGATGCAGCGCCTCCGGTATAATATCCGGTCGTATTACTGCTCCCACCGTTTCGATCTCTTCGGCATCCATCCGCGCCTGTCGGTCTGATAACGAACGCCGAGGTTGTCACCATCGCCTGCCAACCTCGCTAACCACTTTGTTGGTTCGACACCACGCATGGTAATCCCTGTCAATAGAAACCCATCGAACGGTTCAAACCTTCTGCCCGAAGTCTTTTGAGGAATTGAGGATGCTCTTTGTTCTTGATCTTGCTCCTATACGCTGTCATCTTACACATAGAGATCAATAATTTTTCTATTATCTTAAAAAAGTCAAGAACATCCTCAAGAGAGTTATTAAAGTGAAAATAGAAAATAATGGAAAAAGACAGACTTTATATGCAATACTAGCTAGGTAATACTCCCTCTAGTTCGAAAACTATAAAATTTTAAATATTAGCATGTTCTTTAAAATACAGTTTTGACTACTATTTAATAAAACACACAAAAATCACCACGTAAATATATAAATAGAAGTTCCTTTTAGAAAGAAATCCAGAGGGTACTAGCCAGTATGGCTGGGCAAGAAAACCGATAACCGAAAAACCGAACCGAACCGAACCGAACTAACCGAAATTATCGGTTATTTCGGTTTTTCGGTTAGTGTTCGGTTATTTTTTCAGAACTGTTCGGTTAATATGGTTCAGTTCGGTTTTCACTTCCTAGAAACCGAAATAACCGAAGTTGGAGGCAATGGATCCAAGTGTTCGTGCAACGTATGTACTTCGATCTACTCTTTGCTTGTTCGATATGTTCTTTCACACTTTGCTTGATTGATTTGTTGTGTGTTGACCTCTGAGAACGTGAGCGTGAGCTGATTGGGTAATAATTTAGTTTATTGCAGTTAGGCATATTGCTGTGCTCACTTCTCAATTGCCATGAAGTGAACAATTCAGTTATAAACCGAAAACCGAATTAACCGAACCAAAATATTTCGGTTAATATGTTCGGTTAGTAATATTTTAGAAAAGATTTCGGTTTCTATTTTTTACTAACCGAAATTTTCAAAAACCGAAATAACCGAACCGAAATAACCGAATGCCCACCCCTACCAGCCAGCCTCACCAGTCACCGGTATATATATGCCAGCCAATAAACGACTTAAAAACTTTTGGCGCGAAGAAATAACCATAAACAATCAACTAAACGGCCAGCGGGCAGCCGCATCGATCCTGGAGCCCTGGACGTACGTGCGTGGTGGCCAGTGTTGTGCATGATTATTCCGAAACCTTTCAGAAGCTAATCTTTAGCCATACATATTTTCTCTGGCTCCATGGCTGCTACAGTGCTACGTACGTACGGCAGGCGGCCGTCGTCAACCCCGAGGCCGTCGCCGTCGCCGTCGCCGTCGCCGTCGCCCACGGTGAGCCCAGCACTGACGCACTAGGGTTTGGCCGCTAGCTAGCTAGCTCGCCGAGAGGCAGAGTTCCTTGCCGCACTCGACTCCGCCTCCTCCTCCTCGCCGAGACCACGATCGAAGACGACAACCTGAGCCTCGACACCCTTGGATCATTTTGAGGGGAAAAAAGAAATTTTATTGTCCGTTTCGATCGGCAGCGACGAGACGCCGGACACATATTCTACACTTCTACCGCATATCATACATATATATCGTGTGTTATTTTACTTGTCTTGTCTGATGAAGAATATAATCTGGGGATTGCCGATCGGTTTGTCAAATGGATCAGTTTCTGGAAGTCCATAGCATATTCGGCTCGACGGCGACGGCTGCATTGCTTGCTTGCTTGGAGCCTTGCAGTCTACTCCACATGTAGACTACTGCTAGCTACAGGAGATGGCCACGAAAAATGTGGCATACTAGTACTACTGCTAGCGAGCCAGCCTTGGAGAAGAAAGCGATGCTTCGAGTATCCTATTGAACTAACTAATTGGACCAATTTCTGGACTTCTCCATCGCACCATTATTTAATGGTAAAGGGGCGAAAAGTATAGATTAGGCCTTACATCCTCGGCAACATTTCTAATCCATTCTTGCTCTATAACACTATTCACACCGTACATATATTATACCTGTCAAATTTTTTCCCTCTAGCAACTCTTCTATCCCTAAAAAAATGTGTTGCACAGTGTGTTTGTAACTCATACCGAAGGTTCTCTTTGGAGGTTCCAAAGATCACTCGTTCAACGTGTGCCATATGCCTTTTTTGTCCCTTCGAAAGTTTTATTTATAGACCTCGCTTAATGAGGTATTTTTTGGAAGAGACCATGCATGGATAACAATTGCAAAAGACCAAGGCTAGGGCTGGAACTTTAGCTCGAAGCTCGCGAGCTGCTCGGGCTCGTGCTCAGCTCGTTTGTAAATGAGCATGAGCCGAGTCCTATTTCCAGCTCATGGCCATTAGTGAGCCGAGCCGAGCCGAGCCGAGCCAGAGGCTGGCTCGCTCGAGCTCGGCTCGATCCCATCCCTAACCAAGGCAGAAACCATCATGATGGTGGTCACCTATTTCATTGGCATGGGCGGTGTCAAGTTCCACATATGCATCTTGGATGCTCTGTCTTGACGTTCCGAGGGTTTGAGTTGTTGACCGTCGTTGGTTCGCTCTCTCCCTCAATCTTGCTTCTTCTAAAAATGGCACCAAGCTTTGCTTCGCAAGCTCTCGACCTAAATAATTTAAATGTTCTCTATAAATAAATTTTTAAAACTTTGACTTATAAAAAATTTAAAATGATTACTATTTCATAAATGAGTGAGTATTATTTAAAATGATTACTATTTCATAACTGAGTGAGTATTAGCTACCCCCTCTATACTTCCCTCTAAATTTCCTTTACATTATTTTACTACACTTTAAAAGATTTTGTCCCTTCATCAGCTACTCTATCAATCCAAAGTTACGATGTTTTGAAGTGACTATTACAGATGCTCTTACACTCGTTGTCGCCGATCAATTTACACTCGTCCTTTTTATCTCAAAAACCTCAATGCGAAAGCTTCTTAAGAAAATAATGAAACAAAGTGGATCGAATTATCCAAGCCACCTCAAGTCTTGAAGAAATTCTCGAAGTTCGTGTCATCGATGAGTATTAATCATGAATTCAGATCAGTTATAAAGAGCCTCCCAACAATAACACGCGCCATACATATTACTCGACTGACATGAGTAATTCATTCGTCATGGGTCAGGGCATCAGCCTCATCGATCGATCGCCGCTGCCAGCGATGTAGGTGATGTATAATACAGCGCATGCAGATGCAGGGCGCATGGCGTCGTTGTCCCAAGTAGCTGTACTGCAATTAATCGCTTTGATTCGGTATCATCTCAGTGTTTAACGTCTAATGATTGATGTTTCATCAACCCGGCCTACAGTTTTAGTTAATTAGACTGATCACTAACTATGTGTTGCATGAATTTATTTCGTCGATAAAAATATAATTTGGTTACCTAACATTTTTTTTGCTACCAATATAAGAGAAAAATATGCTGCAATTGGAACCACGGTCGTGGTCAACAGATCAGCTGCGTCGTGCCTTCACACTTATCACTTGGTGATGGCTATTTTTTTTGGTTTGGTTTAAAGTTCGTGTGGAAATGGAATACAAGTGTATAGAGAGGGAGCAATAAGTAGAGACCGAGTAACACAAAGTCACATACTGGTACTCCATCCGTTCTTTTTTGTTTGACGTCTTTGACCTTTGCACACGCTTTTAACCATTTGCTTTATTTAGAAAAAACTATGTAAATATCGTTTGTTTTGTTGTGATTTGTTTTATCAATAAACGTACATGAAGCATGACTTGTTTTTTTGTATGTTTGCACTAAATTTTTAAATAAGACAAATAGTCAAAGTCGTGTCCAAAAGTCAAAAACGTCAAACAAAAAAACAAAACGAACGAGTAATTAATAACCACGTACCCTTAACAAATGGCCAATTGCTATGTTTGGTTTAGTGAAAAAAGCAGTAATACATTTTCAGATACCGGTAGGGATGTGTGTGTGGCCAGAGCAGCAGGGAGATGGATCGATGACACACCGACGCCGATGCAAATGCAAATGCAATGCAATGGATAGGGTCGGCGCTTCGGCGGGATATCAAAGAGTCCAAGTTGTTGATTAAGATAACTAAATTAACAAGGTTTTTTTACGCCATGACTCCATGAGAGGAATGGAGGCTAAAACAGGTTCGGGCCTGCATTATACGCGTTAGAAATTGATAGGCACGAAAACATGAAGCAGATCATGCAAATAAAGAGTAGTAAGAGATGCATATATAACATGGAAACTCTATATAAAAACTTACGGACATCCACCGACAAAACTTCACTACTTTTTCAAGAGTGATAGACACAGAGACTATAGTGTGTTAATTTGTCCATACGACTTACAAAAGATATTTGTAGACGGCAACGGATTAATGTCCAATTCCATGACATTCTATTAGACTTGATTATTTCTAAATTTAGATCATATATCAACGGGACGTAGCCATAGTACATAGATGAAGTCAGATTCGTGAGTTTATCGATTGAAGTGCAAATTGAGTATGCGAGAAAGCCATACAGGTGACCATAATGTCTCGTGCGCTTTTTTCCCTTAAAACTATTTGATTATCTTTTTTGAATGGTTTGACTTTTTTTTTTCTAATTTTAAAAGTGACAAGATAAACATTCTCAAGTTCGATTTTAATTATTGGTTTGATCTTTTAGAAGCCACTAGTTAAAGTGTTCAAAATTTAGTTTCATCAAATAATCACATGATTTCAGCGCTAAAGAAAAAAATCATATACCCAAAACTAATTTCAGCATCACAGAAAAATGAAAAAAAAATCTACTTGACCCCTAAACTATATAGTTTCGTCTACTTTACCTCATGAACTAGAAAAACATATATTCTACCCCTGAATTATTCAAAACCACGTAAATAATCCCTGAGTTTGGCTTTAGAGGTTGTTTTCGCACATGGTAACATTTTCAATGACACGTGACAAAACCATGCCCAAAGCCACACAGAGAGGGTTTCTTACTCGAGTTTAGGAGGACAAAGCTTTATAGTTTAGGGGTCAAATGGACTTTTCAAAAAAATATATAATGTTCTCTTATACAGAACCGCACCGCTAAATCTTTATTCATTAGATATACACCGCACTCCAAAAGCCTATTGTTTTGAAGGACATGTTTGGGTCATGTCATCGGTCGGCGTTCCAAAAATTTACCGTGCCGTCAAATTTACTGCGTGGAACTCTAGGCCGGATGAAATCTGGGTTTAGAGTACGGCGAGTGCAAAGGACGTCAATGCTCTAATAAATTGTAATAGGCCTTGCTGAGAGCTCGAGTGCCTGTTTCTCCCCTACCCCTTCCCCCTTCGTTTGTTTTTCTTTCCTCTGGGTATGCCATCTCGGCTAGCCTAGGCTTTGCTTGTACTTGTGATTCTTTTATCTACTAATGAATGAACGGTTCTTCTGTTCCTTCGAAAAAAAATTACTGCACGGAAGGGAATGACGACGGCGCAAATCTGGCGCCCGCTCCTTCGTACTCGCCGACGCGGACGGTTGCTGCTGCACGCAGATATGAGACAGCGACTAGTTAGTTTTTTTTAAGGAACAGTGAGACCGTTCTTTCATTGATAGGTAGAAAAATTTAGTTACAGAAATGATTCGCCTGCCAAGGTGGCCGGCCCAGAGAAGGGAGGGAAGGGGCAGAATTACAACAAACAACCCAGACGAATTACAAGCAAGCTAATCAGATTTCTTTTCAGTTGATTTTAAACCATACTATGTTCAAATTATATGAAATAAATTTTATAATTCATCTAAAATCCTAAGCAGCCCATCTTAAATAATTTCATTTTTTGAATCTCTAAATTATTTAATTTTTTGCTGGCTTCCTTCAATAAACCAAATTTTACTAACCGTTTGATCATATCCTCGATTGACCATGACCAATCTACTGGTACGACCACCTATGGCCATAGAACAAACACACCCAAGGTCCCAAGCCTACCAAATACATGGCTTCCGACAGAACAAGCTAATGAATGAGCTACACCATTGGTAAAGCGATGCTTATATATATATTTCAACCTCCAAACAGGATTCATTTTATGCTCTGCTTTGAATCGGAATGTTCCTACGTTGCCCAATGAAACGGGACCTGAGCCGGTGTGCCCGTTACATTCTTGGCCCAGTATGATGTGCCAATTGGGCCTTACAAACAAAAGGGCCTTCTGGGCTGTGGGCTGCGCGCGTCGTTGTGTGGTTAGTTGGCCCGCACGGGCGGACGACGCGCGTGTCGGTGTCGGTGGTCGCAGGTTGCTGGAACAGCGGTCAAAGCCGTGCAGGCCGAGCCATCGTTGACCATTTGGTCGCCGCCTTGGTGCCACGTTGATCAGTTCATACCCTGCCGTGCCGTACGAACTCCTACGGCACCCGGGTGCTCCCTTTGAAGTTTGAAAGCCTAATTTACATTGAAATTATGAAAAATAATAGGACGTCACCCAAAGTTGCATCTAATGGTCCAAATATTGTCGTGACCAAATTTTTTTCACCACGTCAGACGAACGTAGTATGCTGAATCAAAATGTTGCAGTATTTAAAACGTAAAATAAAAAATTACTACTACATCATTTTTGGACATCACGTACAAGTTAAACGAAAGGGATGCACCATGGTTAATCAGATTGGTGAGAGATATGCGAGCTCTACCGGGCCTTGATGATCGCTTACGCACGGCGCCGGTGGTGAGCAGTCACCGTTGTCCGTCGCCAAAATAAAAATCATCGTCTAAGGCTCTGTTCTGTTGGTCTGATCTCAACGGCAGAACAGCTGAAATGACTGAATTTGGAGAGTTTCTCGAGATTCAGATCTATTTCGTTTGACTTGTTTTTTGAAGCGTTGGGACCCGTCTTTGCGACAGTGAAAAAGTAGACTAAAAAACCCCAATGCATATCTCTTCTTAAAACATAGATAAGTCGTTAAGCTATTAATTTGAAAAGAAAAGCTTTTCTGTTTTTTTGAACTGATCTGAACGGTTGAATAACTGAATGCCTGAAATGACTGAATTTCGAGAGCTCCTCAAGGTTCTCTCGAGATTTGGATCCATTTCGCTTGACTTGCTTTTTAAAGCGTTAGACCCACCTTCGAAACAACAAGAAAACAGACTAAAAAAACCTAAAACACATGTCTTTTTAAAACGTTGACAAACCGTTAAGCTGTTAAGCCGAACAAAACGGAGCCTAAGCTATATATGTATATCGATATGCATGGTCAAACGGCACGCACGCCGGAGGAATTCCGTGACACCGTCCCGACGTGCCTCTGCCAAGAGGTCAACACTCTGCGCCTTCCAGCTCGCTTTGCACAAAACTAATCGATGACATTGCAAGGCAGCTTGAGAAGACATGACTCATGACTTCATGAGCCATGACCAATCACCCCGAAGGCTCTGCAGTGCCATACCGTGGTAGCTAAGCTAATTCTCCCATGCGACACCCAAAGGATATTTCGTTATCTCAAGAAAGGAATAAGATATGTGATCTCCAAAGGATGATATGCTTGCATGTAATGAAGATTGCCGAGGATAAGAAAAAAGTCTCGCAAAAATATGATGGGGGTGGCAACAACCAACCAAGACGCTTTTGGTGAAAGATTCAGCATTTAACAGTTTGAACGGGCATGGATGGTTTTAGATTGGCTTGGAATTACCGACGCATTTTGGGTGGTGCATGCTTTGCTACCCGGCAAAGAAAGAAACACTCACAGATTTACTTTGAGTAGGTGGTACTCCAGATTCAGTTTGCACCATGGAAACAACAAGCACTTCTGAATTATCTGGCTGCTGCCTGCTATGTATTAATAAATAAATTAATAATAAAAAAGGGTAAACCTGAATTTTATAAGACAGAGGGAACACCGCAATGTCCACGCTAGCACACACGCTCTCTCTAGTTGATCTGATCGGGCGAGAAATAAAACTTTAAAAAGTTTTCAAAGAGGCTTAGCGTCCTACTCATGCAGAAGAAAAGGAGTAAAATTGCAGAAGAAAAGGAGTAAAAATGCAGAAGCAGAGAGGGGTCAAAACTCAAAAGTGAGCGCAGCTCAGAAAGGGGAGAAAGAAAAGGCAAGATCTTGAGATCAAACCTACTTTGCTTCGCTTCACATGCCGCCCCTTCCATTTGTCAACTCCCATGCCTCCCCTTTCCCGCCATCCGCGCGCGCGCATTCTTCAACGTCCGTCCCTCACACGCCTCCTTCCTCCTCCCCTCGCCGCATCGCCATTTAAACCTGCCGCGTCCATCCTCCTGCTCGCACCTGCAAGAATGATCTGAGCTCTGAGCTCTGAGCATTCTCCAGGAGCCAAGGCGACCGCGACTGCGTGAACCGCCGCCGGCGAGGCGACAGGATGGGGTTCCGGCCGTGTGGCCGGTGTGCTCGTGCGGTGGTCGCCGTGGCGTTCCTGCTGCTCTGCGCGTACGCTCTGACGGCGGAGTGCTCCAGGCCTTTGCGTGCTCACGGCGGCGGCGGCGCGTTCTCGGCGGCGAACTTGCCGGTGTTCGCCGTCGCCAGGGCTGGGCCGAGCCAGCGAGGTGCTGGTCATTAGTTAGGAGCTCTGTATCTCAAGAGTATCATCAAGGGCTTCTTCTCTGTTAGTTTTCCCTCATTGCCTCTTGTTTGATTTGTTCTTTCTAATAGGCAATAGGGTGACAGGCTCTGTTAATATTTTCTTCTTTTCATGTCATAGCTTCTTTTTTTTACCCAGTTATCTTGAGTTGGTTTCAGTCACATATAAAAGGATATACGAGCTGTAACAGCGTTAATATTTCAATTCAAGGCTGTAAAATAGTCATGATAATAATAACACTTCTTCAGCTGCTTTACTGGTCATATTTTTCTCTCATGCCATAGTTGTTTTTTACCCAGTTGTCTTGTGTTTCTGTTACATGTAACTGGATATGCGAGCTGTAACAGCGTTCAGGTTTCAAGTCAAGGCTGTAAAATGGTCATGATAATAATAGCATTTTTAAACACTGCTTTCGGCTCATACCTGCAAAGCGTTGAAGCTTGCAGGCCCTATTGAGAAGAACAAAGATAATCCTACGAAAATCTACCATGCGTGAATAGAAATGTCACTGCAGACTGTCAATTCGTTTTAAACAATAGGCCAGAAATACGTTAAACTTTGAGATCACCTAAGCTGTATATCTATTCTAAGTTATGCAAGGAATCACTAGTCCTCGGCTGCTTTTTCAGTGTACCTACGAAGAAGCGTGCACATAGGATGAAAAAAAACAGAATCCATTTCAGAACTTCGTTTCAGCAAATTAAATTGACACATGTCAGGTAGTGCAGTTTGCCTTCATTTTTTCTGCGGCTTCAATTTTTTGGAAGACATCCATTTCCCCAGCTTCGGCCGAGTATCTTTCTTTTCACAAGAGGATTGCATGACATCCTCTGAGTGTGTTCTCCTGTTGCTTCTCAACCTAGAATAGGAGAACCAACCACGGAAGAAACTTCTCCCCTTCTTGCAACTTTCTTCTATGCACTCCTCATTGTAATGATAAACAGGGAGACCTTCTTCCAAGATGCTAGTAGAATGCCTGGCATCAGTAAAATTTTTCTCACCCTCATCTTCGACCAGATCGTCTAAGAAAGTACTTGACCTGACACTGAAGCCATCCACTGAGGTTCTTGACCTACCAAAAGAAATTATTCTCAACGTTATCAGTTCATATCATTTTTGTGCTGTTAGGAAATTCGAGATGTCGATCAAGTAGACAAAAGGCCTTGTAAGGACATTAGAATCTTGGATACCTTATGTGAGATGCTGCCTTGTGATTTTTGGAAAGACTCTTGCATGGGTTGTAGTTAACAGAAAGATGCTGGGCAAAATGAAGCTGCGTGAAGGGGGGACAAAAGGAAAAAAATTCAGAGGCATGACAGCAGCATATTGCAATGTGAAGTATTAAATTTTCAAAAATACTACAGCAAATAGCACAAGCATTAAACTCAACCTGAAATGCCTTAAGCTTAAATGAACCCGTTTGCTAGAAGCCTACAACCCAGGTGACTACGCCTCGCTGCCTGCTCGCCGACGAGTAGCCCGAGTGGCGGGTGCACGTGGGCAGTCGCCTGGGTTGGAGACGCTCCCTTAAAGAAATGAATCATACTAGAAATACATAATACCTAAATTTAGTTATCCTAACAGGCAGAGTTATCACTTGTCCAAGAGTGGTGATTTTTTTTACAGGAGCGATTTTATATTGCAAGATCTCAAATACAATATCAACGAGAGAGGTGGCCCGCGTGTTTGCGCAGCTAGATTTGTTTCGGCATATAGAGTTAATCTTTAACTCATAATCTATTTCTAATATATCAGATCGGATTTAGAGTTTATCTCTAATATATTATATCAGCTTTAGTATTTAATCTGAATTTCTAATATTTTCTTTTAATCTAAGCTGCATAGATCTTTTATTTTTTCTTAATTTATGTGGGAATTTGTTTGATTAATCTAGACCGTTATAATTTGGTCCCAACGTTGATCGAACGATAAAAATAATCATATTATATCATCTTTAGTATTTAATATCGAATCTCTAATATTTTTATTTTAATCTAAGTCGTTATAATCCGGCCCCACAAAAATCAGCTGCATAGATCTTTTTTTTCTTGATTTATGTGAGAATTTATTTGATTGATCTAGGCTGTTATAATTTGGTCCCACCGTTGATCGAACGGCTGAAATAATCTAGGTGATGTGGACTAACATGGTGGCTCCGTTTTCATAATAGATAGATAGATAGATTTCTTTCATTGACCTAGGCTAGGCCGTTATAATTTGGTTCCACCGTTGATTGAACGGCTGAAATAATCTGGGTGATGTGGACTAACGTGGTGGCTCCGTTTTCATCTAATTTAATAATATAATAGATAGATATCACAGTGACAAACTAAATTTCCTTTGAAGTCGAATAAAAAGATTCCAAAAGTAGAACAAGGTAGTGCTTGAGCACAGTGGATCATAACTGAACTTCTATTACTAGCACCTGATGCAATATCATCATTATCAGGAAATTTGCATCAAAGTAGTAAAACGACACCAATGGAACTAGGTTGAATTATTGTTATGCTCATATATGCTGGAGATTCTACGCTTGGCAGGAAAGCTTAGCCAAATATTTGATGATGGTTTCTATGAATGCTCCATCAGTGCCAGCTCTTGTGTACAAACAACATAGCTGTGATGAGTTATGTAAATGGAATAATATACCCTGCATGAACATGCCATAGTTACATGAACAAGATATATCCAATTAACAATTCCCACTGATGTAATGAACAGACTCCAGAATTAGCCAGCACTATAGATGCATCAAGAACCTATGGCAGAACAGGGAAGTGCACATACCTCATCACCATCTCTTATACCAAATGCACGCAATGTTGCCTTGTCATCCGTCAGTTTCTCGCCCTTGAAGCATAAGCAGAAGTGACTCCACACGTGCTGCCTACAACAAGCAAAGCAACAACCTTAAATACCAATTTCCCAATGCCAAAGATTCATCCAAAGTAACAGTGGCAACAAAATACCAATCGCATTGGGCATCACAATGCAACGCAAGATCCATGAATCCATGAATCGCCTAGTAAACAAGATCAGTACATGTGTGCCGTACCAAGGGATAGCATTCTCCTTGTCATCGTAGAGGGCGAGGAACACGCCCTCGATGGCCGCCTTGAGCTCCCACACCACGGCCAACCTCGCGATTTGCACGTCTAAACAAAGCAGCAAGAACGCACGGCCGATCAGAAATTAGGGATCTAATCAATCAACCAACGAAACAATTTGTGGGGGGAATTGGATTTGGCAATACCGAAGCAGGAGGCGTCGAGCTTGCGGATGGTGAGGCGGAGGCGCGGCTCGGGGAGGCGGTGGTACGAGAAGCTGCTGCGGCCGCAGGTGAGCGCGCCGATGCAGTCCGCGTCGGGGCCGGCGATGGCCTCGAGGGCGAGTTCAATGTCGCCGGCTCCGGCGGACACCGACCGGATGCTGGCCGCCATCGCACCCGCACCGCATAGACAGAGAGAGAGAGAGAGAGAGAGAGAGAGAGAAACAACCCAAGAAACCAAGAATCGATCGTTCCCAACGCGCACAGGCCGAACCAAATCTTCCAAGAAACCTCACGAACTTCTCGATCGGCTCAACCAGCACCCAAATGGCCAAATCCTTTCCCACCCAAGAGTCTTCCCCGCATCAACCTGAAGAAACAAGAACCTCGCAAGCAGCAACCCCAAGAAGAATTTCTTGCCCTGCGCTGAGGGGGCTAAAAGCGTCACCTTGCAAGAACCGCGCAGCGCGGGGGAAGGGAATCCCTCGATTTGATCCCAGGAAATGCTCCCTGAATTGGTGCCGAGACAGCGAGGTTTGGTTCGCTCTTCGCTGCCTCTTGAATGAGGCGGTTTGCGTAAAACGGTCTGGGCCATACGGTCCGCGATTGCCACATGGCCCGGCCCAGTTTCTGGTGTGTGTTACGGGCCATCTCGTTGAGGTTTAAGCGAGATTTTTATTTTTTTTATTTTTTTTATCCGTTTCAATAAAGATAGATGCCCGACCCCAAATTTTGCGAATCTAACCGCCTATTGTCCGAGCCACGGGCGACGACGGACGTAGCACCGCCGACGGCCGTGGGTGGCGACCAACGTTCGCCCCCTATTTGGGCGATCGCCTTCACCTAGGCGACGGGCATCGCCACCCCCTCTGCCAGCATCTCCCTTCCCTTGCTCCTCCACCACCACTAGCTCCTCGAAAGGCGTTTAAAATTCAAAAAATATGGGAAAAATATTTTACAAACTTTAAGGACTATTTAAAACCCCACAGAAATGACCATAAAACATTACATCATTTGTCTTATACAAAAATAACAAATTTTCATTTAGTTTAAGCTGAAACAATCAAGGCCTTAGTTTAGTAAAAAATGGGTCTAGAAGGGGGATGTTGGCCGAGCCACCCACATGGCGCGCCAACCGAGCACCCCAACAGGGGGGAGGGGTTGTTGGCCAAGCCACCCACATGGCGCGCCAAATGAGCACCCAGTCTCATTGATGCGCCAATGAAAGCACCCCAAATTGCTGACTTGCGTGATATGCAGCCCAACATATAGTAGCGGGCTTTAAGTCTTTTGGGCCACATCTCCCCCCAAAAAGCTAACTCAATGAGATGATGCACCCTCACCCTTATAAACAATGCTTAGGCCCTCCCCACTTCCAATGTGGGACTATTCCAACAGGGCAGCCTCTTTCTCCTGCACAGATTAATTGATTCTGCATACATATATCATTTCTTCCTACTGTTCCAAACGACACAATTTGGTATTGTTGTTGGGCATGAAGAACAGTTAAAATCTGGATGTCCATTATTGTACCATGAATATGTGGAAATTTTATTTGTTGTTTCTGCTTTGCATGCCTTCTTTTATATGTAAACACAAATTTAGTTACCATTGCAACCTGAGTGCTCTTGCATGACCATCGTACGAAGTTTCTGACCCTGGAGGCTTCAGGCCATAAAATTAGCATTTGGATTTCATAAAGAAGAACCAATCCGGTGACAAGAATTTAGCACTAACTACTTCCAAATATTAGCATTGATATGGAACAGCACACAATTCTTCAGCAGTGTTTCAGCTCATGCATCAGCAGTGTTTCAGCTGATGCTTGAAATTCTTCAGCAGTGTAATAGCTCATTTCAGGTTGTAAAATTCTTTTCAGGTGAGACAACAATGACATTTACTTTGTAAATTGCCTACAGTTTGTGCTCTAATTTTGTGTAGATATTTCAGAGATCTTTTTTATATGATGCCAATTATTTTTGCTGCTGCTCTGGATAATTGCATGACTTATATCCATGTTTCCTATTTGCATTGCACTAAGAGAGTCACAGAACAGGGGTGGTATTTTGTCAGAGACAGTTTCAGAATACTATTGTATCTTGTAATCATTGTACAAATTACACGTTGTCATCTGAAAAAAAAATAGTCGGTGCACTCCATGGCATCAAAGCAGAAACAGCCTTTAGTTCCTATTTGAGACCAACATGGTCAGTTTCATCAGTCCTTGAGAGATTATCAATTTGAGACCAGCTATTTAAATAGAGCATAAATCCTTTCAGCAGCAGGAAATATAGACATGGATACCCTTTTATTCATCCTCCAATTATCACATTTCAGTTCTAAAAAGTAGAGCATGGAAGGTTCATACAACTAATCTTATACAAGAGCACTAACCCCATACAAGTAGATGCACAATAACACCCTAAAACAACAACGGTTACTTCTGCAAACTGAAAAATCAAATAGCAGCAGCACAGCGAGCTGTAAAAATATAAGGCAATAAGGAATTAAGGATTGACGATGTGATCTAACCTCAACATGCAAAATCAAGTAGGTTAGCTCGTAAATTGTGCTTGCGTATATGGTGGAAGGAAGTGATATTGACGCGGCTCAATCAGACACGGGGTTTTTCTATGACAGCGGAGAGCCCCATCATCGGATCGAGCAACGCCAATATCGCTCGATCCATCCAACCATGCAGCAATCCATGACGTCTGTACTCCGCTCTCTCCTCGAACTGATATCTCCCATCGCAAACTCTCCCTCTTTATAATTAAGATCGTCAAGTATATATATATCGACCATGAATGGATATATCTTCTAGCTGGTGATATATCGATCGATCTTGGCACATCGTGGTAGCCACACGCAGGGACAATCAGATCGATGGGCGAGATCTCTTATCATGATAGGATTGAAGGCAAGTTCTGGTGAGATCGATAGTGGGCGAGGTAAAGCGGCTTGTCTTGCCGGTGTAGCCATGGCTGATCTGCATTGGCCGGGGGGCTGCAGGAGGAGTCATGTAGCACTGGGGTGGCTCGATCGTGTGTTGGCCCCCACGATAATGTTGGCGCAAGCAAGCACTCCCTCCATTGCGTCAAAACCCTAGCTAGCTACGAGCTAATATCGATCGATATGCTTACATGGTTAGCATTAAGCAACATGCTCGCCTGCAGGCCATGGACAGCACAAGTGCGATGGCTTTCTTTTAGGGTAAGAAGAGGGAGAGGAGGAAAGAGCAGATAATTTATTTATACACACACGGGAGACCAGGAGAGTGAGTGCGCTTTGTGGAGCTAGCCTTCCGTGTTTAAAAAAATATGAGCATATCCGAAATGGCCGAACTGAAGTGAGCTGAATGATATACTGGATTTTGAGAGGCTCTTTAATCTGTCTCTCGAAGTTGATCCACTTCATTTAATTATGTTGTTAATATGAGCTTTGTGAGTCTAGTGGTTTCGCGATACGGAAAAACTAGATTAAAAAAGTCTGTTTAGTTTTCTTGTTAAATAAGTATAAACTATTTTAAATGTGATAAAGTACAACACTTAATTTTTCTTTGTTCCCTTGTGAGCAGATGTAAGATTGAGCACATCCTCCTTCCATGAGCTTTTCACATGCGCCCTTAACCATTTGTCCTCTCTTCATCCATTGGTTACTCTTACCCTCGTCCTCGCTCTCGCTCATCTGCCTTCTCCCACCACTGCCGCTCCTCCTCCCTCATCACTCCTTTTCTCATGCTCACCTCCTCTTCCTCCGAGCTTCGAAGGTGGCGAAGAAGATGCTATCATAGGAAGATCAACATAGACGTGGCTCATCGCTACAGAAGAAGCTACAAAGGACATCTTTGTGTGTGTGTGTGTGTGTGGGGGGGGGGGGGTGGGGAGCCGATCCAATATGCTTTGGTTGTTGTTTTCTGGTTGGGCGTGCCAGTGCAGCGGTCCAAGGAGTTGGGACCTACACGCGAATGAAACGGTCCGCTTTGATAACTTAACACATATAAAATATTTAGCAACATTTATATTGTTTAATTTATGCATGACGGTGGTGGTTGAATCGACATGCATGTAAATGCATGACATGCATGCGCTCATCTCAATCTCTAAGACGCTACACGATCAAACATATGGCACACCGCACACCATTGAATAAAATAGTTGAGTGAGGAATGATCAACCACCGATGTGGTTGTGTCTTGTTGCCTTTACGAAGTTGTATGGGATGGTACGATACATGGTTCAAGCGTTTAGTTGATGGGATGGGACGGTATAACTTTTATTTATGTGTTTGGTTAGTGGAATAAGTTTATATGAGATGGTACACAATGGTTTAGATTTGAGGAATATTTTCTATTCATGCTATACGACGTGGTTCGATCATTTTTAGTCGAACAAACCCATACATTTTTATTCTATTCTATTTCATCACATCCTATTTTGTTCTATTCCATTCAGCTTCATACAAACCATCGAACAAAATCTTCATCTTCGATATATGGCAGACCACCATCGAGAGCAGGAGCATCGTATAAGAGCATGTACAACAGTCTAGCTCAGCAGTCTGTAAGCATCTCTAAGCAGTGCCCTGTCAGCTAATTTATGATGTATGAAGAGAGAGCGTGCATAGATATTTGAGCCGTCTTAAGTAAGAATCGACTATACGCGAGAATTAAGAAACTTTGTATGTGAACAAATTATCTATAAAAATATGCAGCCATCTCTACCATTGTATATGCTATGTCTAGTGTTGTCGCTATGTGACATGTCAATAGTTAGAGATGGCTGCTAATCTCAACTATTGTACATGTTCAAAGTGGCACCTACTATAATGCAAACAAGTGGGCAAGCATCGTAGTTTTTTTTAAAAAAAATCGGAGCAAGCATCGGAAACCATACCCTAATTTCTTTAGATATTACCCAAATATTGTGGAGAATAATCCATCAGGCTTTCTGTCCTTTCTTTTCAACTAGCTAGCTAGCTAGTGTATTAATTCATCCCAATAGCCAGCGAGGTCTTGTTATTTAGGACGCTAGTAGCATTTTTCTTTCATACTGTATTCCTATGAACATTGAAAGCTACTAGCGTTTGTTTTAGAAAATTAATCTCAAATCTGTTTCGGACATAGAAATAATTGCAACATTTATACCATTAGATTGTGTTTGGTTCAGGGTTAAATTATGTGGATCAGCTAAACTTAACCTGGTTGAATTAGCTTATAATCTGGCTTAGCCCAATGTTCTATTTAGCAACTAATCAGGTTAATCTAATGGGTTTGACTAGATTAGTGGAGACTGATAGAGATAAATATTTTATTGATCGCACCCTTTTCCTAAATTGGCTAATCCTAGATTAGCGGGTTAATAGCATTTGTGGGATAATTAAACCCTAAATCCATCTCTTAATCCCAAACCAAACATAGTCTTAGCGTACTAGGACTCTTGTTAGTGCCATAGGAGACGATAAAAGCCCCTCGATCTATACGTGCAAAATGAATAAAAGCACAAATAGTTCAATAATCGTCATACGTTTTACAAATACGGTTAATGTGATAAAAAAAATGTTGCCTGTATACACTGTTAATACCGACATGAGGGAAAAGACCCAAACCCTTTTTTAATGTTTCAGAGGGTGAAGAATCTGTGGGAAGAGTTGGAGTACATTGAGAAACTAAAGAAGAACGAAAATGAACAATATTTGGGCCAAGAAAGAATGGCAATTATGTCTAAGGAGGACGAGAACTCAGCTATCTGCCATGTGGATGGGGCGTTAAACATGGCTAAGAATTGTGCAGGAGGAGGTTGGGTCGTGCTCAACAAGAGAGGCAAGTTTTTTTTTGCTGCAGGTACCTAGAAAAGAATCGGTTTCAGAGACCCCCAGACCATTGAGGCGTGGAGCTGCAAACAGGCGATGATGTTCGCTCTAAAGAAAGGCTTCTAGAATATTGTATTTGCTTCAGATTGCTTGAATCTGGTTTTAGAAGTGCAATCTAAAAATGACGATTGTTCATTAGATAAATCTATTATTATAGACATTAGACATCTGTTGAGAAGTAATGAGGGGTGTAAGTTAATTTATGTGCCCAGACATGAAAACTCTGTAGCTCATGTGTGTGCCAAATATGCTGTAAACTCTGATGTAGTGTTTCAATCGTGGTGCCATACACCACCGGACTTCCTTGTAAATTGCTCTTCTAATTTAATTACAAGGTTTGCTGAGTCAAAAAAAAAATCCCCACCACGAACAAGAAAAATCAGTGGTTTGAGCATATTTTGTTGGTACAAGGCAGCCAATTCATTACGTTAGTACACCTTAAAGACTTAGAATTAAGGAAGAGATGCCCTGCATGCAGGAAGCTCTCACGGGAACGACGGTGTCGGTTCGCCGCCGGCGTGGAGCCTCAGATATCTAGAGGCGCCGAATTGTGAACAGCGGCCGATAGGATTAGGGAGGCACGACGGTGCTGGCTCGCTGGCGCCGAGCAGAGCGTCGGATATCTAGATCGGCGCCGGATTTGTGAATGGCGGCCGGCGAGATTAGGGAGGCACGACGGTGATGACTCGCCGGCGCCGGCAGGGGCTCCGGCGGCTGGACCGATGCGCGATGGAGCCACGGGCGCGCGTGGTGGTCGGTCACGGGCCGGCCTACCCATTAGCGCCCTCACAGTCGGTCATGGGTAGTCCGGGTGTGGGCCCGTTGGGCCCAAGAGGATTTGGACATCCGGGTTCATACATGTTCGAATAATCCGTATCGGATGGATATCATTGTTCTTCCGTATTTGGGCCTATGAAGCTTTATATCGGTATGTAAATTAATCTGATTTGTTTTACAAGCCTATCAAAACCTGCATCCAATTGGACCGGCTTGAAAATATCCATGTTGCAAAACCTTGCTATCGAGTAGTCTAAGGCATAGATAAACAATCATGAAATCATAGAGAACACAAAACGTAGGGATGAGATTCTGCTTTATTAATCTGTGATTATGATACATTTAGTCCCCACCCATGTTTATATTATTTTATTGCTTAGGTTTTAGGCTAGGTCCAATACAGATCCACCAGAGTGGTTGGCCGGCCAAGCCATGACTTTTATTATCCAAATTAATGTCCTTGGAATCCTTCCTAATCATCTCAATAATATTTTATAAATCCATGGTTGAGATATGGATGGTTGTCTGATTATATGTATTGTACTATGTTATGTTCTCCATTGCAATACATCCCGACAATTGTCCAACTATCACTGTTTTTTTTTATTTAAAGCAAAATTGTGGAACAAACAAAAACAAAATCAGCATTCCTAACAAAACTCTGTTGTATTACTCCCTCCGGTCATCATAGAGAATACCCTTTAGACAATAGATAGAATACCAATATGAGTTTATACAACAAACTTTTAGAACCTCATTAATCCTGAATCAACAATCAACAATCAAGATATATTAACAACAATCGCAACAATCCACCACGACGCTCTCATTTGATCATCATCTCTTTCCGCAACAATGAATAAGCAATGCAAATGGAAGAACACACACGGCAAGTTTACCTCGCCAAGCTAGAACAACATACAACCATCCATGCATGCCAGCACTAGGCATGCATCCTCCTCCGTCGCTTCCATATATCAGTGGCCAAGGATGGTCATGTGGGTGTCGAACGACGGCAGCTCGTCGTCGTCGTCTCCGTCTCCGTCTCCGTCGGCGTCGCCGCCGCCGACGCCCGGCGTGGACGGCATCCTCAGGCCGAGCCCGCCCTCCTCCTCCTGGTTTGAGGGGTCGCCCGGCGGCCGGCACGTCTTGTCCGTCAGCGGGTTGCACCCGAAGAAGCCGGCGATGGTGGCCGGGGCCGGCGCTTCGCCGTCCGCGCCGGCGCCAGCGCCGGCGCCGGCCGACCTGGCGATCAGCACGCACGCGAGCACCGCGGCGAGCAGCCACACGCGCGCCGGCGCCATGACAACGACCAGACTGCGCAGAACCGCAGATTTCGATCGGCAAGTGAACGCAAGCAAGTACCTTTGCCCTTGGCTGGAGCTAGAGCCTAGAGCTCGGCGAGAATGGGAGGACGAGGCGGAGCCGGAGGCGGTGGTGCTTTAAGAAGGCGGCGACGGAGTGCCGGATTTAGGCAGGCAGGTCTGCAGCTGCGGCCGTTGCGCCATGCGAGTGGCTGTGCTCCGTCTCCACGGTTACATTGCGACCGGGTGTTGAGGAGATCACCCAAGAAGAACATGTACATGCATGCATACTCCTGATCCCCCGCCGCTGTGCACCTGACGTGCGGGCCCCACTGTATATGGCCCCACATGTCACGGGCACAAAGGTAGAGGGTACCAAGTACCAACCCCTATCAGAGATGAGTACGCTAAAATGGATATGGACCATCCATGTCCATTTCCTTCGCTCTTATAATTCAGATTACTTTGTTTTTTTTATGGGACTCACTTCTCATCAGTGACTGAGACTTATTTATCTCTCTAGGGCACATAAAAGATCCAATGAATATCCACGTATGTGAGAAAATTAACTGAGAGATAAATAAGTCTCAGTCGCTTGATAACTAGCAAAGGTGTTTTTATATTGCATAGATAGTATTGTAAAAATTACTCTACTATCTATATTGGGGATAATCAATAGGTATAAGCTTTCATGTAGAAACCTGCAATATAGTGGGCCTCCGGGAAAAGGTTGGATAAAGCAAAGAAAACTCGTTATCGCAGGGAGGGAGACAAGTGCTGATTAACTCTTGTTTATCTAATATCCCTTTGTGCAGTATGTTCATGTTCCTTTTGCCTCAATCTGTTCTTAAAAATCTGGATAAAGTTAGGAGGGGTTTTTTCTGGAAAGGTAATAGTATCAAAAGGAAGTATTATCTAATCAAGTGGGAGAAGATTGCTAGATCAAAAGAGTGTGGAGGATTGGGAGTGATAAACCCAGTTATGAACATTAGTCTACTTTGTAAGTGGTGGTGGAGGTTAGATAAGAAAGAGGGCATTTGGCAGGAGTTAGTGAGAGCACAATATTTGAAAAAGAGGACTATCACAAAAGTAAAGATGAAGATAACTGATTCAACTTGTTGGAAAGATTTACTCAAGTGTAAAGAAGTTTACACCAGAAATAGGAGGTATATGGTGGGGAATGGGGGAAGTATAGATTTATTTAATGATGTTTGGTTGGGGGAAGACTCTTTGAGGAATCAGGTCCCTAACATTTATAATATTTTGTAATGAACAGAGAATGTCTGTAGCAGAGTGCAAAGAAAAAAATTGGGAATTTTTCTTCAGAAGGTGGATGGTACCAGAAGAGGAAAAAAAATTGGGGGGATATCTTAGAACAGTTAAGTAAGACTTTAATGGGAGGAGGTTCAGATATTCCTAAGTGGAGTTTGGAAAGTAAAAAGAAGTTTACGGTAAAATCAATAAATAAAAAGTTAGAAGGGTTGGAGAATGACATCTCTTTAAACTTTATCTGGAAAACTAAATTACCTTTGAAAATAATGATTTTTTTGTGGTTGCTTTTACAAAATGTGATTTTGACTAAAGAAAACTTGAGAAAAAGAAAATGGGGAGGGGATCCCAGATGTAGTTTTCGTGAAAATATTGAGACCTCAAATAACCTTTTCTTCGCTTGCTCTACAGCTAAAGAAATTTGGAGTGTGATTAGATATTGTTGTCGTGTGACTTCTAGGCTAGGAGATTTTGGGTCCTTTTTCTCTTGGATAGAAAGGATATGGCCAGTGCACAAGCGTTTACATACAACTTGCTTGGCGGCTTTGTGTTGGGCCATATGGGTGAGTAGGAATAAAACGATTTTTGATGAAAAAATGATAAAATCTCTATGGACTATTGTGCATGTTTGTTGTGCTTTGCTAGATTATTGGGCGGGGTCTCATAAGTCGGAGAAAGCAGTTAACTTGAAAGTTTGTGCACACAAACTTAAGATCTATGTTGCAGGTTTTGGTACAATGCAAAGTGCTGGCGGGCAAGACCCTGCAACACCCAGGTAGGAAGACAGGGAGGGTGTGGCCTGCTGGGTGTCTAATCAAATGGCATCGAAGAAAAAATGGAGGGTAGCAAAGTGGGACGAGGAGTTGAAGAAAATTTAATCCTTTCTCTGGATGGCAAAAGGCATCTAGTGTCAGCGCGGGTCAACTATTTTGTCAGGTATTTTGTTTTCGGAGAAAGTTTGTGTGGACTTCATTTATTTCTGTATTAGTAGACAGCTGCAGTAGACTTCTTATCCTGGTCCTAATTTTAGTTGGTGTTGGTCTGTGAGTTGCATATCCCTTGTGATTCCAGATTCTAAAAGATATGTACTTTTTGTTTCCGTTGTCTATGATAATGGAAATGGGGGTATACCCCTTCTAGGAAAAAAGAGTGGGCCTCTAGGTGGATGGTGAATTGGTGATGCACCAAGATTCGGCCTTTGATTTGCAGCCTATGCAAATTTACATTTTTCAGTTTAAAGACTACATGTTGCATATATGCTCAAATCGATTTGAAATGCCTGATGGTTATAGCAGAGGTCGGTAGTATATCGTGAGACTTAAAAAAATTGGACGCAAATTTGGAAAAAAAGAAGTAAAGCGCGGCAGTGGTACACAACTACACAACTCACAAGTGAAAGGGATGCTGCATTAGCTACATAGAAATCGTACAATTGAAGCGGAAGGTTGACGACTCATATAGTTTGTGCCATGCAGGCAAAAAAAGAACTTTAAAATGTTGAAGCTGTGCATCTGAGCGGTTATGAATTCCATTATTCCATTCACAGAATTCCATCAATCTCCCAGTTGTCATCGTCCTCATCACGAGCCCTTCTCGCAGCCTCTGCGTCTGCATCTTCCTCTTGGAACCTAGGCTCGTCCATCATCCGCCTGCAACATTTTTGGCACACCGAATTCACATGAAACACTTCAGTTGGTGTGCCTTTTAAAGCTTGCACAGAAAATAATTGGGAGCGGGATCGGTTGATCAGAAACTCGATCTGGCATATAATTCACGCTGAATTTTCATAGATTGAAAAGCCTAAGCACATAATTCTTGCTGATTTTCATAGACGGTAAAGCTTAAAGAATATATACTTAATACCATCAAAATCATGGTTGAAGGATTTAACACCAGCAAAAGTAGTAGTGTCAATGCATTGCAATTAAACGATCCAACTATGCATAAGTGCTAGCACCAAGGTAAGCAACCAATTCAATCAGTGTACGAACAAATTCATGGAAATTTCAGTTATCATTGAGGCCCAATTGGATGGACCCTTCGTGATTCATGTAAATTTGTTCCAAACTACACCAACAAATGGCACAGTTGCTAAGAACCATGACAAGGCCCAAATAACTCCCAACAGGATTGGTCTAGGACAGGATTGGTCTAGGTGTATCTAGCACTCTAACCTTATCACTCCCACAAGAGAAACACAAGCATAACCTCGAATATCTCCTAGTATCAATAGAAAAGGAGGTGCAATGAGCTGAAAGCCTGAAACTGCTGGCTGCAACTTGTTTAGCTAATGTCACAATGTCACTACACTAGATCAGGGGGCATTTCACTGGAAACTTTCCAACCAAATGCCAAAATCCTATCAAGGAATCACCACTCGTCCAAACAAACGAGCATGATGCGATGACTGTCACAGCAAATGGTTTCAGCAATCTCTAGAGAGCACGCAAGCATCATCAATCCGCAAATTACAAAGCGTCTGCATCCGTGTGCCTAACAAAACATTTTGTTTTAACCAAGAACCCATGCGTGCTTCCCCAATACATGGGCTAGCTTAGCTACCTGCAAGCTTGTCGGTCGGGGTGTTTACCTGCGGCGGTTGCGGCGGCCGGCCTCGCGGGCCTTGCGCTTGCGCTCGTCCTTCTTGCTCTCGTACCGGCGGCGGCGCTTGATCTCCTGGATCACGCCGGCCTTCATCACCTCCCGCCGGAACCGCCGGAAGATGGACTCCTCCCCCTCGTTCTCGTCCACCAGGATCTGCACATTGTACCCTTTCGTGGCCAGGGCGGCCGCCGGCGCCCGGCGGGGCACGTGGACCGCCGACGGCGGGGAGCTCCGCCCCGAGAACGGGGCAAGCGGAAGCCGGAGCAGGGTGCTCAGCAGAGAGGTTCCGGCAGGGGCGGCCATGGCTCGGGCCTCCGGTAGGCTCGTCCTAACGACGATTGCTCTCCTCTGGGATTGGAAATTTGGGTTCTTGGTCTCGGGGTTGCGAGGATGAGAGGCCGAGGAAGGAGGCCGAGGTGATGGATACTGGATAGTGAAGGCAAGGAGAGGCTTGGCTTATCCGCCCCTTATTTTTTATTATTTATTTCCGGATTTGTGGAGGGAAGTGTTCTTTTTCCTTCACACAAAATGACACAACCCTTCTTTTCTCTTTTTAAACGCAAATTTATTTTTAAAATATTCTTTAATATATGAGGTTGTGTTTTGATCTTCTCCTCCTTATTCTTTCTGCTGATTTTACTAGGAGTCAGCGATAGATTGATTGGAAAATTTGTGATAAAAAAATATGGACCGAGAACCATCGGCTTTATTTCAGTGCCTACGGTATTAATTAGGGCTTGTTTGGTTGCGGTTGCCAGGCAACGGCGGCCTTCAGGCAGAGCTCCCAGGCGTTCGATTTTGGACGCCTGGGGCTGGGATTGGTTGCCTGGCCCAGGCCTGCCTGCCAGGGCAAGAACCAAACAAGCCTAAGCTACCCCTAGGCCGTATTAGCGCAGGACGTCATGTGAAGAAGTCATAAAGTTTTTGAAGGTTAGTTCAGGTGTATAAGAAGAGATTCCAAGAGTTTTGGAAAAACAGCTTTGAGAAGTTCTAAGATGCCTGTCTCCATGTATTACCACGTTGAAGCAAAAGATGGCGGAAAGCCATAGCCAATATAGCTTAGCCCCTCGAACATTCGCTAAGATGACATGATCCATGTAAAAAATGATGCTATGGTTAACCCCCTTCAAATAGGTTACGTCGACGCACATCACAACTATGCATTGCTTTATAAATAGAGAATCAAATTCATCAACCTCCAGGATTCAGCTTGGGTGCCGCCTCATTAGAGACCCTTGGTATTAGCAGATAGCTGACTTTCTACAAGACTTGTTGCATGTAGTGATAAAACAAAGAGTACAAGTATGCGACATCCTAGGTCAATGTACTGCAAGTCTAACATAAATTGCACCTCCGGAGTTGAATAAAGCTCAGCTCTCTTCATCAACCATACAACAGTTCTCATGGGCTGAGAACCCTGAAAAGAAATACATTTATAAAGTTAAAAATAACACCTTCCCAGTTCTTCAATGATGAGTAGCAAAAAATGATTCTTGGAAATAAAATAAACAATCAAAATATTTTATTCTTAAGCACCTAGAAAAATACCACAGTAGATTTGAACTCCACAAGAAAAATGATTATGGGACAACAGATACTACCAATATACCTGTGACCAAATGGGCCAAAAGTAAGTAAAAATCACTATGTTAGGTATGTATTGTCAGTTTAGTCGCCTTGTAACTTGCCATGGCTATTATGCAACTCGTTAGTGATACTAAAGCTCAAAAGATAGTCGATCCATTTAGAATCATTAACATATAGATGCAAAGTATTCCACAAAACAGAGTTGGGAGGCAAAAAAAAGGAGAAACACCATCATATCATATATTACAACAAAATGGAAGCCATGTAGATGTTGAGTTCGATAACTATAATACTGTACTGGCTGACTTTGCAAGTACATAAGATTCGTCTGGCTATTTTGCCATTACAAGTGTGCCAGCAATATAGAACTTCAAACCAACTAAGTGGAAACTCAACCACAAAGTCTGAAATAATCTAATGTTCTGATATGTATGAAACAAACGGCATGTGCAGAACTAATACCACCAAATTAACAATATATCTCCTACAAAGAATTTTGCAATTTATACACAATTAAACAACCAAATACATGCATTAGCTCATAGTAAGAATAGGGAACTTGTGAGGAAGCAATGTGATACTTCAGTACTAACCAGTAGGTAGCTAGTTAGCTCGCTAAACTTCGCTAGTGCTTTGCTCAATGTTCTGCTGCATGGCATTCAACTTCTCAGTTACATACTCCAGCTTCATGCAACAAATCTCATTAGCAATCCTTGCACTGTAGTCACACTTCTCAAATGGACGATATTCACAGGCACTTTTTATCTCTCCGCGCAATGTTGTTTGAATTTCCTGCTCCAACCACAATACCAATGAATTCATTATGCATGATTTGTGGCACTTATTCAATGAAAATTCAATACCGAGAAAGGCAGAGGAATGCATTTGATTAAAAGCACAAGTACTGGCTAGTACGACGGAATAAATGTAACATGAAATAGAGCAAAATTTCAGATGACACCCTTAACAATCAACTCAGTTGTTGATAAATCTGGGCTTAGGATTCCATGTCAGTAGCCAACCAAACGAATAGTACACATAATCAGGAAGTGTGAAAAACAAAATGTTGCTAAAAGTCATCTTATCATAGGAATATAAGCAATTTTTTCGGCTATCGCAGGTAAATTTCAGTACATTATAGAAGGGGCAAAAGCGGAACCAATAGTCGAGGATCTACAATCTAAATGCATCTCACCAGTTGTACTAATGCTTAATGGAAACTATAATCTGAACAAGCTTATTTGCTAACAAAATTGCAGATAAATAAACACTAGCACTTCTGGCAATCCCATGGTCAGGGGCACGGGCACACAGATCTGATGGCGGTGAGGGTAAGGTGGAGTGAATCACCCACGTTGATGGCGAGCATGAACTCGCGGCAGTGGGCGCCGACGGCGTCGGTGCGGGTGCCCTGCGAGTTTCCTAGCTCCTCCATCACCGCCCCCGCCAGCTCCACCACCCGCACCACTCGCTGCACAAGCGCGCGCAGTCAAACAAGCCGCCGCGTCAAGATTCAAGAACCGAACCAAACAGGACAGGTTTAGGGGAGCGAGCTGGGCGGGTACCTTCTCGACGCTGTGGAGGCGCTGCAGGGAGCTGCTCTGGCTCTGCGGAACCATCGCCGCCGGCGAGGGGAGGGAGGGAGGCGGCCAGGCCGGGGAGTCGAGGGCTTGGAGCCTGGACGGGTCTCGGACCACTGCGGAGCGGCGGGTGTCCATCTGGAGGTGGCTAACGGGCCGAGGTGGTCCAACCCAGTTCGGGCCCAGTTGGCCTGGTTCACTATGCGAACTGCACAACATGCAACGGGCAACGGGCCGGGTTACAGCCCATACCCGGCTCGTACGGTAACCGAGCAAAACCGGACCCATTTTAGCCCATACCCGGCTCGTACGGTAACCGAGCAAAACCGGACCCATTGAGAAACAGAGGACAATTGTCACAGGGTTTTGCATAATCATGAAGATGTAAATAGGGTCTACCATGTCCTAATTTAGTCACTATAGAGATTTGGTAACGAGAAAGCTCTTCCTCCCGCTCACTAGCTAGTCCGTGATGAAAAAGAAAGAACAAACGACATCTCAGTTTGTCAGGGATGCAGCCATGCGCGGTGACAGACTGACAGGTCACATAAGCTGCCAAGAATTTAAGCGGCGAAACCTCTAACCATCTGCATCTGCAGCTGCAGCTGCGAGCGACCAAAGCGATGGATTCAAGGCGGCTACTGAATACTGACCCCTGCAGTACGGGCACCGAGCTCGCCCATGCTGCTGCCTCCCTGTTGCTACAGTTCCCGCCATCGTCAGCCATCACAGCGCCTCTATTTAGGAAGCTCGCCAGCCGCCACCGCCCGTCACCTGTTGCTTGCACCGATCGATCTCCTCGCCGGCAATGGCGCCCGGCCACTGGCGGGTCGAGGCGGTGGCGGCGGTGCTGTTGGTGGGAGGTGTTTCGTGCGCGTGGGCGGCGGCGGGGCCGCGGGTGCCGGCGGTGATCGTGTTCGGGGACTCGACGGTGGACACGGGCAACAACAACCAGGTGGCGACGCCGCTGCGCAGCGACTTCCCGCCGTACGGGCGCGACATGCCCGGCGGGGCGCGCGCGACAGGGAGGTTCGGCAACGGGCGCCTCGCGCCGGACTTCATCTCCGAGGCGCTGGGCCTGCCGCCGCTCGTGCCGGCCTACCTCGACCCGGCCTACGGCATCGCGGACTTCGCCCGCGGCGTCTGCTTCGCCTCCGCCGGCACCGGCATCGACAACGCCACCGCCGGCGTCCTGGTAACCACCACCCCCGCCACCGTTGCACTGTCCATCGGCCATCGGCCCCAGGAAAGCTTAGCTTAGCTTAGCTTAGCTTTTCTTTTCTTTCCTTTTCTTTTCTTCTTGAACGAGTGCCTGCAAAGCTTTTCGAAATGCGCAAATGCATGCGGCCATGGTCTAGCGAGCGCCATCCTCACTCGCGCGTGCGATGAAAATTTTCTGAATTTCTGTTTGCTTACGTCACGTGTTCAAGTGCATATAAGACCATATCCTACCAAGGAAAGTCCTGCCGTTTGGAAAATGTTATCGGATGGGCCGATAAAATCCCACATGTTCTCACATGTTCTCGTTAAAAAGTGGCCTAATATCCCACATGTTCTCGTTAAAAAGTGGCAGGGAGAACAGAGTGACGCATTCGACATATTCCCATGCGTACCAGTGTACTCTGTCTCTGAATTATGAGTTGGTGCAAATTTATTCCCCTCATGTGCATGCATACCCTACCATCCGATACAGTAGGACTGTTGCCGATGCTCTCTTCCCCGAAAGAAAGAGCACAGCATTGGAGGTTTGTACCTTCAATCCTTCTGCAGCAGCCGGCCTGAATAGCTTGAACCAGGGGATTTTCAGTGGCCAGATGGGGATGCTATTGGTATGGTCTGGAGGGAAAAGCGCATGGAAGATAGGTCTCGACGGTTTTATTTTGGCCCACGAGACAAATCAGTGTCACTCGACGGTTTACATAGATAGGCACCCGACGCGGCGGCCTTTTTCTATAGCGAGATGGTGACACCGGACAAGATGGGGAACAGCATTAGCAATCCAGATTGATTGAAATCAACTTCAGAAAGCTATCAATATCAATCAAAATTTTCTAACACCCGAAATAAATTGCAGGAGCACGTACTATCATTTTAGAGTTTAGACTAGCCCCGTTCTAGCGACTCCTAACAGTCCTAGCTAGGACTGCGTGACTGTCGATTAATTGTACGAAATATACCTCGGTCAGAGCCTTACCTATTGTTAAGAGCTAACTAAGCCACGGTAAAATTTCAGTAAATATCATCAATCAGTCTATGCATAAAGCTAGGAATTAAGAGAGGGTTCCTCAAGAGAGCTAGTGCTGACAAAGGTGCATGCCCTCGTGTAATAGTCCGTGATCCCGCTGTGGAAGGAGGTGGAGTACTACGAGGAGTACCAGCGGCGGCTGCGCGAGCACGCCGGCGGCGAGCGCGCCCGGGCCATCGTCGGCGACGCGCTCCACGTCGTCAGCGTCGGCACCAACGACTTCCTGGAGAACTACTTCGCGCTCATCACCGGCCGCTTCGCACAGCTCACGGTGGCGGAGTTCCAGGACCTGCTCGTCGCCGGCGCGCGCCGCTTCCTCGCGCGGCTCCACCGCCTCGGCGCGCGCCGCGTCACCTTCGCGGGGCTCGCCGCCATCGGCTGCCTCCCGCTCGAGCGCGCCGCCAACACGCTCCACGGCGGCGCCTGCGTCGAGGAGTACAACCAGGTGGCCAGGGAGTACAACGCCAAGGTGGAGGCCATGGTGCGCGGCCTCCGCGCCGAGCTCCCGGGCCTCAGGATCGCCTACATCCCCGTCTACGACAGCATGTACAGCCTCGTCACCAACCCATCCGAGTTCGGTGAGTTTTTTTTTTTTTTACAGAAATTCCTTAGAATTTACACTTTTTTCTACGAAACCGTAGTAAATTTCCCGTGTTAAAGAATGATACAATTATCTGGGCATATTATATTCTACGTGGAAAAGCCTTTCCATATCTACGTAGTTTAATTATACGGACATCTTTGGTTGCCTGTATTTGGGCCGGCAAGATCCACCTCGTGCAAAGAGCCGGTGTTTGGATAGCCGCGTGAGCTCCGGAGCCTGGTCTTGCTTATGCAAAAACACTGTGCGGGCCTGCCACTACGGAAACGACTTCAGCGACTGTTTCTCCCATGCCTGCCAACAAAGTGTTGGAGCAAGGTGCATTGCACAGTAGTAAGACACTAGGTTGGGGTGACACTTCCATGCATGGAGGAACTTTGACAGCGGCCACGAATAATCCATGCAGCAGCATCGAAGGCAATGGTGAATATTTGCAACGGCATTAACGGTGGCAGCGGATCCAGTTGCAACAGAGGTCGCAAACGTTGGATCCAGTGATGATGGGGTCAGGGAGGCCAGATCTGGTGGTGGCGGAGGGCAGGGAGGCTGGATCCGATGATGAAGGGGTCGAGGAGGCTAAGACCCGGTCGCGAGGGAGTTCAAGTAGGCCAGGTTCAATGATGGTGTGGGGGTTAGGGAGACTACATACAGGTTGAATTAAGGATGTTAATGCTAGATCCATATGGAAACATTGATGGCGTGACATATTTGTGCTGTTGAGAGGACGTACACACCAAATCTAGGGTGGCGAAGCTAAGAAGTAACCTGAGCTTGCCAGGTGGTAGACGTATGGGCAACCAAACACATGCTCGTGTAGTGCAAGGAAACTAAACACCACATCCTGCATTGTCTTATCCTGGTTTTTGAGAGGCAGGCTGTCTCAACCACCATCGATCGGCCCTATCGGCAATCAAACACACCCCATGTGTATTAGACCATTCAATCTGTTTCAAGATTTATGCTTAGCCACTACGCCCTTCATGATTGACATGCTCTTTTGTATAAATACCTGGTTTTTGAAAAAAAAAACATTTGGATACATTCTTATTCTTCCCTGCCCCTCTTCTTGTCTCCTCTCTGCCCCAGACGAGCCTTCCTCAGGATGTGGCGTTGCTTGGTTGGAATGAAGGGGAAATGGACAAAGACGAAGACAAATTAACTTGTTGTTTATTTCTTAAAAAAACCCTTGAGACTTTTATACTAAAGAGCATGTGAGAAGGGTAGGAGTTGAGCACAAATCTTGAAGAAAATATAATGGTCATATGCATACATGGATTTACTTGTATATGTGTGGAGTAGGCCATTTTTCCTCGTGGAATGAAATCCTGGCTTTTCTTGACCATCGGTCACACATCATGTGCACAGTCCCACCATCCGTCACACATCATGGTGTTTAAAGTGGTTTGAACTTATTTATTCGGTCAGTTTATCTATTTAATCCTACACACAACTAAATTCAACTCAGTCGCTCCGAACATGTTGAGTAGTCTTTTGCAAAAAAAAAACAAAAAAAGCCCCAATATTTTTTTTGCAAAAAAATCGATTTTTTCCTCTCCCTCTATTTTCCTCGATTCAAGTCGAGACGGCTACCCCCGCTATGCTCAACGAACCAACGACCATCCCCCTCCCAAGTTGCAACCACAATGGGCCCACTCCATCTGCCTATGCGCTGGCTCGAGCGGGTCTGA
The DNA here is from genome assembly GCA_036346415.1 of Raddia guianensis. NCBI lineage: Eukaryota > Viridiplantae > Streptophyta > Magnoliopsida > Poales > Poaceae > Raddia > Raddia guianensis. The sequence goes on from CM070542.1 coordinate 12,543,507, forward strand.
CTTGGTTGCGGCCAAGAAGGGGAGTTGGTTGCTGAGGGCGAGCGGCACGGGGGACAGTCAACTCGACCTAGGTCAAAACGGGAGAGGAGAGAGTTGCGGTAATTTTTTTTTACAAAAGACCATGTGAGAGGATGGGGACCAGGCGTGCATCTTGGCGGCCGAGATGAGGCTAGGGTTTTCCTCTTCAAGCGTACACGCATTTCTCATATGTGTGATACTGCGATGCATGCTCATATATATGTAAACATCAGGATTGGAGAACGTGGAGGAGGGATGCTGCGGGACGGGCAAGTTCGAGATGGGGTTCTTGTGCAACGACGAGGCGCCGGCGACGTGCGACGACGCCGACAAGTACCTCTTCTGGGACGCCTTCCACCCGACCGAGAAGGTGAATCGGATCATGGCCAAGCACACCATCGACGTTTGCTACCAACAAGGAGTCCTCTAATGCAGTGCCTCGCGGCAGTTAACGCATTGTAATTTTTGATTCTATCGATTTGTGATTTGTTAAAGTTGATTCAAACGTCAGATCGAAAGATTCAGAACGTACGTACGTACGTATCTTTCCTAGACGTGAGCCGTCCTACGTGGCGCCACGTCAGCCATGAGAGGGGGGGGGGGGGTAAATTGGACCACGTTGATAGTTCAAGGGTTCAACTAGAATTTATAAAAAAATATTATAAAAAAATTTTTCTTAGAAAACATATGCAGTTAAAAATCCTAAAATCTAATTTAGTCTTAGCAAATTCTTAGAAAATTCGTTTTAGCACGGAAAAATATTTTTTCTAAAATCATGCTCTATCTTCCGAGGCCTAGTTAGGAGTTATCTAGATCTTTTTATGAAGGAAAGGAAACTCACAAAAACAATAGGACTAGTATATTGCTGTTAATTTTACGGTGCTTGCGGGTAATAGTTTGTCGTGAAACACGTCGTTAGCGTTGGATCTTCTCCCTCTCACGGCAAGTACAAGAACATAAGTACAATGTAGACAAGACACGATGTAGATGGAGCCTCTTTCTTTATATTGTATTAATAGGTCTGATGTACAAAGAGGGTAGATAGCTCCATCTTATATATATAGTCGGTAAGAGCCCGCTTGTAATAGGACTAGGAGTCCTTGTTTTTCAACAATAGTGACCATGATTTCCTGTGATCCAGCGGTTCATAAAAGAAAGAAAGTACTGTAATGTAGGATTGCAGGGAATGTACCAAGCTGAAAAAGGAATTAATGGGAGGGGTAATTTGACGTGAGAGTAGCTGGGCCTCTATCTATCTATTTGTCGTGTTGGAAAGAAGAGCCCAAATTAGCGTTAATCAATGGATCCGCCGTGCACCAATCAGGTGCAGTGCCCACCACCCCCATCATGCTCCTCTGCGTCATCCATCCATATATCCACGACTTACTGAGTCATTGGTACATGCTGTTAGACTATGTGCACCAGATAGTGCATACTCATTTTGCACGGCCCCATTTGCACATCCATATCCACGCCTCCCTCTGTATATCCACATCCACGACCTACTGCACTATCTACAGGACCGTGTAAAATGCACATGCACGTCCATATGTACTGACTGCTGCACATGGTCTTATAGCAGATTTTATGGACAGGCATGCATTGTTCGTTTTGTAATCAACAAGCTAATGTATTAATCAAGATCGAGATGCATGGGATCAATAGTGATGTGCTGTGTTTAATTTGTCGATAGATGGTTGAGATGATGCATGGTAAGTGCCAAGTGCGTGTGCATGCATGGGTGCATGGCTGCTGGTTGGCCAATAACAATGCAAGTAGCTAGCTAGCAAGGGGATGGGCAAAGAGAGAGATTCGTTCATGGCAGATCGATCGAGCTCTTGTCGTCGTTGGCCATTGCGCACGGTTTTTCACAACGGGGTATCCCCGAATTTCATTACTTGGTAACGAAATTACAAAACGTTCACCTCCACCGTTTAGCAACATCCACGACTACTAACAGTTACTGCTTTCATCAGGTATATACAGGTAGCACCCAGGGCCGGCAGCCTGACCAGCAACAAAACAACACCCACCGCATACATCCTACCTCAACATAGACAAAGAGCTACTACTGAACAACCAAGGGAATAGGAGACTCGCATTACAGAAAACCATCAGGGGGAGCTTAAAAGAACGTCTACATCATCTCATCAGCATGGAGCTTTTTCAGCTGGCATTGATCGGTGTAGGCTGAGGATTTTCTTCAAGTTTTCCCGCTTGCACAGGGACAACGGCATCTCCTCCTCGGCTCCTCCGGCTTGCACTTCTCCTTGTGCATGGAACTCCAGGGCCGCCTTCTTGAGAATTTCTGCGCCCTCCATCAGCGCTACTTGATCTTCAGACTGCTGCAAACCTGTCCAGTATTCAATGAATGAACAGGCCAAACAGACAACCTCAGTAGGAGATCTCACTCTTTTGTTCTCAAAACACACATCATTTCTTGTTTTCCAAATAGCCCAACAGGTGACTGCTAGGCCCACCATATGAATTTTTTTACCATTTGTTATGTAATTATTGGCCCACACCTAAAATTGCTCAAAGGAACTAGGTCTACAAAAAGCACCAAAGACATGCGCAATCAAGCTCCAGACATATCTTGCAAACGAGCATTCAAAGAATAAGTGATTAACTGTTTCATCCTGGGGACAGAAGACACTTGTTGGCTCCCCATGCCAATTCCTCTTTGCAAGATTGTCTTTAGTTAGAATAGCATTTTGGTCAATCAACCACATCCAAATTTTAATTTTCATGGGAATTTTGGCTTTCTAGATATATTTATAGTTTTGCCCAAAATCTAAACCACACATATGGGCATATAAAGATTTAACAGAGAATCTTTTACTCTTTTCCCAAATCCAGATTGGGAGACCCCGGTTTGTAGAGAGAGCAACAGGGGACACCATATCCCTTAGTTTTCTTACCTGATTTTGCAGAGATTCTTCCAGCCATCTCCTAAAGGATAGTTTCCAGTTATTTCTGGCCCTATCTGCCACTGTACATACTTGTTCATTACTGTCGGAGAATGGACTCCTCGATCAGGGATCCGGATGGACCCCCTGTGAGATTCGGCCGGGGGGTTTTGATCTTGAGTCCCTTGTTGATGGATTGCAGTGAATGCTAATGGAATGTTCCTTTAGAGGATGATGAATGCCGGGAGTTAGACAGGTTCCGGCCGCACCAAGGCGTAACACTCTACTCCTGTGTGTTCTTTGTTGCTATCGAATGTTTTCTTTTTTTTTTTTGCTCTCTTCTCCTTTTTGTGTGTTACAATCCGCCCTTTTGGTCTTGTTTGTTTCAGATTAAATTAAATTAAATTAAATTAAATGAAAATTTGTTAATTTTGTATAGGCCAAATGCTGTAATATTTTATAGTTATTTTTGTGGGGTTTTAAATAGTTCTTCATAGAGTTCACAAAATATTTTTTTCATAATTTTTTGAATTTTTTAAAACGTATTTCGAGTACAGTCTGCTTGTAATTTGTACAGTCTGCTTTCCTCTTAATAAAATGGCAGAGCCCTTGCCCCTTTTACTAAAAAAAAACGTATTTCGAGTGGGTCACAAATTTGCTACAGTAAAACGTAACTCAACATTAATCTAAAACAAACAAGGCCTTATCTACGGGCAGAGTTCGCTCGGATAACACAAGGGAGGCACAGCTCCCAACAGGGCCCACGTGTCATGATCATAGTCCGCGCTCTACAGTGTACAGTAACGAATACATGATGTGCTACAATGTGCAACAAGAGCTATTGCCGCCAGATCTTCCCGGGAAGCTGACGAGTCTTCATGCACTGCCCTCTGCTGGCCCCTGGGGCCTCAGACACGGGGCTGCGGGCGGCGCTAGACTCCAGGCATGTGCCTCCTCTCCTCTTCCCTCATTTAATGGAGGGAGTGGGGAGAGGAGCGGATGGGTCAAGGCGCGGCGGGGGGGGCACGAGCCAACTGCCTCTCCTTGACACCGCACACCGGGCGCCTGGCCAGCCCCTGTGCGACCCGTCTAACACGCACGGTCAAGCGCCTGACGTCCTTGGAGCGACCGCGTGTGTGGAGCAGTCAGATGTGACCGCATATCTGTCCCACATTAAATGTGGGGGCGGACTCCGCACCGGGGGAACGCACGCCGCAAGCCCAGGGCTCTCGGGGAGGGATCCCCCAAAAGCCCTGGGTCGCAGTCCCGCGGGGGCGGGACCCCAAGTGGTGCTCGGGGGAACCTTCACTTTTGGTCCCGAGTGTTGGGAAACCACCTATAGGGGAGACGCCCGGCCGGCTAGGCCAGCAGCTTCCCCTGGTGGGTCCCACATATGGACCTGGCCTAAACCCTAAGCAGTACTATATAAGAAGAGGTGGAGCACCTATTGTATACTCTGAGAAATAATAAAGAGAAACTCCATCCTATATCTCTGTGTCCTCTGTGTTCTTAATCTTTCTCTGTGATTGATTGTCCACGTTTATACCTCGGACTACACCCGGTAGCGAGGTTCCTTAACACGTTATCAGCACGCTCGCTCCATCGACGTGCCGATCAATCCGCGAGGAAGACCGATCTGCATCCACTTCTACCACGAAGGTATTGATTGGACACCGATTACCCTGTAGATCGTGATCTGTGCTTGGTTTTGGTTGCAGATCGAAAAGATTTGTGGTGTTTCCCTAGCAGATTGGAAATCTTGGCATGTTTTTCTGCAAATCGGAAGTTTTGCCGCTTGAAATTAGTAGATCGGAATTCTTGTGCATGAATTCCTTAGCAGATCGGAATTTTTCCACACAAATTCTATTAGCAATCGGAATATTGTGCAACGCATCAGGAAGATTGCATATTTTGGGGATGTTGCATCGATCTAGAAGATTGATTTGCCTTTTAGTTGTTTCTCCTGGCATCACGCGGCCGCACCATGCCTCGTGTTGGCCGCCGCATGCCTGCTTAGCGCCTCATCGGCGCACTCATGTCGTGCCCGCCGCACGCCCGCAGACCCCACCGCGCGCCGCACGCGCCCCACGAGCCAGCAAGCGCGCCGCCATGGCCCTGCCGACCAGCGCTGTGCGCCTGCACGCACGCCGCCTGCCCGCGCCTGACGCGCCGCCCGCCGTGGCCCTGCCGGCGGCGCCCGCATGCGCCGTCCCGGCAGCGCCGCGCGTGCTCCCTGCCGGTTGCACCCGCGCGTCCGCGCCGCGTCCCGCCGACGCCCGCGCCTGCCGCGCCCGTGCCGCGTCCCGCCGACGCCTCCGCCGGCGCCGCCGCCCGCCGATGCCGCCGCTGCGCCCTGCCGACGCCGCGCCTAGAACCACCCCGTGCGCGCGCTGGGCCACGCCTTGGCTTAGCTGAAGCGCGCCACGCCGCTGGCCCGTGCACCTCCGCAGCAGGCCGCCCCTGCTGGGCCTCGCCTCCACTGGGCTGTGCCCCGCATGGCCCGAGCCGCCACGGCCCGAGCCGGCCTGCCCCTCTGATCCTGTAGCTGGGCCGAAAGGCCCAAGTTGGGCGGAAAATTGGGCAGATTTGGTTAAAGGGCCTAGAAAATAGAAATTAAGCCCCGAAGAATTCTAAAAATTCCAAAAATTGCAGAAAATTCCCTGATTCTTGCAGAATCACCCGTTTGGTTTTTGAAAATTATCTGTTTTCAAACCCGTAAAAGACTACGTGCAGCCTTGCTAGCAGCAGGTCGTACGCTGGACCGAAAGGTCCAGATTAAGCGGAAATTTTCAAAAGAAATTGCAAAAGGCCACGAAATTTGTGAATTTGCTCTAAAGTTGCAGAAATTGCAGAAAACCCTTTTGATTCTTGCAGAATCACCCGAGATTTGAATTTTGGCATGTTTTGCAACTCGGGGATTTAAATTTGGCACCCCTGTTTCCAGAAGAATGAAAAATGCATTAAAATCCCTTAGAAGCTTGGAAATTACTAGAAGTTTTTCCGATGTCTTCCGAGATTTTCAAATGTATTGGAAACTTAATCTTCGGCCTTTAGCATATTGGGAACTTGAAGTAAGTACCCGACTTTGAATTTGAAGCATTATTTAATTCTGTAATTATTTATGTGCAATCCTTGTGTGCATTTGCCATTATAATTATCAGTAATTATTTATGCCTGTGAATTGGTAATGGCATACTAGAATATATATTACTGGAATACATGAGAATTAATTATGTCACGCACCACATTTAATTAGATTACATGATGTAGTCTTATGAATTAATCCTGAAGTATATATGTCGAGTATAAAATAAAATAAAAATTTGAGGTATTGGCATTGCATATCCAGAGCAACCTCACTTGGGCATTGGACTATAGAATTGTATCCAACCCCGAAAGGATTAGAAACCGATGTGCGGAATAACCCTGCTTTGCACTTTCTTAGGCACCCCTCTATGAACATATAGTATTGGTGTATGCATGAGCAACATACCGCACTCCAGAAGCGGTTTTGGACGCTTCCTATCCTTTCTATTATATGAGAATGGGGCATGCATGAGACTGCAAATTATGAAAAATGGTCAATCCCTCTTTTGTGACACTGAAGATCACATTCGAGGAGTAATCTCCACTCTCCCCTAAGTATAACTCTAAGTGCCTGCAACTTTGTTGTATAGTCATGGAGAAGCTACTAGGGGGAGAAAGCCCCAAACTTTAAAGAAGGGCATGAATGGAAGAATAAGAATAATTGACCTATGAAAAGAAAGTCCATTGCTTAAGAATGATAACACAAAGAGAAGTCGCATCTTATTTCCAACATTAAAAGGGCAGAACCCTCTAGGCATAATGTCGGAAAATTATGTGGCATTTGGGAGATTGGTCTATGATTTGCCATGATTATGCATTCAATTATGGCTGATCGATCAAAAGAAGAAAGAAAAGTAATGGCAGAAGCTTAATTTGCCATTGTTGATGAGAACTCCGACAGAGACCTCCCGAAATCTCCCCCTTGTTCTATTTGTAATCGCACATGAAGTGCATAGAGAAACGAAGATCTCGACATATATCATTAAAACTTGAATAACCGCATCGGCCCTGTTGCGCCGCTGCTCGATTACATCTGTGTGGTTGACTATGGGGACTGCCCTTTTAGCGATAGAAGCATCTGGGCGCAGCCCCTATTGTTAATTGTGCCCCTGTACCATTGCATCGTCCATGCCCTGAGTCAATGTCAGAACCCGGTCTAATTGACCGAATCCTAATTGTGCATACAGTACTAGTCCCAGAAGATCATGGCTAGCACACACAATTTAACAACAATAATGGTACATTGCCTTCGAGTTACATTATTACAACATAGGGGACTAAGCGCCCCACAGAAGTCACTGACTTAATACATCAAGCACGCACGCAGTTAAGATACAGCGTTACACACACACGGTAACGCAGGAGCCTAACATGGCACGATTTATTCTAGCGACTAGACTATTCCACAGCGGCGGCAGGCGGACACAACCCTACTCTTCGTCCTCGAAGTCCTCCTCCTCCTCGAAGTCCGGTCCTCCTCGGATGGCGAGTCGAGGGCGCTTCTCATTGTTGAAAATTTTGGAAGAGGGAAGGAGAAATAGGAGTGAGTACAAAGGTACTCGAGAAGTCGAGGATATATCTTGATGGGGTTTAGTACAAATGGATGGCTTGGGCGATTTTATGAAATTGCGCTTATTAGCCTAGTTTTGACAAAGCGATTTAGAAACATTGAATCTCCATATTTTCTTTGGGCTTTTCTCAAACGGTTCTCGCCACTTGGCCTCGGTGCCATAGCAAGAACAAAATCCTTTCTTCTTTTCTTTTCTCAAAACCGCTAGGTCCATTCCGCGACACTTTCCGATAGGTCGTTACCCATTTCGAATATCACCGGTGGCCCCTAGCTCAAACGAAATCCTTCTCAAACCTTACTTATCTTAAATCATTTGTTCAAAACCCTTTTCTAAATTGATTTTAAAATGAAGGAGCTACCATATAATCAGTCCTTGGCGCTCATAACCGCGAGCACGGCTATCATGATGCTTTTAACTCTGCAGAGTGGGTACGCTTTACCTCGAGAGGCTACGCACCTGACGATGTTTCGCCACAAGACCATCAACCACGAGGGCCAACGATCGGGCCCGCCCCATACCGGGCTCGAGGTCGCATCAGAATGGCTCGATTCATAGGATTATAGGATGAGCAGTCCTTAGACTAGGGGAGAATTTATATTTTAGCCCGATTTTCAAACCGGTGCCATACTGCACCAACTGACAAAATATCTCCCTAGTCGGAAAGATTTTGGGATAAGAGGAAAATCATTTCCTATTAAGCATCACCCTTGATGCGCTATCTTTAAATCATCTTTTCCCAAACATTTCTCAACAATATTCTCAGTTCACACAAATGATTGAATCATTCCGCATAAATAGTTTTAAGCATTTATCCTACCTCAACAAGGTATTTAAATAAGAGCAATTCATATTTTAGCCTTAGGTTTGATCCTAACATATCTCTTACCTTTCTAATTGGCATAATAACTAATTCTAGCAAATACGGCATTTATCTTTTAAACTAGCATGCATATTTTCAAGTCTAATAAACATTTTCTAAATAACCGAAAATGGCTTCATAATATGATCAAAGGGGGACTTGCCTTGGTCGATGATCGGGTAGGAGCAACCAAGCACGATGGACGGGTCTAACCACGCGGACAACACATACAACATAATATAAACATCCATCAAACAGGGAAACATTTATATATGATTTTTGTTTTAAAAATCATGCACGAAATAAATATGCATGGAAATGTGATGCATGCACAACTATTTTATATTTTTATATTTTTATTAAATCAAGTGTATGCATCCAAATAATATATTTGTTATTTTCTAAGGTTTTTGAAAATCATTCATTATTTGCTAGTTAATGAAAAATGATTAGCTTAATTTTTATTTTTATAGGTATTAATATTAATAGAGAGTTATTAAATTTTTGGATTATATTTATGTGTGCACTTTGAACTCTGGAAAGCGTATTTTGATCGAATACGTTTCCATTTATCAGAGCCACACACCCTACACAGGCTAGCACTAATCTCAAAGCACTTCTTCTTCTACCTCTAGCTAGCCATATGCATGCACACAAGACGACAAAGACACACGCCATTGAGCTAATCGAGCTCGGCTGGCCATTGTGGCGACCTCCGTTCGCCAAACCGATCGCAAAATGGATTCTCTCGACTCAGCGCCTCCAAAGGACCCTATAGTCGCTGATCCGCCGTCGCGACGCATTTAACGTATTTTTATACATAGCTACAAGACACGTTCTAACTAGCTCGCATGGCTTCCATGAGAGCTCTAGCTCGACATGGCACACGCAGGAAGACTACGGCCTCCCGGATCATCTTCCCAAGCTCAAGCGCACCTAGAGATGAGCGAAGCTTACCAAAGCGACGCATTTAACCGAAATGGCAGACTTCTTTTTAACTTGGTGGTTCTTGGGTTCCTTCGACATCTGCGGTATGGAGGATGAGAGAAGCGAGTGAGAAAGCGACGAAGAAATGGCGAAGGCGAGGAATAGAGCAGAGCTTACCGAGGAGAAGCACGGCAGGCCTTTGGATAAGGAGAAGCAGAACACGAGCTTTATAGTGAGAAGAGCACGGCCATTGTCGGACTTTACTCCGACGGGTGGCACAATACATGGAGGCATCGAAGACAGTGCTATTGCACACAACAATGCAGCAACACGACGGCGAAGTCAGGTGCTTAGCGTGGCGTGGCGGCGAGAGGAAGTCGTGGCGTGGTCTAGATGCCGACGACGACGCGGGGTTGCAGAGAGTAACTCATAGCGGCAATTTGAGCTACTGGCGATAAACTTGCGGTGCGAGAGGAGAGAAGAGAGCAGAGAGAAAAGGTGAGAGAGAGAGAAGTTTTCTAATTTTTCCAATTTTGTTTTTTTCTTTCTTCTTTCTAAATAATTATTCAAAGGTCAAATATTAAATAGGTTTTGACAAATTCACATGGGTTTGAAAGCTTCTAAATGCACCCATTGAAATATTTATACCTTTAAAAATTAATGACCCAACCCATTTTCAAAACGGTTACATGCAATGATAATGCCATGATGTTTTTCAACACTTAAATAGTTTAATACTTTAATTATGCATTTTAATGAAATTATTAACGTGCCAAATTTGGTTTTGAAAATTGGGATGTTACAAACCTTCCCCCCTTAAGGAGAATCTCGTCCCCGAGATTCGGATTCTTCGGGAAATAACTCCGGGAACTCGGCGCGAAGATCCTCTTCACGCTCCCAAGTGGCTTCTGCCTCAGAGTGGTTACTCCACTGAACACGGCAAAACCGAAACATTTTTCTCCGGGTTTTTCGCATAGCCACATCCAAAATCTTGACCGGATATTCTTTAAGTGTCAAATCAGGCTGCAGATCTGCTTTGACCAAGGGCAACTGCTCCTCGGGCACACGGAGACATTTCTTTAATTGAGAGACATGGAACACATTGTGCACATCGGATGATCTCAGCGATTCAAATGGTATGCCACCTCACCCCTTCGGGCTAAAATTTGGAAAGGACCAATATATCTTGGAGCTAACTTTCCACTCACACGGAATCTGCGCATGCCTTTCAGAGGAGAAACCCGCAGATACACGAAATCACCCTTGGCAAATTTTAGATCACGCCGGCGATTGTCAAGATAACTTTTTCGCTTAGACTGGTGCCTTGACCTTTCTTGGATTAACTTCACTTGCTTTTCGCCTCTTGCAAGATATCCAAACCAAATACCTTTGTCTCACCAGTTTCTTGCCAAGACTGAGGTGTACGACACTTTCTTCCATACAATGCTTCATAGGGTGTCATTTGGATGCTTGATCGGTGACCGTTATTGTAAGAAAACTCAAGATATGGCAATTGCTTATCCACTTGTGGGGTTGGCTAGGCACTTGCCCTCAACATATCCTCAAGTATTTGGTTAACTCTTTCAGTCTGGCCAAAAGTCTGAGGGTGATAGGCAGTACTGAAATTCAGATGGGTACCAAGCGACTCATGGAGCTTGTCCCAGAATTTGGAGGTGAATTGGGTACCTCGGTCAGAGACAATCTTCTTTGGCACCCCATGTAGACAGACTATCTTGCTCATGTACAGCTCGGCCAACTTGCCTCCGGTGTAGGTGGTTCGGACAGGGATGAAGTGTGCAACTTTAGTGAGACGATCGACGATTACCCAGATGGAGTCATAGCCGGATTGAGTTTTAGGTAACCCGACAATGAAGTCCATCCCCACTTCTTCCCACTTCCATTCAGAATCTTGAGCGGTTTAACAACAGACCAAAGAGCCTTTGATGCTCGGCCTTCACTCTTTGGCAGATGTCGCAGAGAACGACATACTCGGCAATATCTCTTTTCATTCCAGTCCACCAATAAGTGGTTTTCAGATCAGCATACATCTTGGTACTTCCAGGATGGATAGAAATTGGGTTTTCATGGGCTTCTTTTATGATGACTTCTTTAAGAGATTTATTGTTTGGTACGAAGATTCTCTTTTTAAACCAGAGTACTCCTTCTTCATCCATGGAAAAATCTGGTGCCTTATTCTTTTTAAGCTTCGCTTTAATTTCAAGAACTTCATCATCACCTTTCTGCGCTTCTTTAATTTGATTCATTAAGGTGGGTTGTAATTCAAGCATATTTATTTGGCCTACCTCAACCATTTCCAAGTTGAGGTCGATAATTCTTTGTATAACTCAAAGTTGATCTTCTTTAACCATGAGATGATTGCAATCGAACGCCGGCTTAAGGCATCGGCCACCACATTGGCCTTGCCAGATGATAATGGATTTCCACATCATAGTCCTTGATTAATTCCAACCATCTTCTTTGTCTTAGATTGAGATCAAAGTTGAGTGAATATATATTTGAGACTTTTGTGATCGGTGAATATTTCGGTTTCATTGCCAATTAAATAATGCCTCCAGTTTTTAGAGCGTGAACCACAGCGGCTAGCTCAAGATCATGAGTGGGATAATTCTGCTCATGAGGTTTGAGTTGTCTTGATGCGTAAGCAACAACTCTCCTTTCTTGCATCAGCACGCAACCTAGGCCTTGCCTAGATGCATCGCAAAATACCTCAAAATCCTTATGGACATCAGGTCAAGATTAACACCGGAGCGGAAGTTAATAGCCTTTTCAACTCTTGAAAACTAGCTTCACACTTATCATTCCACTCAAATTTATTTTCCTTTTAAGAAGATTTGTCAAAGGACGAGAGATTTTGAAAAATTTTCAATGAACCGCGGTAATATCCCGCCAATCCAAGAAAACTTCTCACTTGTTTTGAGACTTGGTTGCTTCCACTCAACAACCGCGGTGACTTTTTCGGGTCCTTCGCAACACCTCCTACCGATATCACATGACCAAGGAAAATCACTTCCTTCATCGAACTCGCACTTGCTCGAATTTTGGCATACAACCGATTTTCTCTTAACCTCTCGTAACCTTTCTAAGATGAATTTCATGCTCCTCTTCCGATTTAGAAAAATTAGAATATCATCGATGAATACCACCACAAACTTGTCCGTAAAATCCATGAACACTTTATTCATTAGATTCATGAAATATGGCGGAGCGTTGGTCAGACCAAATGACATCACCGTGAACTCATAGAGGCCATATCTTGTGGTGAAAGCTGTTTTCGGAATGTCGGTATCTTTAATCTTTATTTGGTGGTAACCAGACCTCAGGTCGATTTTTGAGAAGATACAAGCTCCTTTCATTTGATCAAACAGATCATCAATTCTGGGAAGAGGGTATTTATTCTTAATTGTTACTTCATTTAGAGATCGATAATCTATGCACATGCGAGAGATCCGTCTTTCTTTTTGATTTAAAATCGGGTGCTCCCAAGGAAACACTTGGTCGGATAAATCCTTTTTCTTGCAATTCTTCAATTTGTTTCTTCAATTCAGCCATTAGATTGGCAGATAGGCGATAAGGTCTTTGGGAGATAGGACCAGTGCCAGGAACCAGATTTATCACAAATTCAATTTCCGATCGGGGCATTCTGTAGCTCGTCAGGGAACACATCGGGAAATCCTTTACCACGCCTATGGTTTTCGGGAAGAGGCCTCCAACTTATTAAGGGTGATTAGATCGAGGGAAAGAATTTGCGATGAATTGGACCTCCGTCCAACACTATTAATTAATTTTACTGTTTTGGTGGCACGTCTATTTGACCTTTATTTTGGTTAACCAATCCATACCCGTAATCACTTCAATTCCTCTTGAGTTTATAACCACCAAGTCCGCCAAGAACTCGGTGTCTTGAATTTTAGCTTAACCCGGGGCACATCAAAGTGGATCTCATGATTTTTCCCGGATTTAATTAGCATTGATTCTTGATTGCATCGGTTTTCAACTCATGATTTTTGACAAAAGATTTGAGATGAATGAATGCGTTGCACCGTAATCGAAAAGAGCAAGAGAGTGCATCGCACTTATGAAAAACTTACCCATCACCACATTAGGATCGGCGTGGGCGTCCTCAAGATGGACGTGGTTCACACGCCCACGCCCAACAAAGCAGGAGCAGATCTTGCGGGTTGGAAGTTCCGCGACCCATCCCAAGACAGAGTCATGAGCAGCAGACTTCCTTGAGGCTCAAGATTCTTATTGGGACACGAGTGGCATAGTGACCCAACTGGCGGCAAGCAAAGCACTTTATGGTGGAGATATCTTTCTTTTGAGGAGGAGACCAGGTGCGAATCGGTGGAGGTGGTAGAGGAGCGGTCGCGATCGACCCACCGAAAGCGAGGGCGAGGAGGATGACATGCACACGATCACGAGAGCGCTTGATCTTGAAACGAGAACTTCCAGAGGAATGGCTATCCTCATGGGCCCTCTTCTTCTTTCGGGCAACTAGGCACTGGCGACGGTTTTCCTCTTGTTTAACCGCTCGGGCAAACATTTGCTTGAAAGTGGGGAATTCAGAGGAGTCAATCAAGGCACGATCTCGTGGTCCATGCCTTTCTTGAAGAAATATATCTTATCAAGATCGCTCCTCACGCCCCTTGGAACATATCGAGCCAAGAGTGTGAATTTGGTGAGGTACTCCGCAGGTCATGCTTCCTTGCACGAGGGAGTGGAATTCAATTCTTTTAGCCTCCTTAACACTATCAGGAACATAGTTCTCTTCAAATGCCTCAACGAACTCAGCCCACTCAATAGCATCGGGGTTATCATGGGCCTCACGAACGTGTCCCACCAAGCAAGAAGAACCCCAATGAGTCGATGTGTTATGAAGTGAACACTCTCAACCTCACCACATTGGAACATGATAAGCTTTTTCTCGATCTCCTTTAACCAATCCATTGCTTCAGAGAGTCGGCAGAGCCAAAGATACTTAGGGGATTGGCCCTAAGGAAGTCATTGATACGGAACGATAGGGAGGTGGAGTGGTGTATGAGCGGAGAGAGGCTGAGGCGGGAGGATGATTCCGCTCTTGAATCAAGTCGCGGATCATCCGGTGTTGCATTTGCATGATTTCTCGGGTGGTAGGTTCTTCAGAGGTGGTGGTGGAAGATGGTGGTTGGAATCGGCTTGATGTTCGAGAGAGTTTTCGTGGTGGGATGGTTGGGATCTTGGTTGGGAATTTGGTGGAAGATTTGGGGAGGAGGTGGCGGAGGAACAAGAACAGAGGAGGTCCTCCAATGAATGTTGATCCATGCGAACTGAGCGATCTTGCTCACGAGGTTGGTGCGAAGCACTTGCTTGGCTCGGGGCACTTCCATGACCTCGGCCCCGGGCTACATCCCTTCTTCCAGCCACTCGAGCAATCACCATCTGATAGGTAGGAGAGGAACGAGATAAGCATAAGGAGGAATTACGTTTTTCATCCAAAACATGGTTTTAAATATGCAATTTGGCACAATGCACATTCATATTCATAACATAACAATTTTTAGGGTACAAACAGGGGCGCAATACCACAAACTGGTACGTCAACCCAAATCACGAGCTAACTACCTACGGGTTACACGGACATACGCCGGGACGGCTAATAGGATTGGATCCACAAGGCCCACCAGGTAAGCACCAACCAGAGTAGGATGGCTACCACGGTGATCCAGAGAGGAAAATGCCTCATCTCCTCGAGGAAGAGACGGAACTCGCTCGGCTCGGCCGAGGGCGAGGACTCGGGAACGACGAGGACTTGGAGCGCGCGAGGAGGACTCGGAGAACGGCGAGGGCTCACCGAGCGGCGAGGGCTCGCAGAACGTGAGGGGAGGACTCATGGAGCGAATCTCCGACCTTCTCCTCATCGCGGCGGAGAAGCAAGCTGGCACGGCGGGACGAGGCGGCAACACCGGCAAGGCACCAGCAGCAGCAGCTGCACGGCGAAATCAGCTGGGGACGGCAACGCAGCGTAGGCGGCGAATCTGGCGGGACGGCCCTCTTAAAGAGGCGGCCGAATATTTGAAGTGGGGGACGGCGGCAAAGCGCGCAAAGCGCGACAAGACCCAAAGCAAAAAAGAAAAGAAAAGAAAAGGGTGACAACGACCCAAACAAAGGATACAGGGCTACGAGCTAGTCCCGTCGCAATCGACCAGAGACCAACTCCACGGGTCTTCCCGTCGTCATCATCATCGCGGCATCCACAGGTGGGTGCCAACCAGACGGTGGTGATCGAACCATCAACGGTATGCCTTGGAGCTCGACAAGAGTGGGAGGCGGAGCTCTCACTCCGGAAGGACCAGATCCAACTTGAGATCCTTAGGGGTGAGCTCAAGGAACACAAGGAAGATCGGCAGGATCCTTAGGCGGGGACGCGGGCTTGTCCCGACCTCCTTCTTCGCGGGCGCGAGGTCGAAGCAGCAGATGGTGGAGTCCCGAGGAAGAAGCGGCATTCCCACGGAGATCTTTGGTTCTCGCGAACCAATCGACGGATTCTTTTGCGGTGGACCTTCTCCACCAAGTGAAAAGAGTCACGCTTTTAAGTTCGCGCTCTCCTTCTTGGCTTGCTCCGGTGGCGGTTAGTGTCATAGATGAGTTCAACTCCCGCAAGGCGATGGTGTACGCGTCGTCTGTGGATTGGACGAGCTCGCAAGGTGGTACACCGTCGGTCGCTCACCCTCGGCCGTCTGAGCATGGCTGAACAACTCGTTAGGGCGAGCGAGAGGAAAGTAGCGAAGCGGGGAGACATGCAACTCACGCGTGAATGCATCATGAGTCGATGTAGAGCAAGTCCGACACGCCTTGGATGGCGTCGAGCAATTGACGCGATTAGCAGAGTAGCGGAACGGTCCACAAGTAGGCGGTGGACTCAAGAAGAAAGAAGGACGACACCACCCAAAGAAAAGGCCCTTTGCGCAAAGTAGTGGCCCCATGATACATAGGGTCATCAAACCAAGCGCCAAAGACGCAGAACAACGGTGGCGCACGAAACCTCCGTAGCTAAGTCCAAGGGCGACGCGAAAGACGGCATCTACAATTTCTAAAAGATTATCAGCAAAAATTGGATTGCGAAGATTATGAATTTATTTAACAATTATTTTCTTTATAAATTATATGGTCTCTAATTCTAGGGCTACGTCCTAAAGCGGTCGGCTCGATACCACTTTTGTCGTAACCCTGTCTAATTGATCAATCCTAATTGTGCATACAAGATTAGTCCCGTAAGATCATGGCTAGCACACACAATTTAACAACAATAATGGTACATTGCCTTCGAGTTACATTATTACAACATAGGGGACTAAGCGCCCCACAGAAGTCTGACTTAATACATCAAGCACGCACGCAGTTAAGATACTGAGCGTTACACACACGGTAACGCAGAGCCTAACATGGCACGATTTATTCTAGCAACTAGACTATTCCACAGCGAAGCGGCGGCAGCAGACACAACCCTACTCTTCGCCCTCGAAGTCCTCCTCCTCCTCGAAGTCCGGGTCCTCCTCGGATGGCGAGTCGAGGGCGCTTCTCGATGTTGAAAATTTTGGAAGAGGGAAGGAGAAATAGGAGTGAGTACAAAGGTACTCAAAGAAGTCGAGGATATATCTTGATGGGGTTTAGTACAAATGGATGGCTTGGGCGCTTTATGGAAATTGCGCTTATTAGCCTAGTTTTGACAAAGCGATTTAGAAACATTGAATCTCCATATTTTCTTTGGGCTTTTCTCAAACGGTTCTCGCCACTTGGCCTCGGTGCCATAGCAAGAACAAAATCCTTTCTTCTTTTCTTTTCTCAAAACCGCTAGGTCCATTCCATGCGACACTTTCCGATAGGTCGTTACCCATTTCGAATATCACCGGTGGCCCCTAGCTCAAACGAAATCCTTCTCAAACCTTACTTATCTTAAATCATTTGTTCAAAACCCTTTTCTAAATTGATTTTAAAATGAAGGAGCTACCATATAATCAGTCCCTTGGCGCCATAACATGAAAGCACGGCTATCATGACAGCTTTTAACTCTGCGAGTGGGTACGCTTTACCCTCGAGAGGCTACGCACCCAGACGATGTTTCGCCACAAGACCATCAACCACGAGGGCCAACGATCGGGCCCGCCCCATACCGGCTCGAGGTCGTCATCAGAATGGCTCAGTTCATAGGATTATAGGATGAGCGGTCCTTAGACTAGGGAGAATTTATATTTTAGCCCGATTTTCAAACGGTGCCATATCGCACTAACCGACAAAATATCTCCCTAGTCGGAAAGATTTTGGGATAAGAGGAAAATCATTTCCTATTAAGCATCACCCTTGATGCGCTATCTTTAAATCATCTTTTCCCAAACATTTCTCAACAATATTCTCGTTCACACAAATGATTGAATCATTCGATAAATAGTTTTAAGCATTTATCCTACCTCAACAAGGTATTTAAATAAGAGCAATTCATATTTTAGCCTTAGGTTTGATCCTAACATATCTCTTACCTTTCTAATTGGCATAATAACTAATTCTAGCAAATACGGCATTTATCTTTTAAACTAGCATGCATATTTTCAAGTCTAATAAACATTTTCTAAATAACCGAAAATGGCTTCATAATATGATCAAAGGGGACTTGCCTTGGTCGATGATTCGGTAGGAGCAACCGCCATTTATGGACGGTCTAACCACGCGGACAACACATACAACATAATATAAACATCCATCAAACAGGAAACATTTATATATGATTTTTGTTTTAAAAATCATGCACTAAATAAATATGCATGGAAATGTGATGCATGCACAACTATTTTATATTTTTATATTTTTATTAAATCAAGTGTATGCATCCAAATAATATATTTGTTATTTTCTAAGGTTTTTGAAAATCATTCATTATTTGCTAGTTAATGAAAAATGATTAGCTTAATTTTTATTTTTATAGGTATTAATATTAATAGAGAGTTATTAAATTTTTGGATTATATTTATGTGTGCACTTTGAACTCGGAAAGCGTATTTTGATCGAATACGCTTCCATTTATCGAGCCACACACCCTACACAAAGCTAGCACTAATCTCAAAGCACTTCTTCTTCTACCTCTAGCTAGCCATATGCATGCACACAAAGACGCACAAGACACACGCCATTGGAGCTAATCGAGCTCGGCTGGCCGCCGTGGCGCGACCTCCGCTCGCCAAACCGATCGCAAAATGGATTCTCTCGACTCGGCGCCTCCAAAGGACCCTATAGTGCTGATCCGCCGTCCGCGCACGACATTTAACGTATTTTTATACATAGCTACAAGACACGCTCTAACTAGCTCGCATGGCTTCCATGAGAGCTCTAGCTCGACATGGCACACGCAGGAAGACTACGGCCTCCCCGGATCATCTTCCCAAGCTCAAGCGCACCTAGAGATGAGCGAAGCTTACCAAGGCGACGATTTAACCGAAAGCGCAGCTTCTTTTTAACTTGGTGGTTCTTCGGTTCCTTCGACATCTGCGGTATGGAGGATGAGAGGAAGCGAGTGAGAAAGCGACGAAGAAATGGTCAAGGCTGTGGAATAGAGCAGAGCTTACCGAGGAGAAGCACGGCAGGCATCGGATAAGGAGAAGCAGAACACGAGCTTTATAGTGAGAAGAGCACGGCCGCGTCGGACTTTACTCCGACGGGTGGCACAATATGGAGGCATCGAAAGACAAGTGCTATTACACAACAATGCAGCAACACGACGGCGAAGTCGGGGTGCTTAGCGTGGCGTGGCGGCGAGAGGAAGTCGTGGCGTGGTCTAGAGATGCGCCGACGACGCACGCTGGGTTGCAGAGAGTAACTCGCAGTAGCGGCAATGAGCTCTGGCGATAAACTTGCGGTGCAGAGAGGAGAGAAGAGAGCAGAGAGAAAAGGTGAGAGAGAGAGAGAAGTTTTCTAATTTTTCCAATTTTGTTTTTTTCTCTTTTCTTCTTTCTAAATAATTATTCAAAGGTCAAATATTAAATAGGTTTTGACAAATTCACATGGGTTTGAAAGCTTCTAAATGCACCCATTGAAATATTTATACCTTTAAAAATTAATGACCCAACCCATTTTCAAAACGGTTACATGCAATGATAATGCCATGATGTTTTTCAACACTTAAATAGTTTAATACTTTAATTATGCATTTTAATGAAATTATTAACGTGCCAAATTTGGTTTTGAAAATTGGGATGTTACAGTCAATCATGTGCAAAGACACCGATTATGCTATTCTCGCTCGACCTGTCACGACGATATTGGCCGACAGGTTTCGGGAGCACACCCACACGTAGTGGGTGCACATTTTTGAATCGTATTTTATGAATTTGCACTCTAAATTGTGGTTGCTAGCAGACATATGAATTTTTAGCATGAATTGGAAGTTCCTGAAGAGCATATTTAAATTGAAGCTTTAGAAGAGCGCACATTAATTCTCATGACGGGTTTTGCATTTGCTCTTATTCCAGTATATATAAAGTTGCAATCAATTTATGAATTCTTTGAATCATGAATCTTGCCATTACCTGATTGCAACTTATAATCTATATAGTGCCTTTGGAGGTTATTAATACTGTTGTAGAACAACAAATAGCATTTTAAGAGAGCTCATATACCCGTATCTATCCTGAAGAATATTGTTAGTATTAATTTGAAAAATCGCTAGTAGCGATCTGTGCATAAATTGCTCACGAAGAGCCACGGGTATATTATTGGGTATTACATCAGCACTTAAGAAGCATTGTTTACCCCGAATATTTTGGAGCCTCTTAAATTTAAAAGCATCCGTGTATGTTTCATGAAGAAACAAATGAAGAGAATAGCACTGAATGCTCATGCATTATGAAGAATACCGGATGTAAGAAAAGTATTACTCGAAGTAATACCTCCAATATGAATTTGGGCTACACTATAATAGATTTAATGCACTTGTAGTGCATGCAGCCTAGAAGACTGGATTTAGAAAGCTCTTAACTCTTATCTTTTCAGTAGTATATTCTGGGTTTCCCAGTTTTTGAATGATAAGGGATTGCAAAAACAACTCACCGGGCTAAACATCATGTGAAGATTTTTTCGAATCTTAAAGATTTTGTGTGCCTGAATGTGCCACCGGAAATTAATAAACTTTGAATTATGAAGAAAATGCTAAAGTCCCTGAATATCTGGACTGCATCTAGTAGGACATTTGCTTTCCAATTCAGCCCTTAACAGGGCAGTTTTGGTACTTCATAGTGCTCAACACAGTCTCCTATATGTGGTCGAGTTTACTCTCACATAAGGAACGAAGCATTTGAAGAGAAGATCTTGTAGATCACTAGAATTAAAAAATTTTCCCTATACCATCATATGAAGTCCGCCGCAATGGACACTGCTAGTGACTTTATATTAAAGTCATTTGATGATGATTTTTGAATCAGAGCACTTTGCATTGGCATAACATGTCACCTCTTGCAGAGAGACTAGTAGTCATATGAATTGAAAAAGAATTGAATAATTAACCCGGTTAATGAGCAGAGTTGTAATTCTTGAAGAATGTGTGGAGACATGAAGTTTTACACAGAGCATCCCTCATCACTTTCAAAAAGAACATGTAGTTCTACAACATCCAACTAGTGCAGGCAAAGGGTCATCACGAATTTTCCCACTTTAAATTATATGTACCATACCGCTATTGACGAGGAATATTTTCCCATCATTAGGGGGAGAATTAGAACTCCTGAATGAGAATGCCGAGAAAATAAGCATATAGAATTCTCATGCATGACCTTTGCACTAGTAGAGAAATAGAAGTCTTGAAGATATTGAAGTATATGTGAAACTGCCACTGAATAACCATTTTTGTGATATGAAGCGAATGATTAAGTTGCATTACTATAAGTAATGCGCCAGAGAGGGTTGCAGTACCAAAGAATTGAAGGTACCCCTCAACCTGTTCAAAGACCTCCGAATGAACAGGGAGTCTGGTTCCTCCGACCCGAAGTACCTGGGGATGCCTGGGGAAAAAGGGAAAGAGGGCTTATCATGACCAAATCACTAAAAATGTCCTAAGTAGTGAAGGGGAGCCAGTTGAGACCTGGCAGCTGGAGAGAAGTCTGCTAGCGGGGCACTCCCAGTTTTGAATATTCCATGGCAGGAATAAATGCATGAATGAATCGACCAAAGTGTGTGCACACACTGGCGATAAGAACTAAACGAACTTGCTCCCGTGATGGGAAATAGCGGTGCAGAGCAAGTAGAAGTGCACGAAACACACCATGACTAAATGGCCATATGAATTGTATTATTAAGGGAACTTATGAATAGAGCAACAGCCAAAGTCGACATATATATAGGCAAGTACCGCGGTATACTAACATTTTCTCAAGAAGAGAAATGAGAATAATAAATGGTACATAGCAAGGCTGATAGCTCATCGCTTCATGAAGAAACTTATTCCCTGGTTATGGTTTTCCTTTAAATATATCTCATTATTGGCAGTACTCAACTTGAAGTTGAGAGTGAAATTTGAATTGAAGGATGTTGTTACTGAATATATGTATAAGAGACTTGGATTCGGATTTATAAATAAAGATACTTGTAGTATCACCTTCCGTACCCAAGGTAGAGCAAATAGAAACATATAGTATGAAACTCTGAAAGTCACTGTATGAATTGAAGAAGAGAATTAGAATAAGTATGCTCATACTTGAAGTATGGTAAACTAAGCACTGCTTAGACTTGCAGCTCGAGCATTTCCCTCATGGGATCCTAATGCACAAAGCGACCTATACTCAGAAGATTTTAGAAAGGTTTGGCTTTGGCAGAGTCTATTCCTGAAGAACCCCTATGATAGGGATATCTTTGCAGAAAGAAAAAGACCTCTTCCCACCTGTGGAAGAGGGGAGGAATCTCGGGCAGAAGTCCCGTACTTGAGTGCAATAGGAGCACTCATGTATCTTGCTAACAGTACACGGCCTAATGTTGCATTCGCCGTGAATACGTTGGCTTGATACAGTGCAGCGCCCACGAAGAGGCATTGGAACGGAATAAAGGTTATCTTTCGATACCTCCGAGGAAGCATTGATCTTGGCCTGTTTTACAAGAAGAACCAAGATATGAATATTGTTGGTTATGCCGATGCTGGGTACCTTTCGGACCCATATTCTGGTAAATCACAAACTGGGTATGTTTTCCTATGTGGTGGCACTGCAATGTCATGAAAGTCGTCCAAGCAGACGCTTGTGGCTACGTCCACAAACCACTCGAAAATCATTGCATTATATGAAGTATCTTGTAAATGTGCATGGTTAAGAAGAATGGTGAAACACATCCTGCAGTCATGTGAATTACCTATTGAGCAAACCCTACAATTATCTATGAAGATAATGCCGCTTATGTTGCACAAATGCAAACGGGTTATGTGAAAAGTAATCTCACTAAGCATATCGACCCCAAGTTCTTTTATGCGCATGAACCGCATAAATTGAACGAAATAAGATCCAAAGACACCAAACTCGTGAGAATTTGGTGACACTGCTCACTAAGTCATTACCTACCGCCTCCTTTGAAAGGTGTGTTAGGGCATTGAATGAGCAGCTCAAAGAAGTGTTGAATTTGGGGAGAAAATTCACACATCTAATTAAAACTTTGGCATGAAGCTAGAGTACCCAACTCGATCTAGAAGATTGAATGCAATATTGGGTGGTTTGTACTCTTTTTTTCTTGGTGAGTTTTTCCCTGAAGTTTTCTCACATAAGGTTTTTAATGAGACAAATCGTACGCACGGCAAGCGTATGCTATGTACTCTTTCTCCAATCCTTTTTTTCCACTGGGTTTTTGGATGGAGTTTTGATAAGGCATATGCATCTCGCTGGCAAGGTCCAAGGGGGAGTGTTGGGAAACCACCTATAGGGGAGACGCCCGGCCGGCTAGGCCAGCAGCTTCCCCTGGTGGGTCCCACATATGGACCTGGCCTAAACCCTAAGCAGTACTATATAAGAAGAGGTGGAGCACCTATTGTATACACAGATCTGAGAAATAATAAAGAGAAGCTCCATCCTATATCTCTGTGTCCTCTGTGTTCTTGATCTTTCTCTGTGATTGATTATCCACGTTTATACCTCGGACTACACCCGGTAGCGAGGTTCCTTAACACCGAGCACCTTGGGGGTCATGCGCTCCCCTAGCGTTTGGTCCCAAGCACTCGGGTGTTGTCCCCGAGTACTCCTCGCCACATGGCACCTGACCGAGGCTGCCCGCAGCTCGGGGAACGTGACTCATTCCATATCCTTCCTCTTTTGGAAATACATACACAGAACCAGTCTATCCCGTCTTTGGACGTTCTTCTTCCCCGTCCCACCCTCCAGCTTGCGACCCCTCCCGCTTGTTAAGCCATGCTCACCACTCGTCGCCAAATTAACCGAGTGAAGTGGGGCAGTAGCTAAGCTACATAGAGAGCATTGGACGCACATGAACCCAAACCAAATTGAGAAATCAGTGCAAACCATTCCAAAACCCATCTGACATCTAACATTTCAGGAAATGGTGAAGTTTTTTTTTTTGCTGTTCAAACATCAAATATTTCATATAGTACTTATGTTATTCTTTTCTAAACAACAACAATATGCCATGGCTTTGGGTGATCACAAAAACACTATGACCAAATGAACTTTGACTAACACAGCAAACACTCGGACACTTAGAGATTAAATTTCACATGCAAGCTTGGTATAACACAGGCAAGTTCAAAGACCAAGTGACACATCCACACAATGACACAATTTAAAGAGTGTACTTACAAGCTAACACACAACAAACTTTTATTGACGAACCTACGAAACACACCACAAACTAATACTATAACTTATCCGTTCATACAGCATAAAATAGCTCATTCAGTTTTGTTGACAAACACGACGGAAGCCTTTCTTGTGGAACCATCGTATATTTAGAAGAAAGAAAAAAGGTTGGGCAGAAAGACATATATAATTAAGAAGTACGATGAAGTTGGCAGACGTGACTCATTCCATATCCTTCCTCTTCCTGCAATACATAAATATTGTGACAAAAATGATCTAGATGGATGATGTTCAAATTAAACTTGCTTCTGTTAGCAAGAGAAGGCCATAGCATACAAAGGTGCTTCGTAGAGTAGTTGTGCTATATTTACTTAGGAAAGAATTGCCAAAAACAGACACTGAAGGTAATAAGTAGTATACTTCACTCCCAACTGCTAATAATTTCCAATAACATATGAAAGAAGGTATTGACAACTCTATCATTCATAAGCCTAATGCTTATCTTTCACTTAAACTTGAAAGCTCAAATGTTTAGTAGCCTGCAGGCTATATTACTGTTCTGGTTGGAGAAAGAGGCTGCTCTCCCAGTAGTGAAATGCCAACAAGATTAAAGTGATGAACTTGCATATTTGCAGCAATAAATATGCAACCGGCAAAAATCTATTAAGTAGGTGATAAAAGCCAGCAGCAATATTACCTTGAGAGATGGAGGAATTTGGAGAACTCACAGGGGAGGAAGGACAAGAGAAAGCTGGACTTTGCAGCGGTCAAGTCAGCGTCCGCAGTTCCAAGGCCCTCCCGCCCCTTGATATACTGATAAAATGACTCCACATTCCTGGTGTTCATGTCAATGGTGACCACCCACATCTTCTTCGTCACGTATTCGAACTCGCTGATAAGGAAGTGCACTACATGTGGCCTGTCGATGTTCACTTGAGGGAACATGAGAATGCCGCGTGGGAGGCGCTCAGGGGGGTTGTCAGACCAGAGCTCATCGGAGGTGGCCGTGCAGTCCTTCTTCCACACCTTGCTGCCTAACATGTCCTTGTTCCACACCATGCTGCCTATCGCGAGGGTGTAGCAGGTGATGGTGAAGCCAGCACCGGGTTTGAGCGCACCATAGCCAATGCCATCATTGCGGGCGACATTGACGAACTTGAGCTCACGGCTGGCGTTGATGGCGGATGCACCACGGTACAACCAGCTGAAATTGCTGCGATCGGAAGTAGAAGGGAACTTGTCCAGAGGGAACCGGAGGAAGTAGACGGTAGGGATGGGGTCTGCGAACACGTCACAGAAGAGGATGCCTCGGTAGTAGTCGATCCAGCACAGCCAGCGGTCGACGGGGATGACGGTGTTGGTCTCCCAGCAGAGAAGTTGCCTGGTATCATCAGGGTTGTCGCTGCAGAGGATGGATACACGCATGGACTTCCACTTGCCGTTGCCGCCATGTAGATCTCCCGGGCCAGCTGATGTGCTGGAGCGCAGCAAGCAGATGTCAGCATAGATCTCAGAGCGGTTGGCCCTGAAAAGATTCAGCTCTGCCACTGCGAACTCTTGTTCGCCTCGGCACAAGAGGCCCATGGATCTGACCCTCAGCAGGCGCCGCTTGGCTGGGGCACCCTTCTCCTGGGGAGAAGGACGACGACAATGAGGTAGGCGGCCATCGCGGCGGGTATAATCCATGTCCGGCTCGGTGCAAGGGGGGAGCGCTTCGAGCAAGGAAGGGTTGTCGGTAGCGGAGGCGCTGTAGATGAAGAAGTCCTGTACTAGTTCTAGTTTAGGGGTCTCGACACCGACGCGAATCAAGGCGAGATGGCGGTGGCTCGCCAGGATGGCTAAGGGCGTCTGTTCCCTGGGATCTGGAAAGCCCGGCAACTGCGCGTAGAGGCGGGAGATGAGCGGGGGCTCGGCGAGGTAGAAGGCGACGCGGAAGGGGGCGCCCCAGGAGGTGGTGCCGGACGCCCTGATGGGCGCCTTGCTGTCGTCCGGGAAAGACTCATCGTCGTCCCTGCGGAAGACGAAGCGCTCCAGCATCACCCAGTTGGGGAAGGCGGCGGCGGACATGGCGACCTTCAGACAGATTGGGAAATTAGGGGGGCCCAAGGGGGAAAATTGGTAGAATGCCACCCAATTCGTTGCCAGATTGCAAAATACCACCCAATTGGTATGTCTTCTCTAAAATGCCATGAATTAGCCAATTCTATTCCCATTTGCCATTTTCCCATTTCTTTCCCTTTTCATCCCCTTTTTCACCATTTTTTAGCCAAAAAATGTTGTGAAATACCCATTTTGCCCCTGGTCATTTTGCTTGAACTGGCTTTCACATTTCTTGAACGCGCGGCCGACGGCGACTTCATGGGCGTGTCGAAAGCAGTCTGGTCGCTTGGACGGCTCGCTACTGGTCGTAATGACCTCAGCCTTCATGTGGCGTGGTTGAGGGCATACGGCATTGCCATTGCTGGCGGCAATGGCGTCTCATGAATGGTGGCCGGGCGTCGCTGCGGGGTGGTGGGCGGCGTCAAGACTGGTGGGCGCCTCAAGGCTCGTCTTGAGGAGCGGCGGCGGGTGGGTGGCGGCAAGGCTCATGCTGTTGCAAGGTTTCTCATGGCGGCGACTCAAGCTACTACTTATTGGGCAAGGGCAAAATAGGTACTTCACAACATTTCCTAGGTGGAGAAGGATGAAAAAGGGAAAGAAATGGGAAAATGGCAAATGGGAATAGAATTGGCTGATTCAGTGGCATTTTAGAGAAGACATATCAATTGGGTGGCATTTTGCAATCTGGCAACGAATTGGGTGGCATTCTGCCAATTTTCCCGGCCCAAGGGGAATCTCTGTGAGGACAAATCGGGGGAGTTCTAAGGTGAGGTGCTGTCAGGACCCGAACGGATTCAGACAAATATTCAGAGAAAAAGGTAACAGAAACGGGATGAGAAAACAGAGAAGATAGAACAGGATGAGGAAAGTAGGTAGATGAGATTCGGATTTTGAATTAAGGTCTGAATTACAGCTTACAAAACACCCGGACGCATCCGACTTATATAAAGCGTAGAGCGGTAAAAAGCTAAGAAGGCGAGAAGCGATGTGAATGCGACGAAAAGCAATTACGAGCTACAAGAATTCACGAGCTCCTCTTCACCGTTGGATGGTAGTAATCGAACCGTAAGCTTTAATCTCCACCGTTGGATCTTCTCCTTCGATAATGACTACCTCCACTACGACAATACCCCCTCTCAAGTTCGGACTTGTCCTCAAGTCCGAAAACCAGGAACACTTTCAATGAATTTAGCATCTTCCCACGAGCCTCGATCCGATGAAAGATTAAGCCATTTTATCTTCCATCAACCATCGCTCATTTCTTACGGGAATTACCCTTCTTAGCAGAATTGCCTCAGGTTCCACCTTAATGTTGCCTTGGTCATCCACCAACGGAAGCTGAGGATTAGGGATTACCTTTGGTCCAATGTGCTTCTTGAGCTGGCTGACATGAAAAACAGGGTGAAGATGACAATCATCTAGCAATAAGAGTTTGTATGCAACCTTACCCACCTTCTCCAGTACACGAAAGGGACCATAGAACTTGGAATGGAGTTTCAGGGATCTATGTATGCTCAGAGATGTATGTCTGTAGGGTTGGCATTTAAGATACACCATGTCACCCAACTGAAACTCTCTTTCTTTCCTTCTTCTATCAGCAAATTTTTTGCTTCGGTTCTGTGCCTTTTGCAAGTTCTCCCTGATAATTTGTTGTATTGCTTGTCTGTCTTGCAGCACCTCATCAATTCCACCTTGATTAGAATTCAATACAGTGTCTAATACAGGAGGAGGAGGAGTACCATATAATACTTCAAAAGGAGTCATGTCCAGTGCTGTATGATAGGATGTATTGTACCACCATTCAGCTGTAGAAAGCCACCCTTTCCACCCTTTCGGTTTGGCAAAAGCCATGCACCTTAAATAAGTTTCAAGGCATTGGTTAACCCTTTCAGTTTGCCCATCTGTTTGGGGATGATAGGAAGTACTAAAATTCATCTTAACCCCCGCTGCTTTAAAGAGTGATTGCCATAAATTGCTAGTGAAAATCCTGTTTCTATCAGTGACTATCACTTGGGGAAATCCATGCAATTTGAAAACCTGGTCCATATACTCTTGAACTACTTGTTGAACAGTGTAAGGGTGGCAAAGAGCAAGGAAATGTGCATATTTACTGAATCTGTCGACAATAACCAGAATTACATTTTTCCCTTGGGACATGGGTAAACCTTCTATGAAATCCATTGTTACTTGCGTCCAAGCTTTCTCTGGCACAGGGAGGGGTTGTAACAACCCTGGGTAAGGAACATTCTCATGTTTGTTAAGTTGACACACAGCACATTCCTGTACCTATTTTTTAACCATGGCTTTCATGCCTTGCCAATAGAAATATAGCTTTAGTCTCTTATAAGTAGCTCTGTCTCCAGAATGTCCTCCCCAGGCAGAGTCATGATATTGCTTGAAAAGTTTCCTTTTTACCCCTTCATCATCGCCAATGACAATTCTTCCCTTATACTTTAGAATGCCAGCGTGAATGGAAAATGAGGGAATTGGCACATCTGACAGGGATAGTTGAGCTATCTTCTCTTGGCATTTGATGTCTTTTTCATAGCTTTTCAACACTTCCTCCATCCAACATGGTTTTGCAGAAGTTATTGCCATAGCTTGTTCCTCATGTGCTCTTCTGGAAAGTGCATCAGCAGCCCTGTTTTCTTTTCCTTTTTTGTATTCAATAGTGTAATTGTAACCCAACAGCTTCAACAGAAGCTTGTGCTGAACTCCCTCAGTAACTCTTTGCTCATTAATATACCTAAGGCTTTGTTGATCAGTTCGAATAACCAGAGATGTACTAGCAAAGTAATGTTTCCATTTTTTTAAGGCCTCAATGATTGCTACAGCCTCTTTGTCATAAGTGGACATAGCTGCAGCTCTAGGACCCAATGCCTTGCTCATATAAGCAATAGGGTGTTGATCTTGCATTAAGACAGCACCAATCCCTTCTCCACTAGCATCTGCTTCCAATACAAAAGGTTTGGTATAATCAGGGAGATCTAACACGGGTGCTTTAGACATAGCTGATTTGAGAGTCACGAAAGCTGATTGTTGTTCTGATTGCCACTTAAAGGAGTTCTTCTTGATAGCTTCATACAAAGGTTTGCAAATGACACCATAATTCTTGACAAACCGTCTGCAATATCCAGTGATTCCCAAAAAGCCTCTGAGTTGAGTAATTTTTTCAGGAATTGGCCAGGAGAGCATATCCTTAACCTTTCCAACATCTGTCACTACCCCTTCTGGAGTGATAATATGCCCTAAATACTCTATTTGTTGCTGTCCAAATAGGCATTTACTTCTCTTGGCATACAATTGATTACTTTGCAAAACCTCCAAGACCATGGTAATGTGCTGCTTGTGATCTTCCCAGGTCTTACTATATATCAGAATATCATCAAAAAATACTAAGACAAACTTTCTCAGATATTCTTTCAATATAGTATTCATTAGAGCTTGAAATGTAGCTGGAGCATTAGTTAACCCGAAGGGCATCACCAAGTATTCGAAATGTCCTAGGAATGTGGTAAAAGCTGTCTTGTATATATCTTCCTCTCTCATTCTTATTTGATGGTAACCAGATCTCAAGTCTATTTTAGAAAAGTATTGAGCTCCATGGAGTTCATCCAATAAATCCTCTATAATAGGAATGGGGTATTTGTTTTTGACGGTGTTTGCATTTAGTTGTCTATAGTCAACACACATTCTCCAATTCCCATTCTTCTTTTCAACTAAAATAACAGGGGAAGAGAAAGGGCTTTTGCTAGGTCTAATTTCTCCTGATTGCAGCAACTGCTGAATAATTTCGGTCACCAGATTCTTTTTATAATGAGGAACCTTATAACATCTCTGATTGACTGGTGGTTTCCCTGGAAGCAAGGGTATGGAATGATCACAATTCCTGTGTGGAGGAAGGCCTAGGGGTTCCTTGAAAACCCCTGAAAATTGCTCTAGAATCTGGTCTATGTCAGGAGCAGATTTTGATCTGGCTTCTTCCTTAGTATTTATCAAGCTGAAAACTGCTCCTACTACCCCTTTTGCCAACATTTTGTTTAACTTCTCAGTAGTGATTAAGCAATGCTTATCCTGCAGAGTTTCATCTTTCAAAATTACCTCCTGTTGATTGGAATCCCTCAGGGATAGGACCCTGGTCTTCAAATTAATGCTGACTGGACTATACTCGTAGAGCCAATCTGCTCCCAATATAATATCATAACCCTTCAGTTCCAAGAGTCGAAAATTGTTGCAAATGAGTGTCCTTGTATGCAGTAATGACAGTCTATAAATTCTGCACAACTAAATAGCTTTTGCCCATTGGCTACCTGAACAGCCATTCTATCACAGGGTCGAACTTTCAATTTGGCCTTTTTAACAAAAGTTGGATCCATGAAGTTGGTACTACTACCACTATCCACCAAAGCTGTTCCCCAAATTTTACCAACTTTAATCTTGAGGATAAAGGTGTGTTTCTCCATTCCATTGCCATGCACAGCCTGCAATGATAATTGCAAAATTTCCTCTTCCTCATTAATATCTGTTTGATTAGCCTCTTTTTCTTCTTCTTCCTGGCTTTCAAGACTCCCAGTCTCCTCAATTTCCACTACCTCCAAAGCCTTGAGTTGTTGGTTCATCTTGCAACTTAGTTTATGCCCAGGAACCCATTTTTCCCCACACTTATAACACTTATCATTGCCTTCTCTTCTTCTGTTATCAGTAGTGAATTTGGGAGCATTAAATTTGTCTTCTCCAGAATTTTCTTTGGTGGTTGAAGTACCCACCTCATTGCTCTTAGCCCTGAAAGTGTATCCACTATTACTAGTATAGCTCCTTTTATAGGCTGTAGAACCTTCCAAATTCCTAGAGATCCAATATGCCACTGCTAGATTCTTTGGTTTTAGCAAATGAGTTAAGCTCCTCAAGGAATCCTGCAACCCTAAAATAAAGCTCTTCATGAAATATGTTTCTGTCAACTCAGGATTCCCTCTTTTAACCAAACCCATGGCACTTTCAAACTTGTCAATGTAATCAGAAACTGATTTGACATGCTTAACTGAATGAAAGGATGAAATGACATCGCAATCTGTCTTTTGACTAAACCTATTCACCAACATATCACTCAACTGCTCCCATGTTATGACATCAGTCTGGACACCATGGCTCTCCAACCACTCCTCTGCTCTACCAACAAAGTATATGGTGGCAATGGCTACCCATTGTTCCTGAGTAACTTGAGTTAACTTGAAGAATTTCTCAGCTTTCTTAATCCAGTACTCAACTTGGTCTCCATTGAACTCAGGGAAAGATAAATTAGGCCCTCTTGCCCAATTCTTTGATGCCTGCTCGATACCCCTGTTTCTCTCCATACCTCTCTCTTCTTGCCATGTATCCTCAGGAATTCTTGCCAAACTCCCTGATGCCTGAAGGTTATTCCTTGGTCTGTTAGGATGTTCCAGTAGAGGTGGGGAAAGATTGCTTAACAACACTGGAGAAGATCGATTTTGATGTAGACCACTGCCCCCTGGAGTATCAAAACTAGCGTGTGATGACCTGAGATTTGGGGTATGGCCAGTAAGAATTTCCTCTCTTCCCATAGCCCGTGAGTTTTGATCGGCAAGATCCCCAGTTGGCCCACTGTTGTTCTGAATAATAGCCTTCACCGCCTCCAGTAAAACATCCATCTTCTGATTGAGCTCTTCGTTGAACTTTTCTTGCTCTGTTCGAGCCACTTGAAAGCCTTCCATTTCTTGTCGAAGGGCTTCGATCTCTTCCCTCCTAGCACGTTCTGCATCTTCTTCATCACGGTTGTCTCCTCTCGTGTGTTTCGTCATCTTCTCAGTTCAAATCACGAATCAGCTCAGTGATTTTACAGAAGCACAAGGCTAATAACCCTCACTTATCGCGATCGACTGACGGGAGAACGAAGGCTCAGGCTTTATACATAGCGCTGCACTATGCAACCCGAAATCTTCCGTTCATGACCCGAAAAGACCAGAATCTGCTCTTCCCTATGGCGTTCAGGAATTTTACTAGGAACACTTGGTTCCTAACCCTTGACCGCAAGAAAACAGCAAGAATCAGCCAAGAACCGGTAGCTCTGATACCAAATTGTCAGGACCCGAACGGATTCAGACAAATATTCAGAGAAAAAGGTAACAGAAACGGGATGAGAAAACAGATAAGATAGAACAGGATGAGGAAAGTAGGTAGATGAGATTCGGATTTTGAATTAAGGTCTGAATTACAGCTTACAAAACACCCGGACGCATCCGACTTATATAAAGCAGAGAGCGGTAAAAAACTAAGAAGGCAGTAAACGACATGAGACGAAAAGCAATTACGAGTTACAGTAACTACGAGCTCCCTCTTCAGCCGTTGGATGGTAGTAATTGATATGGGTAGGCCCAACAAGGCCTAGGCCCATGAACAGTAACGCGTGAACAGTACCCGTGGGTACTGTAGCACACGGCCCCGCTGCAATTAGAGTTATAGATATTACTTTATTAGTTTCGCTTTATTAGGAAAGTTTTCTTATGGCAAGTCAAGTCTTTTCTTAGAGTTCAAGTCGATCTTTTACTTAGGAACTAAGTCAGTGCTCCCTATAAAAGGGAGGGTCATGTATCCTTTATTATCATCCAATCAAATGAAGTAAATTGAGATCTAGATCTTATAGGCGGTGGCTCCGATAACAGCCAAAGGCGTCGCCGACGATAAACGGTCGTCTCGCCTGGCCAAGGGTCGATCTCGCTATGCGTGCTTGCACGTATCAATTTGGTATCGAGCCGACGATCCTCGGATGGCGCCCGCCTTGGTACTTCGAACGGCGTGCTTCGACCCACCCGGTTCAGACTCTACTACGAAGCGGCTCAACAAAGAGCAATCCATCGGTGATCTCGTGGATCTGAAAAAGGGTGAAGGCCACGTCAACGACTATGCTCGCAAGTTCCAGCGGCTGCTTAGCCGCACACCGCGGATGAGGAGAGAAGACGAGATCGATGCCTTCATCGCGGGTCTACCGGCGACATCGGCAAGAGATGTTCGTCGTGCTCGGCCGCGTGACCTTATTGACGCCATATACTTGGCGCGTGAGGCAGAGCGCGAGGAAGAAGTCCGGATCACGAATGCGGCACCGGCCCGACAACGACCGGCGTTTAGTCGTGGGGCTGCCGAGCAAACCTGCATTAATGCGGCACGGTGAAGACGCCCATCACCAACTTGACGGCGAACCTCGACGACCTCACCATGAAGATCGAGAACCTCGTCAAGGCGCGATAAGCAAGGCGGCGGCCGCTAATTCGGGCGCAAGAGATGTCCGAAGCCGCGGTCGCAAGCTCTCACGAAGCGCGCGCCCGGATCGGAACCGACGACGACAGCGACAACACCGACGCCGACAACGACACCGAAAGCGGCGTGAGGAGAACGACGACGACGCTAACACCAACGTCGCCAACGACATCGAGCATCATGAAGATGGTCTCCATCGACATCGCCTTGCCGGTCTCCTCTCGAGATGGCTCCCAAGGCGACAAAGGTACAACAAGAACGACCTCACGGCACCGGTCCCACGCCGCCGACGCCTTCCTCCACGTCAAGCGCACCCAAGAACGACCACGACATCGCTATCACCACCAAGGACCGTGTGCATCTTTGCGGTTTAAGACGGCCACGTCGCGGCGCATGGGGACGCGCTTCGACTTCAACATCGACGTCATATGCTCGGGCGTCATCGCTTTAACCTTGAGGACAAGGTTGATTTGATGGGGGGAGTAATGATAACGACGACGCCAACACCAACGTCGTCAACGACATCGAGCATCATGAAGATGGTCCTACTGACATCGCCTTGCCGGTCTCCTCTCGAGAGATGGCTCCCAAGGCGACAAAGGTACAACAAGAACGACCTCACGGCACCGGTCCCACGCCGCCGACGCCTTCCTCCACGCTCAGCGCACCCGAACGACCACGACATCGCTATCACCACCAAGGACCGTGTGCATCTTGTCTTAAGACGGCCGTCGTCAGGCGCAGGGGGACGCGCTTCGACTTCAACATCGACGTCATATGCTCGGGCGCCATCGCTTTAACCTTGAGGACAAGGTTGATTTGATGGGGGGAGTAATGATATGGGTAGGCCCAACAAGGCCTAGGCCCATGAACAAGATCGCGTGAACAAGATGCAGTGGATCAGTAGCACACTGACCCGCCGCAATTAGAGTTATAGATATTACCTTATTAGTTTCGCTTTATTAGGAAAGTTTTCTTATGGCAAGTCAAGTCTTTTCTTAGAGTTCAAGTCGATCTTTTACTTAGGAACTAAGTCAGTGCTCCCTATAAAAGGGAAGGTCATGTATTCTTTATTATCATCCAATCAAATGAAGTAAATTGAGATCTAGATCTTATAGGCGGTGGCTCCGATAACAGCCAAAGGCGTCGCCGACGATAAACGGTCGTCTCGCCCGCGTCAAGGGCCGTATCCCCCTGTTGCGTGCTTGCACGTATCAGTAATCGAACCGGTAAGCTTTAATCTCCACCGTTGGATCTTCTCCTTCTGATAACAGCTACCTCCAGCCCTGACAGGTGCCTTACCGACGAAGAAGGAGGCGGCGGCCGGCAAGGAGAGAGGAGGCGGCGGCGGCAAAAGACCGTGTCCCTCACCGCCGGCGAGGCCGGAACAGAGCAGCAGCCAGCCACGCGCCTCCCCACGTGGCCACGGCACCGGGCCACCGGCGGCCTCTGCCTAGCAGGAGCCGAGTCCTCGACCAGAGTCGACCCCACCGAGCGCCCTCGTCCAAGCCCCCTGCCCGAGCCCCGCTCTCTCCCCGCGCGCACGAGCCGCGCCCATGGCGACGAGCAGGAGCAGCTCTGTGCGTTCACGCGAGGGGGAAGAAGAAAGGTATTCTTGCGAAAAACTCCCTGTAGGATACAGTAATTATTGTGACAGTATATGTGTCTTGGTAGATTTGCGGAAAACCCTCTGGATTGTTGGAAATTAATCTCGTTGTTAGCTGTTTTCTTTATGAGTTCATTAGCGAGATGAATTATAGTGTTGCGGCTAGGAAGCAGCACGTCTGCATGTACGTAGTTTACATTAGTTAGTTGTGTGTGCATGCGCATGCAGTAGCTAGTCGAGAGATGCGAGCGGTGCTTGCATGCGCGTGTGTGTATCTAGCCGAGTCTCGTGGTGCAGGGATGAGCTAGCTGCCGTTGTGAAGCCCGAGTCCTCCGGGCTACATGCATTAGTGGAAGCGCGTGGCTGCGAGATGTGAGACGGCAGAGTCTTCGGGAGTGCGCGCAGCAGAGGCGTGTGGGCGTGTACGCGGAGGCAGTTGCATCGTGCAGATCGTGGCTGCAGTGTGCGTGTGTATGTGTCTATTTAAACCATGTACTTGTGTTAATTTCAGGTGAGGAATATAGAAAGAGAAAAGGCACGAGGTGTGCCGCAAGTTCCTGTGTGCTCTTCTTCATGTGCTAAGCGCAAGTTCCTGTGTGTGTTTATACCAGTGAGCTGAGTGTTGTTTCTTGAGCAAGTGCGTGCTCAAAGCCTACAATTGGTATCAGAGCTGTGTTCCAATCCTGCGGCTATGGCGAGCGAGCGGCTATCAGCACTGACTCTAAACCATGCGTTATTAATCACGTAGGGTATGTACATGCGTGTACATTTTCTTTTCTTTGCATGCGTGTATACTTCCTTTTTTAAAATTCAGTGTAATTTGTTTTAGTCTTTTCTTTAAGCATATATACTTCCTCTAACATTCTGTTCTGTTCCAATTTTAAAGGCATAAAAAAGGTCCATACATTTTTTTTAGGTATATACATGCACGCATTTTTTTCAGGTATATGCATGCTTCTTTTCAGGTATATACATGCATTTATTTTTTTAAGTATATACATGCTTCTTTTCATTCAGTAAAATGAAAGCTGAATAACATGAACAAGATGTATGACGAATGGGGATCTCTATGGGAGGTTGGTACTTGAGATATATATATACAGAAGCAGCCGGCCGGGACTAACATGAACTACAATACAAGTATTTCCATATGAAAAAAAGACAGTGACATCCTTCTTATATCGGAAGAAAACTATTGATCCAATTTAACTAAATGGGTGATGAACTTCCTGACGGAAGCAACAAGATTCCATCAAAATAAAACACATCTCATGCATCCTTAGACATCTGAATCCTGGAGCAAATTTAAAAGAACAACAAATTGGACAGCAAACTCGGCCTGGGCTTTCAGACTTTCAGCAGTCGAGAACACCAGATTAAGAGGAAAGTTTGGAGCAAGATGCTGAGCAAACCCCCGATCACAAGGGACTGGGAGTACTGAATAGAGCAAACTGCCGATCTCTAACAAAGGAATGCGGATCATTTACACATTCAAAGGAACACAAGGGAAGCGGATATACAACAAACTGTCGATCTATCGCAGTTCAGCAGACCCAAAATAGGGGAAAAACTCACATCCAGGAGCAGCCAGCCGCCGATCAAAAACACATCCAAGAGCAGCAGCGGACCAGCAGTGTAGGTATCAGAGGATGCAAATCGCCCTAGAGCTCGCGCGGAGTAGTCTCGGGATGGTTGGGGATGAGACCGACGGAGCTCGCGCGGAGGAGTCTCGGGATGGTTGGTGATGAGGCCGACGGTGCTCGCGCAGAGGAGACTGATCACTGATGAATCGCGCGGTCGCTGGATCTCGGGACGCCATCTCGGGATGGTTGGGGATGAGGCCGACGGAGCTCGCGCGTAGGAGAGCCGATGAAGCGCGCGGTCGCTGGATCTCGGGACGCCGTCTCACCTCACGCCGCGAGTGACGCACCGTCGCACGATGCATTGGAGCAGGGGAGCGGGGAGGACGCCGGTGCATGGAGCCGTCTGCGCTGCGTCACCGGAGATCAAGTTGCCGCTCCACGCCAGAGATTGATTTCGGGGTGGAAGCGATTTGGGGAGGAAACGGGAGCCCCAATGTTGCAGGTTCGATGAAAGAGATGCATTTGGGTCAAAAGGAAAGTAATAAATAGGTTCAATTTGCACAGCCCACACACATATGCATGCATAAATATAAGCATGCACACACACACACAGAAGCATGCACGCACACACACGCATGCATACACTGCACACACACACATATATCAAAACCAACAATGAGCATATCAATAAAGATTTACATTTTCGGATAATAAATAAATAATTTTCAACAAACGTTATATTGTCCGAAGAATGCATGAAAGAGCATTATCTATTATTATATTAAAATAGAGGACAACCACGTTAATTTTAAAATACAATAAATTCTCATGTTAATTGGAGAAAAAAAGATCTACACCGTTAATTGTTGTGGATCCGAATTATAACGGTTTAGACTAAAAGCTATAATGATAAAACAAAAGCAATTTAAAAGGCGTTTTTAGCTTAATATTTGGTAATGCTATTTTCAGCTCGATTTCTATTTTAGATTGTAATTAAGCAAATTAAGGAATAATTAGCATAAATTAAGAAAGAACGAGAATGTATTCAGGCTATTTTTTCATATTACTCCAATGTCATCTGTTTTTGTGCTTGATTGTGCCAAATGGCAGGCCTTTTATTTATTGAAAAAATAATATAATTAAACAAAACGCTGATTAAAGAAAGGAAAATTTGATGAGAAAAGTTCGGCAGCAAGAGCATGTTGCTAGCAATTCGCAAACTAATGCTGGAAAACTAGATTAATTTAGCACGAAATGTTGGCATCTGGCTAATTAAGCTACATGCAAGTGCAAAAGACAGACGTAACATACATATACAGCCAACTAATTACTATACAAGTTATCCTTGGAAGGAAAGACAATTCCGAATCCGCTTTGTCTACGAATAAGGAAGCTATAAGTAATGCAACTATGAATCTCATGGAGAGTTCGATCCTGGCTCAGGATCCAAGTTAATGATCAATAGGTTTGGATAAAAAATTTAGGAAAGCTGTTCTCATACTGACACAATACAAGGACGGGTATATGGGAAATCTATCTCGTTTTAGTTAAAACTTTTCCTCGAATCCAACCTTTCCCTTTAAGAAATTTAACGAGACAGATAGAAGCAGGACGAAGAGCAATGACACGATGTGCACGTCGTGGTGGAAAAATTTGGGTACGTATATTTCCTGACAAACCGGTTACACTAAGACCCACGGAAACACGTATGGGCTCAGGAAAGGGATCCCCCGAATATTGGGTAGCCCTAAGAAGTTAAGCTCGTTGCTTTTAATTTTACCAGAATTGGAGCCAAGCTCTATCCATTTATTCACTAGACCCAGAAAATTAGACTTTTTTTTATTCCAAAAATCCAAAATAAGAATAATTACTCATGGCCGAAGGACTGCATGCATATATACCGACTCTTAATTGCGCACACCGCACCTCATTCAGCCACCAGCAATGCGTGTGCATGCGAGGCGGCGTGCATCTTGTTGGGAGCGCCTGCTTGTGCCGGTGGCGGCAGCAATAGCTTGCTTGCCCATGGGCGTGGCGGTACTTCTGCCTTGGCCGGCCACACTGGTGGCGGCACTCAAGCGCCATCTTTGGGTGGCGGCAGCCATACGGGGTGGCGGGACCTGGTGATATTTTTTGTAATTTCTTTTTTCAGTAGATTATTTTATTAATTTCTATTTAACTGTTGATTATTTTAGGTATTTTTCTACTCAGAAACCCATTAAGCAAATGCACTTTTCCAAATCTGATCAGAAATAAATCAACGGTAGATAAGATGGGAGCCTAGGCTCCATGGAGCCTTATGTATGTGTGTGTGTGTGTGTGTGTGTGTGTGTGTGTGTGTGAGTCCTACCATGTTTATATAAGTATTGTGCATTAAGTGTAGGAGTTGATTGAAACCTAGTTGCATGTGGTAGGTTATCCTTGATACCTACACCTAACTAGCATGTGTAGGTTCGACTTATGGCTTCTGCTTAGAAATTTCGGTAGAGATATAGGTTCATAATGCTTTTCTCAAGATGATGGAACTATGGAATGATGCACATGGAACGATGAAGATAATTTGAGACCAGGCGGGATCGTAGGATCATGATACATGCAGGAAATATTTTGGGTATGGGTAAGGACTAACCCGCCTATGTCGATTAAGGCCCGTCCGTTGTTTGGCCATTCGGTCAGCTTGACTTTGTACCAATCACGTGCCGTCTTGAATTGGGCTTCGGCGGGCTGAGATACCTCATCACCCCAAGCTTTGGATACGTGTACCGCCTCTCATGAAGGTGGTAGTTAGCTTAGGGGGCGGTTGACCCTCGGGGGCCTAAACCCTAAGGTTAGGCGGGCACGATCCAGACTTGGGCGTAGACCGAGGGAAAGGTTTGTCACCATGCATCTGCCTACAGGGGTGCATGTGACGAGTGATTTGGGTTCCTCTGCGCAGAGTGTAAAAATCGATTCAAATCGCTGAGCTTTACCAGATGTGGAGCCGCTCGACCGAGACCTTACTTCATAGTAAACAAGATGAGACAATGATATGGAATATGGATATGGATGGAAGAATCGAACTTTACTCATACATGATTGATTGTTAAAGTGATTGCGCTAGAATAAGTGCAAATACTAGATGAGAGGTAATAAACCTAACTTGAGCTAAAACTTGAAGGGTAAGGATTAACTCTTAGTAAGCAATCCACCGCAAAGAGTCAGCCAACCCACCAAATGCTTTGCATATCCTTCGAGTCGGGCTATTAACCCATAGTCGGGTAAGTCTTGCGAGTATTTCTGTACTCAGGGTTTTTGGTTGCTAACCCTATTTCAGGATATAGCATGATTGGAGATGATTGCTGCTTGGTGAGGATTGCATCGTTGGGCACGATGTGTATTCTCTTTATTTATCTTCGACGCTATCAGCAAGTCTGAACTCTACCATTAAGACTTATGATTATTTTCTCTGCAAGTATCTGAAACTCGGTTTGTAAATTAACTCTATTGTACTTTTGTTTAAATTCTGTGATGTTGTAATCATTAGACCACTTTCATGTGGATTACCTGTGTATGTTTCGATCCATTTCTGTGGATTGTGGTTTAATCAGGGTCTCTCGAGACACCTGACAGACTACCGGGCTTAGTCGATTGAGTGCGTGGCACGTCCATTGCACTTGAGTCGGTTGAGCTGGACGGTTCCGCCACAACCTTACAGTTTAAAAAAGGTTAATTTATTCCTAAAGCATATTTATTTTCAAAAAAATTGGATATTTTTATTTCTAAAGTACATATGTTGAGTTGTTATTAACATAATCGTGTTGATAATTCTAAAAATTGTAATAAAAAGAGTGCAAACAATAACTCATATTTTTCCAGGCACAGGCACCAACCAAACACTCAAACCCCATGTTTGCCTGCCCAGGCAAAAATCATCATCTTTACAGGCAAACTCCCTGGGAACATTTTCTACCAGTCAAGTCACTCAGGACTCCAACTAAACAAGCTCGTAATGCCTGATGAGACAATAACAAATGTGTCCATATAAACTAATTAATATGCAGGTAAAACAGAGCCACCCACCTATGAGTCTGAAGCATTTTCAAAAATAGGAAAGAAGCTTGCTCCAACTAAACTACAACAATTTGATACAAAAATACGTGATTACATAAAAAAAGATGGGCAGTAGAAATGCCAGCAAACAAATGGTTTCCTATCTTGGAAATGCTCACTCATCTGATAACCATAAGAACGAATACGTAAAAGACACCCAATGGTTCCTCTAACTGGTTTTAAATATTTCTAACGACTATTGTATGAGTTCATTAAATATTAGGGAAATGGGATCAATAGCTGCAAACAGTCCTCATCCCAGCATTTGATATGGAAAGATCAATATTAGTTATGTTTTTGCCATGTACAAGTAAATTCATCACCAAAGGAATAGGTCGTGATGTTTAGAAAATTAGCTTGGAGGTATCACAAAAAACTGCTATGTTATGGGGTGCACATATTGATTTGATCTTTTGCTGTAGTAAACATCAATGACGATATGAGAAACTCATTATTCCTAACCAACATCCGGGGGGAGAGATTTTAAATAGTGTCAGTGTGCCATATTCTTAGTATATCCTTCTAATAACATTGTGAAAAGTGGATCCCTCTCCAAATAACAGGGAAGGTGGTCGCCGAGGGCTAGCGGCACGGAGGACAGCAAACTCGACCTAGGTCAAAGGGGGAGAGGAGAGAGTTGCGATGATTTTTTTTTTATATAAAAGACCATGTGAGATGATAGGCACCAGGCATGCATCTTGGCGGCCGAGATGAGGCTAGGGTTTTCCTCAAGCGTACACGCATTTCTCATATGTGTGATACTGCGATGCATGCTCATATATGTAAACATCGGGATTGGAGAATGTGGAGGAGGGATGCTGCGGGACGGGCAAGTTCGAGATGGGTTTCTTGTGCAACGATGAGGCGCCGGCGACGTGCGACGACGCCTACAAGTACCTCTTCTGGGACGCCTTCCACCCGACCGAGAAGGTGAATCGGATCATGGCCAAGCACACCATCGACGTTTGCTACCAACAAGGAGTCCTCTAATGCAGTGCCTCGCGGCAGTTAACGCATTGTAATTGTTGATTTGATTCTATCGATTTGTGATTTGTTAAAGTTGATTCAAACGTCAGATCGAAAGATTCAAAACGTACGCCGTGAAAATCAATCAAAGGAATTAGAGAGGGACCTTGATTTCATCAGGTACTGATCGATCTTGATTGATCCAGAATTCCAAATAGAACTCAATTATCTACCAACATATAGTACTACATCAATGCGTACGTGGCATGCATGTAGCATGTTTACACGTCAAGATCACACTCCTAGGTTTTGATGGGCCGATCTATGCGAGCTAGGCGTGCACAGCTACGGTGGGGAGGTTGGTGCCAATGCAGGAGCGGATCTTGAAGATGTTGAGGAAGGAGGTCACCGGCGACGGCGACGGCAGCGGCGGCAGGCCTTCCCGGCGGAAGTGGTCGAAGTTCTCCAGGACGGACACGATGTAGGTGAACTCCGGCCGCCTCGACGGCTTCGCGGCCCAGCACCTCTCGATCAGGTCGTTGAGCACCGGCGGGCACGCCGGCGACAGCGGCGGCCGGGCGTTCTTCTCGCTGACGGCGTAGGCGACCTGGACGGGGGTCAT
Organism: Raddia guianensis; assembly: GCA_036346415.1. Classification (NCBI taxonomy): domain Eukaryota; kingdom Viridiplantae; phylum Streptophyta; class Magnoliopsida; order Poales; family Poaceae; genus Raddia; species Raddia guianensis. The sequence continues at coordinate 12,585,938 of CM070542.1, forward strand.
GCCCTGGAACGGCACGAGGCAGGTGGTGAGCTCCCACAGCACCACGCCGAAGCTGTACACGTCCACCTTCCGCGTGTACGGCTTCTCGGCGATCATCTCCGGCGCCATCCACCGGTACGTGCCCATCCTGCTGCCGCCCTTGCCGTCTCCGGCGCCGCCGCCGTCGGGGCACGACGTGCCGAGGTCGGCGACCATGACGCGCGTCTCGCCGTCGAGCAGCAGGTTGTGCGACTTGAGGTCGCGGTGGATGACGCCCCGCGCGTGGAGGAACTCCATGCCGCGGGCGACGTCGAGCGCGAGGCGGACGATCGTTTCCGGCGAGAGCGAGTAGGGCGCCATCCCGCGGAGGTACGTGCCCAGCGTGCCCCGCGGCATGTACTCCGAGATGACACAGAACGCCGGCGGCGCCCTGCACGCGGCGACGAGCCGCACGACGTTGGGGTGGCGCAGCCGCGACAGGAAGCCGACCTCCGAGTTGAACTGCCGCTCCACATCGCGCCGCCGCTCGTCGGCGTCGGCGCCGGCGCTGTCGCTCTCCGGGACGCGCACCACCTTCACCGCCACGGCGAGATGCTTGTAGACGCCGCGGTAGACGTTGCTGTTGGAGCCCGACGCGATCTTGTCCCCGATGAACAGCTGCGACAGATCGGCCGTCCACTCCACCGCCGCCGATGAGGTCACCTGGTCTCCGTGTGGAATCGGCGGCGCGCCATGTCGGTTCTTGCTCCTGCCCGGCGGCCGAGCCCCGAAGAAAGATGCCATCGATCGCGCGATCGGTGAAGCAATGAAGATCAAGATTCAGGAAGTAATGGACGGATTTTACGCGCGGGCGGGCGGCCTCCATGATGAGGGGAAACAATGCATATATACACATGCACCTGCCACCTGGGTCGAGTCAGAGTCGATATGAGATAGTTCGCATTCGCTTAATGAGCCTATTTTGATCACTGGCGGATCACAGTCCGGCTCCGGCCGGGCAAGGGGGGCAGCAGCCCGTGAGCCCGGGCTCACAGGGACATACAAGGAGCTAAAGTCCGGCACTTCTTGCCCTCACCCGTCTTTAGCTCCTTGCCACAAAGTCCACCATCTATGGGCCTCACCCAAGTTCGGCTTCGGCTTCACCATGGTCTAGGCTCAAGAATCTACAACCGACGCAAATAAACAAACACGTAGCACCGCTCAGCATATCATCTCGCTTATCTCAGCAAATACGATAGATATGCAACCCAAATTACGGTAACAAGTGTAAACGGCAAAACAAACTTTCAACAAAGAGTAAAAAAACTACAAAGTCACATATATTTATCACACACATGGAAGGACCTCCATATGGTCTCACACTACTAGCCTTATTCTTTTCAGCATATCGTTGCGTTGGCGTATACTATTACTGTAGCAAATTTGAAAGCCCTCAAAAAAGGTCTAAAGATTATAAAAAGATAATTTAAAAATAGTTTTATAATCTTTGGAAGGAAATCATTACAAATTATCATAACATATAGGCTACATAAAAATAACAAAATTTGCTGCATTAATACGCAACGGTGCGTAACAATAAAAAGAACAAGGACTAAATGTACCCCTCTCGCATAAACTCTTGGGGTATTTATATATACCGGCATACCAACACCACGACACAAGTCACATGACACACTAATTCCATCATTAAAGGAAAAAATTGTATATAACTAAGGAGATAATGTTATATTAATCGACTATTAAGCAAACACATCTGACTTGCTCTGTGTCCCAACGATATGGAGATCATGGAGGTCATAGGTGGATTCTTCGTATCAACAGTTATTTTCGAACAAGAATGATTTAACATGTGCCTATGGACGTACAACAGCTATATCCCTGAGCATGGAGCATGTTCATGTCTAGGGGCCATGGATGCTCATGTTTGGACATGGTGCAAGCCTGTGACAACATGGTAACACTTAAGTGGGCAAGGCTTTGCCATCTGGTGACATGATCATCCTTGAGCATAGCTTCCAAGAGCATCCTAATGGTATTTTTAGAAACCTACATCAAGGGGTATTTATGTAAATATTTTAGCCAATCATCGATAATGGGAGGGGAGAGTATCACTAAGGTAAATTCTTCCATAGGGTCTCGTAGTTAAGATTCTTTCCATGTACTTCCAACTCTCGTTCATCTTCCATTGCCAAACATGCTAAAAGGAGATTAATCATAGGTCTAACGTAAAGTACATGCTGACGACCTGATACCGCTAGGGCCACAGGCGGTTTGTCAGATGTTGTGACAATTGATGAGTGATGATTATGTCCTCAATAGTGAAAGGGTGGGAGTGAGGCATTTGTGGCTAGGATTTGTGTCTTGGAGGAGCCGTTGTAGGCTCCATGCAAATACAAATTGTCATAGAGCAATCACACAAAAAAGATGTGAAAAGTCAAAATCTTGTGGGTTGTTTGGCTCCGGATCCATGCCGGTTCTCAACTTCCCTGTGGTGATCGATGTTATTAAGAATCTCATGAAAGACGATGAGGGTGGTTTCATTGCCACCCACTGCCTTTCGGCAAGCCTACGGCCAAAGAGGTTTTGTCGATGCCTCACTAGTCACTGCCCTAGTCTTTTTCTAAAGAGAATGATTACAACTCAGTCATCTATCCACGCGTGCTCCTTCCATGGGTTCACCCATCGACGAGAACGCAATGAGAAACAGACAACTGGATTTGAGCAAAACCTAAAACTTATGGTGAACCCAAACACTAACCCGTCCCTCACTGCCTCCGTCGTTGCCAAGCACATTGACTGTCGTTAGATGCATCCTCGACCGGTCATGAAATTGACTAAAAAAATCCAGTCATCCGTGGCCGGTGCTTTTGCAATTTCATTGACCTTCATAGTCGCATACACGTTTACATGTCAAGCTTGAGCTCCTAGATCTTGATGGACCCAGCAGTACTAGACGTGGGCAGGTATGGAGGGCAGGTTGGTGCTCATGCAGGAGCCGAGCTTGAAGATGTTGAGGAAAGAGGCCACCGGCGACGGCGACGGCAGCAGCGGCAGGCCTTCCCGGAGGCGGTGGTCGTAGCTCTCCAGCACGGACACGATGTAGCTGAACTCCGGCCGCCTCGCCGGGTTGGCGGCCCAGCACCTCTTGATCAGGCGGTTGAGCGCCGGCGGGCACGCCGGCGACAGAGGCGGCCGGACGTTCTTGTCGCAGACGGCGTAGGCGGCCTGCACGGGGGTCATGCCCTGGAACGGCACGAGGCAGGTGGTGAGCTCCCACAGCACCACGCCGAAGCTGTACACGTCCACCTTCCGCGTGTACGGCTTCTCTGCGATCATCTCCGGCGCCATCCACCGGTAGGTGCCCATGTTGGAGCCTCCCCTGCCGTCTCCGGCGCCGGCGGCGCCGCCGTGGGGCGCCTGGAGGCAGGACGTGCCGAAGTCGGCGACCTTGACGCGCATCTCGTCGTCGAGCAGCAGGTTGTGCGACTTGAGGTCGCGGTGGATGACGCCCCGCGCGTGGAGGAACTCCATGCCGCGGGAGACGTCGAGGGCGAGGCGGAGGATCGTCGCCGGCGAGAGCGAGTAGGGGTCCCGCTTGTGCAGGTACATCCGCAGCGTGCCCTGCGGCATGTACTCTGTGATGATGCAGAACACCGGCGGCTTCTTGCAGGCGGCGACGAACTGCACGACGTTTGGGTGGCGCAGCCGCGACAGGAAGGCCACCTCCGAGTTGAACTGCTCCTCCAGGGCGCGCCGCCGCTCGCCGTCGCGCTCCGGGACGCGCACCATCTTCACCGCCACCGCGCGCTGCTTGTAGATGCCGCGGTAGATTCGGCTGTTGGAGCCCGACGCGAACTTGTTCCCGATGAAGAGCTGCGACAGGTCGGCCATCCACTCCTCCCGCCGCCCGCCGCCCTCCGCCGCCGCCGAGGACGAGCTCGCCTGGTCCCCGCCGCCGGCGTCCAGCAGCATCGACCACGACTCCAGGCTGTCCCACCGCTTCTTCTCCATCACCTCCGTTTCCGAGTACGGCGGCGACCCGTACGGAATCAGCGGCGGCGGCGGCGGCGGCTGCGCGCCCTCCTGGCGCCGCCGAGCCCGGAAGCAAGAAGCCATGATCAATGTCCGGCTCTCTTCGCCTTCGCCTATCCAATGGAGGCGATGGTCACGCCGTCCACCATGACGGCGCGCGGCGGGAAGAAGCAAGGAATGCGCATACACACGCTCAAATGCTCAATGCCGTTGACGACGTGCCATGAACATGGGTTTCTATATATAGCTTGGAGGCTACTATCGTAGCAAGGAGGTTTCACTCATGGTTCTTGATTAATGGCGATCGATCGATGGATTGTTCGGGAAATTTTATCGTCGCTGCCGCGAGGACGGATGGGAGCGGGAAAGAGAAAAGGGTGGCTTCTCAAGGATGTCTCGTGAAGAAGCTAGCCGATCGATCATGAAAGTTAAGTCCAGCCATCCGGACGGCGGCCATGCGTTTTTACCTTCAACTTGCTGTTCAGTTTATATCTTTCTTTTTTCTTGTAAGTAAGGAGATCCATGAACCGGTAATGTCTTTTATAGATTTTTCCTTCGCACTTCAACCACCACGTCAGGCCAATTGGGTTTTAAGATCCACGAGACAACGAAAGGGGATTCCACGTATTTGCATGTGGAGTCATGCATGATTTGTGCAATGCACCCACTTCCCTCCTATGTTTCTATTTGCGAAAAAAGTTCCCTTGTATTTTTAAAAAACTTGCATTCCGGTCCACATTTTTTCTCACCTCCCTCTACCTTTCTCCCTCCTCTCGAGCCCGAGTTAAACCAACTCCACCTAGACGCGCCATCGTTGCTGACCACCACGACACCCACTCAACCTGTGGTGCTACACCAGGGCGCGAGGTGGAGCGGCTAGGCTCAACATTGCCACTGTGTCTCTACTTGTGGGGGCACCATGTCGGCGGGCGGTGAATCGGAGGATGTTGTGATCACTATTAGTGGTGCATCGAAGGGTCTAAAGCAGAGGCAGCTCGGCTTGGCTCGCTGCGTTTTGGCGTGGTATCGACGTTGGAGCATGGGCAATGCATTCAAACAATCTGGTAGTCGCTCACAAGTGCCATTGAAGATTGCTATCAATGTTGCACTCAGGCTGGAGGAGTGGGAGAGGAGGAAGAAGGACTAGATTATAATGTTATCGAAAATACATAGCTTTGTTTTTTTTTTCAAAAAAGCATATCCATGGGAGTGGGGATAGTGCATGAAACTTGGTATGGATCCAGCGACCATGAACATGTCTAGAACCACATTTGAGAAAGAAGATATTTGGATTTGGAGATGGATAACACAACTTGGTTTGAAACATCACCCTAGTCCAAACGGGCGGCACGGCCCGGCTCGGCACGGGCCCGTTAGGGTCGTGCCTGACTTGTCCGGGCCGACACGGCACGGTTAAGCCATCGTGCCGTGCCGGGCCAGCCCACGTGCCAGCATCAAGGCCCAAGCACGGCACGCCAGAGGCTTAACCGGGCGGGTAAAGACGGCTAGCCCGTCGACCCATCGGGCGTGCGAACCGAACTGAAAAAGGAAACCCTTCAAATGTGCAGATTTTCATCCATAATGCAATGTTAGTATGCAAGTATGGAACATTTCAGAATTTAGAGTTCAATCACTATTATAGTAATTAAGCATATCTCTACTGGTAGTTTGCTTAGAAACAGAAATGAAACGAGGATTATGGGCACGCTTTATGTAATCCTCAAATGCAGAGGATTGTAACATCCCAAAATTTTAAACCCAATTTGGCACGTTAACAATTTCCTAAATTGCATAATTTTAAAATCACAAAATAATCATGTCATATTGCATCGTGGCATCTTTATTGCAGGCTCTGCATTTAAATTGGAAAATTGATTTAATCTTGTCATTGCATGCACTCTCATTGAAAAATTTAATAATTGTTTAGTGCATGTATTCCACTTCTTTTAAGCCAATCCCAATGAAATTTTTGGAATTATATTAATAAGTTATGGGAAAGCAAATAATATTTCCTAAGTATTAAAGTATTTAAAGAGGCTGTTTGAAGGTATAATTATTTGGAAACCAAGAAAATTCAAAAGGGTCTTATTCTCCTTTCGGCCCGAGTCGGCCCACTCCCCTTTTCCTCCCTCTCCTTTTCCCCTCCTCCTTCCGCTATTGGGCCTTGACCTCGCGCCGAGCCAGCTTCATATTGTCGTCTCCCTCGCCCGTGCAGCAGGTCTCACCGCCGTGTGGGCCCACCTTGTCAGCCCCTCTCCTCTTCCTCCCCTGTTTTCTTCTTCCCCGCGCCGCGCCCTTCTCAGCCAATCGCCGCCGCTGTACCTCTCCTCCGAGGCCTCGCCAGCCCGCATTCCAACGAAATCACTCGCCCCTACACTCTTCCGCCGGACCCCTCTCCGTCCCCTACCACTTTCTTGTCTTATCACCGGCCGAACCACCCTCCGCGTTCAATGCGTTTCCCCTCACGGCACCGGCCGGAGTCGACGCCGGCGATGGCCAACCCCGCGCGTCGCATTGAATATGTTCCGGTCGGAGCTCGCTTATAAGTGGGGTACTGCTACCCTATTGGCCGCTGCTTCGCGCCACCGCACTGTCGCCGTTCCGAGCCGGTGCGCCGCTGCCTACTCCTTCGCTATCCTCCTTACCCTCTCCTACCTCGCCTCACGCTTTCCGGTTCAAACTCACCCCGGTGTTGGCACGCAGGTCGCCCCAGTGAAGCTTGCGCCAGGTGGATTGACGCCGTGCGATCCGCGCGCATCCCGGAGCCCGCGCCGTTGCCGCCGTCGTGATTCCGCCGCCTGACCATCCTCTCCGCCCGGTGAGCTCACTCATCACCTCAACCTCCTCCGCTGTCGCTTTCGGCCGAAGGGGTCGAGTGGTGATTCCGTTTTTCACCGGCGCCGTGTCGTCCGCAAGCCGCAGCCGCCACGGACCACCGCGCCGCGTGCTCCGTTCCCCTCGCGGAAAGCTAGCACCTTCTCGTGGTTCCCCTCGCTCGCGTCTCGCTTCGCGCGCGCCCAATCTCCCTCTGGTGGCCGGAATCGTCGCCACCGTTGGCCGCGCCGCCGCCGGTTGCCTCTCCTCTGTTCCTTCCCCTTGTTCCTCTGCGGTGCCACCGACAGGTGGGACCCGTTTGTCAGTCGCCACGGTCGCCCTCGCCTCGCGCCTCGCTCTCGCGGTGCTTGCCGCGGCCATTGGGCAGCCAAATGAGCCGCCCAAAGGCTGCGTTGGACCTCTCTCTTTTATTTCCGTTTAATTTCTGGTTAAATCATTTTATTTGATACCTAAAAGGATTTATTAAAATGGTTAATGCATAGTAAAAATTCTGTAAAAATTATTGAAATTACTTTAACCATTTCTGGACCCTAGAAAATTATATTTATACATGTCTTGCATGTGGAATCTTTTTTTTTAGCTAAATAGATAAGTTCTAGTTGCATCATTTCATGTGCATGTGAGGAATGGTCATATTATCTTTTTTAAAATGAAAATAAAATACTTTACAAGTCCACGGACCTTAAGAGATAATTGTTGTCATGCCATTCATGCAGCATGCATTTGTTAGAGGTATCCTTGGGTTAATATTGGCATCATTGCATTCGCGCATAAGTCATTTGGCATGATCTCTCTTTTAACAAAATGCATTAAAAGTTGTTGCATGTCCCTTTACCTAAAAACAGCATGACATGAAATTTTTTGCTTATGTGTGTTGTATTGCTTTGCATGCGTGTACGCGTCTAGGAGGTCAAGCTCCCGAAGACCCGATCGACGACGTCCCCTTCACTTTCCCCGGAACCGATCAAGGCAAGTCCCCCTTTGATCATATTGAGAAGCCATTTTCGGTTATTTAGAAAATGTGATTAGACTTGAAAATATGCATGCTAGTTTAAAAGATAAATGCCGTATTTCCTAGACTTAGTTATCATGACCGAATAGAAAGGTAAGAAATATGGCAGGATTAAACCTAAGGCTAAAATATGAGTTGCTCTTATTTATATGCTTTGATTGTGGTAGGATAAATGCTTAAAATCATTTATGCGGAATGATTCAATCATTTGTGTGAAAGGTGAATGTTTTGAGAAATGGTTGGAAAAGGGTGATTTAAAGATAGCGCATCAGGGGTGATGCTGAGTAAGAAATGATTTTCCTCTTACCCCAAAATCTTTCCGACTAGGGAGATATTTTGTCGGTCGGTGCAGAAGGCACCATGTTTTGAAACTGGGCTAAAATATCAAATCTCCCCTAGTCTAAGGACTGCTCATCCTATGATCCTATGAACTGAGCCATAACTGATGCGACCTCGAGCCCGGAATGGGGACGGGCCCGATCGTTGGCCCTCGTGGTTGACGGTCTTGTGGCGAAACATCGTCTGGGTGCGTAGCCTCTCGAGGTAAGGCGTACCACTCTGCAGAGTTAAAACTATCATGATAGCCGTGCTTTCATGGTTATGAGCGCCTTGAAGGGTGATTATATGGTAGCTTCTTCATTTTAAAATAAATTTAGAAAAGGGGATTTTGAAGAAAGGATTTGAGATGAGTAAGGATTTGAGAAGGAATTTGTTTGAGCTAGGTGCCACCGGTGGTATTCCGAAATGGGTATCGGCCTATCGGAAGTGTCACGCGGAATGGACCTAGCGAGTTTGAGAAAAGAAAAGAAGAAAGAATTTTGTTCTTGCTATGGCACTGAGGCCAAGTGGCGAGAACCGTTTGAGAAGAGCCCAAAGAAAATGTTGAGATTTAAAGTTTCGAAATTGCTTTGTCAAAACTAGGTTAAATAACTGCGATTTCCACAAATATCCTAAACCTTCCTTGTCTTGAACCGCATTTGCATAATTCGGACTTGCAGTACAATTTGTACTCACCATCTTTTCTTTCCTCTCTTTTCAAAACTTCAACAATTTGGTCCATCCGAGTATGGCCCGCCGTCCGAGGAGGAGGACCGGATTACGTCGAGGCGTTCTCCGATGAAGAGTATGAAGATTAGGGTTACGCGTTCCTCTGACCTCCGTGCTCGTGGGATGAATAAGATTCTAGATGTTGTATTAGGCTTGTATCGTTGTGTACTCGATTTGCGGCTGCGAGCCGTTGTATGTTGTTTGTCTTGGACTATGTTCCGTTTGTAATAAAAATATCGTTGGCCTTTGTTCGTTTACGATATATCGTGTGTACTAGCCATGATCCTTGGGACTAATGCGGGTTTACAGGTGGAATCCGATCTTGTAAATCGGTGCTTAAGCAGAATTGGTATCGAGCCGAGCTCTTATTGGCCCTAGGACGTAGCCCTAGAAATTAGAGACCATATAATTTTTAAAAGAAATAATTGTTAAATATATTCTTATTCTTCGCAATCTATCTTTGACTGATGATCTTTTGGAAACTTGTAGATGCCGGCGTTCGCTTCCAGCCTTGGTGTTGGCTACGGAGGTTTCGTGCGCCAGCTGCTGCTGATGCTGAGCACGCTTGGCTTTGGTGACCCCATGTACCATGGTGCCACTGCTCCACGCAAGGGACGCACATGCTGGGTGGTGTGCGTCACCATCTTTGCTGCCGGCCCCCCACCTACCCGGGGTCCGTTCCGCTACTCCGCCACTCGCGTCAGCTGCTCGGACGCCATCCAGGACGTGTCCAGACTTGCTCTACACCGACGACCATGATGCGTTTCACGCGTGAGTAGACGTCTCCCGCTTCGCTTCTTTCCTCTCGCCGCCGACGAGTATTCGATCCGCTCGTGCGGCCGAGGGTGTGAGTGACCCGACGGTGTACCACCTTGTCGAGCTCGTCCAATCCACGGACGACGCGTACACCATCGCCTGCGGAGTTGAATTCGCCACGACGCCAACCGCCCGGTGGACTCGATCAAGAAGGAGCCGCGACCTTAAAAGCGCGACTCCCATCACTTGGTGGAGAAGATCCACCTTCGCAAGAGGCTCCGTGAGTTGGTTCGCGAGAACCGGCGTCTCCGGGAATGCCGCTTCTTCCTCCGGGACTCCTACTCCTGCTGCCGTCCTCGCGCCGAAGGAGAAGGATGTCGGCTCGACTCAAGCTCGAGCCCAAGGATCCTCTTGATCTTCCCTGTGCTCCTTCGAGCTCACCCCAAGAATCTTGATTGGATCGGGTCCAAGCGGAGTGAGGGCGCCGCCTCCTACCCTTGTCGAGCTTGGGCATTCCCACGATGGTTAGATTCGCCGCCCTTTGGTTGGCAGCCCGCCGTCGACATCGATGATGAAGAAGAAGAAGACCCGTCGAGTTGGTTTCGAGTCCGACTACGGCGAGGTTTAGCTCGTAGCTCTCCCTACCCTTTGCAAGTCGTCGCCACCCTTTCTTTTCTTTTCTTTTGCTTTGCGTCTTGTCCGCCGCTTTGCGCGCTTTGCGCGGCCCCCCCCACTTCAATAACCGGGCCGCCTCTTTAAGAGGACCGCCCATTGTGTTGCCGCCCAGCTGCTGCTGCTTTTTTGTGCGCCGCCGCGTCTCCCCGCCGTCTTTTGTTGCTTCTCCGGCCCATGATGAGGAGGAGGCCGGAGATCCGCTCCGTGAGTCCCTCTCGCCGCTCCGCCAGTCCTCCTCGCCGCCGCTCCCGCTCCGCGAGTCCTCGCCGCTCGGTGAGCCCTCGCCGCTCCGTGAGTCCCCCTCGCCGTTCTCTGAGTCCCCCTCGCCGTGTTCCAAGCCCTCGTCGTTCCCCGAGTCCTCGCCCTCGGCCCGAGCCGAGCGAGTTCCGGCTGTTCCTCGAGGAGATGAGGCACTTCCCGCTTTGGATCACCGTGGTAACCATCCTACTCTGGTTGGTGCTTACCTGGTGGGCCCTGTGTATCCAGACCTACTAATCGTCCCGGTGCCAGTCCCTGTAACCCGTAGGTAGTTAGCTTGCGATTTGGGCTGACGTACCGGCTTGTGGTACCGCGCCCCTATTGTACCCTGAAAACTATTATTTTATGTATGTGAGTGTGCACCGTGCCAAGTTTGCATATTTTAACTCATGTCTTGGAAAAATCTGGGTTTTAGCTCTTTCCCCTTATTGTCTCTCGTCCTCTTGGCAAGCAGATGGTGATTTCGCGCCGTGCTGGGCGTGGTGACTTTATCCGTGGTCGAGCCCGTGGTGGTGCCGCTAGCAGAGCTAGTGGGCCCCGCCGACTTGGGAGGTTAGCTCAAACAGCCCCTGCTCCAGCCCGATCTTCCGTTGGAGGGCCACCCCGTGAGCTCAACCTTTTTCCCTCTCCAGCGCCACAAATACTCCCCCAAAACCCCCAAGAGAATCCACGAGAGAACCCTCAAGAAAACCCCCAAGAGAACCAAGCCGAGTCTCCCCACCTTCCACCGCTCCCTCCTAGAGATCCCACTGCAAGAGAGATCTTGGAGATGCAGTTCCAGATGTTCCGAGAGCTTATGAGAGAAAGAAATAATGCTCCTACTCCTCCACCCATGCCACACCATCCCCCTCCTACTAGTTCCCGTGTTAACAATTTCCTAAGAGCAAACCCTCCCAAGTTCGGTGGATCTGCTGATGCCATGGAGGCGCAGACCGGTTAAAAACTATTGAGAAATGTCGATCATGTTCCAATGCGGAGACACGGAGAGTGTTCACTCATGACCTATCGACTTCTTTGGAGTTGCGTGCACTGGTGGGACACATTTTGTGAGTCTCATGATGCTCTGAGACTATCACACAGGATGAGTTTGTTGAGGCATTTGAGGAAAATTATGTCCCCGACTGACTCAAAGGAGGCTAAGAGGCGTGAGTTTCATGCCTTGGTTGAGGTAACATGACGATGCATGAGTATCTCACTCGGTTTACTCTGTTGGCTCGTTATGTGCCTCGTGATGTGAGGAATGATCTTGACAAAATCTACTTCTTCAAGAAGGGTATGGACCACGAGATCCGAGCCTTGATCGATTCCTTGAGTTCACCACCTTCAGCGATTGTTTGCCAGTCTTTGTGAAGCGAGGAGAACCGTCGTCGGTGTTTGGTCGCTAGGAAGAGAAAGAGAGCCCGGCGAGATGGTCATCCTAGCTCTCGTCCCAAGGACACCGCACCCGTGGTCGTCTTCTCGCTGTTTCTCCTCGCCCACGTTCTCGATGGGTGATGCCTCGCCATGCATGATTAGCTCCACGGTCCGCACCGGATGTCGGCTCTCCCAAGAAGGATCATCGAGCATCAAGTGCTTCGCATGTCGCAGATGGGACACTACGCCGATTCTTGTCCCAATAAAGGCGCCGTGTCCGCACAAGGTCAAGCCAAAGTTGGGTTGCCAAGGCCCATGAATGCATGCCGGCTCGTGGGAATTTTCCGCAGCCAGAATGTTATTTACATTGGGCGTGGTCGGGTGAACCACGTCGATCTTGAGGGCGCCAGCACGCCCCCATGCGTGATGGGTAAGTTTCACATCAACTCAATCCCGCCTTGCATTATTTGATTACGGTGCAACGCATTCATTTATTCTTTGCATCATTTGCTAAAAATCATGGTCTTGAAGTAAGTGCATTAAAGAAACCTATGCTGATTAAATCCCCTGGAAAAGTCATTCGTACCATGTTGATGTGCCCTGATGTTTGCATTGAAATTGAGGGTGTGGGATTTTTAGCAGACCTAGTGGTCATTGATTCAAAAGGGATAGAAGTGATACTAGGCATGGATTGGTTAGCCAAATATAAGGGTCGTATTATTGGTGTGCCTCTAAAGCATCAAGTTGACTAGTGGTGATGGTAAGGAAGTTCAGTTTGTTGCCAACTCCGGTCCTGAAAATCTGATTGCCCTAAATAAGTTGGAAGGGTCGGATCTAAAGAATATGCCTATCTTGCGGGAATTTCCTGATGTGTTTCCCGAAGAGTTGCCAGGCATGCCGCCTGAAAGAGATGTTGAGTTTGTTATTGACTTAGCTCCTGGTACTGCGCCTATCTCCCAAAGGCCGTACCGTCTTTCCGCCAATCTAATGGCTGAGTTGAAGAAACAGATCGAAGAGTTGCAAGAGAAGGGATTTATACGCCCTAGTGCGTCGCCTTGGGGTGCTCCAGTAATTTTTGTGAAAAAGAAGGATGGATCCCTAAGGATGTGTGTGGACTATAGGTCACTTAATGAGGTGACCGTTAAAAACAAATACCCCTTGCCTCGCATTGATGATTTATTTGATCAGTTGAAAGGAGCCTCCATTTTCTCAAAAATTGATCTAAGGTCTGGTTACCACCAAATCAGAATCAAGGAGTCTGATATTCCTAAGTCAGCTTTCACTACTCGGTATGGTCTGTATGAGTTCCTTTGTCATGTCCTTTGGTCTTACCAATGCTCTCGCTTATTTCATGAACTTGATGAACAAAGTATTCATGGATTTCCTTGATAAATTTGTGGTTGTGTTCATTGATGACATTCGATCTATTCCAAGTCGAAGAAGAGCATGAGATCCACTTGAGGATGGTTCTAGAAAGGTTAAGGAGCATCAATTGTTCGCCAAAGTGAGTAAGTGTGAATTTTGGATGAAAGAAGTGTCTTTCCTTGGTCACTTCATTTCTTTGAAGGTGTTGCCGTGGATCCGAGAAAGTAGCATCGTGGTTGTTGGAAGCAACCAAGTCTCGTGACTCAAGTCGAAGTTTCCTTGGTTTGGCGGGGTATTACGCCGGTTCATCGAAGGGTTCTCCAAAATAGCCCGACCGATGACCAATTTGTTGAAGAAAGAAAAGAAGTTTGAATGGATCGCCGGTTGTGAAGACAGTTTTCAAGAATTGAAAAAGCGTCGACTTGACCCTATGCTAGTTTTGCTCGATATTCGCAAAGACTTTGAGATTTTCGTGATGCATCTCGTCAAGGTCTTGGTTGTGTCCTTATGCAAGAAGGAAGAGTGGTGGCTTATGCATCTCGTCGACTTAAGCCACATGAGCAAAATACCCTACCCATGATTTGGAATTAGGCTCTTCATTGTGCATGCCACGAAAATTTGGAGGCATTATCTCATGGGAAATCGCCTTTGAGATATTCACGACCATAAGAGTCTTAAGTACATTTTCACCCACTGACCGAATCTAAGGCAAAGGCGTTGGTTGGAGTTAATCAAGGATTATGATGTGGGAATTCACTATCACCACAGCAAAGCCAATGTGGTGGTGATGCTCTAAGCCGCCGTCCGCTTGTAATCACCTCCGGAGTGAGGAGATGTCGCGGATCTGTGTGAAGAATTTCTTAAGTTAAATCTTGGAATGGTAAAAGTCGGTCATTTGAATTGATGGAATTGCAACCCACCTTGTTGAATCAAATCAAGGAAGCCCAAAAGGGTGATGAAGGAGTTCAAGAGATCAAAGGCGAATCTTTGAAAGATAAAGCACCAAATTTTACATTGATAATGAAGGTGTGCTTTGGTTTAAGAAAAGGATCTTTGTGCACGTGTCGGTAGCTCTAAGAGAGCTCATCCTTAAGGAAGCTCATGATGCCCCATCTCCATACACCTGGTAGCACCAAGATGTATTCGGTTTGAAAAGTTCATATTGGTGGGCGGGCATGAAAAGGAGGTCGCAGAATTTGTGGCCGTTGTGATATTGCTAAAGAGTGAAGGCAGAGCACCGGCGTCCTGCAGTCTGTTGCTGACCTTTGAAAATTCAGTGGAAGTGGGAAGAAATTGGAATGGACTTCATTATTGGTCTTCCAAAGACCCAAGCGCCACGACTCTATTTGGGTCATCGTTGTGATGACCAAAGTGGCCCATTTTGTTCGATTCGCACCACCTATCTTGGAGGCAAGCTCATTGAGTTGTACATGAGCGAATTGTGTGTTTGCATGGAGTGCCTAAAAAGATCGTGTCTCGATCGAGGCACGTGATTCACTTGAAGTTTTGGGACAAGCTCCATGAGTCGCTTGGGACTCGGTGAATTCGATCTGACTTTTCACCCTCGGTGATGGGCGGTGAAAGAGTGAATCAAATTTTGGAAGATATGTTGAGAGCTTGTGCTCTGGCTGCGCCTACCAGTTGGGATAAGCAGTTGCCCTATGCTGAGTTTGCATACAACAACGGTCATCAGTCCAGCATCCAGATGGCTCCTTTTGAAGCTTTGTATGGAAGGAAGTGCAGGACTCCTTTGTATTGGCAAGAGACCGGTGAGTCAAAAATATTTGGGTTGGATATTTTGCAAGAGGCCGAAGAGCAAGTCAAAATGATCCAACAGAGGTTAAAGACAGCTCAGTCCCGACAGAAGAGTTATGCTGATAACCGTCGAAGGGATTTGAAATTTGCCATTGGAGATTTTGTGTATTTGCGCGTGTCTCCCCTTAAAGGCATGCGTAGATTCCGTGTAAGTGGCAAGTTAGCTCCGAGGTTTATTGGTCCTTTCAAGATTCTTGCTCGAAGGGGTGAAGTGGCATATCAGTTGGAACTTCCTGAGTATCTGGCAGGTGTGCACAGTGTGTTTCATGTTTCTCAGTTGAAGAAATGTCTGCGAGTTCCTGAAGAGCAGTTGGTTCCTGAGGTATTGGATTTGCAACTTTGATCATCCTTCAAGGAATACCGGTCGAAATTTTGGATGTGGCGATTCATAAAACCGTAGCAAGGCTACGCGTTTTTGCCGAGTTCAGTGGAGTAATCATTCTGAGGTTGAGGCCACTTGGGAGCGTGAGTCAGATCTCCAGGCTGAGTTTCCAGAGTTGTTTTCAGGAGAATCGGAATCTCGAGGACGAGATTCATCCTAAGGGGGGGAGGTTTGTAACATCCCAAAATTTTAAACCCAATTTGGCACGTTAACAATTTCCTAAATTGCATAATTTTAAAATCACAAAATAATCATGTCATATTGCATCGTGGCATCTTTATTGCAGGCTCTGCATTTAAATTGGAAAATTGATTTAATCTTGTCATTGCATGCACTCTCATTGAAAAATTTAATAATTGTTTAGTGCATGTATTCCACTTCTTTTAAGCCAATCCCAATGAAATTTTTGGAATTATATTAATAAGTTATGGGAAAGCAAATAATATTTCCTAAGTATTAAAGTATTTAAAGATTTGTTTGAAGGTATAATTATTTGGAAACCAAGAAAATTCAAAAGGGTCTTATTCTCCTTTCGCCCGAGTCGGCCCACTCCCTTTCCTCCTCTCCTTTTCCCCTCCTCCTCCGCTTATTGGGCCATGACCTCGCGCCGAGCCCAGCTTCGCCATTGTCGTCTCCCTCGCCCGGTAGCAGTGGTCTCACCGCCGTGTGGGCCCACCTTGTCAGCCCCTCTCCTCTTCCTCCCCTGTTTTCTTCTTCCCCGCGCCGCGCCCTTCTCAGCCAATCGCCGCCGCTGTACCTCTCCTCCGGGGCCTCGCCAGCCCGCATTCCAACGAAATCACTCGCCCCTACACTCTTCCGCCGGACCCCTCTCCGTCCCCTACCACTTTCTTGTCTTATCACCGGCCGAACCACCCTCCGCGTTCAATGCGTTTCCCCTCACGGCACCGGCCGGAGTCGACGCCGGCGATGGCCAACCCCGCGCGTCGCATTGAATATGTTCCGGTCGGAGCTCGCTTATAAGTGGGGTACTGCTACCCTATTGGCGCTGCTTCGCGCCACCGCACTGTCGCCGTTCGAGCGGTGCGCGCGCCTACTCTTCGCTATCCTCCTTACCCTCTCCTACCTCGCCTCACGCTTTCCGGTTCAAACTCACCCCGGTGTTGGCACGCAGGTCGCCCAGTGAAGCTTGCGCCAGGTGGATTGACGCCGTGCGATCCGCGCGCATCCCGGAGCCCGCGCCGTTGCCGCCGTCGTGATTCCGCCGCCTGACCATCCTCTCCGCCCGGTGAGCTCACTCATCACCTCAACCTCCTCCATTGCCGCTTTCGGCGAAGGGTCGAGTGGTGATTCCGTTTTTCACCGGCGCCGTGTCGTCCGCAAGCCGCAGCCGACACGGACCACCGCGCCGCGTGCTCCGTTCCCCTCGCGGAAAGCTAGCACCTTCTCGTGGTTCCCCTCGCTCGCGTCTCGCTTGCGCGCCAATCTCCCTCGGTGGCGGAATCGCCGCCACTGCGTTGGCCGCCGCGCCGGTTGCCTCTCTCTGTTCCTTCCCTTGTTCCTCTGCGGTGCCACCGGCAGGTGGGACCCGTTGTCGTCGCCATGATCGCCCTCGCCTCGCGCCTCGCTCTCATGGTGCTTGAAGCGCGCGCATTGGGCAGCCCAGTGAGCCGGCCCAGTGCCGTTTGGACCTCTCTCTTTTATTTCCGTTTTAATTTCTGGTTAAATCATTTTATTTGATACCTAAAAGGATTTATTAAAATGGTTAATGCATAGTAAAAATTCTGTAAAAATTATTGAAATTACTTTAACCATTTCTGGACCCTAGAAAATTATATTTATACATGTCTTGCATGTGGAATCTTTTTTTTTAGCTAAATAGATAAGTTCTAGTTGCATCATTTCATGTGCATGTGAGGAATGGTCATATTATCTTTTTTAAATGAAAATAAAATACTTTACAAGTCCCTGGACCTTAAGAGATAATTGTTGTCATGCCATTCATGCAGCATGCATTTGTTAGAGGTATCCTTGGGTTAATATTGGCATCATTGCATTCGCGCATAAGTCATTTGGCATGATCTCTCTTTTAACAAAATGCATTAAAAGTTGTTGCATGTCCCTTTACCTAAAAACAGCATGACATGAAATTTTTTGCTTATGTGTGTTGTATTGCTTTGCATGCGTGTGCGCGTCTAGGAGGTCAAGCTCCCGAAGACCCGATCGACGACGTCCCCTTCACTTTCCCCGGAACCGATCAAGGCAAGTCCCCCTTTGATCATATTGAGAAGCCATTTTCGGTTATTTAGAAAATATGATTAGACTTGAAAATATGCATGCTAGTTTAAAAGATAAATGCCGTATTTCCTAGACTTAGTTATCATGACCGAATAGAAAGGTAAGAAATATGGCAGGATTAAACCTAAGGCTAAAATATGAGTTGCTCTTATTTATATGCTTTGATTGTGGTAGGATAAATGCTTAAAATCATTTATGCGGAATGATTCAATCATTTGTGTGAAAGGTGAATGTTTTGAGAAATGGTTGGAAAAGGGTGATTTAAAGATAGCGCATCGGGGTGATCTTTGAGTAAGAAATGATTTTCCTCTTACCCCAAAATCTTTCCGACTAGGGAGATATTTTGTCGGTCGGTCTGAGAAGGCACCATGTTTTGAAGCCCGGGCTAAAATATCAAATCTCCCTAGTCTAAGGACTGCTCATCCTATGATCCTATGGAATGAGCCATTCTGATGCGACCTCGAGCCGGAATGGGACGGGCCCGATCGTTGGCCCTCGTGGTTGACGGTCTTGTGGCGAAACATCGTCTGGGTGCGTAGCCTCTCGAGGTAAGGCGTACCACTCTGCGAGTTAAAACTATCATGATAGCCGTGCTTTCGCGGTTATGAGCGTGAAGGACTGATTATATGGTAGCTTCTTCATTTTAAAATAAATTTAGAAAAGGGGATTTTGAAGAAAGGATTTGAGATGAGTAAGGATTTGAGAAGGAATTTGTTTGAGCTAGGTGCCACCGGTGGTATTCGAAATGGGTATCGGCCTATCGGAAGTGTCACGTGGAATGGACCTAGCGAGTTTGAGAAAAGAAAAGAAGAAAGAATTTTGTTCTTGCTATGTACTTGAGGCCAAGTGGCGAGAACCGTTTGAGAAGAGCCCAAAGAAAATGTTGAGATTTAAAGTTTGAAATTGCTTTGTCAAAACTAGGTTAAATAACTGCGATTTCGCAAATATCCTAAACCTTCCTTGTCTTGAACCGCATTTGCATAATTCGGACTTGCAGTACAATTTGTACTCACCATCTTTTCTTTCCTCTCTTTTCAAAACTTCAGCGGTGGTCCATCCGAGTATGGCCCGCCGTCCAGGAGGAGGACCGGATTACGTCGAGGCGTTCTCCGTGAAGAGTATGAAGATTAGGGTTACGCGTTCCTCTGACCTCCGTGCACGTGGGATGAATAAGATTCTAGATGTTGTATTAGGCTTGTATCATTGTGTACTCGATTTGCGACTGCGAGCCGTTGTATGTTGTTTGTCTTGGACTATGTTCCGTTTGTAATAAAAATATCGTTGGCACTGTTCCGTTTCTGTATATCTGTGTGTACTAGCCATGATCCTTGGGACTAGTACGGGTTTACACGGGTGGAATCCGATCTTGTAAATCGGGTGCCGACAAGGATTCACCGAAGCAGAGAGGCAGATCCTCTTTAGCAATCAACCTGCACAACTCAATACGAGCAACTTCTGGACTATAGTCCCATTGGCGAACAGAACCATCAGCATTAAACTGCAGCATGGATTGAGCCATTTGCTCACGGCCAAATCTAGCTTTGCAACTCTCTTTGAGGTGCCGGATCAAATGTCCAGTACCTCCGCTAGAATGAGCAGTCAAGGTTTTTTTGCAGTGATGACATTTAGCAGCATACCTCACTTCCTTACCGTCGACGACCTTGAAGAGTTCATCGAAGTCGACCCATACCTTGGACTTAGAGGATCTGGCCCTCTTACCCTTGCAAGTGGTAGTGCTTGCCGCCGTCGAATCCATCGCTGCTCCCACCTCGCCGGCGTCGCCAGCGCCACGGCCACCCGCCTCCACCTCGATAGGTGCCGTAGCACTGCTACCGAACAAGGCTTCTTGGCCTCCATCATCGTCCTCGGTCTCCCCTTGTAGCATGAGGTCATGAGCAATCGAGGTAGGATCAAGCGCCATGGCCGGCGACTCGGCGGCTCCGGTCACTCAACGGAGCGCGGCGCACCAGCGCGAAACGACGCACAAGCAGTCATTGAGACTACGGCATCACATCGCGCGGCGCACCTACAAGAAAGACAAGAAAGAGAGATCAAGACTGAGACAGAGAAGAAAAGGGGATGGCCGGATGGGGATCACGTTACCTGCGCGCCGGAGCCCGGAGACACCGGAGTCGATGGCCGGCGAGTCAGATCCGCGCCCTCAGGCCTCAGCGAGAGACGGAGACCAGTAGACAACTAGGCAGTAGCGCCCTCAGAGCTCAGATCCGCGTCCAGCAGCGATCTCACCGGCGCCGGAGACGACGAATCGATGGACGCGAGGGGGAGAGAGACGCGGCGGCGCCGCTGCCCGCGCGAGAGAAGAGGGGGGGAGGGGAATCGAATCGATTAGGGTTAGGGTTGACAGAGTGCGAGTGTGCGGTGCGTGCGACTGTGCGAGTGGCGACTGGCGAGTGCGAGAGAGACTGAGAGAGTGAGAGTGAGAGTCTGAGAGATAGAGGCGCTGGGGAGTGGCCGTTGGGACTTGGGGTTGGGGACTTGGCCACTTGGGGCCTTGGGGGGCGGCGTTGGGCTGGGGCGCTGGGCCGCGCGCCTCACTGGGCCTCCCACTCCTAGGCTCCCAGCCTCCCACTTCCCAGCTATCGGGCCTAGGCAAGCCCGTTTAAAATTTGGGCCTTCTTTGGTAAGATCGCTGCGTCTTAATTATAGGCCCGTGCACGCACGCCATACTGGCGTGCTTGCCCGCCCGTTCCGAACCGTCTTAGTGCCATGGGCCGGGCCGGCCCAACGGGCCCGGGCTTTCTGGACAACTATACATGGTTTTGCTCTAGCGAAAGACATAAAAAATGTGAAACTTGCTCTTTTAAAATCATTTTTCTTTGCTCTGGTAAACATTGTTTTTTATTCTGTCAACACGGTGTTTGCTCTTACAAAACACCCTATATATGAACACTTGACTTGCTTCAGAAACATTGGATTTTGCTACTATGGAACATTGGTTTTGCTTTGCTAAAACATGGTGGTTGCTTTGGCAAAACATTTCCTTGTATTAGTGAAGCGACTTGAGTAACTTTGGTTGTATTGCTTCGATGATGTTTCATCACTACATTAACAACATTTCATCAGTACCTCACCCATATGTTATTGTTTCATTGGTATTCCGACCATGTACCCATAGTGTTCTACCGACGCTTTGCACATGTTTCATAAGTACTTCTTGGGTGTTTCATCGGTAATTCGTCCATGCATGCATGTTTCATGCTCATTTCTCGTGTGAAACATTGATAGTTTGGTAAGAAACATCATTGAATAATTGTTGAAACATTCTTCGGAAACATGTGAATACACGTAAACGCAAAATGTTTCTGCGACACTCGAGCTTTGTTTTCATATACAGTTCATTGTTCAATTTTAAAAGGAAACATGATTGTTTTTCCTAGGATCAATCTCTCTCTTAATTAAAAAACAAGGTAAACTTGTGCATTTCTAACTAGCCGCCTACACATCGACACACTCTAAAATATCAGCTTGAGTCAACAACGATTTTTTAAATTTATAAAACCAAATAAAATGTAGTATCATGATTTTTTTACTAACACTGCGCTGATCTTTAAAAGAAATATAACACGAGTTTTCTTCGGTTAATCTCTCTTTTTTTTTGTTGCCATGAGTTCATGTAGCTATATATATTAGATTAAAAAATAAAGCATTTTGATAGTAATCAATGTGACATAAAATAGGACAATAGCATATTTATTTCTCAGAGAAATTGGCCATCAAAACTAAAGCTTGCACACATTACTCTACAAAATATCTAGGGGGGACGACGTAGTTTTCATCCTTTTCTACTTGATGGCGCCGAATATTGTTTTCAGCTAATCAACTGATGATCATGATAATTAATTAAATCTCGTCAGTTTGCCGGCTTCAAGGAAAGTACGAAGCGGGCGTATATTTTCAGGTAGGTGCTGCATGCTCCGACAGGCACTGTTTATCTTACCTCACCAAATACGTCATTTCTCCCGGACAAGCACTGCAAGTGGGCATGCACTTGCAGAGCCCCAAACAGATCATCATCTGTGGCTGCTCGGAGCTGCTGATTCGTGAAATCCTCCTGTGACATTGAGGCTGATGAGCGAGTAGCACCGTTTATTCACATTCTTCTCGCCTTTCTCGCTTAATTTGCTCTCCTGTTCTTGCCTGCGTGGTCGCATGGGGCTTCATGTTAGTATCACGTTTTCGTAGCTAGCTTGCAAGAGGGGGAACGTACCCTGAGATCGATTTTTGTTATCTTGTATGCGTCGACTGAATTCTCTCTTCTTCTTTTTTTCTCGGTCGATGATCTCAGCCGTTGGTTTGTATCGAAATTCATGTATGTGTCTCAACGACCCAACCCTATAATCTCCCCTCCCATGCACTCTTTCGCATAGCTGCACCCATGCCACCGCCTCCCCCTGCTCTCTCCCTTCTACTCCACTTGGACATCGAGCACAACCGTCTCCATATGCCTCATTAGATTTTTTGTTAGAGTTCGGGTTAGGATCAAGTTTCAGAAAGTCCTCCGGCTTAGAGAGAGGTGACTGGTTATGGTGAGCAGTGAGTCAGTAGCAGCAGCTGTCAGAGCCATAAGAACAGAAGATCAGTGGTGGGTGAGGCTATGCGTGGGACCGGCGCATGACACCTATGTTAGGTTGGGTGGGGGCGACAAGAGGGTGGGAACAAAGTAGCGAGGCAGCAACAATGCCGCCGACCACGGATAGGTAGCCTGGTGGAGGCGTGTGCATTGTGGAGCATTTTTGGCTAGGTAGAGGGCGAAGGGGAGGAGGGCCAATGGTGAGGTTGGGTAGCGAGGCAACTTTAGTGTCAATTGAAATCTCAAGGGTTCATTCAAAAGGTGGTTTCCAATTCTAGGCAACAGTGTTAGGTAGTTAGTCTCATGTCTTTTTGCTTGCGAGGCTGAATTTATTGAAAACCCAAAATTTGAGAACTTTAGGGCATGTCCAATGAATCTTTAGGATGTTCTAAACTGTAGCAAAAAAAGTAAAAAAATTTGTTGAACGATGAAAAGATGTGAATAGTGGCTATGACGTCCTGAGTACAATGGTCTTAAAAGATAGACTCGGTTGCAGCTCCTCGGCGACAGCCTTCCGCTGCCCCTGCTGCTCCCTTCTCCTGGCGAGTTGCAGCTCGGGCCTTGTGCTCCCTCTCCTCCTCTCCCTCTGAGGTGAGGCGGTCCGGTTGGGGGCGCCCCTTTCTCCTCGTTGTCGCTCTCTTCCGGCCCTCCCCTTGCCGGTGCAGTGGCGTCCGGCTGAGCCCGCCCCCCCCCCCTCACCTCTCCCCTCTCTGCTGGAGAGGTTGCGGTCGGGTTCGGTCTCCTCGCGGCAGCTGATGGGTGTCCAGCTTGCGCGGGGGAGGCGGCTCCCTGGCGTTGGTGGCTCGGCCGGTTTGCGGGTTAGGGGTGTGGGCTCTTCGGCGGTGTTGGTGTTGTCGTAGGATCTCGGCGGTCGGCTTCCTTGGTCGGGCGTTCGTGGAGGGGGATGGCTTCGGTGGTCTCTCTCCAGCTCCGCCCTGAGGTCCGCTTTGTCGGCCCCCTTGCGAGGCTGTGGTGGCGTGGCGCGATGGCTGCGCTCGTCGGTTCTAGCTTCGTCCTCCACCAAGGCTTCAGGGCAGTTGCGACGGGTGAAAACCCTGCCTAGGTTTCCGCTTGGGTCGGCGATGGCGACGCCTCGGCGCCATGTCCCTTCTTGAAGGCATCGTCGTGGTGCTCGTTCTGCCCCTGAAGTTACCCGAGCGAAAGCTCCCATGCGACGGCGTCGTGTTTGCGTCGCTCCCTTGTTGAAGGCGTCGCCTTTGGTCTTGGTGGTTGGCTGCTAGTGTTTTCTCCACCACGTTGTGTCTCCGGCGGCCTCAGACTTTGTCATTGTAGTCGACACCCTCTAGCGTGGTGGTTGCCTGTCCTAGCCTTGGCCGGGCGTTCTTCCCTCCCCCTTTCTCTCTTGTAAATTGTTTTTCTCTCCTACTTAATGAAATGGCAGAGCTCCTGCCCGTTATCTCAAAAAAAAAAGATAGACTCGGTAAGTAAGAATATTTAGTTCGATAGGGCGTATTTAAGATTGTTGAGGCATGGATCGGAGAAGCCGAAGCATCGGGCTCAAAGAAACGACCATGGGCTTATTAGCAAAAAAAATATGAAGCGAAATTATCAATAAATAGTACAAGCCTGACCACGAGCTTCGGCTGCTCGCCACATGGCTGGCCTCCCCGTCCAGCGCCACCACGGCCGTCCGATCGCCTACAGCAGTCAGATCTGACCGTTCGTTAGATTTTTAGGTATAAAATAATTTTTTGCCTGCAAAGATCAGCAGCTCGCACGGTTTGCTGGGTTGGCTAGCTCAGCCGGAACTCACCGCGTAGCCCGCGGTTCGAATCCCGTGCAGTCCACCATTTTTGCGTTTTTTCCCCAGCGCCCACCACTCGTGCGTTTGCCTGGCTCGGCCTGCCTACGACGCCAAGACGCTGCTGGCGCGTTTGGCGCGTCGGCCCTTTGAGCAGCGTGGCGCGCGACGCCCACACGCGCCCGACCTCGACGCATACGAACATGCCCACGCGACTAGTACAGTTACAGTCCAAAGTTCTTTAGGATCCAATTCGAGTTCAACAAATCCGTTTGCAATTTACTGGCTAGTGGCTACCAACCTGATGTTAGGGAAAACAATAGGAATTTTTGCATGATTTCAAAGTTGTCGGTTGGAGCTTGTTGGACTAGGCTCATATTAATCGTAGCCAGAATACAAGCTATCTTAAGAAGCCTTAATGGCATTCACAGAAAGAAAGGCCCATATTATATGGATCATCGATTCATGGTGCATCAAGGCCATTTTTTTGGGCCCATATCTCAGTTTACCTTGCGTTCATGGGTACGCTTTGAACTTTATTCTAATTTAAATAAATTTATTTTAGTGTGTATGAATTCTTTCTTTTAATCTAAGATGGACTCTTATTTCTACTATTTTCTATTTCGAATTTCTATATTTTTTATTGTAGCTGATGCAAACTCTTTTTTTGGATCTGGCATGGACTCCTATTTCTAATATTTTTTATTTTGAACTATTGTGGTTCATATGAAATCTTTCTTTTAATTTAATCACTTATAGTCCGGGTTCACAACAATCAACGGTGTAGATCTTTCTTTTTCTTTACGATTAATGTGAGAATTTTTAGAATTTTAGGATCAATGTGCAGGCTCTATTGGAGCTTGTTTTAATTATATAGTACATTTCACCGGATAGCTATGATTTTGAAAAAAGAAATGAAAATATCAGGACCGAGCCTTTCTTTCTTTTTCTTTTTTCAAAGTTTAGACTCGCTATCCTGTTGACTCTCTCGAGCCGAACCCATAGATTTACAGATTACGCAGAGTGTACACGACTTGATCAGCGTAAACATGTTCGTAGATATACACAGGGAGTACACGTCAACTTAAATCTCGTCGTGATGTTGTAGCATGTAGTGAAAAAACAAACAAATCAAAATATTTTCCGATACATACACGTTTGCTGTTGAAAAAACGTGTATACAAATACAATTTTGAGCAGTTGTAATTAGGTTCGGTTTCGTAAAATTCAACTGCATGCTGTGGCGCGTCCCTCACTCCCTGACCCTTGGGAACATGCACCTGTACATCTGCACGAAATAAAGCAAGCCACGTAAATTTAAAATTTCAAAAAAAAATTTAGTCAAATGGGGAGTCAACGGTCAGCACTGCACTGATGCGGGCGAGTGATTGGTGGTAGTGTTCAGAGTTCACGTGCCTTTGATAGGAAGGACTTCTTGGCCTTCCTCCGGGGGCGCCTCGCCGGCGCGGCGCGCTCCGGCGAGAGCTGCGGCGGCACCTCCGGCGAGGCGGCCCTCGCCACCTCCCGGTGCCGCTTCACCTTCTCGAACTGCACCGTGAAGCCCTGCGCGGCCGCCGCCGCGTTCTGCTCGTCCCACACGCCGAACCTGGGTACCGCCGACGCCTTGGCGGGGCGGGCCGGAGGAGGGACATGGCGCGGCGGCGAGGCGGCCACCCTCGGCGCGCCGTGGTGCCTCGGGCCGGCGGCGGCGGCGGCGGCGCCGTAGCGCGGCTGGTACGGCTTGGGCGGCGAGAACTTGCTGCCGCGGCTGCTGGTCTCCGACGCCGCGCTGCTGCCGTTACTCCCGCTCCTCCTGTGGTAGCCGTTGCCGCGCGGCGGCCGGTGGTGCGCCGCCGCCGGGGCGTGGCCGTCGCGGTGGCCGTGCGAGCTCGTCGGCCGCGAGGGCACGTTCCTGCTCAGGTTCTCGTAGTGCTCGTAGGGGTCGAAGTCGTAGTCGTCGAACGACTTGGCCGCCGGAGCCGGCGCCGGCGCCGCCGATGCCTCCACGGGCGCGGTCTTGTTCTCGCGCACCTTCTCGAAGAAGACGGTGTAGCCGATGTTCTCGGCGTCCCACGACCCGAACTTGGGAACCACGGAGTGTTGTCCCTGCACCAACGTATGACATCAATCATCTGTAAATCTCCACGAATTCTCCAAGGATTCCATGAGAAATAAACCAATCAATTCCTATGGTATTACCAACAAAAAAAAAAATCCGCATTTTAAACCAGGCCCCGACTACTGCTCTTCTTGGTGTGAAAAACAAATCCTCTTAGGCCATCTCCAATGCAGGTGCTTAGACAAGTGCTTAAAAAAAAATCAGATTTTTTTTGCCATGTAGAATAGAGAAAGTGCTTGCATGGGTGCTTAGGATATGGATGCTTAATTAAGCACCATGCTGAGAGGTGCTTAGAGAGTACCTAAGTACCCATATAAACTTCTATGCATTGAAAATAAGTTTTTCTATATAAAAGTTTAGTAACGTGGCAGCACCCTCTCTTATTAAGCACCTGCTATAAGCATTTTGTATTGAGGATGGCTTTATATGGTACAAGGCCTAAATATGGTAGCCTATACCACTCCATATAGCAGTGTTTTAGTTTCCGCTGCAACGTAATTTTATTCCATCTTTATTTGCCCAGACATTTTTTGAACTGTTAAAAATACACAATAAGTTGGTGAAATGTGACACTGTGTAACTAACAGTCCTTAATAAACCCTGACAGCCGAGCACAATTAAAACTAATGTCTAATATAGTGAGCTCCCAGCTAAGATCAGCTAATACATACGCGTCCTGCAACAGATAAGTCAGCTCAACTACAGCTACACATACCCTCTTAGATATTTTTTATTAGAAAAAGAGAGCTAATTTTGCCGCATATTACTCTTTATGAAACTCAAAATTTGATCAACCAAATCAACGGAAAAAAAACCCGCTTGCCGGACGCATCGAGCCAATCAACCATGACAGGTCGTTTTCGTTTTCATCTGTTGCATGATGAGTCGCTCCTCGACGCCTAACAGTCGTCCATAGCAAGCGTTCTGTGAATTGTGATTGAAGCATTCTGCTGCTCATGCCAAGATAATCAAGTTCGAGATTATAGACGAGCACACAGCCTGGCTCTGCTAGTACCGTATGATCTATTTAATTAGGCGCTCGGTTCGATTGAGAAAAAAGTTTAAGGACCTTTAAAAAGATACAGTATATGAGAAAGCTAAAAGTTATTAAAAATATACTTTTAAGATCTTTGAGAAAAATCTCACAAAGTTTTAAAAAATATATATATTATAAAAATTTAATAAATTTTGGTTTAACCAAGCAAAATCCAAATCAAACCATGAATCAAAGAGGGTTTTGTACTTTTAGGTGAGAAAGATCCGTGAGCCTAGCCAGTAGCCACCACCCGACGCACCCGCCGGCATGTTGCCAACTTGCTTGCCGCCACATGGGGAGTCGACGCGGCCATGACCCTTACTCGATTCATTCATGGACAATCGCATGCCGGATCAATAAAAAAAGGATCTTGCAGAGCTGCAGATGCAGCAATCATGGGCACACACAGAGACACGCGTTGTAATGTGCTAACAACAAACCAAACAGGAAGAGAAAAAAACACTTTTTTTACACAAGAAGAAGGAACAGCATGCATCGCAATCAGCCGACTCCCATCCCATGGAATCGCATTGCATCGCATCTAACCAGGTCAGGAAAGAAAGGAGGCAGAATCACTCACAGCCATGAAGGATCCCTGAAGTATCGATCAGAGGATGACGACGAGGGCGTGCCTGCTCCCTGGGTGATCGATCCTTCCCTTCTCTCTCCCTTTCCTCTTGATCGATCTCAAGAGGAAAGGAGAGAGGTAGAGAGTTCGAGAAACTGAAACGACGACGACGAGCAGGGCAGAGCAGGGCAGGGCAGGGAAGGAGAAACCCCCCCAAGAACGGCTTTAAGAGTGGGGATTCAGAGGGTCTGAAACTGAAAGGTTCCTAATTAGAGGGCATCAGTTTGGAATGTGCATGCGCATGTACGCGCAGGGAATGTTAGGGTACAGAGGTGCGTCAGTGCGTGCAGCCAGGGGAAGGAAGGACTAAGGAGGAGGCGAGGAGGAAGAAAGCAACAGCTCACGAGGGCATTCGGCCCCACCAGCCGGGGACAGGCAGGAGGATGGTGGTTGCTGCCAGCATCGATGCCATTTCTTAATGGAAATCGTTTCTTGCCTCCTCGCCGTCGCCGTTGACGGTTTGACCTAGGCCATTATCAGCGCGTTGCTGCTGCTACTGGATACAGGCTCGCTAGTTTGTTTCGGGGATTCGCCGTGAAACACCGTATATCTGATATTTCTCGTGCATTGTTCATGATTCACATCGTTGATTCACAGGTGATCGTGATATGATAGTTATGGACGGGTGATCACGGTATGATTTGGATGGAAGCATATCTTCTGACTTTTTTTTTTATGACTTTGGGTCATTGACGTGCGGACACTATCTGTTCAATATTCCACTTGTTAGTGGCCTAAAGTTAGAGGAACCAAAGCAAAGGGTATATTTGATTGGGTGTGGTCGGTGGCTTCTAAACCCAAGATCTTGAAAATATCTTCTGGCCTTTGATCCCTACTGGTAAGTAACGTTGTGGAGTACCACATAGCATGGAAGATTTCTGTTAGGCTGCACAAACCTTAGCCCCTGGAAGATAACCACTAGGCGGCAAGAGATCACTTGTTAGTTTTGACGCTTTTAGAAAAACAGACACATACGCGATGTCAACAAATAGGTCAGAGAGTGATCAAACCGACCTTTGTAAGTTTCAGTTTGTGTTCGGTTTGAATCCGAAATATTCGTCTTTTTTTTTCAACAATAGGTTTGGCTAAGAATTGGCAAGAAGTTGAGCTAGCCAATGCTCCAAAATTTAGTTAACACAACCAAGTTTCCGTGATGACAAGTGCTAGCACACCAAATAGGTTACAAATCGCAACGAAACGAAATGTAAATGTACCAGCGTTCTGGTAAGGGGTGCATTTGAAGAATGGAATAGAGTAGCATTCGAAAGCAAGCAACGACCCGTGCCCTTTCGGCACACCCAACCCAACTAGCAGTACAGAGCACAGAGCCCCATTAGCTGGATCACAATTCATCAGCAGCTGATGCATTAATGGCCGTCACCATTGGAAAGGGAAAGAGAACGAACTCGCTTGCTCAAAGTATTAATGCTCACTCCACAAGATTATTCACTACACATTCTGAGCATCTCCAATGATGCTAACTCAGCTAGCTCTAAAGATTCCACATCAGTTTTTTGCTTATATGCAGAAAAGAAGGAGATAGAGACTAGCTCTTAACCAAGAGATTGTTTTTAGCAGATTACAAGATAGGCACACACTATTACATGTGGATCCAAATTAATTATAAAAACAACACTATAGCTAGCATCATTGAAGATATTGTCTATTTGCTATCTCTTAATGCCATGTCATTATCTTATAGTTAGCACCATTAGAGATGCCCTAAACCCCTAACTATATCTTTAAATTTTTTTCATACTTTATACTATATACTATAAAAGATTCATTCCATTTAACGGACACTATATCTTGCATACTTTATACTTTATTTTAGCAGGCGCGCACCGCCGGTCACTTGGAAATGGCCCCCACAAATAAGGTTTATGGCACCGGCGAGAAGTCCAGCTCTGCGCGCCGCAGCCCATGGCATCCGCCGTCGCCATCAGAGCAGCACACAGGATCAGGCACATGGGGGAGTCGCTTGCCTTTGCATGCAGGTTAGCAGACACCGGCGCGCAGGATCAGGAGCAGCTGAAACAATGGAGAGCAATTGTTGTAGTTTAGTCGAGACTAGAGAAGGAAAAAAAACTCCTCTCATAGTGATCATAGATCAATGGCAGCAAGATGCTACAATGAGATATATATAATACTAACCATTAGCGCAGATGATTCCGCGCAACAGTCCATGTTATCACGCAAAGTGCGCTGTTGTGCACGCAAAATTTGCGGGGAATTTGATGGGTAGCTACCTTACCTTTAGGCCCCTAACAATAATAGCTATCGTTTTCAGAAATGTCATGGGGGGTATATCATCGCAGATATGTTCATCTCACTTTTTTCCTTACAAAGCAACGGCAGGTAGAAAGACACAAATGCACAACAGTACTGGTCACGGAGAACAAATAGAGCACATAAACAAACATTTGTAGAGAGACATGTTATCATGCCTCCTTTTTCTGGAAAAGAAAAGGGGGTTACCACAAACATGATAAAAACCCAGCAGAAAATGGTCATCACCTTGACCATAGCTCCATAAGCACTCCAATAAATCCACAAGATAAATCAAGCACATGAAAATAGGTATTAACAGTACTTAATAACACCCCACGGCGAGGTTATGTATCACCAGATAAACAAGTGGATAGTCAGTGGTCGGGTCTGGTGGAACAAGTGCCATCAATAATAGTACATATAATAAAGAATCACATGCATGTGAAACCAACAATCATTGAGTGCCCCAATATAAATAGATTCACAAAACTAGATGTCCACACAAGGCCACAAGGGAGATAGGTATGTATATATATATGAACAATTCAGAGCTCTGAGCAAAGTTACTGTCAATGGAGGGGTATAAATGAAATAAGTTGATGGGGTAATAAATAAACATCATGGGTAAAAATAATGAGCACAGTAAAAAAATTATGCTAGGTTCATGATAGGCCAAGAAACACATCAATTCGATAACAGTTTCTACAAAGAAAAAAAAAAAAGTGAAACCATGCCATAACCTGTTTGAACACAGCTATATCCATGCCCTCGTGAAACTGTAAGCCCACCCGGATAGATCAATCGTAAGAAGCAAAAAAAAAAGGAACAAGAACGAGTCACAGCCAATATATCTACTTATTTTCTTATCTAAACAGACTAAAAACCAAAATGTTTGTATTTTAGAAGCAAGAGATAAGCAAATAAGTAGATAGGTTATAACGAACACCAAAAGGGAACAAAATCTTCTTCAGCCCAACAATGTAGCAAGTACATTTTTGTGTTTAGACATTATTTACCATATATGCTACATTGACTGATGCAGTTGTACTAGAATAATAGTGTAGTTCATTGGATCAACCCTCATGAGATGAACGCTTTTAACAAATCGGTTTACGTTTTATCCTCACATCAAGTCATCAACACTCCTGAGAAAAAGACGGTTCTACAAAAATGTGCTGCAAATAAACAACTGACTGTCCCAAGGCCAAGTATCAGCTAATTCTCACAAATTGGGTTGAATGAACTTGAACATGGCAGTTAAGAATGGTATTTGTTCTTACCATCATCACTATTGGTGTCCACTATCCAATGAATGTCAGGGAACACTGTAATGTCCATTGATACCCTTCAATCTAACAAGTCAGTCAGGATAGCACTGTAAAAGGAATGGACAGTCAAGAATTAATATGCAAGCAAAACATGCAAGGGAATATCACGACCGCTTCAGCAAATACCTTCCTAACAGTATTCCGTTTTTAGTGTAGTATATTATACTTAGTTTATCCAACAGTGAGAGCCATTAACAGGCTAGAGACTGCATCAGCATAAAAATGAAAAAACTAAGAACGCATACCCCTGGTTTAATTGTTAACAGCTAGAAAAGAAGCACCCACAAACCAGCCACATGCGTTATAGCCGTGACTAGGACCCACTCCCTGCTGTCCAGGCTAAAATCAATCACAATTGCAATAGGTTTGCACTAGTTTGTCGGTAGCGACATGCCAGTAATTCACAAAACTGATCCTTCTCTAATGGTAGATCTCCATGTTGGTTAGTATACAATGTTTGTTGATTGTTATAGGAAAGCATGAAGAAAGTAAGAAAGAAGTGCATGCATCAGCTTTGCCATTGGGACCTTGAAAAGATAAGAGTTTCCCAGATAACAGCTCTATAATGTTATGTAAGAGTTTCACAAGAAACCTAAGATACTTATTCTTACTATTGGTTCACAAATGTGGTGCCTTGGTACTTACAAGCAGATGGGACTAAGGTTTTAAATCGCGGTTTTCGCGGCTTAGCGCCTTAGCGGCGACGTTCAAAAAAGGCTATAAAACCTACCACAGGCAATTACAAAGGCTATCCTATTTACGGTTTATATTAAAAAAAAATAAAATATACCACGTATACACAGTACTAACCACGATTAACTCATTGAGAAAATAAATATGATGCTTTGAAACTACTAGTCTAATTTATCCACGAGACTATACTTGCTATTTAAATAAGTGAACTGAAATACACCGTTCTTCCTATTCATTATATTGAAATGATCATTTACTAATTTCTACATCAATAACATCATCTTCTAATGTAAATGACGCAAGAATGAAGTAAAACATAAGTAGTGATTGTAATTTCAAAGAAAATTGAAACAAATAGCTTAGCGGAGCTATAGTGGCTACAACAATAGAGGAAATGGCGGCCAATATAGCCACCATAGCTGTGTTCATGGAAATTCTGACCTTCGCGTAGCGTTTTGGGTCCAAAAAAACACCATAGTGGTGCTATCATGGAGCTATAGCGGGCCATTTAGAAACTTGGATGGGACAGATCCATTTTTTTAGGATCATGAAATGCATGATGGCTGCATATAAATATGGCGTAGAATATAAAACTTACCAATTAATAGGCTAATAACTTAAAAGGAATTCAAAATCCACCTGAGAAGCACATGAAACTTCAACTAGAAACCATGTAACCAATAAAGATTAAACGTACATAACTAGCAACTAAGGAAAAAAATGCTTAAATAAATCATGATTCATGCTGAGGTCTATCACAGCTTAAGAAGGATAGCATATGAATTTACATACTCGAGGATGAAAAGATTAAACAGACATAATCACACATATTACCACAGGAATTGCCAGAGCACCTCCTCTAGAGGACACCCAAAGCTCACCATATTAAAACATTAACTAGACTCCAAAAGAAAAAAGTGCCGTGCGTGTATAAATATCGAAATTGGATGAAATGTCATTGCTGCCTAATGGAAATTTTAAAAAATTGATTACATGGGAAAAAAATTGTGCACTGTATGCCAGAACTTTAGCAACTTCAAGACAATCTAATTTGACATGATGCTCCCAAAAATCACTAGCTACACTACTTATATGAACATTGAAGTCAATATAACATCGTAACTTCCATAAGAAAACTCAATTTAATGATTTATCGTGCAGAAGCTCACAAAAAGTTCAATATATCTAACTATCTGGTAATCGAACCTGTTTTTTTGCAATGAAAATTCTCATGCCAATAAAAATATTAGTGTATGAAGAATACAAAGTAAAAAAGATTGTTCTCTTCGTTTTTCTTACAACCAACGAAGTCCTTGGTTGATCAATATTTCCTGAAATAGATATAAGAAGTGGGTTGCCATTGATGCACCGTCCTTCCATGTACAGGTGGCACAAGCAATGTGAGGTTTAGTAGGAAAGCCTGAAAATATCATCGACACGAAAAGGTTTGATAAATTTTGTCAGTGTGTATCATACAGAAAAGACTATGAACAGAAGGACAGAATATTCAGATACCTTTTACTTTGCACGTTATTCCATTGCCATTACACTCGATGCTACTAGCATGACATTGCTAGCTATAAGAATTAATCCTGTTAGCATCTTGATGTCAGAATGCCATATAATGTTACCAGGCAGTGAACCTGAGGTTGCATCAAGCAAATCTTATACTTTCGGCATAATTTGATTCTGATTATTTCAGCTCATGGGTTATCAGACTCCAAATCATTCATGCTAGTGGTTTTTGGGTAACTGCATCGTTAGTATATGTACTCTGTCTGCACTTACCAATCACCTTCTACACTTGGCTTATTTGACTTTAAATCAAACAAACATGGAATCATCTTAAACAGAAAAGGTGGAGTCTTTGACAGAGACAGACATCTAGAGCAAGGTGAAACTAGTTATAAGAACCAAAATTGTGGATCACCACACATCACATTCTTTTCTCCAAAAAAAAAAACACATCACATGCTAACAGAAGATTATGATAGCAATAGCAAAGTGAGTTTTCTAACAGTATGGAGGAATGATAAAAAAAAAAAAAAATCATTCAGGATAAAGGTGTTAGCAAGGTTGAAATGCAAATTCACACCATTCCTGTAACACATCCGTGAGCTCTATATTTCTAGCATCTAAGTGTCCTCTTACTAGAATTTTTCTGATTATTCTCATAACAAGAAAATTTTGCAACCTCCTCGATTCAAAACAGATGATACCGAAAGAACAAAAGATAAAACAAGATGGGAACATTGTAGCTAAAGATCAAAATAAGTTACTTTAGCTGTCTGTTTCCTCACAAGAGGAAGCAAGTAAAATGTTGCTATATTACAGCACAACCGCAGCTAGCAGCCGCGGGACTCAGCAATCATCATCATCATCACCGGACAAGCAAGCAGGCAGGCAGATGCGCAGATCAGGCCATACTAATCATCATCAGATCAAGTAAATAACAAGATAGATGGTGGTTCATATCGGCTACAAGAGAAGGGAAGAACCAAATATTTTTCTCCTTTTCCTCTTTCTCTAACCACCGGTAGTTCCAACTTCAGAGCCGCAGCGCCGTCAGCCTCAGCTCCTCGTCGTCATCGTAGTGGATACATCCAACACCGCCGCCGCCGCCGCATCCCGGAGACAGGTTGAGGTCGAACGGGAGCGGGGGCCGGCAAGGCGAGGCGGCGGCGTCCATGCAGTCGTCGTCCACCACCGAGGCCGAGGACCCGCAGTCGCTGTGGCAGTCGCCGTCGGGGATCGGCGGCGGCGGGGGGCGCGGCGGGAGGACCGGCCGCTGCCACGCCCCGCCGAAGGACTCGACGGTGGAGCTGAGGCTGCTGCTGGCCGGCCTGGCCGCCGCCGCCGCCGCCGCGGCAGCGGCGACAGACGCCAGGACGGCCGCGGCAGCGACGGGGTAGGGCGGGTAGGTGGCGGGCAGGTGGTGGGCGAGGTGGGGAGGGGAAGTTGGTCTTGGCCTTGGGCCCGCGCAGCGCGCGCGCGGCGGCGTCGTAGGCGCGGGCGGCGTCCTCGGCGGAGTCGAAGGTGCCGAGCCAGACGCGCGCCTTCTTCGCCGGGTCGCGGATCTCCGCCGCGAACCGCCCCCACGGCCGCTTCCGCACGCCGCGGAAGCGCGCCTCCACGTCCACCCCCGCCGCCGCCGCGCCGCCGCGCCGCATGCCGGGGAGACGCAGGGGCACGGAGCTGGAGTCGCCGCTCGCGTATGGGGATCAGGATCGGGGGATTGGGGATCGGGGCGCGGGGCGCGAGGAGGAGAGGAGGAGGTGGAGGGGAAGGTGGGGAGGAGTTAATTGGAAGGTTTGCTTGCTTGTGCTGCCACCGCCCACGACGCCCACCCGCAGCTCGCTGGCCTCCCACCACCACCACCACCAGCCACCACCTCCCCCCTCCCTCCCTCCTGCCTTTTTTTTTCGTTTTCTTCCCTCCTCTCTTTTTTTCGTTTTCTTCTTTCCCATGGCTGCGTGGTTGTTTAAATTCTGAATGCTTTTTTGGCTTTCTCTTTTCCTTTCTTAAAGCACTAAGCAATCTTTCGTAGTCTCCGGTTCAGAAAAAATTACCTGCTTTCATATCTTAATTATGATCCACAAAACTTTTATCCCTGCTCTGAAATATTTCTTGTCCCCAATTAGCAAAAGAGGGACCAAATTGATGTTAATCCTGTCAAACAACATTTTGAGGTGATTTTTACTGTTGTGGCAATACAAATAGTTGGTTTCACATGTTACACATAGCTCCATCTCTTCTTTATATTTAGTGCCACGTGCAAAGTCACATCAGCAAAGCCAAATTGGACGTCCGATTTGGGGAAATCGAATGCTTGTTCTAAACATTGGCAGTTTGTTCTGAATATATCCAAGGTTAAATTGCACAGCAGATACATGAAGTTGATACAAATTCTTGATTAGATCCAAAATCTATGTATTTCAATACATGAAGTTGCATCGTTGTTTCAAACAGATCCAAGAGCGGTATTTCGAAAGTGATTTGATGATATGGCTCCTAGTAACCTCATGACGTGGCTCCTAGTCACCTCATTTTTCTTTATTTTCACACCTCTCTCTGTGTGTGCTCCACCACTTCACTCCCCTCTCTCACTTAGTCGGACACCCTGCCGCCAACCCATGCCGCCTCCCAGCCTTTCCATCACCACTCTGTCGGAGAGCGACGCACCGACGCCTCCTAACCGACGCTAGTCATTGCCGCTTCATGTTGCCCTCTCGTACGTCGATGCCTCCTCATGCCACCACGGTGACCAGCGGGCGAGGAAGGAGATGGAGACGACGGTTCCTTAGGTTGGGTAGCTCGGTGGTGGCTTCGTGGGATGGAAGGAGGCGATGGCACTGGAACGGGAGGAGGTGGCGAAGCACAGGTGACGGATGACAAGCCATTGGTTAGGCCAAGCTCAACAGCGGCGATAAGCGCCAGGTACTTAGGGTGCCACGAAGTATTTTCGTTTATCTTTCTTGCTTTTGTACTGAAACATTGTTTTCTTTGTCTACCTACAACACTTTTACAGCATAGAAAGATAAAAGATTATTGTAGCCAATAAAACAAATACAATCCGGATGTATTCGTTATCTAACCACTAAGGGATAAGAGATTACTAAGCATAGGATCATAAGAGCATCTCAAGCAGGTTTCTTAAACCGTTCCCTAAAAACATTATTGCGGACAATCTCAGCTTTTATATCTATCCAGCAGGGTCTCTATTTAAGTCTCTAAATTTAGAGACTAGACTTCCTCCGGAGTCTCTATATTTAGAGACTCTCTAGAGACTCTCTATATCTTTTCAGGGATAGAGATTCTGCTAGAGATGATGAAAATATAGGGAACAAATAGTGATTTAGAGAAGAGATATAGAGAAGAAACATAGAGATCCTGCTGGCAATGCTTTAAACAGGTTAAACGGCGGTCATGAAAGGAAATCCTTTTAATAAACATTGTCGGTCTCATCTCTCGTAATCTCATTGCTTGGATTGTAGGCAAAGTACCACACGAACATGTGATCGGCAGAGTGAGATTGAGAGAGCTTGTGGAGGCACCGTCGAATTTCCCGTACGATTAATTGGGGTGTGATGATTGCAGTCTCGCCTCCGTCATAGAAAGTTAACGCCTTGTTTGTTTCAGATTAACGTTGAGTTGCGTTTTAGTAGCAATTTTATGAGCCACTCAAAATACGTTTTAAAAAATTCCAAAAATTATGAAAAAATTATTTTGCAGACACTAAGAAGAACTATTTAAAACCCCACAAAAATAACTACAAAATATTACAACATTTGGCTATACAAAAATAACAAATTTTCATTTAGTTTAATTTAATTTAATTTAATCTGAAACAAACAAAGCCTAAAAGCAAAAAATAAACAGTTCTTGACCTTCATACTTGGCAGAACTGTAAAATCCAGATATAATCATCATATATACCTGTGGTTGCTTTTTTTTTCCAATAAGGAGGGAACCCCGATTTTTATTATCAAAGAGACAATGAAAACAACCCTGTGGTTACTGTTTGATAACACATATTATGAACTTGCTGCTGGAAGGTACTGCACTGAATATAAATCTCTACCTTTTTTAAAAAAATAATAACATGGTACATCACCCATATTTTTTTGGAATTTCTAACTCCATTGGCAAAATCAAACTCAAGCTCAATTTATTTCAATCAATTGGATTCTATTTGTCCAAAATTTTCTATGTACCATGGTCTCTTTGCCGTAGAAACGTCGTACAACGGATGTCCTTGAAACAAAAGGTTAGCCCCATCAGCCAATATGTGTCCTCTGCCACTCCCTTCCAGACTATTGATCACTTGTATATTCAATGCCTTTTTTCTAGAGCGGTGTGGGACTACATTGTCCGTCCGAACTTTGACCACATCTTTTAGAGCCACCACAATCTTCCCGCTGCAGGTGGCGTGGTGTGATCAATGAGGTGGCCACAGGTAGACGGCGGGAGTTCAACGGGATTGTAATTAACATGCTCTGGAATCTATGGAGTAAGAGAAACAGGCACATCTTCTAGCAGCTCTCGTTCCAAACTAGCCAATAGTCAAAAGTAGAGCGCATCAGAGATGGTGTTCGGTGTTGGAGGGGTACGCTCCCTCCTCTAGATAGCGAGTAGTCCCTTTTGTTCACCCCTCCCCATCCTCCTCTGTCTCTCTCTTTCTCTTAGACTACTATTTTCGTGTACAGTTTTTTTCCCCCGTTTAATAGAATGGCGGAGATTCCGCCCATTTATGCTTGAAAAATAATTTATATATGTGTGTCAACCTCTCCAAAAAAATTATATCAACTAAAAAAGGGTTTGATAAACGTGCGCAAGAGATTCAGAGCCAATATTGTGGAGATATAACACAATAAACATGATAGTAGAACCGAGCTTTTGCACCAAACAAAATGATAATGATACGGTATGAAGCAATATGTTTAACCATTAGCGTGTATATAAAAATTAAGCATAATATACTGTAGCATGGTTCATGCACACAAAATATGCGCTTTGTTAATTATTTGGAATCATTGATAGCATAAGGCATCCTGTTTTGATGGTTTTGTGAGAGAATAGAAGTCAGCGCAAATTTGATACACGTGAGTTTTATGTGTTAAAAAAAAATTTGTTCCATATGATTTTTATGGCCTGGTGTATTGCGCATGCGCTTGATTTACCTAACTGTCGTCTTCCTCCTCTCTAGCCGTCATCGTCTTTCTCTCTTCAATCACTATCATCATCTTTTTCCACCACCGGTTTGGGTTAGGGTTTAGGGATCATCGGTTTTCTTGTTTTTTTTTTTTTTGGAGGGGAGGGGGGGGGCTTTAGAGGAGGCTCGGAGGAGGTGGAGATGAATTGTGGTGCGCAGGGTGTGGCCGCGCCACTAAAACAACATAAACAAAGGATTGATAGTGGGCAAGGATGTGAATCAGTGCACGGTATCCGCGTTAAAGCTAGGCAAGGTGGTGTGGCAGTGAAAGGACAGAGACAGAGCGGTGAGGCTTCGAGGATGCATCCAACTATGAGTAGGTGGGCCGGCAGCAACAACAGTGGAGCCGTGTAGAGTGACATGTTTAATTTTATATAAGATTGTTTCATCAGGTCAGCGGTTGCTTTCAACAAGACAAGACATGTTTAGTTTTGTATAAGATTGTTTTTCAAAATAGAAACTAAAAACAGTTCCCGGTAATTTCATAGGTTCATAGAACTTTCATGTATTTTATAGCATTTTATGTTTTTAGAATATTCTAGCATTTTCTATTGATATAAGAATAATAGAAAATACAAAAAAAATACAAAATTGGTATTTTATCCATGAGACAAATAAATATAAGGAACTCAAAAAAATAATTATCCGTCTATTTCTTAATATATTTTTTTATGAAAAGTCTTT
Source organism: Raddia guianensis (assembly GCA_036346415.1). Taxonomy (NCBI): domain Eukaryota; kingdom Viridiplantae; phylum Streptophyta; class Magnoliopsida; order Poales; family Poaceae; genus Raddia; species Raddia guianensis. The sequence goes on from CM070542.1 coordinate 12,625,527, forward strand.
GTCGAAGATGTACATTATTTAGGTCAAACCACATTTGACCGGGTGAGATGACCACTTAGCGAATAATTCAAAGGGCAAGACCCAATTTATGTGCTATCATCATTACACTTTATGGACTAAAAGCTGATACGTGTTTGATAAGCACGCAATGGGTAAGACCCCTTGACGCGGGCGAGACAACCGTTTATCATCAGCGATGCCTTGACTGTTATCGGAGCCATCGCTTATGAAATCTATTCTTAATTTGATTCATTGTTTGGATGCCAAAGAAAGATACATGATCATCCCTCCTTTTGTAGGGATAAAAGACTTAGGCACTAAGAAACTACCTTTAACTAATCTTATCCCATCTCTAGCAAACTTTATCTAATCTAATCCCTAACTACTATGAGATCTAATCTAATCCCTAACTACTAGAAGGAAACAAACCAATGCAACAGTACCGCGTGAACAGTACCACACCGCGGTACTGTTTATGGGCCATGTGGGTCATGGCTATAACATTATTCCTCCCTTTCGAATCAACCCTGTCCTCAAGGTTGAAGCGACGACGCCCAAGAATTTGTCACCGATGCTAAAGACGAAGTGTATCACCATGAGCTTGACATAACAACAAAGGCATAGAATGTTCGCAACCCATCTGTTGCCGAGGATGGATACATCGTGGTCGCCGAGGGCATGCTTGGAGTCGTGGCCGCCTAGTGTGCTCTTGACATGGAGGAAGACCTGCAGTGACGTAGGGCTGGGCGCCATGATGTTGCTTTGGATGGACACTCGTCGCCTTAGGAGCCCTCTCACGAGAAGAGATTGGCAATGCATTGTCAGCGAAACCATCTTCCTGCTGCTCGGTGCCGCTGATGACGTCAGTGTTTCCGCCGTCGTCATCGTTCTCCTCACGCTGCTTGGTGTCGTCATCGTCGGTGTTTCCACACTCATCGCGGAGCCATAATAGAGGTACGAACGGGGTGGATCAAAGGCACGTTGCTCCTCGTCGATCCGCCAATGGTAGCGGTCAATTGGCCGCTCTTCTCGGTGTCGCTGATGGAAGGAACGTTGGTTGTCGTCGTTGTACCGAGAGAGGAATGCCATCCCGAGGGACCGTTTGGCTCTGATACCAAATTGATACGTTCTTGATAAGCATGAAATGGGTAAGGCCCCTTGACGCAGGCGAGACAGCCGTTTATCGTCGGAGACGCCTTGGCTGTTATCAGAGCCACCGCCTATGAGATCTATTCTCAATTTTGATTCATTGTTTGGATGCCAAAGAAAGATATATGACCATCTCTTTTATAGGGATAAAAAACTTAGCCACTAAGAAACTACCCTCTAACTAATCTTATCCCATCCCTAACAAACTTATCTAATCTAACCCCTAACTATCAGAAGATCTAATCTAATCCCTAATTAATAGGAGGAAACAAACCAACACTACAGTACATCGTGAACAGTACCGTGGTATTGTTTATGGGCCATGTGGGCCATGGCTATAACAAAAGCTATCAACGACCACATTTCCAGGATGGTAAACAATTTTTTCCTTCTTAAACATGGGATTGTTTTGGTTTTACTAATATGAAACGAAAGAACCTTGACAATGCACGGAAAATACCCATTCTTGGCATCTATCGATTTATATGAGTGTTCTAAAAATTCAAAAATTAATCACATGGACAAAACATATTGGACGTAGAGTGGTAAAAAAACATGTGACACAATCACAAGTTTGAGGTTATAGTATTCTTTGTTTGATGCCCAAGTTAGGCATGTCACACCCATGGATGTTGGTGGGTATGGGTTTGGTGGGTTTATGTGGACGGGCTAGGGTATGGGGTGGATACAGTGATCGACCAAATGATCACTATCTCTAGACACAGCATGCTATACTACTTGTTTCACTACCACAATATAGGCTTACCAGAAAAAAATCATTGTACTCATCTTCGTGCCCAAGCTTTGTCACAAATGACTTGCGACACATTTTAGTAAAAAGAAATTACTGTGTGCCATACCCGCGGCATAAAAATACTAGGAAATATGGTAACACCTGGATAACTAAATTTAAAAATAGATGTATTTTCACTACCAAATAATTAAATTTATGTATGGTTGGATATTGCAAAAACGTACAATTAAACAGTAAAAAAGTTTATGTATATTTTGATACATACCTTCAATTGTATACAGTCTTTTGTGTATTTTTTTTCTTATAAATGAACTCGCAAAAACTAAAAAATATCATCCGATTGATTGCTACAACTTTTTTAAACATCAAACTATATGTAAATTTAGTTATTAACTAATTAAAAAAACATCGATGCAAATTTCCTTCAATTTAGACTGATGAGAAACCACACCCATAAAAAAAATCAAACATATCGGTACCGCGACTCTAATCCCTGTATTCCCTTAGCTTTTGCTTTAGTAGTAACACACACTTTTTTCCACTCTCTTGCCTCCATGGCTCTCTTTTGCCACGAACACCCCGTCCTCTTGTTTCTTTCCTGCATGGGGTTTCGAGACGCCGTTCGTGCCTTATGCCTGCTTCCTCACGGCCAAATTTGTGATGCCATGGAGGGGGAGTACGTTGGGGTAGCTAGGAGTCAGACAAGGGGGAGAGAGGCCGGTGGGCGGTGGGCAGTGGGTTAGCCGAGCCAACCATCCAACAGCAGCAGCAGCAGCAAAGGCCACACCAGCCGCGCCGTGCAGAAATAAAAGAGGACACCGGCTGCCAAAGCTCAGAGCTGGGCTCGTTTCCCCCCGCGCCTCGTCCCCGGATACACATGTCAGTGACCACATAAGAGAGCAGTAACTGGAGAGGATCCGAATCCCGCTCTCTCCCTCTCCCGGGCACTCCGCTGTGTTCCACGCTTTTTTTTCCTTTTTTTTTTTCCTTTTTTTATGCGTGCCAGGACTAGCAGAGCAGGAGATCATCTTGACCAGCTCCTTGCTTTCTAGCCGATTTGGAAAAAAAAGGAGCGATATAATTCAAATTGCTGCCTCTCTTTTGTTGCAACGAGCGGCAAGTACTAACATACGGATTATATAGTATATAAAAAAGTGTCGGATTCTGAAAGCTCCTAGCGTTTTGCCTTCAGCGTTCTTAGCCAAGTGGAGTACCTTCTCCATGCCGTTTTATAAAATTTTTTTATCTGTTTCTCAAATGTCTCAAAGAATAACCCTTTAGCTTAGCATTTACCACCATTCACGTAAGATACGACCTAATAAATACATCAATTCCTCAGGCCTCTTGAAGTCTAGCTCTTTAATTGTAACAATGTCAAACATGGTCGGAGCTCCTAGAACATTGCATTTTTACGGTACTTTCCGTGGTTCATTCTTTGAGTGGAGTAACACCGTAGAAACGTATTCTTGCATCCATCACACTTCATCTTTCAAAGAGCTACGGGAGTCTGTCTAGGGCATGTCTGGTTATTGAGAGCATCTCCAACGTCATATTTAACAACTAACTATAGGAAATAAACATGTCATCCATAGATAGTTGTGACACGCAAATTCTGCACAACAGAAAAGTTACACAAATGAAAGAGAAACAAGTTGTTCATATTTCATTGTTGCAATAAAATACAGTTCCTTGTTAATATTGCTCTACGTAGTCATGTTGGCTAGACGTCAAAACTGACGATTGTGCTGATTACAATGCATGATACATAGGATTATATAATTTATTATAAAAGTTAGTTTGGATGAAAATTCTGAATGCAAATTTTAAGGAGCATCAAATTTCGAAATCTCTCGGTGTTTTACCTTCTAATGGCACGTTATACCTTTCCAACATTGTGTTTAATTTTTTCAATCCATTTCTCAAACATCTCAAATTACAAACACTTTATCTTAGCGTTTCACCGTTCTCTATAGATAGGTCATGAAACACTTTTGCCGGCGATTGAAAATCCGCTCCCCGTTGCAGACACGTCACAGGGCCACAAAAATGGTGGGGTAGCCTCCAAGCCGAGCTTACTTGTGTTGTTTGTGAGGAACACAACCCCTTCCTCACCGGTGTTGTGTTTGAAGATGGCGTCACATCATAGGTGGTTGACACAATACATACCAAGGTTTGGGTCCCTCGTCATCAAGGTAATAACCCTACTCCTGTCGTGATTAAGTACGATGATGAATATATGGTCTACAAGAAGCGCCCCAAGGCAAGGGAAGGAGATTGTCGAGCCCTAGAGGATCAGATGGGATGATGATCTCGAGTTTTTCTATACGCTCCAGACAAGAGGGTATATTTATACACGAAACCTAACATAGATAGCTATACATCTGGTGAGTCGGTTGAAAACCTAACCCTAACGTTGGAATATATCCTAATCCATATGTAGCTCGCTCTGAGTCGCTAGGTCTCTTCCTTATTACGTGAACGCTGCGAACAGATTAGAGCTCCAAAACGCATGGAACCCCATGTCAACATCGAACCGAGCTCAGGGCTCACGAGCCTTCGGTTGTAATAACCAAGCCCCTCCGCATGGCCCAAATAGCCCACGGAGCGGATCAGGTAAATTATCGAAGTCTGGACACACTCTCTGTTCCATGTCATGGATTATGGTATAAGCCCATCCCTAACGACAACTTCAACTTTTCAAAGCTTCTAAACCTACGATTTCATTAATTGCGGCGGTTTCAAATAAAGCGCAAGCTTTCAAAATGAACCTATTTCTTTTCATTGTCGCAGTGCAGTGCATGAATTTCATTGTTATAGATTCCCATTCTCTTCTCACCCTTTTTCTTAAGAGCGCATTGATTCCTAGGTCCGACACGATCCATCGTCTGTCGATCGAGAGAGCTCCGTGAGCCCAGCAATTTCGGCCGGCCTGAGGCGGTGAGCATGGTGATCCCGTTTGCTGGGGGCGGCTCGTACGTGCTGCCATGGAAGGGTTGGGCACGCACGCACCACCAACCTGCATCATTACGGCGATGGCGATGGCGATGGCGCGGCGCGGCGTGGCGTAGCGCCGTCGCATTGGCCGGCACTGCATGGGATCGGCGATCGCGGCGAAATGCCGGCCGGTGCCCGTGCGGATGCTTGATCCTGGATCCTGCAGATGCGATCCCACTCCCTCTCCGTGGTACTGAAGCCACGACGTGTGTGGATCGATCGATGATCATCATGCCCGGAGACAGCATGCATGTGCCTTGGCCGCGGATGGTGCGTCGTTATAAGACTGTCTCCAACTTAGAATCTCGTCGTGGTTCTCGTCAAAGGAAATTTTTTCGTACATTCCCTTTACAACGAGATTCTCTCTTCGTTTTATTCGCAAATTTCTTCCAAGGAATGTTGTTGGAGATGGTAGGAAATAAGGCCGACTCCAACAGCACTGAACCCCTAAAATAAGGGATAAACTGCTCCCCTAAAACATCCAACAGCGTCCCTTATAGCAACCCCTAATTAACTGGACCGGAGAGAGAAACTGTATATGTACCGTACCTCTCTCCCTCCCGTATCCTCAACAGGAATCGCTCCCACGCGAGATCGGAGCCCAGGTACCGCTCTCCTCCTCCTCCCACTCTTCCTCTCGCCCGCCTCCTCTGCCCCCCTCCCGCCGCCACCCGCCTCTTCCTCCCATCGCCGCCCGCCTCCTTTTGCTCGCCGACGCCACCTGCCTGCCGCGCATCGCGCCGCCGCCGCCTCCTCCTCCCGCCGCCGCCTCCTCCTCCTGCGCCGCCCCTCCTCTGCCTCGCGCCGCCGCCGCCTCCTCTCGCCGCCGCCGCCTCCTCGCCTCGCGGACGCCGCCGCCTCCTCCTCCGCCGCCGCCGCCTTTTTTCTCTCGCCGCGCCGCCTCCTCCTCCCGCCGCCCCCCCCTCTCTGCCTCATGGCCGCCGCCCGCCTCCTCCTCCCCTGTCCCCACCTCCTCTGCATCGCGCCGCCGCCGCCTCCTCCTCCTCCCGCCGTCGCCCGCGTCCTCTACCCCCCGGCGGCCGCCGTCGCCCGAGCCCTCTCCGGCTCATTTGGTGCCTCGAGCCCGCCGCACATTAGGCCTGTTTGCTTAAATTTGCATCGTCCAATTCCATTCAGGTATCCGTTACTTAAATTTGCGCCTCTTTGTTATGTGCAACGCACTGCACAAATATTGTAGAATGGAGGGAGCCACACTTGTTCATAAGAAAATATGCAAATGATTGGCATAATTGCAAGTTGCAAATGTTGGCACACTCAGTTCTTGTTAGCTATTTTAAACATGTTGAATGTATGTTCACCTATGTGTGTGAGAATGACTGAACGAGGATTTTTTTTGTATTTGAGTTGAGAGATGGAGTTAGTTTTCTGATGCCTCAGTCATTCGGTCAATTACCTCCATGTTCATTTGTTCTAGGTGTGGTTTGAGTCTACCTGCAGTGTTACAAATGCTGTTTCACTTCCTGGTCATGAACTCAAAGTGTTTATAAATTTAAACACAAAGATGAAGACAAGATAGTTGAAAAGTGTTTCTAGCATATTCCTCAATTCCTACATGGCACAGAAAGCACTCCTTGTGTTTCATGAAGGCAAGGAAATATTTCTGACACTATCACTAAGCTTGAGCCGATGGCATCTTGTGCAAGGCCTGGCTAGATTGCCTTTTAAAAGATGGAATTTATTATTTAGTATGAGTTGAAGCTGGAAAGATAATATTTTTCTGTTTGTTATTGTGAATGAAAATGATATGATGGAGAGATTGGAGATGAAGAAGCAAAGGGAGGACGAGCGCATACTTGCTATCAACCTTGATCAATGCAACCCGGCGCAGAAGATTTACTACAAAGCGATGCAGGACAAAATTCTCGCCGGCATTACAGACAATGATAGTTGAGCCTTTCATGTTATCTTTATGTTCGGTTGTTATTTCATCTGTACCAAAGTCTAGTTTACTCTTGCACATTAGAAACGAAACAAAGTGGATTGCTTTCTGAAGATTTTTTTCCACCAAGAATTAACGCACGCAGTACTCTCGGCTAGTAGCAGAGACGAGCACAACGTAGAAGCTAAAGCACTGCACTTAATAGTCACTCGTAGTGCTGCTGCACTGTAGACGAGCACAACGTACAAGCTTGGTTTAGCCCAACGTAGAAGCTTGGTTTAGCCTGCACTGAGGAGAATTTATACGGTATCGCTTACTAGCAGAGACGAGCACACCCAAAAAACTTGGTTTTGCCTGCACTTACTAGTCAGTCGTGGGGCAGCGCCTCCCAGGCAGCGAGCATCGAGCAGCGAGACCACCGAGCAGCGCCTCCCGGGCCACGTCGGGCAGGTCGACGGCGGCAAGCTTGCTGCGATGAAAAGCGCTCGCGTTTTCCGGACGATTGACAGCGCTCGCGTTTTTCAGAGGATGGCGCAGGCGGGGAGTAGTTTCAGTTGGGCAGAGATTCACTTTAAGGGATTACTGTTGGAGGCATGCATTTTATAGGGGATGGATTTTTTTAGGGGATCCCCTATATCAAGCTATAGGGGATCAAATTTAAGGGGAGCCTGTTGGAGACAGCCTAAAGGAAATGGATGTGGGGAAGAGAATGGAATGAAGGGAATATGGTTGGAGATGGTTAAGTCATGAGATGAGAAATCCATACCCTTGTAGCAAACTTTGTGTTGACACCTTCTAAACTTGTATTTTAGTTTTTCCACTTTGAACGTGCTACGTGCATCTGTTTGCACCCTATCCTGATATGGTTAGTGCTTCCGTTGGACCGTTACAAAATCTCTATGAAGGTAAAAGATAGACATTTTTTCTTTCAAAGAAATAACAAAATTTAAAACAAAAGCGGGTTAAGGAAAGAAAGCAGAAAAGCTAAAAAAGTGGATCCAAAAATATTTCGAAAGAAAACAGGCGGACACATTTTCCAACTTTTCCGTTTACGTTCTAAAAATATTGCATCGGTGATGAAAGCTACACCCTCCGGGCTCCGGCCCAATTCATGTGGCCTTTGCAGGGTCGTAGCATCAGGCCTAGGTGAGGCTATGGGCCATGGCCTATTGGAAGAGGCGAATACAGCTATATCTATCACTCATGTGCTCCACAAAACCCCGCCGCGCCGGCCCCTCGGCGGGAAAACTGACAAAATGTCCCAAATTCGTCAACGCTTGACAAAATATTCAAAGTTCGTGCTTCCTTTATGTTTTGCCCTATGAGAACCACCTTGTGAAACAAATTTTACAAACTAGTCCCTTTCACTTGAATGGACAATCCTACCCCTGAGAAAGAAACAAATCCAATGTTGTGATCGCGCGAGGAGGCGGAAACAAATCGATGCATCGCGTCGCGTGTGTGCGAGGCGGCGGCGATAGGCGAGCGGCTTCTGCACCACGATGAGGAGGCGCTGCGTCGTGGGGCGTCACTGAGCACGCGGGCGAGGAGGCGAAGGCGGGAGTCTTCTGTGCACGAGGTGGCCATCCAATTGATCTGACGTAGCGTCGAAGTGCAAACTGGTGGACTGCTTCTAGAGCTGCGCTGCCCAGGGCTATGCCTCTACCCTCCTGGATTGAAAGCACCAACAGCTTGTATATTAGCCAGTAGCATTGTTGATTTCTATGTCCTGTAAATTTTTTTTCTCTCTAAAATGGCGTGAATTTACAGAAGTGTATGTATTCATTTGTCCACCGGTAGTTGATGCAGTGTTACATTGGATTTGTTACATTACATTGCCAATGCTTCGTAAGTAAGTGCAATATGAATGGTGTAATCAATTCTGAGTGAACTGTGCAAATTGGATAGTGCAATCAATTCGGTGCTGAACAAAACACGGCACGCGCGCGTGAGGCCGAGCGACGCGAGTGCTGGCGTGCGACGATGCCGGGCTTGCCGACGCCAGCTAGCAGGCGAGTCGATTCGTTTTCTTCTCGTCGATTTGTTTCTTTCTCAGGGGTAGAATTGCCTATTTAAGAGGGAGGGATTAGTTTGTAAGATTTATTTTCTTCACAGGATGATTCTCATAAGGCAAAACATAAAGTAAGCATCAACTTTAAGAGCATCTCCAATGGGACCAGGTCAGCTGACTATAAGCCCTCCACGTTGGATTTCACGTTGAGCTGGAGGAGAGAGGGGGTGGCCAAGGCTAGCGCCGGGCGCTAGCGTCCCACCTGAGACTGCTCCACATGTTCTATCTCTCTTCTCTCAAGTCCCGAGACAATGCACTCCACCGGAGACGTCAGGCCACACCAGAGCTACCATGCCCGCCAGAGTCGCCGTGCCGGAGTTGCAGCCACGGCCAGAGTCACCACCTCGCCAGATCCAAGCCCGCCGGGGTCACCTCCATGCTTGTTAAAGCCACCGTGCCTGCACCCCAAGGATTCCAAATAGAAGCAACAGGAAGAAAAATTCGCCAAGAAAGAACTGAACATGACGATGCCCATCGTTAAACACCAAGATTCCTGGATTAAGAAGCGGATGTGGAAGTGAGAGGAACAAATCAGAAGCAGGTGGGGGAATTGGGAACAGCGGTGACTCGGTGAAAGCAAAGCACGACGAAAGCTTACGCCATGGTGGTCGTCGCGCCGACACATGCCAGCGCCATGGCTGGCATGATGGCATGGCGGCTTGAGACGGTGAGGGGAGGAAATGCGCTAGCGTGGGGCGGGGGCGGCAAGGGGAAGGGGGCAGCAGCGACATGGGGCGGTGGCGGTGAGGGGAGGGGAGCTCCACGGTGAGGAAGAAATGGAACGGGGGATTTGAGGGAGGAAGAAGGCAGAGTAGAGATTATTTATATTATGTGTGGGTCCCACAGTTTTTGGAGTTGAACTTTGAGTCAATTTTGTCAATTTTCGCCCTCGCCGGCGCAGCTCCGCTGTGCTCCAAGAGTTCATTTCAAGACCGCCTAGGGAAGTGCAGCCAGCCAGCCAGAGGACGCTGCAAGTGCGTCTCGCGAGTCGCGACCAGGTACTCCCCTCCGGCCTCCACCCAAGCGCCGCCGGCCCCCTCCCTCTCCCTCATCGGCGACCTCGGCGGGAGTGCCCCCCATACCCTTCTCCCTTCCCTCTCCCTCTCTCCTTTCCCTCCCTCCCTCCCTTCATCTCCCTCCCCCTTCCCCTCGCCGACGGGCTCACTGGCGGCGAGTGTGAGCGGATCTGGGCCTAGCCGCCTAGGGGTGCCGGTGGTGAAGGAGTTTGTGGGAGGTTTAGGGTGAGGCAGGGGCTAGCAGTTTGGTTCTAGCAGTTAGGGCTTCTCTGTTGGTGTTTTTTCTGGTCCTCGATGAATGATCTATGGTGGACGGCGTCGACGGCGTGGTCCCTGATCGGCCACCGGAGGTTTGTGGTCCGCACTGGCAGCTTCTACAGGCGGCGGCGGCCGCGGGTATGCAAGCGATGGGGCGGGGAGCTGACCCCTTCTTCTGCTTCTATCTGCACAGCTCTCTTGAGACATAATGCTTTTGTTAATGTCGGTTCTGCTACCCTATGTTGCAGAGCTCACGGTGTTACTAATAAGCGCAACCGTTTCAAACATCACATTAGAATAAAATGAAATACACGACTCATCCCAGATTTCCTGACCTTTGCATCGTGAAGCTGTGCCAAGAAACTACAAGCTTGATACACTTTATTAATACACTGATAGAGCAATGGGAGAAAAAAAAAATACTCCACTGTTGCAGAAAGTTTAAATGATCCTTGCTTGCACTTGTAGCCCAAATTTCAAAACGAGCACAATATTATCATGCAAAAACTTAGTGCTGGTTGCTTCCTTGTTGCAAACTAACTAAACTAAAATATGTCCCGGAGGGACCCTTGGCCATGAGGGATGCATGTGTGCCCTTCTCCACAACAATTCCTTTTTCAAGCACAGTAATCAGGTCACAGTTTTGAATCGTGCTTAGTCTGTGCGCCACCACCACACTTGTCCTGCCGACCATCACACGGTCCAGTGCTTCTTGTACCACCTTTTCCGATTGGCTATCTAGCGCACTTGTAGCCTCATCCAATAGCAAGATAGCTGGGTTCTTCAGGATGGCACGGGCAATTGCAATGCGCTGCTTCTGCCCTCCCGACAGCTGAACACCTCTCTCACCACACCATGTATCATATCCATCCTTGAGGTTGCTGATGAAATCATGCGCATTGGCAGACCTTGCTGCATTTTCAATCTCTGCCTCACTCGCTGTTTCTGAGCCATACACAATGTTTTCTCTGATCTTACCTGCAAATAGTGTTGGCTCCTGGCTGACCAGCCCAATGTGCCGTCGCAGGGTTTGAAGGTTGTATGTTTTGATGTCTCTGCCATCGATCTTCACTGACCCCCTATGCGGGTCATAGAAACGCTCTATAAGCCCGATGATGGTTGACTTGCCAGAGCCACTTTGTCCAACCAGGGCTGTTGATTTGCCTGGTTGGATGCTCAAGGAGAATCCTTTAAAGATAATCACATCTGGTCTTGATGGATATGCAAAGTCGACTCCTCTGATCTCCACCTCTCCTTTTAGCTTCTCTGGCTTGTACCCCTCAGGGTTGTCAGGGTCAATTTTTGTTTCTCGGTCAAGAACAGCAAACACTGAAGCAACTGCTTCAGCACCCTTAGCTAGGTCTGTTGTCATGCTACCCGCATCAGCAATCACACGACCTGTGCTTACTAGAATCATGAAGGTTTGGAAGAGCTGCTTGGCAGTAATATGGTGTTCAGCCATGAGCCTGCCACCATACCAAAAGTCAAGGGCCCATGTGCATGTCATAAGACTCATTGAGGTGCCGAGCCCAAGGCCTGCAAACCATGACTGCCGGATGCTTTCCTTGCGTGGCCCATCCTGTGCCTGATCGAAGAGGCGTAGGATGCGATCCTGGGATGAGAAGGCTGTGATGGTGCGAAGATTGGAGACAGCCTCAGCAGCTAGCTTGCTACTTTCGGCTTGGGCGTGTATTGATTTTTTGGACATGCTCTTGAGTAAGACACGACGGGCATAAAAGCAGACAATGATGAGTGGCTGCACTGCTATCATGACAAGTGCCAAACGCCAGGCGATGACCAGACCCATGGTGCAGGCAATAAGTACTGCAGAAACTGTCTGGATCACTAGCGCCATTCGGTCACCCACGAGAGATCTCACCTAAAACAAAACATTCTGTCAGGTCAGATAAATTTTCATTTTAAACATTAACATTCTTAGTTTTGTCTGCATACTTACCACGTTGGCGTCTTTGGCAAGCTGTGAGCATATGGCACCACTGGAGTTCTCATCACGATCAAACCACCCAATCTCAAAAGTGAGGATCTTTGCGAGCATTTGTTCCCTGACCCTCTTGGTGAGGTATTCTCCCATGGCACCAAAGTTGTAATGCTGTCCAATATTGATCAAGAATGAGAGCACAGCAAGGCCTACAAAGATGAGTGCATAGGTCCTTGTTTTGTCCTTGATCTCCGCATGATCTGTCAAGAAGTAGATTGAGATCATGCTTCCCATTGCGTACGCATATGCTGGTTGGATGCCTCCAAACACAATTGCACTAAAGCTCCCCATTAGTGCTTGTTTCCACTCTGGTGCATTAAGCATAAGCAGCCTTCTGAAGGATGGCACAGGAAGCTTTTGCTTCTCAGCATTGTCAACATCTCCTGCATCACCCAATGAACGTGCTGAGCTTGACCTACTAACTGCAGAGTATCTTCGGCTCATACTGTGGCTGCTGGGCCGCCCCACAGCAGAAGTATTACCAGTTCCACCCACTTCATCAGCTTCACGTGAATCTCTGGTCTGCTGAAGGCGAATAAGGGATGAGTAGAGGCCATTCTCATTGGCAATGAGCTCATCATGGGAGTCCAGCTCCTTGACCTCACCGGACTGCATGACAGCAATCATGTCAGCATTGCGGATAGTGGAGAGGCGATGTGCAATGACAATAGTTGTCCGGCCCACAGAGGCCAGGTCAAGTGCCTCTTGTACAACACGCTCTGATTCTGTGTCCAATGCACTGGTAGCTTCGTCAAGGAGGAGGATCTTGGGCGACTTAAGTATTGCTCTGGCAATAGCAATCCTCTGCTTCTGCCCTCCAGACATTTGGACACCACGCTCACCTACCTGTTTTAAATTTGGACATGATCAGTCTCAGAGTAGTAAAACCAACTTATCATGGAAAAAGGAAGGATTGCAGTTCTGTGAAAGTTGATTCGGACATGATCAACAGCTTAAGATGAACTTCTTTCTTAACAAGCTAGCAACTGTAACTCTCTGCAATTTCTTGTGAAAAATATCTAAAATCCAAGTTTACTTTGGTAAGAAGATTTAGAATTTGAGCATAAATTACTTCTTTAAAGCTTCATACATATAACTCTCTTTTTCTACTTGAAAATCCCCTTAATGTCAATGTGCTTATCACATAATTGGACAACCTGTCAGTAGGAGTTAGGACATTCCAGGAATGTCGATGTGAAACTTATGCAAAATCAACATGTATGCCTACTGTGTCTGATAACATACTGGCATCCTTCCAAGGATATAGGCATCAGTGTCAGCATTTTTACCAAGATCATTGAGTTTGGCACAACTTGTTGGTGCCCACTTATCAACTCATTGGACTCTGTAGATCCCACTCTTTTTTTTTTCCTCAAACACTCAAATCCAATTTGCTTTCATGTAATGTCGTGTTCCATTCACCACCAGGATTGCTTTTGCAGGTGACTGAAGCTCTCAGTGGATAGCAATGTTCACTGATGATGGGGGACGGGCTTATTAGGTCAAAGGTTACTGGTGATTTCTAAGCACATTTTTGCAGTGCTTATACTCTGTATAGTTGTATGGTATTTCTGTAATGGTGACAGACCCTCCCACCCCCACCCCCACCCCCACCTTCACCCACCCACCCACACAACAAAATTTTTAAAAAGATTTTGGGAGGAAGTCAGGTGGCAAGAAAACTACTATACAAGTTCTATACTAGCACTAACATAGAATGTTTATCTGTAGCAGATATTTAACTCAATGTTCATCAATGACTCATCGTATGCTATTCTCACTAAGATCAGTCTTGCAATTTAGAAGCTGTCATGGCCGGCAATACCTGGAGGAAAAAACTGCCCAATTTAAAAGCAACTGATGTGATAAGGTAAAGAGTTCTGAAGCTGCCACTCTTAATTGATTTGCCTTTAATGTTTGACATATGTTGACAATTGACATAGATATTTTGTTGTCGGACAAATTACATTAAAATCATCAATTCATCATTGTGACCATACAACTGCCTTTCCAGGTTTGAAATCTTGCTTGTTTGTCTTCCAAACATTCTGTTAATAATTGTATTGTTCGAGTTGACCACCCTATCTTTTTGTGCTTGGTTATGTGCTTATTCCCGCAATCATACAGAGGTAATTCTAACAGCTAGCAGCTACTGACAAACATAATGCCATTTCTAACAAAATAATACGCTACTGTGCATTTATTATACATACTCTAATACGCTACTGTGCATTTATTATACATACTCTGGAACATGCCCAATTAGACTGTCTTTTCATTTTCTGGGACACTTTTGTGATTTTTTAATGAGTGCTTGAACGATGGAATTGAAAGTTCAGTTACAAAGTAGCCCTTTGTTATCGTTAATATGTATTTGAAGTGGTAGATATTTAACAGAAAGGAAATTTTTGGGTTCCTATCGGGTCATCTTGCTAGCAGGTTTGCCCACATAAAAATCTAGGAGCCCTAATTTTAAGTGTCTCACAGCAGGTTTGCACACAGCAGAAATTGCTAGTGGTGGGGCTCTGGCCATGAGTGAACCTTTCAGGTTTACATGCTTGCCCTGTATCGGATTTTCCATTATCAGCTGGCAGACTGCATCCTCAAGAATTCCTATGTTGGAACAGCAAGGCAGCCAGAAAAGGTGCATCTTTTCCCCCTTTTACGATTAGTGACTTTCAAGTGTAACAGTTTGCCGTGGCAGCAACGGACCTGATTAAAGCTGCTTTTCTGAATGATTTTTAATTTTCACAGATTAAAGGGGCTTTTTGGAAGCACTCGTGCCACCACACGTTTGCACGCACAGCGGCACACGGCACTTTGTTCTGTCAATCTGTGCCTAACATATTGATGTTAAAAATCAGAATTATTAACGCATGACAGGACTTGGGTGAAATCTTGTTTCCGGGAAAAGTTAGGACACCATAATTGTTGGCGGGCAAGTTTTTTTCTGTTTACTAGTTTCGCAAAAGCCTTTGCGTCCTGTGTCCACTGACCATGGAGGCACACACCCTGAGTGGTGGGCCAACTGTTCTTCCTTTTCCTGGATTCACCACCCTCTATGATTCCTAGGTCCCACCATAAGCGATTTCCAAAGTGGTTGCTTTGAATTTTGGTACTGCCATCACTGGAAATCAGGCATGGTGAAGTGGTGTACATGACAGCCTTGGAAGTAATAGCATTTGCTGCATTCCTAAAGGTTCTAATTTAAAACTTGCACCGGTAAACTGTATACCACTACTGCTATTGAGCCAGAAAATGGTGCTCCATGATGGGTCATGCTCCTTAAAGCTGCATTTGGGGTTAAGGGGTGGATTTAGAGGCTTAAGTCGCTTAACCCGCCAAACACCTATGGATTAAAGATATTAAGTTAATGTGGTCAAATTCTTGTGACATCATGAATCCAGGATTAGTGACCCAACAAAAAGAGAGAATTGTGTATTTACCTTCCCAAAGATTGTACAGTGTGTATTTACCTTGTGTCTCATTGACATATGCGTCTAGGCCCCATATGTCAATAATGGCAAATACACAGTTTCCAATCTTTGGGGCGGGGCAAGTCTAGCCACTAGACAGATCCTTACTCTTATCAACTTATGTTGTTTGTAACCAGTGTAATTTAGCAGGTCTCTAACACAGTATTCTTATCAATGTTTACTGTCATTCCTTGTCCAATTGTGGGTGAATATTGTACTGGCAGGCTTGTTGGAGAAGAAATGCTGGGTGTGGAGGAGGAACTATGCTGAAGCGGCAGCAAGAATATTCATCAGTGGGCAGAACAGTGCATCACAACCCCTTGTGATCGTCTGGAGGCTTTTTTTTGCTCTTTACTCGTCCAATTTAAATGATGTATACGGTGAAATAGGACACTTCCGTGGTCCTTCAGTTTTTTGTGCGTTTTGTTTGTCATCACCTGTTCCAGCGCCCGATTGGCACTCTAGCCTCTTGTAATGGGCACCATGTTTCAGGATGCTCATAAATTTTAAACTGAACCGAGGCGCCGCTTGGAAAACGATTTATGTAGGAAAGGAAGCATTTCCCTCTGTCTGAAGGGCTGTTTGTCTTCACGATGGAGCATCTCTAGGAGAACCTCTAAAAGCATTGTTCATTAGAGAATCTACAGTCCTAAACAAGACTCTTTTAGAAGTGGCAGGGTAAAATACGAAGGATTTTATAAATTTGTGGGGGTTTTTTTTAGAGGTGGTGTGGTATTTTTTTTTTTTGTTTTTTGTACACTGCCGTTTATTGGGAACACAGGGCAGAGAAGCTCTCTGAACCCCAGATTGCATCAGGATTCAGGGCTTTCGTTGGGGGCACAAGCAAGGCAGTGACGCGGCGCCCAGCTGCCATTGCTAGCCAGTACTACAATGGACACATGGGGTAGTTCACTGCTGTTGCTTCCAGATAAAAGTGGAGTATTCCTGCACTAAAAACAAAGGGCGTTGCTTCCAAAAACAACCTTTACTCGAAAACTTTCCTTCGCTTTCTTTTCAATAATCAAAAGTGCCTTTGAATCCTCACAAAAGGGTGGCACAATTCACCAAAAAATTATAGTTAGTAAAGTTGGGAATGCCGAGGCCACATGCAGCGGCTACCTAATCCTGTTCGATAAACAAAAGAGTGGCTCTCAAGAAAATAAAAAAAAAATAAACAAAGGAGTGGCCTCTTTGCAACCTAATTTCGATTTGATTTTTTAAGACAATTCAGCTTAGTTCTTGTCTACTCGAAGCCCACTAGTAGGTGTATTATTGACACTTTTAAGTTGTTCACATGGTATTTTTATTGAGTTTGCTATGCGTCTGCAGCGAGCGATTTCGTGGAGACGCCGCTTGTTCCGCTAAAATTATATAGTTTTTCCATATTTCCGTTCACAGGAAAAACTTTTTGAGGTAGTGAAAAAAACGTGCGAGGTCCGTCTTGCATGTGCTGATGTATATCGTCGTTGGCGAGCTCCGTGTGGCGGCGGCGATGGTCGGCGAGCTCCACGCGGCGACGGTGGTGCTCGGTGACGAACTACGGCAGCGGCGACGGCGCTCGGGCGACGAACTACGGTGACGTCTACTTGCTGCTGCTTGCTGCAGATGGCGGCGGCGACGACGACGACGACGTTTGTGCGAGCAACGACAGCATGCACAGTGGCGACGATGCGAGGGAAGCTAGCTAGCTGCACTGGGTACCTGCGTGATAAGCCCAACGCAGACGTCCGGCAACCATCCAAATTAGAAGTACTGTTTGGATTTTTTTTTTACCTTTATAGTATACTTCCTCCGGTGTCAAAAAATTAGTCGTTTTAGCCTTTTATCCAAAGTGCCAAAAAACTTGTCGTTTTAGTCTTTCATCTATAGTAGTAATTAGATGAGACATTTGGAAAATCAAAAAGAGAGGCATGCATGTGCATCTATTGGTCCATGGAAAAAGTTTTTATAAATTCTGATACGGCCCTTGACGCGGGCGAGACGAGCTGTTGTCGAAGCTAGCGCCTAGACTGTTATCGGAGTCACCGCCTATGAGACTAATCTCAATTTTAATTCATTTGATTGGATGATAAAGGAAGATACATAGCCATCCCTTTTATAGGGATAAAAGACTTAGCCCTAAGAAACTACTCTCTAACTAATCTTATCCTATCCCTAACAAACTGATCTTATCTAATACCAGATCTAATCTAATCCCTAACTATCGTATGCTCTGATGCGGTGAAGCGAGATCGCGTTACGGTCTTGGCGTGAACGATCTGGCGGTGGCTGTGTGGGCCCGGCCATAACATTACTCCCTCCTTCGAAGCAACCTTGTCCTCAAGGTTGAAATGCCGACGTCCGAAGATTTGACGTCGATGTTGAAGCCGCAGCGCGTCCCCATGCACACGACGTAGCCGTGCCGGCACAGCAAGCACACGGTCCTTCGGTTGGTGATGACGATGTCGTGGTCGTTGCGGGTGCGCTTGACGTGGAGGAAGACGTCGAGCTACGTAGGACCAGGTGCCGTGAGGTCGTTTTGGTTGTCCCTTTGTCGCCTTGGGAGCCATCTCTCGAAAGGAGACCGGCAAGGCGATGTCAGTAGGACCATCTTCATGATGCTTGATGTCATTGACGACGTCGGTGTTGGCGTCGTCGTCGGTTCCGATCCCGGGGTGCGCGCTAGTGAGAGCTAGCGCCACGCTGGCGTCGGACATCTCCTGCGCTGGATCAGCGGGCGCCACCACCGTCTCGTCAAACACCTTGACGAGGTTTGCGACCTTTTTGGCGAGGTCGTCGATCTTTGCCGCCAAGTTGGTGATGGGTGTCGTCAGCTGTGTCGCACTAGCCTTGGCCTGCTCGGTAACCCCGCAACTAAACGCCGGACGACGTCGGGCCGGTGCCACCTTCGCGATCCAGACATTTTCCTCGCGCTCTGCCTCATGCGCCAAGTATATGGCGTCAATAAGGTCTCGCGGCCGAGCTCGACGAACATCTCTTGCCGATGTCGCAGGTAGACCCGCGATGAAGGCATCGATCTCGTCTTCTCTCCTCATCTGCGGTGCGCGGCTAAGCAGCCGCTGGAACTCCCGAGCGTAGTCGTTGACGCGGCCTTCACCCTTTTTCAGATCCACGAGGTCACCGATGGATTGCTCCTTATTGAGCCGCTCGTAGTAGAGGTCCGAACCGGGTGGGTCGAAAGCACGCCGCTTGAAGTACCAAGAGCGGAGCGCCATCCCGAGGGATCGTCCTGTTCTGATACCAAATTGATACGGCCCTTGACGCGGGCGAGACGACCGTTTATCGTCGGTGACGCCTAGGCTGTTATCGGAGCCACCGCCTATGAGATCTAGTCTCAATTTTGATTCATTTGATTGGATGCCAAAGAAAGATACATGACCATCCCTTTTATAGGGATAAATGACTTGGCCTCTAAGAAAGACACCTAACTAACCTTATCTCCTAACCAGCTGATCTTATCTAATCCAAACTCGATCTAATCCTAACTAACCCAATCATGTGCTACATACCGCGTGAGCGAAGACGGGCCCACGCCACAAGAACCGCCATGAACAAAGGTTGCGCCACTGATACCACGGGTGTATCAATACTCCCCCCTTCGAATCAACCTTGTCCTCATGGTTGAAACGAATGTTATGGCCGGGCCCACACAGCCACCGCGGCACTGTTCACTCAAGACCGTGGCGGTGCATCGCTTCACCGCATCTTGTAGCGCTGATAGTTAGGGATTAGATTAGATCTGGTATTAGATAAGATCAGTTTGTTAGGGATGGGATAAGATTAGTTAGAGAGTAGTTTCTTACGGCCTAAGTCTTTTATCCCTATAAAAGGGATGGCCATGTATCTTCCTTTATCATCCAATCAAATGAATTAAAATTGAGATTAGTCTCATAGGCGGTGGCTCCGATAACAGCCTAGGCGCTAGCTTCAACAACAGCTCGTCTCGCCCGCGTTAAGTGCCGTATCAATTTGGTATCAGAACCATCCGATCCTCTTCCCATGGCGAACAGCGAGGAGCGGCTTGCCAATCCGGAGACGGCGATCGACGAGATCAAGGAAGCCATGTCTAGGCTTGAGAAGACGGTGGCCGATTTCATCGCTGCCGTGGGCAAGAAGCCAGCGGAGGGCGTGGGACTAGTCCCGGCCCCACCACAGCCACCTCAGGCGCCCGTCCATCTGGCGCAGGAGACGTCCGACGCCAACGCGGCGCAAGCTCTCACGAGCGCGCGCCCCGAGATCGGGACCAACGACGACATCGGCAACACCGACGTCGACGACGACACCGAGTAGCACGAGGAGGAGGACGACGACGACGGCAGCAACACCAACGTCGACGACAAGACTGAACAACGTGAGGAGAACCTGACCGATGCCATGCCCAAAGAAGGCGATGGCGTCGGCGTAAACGCCGGTCGCTACCGGCCAGAAGGTCCGACCAGAACGACCTCACTGCGTCTGGCCCTTCGTCACTCCATGTCTTCCTCCACGCCAAGCACACCCTCGACGACCCCGATGTCACCATCATCACCGGCTACGTCGTGCGCATAGGGATGCGCTGCAGCTTCAACATCGACGTCAAAGCCTCGGACGTCGGCGTTTCAACCTTGAGGACAAGGTTGATTCGAAGGGGGGAGTATTGATACACCCGTGGTACTGTAGCGCGGCACTGTTCACGGCGGTTATTGTAGCGCGGGCCCGTACTGTTCACGTGGGTACTGTAGCACAGGATTGGGTTAGTTAGGATTAGATCGAGTTTGGATTAGATAAGATCAGCTGGTTAGGAGATAAGGTTAGTTAGATGTCTTTCTTAGAGGCCAAGTCATTTATCCCTATAAAAGGGATGGTCCTGTATCTTTCTTTGACATCTAATCAAATAAATCAAAATTGAGAGTAGATCTCATAGGCGGTGGCTCCGATAACAGCCTAGGCGTCACCGACGATAAAAGGTCGTCTCGCCCGCGTCAAGGACCGTATCAAATTCATTGCTATCAATTAATGAATCAACTAGTCTTTTATAGGGCCCTTGGTATTCTAAATTGTGTCTAAAACGATTAGTTTTTTGACACCGAAGGGAGTAATGGTTTAGCTATCTGAAATCGATCTTTCTATATTGAAACAAAAAGGACAAAGGAATAAAACACCAGGAGCAGTTGATGCTCCGTTTTTTCTACTCCTACCACGTTTTGTGAGACACCTTACTTGTTACAGCTACTTTTTTTTTTAAAAAAAATGAACAATTTGAAGCATCACAGAATCATTATGCAAGAGGAACAGGAGTAAACGAAAAGATTGAAAAGGAGCATGACAGTGACTTGCAAAGGATAGAAAAGCGTACTGGAAAATTCTGAAAACGATCGCATGCAATGCAATGCAATGGAATGCATGCCACAGTAGTAGAAGAAGAATAACCGAACAAGGGAAGCAGAGTTACCTGCGTGTCGTACCCCTGCGGCAGCTGGGAGATGAAGTTGTGGGCGTTGGCCGCCTTCGCCGCCGCCGTCACCTCCTCCGCCGTCGCGTCCTCCTTCCCGAACAGGATGTTCTCCCTGATGGACGTCGCGAACAGCGCCGGCTCCTGGCTGACGAGCCCCATCTGCGCGCGCAGCCACTTGAGCCGCAGCCTCCGGATGTCGACGCCGTCGAGCGTCACCTCGCCGGCCGACGGGTCGTAGAACCGCTCCAGCAGCGCGATCACCGTCGACTTGCCCGACCCGCTGCTGCCGACCAGGGCGACGGTGCGCCCCGCCGGCACGCGCAGGTTGAAGCTGACGAAGATGGGGCTCTCCGGCCTCGACGGGTAGCAGAACTCGAGGTTCCTGAACTCCACCTCGCCGGCGACGTTGGCCAGCTCCTCGCCGGTGTCGCTCTCGGAGTCGATCTTGGGCACCCGCCGGATCACCTCCAGGATCCTCTCCCCCGCCGAGCTCGCCTCCGAGAAGTACTTGACGTTGGACAGCCCCGACCCCAGCGATCTGCATGCATGCATGGACAGCATCGATCGAGTTATCGGCCATGGATTATATTCAAGGATGGCAGGCAGCTGATCGTGAGCTAGAAATGGAGAGGGAGTCGTGGCGTTACGCACAGGCCGCCGACGACAATGGCGGCGGAGACGGCGAAGACGGTGCCGCCCTGGTAGCCGTGGTACATGACGAGGCGGCTGCCGTACCAGACGTTGAATGCCCAGATGGCGAAGGTGATGCCGTTGCTGCCGACGGCGACGCCCTTGGCCAGTCCCTGCTTCAGCCCCAGTTTCGCCGACTCATCCAGCGCCGCCGAGAACTTCTCCATGGTGCTCTTCTCGGCGACGAACGAGTAGACGGTGCGCACCGACGAGACGGCCTGCTCGGCGATGGCGCCGGGGCGCGAGTACTGCTCCCTGATCCGGCGGGCGAGGCTGACGAGGATGCGGCCGTACGTGAATCCCGGGATGATGAGCAGCAGCACGGACGGCAGCGCCACCAGCGTCAGCCGCCACAGCAGCGCGAAGCCGACGGCGTAGCTGCTGACGAACGTGGTGGCGTTCATGACGAAGTTGGGCACCTTCTCGCTGAGCACGTCCTGGACGACGAGGCTGTCGTTGGAGACGCTGGTGATCACCTCCGCCGTCGCGCCGGCCTTGAGGTCGAAGTACTCCACGTCTTGCCGGAGCACTGCCCGGAGGTACCTCGCCCGCATCCGCGACGCCTGCCGCTCCGCCGTGCGAGCCCAGCAATACCCCTCTGCGCACGCACACATCAGACACATACACATGCTGTGTGCTGTGGCTGCATTGGCATCGAAATGCTTACCTAGGAACGCCATGACCCAGCAGCCGGCCGCCAAGAAGACGAGGTTCCTCGCGTTCTAAGTGGATTTCACACAAAAAATTGCAGCTTTATTACTCGCCGCCGCCGCCAGCCGGTGATGCTCTCAGGCTATCAGCAACCGCCGAGATTGACCAATGGAATTGCGCGTAGCTGCGTACCTCATTGATCTTGGAGCTGAACTGCTGGAGGAGGTCGGGGCCGCTGCCGAGGTCGTTGAAGATGCGGCTGGTGATGAGCAGCATCACCGGCGTCGACATGCCGTCGCCCATGGCGCCGACGAGCCCCAGAACCATCAGAGCCACGTCCGCCTTGTCCGCGTGCGCGAACACCGACGCGAACGACGACCCCAACACCGGCGCCGCCGCCTTCTTCCCGCCGTTCTGTTCGCCGCCGCCGCCCATGTCGCCGGCGAGCGCGCCGCCGGCACCAGCTAGCGCCGCTCGCTTCTGAGCTGGTGAGCTTGTGACAGTTGTAATGGCCCTCGGCTCACGGCTCACGAGGCTCCCAGAATTTGGCCCTGCCTTTCTAAGTGACAGCCTCTGACTCTCTAGCCTTTCTAAGAGAGAAGAGAGACGGGAATACGGCATTATATAGGCTGCGGCCGCAAGCAATTGCTGGTCATCACTGGAGAAAACTCAAAAACGGCCTACCTCGCTAGTCGCTCCCTTGCTGCAGCATCGTGCCGTTTTCCCGGTAGCTTCAGCTAAATATTACTATTGACCAAGCATGTGGAATGGAGCTATTTCGTTGGGCTGGATTCAGGTCTTGTCTCAAGCGAGCTTTGCTCAGCCTTGGCTTGGCTTAGGCTTGGATCGAATCAACATCGAGTTTAAGGGAAGTTTAACATCAAGCTCGGTGAAAGTTTGGTTAGGCTCAAACAAACTCGGTTTGATTGAGCTTGAATGAAGGGGATAATGCTAGGAGAAAGGATGAGAGAGGGTACCATGGGCTTTGTTGGGCTCGATCTCAGCTCAAATTGGTTGACATGACTAGGTTAAAGAGTGAGATAGTTAGGGCCACGATATTTGTTTGGCCTTGGTTTGGCTCAACGAGGGCTCAAGCTAGAGCTCAATCAGAATACGATACAGACTAAATTCTAGTTTGGAGTTGAGCAGGGTGCAGCGTGGAAAAGGGGTCTCTCAATCATCGTAGAATCTGATATATATAACATGATATGTATCTTAAACCTGCTTCTTGAAATTGTTGTGTTATTTTTAAGAGTTTTAAATGTTGTTTAGTAATAAGATTTGTAAAAAGCCCAAGGATTTAGATAGCGATTATCGTTGCGTCGCAGAAACACTGGCAATAGAGATATCACGAATTGCGGAAGCTATCCTACAACATGCATGGAATGACGTTTGCATGCGGTGATAACTATCCCTTTGGCAAGAGATATCGCGAAGCATTCATGACATGGTACATAGGTAGGGCTAGAAAAATAGCTCACGGCTCGGCTCGGCTTTTGGCAACTTTTCAACTCGAAAACGCCTTTGGCTCGTGTCTCGGCTCGGCTCGGAGGTGTTTTCAGGCTCAAGCCGAGCCCACTTTTGGGGCTCGCAAAAAATGGCGAGCCGAGTAGGGATGGCAATCGGGTCGGGTACCTTCGAGTACACCCCCCTCATACCCCGAACCCGAAACCCGAAAACTATACCCAAACCTGAACCCGAAATATTTTATGGATATAAACCCACGCCCATACCCGAACCCAAAATATATAATAAGTCTATATCTCAATATTGAGTGCAATATATATGACATTAATCAATTTCAATTATAACCTTTCATCAACTTTGAACATATAAACACATATTATACTTTAACCTTTCATCAATACATATTTACTAGTAACACATGGCGATATGCTATATTATATTTATTTTTTATTATTTTTTCGGGTACCCATGGGTATCCATGGGTGTAAAAAAATACCCGAACTCGAACCCAAAACCCGAAAACTATATCCGAACCCGAACCCAAAATATTTCATGGGTATAAATTCACGCCCATACCCGAATCCATCGGATCGGGTACCCATGGGTACTCGAATTGCCATCACTTGGCAGGCTCGGCTCGTTTTTGACCGAGCTCTGCCTCGGCTCGTTTCCACCCCTATACACAGGCAATGCCCAAATTGACATGTGTTGAACCTTGACTTTATATCCCCATACTGATCAACCTCGCTAATCTCGCTGTCACGCCTAATTCAGAAACGTCTCAGCTATGAGGGAAGAGATAGAGGCCATTAGACCCTTGGATCAGGAGGAGCTGGAGGTTGACTTGGGGATCCATGGCGATCACGGGGCAGGCGCAAGACGTCATTAATGACGACTGTGCTGTGGGGAGCTGAGCTACCGTAGCCTCTCCTTGGGGAGCTGAACGGCGCAGCTGATGATCCAGCTGCTGGGACGGCGACCCGAGCATTAAAAATGGGACTAGGGGAGCACACATCACTCTTGCATCTTGATTAGTTTACTCGAAGAGGATGATTAAGATTTAAGAATCAAGAACGAGACCGTCAGAGTCACGGCTCTGTTCCAGGCCACCGACTGATCAGGGCTAGTTTTCTCGGTCATTAAAAAACAAACCAGCATGTTTAAGGCATGGATTAGCCGGTCGACCGTGCACGCTGAGTAGTACTACGTTCCAATTCTTGTCTTGGGCTAAGTTTTGAATCTAAAGGTATCTTTAATCGTAGCCGTCCATCTCACAAAGTCTGACAACGGTCAAGAGTTGGCGCGAAAATATCAGTTTAGTCTTCAGACAAGGTTTCCTAAAATTGCTTGGCTGTCAATGCACCCATGAGAGCGTGAACGCAATAGTGGTGGTGGGGGTAGAACGACTAGGTTTTCTTGAAAGAGAAATTAATAGATAAATTTATAAAATACTCCCTCCGATCATAAAAACAAATCACTGTTAATTTTTGGACGCGCCTTTGACCATTCGACTTATTTAAAAAAACAACATAAGTTATCATTTATTTTGTTATGATTTGTTTTATCATTAAATGTACTTTAAGCTTGATTTATATTTACACATGTTTGTACTAAATTTTTAAATAAGACAAATGGTAAAAGACGTGTCCAAAAGTCAACGCCCGCTTGCTTTTATGATCGAAGATAGTATCAATTCTATTTATCACGTGGTACCTTAAGGTACCTGGCACGCCGACACCTTGGGATACTTATCTAAGGATGGTAAAAGGCCTTAAAAATGCTCATAGTGACATTTTGACACGAAAAAACTCTTGAGTTTTCTTTGTGTTGTTTATGATGAGATGTTGAGCTAAGGGTATCACCGGTCGAGCTTTAGCTCAACCGAATATAGTGGCGAATTCAATATAAGAGAGAAAAATATAGATAAACGGTGAAAACGAGGCGTGAATAGAGGATGAATAATGTTTGAGTTTATCTAAGTTAACCCATTAGAGATGGGCCTAAATATTCGGATGCTAGTTAGTAGGCAACACTTTTCAGCTAAGAAAGAACTACCATAGGTCAGATGCTACATGAAGCTATTATTCACCTCACCAAAAGAGAGCCACACACAGAGCTCTTGACATGCACAAAGAGGTGTGATTGAAAGGTGAACCGAAGAATAGATCCTAGCACTTTGTGCATGTTCTGTGCAGATTCTCCCTTTCCCTCTCCACAAGTTGGGATTTTTTCTGGTGCAGATTGCAAAAGTGAGAGAGAGCAAGGGATTGGAATCCCATGCTTTCTACTGCAACTGGAACAGCACAAGCACATTGGCTCATCCTATTGTAGTGGGGTCACTGTTCTTCAGTTGCAAATTACTCCAACTGGGAGGCCTGGGACTACTTGCATATTCTCTGCACTGCACTCATGCACTGAAATGGCACTGGTTGAAACATATGCCAAGTGGTAGTGCCTCCTTTTCGTCCTACCAGCAGAGGAGTGATTCTTTGTAGTTTCTAGTGGTTGGTTACAGGTTACATGCTTGTTGAGTCTCATTCGTAGTGTTGCCACAGCTAGTGTGGTTTGGGCCTCTTTGACCCAAAGGAACTTTGAATTAAAAAATATATATGAAAGAATCCAATCCAAAAGGCAAAATTTTTCCTAAAAGGGTATTTTATTCATAGGATCGCTACAATCGAGGAAATGGTGGCGACGTCGTTTTTAGCTAATTATAACTGGAGGAACAATCTTAGACTTTGTTTTAGCTAAACTATATTTAGTTTTGTTTGGTCTTTTTTAGACATGTCTTGAATGTTCTATTTGTATGGCCATATATATATCCATAATGTAGAGGCTGAATTTTTCTATTATCTAAAAAGACCTGTGCCTTTTCCTTTGAGACCCGCAAATACGTGGTGTAATTTTTCTCTTCTAACCATTCGATTGGTATTTATCTATCAAAATTCATGAATTTTCCCGCGGTACAACCAAATTGTTAAATAAATGGGCCTTAGCACATTCATTTCAGAACAAATTTCTGAAAAATTTCAAAGGACCATGTATAGAAGGGGACGTGAGAACATATTGTACCATACTATTAGTGTGATGTAGGGGTCACCAATATAAATAATTCTGTTCGATTTTTTCTTCGGTCATTTTTAGACAGGTCTTGAAAGTTCTATTTGCATTGCCATATATACCCATATATACACAGATTGCACGTTTAAACCGTCCCCGTGAATTCAATTTTGTTGCCTAAACTTCTCAGTTCTGCGTAAATTAATCCCACGAACCAAATAGGCCTGATGAAAAGACTTAAAGTTTGTCGGGAGGCAGTCCAAATATATGCCCTAATGCTTGGATATATTCTCAATCGGCGGTGTCGAGATTAATCTTCAGTGCAGGGGTCTGAGATGTTGCAAGCCGGCGCACGACCGTGAGAAAAATACTGGCATTCGCACCAATCACCATGGAGCGCCCCCAAGTACAATGCATGCGTACATGCGTCGCACTCACAACAATTCCACCACCACTCCACAACGCCTGCTGTTTCGTGTCCAAATTTTCTGCAATTTTCGAGCTCACTTTGATTTGCGAGTGTGGTTTGGTTTTGGTTATAACTGAAAAAATTATGTGCCTTTTAAAAAAGTGTTGAAAAGACTAAAAAAAATCATTTCAAAATATTTTTGAGATCTTTGAGAAAACCCTATAAAGATTTTTTAAAAAATTACAAAACGTTACGATGAATGGTCTGTATAAAAAGGATAAATTTTACAAACCGAACTAGAACAACAGCAGAACCACGAACAAGAGGCCTCAGTCGCGTGGGTGAACGGAGAACTGGGAGCCTGGTATACATTGACGGCTCCCAGCTAAATGGAATCGAAAGTGGCCACGAAATGGAGGGTTGATGTAACATGCTGCTTGTAATACATTGGCCATTTCAGTTCCACATCATATATATTCTGTTCTACAAGCAAGCTAAAGCACTAGGGTTGACGATAAGATTTTTGTGATTATTGGTCAGATCACCGTGCCAAGGTATCCCAAACGACTGATTTAGGGTTCAAAAAGAGGCAAATTCAAACCTGTGGAGCTTTTTTTAAAAAAAATTCCGGTCAATACAAAATTGTAAAAAAATTGAAGCAAGTAAATTGCTGTTTATTGATCAATTTATTGGTAGGCGAAATAACAAGTTTTGAATTCGGATTAAAAATTTGAAATATATTTTTTGATATTTTTAACTGATTTCGGGGTGATGCTTGACCATTCGCTACCAGCCTACCATGATTTTTTAGCGGTTAAGTTGGAGCACAATTACATAGATGTACAGAACACCGAACTAGTTGGCATGAAAAATTATGTCAAGTCCTGTTAAGATCATTGGTTGTTATGTATCGCTTGTGTAACATTGTATATATGCTTCATTTTCAAGACAACTTTAGGCATGCTAAATAATATAATTTAATGCAAAACATCTCCGACTATTCTAAAAATAATATATTTTAAATAAAAATGACAAGAAAGACGACAAAAGACATAATTATACGCTTGTCGCTAGATGGTGGGCTATGCTTCTGTCGACAAATTTATATGTAGCTGTCGGAAATTGTCAATTTTGTTGGCAAAAGGCATCAAGCCAGAGCCATGTCATTTGTGGCCAAAAGTCATCAATCGATAATTCAATTGTCACCAGATGTCTGATTTTTCACTAGATGGTTTTAATGACAAAATCGACTATTACCGACAAACACATTGCCCTGTTGACACATTATTTCGGTTGATATTTAAAATATCAACGTGGGTAACCTAGATTGAAATTGCACTTAAAAAAGCAACATGACATACACGAAAAAGTTTCATGCATACTGTACAAAAAGGCCTTCTTTGATCAACCGTCTCTTTTAGGATGGAGAAAAGCTGAACATGAACATATAATTAACCAGCTTTTCTTACCTTCTTTTCCTTGCCTACTACTTTGATGATATCTATGTGTAAATCAGGGCCTTTGAAGTGGCAAAAGCAAATTAAAGAAGAGAGCGGCTGAATTGTCTTCTCGATCGAACAATGCCCATTTCCACTAGTTTTACTTTGCAAGAAAGCCTTGTCTTCCTGGCCGTTGGTTCTCCACACACACTTGACCCTAAAACATGCACCAAAAGGGAATTTATGGACATGCTATGTACTACAAGCTAGGAGGTTTTGCTTTAATCTCTAGGGCTAATCATCATGCATGGCATCTCTTTTTTACTAATCAATGCCCTAATCCCCCTTTTGCTTGACAAAATAATTAAGCACATACGTGCATGATGTCCTAGCTTTTTTTTTAATACGAGAAAATAAATGACTAAGCGGAGGACATGCGCATGCTGTCCTCCCTTTCTCCAACTGTATAAACTAAGTTGCCATCACCAACACATGCATGGGCACATTTCCGTATCTGAGGTTCCATAGTTAATTAATCATCGGTCATTGGCATAATCTGATCTCCATATCATCTTTTTTTCCAATGAAACGTTTTCTAAAGAAGATTGATATCTCTCCATATTTTTTTTGCCAGGTGATATCTCTCCATATTTTATTAATCTAAAACATTTATTATATGGCACATTGCATGCCACTTTTTTTTTTCACCATCCAATGAACTGATTGGTATTATAGCTAGTTTTCTTTCTTTTTCCCCCCTGTTGGCATATCTTTGTTTTCTAGAACCGATATATTCTTGGTGTAACTAATGTGATCGCGATTCATTTCACATTATGATTTGCTTAGGGTCTATATATATACTTGCTGTGATGCGATTGTAGTAGCTATCGCGCCTACCGGTTCAGAGCATCGGGATAAGATGCATTATGTAGCTGGGATGAGCTTATTCTTATGGAGATGTGAACAAAGATCCTAAAATGTACTGTATCATGACTCATGAGAAGATATATAGAGGGGATGTGATGAGAATACATTTTGTTGATGATAGCGCAACACGAATGATCGATGCAATTGGCATCCAAAATATTAGCCAGTGATAATATATTCTGTCAGATAGTGTTATAGAAGAAACTTCAACGTTTGATACTTGAAACAGAATTAATAACATATGACCAAATGAAGCAGGAATGCACACCCACAGAGGGTAATTTAGGCTCCGTTCTTTTTAGCTTAATAGCTTAATGTCTTAACAGATTAACGGCTTATCTACGTTTTGAAGCTTTTAGTTTCTTGAGTCCTTTTTTTCGCTGTTTCGAAGATGGGTTCTAACACTTTCAATGGCAAGTCAAACAAAATGGATTCATGTCTCGAGAATCTCTCGAAATTCAGTCTTTTTAGCCATTCAGCTGTTAATTTGTTCAGATCAGTTAAAAGAACAGATTCTTAATTTACATTATTTGTTTTTAGCGATAATTTATGTTCTCCCTGTGAAAATTAAGCTAGGGTTACATCGCATTCCTTTTTTCTATCAAGAGCAGACTCGGGATGAAATACCTATGAAAAGGTTAGAAGCATGCCCTGACCAACCGGACAACGCTTTACGGTGCATTTATACTATAATTTGAAAATTACTCAACATAACTGACGTAGTCCGATCAGTAAAACCAACTCAAATATAAATTCAAAATCAAAATTTTTAAGTGGCTTTTGAAGCAAATAAAAATTGTCCTCCAAACTATCGGTTTTCAGAAGAAACCGAGGGCCTTTCTTTTCCCCCGAACCAACCGTGTCTCTTCTATAAAACCAAGGCCTTTTCTCCTCCAAAAACAAAATTTTAAAATATTTATGCCCTTTCTTGCTGCTTTCAACGAAAACCGGTATCTCTGAGGTTCAAATTTTTGGTAAAACCCTGCTAGCCGACAATTTTTGGTATCTCGCAGGACCTGCAGCAGCTGAGTTCTTGATTCTCCGCGATCAAGAAAGATTTGGCAGAAATCAATAATTTTACAACAACTTCCCTCGCCAAACATGATCATTGACAGCTACTAAACACATCGAGTCAGACTAGCTATTGCTTCCTAGCTCTCGACTCATTAACAATTAAAACTAATCAAGGATTAGGAGGGACCAGTTAGCTCTCGACTCATGGTCTCAATGGTTCAGTTTATTAAATCAAAGATGCACTACCAATCAGCCATACTGATCAAACATTATCACTGACAGCCCTTACTAAAATAACATGGTGACGCCATCCCCGGGATTAGAGGCCATATGCCCCATGTATATATTTTGAGTCAGCTTCTAGAAGCCGGCAGTATTCTTTTAGAAGAAATAGAATAAGTTTAAGACAGCTCTGCATTTGCCGCAGCCGTGCACACCACCAGACCGCATGTGCAAGCTATATATCGAGCAAGAAACCCATTTTCTAAATTAAATATGTGATGGTTCTGTTCTAGATTGCCACTGTGGCACATCAACTTTTATTTTTAATTTGTGGTTTACTAAAATAAGCATGAAATATCCATTCTTGTTAATCTAAATAGCGGCTCATGTTAATTTTGAATTTATATTTTATACTAAGATGATAGTTTTTTTTGGAGACCATCAATTTAGAATGATTAGATCCGAGTTATACTACCGCACAATTACATTTACCATTGCATTGGCATAAAAGAGCTCTAATTTTAAATGCTAGACGACGAGCTCCAGCATTTCGGTATAGAAGATCCTAGCACTCGAACTCAAGAGGGTGGAATCATGCCAATGACATGTCCCCCATAGAAAAAAGTGTCGATTTCGTCCCACAATTAAGCCTGTTGAATCAAATTGGTCTCTAAACCCAAAACTACCATTGATCAATCAGTCCCCCAAGTAACAAAACCAGGAGTAACTGGTCTTTTGACAGGTCAAAAGGGTGGTGTTGGGGATTTTTTTACTTGCGTGGCATCCATGTGTATGTTTTTTGCTAATATGATGGACACATGGCATCCGGCCACCTCACTACTTCCTTCTCATTCTATCTCTAATCTATCCCTATCTCTGAAGTCTCAATCTCCCTAGACACAGACTACCACCATAGGAGGAGGATGGCGGCACTCGTTGTTGGCATGGATCCGGGCTAGGATCTATGTCAGCGGTGGCCCGGATCCGTCGAATTTGTTACTCTTGGAGGTCAATGACTCCTAAACAACTAGGCGTCGCCTCGAGGCATTGAAACTTTGTGTGGTGTATCAAGGAAGTTTGTGAAGGCCGATTCCGCCTCCGAAAAGGAAGAAATCAAGAAGTGAAATTGAGCGCTCTTGGTGTGACCTCGGTGAGGAAAAAGGTTGAAAGAGAAAGAGACGTAGTCTCAAGTATGATCGTGCCTACCTCAATGGAGACGTATAAACCTCTCAAGAATCCAAACTTTAGGAACAAATATACACGTGTCTCCTCTTTGCTTTGGTTTTCCCTACTTTGCTATATAGTTCGATTTGATTTGACCTTGTGTTTGTGGTTGGCTAGCACTTTTGAGTGCTATTGCTTCTACTTGTGTTGTGGGTTGTGTTTTGGTGCAAGTGGTAACTCAAATTTGTGAGGCGAGCTCGAGATTCAATTGTGACTCTGTTTACAGGTCAGGTTGTTCGCTATTTTGCATCGGATGTTCTGTTAACCATTGGACTATCTGATGTTTGGGATCGAACTGTCCGGGATCTGAAGCTTCCGCATAAATAGTTAGTTGAATTTCGTAACACCTATTGACCCTCCCTCTAGGCGACATCTTGATTCTTCGATATACCGCCATGAAACAAGGAAAAAGGTCGGAAAAATAGGAAAAACATAATAGCTGCCGTTGATCCTTTCTCTCCATGTTTGAATACACACTCCCCGAGTAAACATCTGCCTTTTATCTTAGATTGAAATCTAGTGGAATCTGGTTGACACTTAAAAAAAATTAATGAATGGTTTAGATGGAGGGGACTTATTCCCAAAGCTGTGGGCATGAATGCATGATAGATACGTTTGACATTTTTAAGCAAAATGCAAGCTAACAAGTATAATACCACAGCTGATTATTATAATCTATCATCAGAGTGCCACCGCGCATGAACTCTGGTGTTACATGTCATGCCTGACATAATTGGTCACGTACGTCGTAGCCTTCATGTCCATCCATCATGGCTATCTACTACAAGTTCAATAACTAACTACTAGTTTAACTAACTAACGTCAATATGGCAGGGCAATTGATATGCCTCGTTAATTATTGGACTACTTAAAGAATATTGTAAATGCATAAATTATCGTATGTATGGCATATATTGGGTTAACTAATTAAATTTCGGATATGCGAGCTGGTTTGGTTTGTCTGTCAATATACCATAAAATATATTTTTATACGGGTTTGCTATTTCGGAGGCGCCTGCAATGTATGAAATCGTGCAGGCACAAAAAAATTCACTAAATTTCTACTGTTTTTCCACATTTCCATTTATTGAAAAATTGTTTCACGATAGTGGAATTTTTTGGCACGCGCGTTCACCGTCCTCTGCCGGCTGCTGCTGCTCGCCATGCAGGCCTTCATCTCCCTCTTCTTCGCCTTCCTCTCCGTGCTGTCTCCCCGCCGCAGCCGCCCCTCGTCGCTTGCTGATCCGGCGCTGCCGTGCGTTGACCCGGGGTCGCCGGCGGCAGCCACCTGCGTTGGGCGAGCGGTCGCACATGTGCTCTCGGTGGTGTCGTCTCCCTGTGGCCTCCCAAAAGTACGAGCAGCGGCAGCATGCAAACGGCGCCTGAACCAAATGCTCGGACGCAAGCGCCTGCGAGAGGTAGTCCCTCCCTTTTTTTATATAGGACATATGCGTCTTATATTTTTCATTGTAACACATATATATGGTTACACTTTTGGAGGCTATAACAACATGTTGCGATGATAAGAAATGGATCGTATTTGCGCGCATGCATCCAAAGGAAGGCAGAATATGAAAGTGTGTTAACTCTCCAGTCGATATGCATGAGGTTGACACCTCAGGGGCAAAGGCAGGCGAGAGCTGCACGCTCACACAAATTAAAGCCACAATTACACACACTGACACACAAGAACTACACTGTTACACGCGCACGCTTTCGTCTTTGGGCATGCAATTGCAATTGCAGATGTCCACCACTAAGAGCAAAAGGGAGGGGGAGAGACTGCTCCACATGACCGGAAAGCAGTGACATGCATTAGCGATCGTTTTCGTTGCATTGCAACCTAACCATACATATATGCATTCTACACATCTGATTAGTTATTCGATCGACGTCCGTCCTCGTGTGGATTAGCTAGCCGATCGATGAACTTGATGCAGATTGCAGATGTTTATGCGGCTTGAAACATGGATGGGGACAGGCAACAGGAGTGTTCGTGGAATGATTGACCTAATGCCAAAGTGGAAGCATGCATGTGAGGGAGAGAAAAAGGAGAGAGCTAGCCATGCACCAAAAACACATCATCTTCCTAGAAGCAGCATAAGCAACTTCTTGCATTCTTGTTTCGTGTATTTCACAATGCTCGCACTAGCAAACAAATACTAGACGGCTTGTGCATTCCTTTAGGGGTATGTCTTTTCCTTGTTAGAGAAAATACTCGATCACTGAATATGATCAGCTTCTTCACCAATCTTCTCATATCTACGCCTATTAACCCAGCGCAGCCTCGTCACGCTTTGGCTTTCAGAATATTGACCTAAAGACACAAACAACCTTGGACACCCGCTGTTGGGCTTTTGCCGGGCCTTTGGGCTTGGCCCATTGGGAAAAATAAGAGGGAGAGAGAGAGCAGCCGAGCCAGCCCTAGCACAGCAGCGTGCGTGCGTGCTGCTGCTCGCAGCTGCTGGCGACGGCGGAAGCCGTTCCGTAGCTCGCGGCGCGTGCCACGTGGGCTGGCTCGCTGGCTTCCTCGCGCAGTTTGTTGCTCCTCCGAGCTTATCCCTCTCTCTAATAAGCCGGTTGCCTCCTCTGTTTTGAGTGTGTGCTTGCACGAACTCATTTCTCCCCTCTTTTCTGTGTACACTCCGCTGCTCCTCTTTCCCCGTCGGTTCGCCGGCTGGTGGAGCCCGCGGTGGTGCTCCTGCTCTTCCTCGACTTGGGTACTCGGTGGCCACGGGTTTTGGGCACCGAGTCTCCATGCTGCTCCCCTCTGCTCCTCAGGTCTCCACCTCGGCTCGGTTCGTGGTGGGGGCGACAGGCTTCGTATCTTTGGATCATCTTGTCGGTGGTTACACGGTGTAGCCTGGCGATCTGTTTTCTGGGACAGCGAGCTGCTCGCGCTTAGCCTTTCTTCGCTGCCTTCTTTGTCGGCTCGGATCCGATGCTAAGTAAGAATTTCTGTGGCTTCCCCTTTGTGGTTGGTTGTATAGTGTACCAATTAGAGATTTTGGGGATCTAATTCTTGAATTAGAGGCTAAATCTCTGGTTTGGAGCACTGTACCGTGGCTGTGTGCTTTACCCTAATTGCTCTGTGATGATAATTTGATTGAGGCTTTTATAAATACATTTGTTGATTATATCTTGAGGTAGATTCAATTAATTTCTGCTTTGTTAGGATTTATATTGTTTTCATCCCAATTCATGCCATGATCTGTTGATTTTGGTCACTGGACGCTTGTTATCTTGATCTGTTAATGGTGCATTCGGCTGTATTAGTGTGCTGTTCAGATTGCTCTTAGTGATCTGTTTATTTACTGGTATCTTTGCTTAGCACTTTGGTGCTGTTCGGTTGGTTCATAAATAAATAGATTGGGTCTAGTGGCATGTGGCTTGAATAATTGTAGATCAGCAGTTCTGATTGGCTAAATTGGGATGTTCTGAACTTTATTCCTTTCCAAAACAGTGCAGTATTGATTGTCTAATCCTTGATATTAATCTCAGATTGTATTTTGCCTGTGAAATCATTGAACTATAACTAGGACGGCTGTTTTTACAGCAACCAGTTATTGGTTAAATCTAAGAGCAATATAATCATGTCAATGGTGATTTATTCGCTTGATATGTTGGCTGCCATGTTCTTTAATTGGTTTATCATGTTACTTGGTGCTTTGCAGTCCAATTTTGTAGAGTACATGATAAATATTCTATTCCATGGCATTGTTATGTGTTTGCTCATTCTATTTATATTTGATCAATTTATTATGCTGATATCGCAATATGTTCAACACCCGCTAGCCCAAGAATATGCTGAGGGCAAGGGTACTAACGCTACCTAGTTTTTCAATGAGGAGGATAACGAGGCTACCCACCGATTTGAAGAATCATAGAAGGGAACTAACGAACACACTTTGTTGAGCTGACATCAACATGAACACCAACAATAAAACAACAAGCACACACTAAATCTAAAAAACTTAGATCTAAAATTCAAACTAACCGAGCAAACTGAGGAAGAAGACCCCCTCACCCTCTCCTCCAACGAGAACACCGAAAAAAGGGGGGACTGGAGGGGGGGCGAGACCAGAGCTCTTTATTGTCGCCTGAAACTTCCTTGCTCATGGGAGGTTTCGGCGGCGCTTCCGCATCTGCCCTTGGCTATCTACAAGACTTGATCAACAATAGCACATCTTCACTCTCTCTTTTTATATTTTTGGAGAACCTGTTTGGAGTTGCCATGGTAGAACGGCGGAGTTCCAAAACCTTAGAGAAGCGGCTTAAAAAACATGGTGTTTCGTTAAACACAAGAATAAAAGCTAATATATTATGAAATCTTAAAATTCATAAAATATAATAATAAAATCTAAAATATGTTCTAAAATTATAAGGTCCTTAAAAACATCTAAAATGCGTAAAACAACTATAAAAGTTCTAAATCACATTTTAAAAATACTCGAAATTAAAATTAAAGAGAGAGAGAGAGAGAGCATGGAGAATTTGAGATTCTATTTTTTAAAAAATACAATTTTCTAAGGTTTCTTTGCATTTTAAAATGACTTTTTAAATGGGCTCTAGAATTTTAATATTTTAGTTTGATTTTTTTGTTTTCTCTAAGGTTATTGTAAATTTTAGCATTTTATAAGTTATTTTAAAATTTTATATTATTTTTTAATTATATTTAAGTGCTTTTACGAGTTTTTAGAATATTAGGTTTCTACCTAAATTTTTAGTTCACCCTCATCATAGCACTTTGGACCTAACTAAAATGCTGATACAACTTCGTATACCCAGATATCTAGTTTTAAGCCTATGTAAAAACGCATGACAACTTTAAGGATCTACGGTGCAATTCACTAGAAATGTTTTATCAAATAGATTATAAACTTAGAAGAAATAGCTTAAAAAAGTTGAAACGTTTTGATCCATCTATTTTTTTTTCCTACGTAGAAGGTAGAAGCGGCTGAAACAGGCCGATCAAAATGGGCCTAACACCGTCTTCCAGACCTGTGTAATCAGCGTGGTTTCTTGTTGCTAGGCTTTGGCTGGGCCGAAACAATTAGTGTGCCCAATTATACAGTGGTGGAAGAGAGCGTACCTCTATCTCCTTTAACTATTGAACTCCATTTCGTTCCCTTGCACTATTGCATGAGCTCGGTTTTCTCACTAAATTTTTAAAGCGAGTAACCAGCCTCCCTTTGCTATCCATACCGAACAAACTACCCTCTTACCCGAATCCATCATGCGTTTCGAATGACATGACGCCCTAGTCAATAGAGTTTTTTAAAATTAAAATTTCAAAATCTAATAAATTATAGAAAATAAAAAACTTAAAATAAAATATTAAAAATATAAAAATTCAGGAAAATATGCAGAATTCAAATATGTAATAAAGATATAATGTTTATGCGTAAACTTACATGCAATAAATTATACTTGTGTTAGAGTGTTTTTATTAAATAAATCAGTATTTAGGAAAATATTCTTTAACTTATTGGAAAATGGAGAAATTGCTTTATATTCTTGGAATAATGGAAAAATTAATTAAAAAAAGAATGGTGTAGTTTTACTTTTAATTTGAATTTATAAATTGAAATGAAAGGTCAAACTATCTGTGAATTTTAATTTATTATAAATTCAAATGTCAAACTAACATCCATCTGTTTTTCCATAATTTGCTCCAACTGTAAATGACCGTCTCCCCTCCCCCTATAATTAAATGCCAATGGCATACAAGAACGGGGGGTTTATTCAGTACATATACTTGTGGCTCCCTTAAGTCAAACCATTCATTTTTGAGGATACCTCAGACATCATGGTGGCTGATTCTTATTCTTTGGACAACATCAGCGGACTAAGACGTCGTGTCATCCAAATCCGGGTGTGGATTCTGACAAAGGTAGGTTGGTTACCCGGTTTTAAAATTAAAAAAGAAAAACCGGACTTGATCAATAGTTAAGAGGGTAAAGTTAACTTTTTTTCCTGTTCGATCACATATCGACACCTAGATTGACTCGCGTACTCATCAATGTCATTCAACTGACTGCTGTACATTTGCCAATCGCATGATCCTTATTATTTTAGTCGGATATCCTTGATTAGTACAAAGGCTGCATTACACTGCCTTCTGCTAGGTCTCTTTTTTCCGTCTTATCTTTTTTTTTTTTTTTTGATTTAGTGAAGCAGTGTAACATCCGTCATTAAAAAAAATATGTTCAAGTCTAAAAAACATGTTTTGATTAAGGGGAAGTCCCTGACATATATCAATTCGCAATATGTCCACGTAGTGGTTAAGGTTCTGAATTCTAAAAAAGAAAATTACACAAAGGTCTGACCAGACTAAAAACACTGGATCAAATGTATAGAATGGAATATTCTTAACTCACCACAAAGTTGGTTAAGGTTCTGAAATCTGAGAAATGCCACCGATTGGAACTTCCGTGAGTGGACTATTCTGCTTGGACCATGCTTTGTTTGCATGCTTAGCAAGGAAGCCATAACTGTACTGTCTAGAAGATGCAAAAATAGTCACATATTTGATACATGTCCTACTCAACCAATACATAACTTTGCACATTGTTATGATACTTGCTTAAAAATTACAAGGCATGTAAATAATAACATCATTGTGAATCTTACAATTCTTGAAAAACTAACAACTCTGTTGACATATAATCCGTTTGTAAATGTCGATTCTGCTACTTGAGATGCAGAGTTCATTGTGTAAGGCACACATATAAGAATAAAATGAAATACAATCTAATATGCTGCTTACAACATATCCAACAGTTGAATAAAGGATCTACAACCTTGATACATTTTTCACACTTAATGGGAGGAAAGATACCCCATTGTTACCAAAAGTTTAAATGATCCTTGTTTGCACTTGTAAACCAAATTTCAAAACAACTGCTGCATTATCATGAAAAAAAACTCAGTGTATGTTGCCTCCTTGTTGCAAGCTAACCAAGCTAAAATATGTCCCAGAGGGACCCTTGGCCATGAGGGATGAATGTGTGCCCTTCTCTACAACAATGCCTTTCTCAAGCACGGTGATAAGGTCACAGTTTTGTACAGTGCTTAGTCTGTGTGCCACCACCACAGTTGTCCTGCCGACCATCACGCGGTCTAGTGTCTCTTGCACAACCTTCTCTGATTGGCTATCTAGCGCACTCGTAGCCTCATCCAGTAGCAAGATAGATGGGTTTTTCAGAATGGCACGGGCGATTGCAATGCGCTGCTTCTGCCCTCCTGACAGCTGAACACCTCTCTCACCACACCAAGTGTCAAATCCATCCTGGAGGTTGCTGATGAAATCATGCGCATTGGCAGACCTAGCTGCATTCTCAATCTCCACCTCTGTCGCTGTTTCTGAGCCATACACAATATTCTCTCTAATAGTACCTGCAAATAGAGTTGGCTCTTGGCTGACCAGTCCAATGTGCTGTCGAAGGGCTCGGAGATTGTATGTTTTGATGTCCCTGCCATCGATTTTCACTGTCCCTCTAAGTGGGTCATAGAAACGCTCTATAAGCCCAATGATGGTGGATTTGCCAGAGCCACTTTGTCCAACCAGAGCTGTTGATTTGCCTGGTTTGATATTCAAGGAGAATCCTCTGAAGATAATCACATCTGGCCTAGATGGGTATGCAAAGTCAACTCCTGTAATGTCCACCTCACCTTCAAGCTTCTCTGGCCTGTACCCCTCATGGTTGTCAGGCTCAATTTCCGATTCCCGGTCCAGAAAAGCAAACACAGGAGCAACTACATCAGCACCCTTAGCTAGGTCTGTTGTCATGCTACCTGCATCAGCAATCACACGTCCTGTGTTAAAGAGAATCATGTAGGTTTCGAAGAGCTGCTTGGCAGCAATGTGGTGCCCAGCCATAAGCCTGCCACAATACCAAAAGCTAAGAGCCCTTGTGCATCTAACCAGGCCGTACGAGGCGCCAAGACAGAGGCCTGCAAACCAAGACTGCCGGATGCTTTCCTTGTATGGTCTGTCCTGTGCTCGGTCAAAGAGGTGCAAGATGTGGTCCTGGGACGAAAAGGCTGTGATGGTGCGAAGATTGGAGACAGCATCAGAGGCTAGCTTGCTACTTTCGGCTTGCGCTTGTATTGATTTCTTGGACATGCTCTTGAGCAATACGCGACGAATATAGTAGCAGACTGTGATGAGAGGCTGCACAGCGATCATGACAAGGGCCAAACGCCAGGAAATGACCATGGCAATGGTCCAGGCAATAAATACTGTGGAAGCTGTCTGGATCACCAGCGCCATTCGGTCCTGTGAGAGACCTCACCTACAGCAGAAGCATTATGCTCGGTCAGGTAAGGTTCCTTTGTAAGTATCAATGCATTTAGTTTTTGTTTGTGTAGTGTATACTTACCACAATGGCATTCATGGCAAGCTGCGAGCATATGTTACCGCTGGAGTTATCATCATGGTCGAACCACCCAATCTCAAAAGGGAGAATCTTTGACAGCAACTGTTCCCTGATCCTCTTGGTGAGGTACTCCCCCATGGCACCAAAGCTGTAATGCATTCCCATATTGGTGAAGAATTCGAGCACTGCAAGGCCTACGAAGACAAGAGCGTAGGTCCTTGTTTTGTCCATGATCTCTGCATGATCTGTCAAGAAGTAGACTGAGATCATGCTTCCCACAAAGTATGCAAATGCAGACTGGATGCCTCCAGATACAATTGCACTGAAGCTCCCCATAAGCGCCTGTTTCCACTCTGGCGCGTTAAGCATAAGCAGCCTTTGGAAGGATGGTACAGGAAGCTTGGGCTTCTCAGTGTTATCGGTGTCTTTTGTTTCATCCAATGACTGTACTGAAATTGACCTGCTATCTGATGAGAATCTCCTGCTCATGATGTGGTTGTTGGACTTACCCACAGCAACAGTACTACTAGTTCCACCAACTTCATCAGCTACATGTGGATCTCTGGTCTGCTGAAGACGCATAAGAGATGAGTAGAGGCCATCCTCATTGGCAATGAGCTCATGATGGGAGCCTTGCTCCTTGACCTCACCAGATTGCATGACAGCAATCATATCAGCGTTGCGGATAGTGGAGAGGCAATGTGCAATGACAATAGTTGTCCGGCCCACGGAGGCCAGGTCAAGCGCCTCCTGTACAACACGCTCCGATTTAGTGTCCAATGCACTGGTGGCTTCATCAAGGAGGAGGATCTTGGGCGACTTCAGGATTGCTCTGGCAATAGCAATCCTCTGCTTCTGCCCTCCAGACATTTGGACACCACGCTCACCTACCTGTTTTAGACATAATTAGTCTCACAATAGTAACGCGCAACTTATTTCGTAAAAAGAAGGAAAGATTCTAGGTCTGTTAGCATTGATCTAGATATTATCAAAATCCTAAAATGAACTACTTTACCAACACTTTATGACTTAGGAACTGAAACCCTCTGTAGCTTCAAGTGACAAATACATGAAACCCAGGTTTGCTTTGTCAAGAAGATATTGAATAAAACTAGAAATTACTTCTTCAAACTTTTCTGTGTACAAATCTCCTGTTCTGCTCCAAAACTTGCTTTGCATTAATTGTGTGTTCGATAGCTGCTGACAGTTTGAAATTGACCCGGACATCCTCTCATTAGAAGAATATTTCAGAAATGTCTGTGATACTTATTCAAAATTGACATGTAGGTCCAGTGTGTCAGATAATAAATTGCTAGACATGAGTCCTTCTAATAATACAGACATGTAGTGTTGCCATTTCAAAGTTAAAGCTAGCTTCCCTAAAGCATACAGCCCAATATTCTGGTTCTGGGTTAAATGATGGATTAAAGGTTTAACTTGCCAAGCACCCCTAGGTTAAGAAGGATTAAATTAATTCATCAACACTATTTAACCTTGCTAACCTACGATTATCTAACCCAACAAAAGGATAGGTCCGATAGGATAAGTTATCTTTCTCTACTCACCCCCACTAACCCTGCCAAACACATTAAATTAACCAGATTACTGATTAGTCGCCAAACACAAAGCTTGGGTTAAGCTAGGTTAAACTAATCTAGCTAGGTAGGTTAGCTAATGTTGTTAATCTAACCCTGAACTAGACACAGAATTAAATTTTAAAGTGCTATTCTGATTCTTCTTCTATTTAAATTTATCTTCCCTAATAAGAATAGAACATTACTTTGTTTCCTGGGGATAAAAAAATTAGCTGATAAGTGAAGAGATAAGGTGACCATCTCTGAAATGCTTCTCATTTCCCAAATATGCGCATGGTATTGACATGAATGCTCAATTGTCAAGACCTCAATCAGTGGCGCACAAGGGTCGAAAATGGAGTGCGCTCATAAAAATAGAGTGCTAATGAATAAACATGATATGGTGCCATCACGATATTTTACCAGCTCCTGGTGTTACATCTCTAAGGCAGGAAGAAGGGCCATGGGCAAGGGGTATCTTGGGAGCGGCAGCCATAGGGGCTGCTGCCACCCCATGCATCCAATAGACCCTCTGCCTCTGGTAGCGATACGCTTTGAAGCATCACCATCCTAAGGATGTGATTGTGTTTTTCTGGGGACAGAAATAATTTTTTTCAGCTCGTTATTTTACAGTTTGAAGTGATCATCTACTCTGTGGTGCCATTATGCCAATTACCAACAAATATAGGATCACAAATTTTTATTGGCGAGATACGGTTCCCTTATAGATTCCCTCACTTTTTTATATGTTAAATTTCTAAAATATTTCTACAATATCAAGAAATAGTAAGTCACCAAAAATCACGTGTGCTGATAGGATATAGTTTGGTGTCGAGCACCCAAATTGCATTCGAAATGATGCGTCCAGGGATATTTCTAAATTGATACTGGGTCTCCACACATATCAGAGTACAAACATCAACCCGTGTCGCTCCCCTAGGGCGGCACGGGGGCGACCATCCCTCCTCCAACACCTCCCCCAAAACCTAGCGCCGCCGCCGCCGGGCAGCGGCGGCCCCCTCCTCTCTAGGTGTTTCCCTTCCCCCTTCCTCCTCTCCTCGTTGGCGGCATTTCCCGGCCAAGCCACGGCCGGGCGGCGGCGTCTTCGTGGAGCCCGGCCGGCGGCGGTGGCGGGCCCCCCTCCTACCCCGATGTTCCCTTCCTCCTCCACTTCCTCCTCCCTTCGCTGGCGGAAGTGTCCCCAATGGCTCGAGCTCAGCTCACGCTCGTCCTTCCGGCGCGGTGGCTACTACCTCCCTCCGCGTTCGGCGCTCCGGGCGCGCCAACACAACCCCTGCTGGCGCGCCCTGCTCGGCGGCGGCGATTCGTGGAGCCCGGCCGGCAGGCGGCGCCGATGGTCGTCTCCTCCCCAGATCCGGCAGGTCGAGGGTCTCCGGACTTGCCGGCAAAGATCCCTTCACGTTCCAAGACGCCTCCACCTTTCCTCAGTGGCCACCCCCTTCCCAGATCTGGCCGTGGGAGGATCTCCCCAGCCTTCCTCTTTGCCGGCGGCGCCGCTCCACCTCCTCAGCCAGACTCTCGTCCTGTTGGTAACGGCGGCGCTCGCCGCTGGCCGACTAGCCGCCACCGTGGGCAGTGCCGCCGCCGATGCTCTTTCCCCTCCACATTCTCCATTCTCTCAGCCGTGGATGTTGCCAACCGACACGTCTTCGCCGCTCGGCGGCCTAGTCGCCGGCCGGTTCCAGCGGCTGGCTTTTCTAGTGCCATCGTCAGTGGCTGTCGACCGCTGGCGCCCTTCCCCCACTTTCTTCTGTGAGATCTGCGGTGGCGGGGGCCTGTCGGCCTAGCCCTGCCACGCCGCCGGCTTCGGAACTTTCTCTGCCTGCCCGTCTTTTCTAGGTCGTCACCTTGTCCTCCCAGCGGTCGCTGCTCCGCCCCCGCCCCACTGACTCTCCCTTCTTCTGGAGAGTGGTGGCTCGGGCCATG
The DNA here is from genome assembly GCA_036346415.1 of Raddia guianensis. Classification (NCBI taxonomy): domain Eukaryota; kingdom Viridiplantae; phylum Streptophyta; class Magnoliopsida; order Poales; family Poaceae; genus Raddia; species Raddia guianensis. The sequence continues at coordinate 12,669,583 of CM070542.1, forward strand.
TGCCCCCGACCCTCCCTCGGTCCCTTCCTTCCTTATCTGGGGGTGGTTTCGTCGGTCTGGTTGGGGAGCGCCCGTTTGTCCTCGCCGTCACCTCTTCCGGCGCCCTTCCCTGCCGGAGGGGTGGCGTCCAGCCTCGTCGCCCCCCCTCGCCCCCCTCTTTTGGGAGGTGATGGCTTTGGGTAGCCTCGGCAGCCGATGCGTGTTTCCGACTTGCTCGCGGGAAGCGATCCCCTGGCGTTGGTGGCCTGTTCGGTTCGTGAGACTGTGGCGCAGGTTGGTGGTGGTTCCTGCTTCGCTGCGGAGGTCTTCGGCGACGAAAGCTCGGTGCTCCTTCCTAGCGCGTCAGGCGCCCTAGGGGCTTGCTCAAGTTGGCTACGGGGTGGGTGGCTCTGGTGTCTCCTCCGGCTCCACTCGGAGGTCGCTAGCGACGTTTGCCCCTGGGGTGGGGCTCGGCTCCCTTGGTGACCCTGAGACTGGACAACCTGCAGTTTGGCTTCCGGAGTTGATGTGTCAGGCGAAAGCCTTGCCTTGGCTCCTCGCTAGGGCCGACGATGGCGACGTTTTGGCGTTGTTCCCCTTCCTGGAGGCATCGTCGTGATGGCCATCCTACTCCTAAAGCCCTCTGAGTGAAAACTCCGTTCGACGGCGGCGCGTTGCGTCGCTACCTTGTTGAAGGCGTCGTCTCTGCAGATTGTTGGTCCCAGGCTTGGTGTTTCCTCTGGTTAGCCACGTTGTCGTCGCTGGTGGTCTCTGCCCTTGTCTTTATCGCCTTTTTGCGAGGTGGCTTATGTTATTCTTCTTCCTCCCCCTGTATTTCTCTTTTCCCTTTCTTGTAAGGCCTTCGGCCTAGGTGGCAACGGCAACGCTGCATTCCCTCTCTAGGCGTGTGTTCAGTCCCGGCGGTGGCCGGTGGTATCCTGGCTTTTGCTAGGGTCACAGCTTTGTGTTGTGGTTGTACCCCGCGCTTGCGGGCTTTTTCTTTTGTTTTTTTCTGCTTAAATGGAAAAGGTCGGTAGTCCTCCTGCCCCTTCTTCAAAAAAAAAAAGAAATGACTATAGCATGGCAAAACCACATAATACATAGTTTTGCATGTCCAGCGCGATTCAAATTCATACGTTCAAAAACAGACGAGATAATAAGGCGAGAATGTATAATTTACCAAAGGTAATTATCTTGCGCATATAAGTGAGAATGCATCAGCCATCAGAAGTCCTCACAGATGCTCGCCGGCTCGCCCCTCGCGGCCTCGGTCACTCGAGTGCTCGCGTGCTCGCCGCCCCGCCTCTCGAGGGTCGCGGCTCCGCCTAGCGGCCGCGGAGAGCCAGCTGGCAGGGCGCGGCGAGTCCCCCCGCCTGCCGGTGGTGCAGAGCGGCAGAGCCTTGCCCAGTCGCCGCCGCCGCCAGGGCAGAATAAGGATTCCCATTCGGTGAATTTGGCGATCCATTACGGAGTTGAGTTGGCCCAGACGCAAATCCGGTGGCCGATGAACTCTCTCCTCCTCCCCCCTCCCGGCCGGCCCCTTCCCCAACTCCACCCAACCCTAATTCCTCCTCCGCGGCACGGGAGCACCGCCAGAGCGAGCAGGAGGATGCGGCCCCGGGGCGAGCATGAGACGGTGACGGTGCCAGATCGAGCAAGGAGCGGCGGGCGACGGCGGCGCCCGAGCAGGTGGAGAGTCTCGCTGGAGAAGGAAGAGGAAGGCCAGAGAGAATGAAGAAGGGGAGGAAGAGAAAGACGAAAGAGGTGAAATTTGGTTATTTGCCCTGTGTTTACGACAGTGTGTAGTGTGGTATTTTAGAGAAGCTACTTGTTAAAATTTGAGAGTGGCAAATAATCCAAGCTCTCACGAAAGATGTATTTTTGAATATTCGAGGGTTATAATGGCATTGCGGGATTATCAACTTTATAACTATAAAAAATAGATGAAACAACTTAATAATATTGTGAATACAATTAACTATATTTGTACCCTCCCACTCCAAGTTTCTATTGGAAAATCGGAAACATGATTTTTAGAATGGGTCATTGAACCAGTCCAAACTTCGGTTCAAGATTCACCAGATCAACCGTTGATTTAACCCGTGAAACTGACGGAAGCTAAATGCCCAAATTCTTCTTTCTCACTCATCAACCCATATCCCACCAACCACTTGACACCCTAGAGCACAGTCTAACACCAAATCTCAGCCTACGAATCAGATCATGTCACCTAGATTTGCTATTTGTGTCGTTGCTCTTCTACTTTTGTCTCTCATCCACCCGATACCTCAACTCTTCCTCGACGCAACAACAACCTTCTCCAGGTCACCCTTGGTGCGACATCGCCCTACTATAGCCCCCCCCCCACACAAACATGGAGGAGAAAAATTTGTCCTAGAAGTGAGGATGGACCACCCCCACTAAGGAATGCCTTTGTTTGTCCTTAGTCAATCCACATGCAGCCAATCAAACAACCTATAGACCAGAAATCTAAAACGTGAGAAGCATTTATGACACATTAGAAGAATTATGAGAAATAGCAAGTACTCATGAACCATGGTTAGGCTTTCGTAGAGTCGAAGCAAGAAAAAAGATAAGAAAAAGCTACCTAGGCGTTGTTCTAGACAACCCATCATTCTCTTCATTGGTGACCTCTTAGACGGTAAGTAGAGGAGGGGTGATTTAATATTTAAATTGAGAGTTTTTCTCACATCAATCGTAAAGTGCAAGAACACAATGGGCTACATGGTATTTTGGTGATGGTGATACAATATAATCCCCCAAGTAATGGTTTTCGGTTGGAGGCATCAGGATAATGACATTTTAGATTGAACCTGAGTGTCGAGTTCGGTTCATTTAGAATGTTATGGCTTTGATTTTGTTTTTGGCTTGTTTTAAGGGGGCGTAGAAGCATTTTATGTGTTTGGATCATGTTGATCATTAGAACACCTAGGTAGAATCCTCAATTTAGGTGAGGTGTCGTATTTTAGTTTTTGGGTGTTTTTGTATTGAATCTATTGCAGGTAGATGGTATAGTGTGATTGTTTAGGGTGTTGAACTATTCTTTCCAAAGGTTATGTAAAGAATGTCCCAGCCTGCACAAAACGATTCAAGGCGTCATATGGCTTTGTCTAAAATAAGTGTAGCAGGCGTCTGGCCCATCGGACAGGAAGAAGGTTTGGGCCTAGCAGACGAGCCGGCGTGATCATCTGAAGCACCGAATGAGTGTTTTTCAGGTAGGTGTGTTGGTAGAGGTTCAGGCTTATCGAAGGGACACGGGTGAGTTTTTTCAATAAGTGTGCTAGTGGAGGTCCGGACCTGCGGGATGGTCCAACATGACCATCTAGGGAGCCAAATAAATTCTTTCAGAAGAAGTGATGGTGGAAGTCTAAGCCAGCCGTACAGTCCGTGTCGACGGTTGGGATATTGACCCAAGTCAACCAAGGTTCTTCAAAGGGAAGATAGGAGACACGCCGAACAACCACGAACAAGAACGAGCAGAGCGGGGGTTTTATCCGGTTCAGCCTCTCGGAGAGATAATAGCCCTACGTCCGGCCTTTCTTTATATCAAAGAGAATACAAGGGGAACTCGGCGAGATCAGCGAGGTCTCGACGAGTAGTATCTGAAAATCTAAAGTCCAGGGATCTAAGCTAGATCCTGAGATGTAAAACTCAATGCTAGGGTCCCTCTAAACGCCGTAGGGCCTGTTTATATAGTCTTGAACAAACCGACCTACCGAGGAATATCGGTAGGGCTAACTACGAGATCGTGAACGAACTCAAGACATGCCAAACATAACCTACGGTAGATAAGGTGATCTCCTAATCTTGGGGATCACGACTCCTAATCCAATCCGGAAACCACGTCGGGTCTTCTCGTGGCAGTGCAGAACTCGTCGAGTCGGACTCAAGCAGAAGCCTTGGCCATTACGCATCTCGCCACCAGAAGGCATTCGGCAAGACACACATGGGCCAGATAGAACCTTCTAGGGAGCTGGGCTCTGGTAGGCTGTTCGATTGGGCCGTCAGGGAGTGGGCCATGGCAATGGGCCGTAATCTAATCCCCGACAGTCCGGCTTGACCGTTTCTAAACGATTTCGTCCAGTGAGGTCCCTACGTGGCTAACCAGATTCTCTTTGGACAAGATGGTTTGACCTAACCGTGGCAGGCACCTAATTGCTAGTTTTTAAGTTTTGATTATTTAAGACTTGAGGGTACCCCTTGACTAAGCTGTTGCTTCAATTTAAGCCACCCTTGAGCCTATTTGTCTGTGTGCTATCTAGAGCTATGGTGCAACAGAGAGAGGGAGTGTGCTAGGCCTTTCTAGGTGCATCATGAAGGCTTGATCCGACAAGATCAAGTTAACTATGGCTTGTTACTTAAAATCTATTGTTCATGGAGATGGAGCTTGATGATCTCTCAAAGGGGAGCCTGTGAGAGATCCAAGTTGTTTTAAAGGTTGGAATCTATTTGCTAGAGCGGTGAAGAGCTATCTCGAGTAAAACAGTGATATTCCTCCTTGTGAAGAGTGCTCTAACGAGGAAGAGAAAAGAAAAGCCAACCTTGGAGAAAATGCCCATGTCTCCATGCTTTACTTCTAGTTCTCTATATTTTCGTATGGTCTACTCTTGTTTCTTGCTCTATATGTTTGTCTTTTGATGTTAGGAGTATAAAAGTTTTCATTTTGACGAATTCCAAAAAATATCAAAAAGTTTAAAACCTTACTCTTGCTTAATTCAAATCACCTCCTTGTTATTAGGATCCTTTCATCTATGGAGAGATGGATAACATGATGGTGTTGGCTTTCTTCGATAGCGACTCCTTGGTGGTCATGACATCAGTGTCTCTGGAGGAATGGTCACACAATATTGGATCCTCGATGCTTGATTTGGTAATGGCGTCGTTGCGACGACGCAGATCATATCTATTCATTGGAGGATCACTATCACATGAAGTAGGAGCTAGATCCCTACAAAGATGGTAAGCAATGTCTCTATTTTTTTTTCTAATAATTCAATGGTTTGGAAGAGTCAAGAATCAGATGCACGAATCCTAGATATCATCCCCCGGTTCGTCAGCAAGCTTCTGAAGAAGTGTACAACGTGTGATCTTTTTTCTTTCCTTGTGATAAGCTAACCTCTGATATTGGGTTTAAAAATTCCATGTAGTGCTCTTTTACATGACTAGAGAGCAAGGCGTTGTATACGCTATTCAATTTTTTTCAAGACTAATAAATTGCTAGATCATACTCTTTATATGGTCTTTTATTGGAATTAGTGATTCTTGTCGCTAAAGCTCACCGGTTTATGTTTTAGTTTGTCACTAACATTTATTATTACACAAGGAAGGTTATTTGGTTTGTTAATAAAAGAACAATGAGAATTACCTGTGTGTCATACCCTAACGGTAGTTGCGAGATGAAGTTGTGCGTTGGCGCCTTATTGCGGCGATGATCTCCACCATTGTGGCGTCTTCTTTGCCGAATAGAATGTTCTCCCTGATGGACGTCGCGAATAGCGCAGGCTCCTGGCTGACGAGCCCCATTTGCGCACGCAACCACTTGAGCCGCAGCCTCCGGATGTCCACGCCGTCTAGCACCACTTCCCCTGCTGACGGGTCATAGAACCGCTCAACAGGCGATCACCGTCGACTTCTCGACCCATCGCCGCCCGACCAGCGCCACTGTGCTCCCCACCGGTACACGAAGGTTGAAGCTGACGAAGATGGGGCTCTCTGGCCTAGATGGGTAGTAGAACTCGACGTTTCTAAACTCCACCTCGCCGGCAACGTTGGCTAGCTCATTGCCGGTGTCACTCTCGAAGTCGATCTTCGGCAGCCGCCTGATCACCTCCAACATACTCTCCGCCACTGAGCTTGCCTCCGAGAAGTACTTGACGTTCGACAACGCCGACCCCAGTGCCCTGCTTGCATATGCATAAGCAACGATAGATAAGCATCCTCTAAGATAGCTAGGGTTCCAAATTTCCAATTAGCTCTATGATCATCGGATTCACATCAAGATTTGTGCTTAAATCAAATATGCATTATCATGGTTTCTACACAAAACCCCTCAACCTTTGAATTTCAATCAATCGGGCCCTTTTCCTCCTCTCTCTTGAACTAGCGCGACACAACCGAGCGGGTAGTTGCGGGCGACAGCATGGCCGGGTGAGAGGAGGAGGGAGAGAGAGGAGGAAGGACACCCAAAATAGTTTTTTCAGAAAATTATATGGGTATTTATGCAAAAAAGCCCTTTTGAGGTTACTTAAGCACAGATCTCAGCACGAATTGAGTGATTGGGAGAGTGACTTAACCCCAGTAGCTCGGGAAAGTTCACTGTCTGAGCAACGGTCCTGGTTACGTACCGACGATTGTTATCAAACAAACTAACAAGTTTCGGAGCTATCGTCAGGTATAGAATTTGATGGGTTTTTAGTGTCAGTGTTACGTACAGGCCGCCGAGCACTATGGAGAAGGTGACGGCGAAGATGGTTCCTCCCTTGCTGCCGTGGTGGATGACGAGGCGGCTGCCGTACCAGACGTTGAACGCCCAGATGGCGAAGGTGACGCCGTTGCTGCCGACGGCGACCCCTTTGGCGAGGCTCTGCTTGAGCCCTAGCGCCACCGACTCCTCCAGCGCCGCCGAGAACCGCGCCATGGTACTCTTCTCGGCGACGAACGAGTAGACGGTGCGCACCGACGAGACGGCCTGCTCGGCGATGGCGGTCGGGCGCGAGTACTCCTCCCTGATCCGGCGCGCGAGGCCGATGAGGATGCGGCCGTACATGAACCCCGGGATGATGAGCAGCAGCACGAACGGCAGCGACACCAGCGCGAACCGCCACAGCAGCGCGAAGCCGACGGCGTAGCTGCTGACGAACGTGGCCACATTCACGACGAAGTTGGGAACCTTCTCGCTGAGCACGTCCTGGACGACGAGGCGGTCGTTGGAGACGCTGGTGATCACCTCCGCCGTCGCGCCGGCCTTGAGGTCGAAGTACTCCACGTCTTGCCGGAGCACTACGCGGAGGTACCTCGCCCGCATCCGCGCCGCCTGCCGCTCCGCCGTGCGAGCCCAGCAGTACCCCTCTGCGCACGCACACATCAGAGTCAGACACATCCATCCACATGAACACACATGCTGTGTGCTATGGTCGCATTGGCATCGACATGCTCACCTAGGAAGGCCATGATCCAGCAGCCAGCCGCCAAGAAGACGAGGTTCATCGCGTTCTGGATCGACAAGAAACGTACGCCGTCAGCGAGCGATCGACGATTTGAGCGATGGGTACGTACGTGCAGATCGAACTGTACGTGGTGTGCCGTGTATACGAACGTACCGCATTGATCCTGGACCTGAACTCGCGGAGGACGTCGGGGCCGCTGCCGAGGTCGTTGAACATTTGGCCGCAGATGAGCAGCATCACTGGCGCCGGCGAGCCCCAGCGCCATCAGCGCCACGTCCGCCTTGTCCGCGTGCACGAACACCGACATCAACGACGTCCCAAACACCGGCGCCGCCTCCTCCTCCTCCTTCCCGCCGTTCTCCCCACGGCGCGCGGCCCATGCCCGGCGACCGATCGACGTACGTCGAGCTCGCCGGCCGGCAGCGATCGAGCTACGCACAACCTATCGGTGCAGCTTGGTCATGCATGGCTCGCGAACTGCTGTGGTTTGGCCTCCCTTTTGATCGATGCTGTTGCTGGAGACTTCACGAAATCTGGATACACGATCTCACATGTTTCAGTTTGTTGCGCGCCCACATTCCGGATCGAGCAGCCTGACAGAGTCTCGAGAGTTTGTTTGTTGCGTACAAGGGAGAAAAGGTCGAGGTTACGCATGCACGATATGGTCGCGATCACCGACCCATCTGCATGCATTTGTAGAGAAGTGCACGTGCGTGTTTGGAGCCTTTCTTTGGAGTGGTGTTTCGTGCGTGCGTGTGTCGTCTGCGTTTACATGTTTGTTGTCATGTGTTATGTGTGTTGTCGCGTTGTGTGTTGCCTTCCATGCATCGAGCAATATTTACATGTGTGCTATGGTAGCATGCCAAATTAGGTTGAATCGAACTAACCACTGTGCAAATCGAATCTAGGTCAACTCGACGTCTCAGTCAAAAACTGGCTTGTTGGACTACCAGGCTGACCGATGAACGGTGCATAGACGGGGGCTCCATTCGCCTGACACTCACATCGGGGCCTAGCCCATTTAGCTACCTTTGTGCTACGCCCGTCTACGCTTAGGATTGTGTGCTATGTTGGGCCCACACTATGCCAAATTCTACCACCTTGCCTTGGCCTTGTCCTTGTGCCCGAAGTTTGAGGAAATAGAAAAAGACCGTCAACATGTACATGTAAATATATCCATGCATGTATGTGCCTATCAAGGTTGTTTCAAGATACACACTTAGGCCCAGTTCTTTTCGGCTTAATAGCTTAACAATTTATTTACGTTTTGAAAAGACATATACTTTGAGTTTTTTGGGTCCGTTTTTTCGCTATTTTGAAGGTGAGTCCTAACGTTTTAAAAAGCAAGTCAAACGAAATGGATCCGAATCTCGAGACTATCTCGAGAAGCTCTCGAAAGTTCAGTCATTTTAGCCGTTCAGATCAGCTCAAAAGAACAAGACCTTAGTCCCGGCTACTCCTATCATTGAGGGCAGACGTGGTCCCCAAGGCCATTGGGGAGGGGCGGTGGCCACCGCCGGGCACGTTCGAAGAAGAGCGGACTCGGCCGAGGTAGATGTGAGAGGAGAGAAGATTGGAAATAGAAGTGAAATAAGCACAAGGTACAACATTTCCATCCGAACTTGGCTCTGCCTTTGACCACGTTCAAAGTTCGTTCTTAATCCCATCGATGAAAAACATTTAAGAGTCGAGTTCCTGTAATTCTTTCCGCTTTTGATCAATACAAGGCAGCTCTTCTGTCCTTTGTTCAAAAAAAAAAAATTTAAGAGTCGGGCATTATTTCTCCTCGTGTACTGTTTCTCGATCTTACGATTAGGATAGGATACCCTTCTTGGCTAGCTACATCCATTTCTGCATCAAAGATGGTCCAATGCTCCATTCAGTTCTTAACTGGGGTTCATCCTGAATGACATGGATTGTCACGAGGATGTGTTTTAACGGGTTCAGACCCTGGATCTGCCATCACATGGTAATGCTACCGTCATATTCTCTCGAAGGCAGACTCTCAAAAGTTCGATATACAGTTTGCTGATGACTCGTGGCAGCTGTAGTTTGGCTGACCTCTCTCTTTTTTAGCATGGTACACACACACTAAACACTCATACACATGCCTAGTTCCACTAAACATTGGCGCGTACGCTGGACTACTGTCTGCTGGCCGTACAGCAATGCACCAACTGAGCTAAGCTGTCCTCTGCCGACCTCCCTTTTGATGCCGTTGCTGCAGACTAATCCTCACGAAAGTTTGGACACGCATTCCGGATCAAGCCGGCCGTCTTGTGAGTGTGTTGCGTACGAGCGAGAAGAGGTCCTGGTCATGCATGACACGAGTGATCTGCATGGACAGACAAGTGCACGCGCGTGTTGGAGTAGTGGCGTGAGCCTTGGTATGCGTTAGTTGGTAATGTGTCGTGTGTTACGATGAATGGCGAGTCGATGACAACAGAGAAGGATGGAATTGGAGAGGTGCGAGCCGCGAGGGGATCGACTAGTCCGCGAGCGGTAGTATACCGTCGGCTGTGAGTCACTGACATATGGGCCTATGTGTCTAGGGTGCGGCCTCCTCCCGTGCCTCCGCCGCCACCTCCTTGCTCCCCTCTCCTCCCCGTTTCCTCTCCGCTGCCACCCGCCCCAGGAGAACCTAAATAAGAAAATAACCTTCATAGACACACATAAGAAATACGCATGTTTGGCTCCCTCCTCCTTGTGGGAGCCCCACTGCGCGTACTCCTTCGGCTCCTCTCGGGGGCACCACCCTGGGCTCCCATTGCGTCAGGACGGGGTCATACTCCTTCGGCTCCTCGGGGACCGGATTTGCTCTGTTTGAGTCCCCCTCCCCCCACCACCCTGGTCTTCGTCACTGCAGCTGCTTCGGGTCGTCCTCCTTTGGCTTCGTTTTGGCACCCTCCTCCTTGTGGGAGCCCCGTTGCGTCAGGACGGTTTCATGGCGGTGGCTTCGGTGTGCTTCGGGCTTGTTCTGGACGGTGCAGGCGATGGCGGAGGTGCGCTGTCGGAGGCTTCTTAGAGGCCTGGTGGCCGGTATTGTAGTTATCGGCGGCCGGAGACCTCCCCTTCGATCCTAGACGCAGTGGCGGCTCCCCTCATCTCATGTGTGTCCCTCTTCTTCCTTCTTCCCCTCCTCCAAGGCCCGTCGCCCCGAGGAGGGGCGCTCTGTGAGAGGCTGGATCCGTGGGCAAGAGACCTAGATCTGTTGGTGTGTTGGCCGGAGCGGTCGGAGTGGGCATTTCAATACCTTATAACCTGTTTTTTCTTTCTTTGTTAAGCGATGTGGTACTAAACATCGAGCCTTTTTTTGATAAAAACATCGAGCCTTTTGCTCCGCACAGCCGCAAAGCACCCACCCAACCCAACCAGGCCACAGGTGCATGGCTCCCCCACAGCCGGGTAGACGGCCTCCCTTGTGAGCGGCCCATATTAAGGTTGAGCGGCCCATGTTGATGTGGAACGCGTTTGCAGTTCGCTGAAGGATTATTCCGATTAATAAAACCCCTCACGTTAATTTGAATCCCTATGGGTTCCTTTGAAGTTTGAACTGGATCACGGGCAGGAATTCACGAGCAAGAGAGTCAGTCGATCAATCTCCTGCCCTCGAGGTTATCTAAACTATTTCTTCAAAGAGTTTTTTGCATCCATGCCATTATGTAGTTACGATTTATCATTTTTGCCATTACGAAATAAAATTATTCTTATGCCATTTTTCTCGCGGTTTCTGGCCTCCATGCCATTACAACGACTCCTCCTCATGTACTACTTCAAATACGGCCAATATACGCTCTGACAAGTCATACACTATTCACCTTCTTCTTCCTTGGGCAGCCTCCCCATCGGCCACCTCGGGGCTCGGGGCCTCACTGCCTGCCACCTCGAGCTCCTCTACCACCATCGCCTCAAGCTCATACTCCGTCGCTTGCACGCGCCGCTACCTCGGCCTCCAGATTTGCCCATGGCCGCCATTCGCATCCAACACCGTCGTTGCATCCATGGGTGCTCACATCCAACGCCACCACTGTCGCTATATATTGCCTATGAGCTCCCACGTCGCCAATGGAGGAGGAGGTCGAGGCAGCGGCACATCTAGCAATGGGACAGGGAGGTTTAGGCGGTCAGGCGACAGAGAAGAGAGTGAGAGAGTGAGGAGGGAAGGCGGAGAAGAGTAAAGAAGAAGAAAGAGGAGTGCATGACAAGTGGAACCCACATGACAAGATATGTGTTTGGGTTGATGTACATCAAAAATCCTTCGTAATGCATGAATGCAAGAGAAATTGCATCTAAATAATGGCATCACAATCATTTCTTATTTTATAATGGCAAAAACGAGAAATTGCATCTAAATAATGGCATGGACGAAAAAATCCTCTTGAGAAAAAGGACGGTCTCATGTATTTCTATCGCAAACCAGTTAGTGCTCTTCGCATATAAATTAATGGTAGCCTTATACAGGCTAACAGTGCTGACAAAAGGGTATGATGTGTATATTGTGGTCTGTAAGGAGTTCAAAACTGACCACTTTGACCGGTATATTGTGGTTTGTAAGGAGTTCAAAAATCGTGTTACGATAAGAAACTGCCAGGTCAAAGTGGTATATACCGGGCAGAGTTTGTGTCAATTTTGTTCAAAACAGGTTATATTTGAGATCAAAGGAGTAACCACCTACTTGATTCGAAAGTGAAAACGAATAAGAAAACCTAGTTCTCTAAAAGACTTGAACAATACCAGACTACTAGTAATACCTTTACTCTTCTTGCGACATACTGGAACATAAAAACTCATTAATTAATCGCTAATTAGTAATTGTCTATAGTTGACTTTGGTTTGTATAATTAGCGTGGTGACTTGTTGCAAGGCTGGGCTGGGAAGTAGTCAGTAAGCCCAGTCCAATTTCACATCCGTGCAAATGGACAAATTTTTTGGAACAACCCGACTTTGCCCATTCATTCCTAAAAACCTTGGCGCAGATCACTAAAGATACAGCTGCATTGCAACCATTGTCGCCAAGACCAATGGCCGACCACGTCGCCCAAAACAAATATACAACAACACAACACGAATGGAACCTCGCCAGCCAACGCCGATCACACCACCTCACTCCAAACTCGAGCAAATCCCAGATGGCACCAAAAGAAGATAATTTAATCACCACACTCATGGTCATCTCACAAGGAAGTGGGAAGAATCCAAGCATACGGAACGAGACTGCGGTTGTGTCGCAGCACAGACGAAGGTTCCCTAGACCAAGGTATAAGGATTGTCTCCACCGAGCTCGAAGACCCATGATGCCACCACAATCCTCAATGTAGCCTCCAGCCATGCGAGGTGGAAGCCCTGCCTACCTTGGACAATCAAGGAGCACTCGCCAAAGTGCCGCACAACCAACAAACGACACCAAATCTAGACCCAGCTCCTCTAGATCCAGACTCACCTGCACATAACCGGGCTCTCCACCGCTAGATCCGGTCTAGTATTTGGGAAGCACCTGCTGTTTGATGCCACAATCGTAACTGATGTCTGAGTTAGTTGTAGCCTTGTAGAATTCCCCGAAATCCTCTGCATAAGAATAAAGGAGAGGAAAAAAAAGGGTGACTTGTTTGGATTCATGCTGTGGAAAGTGGCCTTTTTTTCTGGTGGTTATTTCGCACGCTCCATCCATATGGCAATTTTGTGCATTGGTGTCTTGACTCCTAATACTAAGATTGTTGGAAATACATTGAAAAAAATTCACTTTGGTGGCTTGGGGCATGATCGTTAATTTTGTATATATTTAATTTGTATCCTTAATTCCTGAAATGAAACTACTCAAGCTCATTTTTCGTCTCATGTTCTCTGAAGCTTCCCTGAAGCAGCCTGGATGGTACCGGGATACCAACTCTCCAATTTATTTTCACTGCAAACATTGTGAGAGCATACAAGTTACAACCGTTACTCTTCTTGAGATCTATGCATTGTTTTGATCTTCCATTTCATTGCTTGCGAGATTTGAGCAACAACACTTGCATGGTTCAATTAGATTACCAGTTGCCTCGAATCTCACATATTTGTATGTGCCTCACTTAGAATAATGTGTTATGTAGTAGTTGTTGTTTGTAGTTTCACTCTTAAATGGTATTGCAGGAATCTGGCAACCAACAATTTCAATGGCAATCTTCCATACTCTATATCCAACATGGTTTCACTTGAATATGTGTAAGCTTCTGTTTGTCATAACATTTCTACATTTCTTATGCACAAGTATTAATGTAGTAGTGTCGGGGATAATATCACAGCCCATTGTCATGGCCCACTCCCTGACGGCCCAATCGAACAGCCTACCAGGGCCCAGCTCCCTGGAAGGTCCTCTAAGGCCCATGTGCATCGTGCCGAACAGCCTCCTGGTCGGTACGATTGCGTGGCGCCCAAGGCTTTGTGTTTGAGTTCGTCTCGAACAAGAGTTCTGCACGGCTACGTGAAGACCCGGACGTGGTTTCCCGGATTGGAATAGAAGTCGTGATCCCCAAAAATTGGAGTTTGCCTTATCTACCGAGGGGCGTATTTGGCATGGTATGAGTTCGTTACGATCTCGTAGTTAGCCCGGTCCGATTCTCCTCCGGTAGGTCGGTTCATCAGCACTATATAAACAGGGTCCCTACGGCGTGTAGAGGGCACGGTTTTTTAGGTCAAGCCATCATCTAATAGCACGTCATAATCTCGCCGAGACTTGTTCGTCTCGCCGAGCCACCTCTTGTAATCATCTTTGATATATAAGAAAGGCTGGACGTAGGGCTATTATCTCTCTCGAAAGGCCTGAACCAGGATAAAAACCCATGTCTCCCTGTTCGTCGTTGATTGCTGTTCGTGTTGTTCGGCGTGTCTCCTATCTCCCCTTCTCAAGAACCTTTAAGCGACTTGGGTCAATATCCCAACCGTCGACAAGTAGTGTTACATTTTTCTGGCAAAATGTGATTTCAGTTAACCTTTGTATGCAGCAATTTTAGCCACAACTCACTGTCGCAACAAATGGGCGATCTATTTGGAAAACTCAATTCACTTTCAGAGTTGGAAGTCATCGTGAAACTTTTGTTCTTTATATGCAAATTGTGACTTGGACTTCATGTGATTAGGCATCTTTGCTATTCACGCACTTGAATCACCTTTTCCAAAAGATTCCATGTATAATTTTTGGAAACGATGATGATCCGAATTTCATTCTTATAAAGACTAAAGAAAAACTTATTAAAATGCTTTCTTGCTTCACAGTCCATCTCTATCAGACATGGAGAGGAAAGGGCCGACCAGAGTGATGTTTGAAATGGGTTTTGGGGTTGTTTCATACTTCCAGTTTGCTATAAAACGCTACGTTACCCGGATACTTCCAAAAATTGCCGTATCCGTATCCCGACACGTTTCGGATACTCGGATACTCCCCGGATATGTACCGGAGACGTATCCAACTATTTTCTTTTTCCAAATAAATAAAATAAATCCCGATACTTATCGGATACTTCTAAGGTACCTCCCCGATACCTCTATTGGCCTCTTTTCCGCTAAGGAGAGATGCTCATCGCTCACATTGAACACACATGCTGAGCATGCATAACCCTAGCATGTGGTATGACACATGCGACACCTCTACACTACATGATAAGCCAAATGAAGCTCCATGAAAACCCCTCTATACACAAATCTCTACTCAAGGGATGGCCGAAGGTCCTTAGTGATGAACATCCACCTACAGGATAAAATATTTTTTGTATATATAGATATATAAACGTATCCCCGTATCCGGGTTTTTGAGGAATTGCCGTGTTGCGGTATCGCCGTATCACGTATCCGTATCCAAGTATCCGGGCAACATAGATAAAATATGCACCTATACGTTAAATGCTTTGAGTTTTTTTAACATCAAATTTGTAAACACTGTTCCATAATCTTTGTTATTTTTTAGAAGATTGCCTGACCTTTTGGTCCCCTGAATGTATGATACTTCTAGTGCAAGCGAAGCATCTGTTCCCACAGCTCAGGATTAAATTTAGAAAGTATGGTCTCAATACTAGCTATATGCTGAGTTTAAACATACAGTTGTACTTGTAGCCATGAAGTGTGTAATTTTCATTTAAAAGATTAATTGAGACTAACATACTCCTCCCATGGTTTCATATACCCATCTTACATCCTTGTGCTATTTGTACTTGACAGAGATGTATCTTTCAACAAATTGGCAGGGGATCTTCCCAATTCTCTTGGCTCTCTGTCAAATCTTTCTAGTCTGTAAGTTTAAATGATCCTTGTTTGCACTTGTAAGCCAAATTTCAAAACAACTGCTGCATTATCATGAAAAAAAACTCAGTGTATGTTGCCTCCTTGTTGCAAGCTAACCAAACTAAAATATGTCCCAGAGGGACCCTTGGCCATGAGGGATGAATGTGTGCCCTTCTCCACAACAATTCCTTTTTCAAGCACGGTGATAAGGTCGCAGTTTTGTACAGTGCTTAGTCTGTGTGCCACCACCACACTTGTCCTGCCGACCATCACACGGTCTAGTGTCTCTTGCACAACCTTCTCTGATTGGCTATCTAGCGCACTCGTAGCCTCATCCAGTAGCAAGATAGATGGGTTTTTCAGAATGGCACGGGCGATTGCAATGCGCTGCTTCTGCCCTCCTGACAGCTGAACACCTTTCTCACCACACCAAGTGTCAAATCCATCCTGGAGGTTGCTGATGAAATCATGCGCATTGGCAGACCTAGCTGCATCCTCAATCTCCACCTCTGTCGCTGTTTCTGAGCCATACACAATATTCTCTCTAATAGTACCTGCAAATAGAGTTGGCTCTTGGCTGACCAGTCCAATGTGCTGTCGAAGGGCTCGGAGATTGTATGTTTTGATGTCCCTGCCATCGATTTTCACTGCCCCTCTAAGTGGGTCATAGAAACGCTCTATAAGCCCAATGATGGTGGATTTGCCAGAGCCACTTTGTCCAACCAGAGCTGTTGATTTGCCTGGTTTGATATTCAAGGAGAATCCTCTGAAGATAATCACATCTGGCCTAGATGGGTATGCAAAGTCAACTCCTGTAATGTCCACCTCACCTTCAAGCTTCTCTGGCCTGTACCCCTCATGGTTGTCAGGCTCAATTTCCGATTCGGTCCAGAACAGCAAACACAGGAGCAACTACATCAGCACCCTTAGCTAGGTCTGTTGTCATGCTACCTGCATCAGCAATCACACGTCCCGTGTTAAAGATAATCATGTAGGTTTCGAAGAGCTGCTTGGCAGCAATGTGGTGCCCAGCCATAAGCCTGCCGCAATACCAAAAGTTAAGAGCCCCTGTGCATCTAATGAGGCCGCACGAGGCACCAAGACAGAGGCCTGCAAACCAAGACTGCTGGATGCTTTCCTTGTGTGGTCTGTCCTGTGCTCGGTCAAAGAGGTGCAAGATGCGGTCCTGGGACGAAAAGGCTGTGATGGTGCGAAGATTGGAGACAGCATCAGAAGCTAGCTTGCTACTTTCGGCTTGCGCTTGTATTGATTTCTTGGACATGCTCTTGAGCAATACGCGATGAATATAGTAGCAGACTGTGATGAGAGGCTGCACAGCGATCATGACAAGGGCCAAACGCCAGGAAATGACCATGGCAATGGTCCAGGCAATAAATACCGTGGAAGCTGTCTGGATCACCAGCGCCATTCGGTCACCAACGAGAAACCTCACCTACAGCAGAAGCATTATGCTCGGTCAGGTAAGGTTCCTTTGTAAGTATAAATGCATTTAGTTTTTGTTTGTGTAGTGCATACTTACCACAATGGCATTCATGGCAAGCTGCGAGCATATGTTACCACTGGAGTTATCATCATGGTCGAACCACCCAATCTCAAAAGTGAGAATCTTTGAAAGCATCTGTTCCCTGATCCTCTTGGTGAGGCACTCCCCCATGGCACCAAAGCTGTAATGCATTCCCATATTGGTGAAGAATGAGAGCACTGCAAGGCCTACGAAGACAAGAGCGTAGGTCCTTGTTTTGTCCATGATCTCTGCATGATCTGTCAAGAAGTAGACTGAGATCATGCTTCCCACAAAGTATGCAAATGCAGACTGGATGCCTCCAGATACAATTGCACTGAAGCTCCCCATAAGCGCCTGTTTCCACTCTGGCGCGTTAAGCATAAGCAGCCTTTGGAAGGATGGTACAGGAAGCTTGGGCTTCTCAGTGTTATCAGTGTCTTTTGTTGCATCCAATGACCGTACTGAAATTGACCTGCTATCTGATGAGAATCTCCTGCTCATGATGTGGTTGTTGGACTTACCCACAGCAGCAGTACTACTAGTTCCACCAACTTCATCAGCTACATGTGGATCTCTGGTCTGCTGAAGACGCATAAGAGATGAGTAGAGGCCATCCTCATTGGCAATGAGCTCATGATGGGAGCCTTGCTCCTTGACCTCACCAGATTGCATGACAGCAATCATATCAGCGCTATGGATGGTGGAGAGGCGATGTGCAATGACAATAGTTGTCCGCCCATGGAGGCCAGGTCAAGCGCCTCCTGTACAACACGCTCCGATTTAGTGTCCAATGCACTGGTGGCTTCATCAAGGAGGAGGATCTTGGGCGACTTCAGGATTGCTCTGGCAATAGCAATCCTCTGCTTCTGCCCTCCAGACATTTGGACACCACGCCACCTACCTGTTTTAGACATAATTAGTCTCACAATAGTAACGCGCAACTTATTTCGTAAAAAGAAGGAAAGAGTCTAGTTCTGTTAGCATTGATCAAGATATTATCAAAATCCTAAAATGAACTACTTTATCAACACTTTATGACCTAGCAACTGAAACCCTCTGTAGCTTCAAGTGACAAATACATGAAACCCAGGTTTGCTTTGTTAAGAAGATATTGAATAAAACTAGAAATTACTTCTTCAAACTTTTCTGTGTACAAATCTCCTGTTCTGCTCCAAAACTTGCTTTGCATTAATTGTGTGTTCGATAGCCGCTGACAGTTTGAAATTGACCCGGACATCCTCTCATTAGAAGAATATTTCAGAAATGTCTGTGATACTTATGCAAATTGACATGTAGGTCCAGTGTGTCAGATAATAAACTGCTAGACATGAGTCCTTCTAATAATACAGACATGTAGTGTTGCCATTTCAAAGTTAAAGCTAGCTTCCCTAAAGCATACAGCCCAATATTCTGGTTCTGGGTTTAATGATGGATTAGAGGTTTAACTTGCCAAGCACCCCTAGGTTAAGAAGGATTAAATTAATTCGTCAACACAATTTTACCTTGCTAACCTAGGATTATCTAACCCAACAAAAGGATAGGTCCGATAGGGTAAGTTGTCTCTCTCTACTAACCCCACTAACCCTGCCAAACGCATTATATTAACCAGATTAGTCGCCAAACACAAAGCTTGGGTTAAGCTAGGTTAAACTAATCTAGTTGGGTAGGTTAGCTAATGTTGTTAATCTAACCCTGAACTAGACACAGAATTAAATTTTAAAGTGCTATTCTGATTCTTCTTGTATTTAAATTTATCTTCCCTAATAAGAATAGAACATTACTTACTTTGTTTCCTGGGGATAAAAAAATTAGCTGATAAGTGAAGAGATAAGGTGACCATCTCTGAAATGCTTCTCATTTCCCAAATATGTGCATGGTATTGACATGAATGCTCAATTGTCAAGACCTCAATCAGTGGCGCACAAGGGTCGAAAATGGAGTGCGCTCATAAAAATAGAGTGCTAATGAATAAACCTGATATGGTGCCATCACGACATCACGATATTCTACCAGCTCCTGGTGTTACATCTCTAAGGCAGGAAGAAGGGCCATGGGCAAGGGGTATCTTGGGAGCGGCAGCCATAGGGGCTGCTGCCACCCCATGCATCCAATAGACCCTCTGCCTCTGGAAGCGATACACTTTGAGGCATCACCATCCTAAGGATGTGTTTGTGTTTTTTCTGGGGACAGAAATAATTTTTTTTCAGGTCGTTATTTTACAGTTTGAAGTGATCATCTACTCTGTGGTGCCATTATGCCAATTACCAACAAATATAGGATCACAAATCTTTATTGGCGAGATACGGTTCCCTTATAGATTCCCTCACTTTTTTATATGTTAAATTTCTAAAATATTTCTGCAATATCAAGAAATAGTAAGTCACCAAAAATCACGTGTGCTGATAGGATATAGTTTGGTGCCGCGCACCCAAATTGCATCCGAAATGATGCGTCCAGGGATATTTCTAAATTGATACTGGGTCTCCACACATATCAGAGTACAAACATCAACCACACAAATGAAATGACTATAGCATGGCAAAACCACATAATACATAGTTTTGCATGTCCAGCGCGATTCAAATTCATACGTTCAAAAACAGACGAGATAATAAGGCGAGAATGTATAATTTACCAAAGGTAATTATCTTGCGCATATAAGTGAGAATGCATCAGCCATCAGAAGTCCTCACAGATGCTCGCCGGCTCGCCCCTCGCGGCCTCGGTCATTCGAGTGCTCGCGTGCTCGCCGCCCCGCCTCTCGAGGGTCGCGGCTCCGCCCAGCGGCCGCGGAGAGCCAGCTGGCAGGGCGCGGCGAGTCCCCCCGCCTGCCGGTGGTGCAGAGCGGCAGAGCCTTGCCCAGTCGCCGCCGCCGCCAGAGCAGAATAAGGATTCCCATTCGGTGAATTTGGCGATCCATTACGGAGTTGAGTTGGCCCAGACGCAAATCCGGTGGCCGATGAACTCTCTCCTCCTCCCCCCTCCCGGCCGGCCCCTTCCCCAACTCCACCCAACCCTAATTCCTCCTCCGCGGCACGGGAACACCGTCAGAGCGAGCAGGAGGATGCGGCCCCGGGGCGAGCATGAGACGGTGACGGTGCCAGAGCGAGAAAGGATCGGCGGGCGGCGGCGGCGGCGGCGCCCGAGCAGGTGGAGTCTCGCTGGAGAAGGAAGAGGAAGGCCAGAGAGAGAATGAAGAAGGGGAGGAAGAGAAAGACGAAAGAGGTGAAATTTGGAGAAGCCACTTGTTTAGGACAGTGTGCGTATTTTAGATAAGCCACTTGCTGAGACCAGACCTGGCCAACGGGCCGGCCCGGTTCGGTTCGGTTCGGGCTCGGTTGGTTCGGTTATTGTACGAACTAGTTTAACTGGTCACCGGCCGGGAGTCTCGATCAGGGTTGATTCAAGTGATGAGCAAGCCCAAACCCGGCGGTAGGGTTTTTTATTAGTCGTTTTATCTTATTTAAAAATATATATAAAAATTTAAAAAACCATTATATTTCACAAATATACATTATAAATTAAAGAAAATATATATAGAAATACATATATTGAATTAAATAAATATACAACAGTAGCGAACCGAACTGAGCCGAACCGAACCAAAGCCATTACTATGCAAACCGAATGGGCTTACCGACGATCCGAGGTGCTTAGGCCTAGATTCGTTCGATTCGACGGACAGCCCATATGGCCAAGACTAATGAGACTTAGTGGCAAATAATCAAATCTCCCACGAAAGAGGCATTTTTGAGGGTTATAATGGCATTGCGGGATTATCAATTTTATAACTATAAAATAATAGATGAAACAACTTAATAATATTGTGAATACAATTAACTATATTTATACCCTCCCACTCCGAGTTTCTATTGAAAAATCGAAAACATGATTTTTAGAATGGGTCATTGAACTAGTCCAAACTTCAGTTCATGATTTACTAGATCGACTGTTGATTTAACCCGTGAAACTGACGGAAGCTGAATGCCCAAATTCCTCTTTCTCACTCGTCGGAACACTAGAGCACAATCTAACACCAAATCTCAGCCTACGAATCAAATCATGTCACCTAGATTTGCTATTTGTGTCGTTGTTCTTCTACTTCTGTCTCTCCTCCACCCGACACCTCAACTGTTCCTCGAAGCAACAACAACCTTCTCCAGGTCACCCTTGATGAGACATCGCCCTACTTTAGGGCCCCCACAAACACGGAGGAGGAGAAAAATTTGTCCCAGAAGTGAGGATGGACCACCTCCACTAAGGAATGCTTTTGTTTGTCCTTAGTCAATCCACATGCAACCAATCAAAGGACCTATAGACCAGAAATCTAAAACATGAGGAGCATTTATGACACATTAGAAGAATTATGAGAAATAGCAAGTACTGATGAACCATGGTTAGGCTTTCGTAGAGTCAAAGCAAGAAAAAAGATAAGAGAAAGCTATCTAGGCGTTGTTCTAGACAACCCATCATTCTCTTCATAGGTGACCTCTAGACAGTAAGTAGAAGAGGAGGTGATTTAATATTTGAATTAAGAGTTCTTCTCACATCGGTCGTAAAGTGCAAGAACACGATGGGCTACATGGTATATTTATCATATTTTGGTGATAGTGATACAACATAATCCCCCAAGTAATGGTTTTCGGTTGGCGGCATCAGAATAAGGACATTTTAGAACCTGAGTGTCGAATTCGGTTCATTTAGAATGTTATGGCATTGATTTTGTTTTATATGTTTGTAGAAGCATTTTATGTGTTTGGATCTTGTTGATCATTAGAACACTTAGGTGGAGTCCTCAATTTAGGTGAGGTGTCGTATTTTAGTTTCTGGGTGTTTTTGTATTGAATCCATTGTAGGTAGATGGTACAGTGTGATTGTTCAGGGTGTCGAACTATTCTTTCCAAAGGTTATGTAAAGAATGTCCCAGCCTGCACAGACGGTTCGAGGCGTCATATGGCTTTGTCCAAAAGAAGTGTAGCGGGCGTCGGACAGGTTGAAGGTTTGGGCCTAGCAAACAAGCCGGCGTGATCATCTAAAGCATTGAATGAGTGTTTTCCATGTAGGTGTGTTGGTAGAGGTTCAGGCCTATCGAAGGGACATGGGTGAGTTTTTTTCAATAAGTGTGCTAGTGGAGGTCCGGACCTACGGGATGGTCCAACATGGCCATCTAGGGAGCCAAATAAATTCTTTCAGAGGAAGTGACGGTGGAAGTCTAAGCTAGCAGTACAGTTCGGCGTTACCATTTCTAAACGATTTCGTCTAGTGAGGGCAATTGGGGGTCCCTACATGGCTAACCAGATGATCCAGATTCTCTATGGACATGGTTTGACCTGACCGTCGCAGGCACCTAATGGCTAGTTTTTAAGTTTTGATTACTTAAGACTTGAGGGTACCCCTTGGCTAAGTTGTTGTTTCAATTTAAGCCACCCTTGAGCCTATATGTCTGTGTGCTATCTAGAGCTATGGTACAAGAGAGAGAGGGAGTGTGCTAGCCCTTTCTAGGTGCATCATGAAGGCTTGATCTAGCAAGATCAAGTTAACTATGGCTTATTAATTAAGATCTATTGCTCATGGAGATGGAGCTTGATGATCTCTCAAAGGGGAGCCTGTGAGAGATCCAAGTTGTTGTAAAGGTCGGAATCCATTTACTAGAGCGGTGAAGGGCTATCTCGAGTAAATCAGTGATATTCCTCTCTGTGAAGAGTGCTCTAACGAGGAATAGAGAAAAGAAAAGCCAACCTTGCAGAAAATGCTCATGTCTCCATGCTTTACTTCTAGTTCTCTATATTTTCATATGGTTTACTCTTGTTTCTTGCTCTATATGTTTATCTTTTGATGTTAGGGGTATAAAAGTTTTCATTTTGATGAATTCCAAAAAATGTCAAAAAGTTTAAAACTTTACTCTTGCCCAATTCAAATCCCCTCCTTTGCTATCAGGATCCTCTCATCTATGGAGAGCTGGATAGCATGGTGGTGTTGGCTTTCTTCGATAGCGACTCCTTGGTGGTCATGACATTAGTGTCTCTGGTGGAGTGGTCACACAAGATTGGATCATCGATGCTTGATTTTGTAATGGCGTCGTTTTGACGACGCAAATCATATCTATTCATTGGAGGATCACTATCACATGAAGTAGGAGCTAGATCCCTACAAAGATGGTAAATTGTGTCTCTATTTTTGTTTTCTAATAATTCTATGGTTTGGATGAGTCAAGAATCAGATGCACGAATCCTAGATATCATCCCCCGGTTCGTCAGCAAGCTTCTGAAGAAGTGTACAGCAAGTGATCATTTTTTCTTGCCTTGTGATAAGCTAACCTCTGATATTGGGTTTAAAAATTCCATGTAGTGCTCTTTTACAAGACTAGCGGACAAGGCGTTGTATACGCTATTCAATTTTTTTCAAGACTAATAAATTGCTATACCATACTCTTTGTATTGTTTTTTATTGGAATTAGTGATTCTTGTCGCTAAAGCTCACCGGCTTATGTTTTAGTTTGTCACTAACTTTTATTATAACATAAGGAAGGTTATTTGGTTTGTTAATAAAAGAACAATGAGAATTACCTGTGTGTCATACCCTAACGGTAGTTGCGAGATGAAGTTGTGCGCGTTGGCCGCCTTCGCCGCATCGATGATCTCCACCATTGTGGCGTCTTCTTTGCCGAATAGAATGTTCTCCCTGATGGACGTCGCGAATAGCGCAGGCTCCTGGCTGACGAGCCCCATTTGCGCACGCAACCACTTGAGCCGCAGCCTCCGGATGTCCACGCCGTCTAGCGCCACTTCCCCTGCTGATGGGTCATAGAACCGCTCCAACAGCGCGATCACCGTCGACTTCCCTGACCCACTGCCGCCGACCAGCGCCACTGTGCTCCCCGCTGGTACACGAAGGTTGAAGCTGACGAAGATGGGGCTCTCCGGCCTAGATGGGTAATAGAACTCGACGTTTCTAAACTCCACCTCGCCGGCGACGTTGGCCAACTCATTGCCGGTGTCGCTCTCGAAGTCGATCTTCGGCACCCGCCTGATCACCTCCAACATCCTCTCCGCCACCGAGCTCGCCTCTGAGAAGTACTTGATGTTCGACAACGCCGACCCCAGTGCCCTGCTTGCATAAGCAACGACAAATAAGCATCCTCTAAGATAGCTAGGGTTCCAAATTTCCAATTAGCTCCATGATCATCGGGTTCACATCAAGATTAATCTGTGCTTAAATCAATCAACATTTACATGGTTTCTGCACAAAACCCCTCTACTTTCAAATTTCAATCAATCGGGTCCTTATTCCTCCTCTCTCTTGAACTAGCGCGACACGACCGGGCGGGTGGTCGCGTCCGACAGCATGGCCAGGTGAGAGGAGGAGGGAGACAGGAGGAAGAAGGACACCCAAAATAGTTTTTCCAGAAAATTGTATGGGTATTTATGCAAAAATATCTTTTTGAGGTTACTGGAGCACGGATCTCAACCCGAATTGAGTATTGTGAGTGAGTTAACCGCAGCTAACTCGGGAAAGTTCACTGTCTCTGTCTGAGCAGCGGTCCTGGTTCGTTGCTGGCCGCATCGTCGTCGATTGTTATCAAACAAACTAACAAGGATCGGAGCTATCGTCAGGTATAGAATTTGATGGGTTTTTAGTGTCCTGGTGTTACGTACAGGCCGCCGAGCACTAGGGAGAAGGTGACGGCGAAGATGGTTCCTCCCTTGCTGCCGTGGTGGATGACGAGGCGGCTGCCGTACCAGGCGTTGAACGCCCAGATGGCGAAGGTGACGCCGTTGCTGCCGACGGCGAGTCGGCGACCCCTTTGGCGAGGCTCTGCTTGAGCCCTAGCGCCGCCGACTCCTCCAGCGCCGCCGAGAACCGCGCCATGGTGCTCTTCTCGGCGACGAACGAGTAGACGGTGCGCACCGACGAGACGGCCTGCTCGGCGACGGCGGCCGGGCGCGAGTACTCCTCCCTGATCCGGCTCGCGAGGCCGATGAGGATGCGGCCGTACATGAACCCCGGAACGATGAGCAGCAGCACGGACGGCAGCGACACCAGCGTCAGCCGCCACAGCAGCACGAAGCCGGCGCCGTAGCAGCTGAAGAAGGTGGCGACATTCATGACGAAGTTGGGGACCTTCTCGCTGAGCACGTCCTGGACGACGAGGCTGTCGGTGCAGACGCTGGTGATCACGTCCGCCGTCGCGCCGGCTCTCAGGTCGAAGTACTCCACGTCCTGCCGGAGCACCGCCCGGAGGTACCTCACCCGCATCCGCGCCGCCTGCCGCTCCGCCGTGCGAGCCCAGCAGTACCCCTCTGCACAGCACACGCACTGGATCGATCAGACGCAACGCATACACTCGATGGACATGGAGGTGCTCACCGAGGAACGCCACGACGAAGGTGCCGGCCGCCAAGATGAGGAGGTTCCTCGCGTTCTGAGTGGATTCAACCCATCAGCGACTGCAGGAGTGCAGGTTTGGAGCAGAACGATGGATGCTGCATGCTTTGGGTACGTACCACGTTAACCTTGGAGCTGGGCTCCTGGAGGAGGTCGGGGCCGGCGCCGAGGTCGTTGAAGACGTGGCTGGTGATGACCGTCATCGCCGCCGCCCCCATGCCGTCGGCCACGGAGCCGGCGAGCCCCAGCACCATCAGCGCCACGTCCGCCGCGTCCGCGTGCACGAACACCGACATCAAGGACGCCAACACCGGCGCCGCAGTCGCGTCCGTAGTCTTCGTCTCCGCCGCCGGCCTCGTCGGGCCGGCCTTGCCGCCGCTTGCTTCGCCGCCATCCCTACCCATTTCCGGCGATCACCTGCAGTGCACGGCGGCGGCTACTAGTGTGCACCTTGTCAGTGCGTTCCCTTTCTGACCGTTTAGCGTTTAGGTGGTATATAGTGCGGACACCGGAGCAGTGCGGGTTACTCAAGTACGAGTACGTTACATATTCCGGCGGGAGACGTGAGCATTCGTATCGCTTTAATTTTGCAGACGTCTGCGGAATAGCAACTGCTTTAAAGAATTTAAGCAAAACCGTTAAAGAAAATACTGTAGACTGAACCAAAAGGTAATTTGGTAGCGTGGTTGTAGTTTTATGCTTTGTAAAATGTAATCTTATTATGCTTAGTAATATGTAATTTAAATTAGGTAATCTTAATTGTAGTATTTTTTTCTATTGTTATAAACTTTGGTGAATGATGCAATGAAAATTCTACTGTTCTTTTAAAAAAAAAGGTTGACCGAGGATTTTGGGCGACCAAAAGATAACAAGAATCTAGCCAATTTATCAATTTCAAATACGATATATAAAATAAGGAACTAAAAAAGAGAGGGTTTCAAGTGATAATAACCATGGTAAGCTTCAATAGAAATCCTCTCACTACTTTGATACAAATCTATTTACACAAATGTGTGTTACACACTATTAGTATTTTCAAGCAAATTTGGTACCTCTTTTGGATCCTATTTTAATAGTATGTAGGATAACGTTTACTAGTCCCCCTTCAACTATGCATGGTTGTACACTTAACGGCCTAGAAAACCAAGTATTCATCGTCTAACAAGTATTTGAAGTGGCACAAATAACCCTTTGCAGACGATTTTGCTACTAGGGCTGCCCAAGTGGAGAGTTTTGCCATGTAGACGGAGACACATGACATTTTGGCTTCATAAAATTATATTTTCTAATGAGTCCCACATGACAAATGCTTAGTCTATCTTCTTCCTCAATCTCTCTCTCGCCCCCCCCCCCCCCGCCTCTTCCTCCCTCGACCTTCTTGTTTCTTCCTCACCTGTTGCTAGTGATCGATCAATGGATCGGACGTAACATCTTAAATGTTTTTAGACACGTATTTCTATGCTATTGCAATCGTCAAATTTTATTATTTTTTTTTATAGTTTTTACCCCTCCATCCCCATTACTCACCAAATCTCCACATCCTCCTTGTGCTCCTCCCCTAGGGCCCTCCAGCGTCGTCGCCCTCGTACCTCCTCGTCCCCCACCCTTGTAGCCTAGACAAGCCCATACACTACAGGAATCTGCATCTGTGTCGGCGGCCAAAATATCTGTATCGACAGCCAAAGAGCTGTCGACAAACTTATATCGGCGGTCCGCCGACATAGAAAGTCAGTATCGGCGGCATCAAAACAGCCGACGACAAACCCTCAGACCCCCTCCCGCCGTTGAATACAAAATTCAAATTTGGCAATAAATATCGGCGGCTAGAAAGCTACCGTCGACACAGATCAACCCAAATACAGGTCCGGGATGGAAAATTTGAATTTGGGTTCCGCCAGAACAATCTATGTCGGCGGCAAGAGTAAAACCGTCGACACACAGTCGCAACACGCTAACGGCGCCATCACGGCCTGACGGGAAAATCATACGTGGTCCCGCATGTCAGACGAGACAAGTCTCTGCCATGTGGGCCAGCAAGTAGGGTGTAACAGTCGAGGGCAAGGAGCATCTGTGTCGGCGGCTTTTTATTTGCCGCCGACGCAGATAAATAAAAAAAATCAGGGGGCGCTGGTGCGGGATCGAACCCGCGACATGCCGCAGGGAGCCCGCGCCGCGTCACGCGCTGATAACCGGTTGAACATTTAATTTTATATCAACATAGTTGGGCACGGTTTGTATTTGTGCTGAGTTAGATGGTCTATGTCGGCGGCATTTGTCTAGCTGCCGACACAGATCCATCTTTATCGGCGGCCATATTGTTAACCGACGAGACAGCTCCGTTTCTGTCCGCAGTATGCTCTAAACCGCCGATACAGATCATCCCCCCTTTGCCGCGAAATTTTTGTCCGACGCCCTTCGGCTCCCCGAGGGGTTCATTTCATGCAATCTAAGTTTAGATGGCAAGCCAAGGACATCATAACTCATTCAAGTTGGCATGTTGGCATCCGTTCGACCTCGTGCATTTATTAGTGTTTGTATCTGTTCTTATGGCTATGGCACCAGCTGTATATTCATGTACGATATAGGTATATCAAAGCTACATTAAGCCACGAGGTTGAACGCCGGACAATACGCCACCTTGTATTAGTTATTTATGTTTATTGCTTGTTATCTAAACATAGATTGCACAGAACGAACCCCTTTGGGGAGCCGAAGGGCGTCGGACAGAGATTCGGCGGGGAGGGGGAGAAGATCTGTGTCGGCGTTATAACCTGAGCCGCCAACATAGGTGAAGCTGTGTCGTCGACCTTGTTGTAGGCCGCCGACATAGACTATCTATGTCGGCGGCTTCTATAAGGTCGTCGACAAACGTTCTCCGTGGGGTCCACAAAATCTGTGCGACTGACTTGTGGCCCGGAAAGTCTAGAATGGCGTGGTGGAGGCCTGTGTCGGCGAAAATAGAGGTCCTGTGCGCTAAGTCCCTAGACCTAGCGCACGGGCTAGTCAGGCCACTATCGCAAACAAACCGCCGCCCGCCTCCTCCCGCCTCAGGCGCCGCCCGCTCGCAGCTGGCGCTAACGCCTCCAGCACCTCCCGTCCGCCCCATCGCTGTCGGTCGCCCGCCGCTTTGCCGCCAAGAAGCCGCCACTGCCACCTCCAGCCGCCGCCCGCCATGCAAGCTAGCGCCGAGCTGCCGCTCCTCTCGACTTGCTCCGCCCCACCGCCTCGAGCCATCACGCCATCGCCTCGAGCCCGGGGCAGCCCAATCCTTGTCCTCCCTTCCTCCGTGTGGACGTCCTCGCCCGCACCCGAGGCATGGTTGTGTATTTTTTAAAAAATGTTGAACCTGTGTCGTCGGTGTTTGTTTAACCGACAATATTATTAAATGTAATTAATTAGTGATACATGTAATTAGTACGAAATGTTGCGTCCGCGTGTTGCTAACCAGACGGTATTATTAGATGTATTTAGCTACACGTATTTTTAATATAATTATAAAATGAATCGAGCCATAGTCATACCCATTCGGAGCACACCTGCACATTTTCGTAATGAGCTCGGACGGTGGTTCGTTGGGTCCATTATGAAAGCGGGTGTGTTCCGAGCTGTCCATGTTTTGGATAGCCCACGGATGTACTAAGTACGGTGGCTGCGACACAGTGGTGTACGGGTTGAAATTTCGGCGGCATGACCTTGTCGTTCTCCTAGTGCATAACATAAGTGGTACGTCGTACCCGTCGTTACATTTATATTCATTTGATGTAACTAATACCTATCTAATTTGTGTTATTTCTTTTCATTTAAACAGGATGTATCGAGCTATCAAAAAGGCAGTTAAGAAGAGCAAGAAGGTCTGGGGGAGAGCAGGGAGGAGGAGTGTGGGAGAGTCCAGCGCATCCCATGAGAAGGAGGAGGTGGTTTCACATTCTAACATATCCTATATCCACAGAGATTCCAGGGGGATGGATCATCTAGTCAGGCGCCCCATCTGCCACCTCCGCCGAATTACGTCTTCATGCAGACCCCGGGGGCCCCAGCGACACCCACAACCGGTCCCAGCCCTTTCCCGCCTACCTCGATCCCTTGGTTACACTTTCCTCCTGCACCGGCGCCTTCTCCTGAGGTAATTCATTTTTCTAGTTTTCACAACGAGGGAGTAATTGTGATTTCGTTCAAATTTGCAGGTGTGTGCCTCAGCCGCTCCCGCGGATGCGGCAAATACTCCACAGGGGGCTTATTCCAGTGCCACGCAGACGGCCGCTGAGCAGATCGCTGAGGGGTTCTTTGCCGACCATTTCGATGGTTAGCAGAATCATTAATGTACTTTTTTATTTCTGTTTGTCACTAAGAACAATTTGTGAGTTTCGACTGTGTAACATCCCAAATTTTAAAACCAATTTGGCACGTTAATAATTTCTTAAACGCATGATTTAAAAATATTAAATCATTTATTATATTGCATCATGGCCTCATCATTGCATGCATTGCATTTAAAATTTGAAAAGCAATTTAACTTCTCAAGCTTGCACCCTTGCTAGAAAAATGTAATAAATTGTTTAATGCATTTTACATTTTCATTAAAGCCAACTCTTGTTGTGTTAATTTATTCTAGAATTATTTTGAAGTACGATATTATGTTTTGGGAAGATAAAATACTAATTCTTAAAGTACTAGTGTATTTGAATTAAAATTTGAAAACAGGATACCTTTGGAATCAGAAAATCTAAAAACCTTTTATTCTCCTCTCGGCCCAAGTCGGCCCATTCCTTTCTTTTCCCTCCCCTTCTCTTTTCCCCGCTCCTCAGTTCCCCTCTGGATGGGCCGAGCCACGCCAAATTTATCTCGCCGCTGCTGGCCGCCGTCCCATGAAGCAGCAAAGATCGCTGCCAGGTGGGCCCCATCCGTCAGCGTCTCCCTCTCCCTCTTCTTCTCCCCTGCTCGCGGGTCATCGCCGCTGCTCATCCCCTCTCCCGCCAGCTCGTGGGCGCGGTCTCCCACGCGACCACGCGCCCCCCGCTTTTCCGGACCCTCTTTTTCCTCGCCTCTCGTCTTGTCGCCGGTCGCACCGTGACGCCGCTGCCGCTTCAACACGCCACCGCCGGTAATTGCGCCGCTGCCAACCTCCGCGTCGATTCGAGATGTCCGGCGAGCGCGCTTATAAATGGTTAATCGCTCCCCTTTTCTCCCCGCTTTGCGCCATCGCCTTGCCATCTCGCCCGAGCCGGTGCGCCACCTTCGCCGCGTTTTCTTTCTTCCTTCCCTACCTCGTCCTCGCTCCTTTCGGCTTAACCTGAACCCGTATTGGCACGCATGTCGTCCCAGCTGAGCTCGCGCCCGGAGGATTGAAGCCGCGTGGTCCGTACGTTCCCGGAGCTTGCGCCGTTGCCGCCGCCGTGGTCCTGCCGCCTCGTCGCTCCCGTCGGCCCAGCGACCCCGGAGGTAGCTTCCCCATCCTTTGTTGATGCTCGTGCGCACCCAAGTCGCGGTAGATTGCTGTCGTCTCGTCCGGTCCACGGTTCCCCTCGGCCGTCGCCGCCGGACCCCGTTGCGCCGCCGTCTTGATGTACCTCCGGTGCTGCCAAGACCTCCATCGTGGTTGTCTCGCCCACTTCCTCTCCCGGTGTGCCCATTTGGCTCCCAATGGCGAACTGTCGCCGCGTGAGCATCGCCGCCATCCGCCGGAGCCTCCCTGTTTTCCCTCTTCTTGCAGCGGTGCCACCGACAATGGGGCCCCGATCACCAGCGCCTCGCCTCGCTTCTCGCCATGGCAGTCGAGACGCGCTGCGTTGTTGGGCCGTGTTGGCCGAGCCGGCCCAAGCACCTGGCCCTTTTTCCTTTTCTTTTCATTTCGCGATTTCTGCTAAATCCTTATTTGGTGTCCGAAAGTATTTATTAAAAATAGTTAATGCTCGATGAAAATTCTGTAAAAATTATTGAAATTACTTTATTGTTTTCTGGTCCTAGTAAAAATATATATGCATGTCATGCATATAGATTTCGTTTTGGGATTAATAGGTAGCTCAAGGGGCATTATTTCATGTGCATAACCATTGTCATAATGTTCGTTAAATAAAAATGATTTCTGCATTTTCTTAAAAAGCATTTGCATCAAAAATAATTTATTGATGATTGTTGCCTTCGTCACGCTTTGTATGTGGCGCTTAGGAGGTCAAGCCCCAAGACCCGATCGTCGACGCCCCTTCGCTTTTCCCAGAACCGATCAAGGCAAGTCCCCCTTTGATCATATTGTGAAGCCATTTTCGGTTATTTAGAAAATGTTTACTAGACTTAAAAATATGCATGCTAGTTTAAAAGATGAATGCCGTATTTGCTAGAATTAGTTATTATGCCAAATAGAAAAGGTAAGAGATATGTTAGGATTAAACCTAAGGCTAAAAATATGGATTGCTTATATTTAAATACCTTGTTGTGGTAGGATAAGTGCTTAAAAATCATTTATGCGGAATGATTCAATCATTTGTGTGAGATGAGATGTTGTTGAGAAATGTTTGGGAAAGGATGTTTTAAAGATAGCGCATCAAGGGTGATGCTTGTTAGGAAATGATTTTCCTCTTACCCCAAAATCTTTCCGACTAGGGAGATATTTTGTCAGTTGGTGCAGTATGGCACCGGTTTTGTAAACTGGGCTAAAATATAAACTCTCCCTAGTCTAAGGACTGCTCATCCTATGATCCTATGAACTGAGCCATTACAGTACGACCTCGAGCCCCGGAATGGGACGGGCCCGATCGTTGGCCCTCGTGGTTGATGGTCTTGTGGCGAAACACCGTCTGGGTGCGTAGCCTCTCGAGGTAAGGCGTACTCCACTCTGCAGAGTTAAAACTGTCATGATAGCCGTGTTTCATGTTATGAGCTTGAAGGACTGATTATATGGTAGATTCTTCATTTAAAAACCAATTTAAAAAAAAGGGTTTTAAGCAAAGAAATGGTGATAAGTAAAGATTTGAGAAGGATTTCGTTTGAGCTAGGTGCCACCGGCTATATTCCGGATTGGGTGACGGCCTCACCGGAAAGTGTTGTTGTGGAATGGACCTAGCCGTTTGAGAAAAGAAAAGAAGAAGGATTTTGTTCTCGCCCGCACCGAGGCCAAGTGGCGAGAACCGTTTGAGAAGAGCCCAAAGAAAATGTTGAGATTTAATGTTTCCAAACCGCTTTGTCAAAACTAGGCTAATAACTGCAATTTTCGTAAAATATTCTAAGCTCTCCTTGTACTAAACCACATTTGCATAATTTCGGACTTGCGAGTACAATTTGTACTCACCCTCCTTTTCTCCCCTCTCTTTTCAAAACTTCAACAGCTGGTCCATCTGAGTATGGCCCGCCTTCCGAGGAGGATGACCCGGACTACGTCGAGGAGACGTATTCTGATGAAGACTATAAGGACTAGGGTTGCGCGTTCCTACAGCTCTCGTGCCTGTGGGATGGATAAGTACCTAGATGTTGTATTAGGCCTGTGTCTCCGTGTACTCTGATGTGCGGCCTGCGAGCCGTTGTATGTGCTTGTACTGGACTATGTTCCTGTTTGTAATAATAATATCGTTGGCAATTGTTCGTTTAGATATCTGTGTGTACTAGCCATGATCCTTGGGACTAGTACGGGTTTACGCAGGTGGAATCCGATCTCGTAAATCGGGTGCCGACAGACTGCTCGTGTGACATTTATATATGTTTATAACTTTATATGGACTTTTGGACTTGGATTACGATGTTTTGGGTTATTATCGATAATTTGTGGATTTGAAGCTATGTGATTGTGTGAATGTGCTCGAAATTGTGGTGTAGATCAGTAAATTATGTGTGGATATGTTGAGGGGAATTGGGGAATATAATTGTATTGGGAATTGGGTTTTATTGCAGGTTTAAATTGAGATTTTAAATGAATTACCAGCAAAATTTTTTTCTAGCCAGCTGTTTGTGTCAGCGGCCTGTAACACGGCCAACGACAAAGGTCTTCTGGACGGCTGCCAGGAAGCAGGATCTGTGTCGTCGGTCATATAATAAGCTGCGGACAAATATTTGCGACGTGGCTTGTCAGGATTGATCTATGGGGCCCACACAGCAGAGCGCCGTCTGCCGTCAAGGAGATCTTGTGTCGGCGGCCGATAAAGCCGTCGACAAAGGTCGTCACCATAGGCCTAGCCTGGAAATTAAGTTTGTGGGCGGTTTTATGTTACGCCGTCGACATAGATTTCTGTGTCGTCGAGCGTTTGTCGGCGGACGTTTGTCGTCGGCTGGCTGACTACATAGGTTTTTGTTGTCGGTTTTTGATCTGTGTCGACGGTATAAGCCGTCGACAATAGTCACGATTCCTGTAGTGGTACCTTTTCTGCCCTTAGGTGCACGACAACGGAGATCCCACGTAGGGGCCAATGGTATCATGCATGGTGCCATGGGGAACACGGACAAGACTAGCATCACCTTAGGGTGAAGTGGTGAACCTTTGGGCTAGCTAGGGCCAGATCCGGTACGTAGACCACTGCCGTTGCTCGCGCCGTTTAATCCTTAATTAATTGCTTAAAATGTCAGCTTTGCAAGCGTCTCTTGTTAGAGCATCCCCATCTCACCCCCCAAATGCACCTCTATTTCAAAATTTTTCAAATGCAGCAGGAGGGAATTTGATGTATGTGAGAGGAAATTTGCATCACCTTTAGCGACATCTAGTAGCCATCAGAAGCGATAGAGGGAATTTAAAGGCCTCACTGGGATGCTCTTAGAGATCGGAAACATTTAGCTCCCTTTTTTTGTTCTAAGTAATGATGTGAGATCGTATTATAATTAGCCACTGATCGACAGTGTGTCTGAAAGAATCATGGCAGTGGCATTGTTAGGTATGCTTAATGCTTTCCTAGGGCGATGCTACCAATAATTTGCATCCTGCAACTTATTCTAAGCAAATTAATGAGCCAGTGGTTGTTCCGGCACCACTTGGAAGACAAAAGATCTGCAGATTTGCACCCCAAGGACATCGCATCGTTCTCTTCGATACATGCATGTTTAGTGGCCCTGGTGTTTACTTGCATGTATATATGATTTAATTAAGCTTTCGGAGCCGAGCTAGAGGTTGGATTGTCCAGCCATATGCACAACTATTAGGGTTAGTCGGTGTATTTATTGGAACAAATTAATGATATAATGCTCCCTAATTTTTTACCCTAGCATTTGTACACCCCGACTTAGGCCTTGTTTGTTTGAGCTTCTAGCCTTAAAAATCAGAAGTTCAAACAAATAGTCAGCTTTTAGAACCCCTTTTAAGAAGCTAAAAGCCTCAAAAAGTACAAATTGTATTGTGTTCTAAGGAGCTAGATTTTTGTGACTTTTTCCAAAATCATCTTTTAAAGAAGCTATAGCTCAAACAAGCATCGCCTTATACTAGCTCCGCCCTAAAAGTTCAATGCCTCGCGGCTTTTATATATACACATATTATGTGTGTGTGTGTGTGTGTGTGTGTGTGTGTGTGTGTGTGTGTGAAGGAAGGCTAGCGTACTCCCGACGAGTTTTCGAAATCCGAGGCGCCTAACAACGGATCCGAACAATTGATCTTGTTCGCCTCACTGAAACATAGCCAGTGGCCAAGTTTCATTTTTTAAAATTTTTTTTACTATTTGTTTCCTATTTTTAAAAACCAACCTTCCAATTAGTTGTGGTGCGTTAAAAAAAAACTGATTTTCGAAAATAGTAAACAAATTCAAAAAAAATAAAACTCGGTCACTGACTATGTTTCAGTGAGACAAATAAGATCAACGGTTCGGATCGGTTGTTAGACGCCTCGGATATTGAAAACTCGTCGGGAGTAAGGAGAGCTCCGTACCCTCGAGAGTACGCTAGCCTTCCTCTATATATATGTGTGTATATGTGTGTGTGTGTTTTACCTTGATGATGTAATGTTGCACTAACCAAAGGTTGAACCGCTAATAAGCTGACACATTGTGGCCACGTTTTAGTGAAATAAAAAGGGAGAAAATTAACAAAGAAGATGCCATGGAAGGTATTGCATATATTATGCAATTAATGCAGGGACAATAGTCTTTTTTACCTTCATCACAGTTCGACCATAGAAAAACGGGCGATAACAAGATATAAGACAATATTAAAATGGTTGAGATAGCATGTAAACGAGAGACAACTAAGCGATGCGACGTAAGAAGTTATTCAACGCTGCAATGACACACACAACAAAAAAAAAAAAAATCACCAAAATGGCCCAAGATCTTGTGGGAGAACATGCCACGACATGCCCCATGGTGTCCGGCTGCGCGTGACGCCAACTCGACGTACTGAAGCTGTACAATCCGCCGTCCAGATGGAAATCGTCGAGGGCAAGTATTTGTTTTCAAAGCTCGAGGATTTGCTTCCCTGTTCAGCAGCCGTACGGTTGAAAATGATGAGCAGTGCCGGCTTTGGTGGTCGTGCAAGAGCAAGGGAAGAACAAAAAAAATAGCGCACGTGCAGAAGAGAAAAATTAGGGAAAACTAATTTTTTCCTAATTTAGAAGGGAAGTACAAGTGCCGGCTTTGGTGGTCCTTGCCTCTGACTCATGCACCGTCGCGTCCTTCACCACCTTCTCCGACTCCCCGATGCTACTATGATCATGCATCCCATTTGTGGCTGAGTACGTCTGTACGTGGCTCCCTCGCCGGTCAGTTTAGCCGTGCAGGAGACGGCCGATTTGGTATCATTTCGCTGCTGTCATCGGCGCGAGATTTTTGACTTGTGTTATAATTGTGACTCGAGGCTAGAGGGAGTGCTTACTGTACTGCAAAGTACTCGGATCCTATTTCTTCTTGGCGCAAATATCTAGTAAGCATCGATAAATGCAGTGAAAGAGACAATGGTACATACATATAATTATACACACACATTTCGTGCACACTGTAGTTGTTTCGACCGGTTGGTTTGTGCGCAAAAGCTAACCGTTTCTCGCGAAAGAAATGGCCTCAATGTTAATTAGCTTTTTGGTCACAGGAACAGACGTGGATGGAGCATTGAAGTGCAGTATTTTTATTGCACGCGTATCACACAGATCACCGACGTGTATGAATTGCAGAACCAGTATTCGAGATTCGAGAAGTCATTACTACTAATTGAAGAACTAAAATTATTGAACCTGCAACTTCCATGAAAGCAGCACATCCTTGATTAATTTTTGAACAGATGCTTTATTTATTTATTTTTTGCAACAACAAGAAATGTATAGACAACATGCACAATCTCAGCCATAGCCTGACCACTCACCCAATAGTGTGCCTTGCACAATATTGATAATGTTCGTAGTGAGTGAGTTGAATGAATAAGTTTAAACCAGTTTGAACGTGCTGATTATCTTCTCGGCGCCACCTACTTATGGCGCAGGATATTTTTTTTTGAGGTAACGGACAGGAGCACTGTCATTTCATTAAAGCGGAAAAACGAACTGTACAACATGCATATACAAGAAGAGAAGGGAGGGGGAGATAGGGGAAGGCTCAGCCTAGGGAAATTACAGGCGACGCGACCATCCCTAATTAGGGCTATAACTTGCGAAATGGACAAAGCCTGATTATGGAAGATGCGCCTATTACGCTCCTTCCAGATTTTTCAGATCACATGAATGATGACGACATTGAGAGAACTCGCAGTAGTCTTAGGGATGCCATGCTGACTGTAGGTCCACCAATCGCAGAAGCCAACCGAGCCGGTAGAAGGGGGTTGGCGAGGGAGAAAAGTTTGCCAAATCGCGGAGACAAAAGAACAAGAGCCGCAAAGGTGGTCGACCTTTTCTAGTGGGCCAAGACAGAAACAACAAGCCGTCTGGTGCGGCCACCCCTTCCTAGCGAGGAGGTCGGCAGTGTTGATACGGTGGTGGCTCATGGTCCAAGCGAAGAACTTGCATTTGTTTGGGGCGTGCGCCGACCAGATGGTGCTTGCCAGCGGGTGGTCAACACCGTCCATCGATTGGAGGTTGTAAGCCGACTTGGCAAAGTAGCGCCCGTCCGGAGAGTAGTGCCGGAGAGTAGTGCCATTGAACAATGTCCGGAGAGTCGGAAAGAGTGATTTGTCAAATTTTGCACCAAAGGAGAAGGTACTCTCTAAAAAGGGTGTAGGAGGAGATGGGGCCGCAATGCCAAATCCTCTGGTTGTGGGGAGGAGGAGAGCGACAGAGCTCTTACGACGCTTGGCTTGCTTGTAGAGGTTTGGGGCGAGGTCGGTCGGAGCGTAGTCAAGAAGCCAGCGGTTACGCCAGAATGACGTATCTCGACCGTTGCCAACATTGACCGTGGTGGCCATCCGGAAGAGTGCTAGCTCGGTGTCAGTAATCTGAAGGTCGAGGCCTACCCAAGGCCTGGAAGGATCATGGCGCGCAAGCCAGAGCCAACGTAGGTGAAGGGCGCGGTTAACGAGATTGAGGTCCAGGATGCCAAGGCCTCCTTAGGATTTTGAACGACAGACAGTCTGCCATTTAACCAAGTCGTGCTCCGAGGCGGAGCCATCCTGACCCTTCAAAAGGAAGGAGCGATGGATTTTGTCAATCTCCTTGATGACCCCACTTGGGGAGATGAAAGATCGTGGCGAAGTAAGTTGGTATGGCCGAGAGGACCGCCTTGACGAGTGTGAGACGGCCTGCTTTGGACAGCAGACGACCTTTCCAGGATGGGAGGCGGGTCTGCACCTTCTGAATGATGGGAATGAAGTGGTTCTTCCCTAGACGTTTGAAGTGAACGGGGAGGCCCAAGTAGGTGCAGGGGAAGGAAGCCCTGATCCCTGGGAAGAGGCCGAGGACGAGGTCCAAGTCCCCATCATCACAGTGGAGGGGCATGACGGAGCATTTGTGGAGGTTTATCCGGAGGCCGGAGATATCGCCAAAGGAGTTGAGGAGGTTTATAGTGGCAAGGATCTCGTTTTTATAGTATATGAGCCCCATTTGCCTCCGCCCCGTCCCTATTCATCTACGGTGTTCATTACCCATCAACCCCTATTCACCTTTTTCCTCTATATATTCACTATTCATTGCCACATTAATGTTCACCACCCCAACGGCGTATCCTAAATTTCACTGATATACTGATGTGGCAACAAAAAATAGGACACTGCCGAAGATGTCCCAAGTGGACTTTCTCAATCCATTAATTATCCACACCACACCCTCACCATCCCTACTATCCTCGACGAGACGACAAAGTAGAGCCTATATATCGCTAGTCCCTCCTCATTTTCACCCTCACGATGCACCCTCCTCCCCGTCCTCTCTCTCTCTTTGCTCCAATTAACAACTCCACATCCACTCGACACCATGTGCAGCAGGCAGAGGAGGAAGGAAAAAAAAAAGCAACGTTGGCCAAGTGGAGAACGAGGCGTCACTGCAAGAGGATGAAATCGAGCAGAGCAGTTGCTAGCTAGGTGGCGCTTCTCAAATGGCCAGCTTCTCATTAGGCTTTTGGCACAAGCTCGGGTCCATTTCATTTGGTGAAGAGAAGTGGAAGTCTATCGGGAGTCCGGGACAGCCTTTTGGGTTTTAACTTATAAATGGTGATTGGTGAGAATAAACACCATTGAGGAAAGCAAAATAGCAAATATCTCCGACATTCTGACCAATCAAACATTTCTTATTGCAAGATAGGCAGAGTAAACAAGACCTACTGCAAAAATGTGAAGCGTCTACAGGCAGTTGCTTTTCTTCACAGTTGCATGTATATAGTAGAGTAGCTAGCCGAAATGTGCATCTTAACAGCTCGCAGTTGTATCAAGAAACTAGCAACTGCATACACTTCGGCCGAACGAAATGGAACTAACCAGACCGGTTCATACTATTGAATGAGCCGAGCTAAGCCTCTTCAGTCCACCGAACCAGACTAGAGTCGAGACCTTGACTCCTGCTGCATCGGACTAATTTGATTAGTATAATGGCGGCCTAAACCTCGTTCGCTACTGTAGCACATGTATTTAATTAAAAGTATTTATTTTATTTCCATTTTATTATTATTTATAATTTATTTCTACATTTTATAACACATATTATTAAATGGGAAACTTCTGATCTTGGAGTCCGCAACGCGATGCACGTAATGCGGAGGCAAAGAGCACAGTCTTGCGATGCAGGTGGGGCCCACGGGCATTTTTTCTTTCGGCGACCATATTTTTTGACTAGGTGCTCCAATCCATAAACCGTTTGCGCCAACGTGTTTCTCGTATTTTTTTTGAACAAAACAAAATATATGTTGCCATATAACTCCTCAAACTTATCTGGTTAAACTTGAGTTTCGCCTACTGAAACTTGGCTTTCATATTCATTAAACTTGCCGAACTGTCAAGTTTCATCAGGTTTAATGCAAGTTTCATCGAGTTTCATCAAGTTTCTTCAAGTTTCATCAGGTCAATTCAAGTTTCATCAAGTTTCAACAGGTTTCATCCAAGTTTCATCAGGTTACATCGAAGTTTCATCCAAGTTTCATCAGGTTACATCGAAGTTTCACTAGTATAGATGTTAGTTTCAAAAGTGCCTTCTCCTAGTTCACATCAAAAAAATTTAAAAAGTGAAAAATTCAAAAAGTATTTAAAATGGGTTTGTCGGGGATAAAATTACGGCCCATTGCCATGGCCCACTCCCTGACGGCCCAATCAAACAACCTACCAGGGCCCAGCTCCCTAGAAGGTTCTATCTGGCCCATATGCGTCTTGCCGAACAGTTTCCTGACTGGCGTGATGCGTAACGGCCAAGTAATCGTGTTTGAGTCTGTCTCGAACAGGAGTCCTGCACGGCTACGTGAAGACCCGGACGTTGGTTTCCCGGATTGGATTAGGAGTCGTGATCCCCCAAGACTAGGAGTATGCCTTATCTGCCTCGGGATATATTTGGCATGTCGAGTTCGTTGTGATCTCGTGATTAGCCCGGCCCGATATTCCCTCGGTAGGTCGGTTTGCTCCGCACTATATAAACAAGGCCCCTACGGCGTGTTGAAGGGGGAATCGATCATCTGTTAGGGCCAAGAGTCTTAGCATTGTCGCATATTGCTTCCTTGTACACCCATAATCTCGCCGAGACTTGTTTGTCTCGTCGAGCCACCTCTTGTATTCATCTCTGATATATAAGAAAGGCTGGACGTAGGGCTATTATCTCTCCCGAGAGGCCCGAACCAGGATAAAAACCCCTGTCTCCTATTCGTTGCTATTCGTGATTGTTCGGCGTGTCTCCCATCTCAATTCTAAAGAACCTTAACGACTTGAGATCGTTATCTCAACCGTCGACAGTTGGCGCCGTCCGTGGGGACAAACGCAGATCGAACATGTCGACCTCCGTCAGCGATACAGAGATTCTTCTTGAGGGCTACGACTCAGAAGGGCAGGATGTTTCTTCCCCTGCCAGCTCAAATCGATCTTACCGACCTAGATCGATGTCGGTGTCTAAGACAGAAGTTTCTGGATACGCTCCAGAGATGGTCTCAGGTCAAGCTCCCGTCATTGACGATGAATACGGAGCTGATGATCTTTACGCTGGTTTAGATTTATCAGACTCCAAGGCTATGTCGGTGGATTCTCCCGTGGCGACCACGGTGATGACACCGTCTAGCGCATAACGCGCCGGCCACCG
Source organism: Raddia guianensis (assembly GCA_036346415.1). Lineage (NCBI taxonomy): Eukaryota > Viridiplantae > Streptophyta > Magnoliopsida > Poales > Poaceae > Raddia > Raddia guianensis. Next base: position 12,710,495 of record CM070542.1, read on the forward strand.
CGTCGTCAACATGACCGCGCAGGACTTCGAATCTCGCTGGTCCCGGCCGGAGAGATCGAGCGGTCGGTTACGCCGACATCCGGATGATTTGCATTAGTTGCTCGCGAGTAAGATGTTGTTCGCCGCACTTTTGACGAGTCCATCAACCAAACTCGGCGCAGATACTGCGACCAACAAGAACGTCGCCGACGTAACCCGCCAAGCGCACCTCGCCAAAACCCTGGCGGAAGGTCACCGCCGGGTACAATCGCGCGTGCTCACTCCGTCGGGTAAGGCGCGGATGTCTCGGGAATCCTGTGGCCCTGGAGCGAGCCAAGAGCGACTCCGGGCCCAGCTACCGCGGATTAGGTCCGCCACCAGACAATCTTGTCCTCGTGGCGATCTTGTGGCTTCTTACTCGAAGTTGGTCAAGGCCTTAAGTCTTTAGGTGAGGCTTCATCCGGACACCGCATCGAGCCTGCCCGGGTGGATTCGGGCAGTGAGCGATCCGATCGATCGCGTGACCACCGTCACCGTCGAAGCATCACTGTCCACGAGCAAGCTGTCCGTGATCGCCGCCGTTCGCCAAGTCCCCGTAGTCATCGCGACCACAGGGGCAAGCGTACTCGCGACGATCACGGAGGATCCCCTCGCGAGGAGCGCGTTGTCGCGACCACGAGGAAGGAGCGTGGGGGCTTATCACGGAGAGAGTTCCTCTAAGCAAAAACCTCCCGCTCAGCAAGAGTTCCTCCGACCAACAGGACCAACGCCTTCTCAAGGCTAGGTTCTCACGGAAAGTGGCGGTCTTACGCCTTGGGCTGCAGGGCTTTCTCTGACGAGCTTCGCTCTGTTCGGTGGCCCTCAAAGTTCAAGCCCGGACATATGGAAAGATACAATGGGACCTAGAACTCAGAGGAATTCCTTTCCATCTACGCTACGGCCATCATGGCGGCCGGGGGTGATGAGCTTGTCATGGCAAATTATCTCCCGACTGTCCTTGAGGATGCTGCTCGGACATGGTCGTTCAATCGGCAAGAAGGTTCCATCGACTCTTGGAACCCGACTTTGTGACGCCTCGATTGCCAATTTCGGAGTCATTACGTGCGTCTGGTAAGGAGGTGTGACATCCTAATAAAATTATTAGGTGTCCCAATGTTTTCCAAAATAAAACCTAGGTAATTCTTCTCATTTTTTGCTAGCATCGGTCTAATTTCAAGTTAGGGGCTAATGGGCTATTAGTGCGTGCGATTAAGGGCCCATAAGGAGTGGTTTAGCACTTTAAGCCACAAGGAAGCCCCATTGACCCCAACTCGCGCCAAAGACCCTATAATACCCTAACCCACTGTTCTCACCGACCCTCCACCCCCACCGCCACTCCTAAACCCTACAAAGACAAGACACTCCTCCCGAGGCGTTTTGAGGTAAATCTCCCTTTCACGTAGGTAGATCGATCTTGTAGATGGTTCCAGAGATAGATCTAGTCGAGACGATCAAAATGCATATGCGGATCGCCCATTTTGGTCTTGTTTTCCGCCCGCTAGAGCTCGCCAGTAGTTTGTCGCTCCCACGGCCGCGGCGATCCTCGCCGTTCGAGCCGCGGCTGGAGATCCGAGCGCCGCGCCGCTTCGCCGCGTCGAGCTGTCAGAGTTGTCGCGCCAAGGCGCAAGACACGCGCCGCCTAATCGCCGCTCGACGCGTCCTGCGGTCGCAAACGCGTCCGGCGAGACCGCGCCGGCGACGCCGCGACTCCGCCCCGACACGCGTCGCCGTGGGACCCATCCTCGATGCCGCCGTTCGGCAGCGCCGTCGCCGACCACCACTCGCGCCGCGACACCCGTCCGTGGGACCCGCCATCGATGCCGGCCATTGCTTTCGTTTCACCGCGCCAGATCCAGCCACCGCCGCCGACATGCGGGTCGGTCAAGCCGCGGACCCGCTAGCCGGGCGGCCGAACTAACGCCACCCGCGCACGACGCGTGGTGCCGCGTGCCACGCGCGACCGCGTGGTTTACTCGCGATCATCGACCGGTGGGCCCGCCTATGCGCGTCGGCGAGAGCCACGTGGCATGCCACGTGTCGTGCCACGCCACCCGTAGCCGCACACGAGCCACGTGGGCGCCACGTCATCGACCACGTGTCGCGCCATGTCACGACCACACTGCCGTCCTTCGCCGCGTGCCGCCATGTCACCGCCAGCGTCGTTGCCACGCCAAGGCGCCGCCACCGCCATCGCTCACTGGTCCCTTTGTCGACACCAGACGCCGCCATGTTGAGCCTCATTGGCCGAGCCTGTGGAGAAGCGGGCCGATTCCGTCGGTTCGGCCCGTTTAGGGTTTATTTGGGTTTTCTATTTTCTTAGATTTTTCCTATTTAACCCGAAACTTCCCCGAATTGTTTAGGGAGCTCCGTAACTCCAAATTGGATGATTTTGGAGCCTAAAAATCACATTTAAATCCTAGAATTTTTCTGTATATTTAAATAATTATTTTCTCTGTATTGATGTTGCTGTTTGTTTGTTTGTCGTTGTATGTTTAGGCGGTGGTTGCAGTGTTGTCGGGATTGTTGCCCGGAACGCAGATGGGTTTATAAAGCTCGAATTCTTCAAGGCAAGCTTAATCTCATATTCCATCCTAGTTTTACAATATAACTATCTGTTGATTATTTTTTTTCCGAATTACCTGCATGCATGTAATTAGGCGTGAGTACCTATACATGTTAATCATCTATTAATATGCTTAGCCACCTTGTGAACCCGTTGAATATTTCCTAGCCTATTCTTGACTAGATGTGTAGGATTGCATTTGGGATTCACTATAAAAATGAGCTTGGTGAGGCTTTTGCTTCACGTTGGTATTTGTGGTAAAAACCTAAACAACTAAAAGTTGTAGTTGATTTAGGGGAGACCCGGCAGCGATGTTTCCGGGAATGTGGTGGGAATGACGGTCTCCTCTAATAAGGACCCAAGCTTGTGTATTACTGGACCAAGCCTTACCGTACAACCACTTGTGCTTTCGGCCCTGGCTTAGTACACTACGAAACCCACTAACTCTGGCTCGAGGGTGGCGGATTCACGTTTAAATCCTTCGCTGCCCTAGGAGGAGCCCTGCAATCTCCTCTGAGGGGTAGGTGCGTTCCTGAGACCAAATGGCTTAAATGGGGAACGCCCCCGGGTGGTGCCTAGGCGTGAAAGGCGCCCATCTTGTGGCGAACACGGCGGGCCGGGAAACCTTAAGAGAGGGTGGGGAAGTGGTGGGCGAGTAGGTCGAACGCCTTGTACCGCTTTCTCCTAGTGGATGAGACGGGCTTGTGGGGAAATTTGTACACACTGCAGAGTTAAAACTATCATGGTAGCCGTGTCCACGGTTATGGACGGTTTAGCGTGTTTGCGCTCGTAGATTCACCATTTTCAATAACTAAATCTGACTAGATTAGGCTGGGATTGGCCTGGTGTGAGATACACCTTTTGTTGAACTTGAGACTGGAGTTATATGATCATGCATTCACAATAATAAAACTTGACTGGTTCAACTAAAATATGACTAGAAGTAGGTTTTGGGTAAAACAACCTTAACTCTACCTTTGACCCTGCATTCATGTTTAAGGACTGCTTGCTGGGTAGCCGCGTACTCATTAGATTGCTCGCGGACATATTTTTATTCAGATTACGGCCAGGACTAGGAAGGCCCTGTCGAGGAAGCGCAAGATTAGCTAAGGTGTTCGGGTCGACACCTTGGAACTCATCATAGTTATTTAATTAGAAGACTCTGATGTTTATGTTTGGTGTTAAACTCTGTATTGAACTATCGACTGGTATGCCAGTTCGTCTCTTTGTAATAAAATGCTATGGTTTACCTTTATTTCACTTTAATTAAACACACTGTGATGATTCCACCGTGTTGTCCATCACGAGATACTAAGCTGGGATTAGTATCGGCTCGTGATGCTGGATTCCCATTACAAGTACTGGGGTCACGACAGGAGGATGATCTGCACCAGATGATCCAGATGAACGGGAGACCCTCCGCAACTTCGTGAAGCGTTTCATCAAGATTCGTAACACGATCCCGAACATCTCGGACGAATCTGTTCTCCGCGCCTTTAAAAACGGAGTCCGCGACGAGCGGCTCACCCAGGATCTCGAGATCAATGAGACTGACCGCCAACGACTGTTCAGGCGGTGACCGCTATGCCAACGCAAAGCAGAGCGTGTTCAAGATAAGAAGGCGTTTGACAAAGGCGAAGCCGCTTGACTGGTGTGGAGGAAAAGAAGAAGAGCAACAACAATCCGGTGACAAGAAGTCCTGAAAAAAAAGAAGGGTGATCACGAACAACACCGTCGCCGGTATAGATCACACACCTCCTTTCAAGGATGGGCAGAAAAAGTCCAACAATAACTACAAGGGAAAGAAGCCCACCCAGGGAGGCAACCAAGGCAAGAAAGGTCCGAGTGACCGATATTGCAAGTTCCACCAGAACTACGGGCATGATACACGCCATTGCAGAATCTGGGCTACAAAGCTCGAGGATTTCTACAACGGTAAGGGCCCAATGCCCACCCTGCCCGAAAAAGGTGATGCCAGAAGGAATAGCGCCAAACCAATGATGGTGATCGGACGACGATGAATATGAAGAGCCGTGAACCATATCGCCGTCATCTTGGCGGCTTTAAACTTATACCTCTCGCCGCAACCTCAAGGAAGCTGCTCGGGAGGTCCACAATGTTGAAAAGGGCAAACCTCAGCCCGAATCGATGAAGTGGACCGAGGTCCCCATCTCCTTCTCTCAGGAGGATTGCCCTATTGGGATGACCAAGCCTCAGCGGCTCCCACTGGTGGTCGCTCCGACCATCAGCAACGCTAGAGTTGGCCGTGTTTTGGTCGACGGCGGGAGCGCTTTGAACTTGTCTCTCGCTAAAGTCTTGGGCGAGATGCGATTTCGCCCAAGCTTAAAGAGGTCGCGATGCCTTTGTACGGCATCGTCCCGGGGGAAGCTGTTCAGCCATTGGGGCAGATTGTTCTGCCTGTTACCTTCGGCAGTCCAAGCAACTTCCGGACGGAGTTGATCACGTTTGACGTGGTCGATTTCCTTCAGCGCATAATGCGATCTGGGCCGCCATCTCTTGGCAAGTTCATGGTCGTGTCCCATCATGGATACCATTGCGTGAAGATACCGGCCCCAATGGTGTGATCACGGTCAAGGGCAACTACAAGGTCGCTCTAAATTGCGACGAGCGCCCCTTGCCCCGATCGACTAGCTTCCGCCCGCGTGGTCACGAAGTTCCGCAGACCAAGTCAGACGCCTCTAGGGTCTCCCTTCACCAGGGTGAGACCAAGGAAGTTCATTGTCTCCGGATGATTCCTCCAAGGCAGTTCATCTGGGGCCAATCTGGACCCCAAATAGGAAAGCGAGCTCATCGCCTTCCTCCGAAGCTAACGCTTGACGTGTTTGCACGGGAGCCGCCGATATGCCCGAGTCCCAAGGAGGTTATCGAGCACAAACTAGCCGTCCTACCGACAAAAGCCTGCTCGCCGAAGCTTCGCCGCTTTTGAATTCAGCAGGGATCATTAAAGATCGGTCGACAAGCCGCTCATTGCCGGATTCATCCGCGAGGTTGACCACACCGAGTGGCCGCCAACCTTTCATCGTAAAGAAGAAAGGCGGCAAGTGGAGGATGTGTCGATCACACGATTTGAACGCCGCTTGTCCCAAGGACAACTTCGCCACGCGATAGACCGGTGGTCGACGAGCTGCGGATGCCCAAATTTTTGAGTTTTTTGATGCTTACTCGGTTATCACCAAATAAGCATCTCCCGAGGATGAAGAGAAGGCGCCTTCATCACCCTCTTCGGCACTTTCTGCTATACGATCATGTCTTTCGGTCTGCGCAATGCTGGTGCCACGTTCCAGCTCTTAATGGAGAAGACTTTCCCAGAACAGCGCGGAAGAAACCTGGAGGTCTATGTCGATGACATAGTTGTAAAGAGCAAGCATGCTCAAGATCATGTAAAAGACCTGACCGAGACTTTTCGAAATCTCAACAGGCATCGAATAAAGTTAAATCCAGAGAAGTGTACCTTTGGTGTTCGATCCGAATGTTGCTCGGTTATGTAATTGGTCTGCAAGGCATATCGCCAACCCCAAAAAATCGGGCCATTGAAAACATGCGAGCTCCAACAACCGTCAAGGAAGTTTAGAGCCTCACCGGACGGATGGTCGCTCCGAGCAAGTTTATTTCCGTCCGTATTAACGCTGGTTGCCCTTCTTAAGGCCTAGCAGAAGCACAATGGTTTCGAATGGACAGAGGAAGTCGATCGGTCTTTTCAAGATCTAAAGCAATACCGTCCAACCCCACTGTCTTGACCACCCGCAACACGGCGAAAGCGGCTCTTACTCTATCTCGATCAGATGCCTCAAGCGGTGGCGGTCTTGCGGTGGAAAGGAAACGATCCGGCCAATCTATTACGTGAGCGAGGTGCTTCACGGATCGAAGGAGTTACCGAGGTCCGTCGAAGCTGCTCACGCCTTGCTCATGCCCTCCGTAAAACTTCGCCATTATTTCCAAAGATCAAATCTGGTCCCGACCAAGTTTCCTCTTGGAGAAATCCTAAGGAACAAGGAAGTCGCATCAGATAGCTAAATGGGCAATGGAACTGGTAGAATTTGATATTACATTTGTCGCCCGAATCGCTATTAAGTCCTAGGTCTTGGCTGACTTTGTCGCCAAATGGACCTGGCCGCCCAAATCCTGTGAAGCCCCGAGCAACCCGATGACCCCCTTGACCATGTTTTTGATGGCTCGCGATCAGAACTCGGGGTGGATTCGTTCTCATCTCCTCAAGGAGAGCAACTCGAGATTCTATCCAACTACACTTTACGGCGACTAACAACGCCTGGAGTACGAGGCCCTCCTCGCGGGACTTAGAGCGTGCAAGTCGCTCGGTGTCAACGGCCGATCGTGAAGGAGATTCACGGTGGTCATCAACCAGTCAACAAGGAGTATCGATCTTTGCGATGACTCAATGGCGCGGTACCTGGTTGAAGTGAGGAAGTTGGAGCGGCACTTTCGATTTTTCGAGGTGTTCTTCGTGCCCAGAAAGGACAACTTTCTGGCCGACCAATTGTCCAAGTATGGATCCTCACGAGAACCTGCTCCGGCAGGGGTGCTCGTCGAGCACCTTCACAAGCCCTCAATCACGTCTCCGGACGAGGCAACAGAGACAGGTGGTGCTGTCTCCATCATCGCGCAGGCTGCGGGTTGGACAACGCCATTTGTCCGGTACCTTGCAGATGGGACCTTGCCCGAAGACGAAGCCGAGCGTTCCCGGCTTATAAGACGTGCTGCTCCATACAAGCTTATGGACGGCATCCTTTACCGTCGAGGTGCTCTGGGAGTTCTCTCCAAGTGCATCTCGCAGCAGGAGGATGTGTTCCTTCTTAGGGACATACACGAGGGTGCCTGTGGCAACCACGCCTCCTTCAGAACTCTGGTCGGCAAAGCGTTTCGCATGGGCTATTACTGGCCAACCGCGTTACAAGATGCTCGGGAGATCGTGACAAAGTGCAAAGCTTGCCAATTTCACGCCCGGAAGGCACATAAGCCCGCCCAAGAGCTCCAAACGATCCCCCCATCATGGCCTTTCTCCACATGAGGGCTGGATCTGCTCGGCCCGTTACCTAAGGGGTACAAGGGCTATACCCACCTGCTCGTTGCAATCGACACTTTTACAAAGTGGATTGAGGCAGAGCCTGTGTCGTCTCTACACGCCAAAACGGCTGTGCGCTTCTTCAAAAGCAACGTGGTCACGCGTTTTGGGATCCCCCATAAGCTGATCACCGATAACGGTACCCAGTTCAGAAGCGAGCTATTACAGGAATACTGCGAACAGCTGGGCACCAAGGTCTATTTCGCCTCTGTGGCACATCCACAGAGCAATGGAGCAGTCGAGCGAGCTAACGGACAGATCGTCCAGGGTATCAAACGGCGTGTGTTCGAGGCACTCCGCGAGCACAACAAGGCTTGGGTTGACGAAGTCCCTTCCGTCCTTTGGGCAATTCGCACTACGGCCAACCGGGCAACCGGGGAAACTCCGTTCCAATTGGTCTATGGTGCAGAAGCCATCCTGCCCGCCGAAATAGTACTCGGTTCTCCTCGCACGAGCTCGGTCAACTTCGTTGACTACGAGCAAGAGCGCCTACTCGATCTCGACCTCCTCAAAGGCACACGCGACCGGGCACAACTCAGAATGGCGCGCTACCAGCAAGATCTTCGCCGGCACGCCGCCAAATCAGTTCGACCAAGGGCTTTGCAGGCAGGCGATTTCGTTCTACGCCATGTTCAAAACCTGTCCAATGCCAACAAGCTAACTCCTCACGGGAGAGCCGCTCACTGGCCGCTGCTTTCGCCCCAGGAAACATTCGCTGGCTATGGAGGATGGGAGAGAGCTGACCATCACTTGGAACATCGACCAGCTTCGTAAGTTCTTTGTGTAGGTCTTTTCTGCGTTTGCTTAGCTTCGCGCTTTTTGTCAAACTTCGCGCTTTTGTTCGTCCAAGTCTGTCGGGCTCCATGTAAAGTTAAATCCGTTTATAGTGAAATTTTCATGGTCTTCTGCGGCCTTTTCACGTCTCTGTCTTCTCAAGACTACCCTTTCTCTGGTAACACTTGATGGCTGCCCGGCCTTGCGAACACTTGGCTCCGCAATCTTAAGGACTTTTTCCTGCTCGTATCCAGTTTCAACAAGATCCACAACTCAAGGTTACGTAACATGGCTTTTCCACCTAGCGGCTAAGTCTGCTCTCGTAAGCCCTCCGCGGCAGAGGCACTTTCCTTGTCCGGTTATCCTCCGGAATCGCCTAACTTACGTTAATGAGCAGTTCTTGGAGTACGTCGATCAGGATACGGGTGTCGCTCTAACTCTCTACGCACGTCCTCGAATTCGCAAATTCAGGTTTTCGAGCACCGTCCATACCGGGGGCTAGGGCGTCGCTCTTTCTCTTGTGCACCTGTTCGGGTTCGCAAGCTCAGGTTTCCGAGCAGCTGCACAACGGGGGCTGGGAGTTAGGCTAAGCGTTCTACCGGTTTTCTTAAACTTTCTAGCACTTTCGTGCCCTGCTCTTGGTTTCCTGTTTGTTCTTGTCTTTTGCTGCTCTTTTTTGTAGAAAAAGGTAAGTTCTTTATTAACAAAATTTGCGGTACAAAAGTCCCTTTAGATTCTGACCCTCGACGACATTTAGAAGCGAGTTGCTCCTTGAGCTCCTCGACCACTTCCTTGAGGCGCAGGACTTCCCCAGGCTTTGAAACCCTCTCGGCCTCGGCTCGAGACGATCGGCTTCCTCCCATCGACTCGCCTGCTCTGCTGCCTTCACGCAAAGAGCTTGACCTCTTGGTCTTGGTCGAAGTCGCTCGGTCGATCCTCGCTCTGGTGGCGCTCTGTTGGCGATCTTGAACTGTTCGCCCAGCTCTTTAACTCTTTTCTCATGGTGATCGCTCAGATCGCCATCCACAGATCTCCTCGATCTCTTCTGTGAAGCCCCTGAGTCGAGATCTTCGCTTGAGACCATGGAGGTCTGCTTTTCCTTGGCGAAGCTGGGCCTTGAGCTCCTTGACGTCCGCCGTGGCGGCTTTCGCCACTAGGACACATCGTCATTGCTCCTCCAGCCACTTCGTGCGGCCGGCTCCCTTTCCGCGACGCTTGCCTCCCGGCCAGCAGCAAGCTCCTCGGCCTTCTTCGAAGAGCGCGGAGGATCGCTTCTCTTTACGGTGAGCTTTCAAATAAAGACCTTCGCCGCCACCGCTTTCATTGCTTGGCGGCCGACAAAAGTCCGCCTCGGCTTCAGCGTCCGGAGATGCTCCCGGAGGGACGCCAGCATAGCGCTCCGCTCGGTGGTAACGCCTTCTTCGAGCTCCTCCATGGTGTCCTTGAAGACCTGGGGAAGAAGGTCATTTTAGCCACTTAGCGATGATATAGCGCGACCAGGGTTAGGCTTGATTTCGAGCTTACCTTGCCGAGCCGGCGCTTTAGTCCCCGGCGCAGGCGATCTTCGAGACCATCGCGCCAAGCCTCGCCTCGTCTTGGGATCGACGGCACGCGTTGCTTTTGCCGCTGTCCTCTAGGCTCCTTCGTCTTGCGGGAGCGCGCTTCCTCTGGGGCGGGAGCGACGGGCGAAGAACTTTCGTCCTTGCACTCCTGCCCTTCTTCCTCTTCCGCCCGGTCACCTTCGGGCGAAGTCGGTGTCGCCTCACCGGGCAACATTGGGGTTCCCACTGGCAGGGCAGCTTGTGCGCCCTGCTCGTGGCCTGCTTCTTGTTCCTTGGCAGCAGGGCTTTCGCCCTGCTCGTCAGTCATCTCCGTCGCCTCAGGGATGGGTTGCCCCTGCGACGAAGTGCCCGGCGGGACCGTCTGCTCTGTCCCACCTCGGGCAACTTGCGGAGCCATTGCCTTGGCCCATTGTCTCGTGGCGCCACAGACGCCTCTTACGCCTCGGTAGTTCCACCGCTCCCTTCAACAAGCGTCGAGTGGGTCGCTGAGTCTGGCGGAGCAGCTCCTGCCGCCAAATTTTGTCCTTGAGGCAGGCCAATCTTACTGCCCGCGACGCACCGTGTAGGTGCTCGGGCAGCAGAGATCGCTCGATTGCCGCCTCGACGTCGTCTGTGGCAATCTCTTCCTGGGCCGCTGATGAAAAGAAGGTTGTTTTAGCCTAATGCAGTCAGAAAAATAGTAAAGTCGAAAGATTTGTTATTACATACCTGCCGTGAAGGGTTTGATCTTCTTCTTCGTCGCCAGGATTTTCCGCCTCTTCCTCGGGGGCTCCTTAGCGGCTTGTTCGTCTTGGCCCAGGTGTTCATGGGCGATGAACTCGGCTCCTAGTGAGTGAAGCGCTCTCGCGCAACGCAAGAAGCTTTTTCTTGCGCGCGACTTCTTCCTCGAGCCTCCTCTGCTCGGCGACCTGCTGTAGCCGTGCCATATGGCCCGGGTGAGCCCGCGTGTAACGCCCAAGCCAAAGGGTCATGTTCTTTACCTCTTCGTCGCTTTGCTCGATGAGGAGGGAGGGGCTTGGTCTCTTCCCGCTGGGCTGACCGCGCACTCGCTTGGTCTGATCGGCGCGCTCCGTCGCCGCGGGTGGTTCCTTCGCTAGCTGGTGGCCGCCGTGTCGCGGCGAGCTTCGCGTCGGCTCTGCCGTCACCTTGAGATTTGTGGCCACCTTGGCCTTGCCCTTCTTCGCCTTCTCCTTCTCCGACCCGGAGAGCTCTTCCACGATCCCCCCGAGGATCAGTTGGTCATCTCCGGCCGAGGCATTGGCGTTCCCTTCGCCGGCGCCTTCCCGGTGAAGACGAGCTTCTTTGTCGTCGCTCCGCTGGTGTAGAACCACCTCGCCCACCACGCGCCTATCGAGTCGAAAGCGGCGGTGGGCGGGGTACGGCAGCGTCGTCGGCGGTGGCGGAGCTTGAGGTAGTAGCACCCAATACCAAGCGGCGGAGCTGCCTCGCCATCAGATAGTAGTGGAGGAACGGCCCACCGGTGGATCGATGCCTAGATAGCCCTCGCACAGTGTGCGAAGACGGTCATCTGGAGGATCTTTGTCGGATTAAGGTTCGCCACCTCCAATCCGTTGATGTTTAAGAAGGCCTCGGCGGTCGCTCTGGAGACCTCAACCCAACAAGGCGAATCGCTGGTCGACGAACTCTCCTCGAGCGGCTCGGAGTTCCTCCTCTCCGGCGACCTCCAGCCTGGGGTGTCGATGTGGCCCTCCTCTTCCAGACCTTGAGTCCTCCTCGGTCGGTGGTGCAGTGAACTTGGCCATGGCGCCTAGGGCTTGATGAGCAGTGGAGGTGGAGTTCGGCTCTTTGATCTTGAGTGTGGTTGGAGTTAGGGCTTGGAGAGGAAAGGCGAGAGCAGAGTGGTCGGCAGGCGGCTTAGGTGCTTTATAGTCCCGTATGAGCGATTCGCAACGGTTTTGTCACAAAATGGCTAGTTTTTATCGCAACGGCTAGGTAAAGCAGTGCTTTGTTTTGCCTTCTGACAGAGTTACCGTTGGAATCGCTAGCGGCTATTTTTCCAAAGGTTCATGTTTGAAGGTCGAGTGCTCGCTCGGCAGATGTGATTCCCTGTTTGACGCAACAGAGTTGCTCGGTACTGATCGGGTCTGTCCGGTCCCGAACAAGTCTTGTTCGGTTGAAGCATAACCTGGTCGGTCGCTTGTTACATGTCTTTGTAGCAACAAAATTTCCCTCTTCATGACTTGGAGTCTTAAGAGGAAGACCCCACTCTAGTGAGTCCTTCCACTTGAGTCTCGGGGGCTAGCTGTCGGGGATAAAATTACGGCCCATTGCCATGGCCCACTCCCTGACGGCCCAATTAAACAGCCTACCAGGGCCCAGCTCCCTGGAAGGTTCTATCTGGCCCATATGCGTCTTGCCGAACAGCTTCCTGACTGGCGTGATGCATAACGGCCAAGGAATCGTGTTTGAGTCGATCTCGAGCAGAGTCTGCGGGCTACGTGAAGACCCGGACGTTGGTTTCCTGGATTGGATTAGGAGTCGTGATCCCCCAAGACTAGGAGTATGCCTTATCTGTCTCGGGATATATTTGGCATGTCGAGTTCGTTGTGATCTCGTGGTTAGCCCGGCCCGATATTCCCTCGGTAGGTCGGTTTGCTCCGCACTATATAAACAAGGCCCCTACGGCGTGTTGAAGGGGGAATCGATCATCTGTTAGGGCCAAGAGTCTTAGCATTGTCGCATATTGCTTCCTTGTACACCCATAATCTCGCCGAGACTTGTTTGTCTCGTCGAGCCACCTCTTGTATTCATCTCTGATATATAAGAAAGGCTGGACGTAGGGCTATTATCTCTCCCGAGAGGCCCGAACCAGGATAAAAACCCCTGTCTCCTGTTCGTTGCTGTTCGTGATTGTTCGGCGTGTCTCCCATCTCAATTCTAAAGAATCTTAGCGACTTGAGATCGTTATCTCAACCGTCGACAGGGTTGCTCTCGATTTTAGAAGAATTATGAAATTTATTCCACGCATTTTGAACACTGTTTGAATTTTATACAAAAATTAGAAATTCAATTGGAAAATTGATCAACCGACCGCTAGTTATCTAGTCGCTGTACGCGCTTTGCTAGTCGCTGGGAGGAGCGTCGGATCGGCGCGGTATGGATCGATCCGATGACGCTGGCAGGTCTGGACGGACGCCTGGCGCTCGCCAAATACAATATTTTCAGTACAATATAGTATTTGCGGCCAATATGGATCGGCTCGTTTCTTACTGGACCAGTCCAGTTCAGTACAAACCGTGCTTCGTCCGAGACATAGGCCCATGAAGCCCGGTTCGTCGGCCGGCCACCTCTACACAGAGGCCCAGCCCAGCCCAGCCCACACCTGACCAATCCCTACCGCCTCCCGCGCCTCCGCCACCGCTTCGTCCTATCCCTCCCCGCCGGGCGTCGGCGTCGGCGTCGCCCCGTGCCCGCGCCGCCCACCTCCCCTCTCTACCCGCTGAGCCCATCAGGCATCAACCCACCCCTCCTCCCGCGCCTCCGCTGCCGCATCCTCCCGCGCCCCGGCCCCCGGCCGTGTTCACCAGCAGCGGCTCCAGGCTATCTGCGTCATCGGCCAGTCGCCCACAAGGTGCTCGACGCAATGCCGACTAGGAATGAGTGCGGCTTTGGGGGACCTGGCGTGCGGGGAGGACCGCGGATCACTGCGCCGCATCCATCCCGTCACCACGCCGTGTTGTGAGTTCGCACATTAATTTTGCGTTAACTGAAAATGCGAGTTTACTGAAATATCAGTTTGTGTTTTAGTTTTTTCGTAGAAAATTTTTAGGACTCGTTTTTCGTAGAACCGACTCCTAAGGGCAGCTTCTTTTCTTTTCTACTGCTTGGTAGAGCAGCAGCCAGCCACAACCAAGCTAGCAACGTTCGTAAGAATAAAATGAAATGCAGCCTATTATACATCTCATCTCGGATTATTGGGAAACTACAATCTTGATACAGCAACAGAGCATGGGAGGGAAAATGAAAATGACTATTGTTTCAGAAATCGTAGATGATCTGGTTAGCAACCTTGCTTGCATTTATAATCCAAATGTCCAAAACGGGTGCTGTACTGTCATGCGAAATCTCAGTGCTGGTTATCCCATCTCTGCAAACTTTCTTTTAGATCATCTCATCTCTGCAAACTAACCAAGCTATAATATGTTCCTGAGGGACCCTTGGCTATGAGGGATGCGTGTGTGCCCTCTTCCACAACAATTCAGCCTGTGAAGGTCCTGGGATGAGAAGGCTGTGATGGTGCGAAGATTGGAGACAGCCTCTGCAGCCAGCTTGCTACTTTCAGCCTGTGCTTGCATTGATTTCTTGGACATGCTTTTCAGTAAGACACGACGAGCATAAAAACACACAATGATGAGAGGCTGCCCTGCTATCATGACAAGTGCCAACCGCCAGGAGATGATTAGACCCATGGTGCAGGCAATAAGCACCACAGAAACTGTCTGAATCACCAGTGATGTTCGATCACCAACGAGAGACCTCACCTACAATAGAAGCACATTATGACAGGTTAGGTAAGTTTCTTTTGAAGTACCATGGTGCTTATTTTTGTCTGTATACTTACCACGTTGGCCTCGGTAGCAAGCTGTGAACATATGGCACCACTAGAGTTCTCATCACGGTCAAACCACCCGATCTCGAAAGTAAGGATCTTTGCGAGCATCTGTTCTCTGATCCTCTTGGTGAGGTATTCGCCCATGGCACCAAAGCTATAATGAGTTGCAACATTGATTATGAATGAGAGCACTGCAAGGCTTACGAAGATGAGCGCGTAGGTCCTTGTTTTGTCCTTGATCTCTGCATGATCTTTCAAGAAGTAGACAGAAACCATGCTTCCCACAGCATACGCATGTACAGGCTGGATGCCTCCAGATATGATTGCTGTGAAGCTCCCCGTTAACGCTTGTTTCCGTTCAGGTGCATTGAGCATAAGTAGCCTTCTGAAGGATGGTACAGGAAGCCTTTGCTTCTCAGTGTTGTCGGCATCTCCTGCGTCGCTCAGTGACCGCAGTGAGCTTGACGTGCTTACTGTAGGTGATTCCCTGCTCATGTTGTGCCTGCTGGAATTATCCGCAGCAGCAGTACTACTAATTCCACAGACTTCATCAACCTTGTGTGTATCTCTGGTCTGCTGAAGGCACACAAGAGATGAGTAGAGGCCATCTTCATCGGCAATGAGCTCATCATGGGAGCCCTGCTCGTTCACCTCACCGGACTGTATGACAGCAATCTTGTCAGCATTGCGAATAGTGGAGAGACGATGTGCGATGACAATAGTTGTTCGGCCCACGGAGGCCAGGTCAAGCGCCTCTTGCACAACATGCTCTGATTCAGTGTCCAGTGCACTGGTGGCTTCATCAAGGAGAAGGATCGTGGGTGACTTCAGGATTGCCCTGGCAATTGCAATCCTCTGCTTCTGCCCTCCAGACATTTGTACACCACACTCACCTACCTGTTTCAATTTTGGACATGATTATTCTCAGAGTACTGAAACCAACTTATTTCATAGAAGTATTCCCATGAGCGTTGATTCGGACATGATCGTCAGCTTAAAATGAATTACTTTATCAATTAGTTGGCAACTATGGCCCTCTGTAGCTTGTGAAAATTGCAAAAAAATCCAAGTGTTTTTTGTCATGAAGATATCTAATTTGAGCATAAATTACTTCTAGTTCTTGTTTGTATGTCTCCCTTTTCTGCTTCAGAACTTCCATAACAGTTACAGTTGCAAAGCTGATGACTGTTTGCGTTCAAAAAAAAAGTTGACTGTTTGAAATTGATCAGGTCATCTTCTCATTAGAAGATCATTTTCAGAAGTGTGTGTGTGATACAAAATCCTCATTTATGTTCATGTTTTCAGATAACATACTGCCAGACAGGCGTCCTTTTAATGACATAGTCATATAGACATGCAATGTCGTCATTTCAAAGTTGGTGTTAGCTTCTCTTAAACCTCGAGCACAATATTCTATTACTTTAAAGTTTAAAGTGTGTCCTAAAATCTTTCGTTTATGCATATCTACTTTCCCTACATAGGATGCCTAGAAATCTGAGCAAAGAAGATGTCAATTGCAGGCACTTATTATTGTAGTTGATAGTTGATAAGTAAAGAGGATAGGTAAACATCTTTGAAATGCATTCCATTGGACAAATTTGCACAGCACTGACATGAATGATCAGCTGTCAAGACCTCAATCAAGGTCGTATGCATATGGAAAATAGAGGGAGTACTGATGCATAAAGCTAATACTGCTCCCTTTTTTTGCTTGGTTTCTCCTGCTAGGTTACACGCTTAACACCCATGCATGCATGGTGTCATGGCTACCAGCCGGATATGAATTATAATTATGTATGAATACTAGCCAGATATGGATTAAATAGAAGACGATCGCTAATATTTATCAGAACATGAAAACACCACAAAGTTTGTCTAAATCAACAAAAACATTTAAGTAGCTCAATCGATCAAAGTATATTATTCCAAAAAATTGATTAAAGTATATAAGGAACCGAATACTTCGAAACAACGCTATAGGTGTAAAAATACATGCTTATGATCTTTTTCGTGAGGACTTGGGAAGCTATTATCAAGAAACAACACATGGATGGCATATATCCAATTACTGGGAACTCTTCAGACTAAATAAAAATGCAATCTAAGGACTACATAAAAATTTGCAATCTTGAGACCGATGGTGTCCCCGTTAGGCCATAGTGGCCCAATGATGGAGATTCAGGCACCGTTCTTTTCAGTGTAAAGTTGAGTTGAGTTTTATTGTAGAAAAATTCGTTATTTTATATAGCCTATATGTTGTATAATTTGTAACGATTTTTCAAGACTTTTAGTGTTCATATCAAAGATCTTAAAATTATTTTTAATTATTTTTTCAGTATTTTTAAACCCCTTTTCGAGAACTCTCGACTTTTACTAGTAAAACTTAACTTTACTATAGTAAAACTTAACTTTACTCAACACTAAAATAAATAAGGCCTGATCCTTCTATTTTGAGCATGGGTAGAGATCCATATGGGTCCGGTTGGAGCTAGACAACGCCTCGACTCAACCCAGCCCAACTAGCATCGAAGATCCCATGTGAGGAAGAGAAACCCACTGTTGCTGCCGCGTCGAGGGCCTCTGGCATGGGAGACGCCGGTAGAGCTTGAGCCTTGAGCAGATTGATTCATATTCTCTTTGTTCAATTCTTGTGAATTAATTTCAGATTTAGAACTAAAGAAAGAAATTGTTTAATGCGTCATAGAATTATTATGCAAGAAGAACAGGAATAAATGGAAAAGATTGTGAATAATTTTGGCAGTGACATGGCTCCAATTGAAAATTTGAAATAAGCCAATGAGAATAAGGACAGACTACCTCTCGATTGCCTCATAGTAACTCAGTCGATTTTGTACACACAATCAGGGCCCTCCTTCGTCGATTCCCCCGACTCAAGCCTTCTCCCTGATCTCCCAAATGCCTCCACCGACACTGTCCGTCCTCTTTACCCTTCTCCCTTGCCGGCGCTGCCCTCCCCTTCTTCCTCTTCTCCCTCGCTGATGCAGCCCCTTCACCTCTTCCCCCTCCCTTGTTGCCACTTCATGCACCTCCACCATATCTCCCACCCTTGCTTGTCCATCTACCTGTGCCCGGCGTTAGCGCCACCACCCCGTCATTCTACCCTCATCCTCTAACTGCCCCGTGCACCCTAACTCCCACTGCCTACCTTGATTAGCTTGCAACCGCAACCCAATCGCCTTCGATTGAGCCCTAACTTTGGCATCATCACTGACGTTTCGCCATCCCCACCATGATCCCATCCTCACCACCAATTTGCCACCTCTCCTGGCATCCCTCTAAGCTCGGGGGGCATGAACAACCCCCCATCCGAACCCCAATCCTAACCCTAGTGAGAGGGAGAAGGGGAAGTTGGCGTTGGTGAGGAGTATGAAGGTTGAGGCCAATGATACCAGATACATAAAAATTGACCGAGAGTTGAGAAATTTTTAGGCAACAAATGTTTAGCAAAGACGAAGAGAATTACCCGCGTGTCGTACCCCTGTGGCAGTTGGGAGATGAAGTTGTGGGCATTGGCTGCCTTCGCCGGGACGGTGACCTCCTTCGTCGTCGCGTCCTCCTTGCCGAACAATATGTTCTCTCTGATGGACATTGCGAATAGCGCTGGCTCTTGGCTGACGAGCCCTATCTGCGCACGTAACCACTTGAGCCGCAACCTTTGGATGTCGACACCGTCGAGCGTCACCTCGGCAACTGGTGGGTCATAGAACCGCTCCAGCAGCGCGATCACCGTCGACTTCCCTGATCCGCTGCTGCCGACCAGCGCCACTGTGCTCCCCGCCGGCACGTGAAGGTTGAAGCTCACCAAGATAGGGCTCTCCGGCCTTGAAGGGTAACAAAAGTCGATGTTCTTGAACTCGACCTCACCGGCGACGTTAGCCAGCTCCTCACCGGTGTCGCTCTCGGAGTCGATCTTGGGCACCCGCCGGATCATCTCCAGGATCCTCTCCCCTGCCGAGCTCGCCTCTGAGATGTACTTGACATTCGACAACCCTGACCCCAGCGCCCTGCATGCATACACAACATCCCTCGTCAATGGCGTATGTGGTCATCGTTAACCCTTATCTAAGATTCTAAGCAAGAGACGGAGGGGGGTTTGAAATCTTACAGGCCGCCGAGGACGATGGCGTACGAGATGGCGAAGATGGTTCCTCCCTTGTAGCCGTGGTGGATGATGAGGCGGCTGCCGTACCAGACGTTGAACGCCCAGATGGCGAAGGTGACACCGTTGCTGCTGACGGCGATGCCCTTGGCGAGGCCCTGCTTCAGCCCTAGCGCTGCCGACTCCTCTAGCGCCGCCGAGAACAGCGCCATGGTGCTCTTCTCCACCGCGAACGAGTAGACGTTGCGCACCGACGAGACGGCCTGCTCGGCGATGGCACCGGGGCGCGAGTACTGCTCCCGGATCCGGCGCGCGAGGTCAGTGAGGACGCGGCCGTACATGAACCCCGGGATGATGAGCAGCAGCACGAACGGCAGCGACACCAGCGCGAACCGCCACAGCAGCGCGAACCGCCATAGCTGCTGACGAACGTGGCCACATTCATGACGAAGTTGGGAACCTTCTCGCTGAGCACGTCCTGGACGACTAGGCTGTCGTTGGAGACGCTGGTGATCACCTCCGCCGTCGCGCCGGCCTTGAGGTCGAAGTACTCTACGTCTTGCCGGAGCACGGCGCGGAGGTACCTCGCCCGCATCCGCGCCGCCTGCCGCTCCGCCCTCCGAGCCCAGCAGTACCCCTCTGCGCACGCACACATGAGAGTCAGACACATCCATCCACATGAACACACATGCTGTGTGCTGTGGTCGCATTGGCATCGACATGCTCACCTAGGAAGGCCATGATCCAGCAGCCAGCCGCCAAGAAGACGAGGTTCATCGCGTTCTGGATCGACAAGAAACGTACGCCGTCAGCGAGCGATCGACGATTTTGAGCGATGGGTACGTACGTGCAGATCGAACTGTACGTGGTGTGCCGTGTATACGAACGTACCGCATTGATCCTGGACCTGAACTCGTGGAGGACGTCGGGGCCGCTGCCGAGGTCGTTGAACATTTGGCCGCAGATGAGCAGCATCACCGGCGCCGACATGCCGTCGCCGATGGCGCCGGCGAGCCCCAGCGCCATCAGCGCCACGTCCACCTTGTCCGCGTGCACGAACACCGACATCAACGACGTCCCAAACACCGGCGCCGCCTCCTCCTCCTCCTTCCCGCCGTTCTCCCCACGGCGGCCCATGCCCGGCGACCGATCGACGTACGTCGGGCTCGCCGGCCGGCAGCGATCGAGCTACGCACAACCTATCGGTGCAGCTGGGTCATGCATGGCTCGCGAACTGCTGTGGTTTGGCCTCCCTTTTGATCGATGCTGTTGCTGGAGACTTCACGAAATCTGGATACACGATCTCACATGCATGTTTCAGTTTGTTGCGCGCAGACATTCCGGATCGAGCAGCCTGACAGAGTCTCGAGAGTTTGTTTGTTGCGTACAAGGGAGAAAAGGTCGAGGTTACGCATGCATGATATGGCCGCGATCACCGACCCATCTGCATGCATTTGTAGAGACGTGCACGTGCGTGTTTGGAGCCTTTCTTTGGAGTGGTGTTTCGTGCATGCGTCCGGCGTATGGGTTTTACATGTTAGTTCGTCATGTGTTATGTGTGTTGTCGCGTTGTGTGTTGCCTTCCATGCATCAAGCAATATTTACATGTGTGCTATGGTAGCATGCCAAATTAGGTTGAATCGAACTAACCATTGTGCAAATCGAATCTAGGTCAACCCGACGTCTCAGTCAAAAACTAGCTCGTTGGACTACCAGGCTGACCGATGAATGGTGCACAGATGGTGGCTCCATTTGCCTGACACTCACATCGGGGCCTAGCCCATTTAGCTACCTTTTTTGCTAGAGCGTGTCCTAGGCACGCCTTGGTCACGCTAGTGCGCCCGTCTACGCTTAGGATTGTGTGCGATGTTGGGCCCACACTATGCCCAATTCTACCACCTTGCCTTGGCCTTGTCCTTGTGCTCGAAGTTTGAGGAAATAGAAAAAGACCGTCAACATGTACATGTAAATATATCAATGCATGTATGTGCCTATCAAGGTTGTTTCAAGATACACACTTAGGCCCAGTTCTTTTCAGCTTATCAGCTTAACGGCTTAACAACTTATTTACGTTTTGAAAAGACATATGCTTTGAGTTTTTTGGGTCCGTTTTTTCGCTGTTTTGAAGGTGAGTCATAACGCTTTAAAAAGCAAGTCAAATGAAATGGATCCGAATCTCGAGACTACCTCGAGAAGCTCTTGAATTTCAGTCATTTCAGCCGTTCAGATCGCTCAAAAGAATAGGAACTTAGGCCTTGTTCTTTTCAGCTGATATTAACGGTTGAATAGCTGAACGGCTGAAATGACTGAATTTCAAGCGCTTCTCGAGATAGTCTCGAGATTTGGATCCATTTCGTTTGACTTGTTTTTTTTAAAGCGTTAGGACCCAACTTCAAAACAGTGAAAAAATGGACTAAAAAAACTCAAAGCATATGCCTTTTTAAAGCGTAGATAAATCGTTAAGCTGTTAAGTCGTTAAGCTGTTAAGCTGAAAAGAACTGGCCCTTAGTCCCGGCTACTCCTATCATTGAGGGCAGACGTGGTCCCCAAGGCCAATGGGGAGGGGCGGTGGCCACCACCGGGCACGTTCGAAGAAGAGCGGACTCGGCCGAGGTAGATGTGAGAGGAGAGAAGCTTGGAAATAGAAGTGAAATAAGCACAAGGTACAACATTTCCATCCGAACTTGGCTCTGCCTTTGACCACGTTCAAAGTTCGTTCTTAATCCCATCGATGAAAAACATTTAAGAGTCGAGTTCCTGTAATTCTTTCCGCTTTTGATCAATTTAAGGCAGCTTTTCTGTCCTTTGTTCAAAAAAATTTAAGAGTCGGACATAATTTCTCCTCGTGTACTGTTTCTCGATCTTACGATTAGGATAGGATACCCTTCTTGGCTAGCTACATCCATTTCTGCCATCACATGGTAATGCTACCGTCATATTCTCTGGAAGGCAGACTCTCAAAAGTTCGAAATACAGTTTGCTGATGACTCGTGGCAGCTGTAGTTTGGCTGACCTCTCTCTTTTTTAGCATGGTACACGCACACTAAACACTCATACACATGCCTAGTTCCACTAAACATTGGCGCGTACGCTGGACTGCTGTCTGCTGGGCGTACAGCAATGCACCAACTGAGCTAAGCTGTCCTCGGCCGACCTCCCTTTTGATGCCGTTGCTGCAGACTAATCCTCACGAAAGTTTGGATGCACGCATTCCGGATCAAGCCGGCCGTCTTGTGAGTGTGTTGCGTACGAGCGAGAAGAGGTCCTGGTCATGCATGATACGAGTGATCTGCATGGACAGACAAGTGCACGCGCGTGTTGGAGTAGCGGCGTGAGCCTTGGTATGCGTTAGTTGGTCTTGTGTCATGTCTCATGTGTGTTACGATGAATGGCGAGTTGACGACAACAGAGAAGGATGGAATTGGAGGGGTGCGAGCGGCGAGGGGATCGACTAGTCCGCGAGCGGTAGTATACCGTCGGCTGTGAGTCACTGACATGTGGGCCTATGTGTCTAGGGTGCGGCCTCCTCCCGCGCCTCCGCCGCCACCTCCTTGCTCCCCTCTCCTCCCCATTTCCTCTCCGCTGCTGCCCGCCCCGAGAGAACCTAAATAAGAAAATAACCTTCATAGACACACATAAGAAATACGCATGTTTGGCTCCCTCCTCCTTGTGGGAGCCCCACTGCGCGTACTCCTTCGGCTCCTCTCGGGGGCACCACCCTGGGCTCCCATTGCGTCAGGACGGGGTCGTAATCCTTCGGCTCCTCGGGGACCGGATTTGCTCTGTTTGAGTCCCCCTCCCCCCACCACCCTGGTCTTCGTCGCTGTAGCTGCTTCGGGTCGTCCTCCTTTGGCTCCGTTTTGGCACCCTCCTCCTTGTGGGAGCCTCGTTGCGTCAGGACGGTTTCATGGCGATGGCTTCGGTGTGCTTTGGGCTTGTTCTGGGCGGTGCAGGCGATGGCGGAGGTGCGCTGTCGGAGGCTTCTTAGAGGCTTGGTGGCCGGTATTGTAGTTATCGGCGGCCGGCGACCTCCCCTTCGATCCTAGACGCAGTGGCGGCTCCCCTCATCTCATGTGTGTCCCTCTTCTTCCTTCTTCCCCTCCTCCTAGGTCCGTCGCCCCGGGGGGGGGGGGGGACGCTCTGTGAGAGGCTGGATCCGTGGGCAAGAGACCCAGATCTGGTGATGTGTTGGCCGGAGCGGTCGGAGTGGGCATTTCAATAACTTATAACCTGTTTTTTCTTTCTTTGTTAAGCGATGTGGTACTAAACATCGAGCCTTTTTTTGATAAAAACATCGAGCCTTTTGCTCTGCACAGCCGCAAAGCACCCACCCAACCCAACCAGGCCACAGGTGCACGGCTCCCCCACAGCCGCGCAGACGGCCTCCCTTGTGAGCGGCCCATATTAAGGTTGAGCGGCCCATGTTGAGGTGGAACGCGTTTGCAGTTCGCTGAAGGATTATTCCGATTAATAAAACCCCTCACGTTAATTTGAATCCCTATGGGTTCCTTTGAAGTTTGAATTGGATCACGGGCAGGAATTCGCGAGCAAGAGAGTCAGTCGATCAATCTCCTGCTCTCGAGGTTATCTAAACTATTTGTCGGGGATAAAATCACGGCCCATTGCCATGGCCCACTCCCTGACGGCCCAATCGAACAGCCTACCAGGGCCTAGCTCCCTGAAAGGTTCTATCAGGCCCATATGCATCCTGCCGAACAGCCTCTTGGCAGGAGGTGGTGCGTAACGGCCAAGGAATCGTGTTTGAGTCCGTCTCGAACAGGAGTTCTGCACGGCTACGTGAAGACCCGGACGTTGGTTTCCCGGATTGGAATAGAAGTCGTGATCCCCAAGAATTGGAGTTTACCTTATCTACCTCGGGATGTATTTGGCACGTTGAGTTTGTTACGGTCTCGGAGTTAGCCCGGCCCGATTATCCCTTGGTAGGTCGGTTTATCAACACTATATAAGCAGAGCCCCTACGGCGTTAGGAGGCATCGAAGATCGGTCAATCCTACAGGAGTTTTACGACTTAATCTGGCTTTTAGCGTCTGGTAGACACCTGATCATAGCATATTGCTTCCTGAACACCCATAATCTCGCCGAGACCGCTTTGTCTCGCCGTGCATCCTCTTGTAATCATTTTTGATATATAAGAAATTTGGGCGAGGGCTATTATCTCTCGAGAGGCTGAACCGGATAAAAACCCTGTCTCTGTTCGTTCTTTGTTCGTGGTTGTTCGGCGTGTCTCCTATCTCACTTCTAAAGAACCTTAGCGACTTGAGATCGTTATCTCAACCGTCGACAGTTAGCGCCGTCCGTGGGGATACGCAGATCGAGCATGTCGAACTCTATCAGCGATAAGGAGATTCTTCCTGAGGACTACGACTCAGAAGGGCAGGATGTTTCTTCCCCTGCCAGCTCGAATCGATCTTATCGTCCTAGATCGATGTCTGTATCCGAGACAGAGGTCTCTGGATACGCCCCGGAGATGATCTCTGGTCGAGCTCCCGTCATTGACGATGAATACGGAACCGACGATCTTTACGCCGGTTTAGATCTATCGGATTCTAGGGCTATGTTGGTCGATTCTTCCTGTGGTGACACAACGATGACACCGTCTAGCGCGCACGGCCACTGCGTCGTCAACATGGCTGGTGCAGGAACCTCAGGGGATCCTACACGGGTCATGGTGGCCGAAGAAATCGAGCGAGTCAATTCTGCTCGGCACCAAGATGGAGCCGCACAATCTGCTCGCGAGCAAGAAATTGTTCGCCGCACTTTCGACGAATCCATCAACCAAACCTTGGCGCAGATCCGCGATCAGCGCAAGCGTCAGCGACGGTATTCGCCTCGCGCGCCTACGCCAAGACCCCCGGTAGAAGTTCAGCCTGCCCGGGTGGAATCCCCACATGCCCGGACTCCAATCGGGCAAGACGCGGATGCTTCAGGGATCTCAGGACCAATTGAGCAGAGCCGGGAACGGCTCCAGGCCCTGGCAACCGTAATCAGATCCGCTCACCAGGACAATCTCGTCCTCGTGAGCGATGAAGTGGCTACTCACCTTGAGAAATTGGCCGAGGGCCTTAAATCTATAGGTGAGGCATCATCCGGGCAGCGCGGTGAGCCTGTCCGGGTAGATTCGAACAGTGAGCGATCCGATCGATCGCGTGACCACCGTCACCGTCGAAGGACCACTGTCCACGAACAAGCTGCCCGTGGTCGCCGCCGCTCGCCGAGTCCCCGTAGTCATCGCGACCACAGGGGCAAACGTGCGCGCGACGATCACGGACGATCCCTCGTGAGGGCGCGTTATCGCAACCACGAGGAAGGAGCGGGGCTTATCACGGAGAGAGTTCCTCCAGCGAAACCTCCGCTCGGCAAGAGTTCCCCGACCAACAGGACCAATGTCTTCTCCGGGCTAGGTTACGGGGAAGGTTGCCGGTCTTCGCCTTGAGGCTGCGGGGCCTTTTAAGCGAGCTCCGCTCTGTTGGTGTCCTCAAAGTTCAAACCGGACACATGGAGAGGTACAACGGGACCCAGAACCCAGAGGAGTTCCTTTCCATCTACGCTACGGCCATCATGGCGGCCGGGGGTGACGAGCTTGTCATGGCGGCCGTGAACCATATTGCCGTCATCTTCGGCGGCTCCTCGGCTTATACCTCTCGACGCAGCCTCAAGGAAGCTGCTCGGGAGGTTCACAACGTTGAAAAGGGCAAGCCTCAGCCCGAATCGATGAAGTGGACCGAGGTTCCTATCTCCTTCTCTCAGGAGGATTGCCCCACTGGGATGAACAAGCCTCAGAGTCTCCCACTGGTGGTCGCTCCGACCATCAGCAACGCGAGAGTTGGTCGTATTCTTATAGATGGCGGGAGCGCTTTGGACTTGCTCTCTGCTAAAGTCTTGGACGAGATGCAAATTCTTCACTCTAAACTTAAAGAGGTCGCGATGCCCTTTTACGGCATTGTTCCCAGAGAAGTTGTTCAGCCGTTGGGGCAGATCGTTCTGCCCGTTACCTTCGGCAGTCCAAGCAACTTTCGGACAGAGTTGATCACATTCGATGTGGTTGATTTCTCATCCGCATACAATGCTATCCTGGGCCGGTCATCTCTTGGCAAGTTCATGGCCGTGTCTCATCACGGATATCATTGCGTGAAGATACCGGGTCCCAACGGTATGATCACGGTCAAGGGCAGCTATTAGGCTGCTCTCGATTGCGACGAGCAGTCCCTCGCCCTAGTCGACCAGCTTCCACCTCGAGGCCCCGAAGCTCCGCAGACCAAGTCTGCACGCCCTAGGGTCTTCCTTCAGCCAGGGGGTGAGACCAAAGAAGTTCCGCTGTCTGTGGATGATTCCTCCAAGACAGTTCACCTGGGGGCCAATCTGGACCCCAAATAGGAAAGCGAGCTCATTGCCTTCCTCCGAGCTAATGCAGATGTGTTTGCCTGGGAGCCATCTGACATGCCCGGAGTCCCAAGAGAGGTTATCGAGCACAAACTGGCCGTCCGGTCGGACAAAAAGCCTGTTCGCCAGAAGCTTCGTCGCTTTTCGGACTTCAAGCAGGGGATCATCAAGGATCAGCTTGGTAAGCTGCTCGCTGCTGGTTTCATCCGCGAGGTTGATCACACCGAGTGGCTGGCCAACCCTGTCATTGTAAAGAAGAAAGGCGGCAAGTGGAGGATGTGTGTCGATCACACAGATTTGAACGCTGCTTATCCTAAGGACAATTTCCCGCTGCCTCGCATAGACCAGTTGGTCGACGCGACTGCGGATGCCCAGCTCTTGAGTTTCTTGGATGCTTACTCCGGTTATCACCAAATAAGCATCTCCCGAGATGAAGAAGAGCGCCTTCATCACCCCTTGGCACTTTACGCTATCGACCATGTCTTTCGGTTTTGCGCAATGTTGGTGCCACGTTCGGTGCTTAATGGAAGACTTTCCCGAGCAGCGTGGAAAAACACAGAGGTCTATGTCGATGACATAGTTGTAAAAAACAAGTATACTCGGATCATGTAAAAGACCGACCGAGACTTTCCGAAATCTCAACAGCATCGAATAAAGTTAAATCAGAGAAGTGTACCTTTGGTGTTCGATCTGGAATGTTGCTCGATTATGTAATTGGTTATGCAAGGCATATCGCCAACCCGAAAAAATCGAGGCCATTGAAAACATGCGGGCTCCAACTACCGTCAAGAAAGTTGAGCCTCGCGGACGGATGGCTGCCTTGGCGAGTTTATATCCGTCGAGGCGACGCAG
The DNA here is from genome assembly GCA_036346415.1 of Raddia guianensis. Lineage (NCBI taxonomy): Eukaryota > Viridiplantae > Streptophyta > Magnoliopsida > Poales > Poaceae > Raddia > Raddia guianensis. The sequence goes on from CM070542.1 coordinate 12,737,459, forward strand.
TCGCCCTTCTTTAAGGCCTGCGCAAGGCACAGCTCACCTTCCATGACGCTTCGCCCTCGCGGCAAGGCTGAAGCTCCTCGGCCTCTTCGAAGAGCCCCGAGGATTACCTCTCCTCGGTCAACCGAGCCTTGAGCTTCTTTGTTTCGCCGCCAACTTGCTCGGCTCTTGGCTGGCGTGGAGGCTCCCTTCGAGCCCCCTCATTTGAGCTGCTCTCGAAACCCGCTTGAACGGCGCTCCGTTCGACAGTGACTCCATCCTCGAGCTCCTTCATGGTATCTTTGAAGACACGAGAGAAGACAAGTTAAACACTTCGCGCTCGATGTTGCTCATTGGACCAGTTGGTTTTGGAACTTACCTTGCAGTCGGCGCCGGTCCCGGCGTGGCGATCTTGAGACCATCGCCACGAAGCCTCGCTCATCTTGAGGATGAGACCAGCGTCGCCCTCGTCGCCGTCTTTTTTGCTCCTTCTTCTTGCCGGAGCGCATTTGCCCAGGAGCAGGAGCGGCGGGCGAAGAACTTTCAGCCTCGCGCTCCTGCCCCTCTTCCACTTCTGCCCGATCATCCTTGGGCAAGGTCGGAGCCGCTCTGCCGGGCGGCACCGGAGCTTTCACTGGCGGAGCAACTCGTGCGCCCTGCTCATGGATTTTTTCTTGCTCCTTGGCGGCGGGGCTTTCGCCCTGCTCGCCGGTCGCCTCCGTCGCCTCAGGGACGAGCTGCCCCTGCGACGAAGTGCCCGGTAGGACCTGCTCGGTCCCACCTCGGGCAGCTTGCGAGGCCAACGCTTTGGCCCCGCTATCCGTGGCGCTGCCCGCCGCCTCTTCCGCTTCCAGCCGCTCCACTGCGCCCTTCAGCGCATCGAGCTGGTCGCCGGAACTTGGCGGGAGCAGGCTCCATGCTGCCAGCTTGTCCTTGAGGCTGGCCAACCTCACTGCCCGCGATGCACCGTGCAGGTGCTCGGGCAGCAGAGATCGCTCGATCGCCTCGTCGACGTCGTCCGCGGCAATCTCCTCTTGGGCAGCTGATGAAAAAGAGAATGGTTGAGCCTGGTACGGTTAGGGAAATTGTAAAAGACGAAAGTTTCATTACAACGTACCTGCCGTGGAGGGCTTGATCTTGATCTTCTTCGCCAAAACCTTCCTCCTCTTCCTCGGGGGCTCCTTGATGCCTTGTTCGTCTCGGCCCCCGGACGCTCGTGGCGATGAGCTCAGCTCCTGCTTGGTGGCGTTTTCTCGCGCGCGCAGAAGCTTTTCCTTGCGCACGACTTCCTGCTCGAGCCTTCTCTGTTCAGCGACCTGATGCAGCCGTGCCAAGTGGCCCGGGTGAGCCTGCGCGTATCGTTTAAGCCAGAGGGTCAGTGTCTTTACCTCTTCGTCGCTTTGTTGGCGAGGAGGAGGGCTTGGTCGTTTACGCTTGCTTGGCGGCAAGGCTTGGTTTGCTCGGCGCTCCGTTGCCACACGAGCTTCTTCGAGGAAGGCGGCGCGGGGCGTGGCGAGCTCGCGTTAGCTCGGCCGCCGCCTTTGGGCTTTGTGGCCACCTTGGCCTTGCCCTTCTTCGCTTTCTCCTTCGACCTGCCAGAGCTCCTCCACGATCCCTCCAAAGATTAGCTGGTCCTCCTGTGTGTTCGGAATGGGAATGTTAGCATTTACGATAGTGCGAATCCAGCTACACGGACGAGGGTTCGAGCAACTTACCTCGGCTGTGCGGACAAGCACGTTCCGCGGACAGGTATAGGCCACCTCGCCGGTGACCTCGCCGTCCTTCTTAGCTGCCTTCAGCATGGCATCGACCCGCTCGGTCACCCATGCGTCGGTAGGTTTTTTCGCCCGGCAGAAGTCCTTTTAGTTTCATTGGAAGAAGCATCAAAAAGGTTGAGTCCTAAAGGCACTTACCGTGCTCTCCTGGAGATGTCTTCCCATCCTCTATCTTGTAGAAGGATAGGGTCTTCTTCGCAGACGAGATCCTGTCATTTGTGAAGTCCCGGATGATCTCCCTGCCCGTAAGCCCAAGGCTCACGAGGGAGGCGATCTTCCTCGTCAAATACCAATCCTCGGCGGACATCTCCGGCCGAGGCATCGGTGTTCCCTTCGCCGGCGCTTTCCCGGTGAAGATGAGCTTGCTGTCGTCGCTCCGTCGGGTGTAGAACCACCTCGTCCACCACGCGCCCATTGAGTTAAGCAGCGTCGGACGGGGGTACGGCGCGTCGTCGGCAGTGGCCCAGAGCTTGAGGTAGTAGCACCCCAGCGCCGAAGCGGCGGAGCCGCTCCTCGTTACCGTATAGTAATAAAGGAACAGCCCCACCGGCGGATCAATGCTCAGATAGCCCTCGCACAGGTGTGCGAAGACGGCCATCTGGACGATGCTGTTCGGATTGAGGTTCGCCACCTCCAATCCGCTAAGGTTCAAGAAGGCCTCAACGAATTCGCTCTCGTGAGATCTCAACCCGAACAGTGCGAACTGTTCGAAGTTGACAAACTCTCCCTCAAGCGGCTCCGGAGTTTCCTCCTCTCTGGGCAGCCTCCAGCTACCGGTGTCGATGTGACCCTCCTCCTCCCAAACTCTCAAGTCCGCCTCGGATGCGCTAGAGCTAACGAACTTGGCCATAGCGGTTCCCAGAGTTGGACGAGCAGGTTTGGTGGTGGAGTTTAGGAGCTCGGTGCTGAGTGCGGTTGGAATTAGGGCTTGGGAAGGAAAGGCGCGAGAGCAGAAGTGGCTAGCCGCGAGCAGCTTGGGAGCTTTTATAGTCTCATATCTTGACTCTGCAGCGGTTTGCCACAAAGCGGCTAATTTTTATCAGAACGGCTAGGTAAAGCGGTCGCTTTGTTTTATTGCAAGCAATGACAAGAAGTTACCGTTGAGTTACGCCAGCGGTTACTTTTTCGATGTGTCGCGTTGAAGGTGAGTGCTCGCTTTCGGCGGATGTGATTCCTGTTGATTGCAACGGAGTTGCTTTCGGTCTTGTCGGGTTTGTTTCGGTCCCGAACAAGTCTGTTCGGTTGAACCCTAACTTTGTTGATTCGATTGTTACATGTCTTTATAGCAGCAAAATTTTCCTCTTCATGACTTGGAGTCTCAAGAGGAAGACCCCACTCTAGTGAATCCTTCCACTTGAGTCTCGGGGGCTAGCTGTCGGGGATAAAATTACGGCCCATTGCCATGGCCCACTCCCTGACGGCCCAATCGAACAGCCTACCAGAGCCCAGCTCCCTGGAAGGTTCTATCAGGCCCATATGCATCCTGCCGAACAGCCTCTTGGCAGGAGGTGGTGCGTAACGGCCAAGAAATCGTGTTTGAGTCCGTCTTGAACAGGAGTTCTGCACGGCTACGTGAAGACCTGGACGTTGGTTTCCCAGATTGGAATAGAAGTCGTGATCCCCAAGAATTAGAGTTTACCTTATCTACCTCGGGATGTATTTGGCACGTTCAGTTTGTTACGGTCTCGGAGTTAGCCCGGCCCGATTATCCCTTGATAGGTCGGTTCATCAACACTATATAAGCAGAGCCCCTACGGTGTTAGGAGGCATCGAAGATCGGTCAATCGTACAGGAGTTTTACGACTTGATCTGGCTTTTAGCATCTGGTAGACACCTGATCATAGCATATTGCTTCCTGATCACCCATAATCTTGCCGAGACCGCTTTGTCTCGCCGAGCATCCTCTTGTAATCATCTTTGATATATAAGAAAGGCTGGACGTAGGGCTATTATCTCTCCTGAGAGGTCTGAACCAGGATAAAAACCCTGTCTCCTGTTCGTTGCTGTTCGTGGTTGTTCGGCGTGTCTCCTATCTCACTTCTAAAGAACCTTAGCGACTTGAGATCGTTATCTCAACCGTCGACACTATTTCTTCAAAGAGTTTTTCGCATCCATGCCATTATGTAGTTACGATTTATCATTTTTGCCATTACGAAATAAAATTATTGTTATGCCATTTTTTCTCGCGGTTTTTGGCCTCCATGCCATTACAAGGACTCCTCATGTACTGCTTCAAATACGGCCAATATACGCTCTGACAAGTCATACACTATTCACCTTCTTCTTCCTTGGGCAGCCTCCCCATCGGCCACCTCGGGGCTCGGGGCCTCACTGCCTGCCACCTCGAGCTCCTCTACCACCATCGCCTCAAGCTCATACTCCGTCGCTTGCACGCGCCGCTACCTCGGCCTCCAGATTTGCCCATGGCCGCCACTCGCATCCAACACAGTCGTTGCATCCATGGGTGCTCACATCCAACGCCACCACTGTCGCTATCGCCTGTGAGCTCCCATGTCGCCGATGGAGGAGGAGGTCGAGGCAGTGGCACATCTAGCAATGGAACGGGGAGGTTTAGGCGGTCAGGTGACAGAGAAGAGAGTGAGAGAGTGAGGAGGGAAGGCGGAGAAGAGTAAAGAAGAAGAAAGAGGAGTGCATGACATGTGGAACTGTCGTGACCCCAGTACTTGTAATGGGAATCCAGCACCACGAGTCGATACTAATCCCAGTTTAGTATCTCGTGATGGACAACACGGTGGAATCATCACAATATATTTAATTAAGGTGAAATAAGAGTAAACCATAGTATTTTATTACAAAAACAAACTGGCATACCGGTTGATAGTCCATCTGAGATTAAACATTAGCGAGAAAACATCAGAGTAATACAATTAAATAACTATGATAAATTCCAAGGTGTCGACCCGAACACCTTAGCTAGTCTTGCGCTCCCTAGACAGGGCCTTCTTGGTCCTGACTGTAATCTGAATAAAAAATATGTTCGCGAGCAATTTAATGAGTACGCGGCTACCCAGCAAGCAGTCCTTAAACATGAATGCAGGGTCAAAGGTGGGGTTATGGTTATTTTACCCAAATCCTACTTCTAGTCATATTTTAGTTGACCAAGTCCAGTTTTATTAGAGTGAATGCATGATCATCAACAATAACTTCTCAAGTTCAACAAAAGGTGCAACCCGCACCAGGCCAATCCCAGCCTAATCTAGTCAGGTTTAGTTATTGAAAAGGGTGATTCTACATGTGCAAACCTCTTGCCCCGTCCATGACCGTGGACACGGCTATCATGATAGTTTTAACTCTGCAGAGTGTGTACAATTTTCCCCACAAGCCCGTCTCATTCACTAGGAGAAAGCGGTACAAAGCATTCGACCTACTCGCCCACCACTTCACTGACCCTCTCTTAAGGTTTCCCGGCCCGTGTGCCCTCCTGAAGAGGCGCCCACGTCTAGGCACCACCGGGGGCGTTCCCCATTTAAGCCATTCGGTCTCAGGAACGAACCTACCCCTCAGAGGAGATTGCAGGGCTCCTCCTAGGGCAGCAGTGACGAAACGTAACTGGACACCCTATGAGCCAGCGGTTAGTGGGTTTCATAGTGTACTAAGCCAGGGCCGAAGGCACAAGTGGTTGTACGGTAAGGTTTGGTCTAGCAATACACAAGCTTGAGTCCTTATTAGAGGAAACCGTCTCATCCCACCACAATCCCGGAAACATCACTGCCGGGTCTCCCCTAAATCCACTACAACTTTTAGTTGTTTAGGTTTTTACCACAAACGCCAACGTGAAGCATACGCCTCACTAAACTCATTTTTATAGTGAATCCCAAGTGCAATCCTACACATCTAGTCAAGGATAGGCTAGGAAAGTACAACGGGTTCACAAAGGTGGCTAAAGCATATTAATGGATGATTAACATGTCTAGGTACTCACGCCTAATTACATGCATGCAAATAATTCAGAAAGATAAACAACAGTAAATCACATTAGAAAACTAGGATGGAATATGTAATTAAGCTTGCCTTCGAAAAACTCCGAGCTTTGAGAATCCCACTGCGGTTCCGGATAACAATCCACGCAACAATCGCACCCACCGTCTAAGCAGAATAACAACAAATAAACTGCAACATCAATACAGAGAAAATAATTATTAAAAAAAATTCTAGGGTTCAAAAGTGATTTTTAGGCTCCAAAATCATCTAATTTGGAGTTACGGAGCTCCCTAAACAATTCGAGGAAGTTTTAGGTTAAATAGGAAAATTTAGAAAAATAGAAAACCCAAATAAACCCTAAACGGGCCGAACCGACGGAATCGGCCCGATTCTCCTGCAGCCTTCGGCCCAAAGAAGGCCAGTCCGGCAATGTGGCGTCTTGGTCGACATCACGGGGCCCATCGGCAGCGACTCCCGGCAAGAATCGACGCGGGACCGGCGACATGAGGCGACAGGCGGTGCGGCGTGGCGTGTGTGGCGGTGATGTGGCCGTGAGGTGGCATGCCACGTGGCGGTCAGGGTGACGTGTTGGTGACGTGGCAAGACACGTGGTTGCTGACGTGGCATGCCACGTGGCAGTGGGGTGCGGTTATGGGTGACATGGCATGACACGTGTCAAGCCACGTGGATCTCGGGCCGACACGGCACGGGCGGGCCCGCCGGTCAGTGGCTCAGGCGTGAATCACGCGCGTGCGCGTGGCACGTGGCGTCACGCGTTGCGTCTTGCGGGCGGCGGCGGATCGGCCGCCTCGGCGATGGGGTCCGTAGCTCGACCGGGTCCACTGCGTCGGCGACTAGGGCTAGAGATCGCTCGGGTGAGATGAACAGCGCCGCTTATCGTGGCGAGGTCCCACGAGACGCGGCGCTCATCGATTGGGCGGCGAGCGGATCGGTTCGAACGCCGACCGTGGCGGGACCCACGGACGCGTGTCGCGGCGCGATTGGTGGCGTTGCTGGCGCGGTCCCGCCGGGACGGTTTTGCGGACCGAGGGGACGCGTCGGCAGTGGTTGGGGCGGCGCGTGTAGCCGAGCGGCAGCAGCAGCAGCAGCGATGGCGCGGACGACAACAGCCAGGCGGCGTGGCGGCGGCGCGTTGGCTCGGATCTCCGCCCGGTGGTGCGGACGCCGAGAACACCGGCGACCGTGGGGACAACGAACTTCTGGCGAGCTCTATCGGACGAAAACAAGACCAAAATGGGCGATCCGCAGATATGCACTTTGTTCGTCTCGGCGAGATCTATCTCTTGGTACCATCTGATGCGATCTACCTCTGAGAAAATGGGGTTTACCTCGGCGTCCTCGAGAGGAGTGTCTTGAGCCGTAGGGTTTAGGTGTGGGGGTGGGGAGTGGAGTGGTCGGCGAGAACGATGAGGTTAGGGTCTTATAGGGTCTTTGGTATTTGGGTTGGGGCCTTTGGCCTTCTAAAATGGGCCTAAAGTGCTAAATCACCCCTTATGGGCCCTTAATCGCATGCACTAATAGCCCATTAGCACTTAACTAGAAATAATACTGAAAAGTTATAAAGTATTACCTTATTTTATTAAGAGAAAACATTGGGACACCTAATAATTTTATTAGGATGTCACAGGAACCCACATGACAAGATATGTGTTTGGGTTGATGTACATAAAAAATCCTTCGTAATGCATGAATGCAAGAGATCAGCGCAAAAAATGGCATCACAATCATTTCTTATTTTATAGTGGCAAAAACGAGAAATTGCATCTAAATAATGGCAAGGACGAAAAAATCCTCTTGAGAAAAAGGACGGTCTCATGTCTTTCTATCGCAAACCAGTTAGTGCTCTTCGCATATAAATTAATGGTAGCCTTATACAAGGTGACAGTGCTGACAAAAGGGTATGATGTGTATATTGTGGTTTGTAAGGAGTTCAAAACTGACCACTTTGACCGGTATATTGTGGTTTGTAAGGAGTTCAAAAATCGTGTTACGATAAGAAACTGCCAGGTCAAAGTGGTATATACCGGGCAGAGTTTGCGTCAATTTTGTTCAAAACGGGTTATATTTGAGATCAAAGGAGTAACCACCTACTTGATTCGAAAGTGAAAACGAATAAGAAAACCTAGTTCTCTAAAATACTTGAACAATACCAGACTACTAGTAATACCTTTACTCTTCTTGCGACGTACTAGAACATAAAAACTCATTATATAATCGCTAATTAGTAATTGCCTATAGTTGACTTTGGTTTGTATAATTAGCGTGGTGACTTGTTGCAAGACTGGGCTGGGAAGTAGTCAGTAAGCCCAGTCCAATTTCACGTCCGTGCAAATGGACAAATTTTTTGGAACAACCCGACTTTGCCCATTCATTCCTAAAAAACTTGGCGCAGATCACTAAAGATACAGCTGCATTGCAACCGTTGTCGCCACGACCAAAGGCCGACCACGTCGCCCAAAACAAATATACAACAACACAACACGAATGGAACCCCGCCAGCCAACGCCGATCACACCACCTCACTCCAAACTCGAGCAAATCCCAGATGGCACCAAAAGAAGATAATTTAATCACCACACTCATGGTCATCTCACAAGGAAGTGGGAAGAATCCAAGCATACGGAATGAGACTGCGGTTGTGTCGCAGCACAGACGGAGGTTCCCTGACCAAGGTATAAGGATTGTCTCAACCGAGCTCAAAGACCCATGATGCCACCACAATCCTCAATGTAGCCTCTAGCCATGCGAGGTGGAAGCCCTGCCTACCTTGGACAATCAAGGAGCACTCGCCAAAGTTCCGCACAACCAGCAAACGACACCAAATCTAGACCCAGCTCCTCTAGATCCAGACTCACCTGCACATAACCGGGCTCTCCACCGCTAGATCCGGCCTAGTATTTGGGAAGCACCTGCTGTTTGATGCCACAATCGTAACTGATGTCTGAGTTAGTTGTAGCCTTGTAGAATTCCCCGAAATCCTTTGCATAAGAATAAAGGAGAGGAAAAAAAGGGTGACTTGTTTGGATTCATGCTGTGGAAAGTGGCCTTTTTTCCTGGTGGTTATTTCGCACGCTCCATCCATATGGCAATTTTGTGCATTGGTGTCTTGACTCCTAATACTAAGATTGTTGGAAATACAATGAAAAAAATTCACTTTGGTGGCTTGGGGCATGATCCTTAAATTTGTATCTATTTAATTTTGTATCCTTAATTCCTGAAATGAAACTACTCAAGCTCATTTTTCGTCTCATGTTCTACAGTAAGCTTCCTGGAACAGGCCTGGATGGTACCCCGGGATACCAACTCTCCAATTTATTTTCACTGCAAACATTGTGAGAGCATGCAAGTTACAACTTCGTTACTCTTCTTGAGATCTATGCATTGTTTTGATCTTCCATTTCATTGCTTGCAGAGATTTGAGCAACAACACTTGCATGGTTCAATTCGTTACCAGTTGCCTCCGAATCTCACATATTTGTATGTGCCTCACTTAGAATAATGTGTTATGTAGTAGTTGTTGTTTGTAGTTTCACTCTTAAATGGCAACCAACAATTTCAATGGCAATCTTCCATACTCTATCCAACATGGTTTCACTTGAATATGTGTAAGCTTCTGTTTGTCATAAAATTTCTACATTTCTTATGCACAAGTATTAATGTAGTAGTGTTACATTTTTCTGGCAAAATGTGATTTCAGTTAACCTTTGTATGCAGCAATTTTAGCCACAACTCACTGTCGCAACAAATGGGCGATCTAGTTGGAAGGTTTTAAATAGCGGGCTATGACATTTAGCGGTGACTTCATCTAAAAGCTATAGAAAGCTATAGCGGGCTATAGCGAAAGCTATTTCATTTAGCGGTTTTGTAAAAAAACATGAAAAATTTCAATTATATGCATAGAAACATTGAAGTAAGAAAAAATTATGACCACAAATACTCAAATATATGTCTAGGGATACATGAGAACATGTATCTCGGTCCATTACTTCACAGTCATTCGATCAATTAACATACCCATGGCTATAATCAACATTCATATTCATTCAACATCCAACAATTAACAACTCAACAATTATTCAATTGTTTATTACAACATTCACTGAAGTAAAGAAAACAACAAAGAGGCATAGATTCTAGTTATCTAAAGTGAGTAATGAATATAAGCCTCGATCAGGATTAGCGGTGCTAAATAAATTTCGCGGCTAAACCAAATAGCGGTATTTAGCGGAGCTAAAGCGTCATTAGCTGCAATAGCGGAAAAATTAGCAATAGCGTAGCGGCAGGTCTTCTAAAAGGCTATAGCGAAGCTATAGCGGAGCTATAGATGGCTATTTAAAACCATGATTTGGAAAACTCAATTCACTTTCAGAGTTGTAAGTCATCGTGAAACTTTTGTTCTTTATATGCAAAGTGTGACTTGGACTTCATGTGATTAGGCATCTTTGCTATTCACGCGCTTGAATCACCTTTTCCAAAAGATTCCATGTATAATTTTTGGAAACGATGATGATCCGAATTTCATTCTTATAAAGACTAAAGAAAAACTTATTAAAATGCTTTCTTGCTTCACAGTCCATCTCTATCAGACATGGAGAGGAAAGGGCCGACCAGAGTGATGTTTGAAATTGGGTTCTGGGGTTGTTTCATACTTTCAGTTTGCTATAAGCGCCTTCGTTACCGGATACTTCCAAAAATTGCCGTATCCGTATCCCGACACGTTTCGGATACTCGGATACTCCCCGGATATGTACCGGAGACGTATCCAACTATTTTCTTTTTCCAAATAAATAAATTAAATCCCGATACTTATCAGATACTTCTAAGGTACCTCCCCGATACCTCTATTGGCCTCTTTTCCGCTAAGGAGAGATGCTCATTGCTCACATTGAACACACATGCTGAGCATGCATAACCCAAGCATGTGGTATGACACATGCGACACCTCTACACTACATGATAAGCCAAATGAAGCTCCATGAAAACCCCTCTGTACCACAAATCTCTACTCAAGGGATGGCCGAAGGTCCTTAGTGATGAACATCCACCTACAGGATAAAATATTTTTTGTATATATAGATATATAAATGTTAGCAGTATCACAATCACAATCTAAGGCAGCTACGCTGCATACGGTAGCTGCAGATAATGCCGTGCGTGTGAAGCTACGAGTAGATAAGTAGTGTTTGTTATGCTGTTTTATCAGCTGTGTAATCTCCTATAATCGTGTATGGTTGTTGTAACAACTCTGCTGTACAACTCTGATCTATATATACAACACAAGGCTCAACGAGTCTCTTGCGGCAAATCATCTCTTCTCTTCTGTTTCTCTTTTGCTTCACATGGTATCAGAGCCTTCTCCGATCACCACGTGATGGCGGCTACTTCCACAAATTCCAGCACTGCATCCGGTACCATGGCCGCCGTGGCTCCTCAGGTGGCCACGGCTCTCCCTGCCGTCGGAGCACCGGCACCAACATTCACGCACTTTGTCACCGTTCGACTTTCACAGGAAAATTATCTCTTGTGGAAGGCCGGATGGTTCTTATCTCTGCCCGGCCATTTGCTAGGATATGTAGATGGGACCAACGCTGCACCCGACGCCATGCTAACTCAAGCTGGCGGGGATGGCGATGAGGCACAGCAGGTTCCAAATCCTGCGTACACCACCTGGTTCCAGCGGGATCAGTTGGTGCTGGGCGCACTCCTTGCGTCTCTCACCGAAGAAGTCCTAGGTCATGTCATCCTCTTGACCACCTCTGCGCAAGTCTGGGCTGCGCTGGAGGATATGTTTGCCTCTCGCTCGCGTGCGCGCATCATGCAGATCAGGCTTCAACTTACCAATACCCGTAAGAAAGACCTGACGGCCACCGCGTACTTCCACAAGATGAAGAGCCTTGCAGATACCATGGCCTCCATCGGCCAGCCGCTCCGCCAAGATGAGGTGGTCTCCTACATCCTCGCTGGTCTTGGAGACGACTACGACTCTTTCGTCACCTCTCTGATGACACGACCAGAGCCGGTATCTCTTGCTGATCTTTATGCCCTTTTAGCTACTCATGATGCTCGCAAGAATGTGGCCTCTTTTGATGGCCATATTCAGTCTTCTGCCAACACCGTCTCGCGTGGTGGGAACAGCAGTGGAAATCGCGGTGGCGGTGGCGGCTATCGTGGCCGCGGCCGTGGTCGCAACAACAACTACTATGGCCAACAATCTGGAGGTGGCCGTAGTGGCAACACCAGTTCTGATGGTGCTCGCAGCAACAGCAACCGGACGACCAATGGTAATCGCCCAGTCTGTCAAATTTGCAGCAAGATTGGCCACGATGCATTGCGCTGTTATCAGCGCTTCAACCACTCGTACCAGGCGGAGGAACGCGCGTTACCATGGCGGCGCTGCGCAGCGATACAATGTTGATACAAACTGGTATGTGGACAGTGGTGCCACCGATCACATCACAAGCGACTTGGATCGTCTGACGATGCAGCACCACTACAAGGGAGGTGATCATGTTCAGGTGGCCAATGGCACAGGTTTGTCAATCTCCCATATCGGTTCTTCTACCATTCATGGCACTACTTCTAGTCCTCTTGTTCTTAACGATGTCCTTCATGTTCCTCAAATCACCAAAAATCTGCTAAGTGTTCGCAAGTTTGCACTTGATAACGATGCCTTCTTTGAATTTCATCCGAATTTTTTTTGTGTTAAGGATCAATCCACGAAGAAAGTTCTTCTTCGCGGGCAGGCAGTGTAAGGGCGGCCTCTACACCATCACCTCAGCAGCTCCTTCACCTCATCACCGTCGTGCCCTCTCCAGTATCAAGCTCACGGCTGATCAATGGCACCAACGCCTTGGTCATCCCTCTCCAGCAGTCGTCCAGTCTATTGTCAATTCCAATAATTTATCTTGTAGCCTTAATAAACTCAGTAATGTCTGTGATGCTTGTCAACAAGGCAAAAGTCATCAGCTACCTTTCGGTTTGTCGTCCAGAGTGTCTTCTGTGCCTCTTGAACTTGTTCATTCCGATGTTTGGGGTAAAGCTCCATCATCTGTCAATGGGTTTCAATACTATGTTAGCTTTATTGATGATTTCAGTCGTTTTTCATGGATTTTTCTTCTGCGTCACAAATCTGACGTTGAGCAAGCTTTCTTCCAATTCCAACGTCATGCTGAGTTAACTCTTGGGCGCAAAATTCAGGCTTTGCAATCGGACTGGGGGGGTGAGTATCATAAATAGAACAAGCATTTTCAATCCACTGGAATTGTTCATCGGGTATCTTGTCCCCATACGAGTCAACAAAACGGTTTGGCCGAACGCAAACACAGGCATGTCGTCGAGGTTGGCCTATCCTTACTTGCCCAAGCCTCCATGCCTCTAAGGTTTTGGGATGAGGCCTTTCTCACTGCGACGTATCTGATCAATCGCTTGCCTAGCCGAGTGATCCATGGTGACACTCCCCTACGTCGCTTGTACGGTCTCCAACCCGATTATCGTATTCTCAAAACCTTTGGGTGTGCATGTTGGCCCAATCTTCGTCCATACAATACTCGTAAACTTGCTTTCCGTTCCAAGCAATGTGTCTTCCTTGGTTACAGCACGAAGCACAAAGGGTACAAGTGTTTAGATCAGTTTACTGGCCGCGTGTATATCTCTAGGGATGTGGTCTTTGATGAGGCTGTGTTTCCCTTCTCACATTCTTCATCCACCACTCTTTCTTCCTCTCCACCGGCCTCTACTCATTCCCTCCCACTTCTTGTACCCGTCCATCCTCCTGGTTCTGTGCCTACGATGGTCGATCAGCCGGTTGACGAGACTGACAACTTGCTTGCTAATGCTTCTGATGCTTCTCCTACTAGTGCTGTTGATTTCCAGGTTGATGCCCCTGCGCCATCATCGTTTGCACCGCAGTCCTCCGAAGCCTCTCCGTCGGTGCCCACTCCCGCACCTCCGCGCATGATGACTCGGTCCCAACACAACATTGTTCGACCGAAGACATGGACTGACGGGACTGTGCCGTATTCGCTACAGCGTCGTGGTTTTCATGTGGCTGTTGAACCTGCTAGTTACTTTCAGGCAAGCAAATCGAAAGAATGGACAGCAGCAATGGATTCTGAATTTGCTGCTCTTCAACGCAACCAGACTTGGCGTCTCGTTCCTCCTTCCAAAGGGTGCAATGTAATTGATTCCAAGTGGGTTTACAAGCTCAAATATGCGCCTGACGGGTCCATCAGCCGACACAAAGCACGACTTGTTGCCAAGGGCTTCAAACAGAAACAAGGCATCGACTATGATGAGACTTTTAGCCCAGTTATCAAGGCTGCCACGGTTCGGCTGGTTCTCTCCATTGCAGTGAGTAAAGGATGGACCTTGCGACAGATTGACGTCAACAATGCATTCTTGCATGGTAATCTTGATGAGCAGGTGTATATGCGGCAGCCGCCCGGGTACGTGGATCCCCAATTTCCCGGCCATGTTTGTGAGCTGCTTAAAGCTATCTATGGCCTTAAACAAGCTCCTCGGGATTGGTTCTCCCGTCTGCGTACCTTTCTCATATCGCTTGCCTTTGTTCCTTCCAAAGCCGACTCATCTCTCTTTGTATTCAACCGCGGTGGTGTTACCATTTATATCCTTGTTTATGTTGACGATATCATCATTGCCAGTTCAACAAGTGCTGCTGCAGAGCAGTTGGTTCAGAATTTGGCTCGGGAATTTTCCATCAAGGATTTGGGTGTCCTTAGCTATTTTCTTGGTATTGAGGTCGAGCATGTTGCCAATGGTGTTGTTCTGCGACAGCATCGGTATGCTCATGATCTTCTTCGACGAGCCAACATGATCCATTGCAACTCGGTTCAAACACCGTTATCTGTCTCTGATAAACTGACCAAGGATAATGGCACTCTTCTCAATACCACTGATGCAAGCATGTACAGGAGTCTGGTTGGCGGCCTTCAGTATTTGACTCTCACACGCCCTGATTTGGCATTCGCTGTCAATAAGGTATGTCAGTACCTCCATTCTCCCACTGATCATCATTTGGAAACGGTCAAGCGGATTCTTCGCTATATCAAAGGCACTATTGAACACGGCTTATTCTTTCGTCGCTCGTGCTCCGGTCTTCTTAGTGTGTTTTCTGACGCCGATTGGGCTGGCAATTTGGATGATCGCCGGTCTCAAAGTGGCTTTGCTGTTTTCATTGGTCCTAACTTGATCTCATGGAGTTCAAAGAAGTAGCAGACCGTTTCACGGTCCAGCACTGAAGCCGAGTACAAAGCTGTTGCCAATGCTACAGCCGAGGTGATCTGGCTCGAGTCCCTCATGAAGGAACTTCACATTCATTTACCGCGTCCTCCTGTGCTTTGGTGTGATAATCTTGGAGCTGTTTATCTAACTGCCAATCCAGTGTTCCATGCGAGGACGAAGCACATTGAGGTTGATTTTCATTTTGTTCGTGAACGGGTGGCGGCCAAGGCTCTGGAGGTCCGCTTCGTCTCTTCGTGCGATCAACTTGCAGATATGTTTACTAAGTCCTTGGCCCGAGTGCCCTTTGCTCGTCTTTGCTTCGATCTCAACTTGCGACCTCGCAGTTGTGATCGAGGGGGGATGTTAGCAGTATCACAATCACAATCTAAGGCAGCTACGCTGCATACGGTAGCTGCAGATAATGCCGTGCGTGTGAAGCTACGAGTAGATAAGTAGTGTTTGTTATGCTGTTTTATCAGCTGTGTAATCCCCTATAATCGTGTATGGTTGTTGTAACAACTCTGCTGTACAACTCTGATCTATATATACAACACAAGGCTCAACGAGTCTCTTGCGGCAAATCATCTCTTCTCTTCTGTTTCTCTTTTGCTTCACAATAAACGTATCCCCGTATCCGGGTTTTTGAGGAATTGCCGTGTCGTGGTATCGCCGTATCACGTATCCGTATCCAAGTATCCGGGCAACATAGATAAAATATGCACCTATACGTTAAATGCTTTGAGTTTTTTTAACCTCAAATTTGTAAACACTGTTCCATAATCTTTGTTATTTTTTAGAAGATTGCCTGACCTTTTGGTCCCCTGAATGTATGATACTTCTAGTGCAAGCTAAGCATCTGTTCCCACAGTTCAGGATTAAATTTAGAAAGTATGGTCTCAATACTAGCTATATGCTGAGTTTAAACATACAGTTGTACTTGTAGCCATGAAGTGTGTACTTTTCATTTAAAAGATTAATGGAGACTAACATACTCCTCCCATGGTTTCATATACCCGTCTTACATCCTTGTGCTATTTGTACTTGACAGAGTTGTATCTTTCAACAAATTGGCAGGGGATCTTCCCAATTCTCTTGGCTCTCTGTCAAATCTTTCTAGTCTGTAAGTTTAAATGATCCTTGTTTGCACTTGTAAGCCAAATTTCAAAACAACTGCTGCATTATCATGAAAAAAAAACTCAGTGTATGTTGCCTCCTTGTTGCAAGCTAACCAAGCTAAAATATGTCCCAGAGGGACCCTTGGCCATGAGGGATGAATGTGTGCCCTTCTCTACAACAATTCCTTTTTCAAGCACGGTGATAAGGTCGCAGTTTTGTACAGTGCTTAGTCTGTGTGCCACCACCACACTTGTCCTGCCGACCATCACACGGTCTAGTGTCTCTTGCACAACCTTCTCTGATTGGCTATCTAGCGCACTCGTAGCCTCATCCAGTAGCAAGATAGATGGGTTTTTCAGAATGGCACGGGCGATTGCAATGCGCTGCTTCTGCCCTCCTGACAGCTGAACACCTTTCTCACCACACCAAGTGTCAAATCCATCCTGGAGGTTGCTGATGAAATCATGCGCATTGGCAGACCTAGCTGCATCCTCAATCTCCACCTCTGTCGCTGTTTCTGAGCCATACACAATATTCTCTCTAATAGTACCTGCAAATAGAGTTGGCTCTTGGCTGACCAGTCCAATGTGCTGTCGAAGGGCTCGGAGATTGTATGTTTTGATGTCCCTCCCATCGATTTTCACTGCCCCTCTAAGTGGGTCATAGAAACGCTCTATAAGCCCAATGATGGTGGATTTGCCAGAGCCACTTTGTCCAACCAGAGCTGTTGATTTGCCTGGTTTGATATTCAAGGAGAATCCTCTGAAGATAATCACATCTGGCCTAGATGGGTATGCAAAGTCAACTCCTGTAATGTCCACCTCACCTTCAAGCTTCTCTGGCCTGTACCCCTCATGGTTGTCAGGCTCAATTTCCGATTCCCGGTCCAGAACAGCAAACACAGGAGCAACTACATCAGCACCCTTAGCTAGGTCTGTTGTCATGCTACCTGCATCAGCAATCACACGTCCCGTGTTAAAGATAATCATGTAGGTTTCGAAGAGCTGCTTGGCAGCAATGTGGTGCCCAGCCATAAGCCTGCCGCAATACCAAAAGTTAAGAGCCCCTGTGCATCTAATGAGGCCGCACGAGGCACCAAGACAGAGGCCTGCAAACCAAGACTGTCGGATGCTTTCCTTGTGTGGTCTGTCCTGTGCTCGGTCAAAGAGGTGCAAGATGCGGTCCTGGGACGAAAAGGCTGTGATGGTGCGAAGATTGGAGACAGCATCAGAAGCTAGCTTGCTACTTTCGGCTTGTGCTTGTATTGATTTCTTGGACATGCTCTTGAGCAATACGCGATGAATATAGTAGCAGACTGTGATGAGAGGCTGCACAGCGATCATGACAAGGGCCAAACGCCAGGAAATGACCATGGCAATGGTCCAGGCAATAAATACTGTGGAAGCTGTCTGGATCACCAGCGCCATTCGGTCACCAACGAGAAACCTCACCTACAGCAGAAGCATTATGCTCGGTCAGGTAAGGTTCCTTTGTAAGTATCAATGCATTTAGTTTTTGTTTGTGTAGTGTATACTTACCACAATGGCATTCATGGCAAGCTGCGAGCATATGTTACCACTGGAGTTATCATCATGGTCGAACCACCCAATCTCAAAAGTGAGAATCTTTGAAAGCATCTGTTCCCTGATCCTCTTGGTGAGGCACTCCCCCATGGCACCAAAGCTGTAATGCATTCCCATATTGGTGAAGAATGAGAGCACTGCAAGGCCTACGAAGACAAGAGCGTAGGTCCTTGTTTTGTCCATGATCTCTGCATGATCTGTCAAGAAGTAGACTGAGATCATGCTTCCCACAAAGTATGCAAATGCAGACTGGATGCCTCCAGATACAATTGCACTGAAGCTCCCCATAAGCGCCTGTTTCCACTCTGGCGCGTTAAGCATAAGCAGCCTTTGGAAGGATGGTACAGGAAGCTTGGGCTTCTCAGTGTTATCAGTGTCTTTTGTTTCATCCAATGACCGTACTGAAATTGACCTGCTATCTGATGAGAATCTCCTGCTCATGATGTGGTTGTTGGACTTACCCACAGCAGCAGTACTACTAGTTCCACCAACTTCATCAGCTAAATGTGGATCTCTGGTCTGCTGAAGACGCATAAGAGATGAGTAGAGGCCATCCTCATTGGCAGTGAGCTCATGATGGGAGCCTTGCTCCTTGACCTCACCAGATTGCATGACAGCAATCATATCAGCGTTGCGGATAGTGGAGAGGCGATGTGCAATGACAATAGTTGTCCGGCCCATGGAGGCCAGGTCAAGCGCCTCCTGTACAACACGCTCCGATTTAGTGTCCAATGCACTGGTGGCTTCATCAAGGAGGAGGATCTTGGGCGACTTCAGGATTGCTCTGGCAATAGCAATCCTCTGCTTCTGCCCTCCAGACATTTGGACACCACGCTCACCTACCTGTTTTAGACATAATTAGTCTCACAATAGTAACGCGCAACTTATTTCGTAAAAAGAAGGAAAGAATCTAGTTCTGTTAGCATTGATCAAGATATTATCAAAATCCTAAAATGAACTACTTTATCAACACTTTATGACCTAGCAACTGAAACCCTCTGTAGCTTCAAGTGACAAATACATGAAACCCAGGTTTGCTTTGTTAAGAAGATATTGAATAAAACTAGAAATTACTTCTTCAAACTTTTCTGTGTACAAATCTCCTGTTCTGCTCCAAAACTTGCTTTGCATTAATTGTGTGTTCGATAGCCGCTGACAGTTTGAAATTGACCCGGACATCCTCTCATTAGAAGAATATTTCAGAAATGTCTGTGATACTTATGCAAATTGACATGTAGGTCCAGTGTGTCAGATAATAAACTGCTAGACATGAGTCCTTCTAATAATACAGACATGTAGTGTTGCCATTTCAAAGTTAAAGCTAGCTTCCCTAACAGCCCAATATTCTGGTTCTGGGTTAAATGATGGATTAGAGGTTTAACTTGCCAAGCACCCCTAGGTTAAGAAGGATTAAATTAATTCGTCAACACAATTTTACCTTGCTAATCTAGGATTATCTAACCCAACAAAAGGATTATCTAACCCCGGGGCGAGCATGAGACGGTGGCGTTGCCAGAGCGAGCAAGGAGCGGCGGGCGACGGCGGCGCCCGAGCAGGTGGAGAGTCTCGCTGGAGAAGGAAGAGGAAGGCCAGAGAAAGAATGAAGAAGGGGAGGAAGAGAAAGACGAAAGAGGTGAAATTTGGTTATTTGCCCTGTGTATTTCAGAGAAGCCACTCGTTGAGACTTGAGAGTGGCAAATAATCAAAGCTCAAAGAGGCATTTTTGAATATTCGAGGGTTATAATGGCGTTGAGGGATTATCAATTTTATAACTATAAAAAAAATAGATGAAACAACGTAATAATATTGTGAATACAATTAACTGTATTTATACCCTCCCACTCCAAGTTTCTATTGGAAAATCGGAAACATGATTTTTAGAATGGGTCATAGAACCGGTCCAAACTTCAGTTCATGATTCACTAGATCAACCGTTGATTTAACCCGTGAAACTGACGGAAGCTGAATGCCCAAATTCCTCTTTCTCACTCATCGGCCCATATCCCACCAACCACTTGAAACCCTAGAGCACAGTCTAACACCAAATCTCAGCCTATGAATCAGATCATGTCACTTAGATTTGCTATTTGTGTCGTTGTTCTTCTACTTCTGTCTCTCCTCCACCCGATACCTCAACTCTTCCTCGACGCAACAACAATCTTCTCCAGGTCACCCTTGATGCGACATCGCCCTACTATAGGGCCCCCACAAACATGGAGGAGGAGAAAAATTTGTCCTAGAAGTGAGGATGGACCACCCCCACTAAGGAATGCCTTTGTTTGTTCTTAGTCAATCCACATGCAGCCAATCAAACAACCTATAGACCAGAAATCTAAAACGTGAGGAGCATTTATGACACATTAGAAGAATTATGAGAAATAGCAAGTACTGATGAACCATGGTTAGGCTTTCGTAGAGTCGAAGCAAGGAAAAAGATAAGAGAAAGCTACCTAGGCGTTGTTCTAGACAACCCATCATTCTCTTCATTGGTGACCTCTAGAAAGTAAGTAGAGGAGGGGTGATTTAATATTTGAATTAAGAGTTTTTCTCACAACGGTCGTAAAGTGCAAGAACACAATGGACTACATGGTATATTTATCATATTTTGGTGATGGTGATACAATATAATCCCCCAAGTAATGGCTTTCGGTTGGAGGCATCAGGATAATGACATTTTAGATTGAACCTGAGTGTCGAGTTCGGTTCATTTAGAATGTTATGGCTTTGATTTTGTTTTTGGCTTGTTTTAAGGGGGTGTAGAAGCATTTTATGTGTTTGGATCATGTTGATCATTAGAACACCTAGGTGGAGTCCTCAATTTAGGTGAGGTGTTGTATTTTAGTTTTTGGGTGTTTTTGTATTGAATCCATTGCAGGTAGATGGTACAGTGTGATTGTTCAGGATGTCGAACTATTCTTTCCAAAGGTTATGTAAAGAATGTCCCAGCCTGCACAGACGATTCGAGGCGTCATATGGCTTTGTCCAAAAGAAGTGTAACAGCCATCTGGCCCATCGGACAGGAAGAAGGTTTGGGCCTAGCAGACGAGCCGGCGTGATCATATTAAGCATTGAATGAGTGTTTTCCAGGTAGGAGTGCTGGTAGAGGTTCAGGCCTATCGAAGGGACACGGGTGAGTTTTTTCAATAAGTGTGCTAGTGGAGGTCCGGACCTGCGGGATGGTCCAACATGACCATCTAGGGAGCCAAATAAATTCTTTCAGAAGAAGTGATGGTGGAAGTCTAAGCCAGCCGTATAGTCCGTCGTGACCATTTCTAAACGATTTCGTCCAGTGAGGTCCCTACGTGGCTAACCAGACGATCCAGATTCTCTCTGGACAAGATGGTTTGACCTGACCGTGGCAGGCACCTAATGGCTAGTTTTTAAGTTTTGATTACTCTTGAGGGTACCCCTTGACTAAGTTGTTGCTTCAATTTAAGCCACCCTTGAGCTTATTTGTCTATGTGCTATCTAGAGCTATGGTGCAAGAGAGAGAGGGAGTGTGCTAGGCCTTTCCAGGTGCATCATGAAGGCTTGATACGGCAAGATCAAGTTAACTATGGCTTGTTACTTAAAATCTATTGCTCATGGAGATGGAGCTTGATGATCTCTCAAAGAGGAGCCTGTGAGAGATCCAAGTTGTTGTAAAGGTCGGAATCCATTTGCTAGAGCGGTGAAGGGCTATCTCGAGTAAATCAGTGATATTCCTCTTTGTTTAGAGTGCTCTAACGAGGAATAGAGAAAAGAAAAGCCAACCTTGGAGAAAATGCCCATGTCTCCATGCTTTACTTCTAGTTCTCTATATTTTCATATGGTCTACTCTTCTTTCTTGCTCTACATGTTTGTCTTTTGATGTTAGGAGTATAAAAGTTTTCATTTGACGAATTCCAAAAAAATATCAAAAAGTTTAAAACCTTACTCTTGCCCAATTCAAATCCCCTCCTTTGCTATCAAGATCCTTTCATCTATGGAGAGCTGGATAACATGATGGTGTTGGCTTTCTTCGATAGCGACTCCTTGGTGGTCATGACATCAGTGTCTCTGGAGGAATGGTCACACAAGATTGGATCCTCGATGCTTGATTTGGTAATGGCGTCGTTGCGACGACGCAGATCATATCTATTCATTGGAGGATCACTATCACATGAAGTAGGAGCTAGATCCCTACAAAGATGGTAAGCAATGTCTCTATTTTTGTTTTCTAATAATTCAATGGTTTGGAAGAGTCAAGAATCAGATATCATCCCCCGGTTCGTCAGCAAGCTTCTGAAGAAGTGTACAACGAGTGATCATTTTTCTTTCCTTGTGATAAGCTAACCTCTGATATTGGGTTTAAAAATTCCATGTAGTGCTCTTTTACAAGACTAGAGAGCAAGGCGTTGTATACGCTATTCAATTTTTTTCAAGACTAATAAATTGCTAGACCATACTCTTTGTATTGTCTTTTATTGGAATTATTAATAAAAGAACAATGAGAATTACCTGTGTGTCATACCCTAACGGTAGTTGCGAGATGAAGTTGTGCGCGTTGGCCGCCTTCGCTGCAGCGATGATCTCCACCATTGTGGCGTCTTCTTTGCCGAATAGAATGTTCTCCCTGATGGACGTCGCGAATAGCGCAGGCTCCTGGCTGACGAGCCCCATTTGCGCACGCAACCACTTGAGCCGCAGCCTCCGGATGTCCACGCCGTCTAGCGCCACTTCCCCTGCTGACGGGTCATAGAACCGCTCCAACAGCGCGATCACCGTTGACTTCCCTGACCCACTGCCGCCGACCAGCGCCACTGTGCTCCCCGCTGGTACACGAAGGTTGAAGCTGACGAAGATGGGGCTCTCCGGCCTAGATGGGTAGTAGAACTCGACGTTTCTAAACTCCACCTCGCCGGCAACGTTGGCCAGCTCATTGCCGGTGTCACTCTCGAAGTCGATCTTCGGCACCCGCCTGATCACCTCCAACATCCTCTCCGCCACCGAGCTTGCCTCCGAGAAGTACTTGACGTTCGACAACGCCGACCCTAGTGCCCTGCTTGCATATATATGCATAAGCAATGATAGATAAGCATCCTCTAAAATAGCTAGGGTTCCAAATTTCCAATTAGCTCCATGATCATCAGATTCACATTAAGATTTGTGCTTAAATCAAATCAGCATTATCATGGTTTCTGCACAAAACCCCTCAACTTTTGAATTTCAATCAATCGGGACCTTATTCCTCCTCTCTCTTGAACTAGCGCGACACGACCGGGCGGGTGGTTGCAGGCGACGGCATGGCCGGGTGAGAGGTGGAGGGAGAGAGAGGAGGAAGGACACCAAAAATAGTTTTTCCAGAAAATTATATGGGTATTTATGCAAAAATGCCTTTTTGAGGTTACTTAAGCACGGATCTCAGTACTAATTGAGTGATTGTAAGTGACTTAACCCCAATAGCTCGGGAAAGTTCACTGTCTGAGCAACGGTCCGTCCTGGTTCGTTGATGGCGGTATCGTCGTCGATTGTTATCAAACAAACTAACAAGGATCGGAGCTATCGTCAGGTATAGAATTTGATGGGTTTTTAGTGTCCTGGTGTTACGTACAGGCCGCCGAGCACTAGGGAGAAGGTGACGGCGAAGATGGTTCCTCCCTTGCTGCCGTGGTGGATGACGAGGCGGCTGCCGTACCAGACGTTGAATGCCCAGATGGCGAAGGTGATGCCGTTGCTGCCGACGGCGACCCCTTTGGCGAGGCTCTGCTTGAGCCCTAGCGCCGCCGACTCCTCCAGCGCCGCCGAGAACCGCGCCATGGTGCTCTTCTCGGCGACGAACGAGTAGACGGTGCGCACCGACGAGACGGCCTGCTCGGCGATGGCGGCTGGGCGCGAGTACTCCTCCCTGATCCGGCGCGCGAGGCCGATGAGGATGCGGCCGTACATGAACCCCGGGACGATGAGCAGCAGCACGGACGGCAGCGACACCAGCGTCAGCCGCCACAGCAGCACGAAGCCGACGCCGTAGCAGCTGAAGAAGGTGGTGACATTCATGACGAAGTTAGGGACCTTCTCGCTGAGCACGTCCTGGACGACGAGGCTGTCGTTGGAGACGCTGGTGATCACATCCGCCGTCGCGCCGGCTCTCAGGTCGAAGTACTCCACGTCTTGCCGGAGCACCGCCCGGAGGTACCTCGCCCGCATCCGCGCCGCCTGCCGCTCCGCCGTGCGAGCCCAGCAGTACCCCTCTGCACAGCACACGCACTGGATCGATCAGACGCAACGCATACACTCGATGGACATGGAGGTGCTCACCGAGGAACGCCATGACGAAGGTGCCGGCTGCCAAGAAGAGGAGGTTCCTCGCGTTCTGAGTGGATTCAAGTATTCAACCCATCAGCGACTGCAGGAGTGCAGGTTTGGGGCAGAACGATGGATGCTGCATGCGTTGGGTACGTACCACGTTAACCTTGGAGCTGAGCTCCTGGAGGAGGTCGGGGCCGGCGCCGAGGTCGTTGAAGACGTGGCTGACGATGACCGTCATCACCGCCGACCCCATGCCGTCGGCCACGGAGCCGGCGAGCCCCAGCACCATCAGCGCCACGTCCGCCGCGTCCGCGTGCACGAACACCGACATCAAGGACGCCAACACCGGCGCCGACGTCGCGTCCGTAGTCTTCGTCTCCGCCGCCGGCCTCGTCGGGCCGGCCTTGCCGCCGCTTGCTTTGCCGCCATCCCTACCCATGTCCGGCGATCACCTGCAGTGCACGGCGGCGGCTACTAGTGCGCACCTTGTCAGTGCGTTCCCTTTCTGACCGTTTAGCGTTTAGGTGATATATATATATATATATATATATATATATATATATAGTGCGGATACCGGCCGGAGCAGTGCGGGTTACTCAAGTACGTTACATATTCCGGCGGGAGACGTGAGCATTCGTATCGCTTTAATTTTGCAGCAGGAATTCCTCCGCACGGGATCCCGTTCCCGGACCCGCGCCTAGCTCTCCTTTGCCCGCGCGCGCTGTGCAAAGGAGGAGGAGGAAGGAGGAGGCCTACCTCGACGCCGCCGTCGTCCTCGCCGTCGAGCTCGCCGCAGCCGTTTCGGGTTAGGGTTAGGGAATATTTGGGTTCCCTCGGGGTTTAAGGGAGGTCGGGGAGGCGGCGGACCGGCGGTGGGTGGGGCTCGTCGGCGGCGGAGGCGGCGGTGGCGCCCGAGCCGAGGGAGGTGAAGACGGTCGGCGGCGGTGGAGGGGACCGCCCTCACCCCTCGGGTTAGGTGGGCGGCATGGCCAAGGCGGAGGTCAGGCGTGGAGCGGCAGCACGAGGATGCTGCTGGCCGGGCGGGGAAGGAGGTGGCGGGGTGTCTTGAGCAAGAGGCGGAGCGGTCGAGGCGGAGGAAGGAGGCGGAGGCGCGGGCGGCCGGCCGGGGCGGAGGAAGGAGGCGGCGAGTGGAGGGGAGGGATCCCGTCTGGGTAGGCTCCCGACGGGATACCGTGGGCTAGTCGCCTCCTTTTGCAGACGTCTGCGGAATAGCAACCGCATTAAAGAAAATACTGTAGACTGAACCAGAGGTATTTTGGTAGCGTGGTTGTAGTTTTATGCTTTGTAAAATGTAATCTTATTATGCTTATTAATATGTAATTTAAATTAGGTAATCTTAATTGTAGTATTTTTTCCTATTGTTATAAATTTTGGTGAATGATGTAATGAAAATTCTACTGTTTTTTTTTAAAAAAGGTTGATCGAGGATTTTGGGTGACCAAAAGATAACAAGAATCTAGCCATTTTATCAATTTCAAATTCGATATATAAAATAAGGAACTAAAAAAGGGAGGGTTTCAAGTGATAATAACCATGGTAAAGCTTCAATAGAAATCCTGTCATTACTTTGATACAAATCTATTTACACAAATGTGTGTTACACACTATTAGTATTTTCAAGCAAATTTGGCACCTCTTTTGGATCCTATTTTAATAGTATGTAGGATAACGTTTACTGGTCCCCCTTCAACTATGCATGGTTGTACACTTAACGGCCTAGAAAACCAAGTATTCATCGTCTAACAAGTATTTGAAGTGGTACAAATAACCCTTTGCAGACGATTTTGCTACTAGGGCTACCCAAGTGGAGAGTTTTGCCATGTAGACGGAGACACATGACATTTTGGCTTCATAAAATTATATTTTCTAATGAGTCCCACATGACAAATGCTTAGTCTATCTTCTTCCTCAATCTCTCTCTCCCCCCGCCTCTTCCTCCCCCGATTTTATGCCATGAGAAAATTGGTGAGAAGCCACAATCGTCGTTGGGCTTCGCAAAAATGTTTATAATTCTGCCGATCACGCCGGATTTTATAATTTTTGCCACGAAGGATGTCTTCAAAAGTAACAAGCCCGAAACGCCCCGATCATGCCGGATCGAAGGACTTCCATGAAGCTCGGTGTTGGGGTTTAATGATTTGTGGCTTTGGATGCTTTGTGGGTGGAGGAATGGCTCTAGAACACCTAATTGATAAGCTATGAATGTGGTAGTTGAAGTGGAGCAGCAAACCTCAAAATAGCCAGTCACTAGGTAGGTATTTATAGCCCCAAGAGCAAGACTAGCTGTTGCCCTTCGGAAGAGGACAAAAAGACTAGCCGTTAGCCTCTACCGGACGCCGTCCGACGGGCACCGGATGCCGTCCGACAGCGGCAACTGCTCACAAAAAAAAGCTGATCGGACGCCGTCCGGTAAGGACCGGACGCCGTCCGACAAGGTCTGTAAAGGATCGGACGCCCAGACGCCGTCCGACAGCGAGAAACACCCAAATTTGAACCTTATCGGACGCCGTCCGGTGACTACCGGACGCCGTCCGACAGAGAGTACTATTTTGGTATTTGGCTGGTCGGACACCGTCTGGCTTTTCCAGACGCCGTCCGACAGAAGGGATTTTCGGACTAAAAATGAGAGGGGGAATTTAGGTGGGTTTCTCTCTCTCTAGAAATCTCACAAGGATATATTTGGGTATTTTTAGAAGAGCTGGACTACGGAAACGAGTTTTCAAGAATTCGCAAAGATCCGGCATAGTCCGAGATATTCGAACCCCTTTTGAAAACCGACGAAAAACAGGAAATAAACCTAACTACTCCTAATCTATCGTGACCTCTTCTCTCGCCGGTCACGATTTGAAACCTTGGAGCAAATTTCGGAAAATTTATCGACGCTTCAAATTAGGATTTATAAAAATCGCCGAGTCTTCGCTAGGGTTCCGAGAAAACCAAAAACCCCCTAGTACTTAATATTAATTAATTTTATCATCAATGCCACTAATAAAAATTAGGGCTCAACGATGCTCACAATGTGTGTGTGTTTTACATTTATGATGTAATGTTGCACTAACCAAAGGTTGAACCGCTAATAAGCTGACACATTGTGGCCACATTTTAGTGAAATAAAAAGGAAGAAAATTAACAAAGAAGATGCAATGGAAGGTATTGCACACGCAATTAATGCAGGGACAATAGTCCTTTTTACCTTCATCACAATTTGACCATAGAAAAACAGGCGATAACAAGATACAAGACAATATTAAAATGGTTGAGATAGCATGTAAACGAGAGACAACTAAGCGATGCGACGTAAGAAGCTATTCAACGCTACAATGACACACACAAAAAAAAAAATCACCAAACCAAAATGGCCCAAGATCTTGTGGGAGAACATGCCACGACATGCCCCATGTTGTCCGGCTGCGCGTGACGCCAGTTCGATGTACTGAAGCTATACAATCCGCCGTCCAGATGGAAATCGTCGAGGGCGAGTATTTGTTTTCAAAGCTTGAGGATTTGCTTCCCTGTTGATGAGCAGTGCCTGCTTTGGTGGTTGTGCAAGTGCAAGGGAAGAACAAAAAAATAGCGCACGTGTAGAAGAAAAAAATAGTTCTGACTCATGCGCCGTCGCGTCCTTCACCACCTTCTCCGACTCCCCGATGCTACTATGATATGATGATCATGCATCCCATTTGTGGCTGAGTACGTGGGCACGTGGCTCCCTCGCCGGCCAGTTTAGCCGTACGTGCAGGAGACGGCCGATTTGGTATCGCGCGGTTAATTAATTTCGCCGGCCAGTTTAGCCGTGCAGGAGACGGCCGATTTGGTATCGCGCGGTTAATTAATTACGGACGGCGCGAGACATGTCGCTGCTGTCATCGGCGCGAGATTTTTGACTTGCGTTATAATTGTGACTCGAGGCCAGAGGGACGCTTACTGTACTGCATGCAAAGTAGTACTCGGATCCTATTTCTTCTTGGCGAAAATATCTAGTAAGCATCGATAAATGCCGTGAAAGAGACAATGGTACATACATACAGTTAAGATACACACATTTCGTGCACACTGTAGTAGTTTTCGACCAGTTGGTTTGTGCGCAAAAGCAAACCGTTTCTCGCGAAAGAAATGGCCTCAATGTTAATTAGCTTTTTGCCCTACATGTCATCTATTGAAACACGCATAAACATGAAAAATTTTCTATTTTGTTAGGACGTAGGTGTTCTTCGCTATTATGCTTTATTTTTTTAGGACAGAGTTGTTTTACTGTGTGGCTGAAGAGAACATCGGTAGTCGCTATAAGCAGATGCAACAGTCGGATGCCCTTCCCCGGTAGTCCTGGGGGTCATCGTACAACTTATTGTGCTATTCATGTGGTCCCACGAAGCCGCACCACCCCCACTCTCCCGTTCCCACCGAACCCCGCACCGTTGTGCACCGCTTCGACCAAACACATCGCGCACCTAGCTAGTCTTTCCCTTTCATGTCGCTCGATCATTCTCATCCGCTTGGCTATATCTAGGGGAGTAGGTTCCACCTCTAGCTACGACCACATTTTTATAGTATATCAGGGCATCTTCAGCAGATGCCCTATTTGCCTCCGCCTCATCACTATTCATCTACAGTGTTCATTACCCATCAACCCCTATTCACCTTTTTCCTCTATATATTCACTATTCATTGCCACATTAATGTTCACCACCCCAACAGCGTATCCTAAATTTCACTGATATACTGATGTGGCAACAAAAAATAGAACACTGCCGAAAATGTCCCGAGTGGCTTTCCTCAATCCATTAATTATCCGCACCATGTCCTCACCATCCCTACTATCCTCGACGAGGCGATAAAATAGAGCCTATATATATCGCTAGTCCGATGCACCCTCCTCCCTGTCCTCTCTCTCTTTGCTCCAGTTGACAACTCGACGTCCACTCGACAAGTGGAGAACGAGGCGTCACTGGAAGAGGATGAAATCGAGCAGAGCAGCTGCTAGCTAGGTGGCGCTTCTCAAATGGCCAGCTTCTCATTAGGCTTTTGGCACAAGCTCAGGTCCATTTCATTTGGTGAAGTGAAGTGGAAGTCTATCGGGAACAAACCTTTTGGGTTTTAACTTATAAATGGTGAGAACAAACACCATTGAGGATAGCAAAATAGCAAATATTTCAGACATTCTGACCAATCAAACATTAGACCTACCGGAAAAATGTGAAGCATCTACAGGCAGTTGCTTTTCTTCACACCTGCATGTACAGTAGAGTAGCCAGTCGAAATGTGCATCTTTACAGCTCGCAGCTGTATCAAGAAACTAGCAACTACATACACTTCGGCCGAACGAAATGGAACTAACCAGACCGGTTCGTACTATTGACTGAGCCGAGCTAAGCCTCTTCAGTCCACCGAACCAAACTAGAGTCGAGACCTTGGCCTCCTGCTGCGTCGGACTAATTTGATTAGTATAATGGTGGCCCAAACCTATTCAGTTCGCTACTGTAGCACACGTATTTAATTAAAAGTATTTATTTTATTTCCATTTTATTATTATTGATAATTTATTTCTACATTTTATAACACATATTATTAAATATAATATTTTCATACATATATATAGCTAAACACTAGAATACACCTAGGAGTATTCGGAGTATTCTAACTAAAATACTCCCACGTTTATAGCCCGCCACGTGTCCTCCCTCACCTTCCCCACCTTTCCCACGCGCACAAACTTCGGCAGACATATTGTAGTAAATGTGTGTACCGAGTATAGTAAAACTACACAGAAAAAATAGTAAAGACCGACCGAATCTGGTATCTGTAGCCCATATGGTGGGGGATGACGTGAGCAATTTAATCTAGTTTTTTCGCTATAGTTTTTAATCGAAAGATCCGATTGATAAACCGTTTTCACCTTTGTATTCGTTGCATTTTTTCCAACAAAACTAGACCGGTCTCACTTTTTAAAATTTTACTTTACTATAATCATGAACAAGCTTTACTATATTCCGTATATACTTTACTATTTCTCGTATACGATTGTATCGTGTACACGAACGCGTTTCGTGTACAATGATGATCTTATTTAACGCGATATAGTAAAGTGTTTCACAAGAAATCGTAAAGTACCATTAGATTTATAGTAAAGCAAAGTTTTTACGAGCGAGACTAGTCTAGTAAAGTTTCAACCAGCGCCACCACGAACCCAGCGCCGACCCTCACGGCTGCCCGTTCACCACCCACACCACCCCTATAAAGCAGTGGCTTCTCGACGCCGTCATGAAGGCCGTCAGCGACAACTCGGCGTAGGGCGACGGCGGGCAGACCATGGTTCGACGAGGAGGCAGTGCGTGTTTCGGGAGGCGTGGCAGGCGGAGGAGGCGAGGCCACGCCGGAGCGGGCTTTGGGAGGCGTGATGAGGATGGGTCAAGGAGGAGGCGGCTGGGCTGGGGCGGCGACACACACGGGCACTGGTCGGCGACGTGACGGCGGGCAAGGCGTGTTTGGGAGGCAAATGGCATGGGAGGCGGCGTGTGGTGTGACCACATGGGTTTTGTGGTTGGCTTCAGCCCATGGAGAGAGAGGAGGAGGCGCAGGATGAGGAGGAGGGACACGTGTCGGCTAATAAACATAGGAGTATTTTAACTACTCCTAAGAGTATTTTAGTGCTACTATATATATATATATATATATATATATATATATATATATATATATATATATATAAATTACATAAGGCTCCATGGAGCCTAGGCTCCACCTTTATCCACCGTTGATCTATCTAGATGAGATTTGTTCCTTTCGGGTCTCGTACACAATATACCCAATAACATACGAATTTGTAAATCAAAAACAGCATTAATGTCTTTGATTACTCCTGCCTTAATTTCAGTCATTAACTGCTCCCCATTTCTCTCACTATTTCCACCAACCGGCCTTCTCACCGCGTATACGCACGCCAGATCTGAATCACCGGATTTTCGTCCTCCACCACGATGCTCCACCATGCCTCCCCGCTGGCCGGAGCTCGCCACCATGCCTCCCCGCTAGCCGGTGGACCGACGTCGGGTGCTCGCCGGACCTCGCTGGCGCCGTCGTCGCTCGACCTGCGGGGCCCCTCAACCCGCTCCCCAACCACGCCGAGCTCGGGTCGCTGGACCTCTGCGGCAACCGCCTCAACGGCACCCTCGACGCATTCCTCCTCGGCGTCTCCAACCTCAGGCTGCTCTACCTCTCCCGCAACGACCTCGCCGACGCCGTCCCGCCGCCGCCGTCGTGCGGCTGCCGCGCCTCCTCCGCGCTGACCTCACCGACAATAGCCTGCGCGGGCCCATCCCGGCCGGCGGCGGCACTCACCGGGCTCACCCGCCTCGTCAAGCGCAGGCTCCAGAACAACATCCTCACCGGCTTCCTCCCCGACGTCGCCGCCCGCCTCGCCGATTTCAACGCCGCGGACTGAGCGCCAGATTCGGCGTCGCCTCATTCGGTAGCAACGCCGGCCTCTGCGGCCCCGCGCTGCTGCCGCCGTGTTCGTCGTCCCTGCCGCGTGAGCCCACCCCGGCGGTGTCCTTCGTTCCTTCTTGTTCGTCGTCGTCGACTCGTCGTCGTCGCCGTCCGTGGTGACGAGCGTCGTCCTCGTCGTCTGTGGCTTCATCTTTGCCCGCGCTGACCACGCCGGAGACAACAAAGAGGTGGAGCGGCAGGCGGGCTGAGCACCGGCGCAATAGCCGGGACCGCCATCAGCAATGGCATCTTCCTGTTCGCTGGTATATCAGAGTTTTGGTTATTTGGCTATGAGCTCCTCGTTGAGATTGGCTATGAGCTCCTTGTATCATGGATTCATGGCAAGCAGGTGGTCTGGTCACGGTGGAACAGCATAGTCGACGGGTGTCAATCTGAACGAAAGTGATATGGAGGTCCTTAGTAAGATTTAGCTTCAGCATTATCAGCTTCTGCACCTTCACCATTGTGTCAATTAATCTGAACGAAAGTGATGCGATGGTGCAATGATGTGCATTTCGTATGTAGCTAGCTTTATGGAAAAAAATCATGGGTACATATCTAGCAAATCGTGTGTATATACTTCGAAAAAAATGCATGTATCAAATTGTTATCCGTGCAAGCATGTATTGGTGACAATCGTGTCTAAATAACAAGTATATATCCGAAAAAAATACATGTATCAGTGTTTTGCAAAGTTTTCCAAAATAATTGTGTATGTCAGTATCTAAAAGAAGCAAGTATATACCCGAAAAAAATGCATGTATCAAATTGTTATCCCTCCAAGCATGTATTGGTGACAATCATGTCTAAATAACAAGTATATATCCGAAAAAAATGCATGTATCAGTGTTTTGCAAAGTTTTCCAAAATAATTGTGTATGTTAGTATCTAAAAGAAGCAAGTATATACCCGAAAAAAAATGCATGTATCAATGTTTTGCAATGTTTTCCAATCATTTTGTACATGCTAGTACGCTACTTACATTTTGAATCACAATCATGTATATATTAATCCGTTCAATTAATTTGAAAAGTGCATTAATTACATTATTAGTGAGTGATTTGAAAAGTGCATTAATAACATTGTCTTAACGGGTATCCATTTAGATGATTTGTTAATCTGCATGTTGAGTTTATCAATCCCATCAAACAAAGATGAAGGGTGGATACCAATGGAGCCTCGAATGGCTATATATATATATATATATATATATATATATATATATATATATATATATATATATATATATAGAGAGATTTCTTTGTGACACTCGAGTGTTAGAGCCTCAAGTGAACTTTGTGGGTTTTGAAATCCAAAACTTTAGTGATCGATCCAAACCATTGATCTTGTTTGTCATGTCAAAAGGTAGCCACCAACCAAGTTTCGTATTTTTTGAAATTTTTTGCTATTTGTTTTCTAATTTTAAAAATCAGCCTTTTTGGACAAGTGATTTTAAAATTAGAAAACAAATAGAAAAAAACTCAAAAAACGAAACTTGGTTGGTGGCTACGCTTCATTTACATGACGAACAAGATCAATCGGTTCGGATCGATCATTAGACATCTCGGATTTCAAAACCCGTCAAGTTCACTTGAGGATCCCGCACTCGAAGTTCACGCTCTCTCTCTCTCTCTCTCTCTCTCTATATATATATATATAGGGAGGCCCTAATCTACACCGAGCCGCAACGCTACAAATCGACAGCAAATGGAGACAACTTGACAGTAATTTGCTCAGTATTTTTACTTTTTAACAGGGTCGAGTGTAATTCGCTTTGGTTCATGATTTGACCGGCACAAGTTCGATAGTAATTAAAAGTAAATGGTCATTAGCAAAAGTAATCGTGGCATAGCATAATATTTTCTAAGAATGCCAATTACTT
This sequence comes from Raddia guianensis, assembly GCA_036346415.1. Taxonomy (NCBI): domain Eukaryota; kingdom Viridiplantae; phylum Streptophyta; class Magnoliopsida; order Poales; family Poaceae; genus Raddia; species Raddia guianensis. The sequence continues at coordinate 12,770,764 of CM070542.1, forward strand.
TGCAACCAAAAGTAATCGGGACATTTTAATTTTTAACGAATTACTTTTCACTACTACCATCTTTAACCCAAAGCAGACCTTATTTACGATTGAATTCGAATTACTTTGCTTTACTTCAAACAATTTCACATGTACAGACATAATTACAACTGATTATTGCACCGTAATGCAAGATAAACCTAAATTTTTTTTCCAAAATGAACACGAAACCATATGATGCATGTTTACAATGGATTACTTCACCATAATCACATGACCGTAATCACAGGACCGGCCATGCTAGCAATGGATTGAGCGAGGGGCTCCTCGGCCAGCCTCAGATCTGGGCCAGGCGGCGTCGGGCGGCGCCACCACGTCGAAGCAGCAGCAGCGTCAGCAGAGGTAGCGGGTGGGTGGCGCTGGCGGAGGCGGCGCGGTGTGGAGGCGAAAGGAGGAGGCGGCGAGGCGTCTGGCGTCGAGGAGGCGGCTTGGTGTCGGGAGGCGACGCGGCGAGGAGGCTTGGCGTCGGCGTCGTCGAGGCAGCGCAGTGTCTGGAGGCGACGGGCGAGGAGGATGACGGCGTCGGCGTCGAGGCGAGGCGGCGTTGGGAGGCGGCGGCGTGGCGTGGTCGCCAATGGACGGGGCGGCGGAACCACCTGCAACCACGCACGCAAGCGGGGAGAAGGGAGGGGTGGTTTGATTTGGGGAAAGTGGGGAGGAGGTATTTAATAGGATCCCCGTTTTTAGGATTTTTTTCAAAATGGCAACCGTGCATTTGCTACTGGATTTGACTAGAACCCGGCTCGGCAAACCGACCTGGGTGTAGAATTACTAATTCTACACCTAGGTGTAGTGTGTGTGTGTGTGTGTGTGTGTGTGTGAGAGAGAGAGAGAGATTTGCTAGTGTACACTCAAGTGTACGGAGCCTCCGTGAACTTCGTTGGGTTTTTGAAATTTGAGAACTTTAGTGATCGATCCAAAGCGTTGATCTTGTTCGTCATGTCAAAAGGTAGCCACCAACCAAGTTTCGTATTTTTTTGAATTTTTTTGCTATTTGTTTTCTAATTTTGAAAATCAGCCTTCTAAATAGTCGTGGGCGTCCAAAAACTGATTTTCAAAATTAGAAAACAAATAGCAAAAAATTTGAAAAATACGAAACTTGGTTGGTGGCTACGCTTTTGACATGACTAACAAGATCAGTAGTTTGATCGATCACTAAAGTTCTCGAATTTCAAAACCTGTCAAGTTCACTGAGGATCTCAGATCAAGTTCACGCTAGCAAATCTCTCTCTCTCTCTCTATATATATATATATATATATATATATATATATATATATATATATAGACACACACGTAAAGACTACGGTACTCATAGGAGTACTCTAGCTAAAGTACTCCCACATCCATCAAGCACCACGTGTCCCTCTCCGTCGACGGTTGGGATATTGACCCAAGTCAACCAAGGTTCTTCAAGGAGGAGATAGGAGACACTCAGAACAACCACTAACAAAGAACGAGCAGGAGATGTGGGGTTTTATCCTGGTTCAGCCTCTCGAGAGATAATAGCCTCACGCCCGGCCTTTCTTTATATCAAAGAGGATTACAAGGTGGAACTCGGCGGGATCAGCAGGTCTCGGCGAGTAGTATGCGAAAATCTATCGGCTAAGGGTCAAGTCGTTAAACTCGTCCTTAGATGCCCCCTAAACGCCGTAGGGGCATGGTTTATATAGTGCAGAACAAACCGACCTACCGAGGGAATATCGGGCCGGGCTAACTACGAGATCATAACGAACTCATACATGCTAAATACAACCTACGGTAGATGAAATAAGCTCCTAATCTTGGGGATCACGACTCCTAATCCAATCCGGGAAACCACGTCCGGGTCTTCACGCAGCCGTGCAAAACTCTTGTTCGAGACGGATTCAAACATGAATCATAGGCCATTACGCATCGTGCCGCCAAGGGTCATTGGCGAGATGCACATGGGCTGATAGAACCTTCCGTGAGGTGGGCCCCGTAGATCGCTCGATTGGGCCGTCGAGAGAGGAGCCATGGCAATGGGCGTGATCTAATCCTCGACGGCTAGCCCCGAGACTCAAGTGGAAGGACTCACTAGAGTGGGGTCTTCCTCTTGAGACTCCAAGTCACGAAGAGGGAAATTTTTCTGCTACAAAGACATGTAACAAGCGAATCGAACAGGTCATGGTTTAACCGAACAAGACTTGTTGAAGCGAGCAGACCCGATCGATCGAAAGCAACTCTGTTGCGTCGAGGAACGACATCTGTCGAAAGCAGAGCACTTAGCCTTCAAGGAACCTTTGGAAAAAATAGCCGTTAGCGGAACTCCATGAGTAACTTCCTATCAAGTTGAAAAAAAGCGAGCACCGTTTTACCTAGCCGTTCTTGGTAAAACTAGCCGTTCGAGACAAAAACCGTTGCAGAGCTGCTTATACGGGACTATAAAGCACCCAAGTCGCTCGCATGCCGATATACGCTCTCACGCCTTTCCTCTCCAAGCCCTAATTCCAACTTTGTGGGATTAGATCACGGCCCATAGCCATGGCCCACTCCCTGACGGCCCACTCGAGCAACCTACGGGGCCGGTCCTCGAAGGTTCTATCTGGCCCATATGCATCCCGCCGAACAGCTTCTTGGTCGGCACGGTGCTTAACGGCCTATGATTCTGTTTGAGTCCTACTCGAACAAGAGTTACGTGCGGCTACGTGAAGACCCGGACGTTGGTTTCCGGATTGGATTAGAGTCGTGATCCCCAAGACTTGGAGTATACCTTATCTACCTCGGGATGTATTTGGCATGTCGAAGTTCGTTACGTACTCGTGGTTAGCCCGGCCCGATATTCCCTTGGTAGGTCGGTTGTCCAGCACTATATAAACCGAGCCCCTACGGCGTATAGAGGGGACGACTTAGACGCATCTGGCATCGAGTTTTACGCACTTGTATACACATAACCTCGCCGAGACTTGTTCGTCTCGCCGAGCCACCTCTTGTATTCATCTCTAATATATAAGAAAGGCTGGACGTAGGGCTATTATCTCTCCCGAGAGGCCTGAACCAGGATAAAAACCCTGTCTCCTGTTCGTTGATGTTCGTGGTTGTTTGGCGTGTCTCCTATCTCAATCTTCAAGAACCTTAGCGACTTGAGATCGATATCTCAACCGTCGACAGCTGGCGCCGTCCGTGGGGATACGCAGATCGAACATGTCGAACTCTATCAGCGACCAGGAGATTCTTCCTGAGGACTACGACTCAGAAGGGCAGGATGTCTCTTCCCCTGTCAGATCGGATCGATCCCTTCGATCTTGATCGCTTTCGCGCCGGGCAGCTCTACTCCCGGGGCGCGCGTCTGGTCCCCGCGACGAGCTCCGTGCTCGGGGGCTGGATCTTCTCGACCGGCAGCTCTCGCCCGGCGCTGGTCTGATCCCGCGACGAGCTCGTGCTCGGGATCGGATCTCTCGCCGGGGCTCTTCGCCGGCGCGAAGTCTGATCCTCATGACGAGCTCCGTGCTCGGGATGGATCAAAATTCTTCCGGATCCGGGGCTGTTACTTTGGCGTGGATGACGGGGAGAGCCGACCAAAGACTTGGAACATCGACCGACCGTAAGTTCCTCGTGTAGGTCTTCGTTTCTAGCCGGCTTTTTCTCGAATTTCGCGCCTTTAGTTCGTCCAAGTCTCTCGGCCGCCATGTAAAGTTCAACCCATTGAGCGGTGAATGTTCGCGCCCCATGCGGCCCTCCTCACCACTCGTCTTCTCGGACTACTCTTTCTCTCTGGTAACACTTGATGGTGCCGGTCTTGCGAACTCTTGGCTCCGCAATCTTAGGGGTTTTCTGCCCGTGATCTGGTTTCAACAAGTTCCTAAACTCGAGTTGCGTAACACGGCATCCGGCCTCGCGGCTAAGCTCGCTCTCGTAAGCCCTCCATGGCAGAGGCACTTACCGCTCACGCAGCACAACCACTTGGCAAAGCTCGCTCTCGTAAGCCCTCCATGGCGAAGGCACTTTCCTTGTTCGGTTACCTTCGAATCGCCTAACTTACGTTAACGGCGGTTCAAAGCGAGTCGATCGGGATACGGTGTCGCTCTAACTCTCTACGCACGTGCTTGAAGTCGCAAGTTCAGTCTCCATGCATCGTCCGTCTTTCGGGGCTAGGCGTCGCTCTTTCTCTTGTGCACTGCTCGAGTTCGCAAACTCGGGTCCTCGGCGGCTACACAACGGGGTGGGAGTTAGGCCAAGCGTTCACCGGTTTTCTTAAATCTTTCTAGCGCTGTCGCCTTGCTCTTGGTTTCTGTTCGTCCTTGTCTTTTCTTTGCTCTTTTTGCGGGGAAAATCTGTTGGTCGGACTCGTTCGATTCAAAGGCCGCGGCGGTCTTGAGCGCTTCGCCAGCTCCTCGACCCTTCCTTCGCGATGTTAGTCCTCGCGACAATATATAAGCTCCTCGGCTTCTTCGAAGAGCCTCGGGATGCCTCTCCTCGGTCGGTTGGGACTTGAGCTGAATTTCGCAACCCGGTATGTTTTGCTTTTTGAGTTCCTTTCCTTAGCGTTGGTTTTCCAAAACCTTGTTGGTCTTCGCCCCGTGGCGCTCCCAGCGTCTGAGCATGTCTTTTATCCGCAGCGACTTATGCGGCTCCGGTTAGCCAAGCGGTGCACCACCGATGGAGTCTTGCCCACCGTAGTCGATTCTCATCATAGCGGGCATGCCCACCGTAGTCGATTCTCATCATAGCGGGCATGCCCACCGTAGTCGATTCTCATCATAGCGGGCACTCTGGCGCTGGTTCCGCATCCGCCGAGGCGACCTGCTTGCTCGGGTCCATACCGGATAAGATTCGCCTCAGACGTTTTGCTGCGGCTAAGGTCGATCGCCTTCCACGGTGGCGACACGAGCCACAGCTGGGCTGACTTGCCGCGACATCGCGTCTTCTTTATCCATGCTACGTCCTTCCTTGCACGGTAATCGAGCAATGCACCACCTCTGAGTCCCGCCCACCGTAAGCGATTCTCATCATAGCGGGCACTCCTAGCGTCGGTTCCGCATTCGCCGAGGTGACACTAACGCTATCAAGGGACGTGCGGAAAAAATTATGTCTTGTGCGGGTAGGTGCGTCTTTTGCGTGTTTTCTAAAACTTCGCTTTGCTCTTCTTAGAGCCTTTTCTTGCTCTCTTTTTCCCCTTTGCTTTCGTTTCTTGTTTGTCTTCTGCAGGGATACAGAGGCGGGAACGTCGAACTCGGTGGCGGTCGTGGCGAGGTTCGAGCTTCCCACCAAAACCGATGTTCGCATCCCTCTCTTCCGGGTTTGCTCGCGCATGCCCGGAAGGCGATTCACTGCCCGCGTATGATTTCTTGCCTTTGCCCGTCTCGACCTTCACAGTTCGGCTAAGTCAAAGTATCGCGCCCTGTGAGTCCACGCCACGTAAGCCGATTCTCATCGAACGGGCAAGCCCATCGTAAGCCGATTCTCATCGCGGCGGGCACTCAAGCGTCGGTTCGCACTTGCCAAGACAACGCTATCACCGCCGCAAGGAATCGTCATGGGTAAAGCGTTGATTTCACGTTCTCTTGCGGCTTTGGCGCATCGGGTTGTGATTCACTTGGCGCGGCGGTTCTTCGCCCGGAGCGCGATTCGGTCCCCGCGACGAGCTCCGTGCTCGGGTGGATCACCTCGCCGGGCGGCTCTTCGCCGAGCGCAGCTCTACCGATGCGTCTTCGCTGATCGCACTTTACGGTTCCTTTAACGAGCTCCGTGCTCGGGACTAGATCTCCTTACGGTTCCTTTGACGAGCTCTCGCTCGGGGATCGGGTCACCTTCCCCTCGTATGCATTATGCGCTCACGGCACGATCTACGCCTGGGGCACATCACCTTCGCTCTGAGCACGACATTTGCTCGAGCGCGATCTCTATTTCCTCGGGCGGGTTCTAGCACGAGAGGTGATTTTCGTATTTTCGTTTATGCTTCCCTAGGTATCTTCATACCTAGATGCAGCGGCAAGACGAGTCCATCTCGCGACTTGTCGTGTTTATTCTCCGGAAGATCGATCTTCCGGATGCGGTGGTCGCTCTTCACTACCAAGAAGTCAATCCCTCCTTGGTGACGTTCGACCTCAAGGAGATGATTCACCTCACTTCTTTCGATTTACAGATCGAGGGTGGGTACTCTGCTTTCGGACGGATGTCGTTCCTATTCGATGCTGTGAGTTGCTCGGCACTGACAGGTTTGTTCGGTCCCGAACAAGTATTGTTCGGTTGAACCATAACTGTTCGATTGCGCTGTTGCACGTCTTTGTAGCGGGAAAATACCCTCTCTGTGACTTTGAGTCTCAAGAGGATGACCCCACTCTAGTGAGTTCTTCCACTTGAGTCTCGGGGCTAGGCTGTCGGGATTAGATCACGGCCCATAGCCATAGCCCACTCCTCGACGGCCCTCGAGCGACCTACGGGGCCCGGTCCTGGAAGGTTCTATCAGCCCATATGCATCTGCCGAACGGCTTCTTGGGCGGCACGGTGCGTAACGGACCTATGATTCTGTTTGAGTCCTACTCGAACAAGAGTTACTGACGGCTATGTGAAGACCCGGACGTTGGTTTCCGGATTGGATTAGGAGTCGTGATCCCCAAGACTTGAGTATACCTTATCTACCTCGGGATGTATTTGGCATGTACGAGTTCGTTCGCACTAAGTGGTTAGCCCGGCCGATATTCCCTTGGTAGGTCGGTTGTCCGGCACTATATAAACCGAGCCCTACGGGTATAGAGGGACGACTTAGGACGATCGGCATCGAGTTTTACGACGCACACACATAACCTCGCCGAGACTTGTTCGTCTCGCCGAGCCACCTCTTGTATTCATCTCGATATATAAGAAATTTGGGCGTAGGGCTATTATCTCTCGAGAGGCTGAACCGGGATAAAAACCACATCTCCTGTTCGTTGATGTTCATGGTTGTTTGGCGTGTCTCCTATCTCAATCTTCAAGAACCTTAGCGACTTGAGATCGATATCTCAACCGTCGACACAACCACGCTCAGCATCAAAGAGCCGAACTCCACCCTCCCACTGTTCGTCCGATACAGGAGCGCCATGGCCAAATTCACGGCACTAGCTCGACCGAGGAGGACACGAAGGTGCAGGAGGAGGAGGGCCACGTGAACCGTAGTGGTGGAGGTTGCACGAGAGGAGGATACTCCCGAGCCGCTCGAGGAGAGTTAAATCGATTTGAACAATTCGCCTGCTTGGGTTGAGGTCTCCGAGAGCGACTTCGTCGAGCCTTCTTGAACATTAGCGGATTGGAGGTGGCGAACCTCAATCCGAACTCCATCCTCAGATGGCCGTCTCGCACACCTGTGCGAGGGCTATCTGAGCATCGATCCACCGGTGAAATTGTTCCTCCACTATTATCTGATGACGAGGAGCAGCTCCGCGCTTTCAGCGCTGGGTGCTACTACCTCAAGCTCGGGGCCACCGACGACGCGTGCCGTACCCTCGCCATTTGCTTTCGACTCGATGGGCGCGTGGTGGGTGAGTGGTTCTACAAGAAGCGGAGCGGCGACGGCGAGCTTGTCTTCACCGGAAGGCACAGGCGAAGGGGCGCCAATGCCTCGGCGGAGATGACCGCCGAGGACTAGTTTCGACGAGGAAGATCGCCTCCCTCGTGAGCCTTAGGCTCACAGGCGGGAGATCATCCGGGACTACACAATGACGAGTGCGTCACGCTGCGGAGAAGGCCCTATCTCTTCTACAAGATAGAGGGATGGGAAGACATCTCCAGGGAGAGCACGGGTAAGTGCCTTTAAGACTCAACCATTACTTGATGAATTCTATCCGAGCAGGCGACGATCCTTCATTGGGCGGAGAAACCCACCGCGCATGGGTGACCGCCGGCGGTCGACGCCATCTTTGAAAGGCGCGAAGAAGGACAGCGAGGTCACCGCGAGGTAGCCTATACTGTCCGAGAGCGTGCTCGTCCGCTTACGGTACCGGTGAGTTGCTCAAACCCTCGTCTCGCCGCGCGAGATTTGCACCGCTTATTCAAACTAACCATCGCTTCTCAAACACGGGAAGATGAGTTGATCCTCGGCGGGATCGTGGAAGAACTTTCCGAGCACGAGAAGGAGAAGGCGAAGAAGGGCAAGGCCAGCGACCACAAAGCCCAAGGTGGCGGCCGAACCTCTGCGGAGCTCGCCGCGACACGGCGGCCGCCAGACATCGAAGAGACCACCGCTGGCGACGGCGTGCAAAGCGAACCAAGCGGCGCGCGGTCGGCCAGTGGGAAGAGACCAAGCCCCTCCTCTCGCCGAAAGCAGAGCGGCGAAGAGTAAAGACCATAGCCCTCTGGCTTAGGCGTTACACGCAAGCTCACCCCGCCGCATGGATCGGCCGCAATGTGTCGCCCGGCGAGGAGGCTCGAAGAAGAAGTCGACGCAAGGAAAAACTTCTTGCGCTGCTGAGGAGGCCTTCGGCTTAGGAGCTGAGCTCGTCGCCGCGAACACCCAAGGGCCAAGGCGGAGAAGCCGCCAAGGAGTCCCCAAGGAAGAGGCGGAAAGTTCCAGCGAAGAAGATCAGGATCAAGCCTCTCACGGCAGGTATGTAGAAACCGATCTTCAGATCTCTTACCTACTGACCGCATTAGACTTAACGATGATCTCTTTTTCATCAGCTGCCCAAGGAGAGATCGCCACAAACGACGTCGAGGAGGCGCTCAAACGGTCACTGCTGCCCGAGCATCTGCACGGCGCATCGCGGGCGTTGAGGCTGGCGTGCCTCAAGGACAAGCTGGCGGCGTGGAGCCTTCTCCGCCAGCTCGGTGCCGACTCGGCTGACGCGCCAAAAGCGCGGTGGAGCGGCTGGAGAAGCGAAGAGGCGGCGTGGCGCCACGGACGGCGAGCCAAGACGGCAACTCGGGAGTTGCCGAGGTGGGACCGAACAGCCGGTCTGCCGAGCACTTCGTCGCAGGTCGCCTAACGCCCAAGCGCGACGGATTCTCCGCGGCGGTGAAACCCCGGCCGCCAGGAACAAGAAAAGCCCCGGCGGTCGCGCAAGTCGTCCCCGCGTGGGAGACAACGCAGTGCCACCCGTGGGTAGCTCGGCCTCGCCAAGACGTTGAGCGAAGAGAAAGAGGAAGAGGAGAGGGCGCGGAGACGAAAGCGCCGCCCGTCGCTCCCGCTCCCGAGAAGATGCGCTCAATGGAAGAAGGAGCGGACAAGACGGCGGCGGAAGAACGGCGACCGTCTCATCCCAAGACGCGGGGCTTCGTGGACGATGGCCTCGAGGACCGCCTGCGCCGCGGACTGAAGCAACGACTCGGGAAGGTAAACACCAAGACCACGTCTAGCTCAGTTGGGTAGCTTGACCGCAAAAGCGGCTAACTAGTCTTCTCTCTCAGGTCTTGAAGGACACCATGGAGGAGCTCGAGGACGGCGTCACCATCGAGCGGAGCGCCGTACTGGCGTCCCTCCGGGAGCACCTCCGGACGAGGGAGTCCGAGGCGGGGCCCTCTGCACCAGCCCAAAGTCGAAGCCGGCTGAAGGCGAAGGTGAAGAGGCTCAAAGTCCAACTGGCCGAAGAGAGGCGTTCCTGCGAGTCTCTCCTAGGAGAGGCCGAGGAGCCAGCAAGCCATTAAGGCGAGCATCTGGGAGGAGAAGGAGCCGTCTGAAGTGGCTCAAGAGCAGCTATGGACGCTTCCCAACGGCGGGACCAGCTTGCGGCGGAAGCCAAGAGACTCAAGGCCCAGCTCGCCAAGGAAGAGCAGACTTCCGCGGGTCTCCAAGCAAAAATCTCAACCCTGTGGGCTTCACAGGGAGAGATCGAGGAGATGCGCGGGATGGCGGTGAGGGCGATCACCGCAGAGAAGAAGGTCAAGGAGCTGGACGAGCAGCTCAAGGCCGAAAGCAATGAGTCGGCCAGAGCGAGGCTCGACCGATCAGTGCGTGCCAAGACCGAGGAGGTCGAGGCCATCCGGCAGAGGCTGGCGCAAGCCAAGCGAACAAGGAGGAGATCGAGCGCCTCGAGTGAAGCCCGGAAGGAATCAAGGCTCGAGGCGAAGTCGTGCGCCTCAAGTTAGAAGTTGAGGAGTGAAGGAGCGACTTGCTCCTAAATAGCACCGCATTTGTATCCGAAAAGACCTTGTACCAAACTTTTGAGTAATACTATAAAGTATTTTACCTTTTTTTCCCGCAAAAAGAGCAAAAAGACAAGAACGAAGCGAAACTAAGAGAAAAGCGGCGGCGCTAGGAAGTTTAAGAAAACGGTAGAGCGCTTTGCCTAACTTCGACCCGTTGTGCGGTGCTCGAGGACCTAAGTTTGCGAACCGAGCAGTGCACAAGAGAAAGAGCGACACCTAGCCCCGATGCAGACGATGCTCGAGAATCTAAGCTTGCGAACTCGAGCACGTCGTAGAGAGAAAAGCGACACCGCACCTTGCTCGATTTCTTCCATAGTGCGCTCGTTAACGTAAGTTAGGCAATTCGAGAGTAACCGAACAAGGAAAGTGCTTACGCGGCGGGGGCTTACGAGAGCAGACTTTACCAAGTGGTCGTCGGCGATAAGTGCCTCCGCCATGAGGGCTTACGAGAGCGAACTTAGCCGCAAGGTGGAAAGGCCGTGTTACGCAACCCTGAGTTTAGGAATTTATCGAAACTAGATACGGGCAGGGAAAGACCCTGAAAAGTGCGGGGCCAATAGTTCGCAAGACCGGGTAGCCATCAAGTGTTACCAGAGAGAGATAGTCTTCAAAAGACAAGAAGGGAAAAAGGCGCAGAAGCCGCGAGAATTCACTTAAGAATTGGATTGAACTTTACATGGTGCCCGAAAGACTTGGACGAACTAAGGCGCGAATTTTGACAAAAAAACGCGAGGCTAAGCAAACAAACGAAGACCTACACAAAGAACTTACGAAGCTGGTCGATGTTCCAAGTCTTTGGTCAGCTCTCTCCCGTCATCCATAGCAGTGAACGGCCCCGGCGGCGATGGAAGCGACAGTGAACGGGCCCTCCCAACGAGGAGTTAACTTGTTGGCATTGGATAAGTTTGGACACGGTGCGAGGTCGCCCGCCTTCAAAACCCTTGGTCGAACCGACGGCGTGCGTTTGTGAAGATCTTCTTGGTAGCGCGCCATTCGACTTCATGCCCGGTCGCGTGTGCCTTCGAGGAGATCGAGATCGAGGAGGCTCTTGCTCATCGTCAACTAAGTTGACCGAGCTCGTCGAGGCGAACCGAGTATAACCGGTAGGCGGGATGGCTTCGCACCATAGACCAATTGGAAAGGAGTTTCCCGGTCGCCCGGCTAGTCGTAGTCGAATCGCCGGAGGACGGAAGGAACCCGTCAACCCGAGCCTTGTTGTGCTTTCGTGAGAGCAGCAAATACCGCCGTTTAATACCTCGGACTATCTGTCCGTTAGCTCGCTCATTGCTCCATTGCTCGTGGATGTGCCACGAGGCGTAAAATGAACTTGGTGCCCGGTATTCGCGATATTCACGTAATAGCTCGCTTCTGAACTGGGTACCGTTATCCGTGATCAACTTGTGGGAATCCCAAAGCGCGTGACCACGTTGCTTTTGAAGAAGCGAACAGCCGTTTTGGCGTGAAGAGACGACACAGGCTCTGCCTCAATCCACTTTGTAAAAGTGTCTATGGCGACGAGCAAGTGTGTATAGCCCTTGTACCCTTTAGAGAATGGGCCGAGCAGATCCAGACCCCATGTGGAAAAAGGCCAAGATGGGGGGATTGTTTGGAGCTCTTGGGCGGGCTTGTGTGCCTTTCGGGCGTGAAATTGGCAAGCCTTGCACTTAGTCACGATGTCCCGGGCATCTTGTAACGCAGTGGGAAAATAATAGCCCATGCGAAACGCTTTGCCGACTGTAGTCTGAAGGAGGCGTGGTTGCCCGAGCACCACCTCGTATGTCCCTAAGAAGGAACACACCCTCTGCTGCGAGATGCACTTAGAGAGAACTCCCGAGCACCTTGGCGGTAAAGGATGCCATCCACAAGCTTGTATGGAGCAAGACGCCTTTATGGCGGGAACGCTCGGCCGTCATCAGCGTGGTCCCATCACGCAAGGTACCGGACAAATGGCGTTGTCGATCCATGACACCTTTCGATAACGGAGACAGCACCACCTGTCTCTGTTGCCTCGTCCGGAGACGTGATTGAGGGCTTGTAAAGGTGCTCGACGAGCACCCCTGCCGGAGCCGGTTCGCGTGAGGATCCAAACTTGGATAGCTGGTCGGACAGGAAGTTGTCCTTCCTGGGCACGAAGAGCACCTCGAAAAATCGAAAGTGCCGCTCCAACTTCCTCACTTCAGATCTTGGAAGGATCTATCGGCTTCCTCTCGTCCACTCGAAACCATTGTGCTTTGCGCAGGCCTTAAAGAAAGGCAGCCGCGTTAAGCCGACGGAAATAAATCTGCTTAGAGCGACCATCCGCCCGTGAGACTCTGTACCTCCTTTACGGTGGTTGGAGCTCGCATATTTTCAATGGCCTCGATTTTTTAGTGATTGGCGTAAATACCTTGCGAACCAATAATATAACCGAGCAACATTCGGATCGAACACCAAAGGTACACTTCTCTGGATTTAATTTTATTCGATGCTGGTGAGATTACGAAAAGTCTCGGCGGATCTTTTACATGATCCGAGCAAACTTGCTCTTTACAACTATGTCGTCGACATAGACTTCCGTGTTTTTTCATATTTGCTCGGGAAGGTCTTCTCCATTAAGTTACCGAACGTGGCACCAAACATTGCGCAGACCGAAAGACATGGTCGTATAGCGAAAGTGCGAAGGGTGATGAAGGCGATCTTCTCTTCATCCTCGGGGAGATGCTTATTTGGTGATAACCGAGTAAGCATCCAAAAACTCAAGATTTGGGCATCCATGATCGTGATCGACCATTTGGTCAATCTGGCGCCGGAAGTTGTCCTTAGGACAAGCGGCGTTCAGATCTCGTGTGATCGACACACATCCTCCACTTGCCGCCTTTCTTCTTTACAATGACAGGTTGGCTAACCACTCGGTGTGATCAACCTCGCGGATGAACCCGGCGTGAAAGCGGCTTGCCTGTCGATCTTTGATGATCCTGTTTGAATTGTAAAAGCGACGAAGCTTCGGCGAGCAGGCTTTTGTCGGCCGGACGGACGGTTTGTGCTCGATGACCTCCTTGGGACTCGGGCATGTCGGATGGCTCCTGTGCAAACACATACGCATTAGCTCTCGGAGGAAGGCAATGAGCTCACTTTCCTATTTGGGGTCCAGATTGGCCCCAAGTGAACTATCTTGGAAGTATCATCAAGAGACAATGAACTTCCTTAGTTTCTCCCCTGGTGAAGGGAGACCCTAGGCGTCAGACTTGGTCTGCGGAACTTGAGATCATGGCGGAAAGCTGGTCGACAGGCGAGGACTACTCGTCGCAATCGAGGCGACTTTGTAGTTGCCCTTGACTGTGATCACACCGTTAGGGCCCGGTATCTTCACGCAATGGTAAGCGTGGTGGGACACTGCCATAAACTTACCAAGAGATGGCCTGCCCAAGATCGCGTTATACGCGGATGGGAAGTCGACCACGTCGAAAGTGATCAACTCTGTTCGGAAGTTGCTTCGGTTGCCGAAGGTAACTGGCATGACAACTTGCCCCAACGGCTTGACAGCTTCTCCCGGAACAATCCCGTAGAAGGGCATTGCGACTTCCTTCAGCTTAGAACGAGGAATTTGCATCTCGTCCAAGACCTTAGCAGAAAGCAAGTCCAAAGCGCTCCCGCCGTCTACGAGTACACGGCCAACTCTCGCGTTGCTGATGGTCGGGGCGACCACCAGAGGGAGCCGCTGAGGCTTGGTCATCCCGGTGGGGCAATCCTCCTGAGAGAAGGAGATGGGGACCTCGGTCCACTTCATCGATTCAGGCTGAGGTTTTGCCTTTTCAACGTTGTGGACTTCCCGAGCAGCTTCCTTGAGGCTGCGTCGAGAGGTGTAAGCCGAGGAGCCGTCGAAGATGACGGCGATGTGGTTCACGGGTTCTTGATACTCATCATCATCTTCCCGATCAGCATCGTCGGTTTGGCGCTTGGCCTTACCGGTATCACCTTGTTCGAACAGGGTGGGCATTGGGCCCTTGCCGTTGTAGAAATCTTCGAGCTTTGCAGCCCAAGTTCTACAGTGGCGTATGTCGTGCCCGTAGTCTTTGGTGGAACTCGCAAAATCGGTCGCTTGACCTTTCTTGCCTTGTCCGCCCCCTTAGCGTGCTTTTTGCCCTTGTAGTTATTGTTGGGCATCTTACGCCCATCCTTGGGATGAGTCTTGCGATCTATACCAAATGACGGTATTGTTCGCATCACCTTTATTTTTCTTCTTCCGGGACTTCTTGTCACCGGGGTTCTTCTTGCTCTTCTTCTTCTCATCCACACTAGGTTGGTAGGCGGCTCGCCTTGTCAAACGCCTTTTGTATGAACACGCTCGCCGCGTTGGCATAGCGGTCACCGTATATGAAACAGTCGTTGGCGGTCCAGTCTCATTGATCTCGAGATCTGGGTGAGCCGCTCGTCGCAGAACTCGCGTTTTGAAGCGCGGACAGCAGATTCATCAAGATGTTGGGATCGTGTTGCGGATCTTAATGAAACGCTTCACGAAGTTGCGGAGGGTCTCCCGTTCATCCGGATCATCCGTGCGATCATCCTCCTTGCCCGAGACGCACGTAATGACTCCGGAAATTAGCGATCGAGGCGTCACAAAGCTGGTTCCATGAGTGATGGAACCCTCCTGCCGATTGAGCGACCACGTCCGAGCGGCACTCTCAAGGACGATCGGGAGGTAGTTAGCCATAACGAGCTCGTCACCCCTACCGCCATGATGGCCGTAGCGTAGATGGAAAGGAATTCCTCGGGTTACGAGTCCCATTGTACCTCTCCATGTGACCGGGCTTGAACTTTGAGGGCCACCGGACGATCCAAGCTTCGTCGAGAAAGCCCCTGACCCAAAGCATACGACCGCCACCTTCCCGCAGAGAACCTAGTCTTGAGAAGACGTTGGTCTGCTGCGGAGGAACTCTCGCCGAAGCAGGATGATTCGGCTGGAGAAACTCTCTCCGGGACAATCCACCGCGCCTTCCTCGTGGTCGCGACGATCGCTCCTCACGAGGGACCGTCCGTGATCATTGCGCGCGCGCTTGCCCCGTGGTCGCGATGACTACGAGGACTTCGGCGGCGGCGGCGACCACGGTAGCCCGCTCATGGGCGATGATCGCCGATGGTGGCGAGGGTCACGCGATCGATCGAGTCGTCCGAACCATGCCAGGCGGTTTAGCTCTGTTGCTGGAGGAGTTGTTGACTTCTTCTAGAGACTTTAGGTCTTCAGCCAGTCGCTCTAGGTTAGACGCAACAGTATCGTCCATGCGGGCGTGATCGGTCTGGTTGGTAGATCTAATCACCGAAGCCATGACCGCGAGTCGTTCCCGACTCTGCTCTAGGGGTTCTGGGACCCTTGAGGCATCTGCGTTCTGCCCGACCGGAGTCCGGTTACACGGGGAACTAATCCGGACAGGAGAAACTTCTGCCGGGAGACTTGGCGAGGCACGCGAGGTGGTCGCGACGCGATCGCTTAACCGTCGCGGAACCGTGCCACGATGCGATTGATGGAATCGCCGAGGTTGCGGCGGATGACTTCTTCTTTCATGGCGACCAGCCGACCTCGTCTTGATCTTGATGCCGAAGCGAGTTAATCGCCCGACCTCGCCCGGCCACGGTAGGTGCAGTATCCTCGAGGTTCCTATATCCGCCATGTTAATTGGGGCCATGCGAAGGTATGCTAGGCGGTGTCATCATTTGTGTCTCCACAGATAGAGTCTACCGACATAGCCTTGGAATCCGATAGATCTAAACCATCGTAAAGATCGCCGGTTCAGTAGTCATCGTCGATGACGGAGTGCGATTGCGACTATCTACGCCATATGGCGAGACCTCCGTCTCAGACACGGAAAGTGTTCGAGATCGAGCGGATCGATTTGAACCGACGAGGATGAGACATCCCGTCCTTCCGAGTCGTAACCTCGGGAAGCATCTCAGATCGCCGACGGAGTTCGACATGCTCGATCTGCGTGTCCCACGGTCGGCGCCATTGTCGGCGGTTGGGATATTGACCCAAGTCAACCAAGGTTCTTCAAGGAGGATATAGGAGACCGCCGAACAACCACGAATAGCAACGAGCAGAGGCGGGGGTTTTATCACAGTTCAGCCTCGGGAGAGATAATAGCCCTACGTCCAGCCTTTCTTTATATCAAAGAGGATTACAAGGTGGAACACGGCGAGATCAGCAGGTCTCGGCGAGTAGTATGCGAAAATCTATCGGCTAAGGGTCAAGTCGTTAAACTCGTCCTTAGATGCCCCCTAAACGCCGTAGGGGCATGGTTTATATAGTCGCAGAACAAACCGACCTCTGGGGAATATCGGTAAGGCTAACTACGAGATCATAACGAACTCATACATGCCAAATACAACCTACGGTAGATGAAATAAGCTCCTAATCTTGGGGATCACGACTCCTAATCCAACGCGGAAACCACAAGGTCTTCACGCAATTGCAGTAACTCTTGTTCGAGACGGACTCAAACATAAATCATAGGCCATTACGCATCGTGGCGGTAGGCTGTTCGGCAGGATCGCGTACTACCGATAGAACCTTCAGGAAGAATGGCGCAGTAGGCTGATTCGATTAGGGCCGTCGGAGAAGTGGGCGTGGCGATGGGCCGTGATCTAATCCCCGACACTCTCCATCCACCCCCGCGCCCTCTCCCTCCCCCCTCTCATTTCAATTTTTCCCAATCTTTTCCTCCCTCTCTCTCCCCCCAGATCCAACGCCTCCCCGCGCGCCTCTTTCCTCCCGCCGCCGCCCTCCGCCGCCTCTCCACCGCCGCCGCCCGCCTCTCCGCCTCCGCTCTCTTCCCTCCCGTCTGTCGCTCTGTTCGATTCCCCAGTCCCCACCCTCCTCCCGTTCCTCACGGGCGCATTTCAAATCATCCGCCGCCCCCATGCGTGCTCCACACCGGCACCGCCGCTCACGCCCTCCGCCGACTCCCCTCGCTTGTTCCCGACCGACGCAGCTACTCACGTCCCTCCGCCGCTCGCTCCCCTTATCCATCGTCGCAACCTCGCCATCCCGTCTAGCCTTCCTCACGTTGAGGCGGGAGGCTCGAATCTGCTCTTCACGTTGGGGTCCGGCCCACCTAGATGCATCGGCGTTGACCACCATGGCGGCGCCGGAGGACGCGCGCGCGGCGCTTCACGGTGGTACCGCAGCTAGGTGAGCGAACCCCCTCCCCCCTCTCCCCCGGCCTCCCGTGGCTTTCCGTTCTGATCTGGGGATGTGGTTTGGGTCAACGGGTGGGTCGTGATCCGTAGCTTACGGTTGCACTTAGGATGGCACCCTGCGCGCGTCCCCGGATGCTGGATGCCCCCCGGTTCCCTCCTGATTTCCATCGAGCACGGTGTTGCCCCTATGTCACCCCGTGCTCGTTTGCGCGGAATCGGGAGCTAAAACCATGCGTGAGACTGTCCTCGCCGATTTACTCTGCTCCTTCGTGGACTAATCTCTCCGAATATGAGATTTGAATGATTGACCTATGCCAGCAGATTCCAGCTAGCTGGTGTTATATATACTACCGAGCTACACCCCAATCAAGGAATACTCTTAATTTCCCCTAGTGAGAATTAAGATGGAGCTTGTTTGCTGCTCTGTTAATAACGGAAATTAAGCATGAACCGCTATCTGCTTGGTTTCTTGTACAAATGGTGACAAAAATCCAATGAGTATCAAACGTTCGGTTCAGAGAGATACATTGATTGATCAATTCACATCCCTAACTGTAGCCGAAGAAGATGCTCAGACACTATCTAGCCGTGATGGTGCTGCTTTGCTTGAATTTGTTGTCGTTGTTTGTCAATGGTTGCCTAGCTTGCTCCAAAGTATGGGCTTTTTTTTAGAGAAAGAGCTTGGAGCTCAAGATGTTCTTCGAACTTATAGTTGAGAAGAAACATTTACCATAGAATGCTCAATTGCTTTACTATAATCTGAAGCTTGGTAAAATATGTGGTAGTAATTTTGTGCATGCCTTCACGCCTTCTCCATAATGTGGTCGGGCTGTTTATCGTAATCACCTAGGTATGTTTACTGTAATTGTCTGACTAGAATTAGAAACTACAGTGGTATTGAAAGGTTCTTTTTTAAATGCAAAATTTTCTATAGAAAGCACACATTGATGCATGTGATTGCTTGTTTTCTCAATCTTTAGTACAATAGATTACTAGAATGCTTTACTAGAACCTGAGCCATAACGGATTTATTGGTTGACTATAATTGCGAACAATGTTTACAACAGCTTACTAATAGCTTTTACTAGAATCCTAGTCATGATATAATAGTCAGGCATTTAAGTTGGCCTACCTAGTTCTACTAGTGATTAGTAGAGTAGCTAAGAACATGCATGCCCAATTGCATACGTTTACTGCAATTGTAATGAGTTTACTAGTGTATATTTACTGTAATTGAATAGATCTATTTAGTGTAATTGAAGAGGTCTATATACTGTAATTGGAGAGGTCTATATACTGTAATTGAATAGGTTATGCTGTAATTGGAGAGGTCTATTTACTGTAATTGAATCGGTTTATTTACTGTAAACGTCTAGGCATGTTTACTGTAATATGAATTTACTAGTGTGTATTTAATGTAATTGAATAGGTCTTTTTACTGTAATTGCAGAGGTCTATTTACTGTAATTGAATAGATGTAATTTGCTAGGCAACTTTCTCTAGCTTACATGCAAATTTATCATAATTTGAACATAGCAACATGCTTTGTAAATACACTCCTTATGAGTTATAGTAAATGATGTTTCCAACTATAGTAAACCCAAGCCATAATGAATAAAATTTTTGTTTACTATAATTATGAAGCAATATTTACAATAGCTTACCAGTAGCTTTTACTATATCCTTTTGGGTTGTGGGGCCTCTCATTGTTCATGTATTGTATTCATCTGTTCTTATCTAGTAAACGGTCCTGTGCTATTGTTGTAAATGGTCTTTACCAATTGTAAACATCATTTTTTTCTTTTTTTTTCATGTATTGTTTCTTCAATTGTCCTTATCTAGTAAACAACAATGTCTTATTATTGTAAATGGTATTTTTAATTATACTAAACATTATATCTACATGTTGGTGCTCTATATAATTTAACTATGCCTTTTTTAGAGCGCCCTTCACGGTTTGTGATCACCTTGCAGAAGTAGCTACGAGAAGGAGGACAAAAAAACAAGAGGAAGCTTATCATGCAACGATGAAAGCTTTTTTGTTTAATTTGGTTGTAAATGGATGATATTTTTATTGTAAATTGATTTGCACATTATTGTAAATGGGTCATGCTTTGTTCGATCATGGACTCAGTTTTACTACCT
Organism: Raddia guianensis; assembly: GCA_036346415.1. Taxonomy (NCBI): domain Eukaryota; kingdom Viridiplantae; phylum Streptophyta; class Magnoliopsida; order Poales; family Poaceae; genus Raddia; species Raddia guianensis. The sequence continues at coordinate 12,790,199 of CM070542.1, forward strand.
AGCTTGCTCGGTTTCTCTTGCTTGGATTATTGTAAATTGATTAGCTCATTTTTGTAAATGGGTCAAGTTTGCTCGGGCATGGACTCAGATTTACTACCGAGCTAGCTTGTTTCTCTTGGTCGGATTATTGTAAATTGATTAGCACATAATTGTAAATTGATTGACGAACTGTTTTCACATACATATTTTTCACCTTTTTTTTCCAATAAAATTAGACCGGTCTTGCCAAATAAATTTTGCTTTATTATAATTGCTACTTTAATTTACTATAATAAAAAAAACATAGTAAACCTACTTGTCAAAGTGAAAAAATATTTTTCTGTAAAATGGTTTACTATAGTTGGGAATGTACTTTTACCAATTTACAGTAATGTGCTAATCAATTTACAATAATGTGCTAACCAATTTAAACAAGGGATCAATTTATAATAATGTGCTAACCAATTTACAATAATGTGCTAGCCTCCCCCACTTCCCTATGCGTGCATCCACGTGTCCTCCCCCACCCACTTCTCCACGTGCGTAGGTTTCGTCAAGGAAATTATAGTAAACTTGCGTATGCAGTATTGTAAATTTGCACTCAAATTATCGTAAACGCCGATAAAAATTTGGTCAGCTTGCTTCCCTAGTCCAAACATATGGTGCATTGATTTCGAGCTCCGATTGACGAACCGTTTACAATAATGTGCTAAGTAAGTTTACAATAGTGTGCTAAAAAAATTACAGTAGGATACTGATAGATGTTACAATAAGATACTAATGAAATTTACAATAATGTGCCAAAGATCTTTACAATAATGTGATAAGTAACTTTACAATAAGATATAATAGGAGTATGTGTCCTAATTATGACTCGAAATTTACAGTTTTCAAACATATAGCAGCTCAAAAACTTTAGTTACTGCCCGCTACATGCTTCCATTGTCCGATTTGTTTTACCCATGACCTAAAAGCAAACAAATTTTACTTTTTTCCACATACTCATTTTTTTAGAAATCAAAGCATTTAAGTACATACAGTAAACAACAATATAGCAAACATGTTTCCAGCATTATAGTAAACCTTGCATTGCAGTAAATTTGATTCTAGTGTTACAGTAAACAAAGATGAAGTCGGGGGACAGTGATATGGCACAACTGCTGTAATGGACAAAGCTGATAACATTTTCCAAACAATGGAGGTCCTATGTAATTATTTTTTATAGCAGAGTACTACGGTTCATGTCTTTTTAAGGCATCTGTCATGTGATAATATTTTTATAGTAAACAAGTCTTTGATTTTTATAAATCCATCTGTGCATTATAGTAAATTTCACGTGTTTCATGTATTGTATTTTTCATAGCATTAGGGATGGATTCATGTATTATAAATTCATGTATTGCATTATAGTGAATTTCATGTCTTCTGCACGATAGCCCCTACGACAGCCTCTCCTGCATTGGCTGCCCCTACAAAAGCCCCTTCTGCATCAGCAACCCCTACCGAAGCGCCATATGCCTTCACATATTACTGTAAAGTTTATTATTGTAAATTTCTTGGCCCATTATTGTAAATTCATTATCACCTTATTGTAAATGGGTCAAGCTTGTTCGGGCATGGACTCAGTTTTACCTTGTGTTCTCTTTGCTCGGATTATTGTAAATTTGATTAGCTCATTGTTGTAAATGTCTCAAGCTTGTTCGGGAATAGACTCACTTTTACTACCGAGTTGGCTTTGTTTTCTTTTATTCGGATTATTGTAAATTGATTAGCACATTATTGTAATGGGTCAAGCTTGTTCGGGTATGGACTAAGTTTTACTATCGAGTTGGCTCGGTTTTATCTTGCTCGGATTACTGTAAATTGATTAACATATTGTAAATTGATTAGCACATTATTGTAAATGGTCAATCTTGTTCGGGCATGGATTTAGTTTGAATACCAAGTTGGCTTGTTTTCTCTTTACTCAAATTATTGTAAATAGATTAACACATTATTGTAAATTGGGTAAGCCTGTTCAGGCATGGACTCAGTTTGAATACCAAGTTGGCTTGTTTTCTCTTTACTCAAATTATTGTAAATTGATTAACACATTATTGTAAATGGGGTAAGCCTGTTCGGGCATGGACTCAGCTTTATTACCGTTGGCTCGGTTTCTCTTGCCCGGGATTATTGTAAATTGATCAGCACATTATTGTAAATTGTTCAGCATATTATTGTAAATGGGTCAAGTATGTTCGAACATAGACTCAATTTTACTACTGAGTTGACTTGTTTTCTCTTACTCGGATTATTTGTAAATTGATTTGCACATTATTGTAAATAGGCCATGCTTTGTTCGGGCATGGACTTAGTTTTACTACCGAGCTGGCTCAGTTTCTCTTGGTTGGATTATTGTAAATTGATTAGCACGTTATTGTAAATTGGTAAGCACATTATTGTAAAATACAGCAATCTATTACTGTAAACCTCGTTTGTTCCTCGTTTTTGTCATCCATAACTACAACTCATTCAAAAAAGTCATCCCGACCCTAAACTCCATACAATTTTCATACAATCATAATAAACTCATGCATAAAAATATTGTAAATAAAACAAGTCATTACAGAAAACCTTAAGCATGTTGCTCCAGTTTTCTCATATGCTTGAGCAAAGGCGGCTTCGGTGTTGGAGAAATAAAATTGCGAAGTAATACTCTTCACTGTTTATATTGTTGATTTGGGTTTTTGCCAACCATGGAATCAAAAGGGGAAAAATCCCCTTTCCCCACTCTCGCTGCCACACACACGCATGGAAGAGATAGAGAGGGGGGGAGAGGAGAGAGGAAGGAGGGCATGGCAGGGCTCCACCCTCACTGCCACACACACGCAAGGAGAAGACAGGGAGAGGGGTAGAGAGAGAGAGAGAGAGGAAGGAGGGCACGACAGGGAGAGAGAGGCGACCTTGGGGAGGCGGCGACCCTCAGCGGGCGTGGCTCTGGTGGAGGGCACTGGGCGGCTCCGTGAGGCGTCGCCGAGGCAATGCTCGGCTAGGGGCTCCTCGACCCATGTGACAAGGGAGGAAGGCGGTGACCTTTTGGCCGGCCTCGTGGCGAAACCTTAGCAAAGACCATGGGGCGGGCGTGGCCAGGCCGTGGGTGGCTAGCTTGGAGGTGGCGGAGAAGATGGGCGGCGGCTGCGTCTCGGTCGGCAGCGACGAGGACCGGTGGTGGAGGAGACCCGCGCCGGGGGGGAGCGGAGCGCCGGGGGAGGAAGCTGGGGGAGGAGGAGGCGCGTCGGGGGGAGGAGCGGAGCGCTAGGGGAGGAGGAGGCACGCTCTCGGGTCGGGTCGGGTGGGTGGGGAAGCGCAGCGCCTCGGGTCGGTGGGGAGATTTGATTTTCAAATTGGATGGCTGGGAATTAGGGAGTACTTTAGTTAAAGTACTCCTAAGAGTACCGTATATATATATAGTAAAAGTATCTGGGACTCCATGGAGCCTGTGCTCCGTGCCTTGTATGGAAACAATTAAATGTGTAGTTATTGCATTCACACCTTTGTATGGTAAATGACAACGTTGTTTTGCATGTATTTACTTTGTGTGCACGAATCTCGATGAAATCCGACGGCAACAAGGAATGGAGCACTGACTCATGGAGTCCCATTCCGGCGTGGCGACATCTGTCTTCCTTGTTGTTTCGTTTTTCCCAGTGTCGAGCTTGTTCGGCCCAACCTCAGCCCGTCAGCCGTCCGATCGTCCGTGCTGTGCGCACTTGACCGTCTGGGATTGCTCGGGGACGTGCTGTGGCGCCTGCTAGCAACCAGGTACCTCATACTCTCTTGCCGTTCGATCAGTTCTTTTCCTTTCATCGGGCCATCCCGCTCGGCGGCGCTTAGCCCTACCACGCCCTTGCTTACCCTCCTGCGCCGCCCGTTGTTACCTCCAACGCTTCCAATCCCCCAGCCCTGCCGGCCGCCGCCGTCGCCTCCGCTGTTCTCGCCGGCGCCCGTGCTCTCCCATGGTCCCGCGCCCTCGCTGCCCCTCGCGACGCCGGCCGCCTTGACGCAGCTGTTCTTCCACACGCGTCTGTGCGCTGCGCCCGTCGCCGCCCAAGCTTCTTGTTATTTCATCTCCCTGACTCCCTCTTTACCATGCTGCTGTTTTCCAAACAGATATTAGTTACCAGTTCATCACAATCCGTTGTTGCTTCCTTTCTCTATTTTTGCTGACTTTATGCGGAAGGATTAGGTAAAAGTGTTAGGGTTATAATCAAATATATAGATGGTGTTGGAAGTGAAATAAAGGATACTCCCTCCGGTCATAAAAAGAAGTCGCCGTTGACTTTTGCACACAACATTGATCATTCGTCTTATTCAATTTTTTTATAAACATATTAAAATATGAGTCAAACTTAAAAATATATTTAAATGATAAACTAAATCACAAATAAATGATATTTACATAAATTTTTTGAATAAAACAAATGGTCAAAGTTATGTGCAAAAGTCAACGGTGACTTTGTTTTGTGATCGGAGGTAGTAACAGCGAACTAACCAGAATTATCCAAATTAAGCAGTATTCTAACTTTCTTTCTTCTGTGCGCAACGGTTTCCCCTTTCTCTGTTCGTGTTTCCTCTTCTATGGGGAATCCACTTACATGATGCAAATGCTTTCCTCAAAAAATGCCAAAATTTATTTACACGTACTAAGCCCCACACCATATCTTCTTCACACATTTCCTCTGACACAGTATATTAACAACAAAACAACACACAAGGAGGTTTACGCTATCCGCCCACAGCGCGCCGCGCTGACCAACCTAGTATATAGTATTTGCGGCCTGGTAGACAACCACGCTACCGGGTGTATTCCGAGGTTGCCTAGCAGTGCGTAGATCGTAGACGGCGAAGAACAATCACATATGAACACGAGGATGTAGGAGAGGAAGTATTCTTTATTGCTTTTCTCTTGGGTACATAATAGATTAAAACCTCTCCTATTTATGCTTGACAGCTAGAGTTTCGGTTTGGTCCAACAAGTGGGCCCTACCTCTAGGCGCACGCCAGGCCCAAGGCCGACAGCGGCCGGGATGGGTTTCTTAACACTCCCCCTTGGACCTTGCCGCGTGATGCATATGCCCCAAAAACCCCACAAAAACCCAGCGGAAAAAATACTGGAGAAAGAGTACATAGCATACGCTTGCTGTGAGCCTGTGAACACGGATTTGTCTCGTTAAAAACCTCATGTGAGAAACTTCATTGAAAACTCACTTAAGAGAAAAAAAGTGCAGATCCACCCAACATTTCTTCATATTCATACATTCATTCATTCAAGTTGGGTACTCGAACTTCATGTTCAAGATTTCAATTCATAATATATGAAGTTTCTCCCCCTGAATTCTGCACTTCTTTAAGCCTTCTCATACCAGTTCTTTTCACGCATCTTTCAAAAATAGATGCAGAGAGTGACTCATCCAATAAATCTGCTATATTCTCAATTGACTTAATGTGCAGAAAACTGATTCATTTCTTGGGGTTCGTATACTTAATAAATTTCTCTTCACATATCCAGTCTACAATTTGTGCGACACATGCTGTATTATTTTCATAAATGATAATAGGGGTTCATTCAATGTTCCATCCACATGACTGAAAATGTGGAATGACCTTCTTCAAAGCCATGCATATTCATAATAGGCTTCATTCAATACTATGATTTCTGAGTGGTTTGTCGACATTGACATAAGAGTCTGCTTTGATGACTTCTACTTAATTCCAATTCTTACCACACAGGAAACATATTCGTATTTATATCTTGGTTATTTCATTCCAAGATTTCTCTTCTTCGGAGGTATTGGGAGATGTCATTGATTCTTTCAAATGCCTTTCTTGTGCTCTGCATTATACCAAGTTGATATAATTAACGACAACTGCAACGTACAGTCGGCAAATGCATTGTACTGCCGTATGCTATTCATGAGGTATATGAGCCATTCAAATTCTAATACAGAACTTCATATTTCTAGACATCCTCCCCCTCATACCTAGGTCCGTACAGATCTAGGCCTACAAGAAATGACCGACCAACCATTGGGTTTTCATGGATACATCTTCTCAAAATCAAATCTTTACAACACGATCAACGTGTAGGTTGACTGGTGTAGCGAGATTCATTTGGCATATGCTCAAGGTGTTAACCCAAGCTGCAATGGTCAATCCATTCATCTCTTTCTCATACTTTAAATATGTGCTTTATTCTTTTATTCAACCGGTATGGTAATGCAAAGGATTACACTATACATATTTCTATTTACTCTATCTTGGTTCAGAACAATGATACCCATGTATCTTCATATATAAGTCCATTCAAGTCTCTTTCCAGTTACAACATCCATTCAATTCATTTTCTTTCTCAACTTTCAGTTGAGTATTGCCATTGAGATTAAGGGTATCTAAAGGTTACAACACCCATGACCGAGAAATAAGTTTCTTCATAATCAACGTAAAGGCGCTGAGTGAAACATCATGCTACCAGCCTTACTTTGTACCATACCATTTCATTTTTCTATACTTCTCCTTTCGAACAAAGGCCCACGGGGGGAGTGTGAGGCGCAGAGGCCTAAGCACTTCTTCTTTGTTCAGAGAAAACAGTTCCGCGGTGATTGCCTTCTTCTATTCTTTTCGGTCCAGCTGTGTCTTACACTCAAAGAGAGATGCAGGCTCAGGATCGTGTTCAATTGTTTTGGCAATCTTCTTTACAAATTATATGTCGACATTGGCTGTGATTCTATTCAATATTTCCCCGGAGTGCACAGAGTTTATGGCCATTTCTTCATGGGGTGCTTCGTGCACATGTGCTTCTTGCACCATTACCTGCTCTGCACCGCTATTTCCTCATCGCGGGAGTAAGGACCTGAAGGAACCTAAGGCCGAGAGGGGGGTGAATCGGACTATTTCAAATTTTACTTTTGTTGCACTTAGTCACTTAAGTAAGTTAAGGCACACAGTTAGCGCGTGGATTCCTACACAAGTCTAGTTGGCGGAAGGCACTCACAGACAGTGGATATCAAGATGCGGTTAAGTAAATAAGACAGAGAGTATAAACCGAAGTTGTTTACGAAGTTCGATTGCTCAACACATGAACACCACGTCTCCGTTGAGGAAACTTCTCACGGAGAAGTCGGGACTCTCTCATCCTAACCCTCAATCCACTCGATGGTAGCTCTTCACCAACACATGGTGGCGAGCTCCAAACCTTCACACGAATCGGCACCCTTCACACGAAGGACTCAAACACCGACTTCACAAGCGGCCGACCTCGAGCACACCGAGGATTTAGCACATCTCCGACGCACGGAGAAGAGCACCTTGGGAAGTAAGGTGGCCGTCGACACGACGACGGGCTTTGCACACCCCGACGGACGGAGAGGAAGCACCGTGGGAAGCACGGTGACCTTCATGAAGAAGGGTTTGCTTGTGGTACGGTTGATGGAGCTTGGCGATGACGACGTCTCCTGGTAGTAAGAATCCCAAGAGCACAAAACCGGATACACCACAACTCACTCAACCCTCATCCCACCATGGAGGATGGCAAGACAACCATGGGAGAGGGCACAAACCTTGGGGATGACGAGGAGGAAACTAGGGGATGCTCTCTTCTTCTTCCTCACTCCTTCTCCCTCACTCTCTCTCACTCAATCTCTTAAGCACATGGAACCCGAGAGCAAGGATCCATGGGGAGAGCTCTCACACTTGGAGAATGGTGGTTAGGGTTGCAAATGAGTCTCTCTCAAGTCTTTCCCACGAAATTCCACCTATTTATAGTGCTAGGGTTCAGGCTGGGCCAATGGACGGATGAGATTTACTTGGAACAAGATCAGACGGCTGGCAGTAATCCGACTCGAGCTGAAATGGTTCATCGGACAAAAAGTGCACGCCATGTGTTTGCTCACGAGCGTAGCCGGCATCGGATGCGTCCGATGACCTGGTCGGACGCGTCCGACAGTAAGGTTGAGTTTCGGACTCGCAAGGGACTTAGCCGCTGAGGATGTTTGGCTGTGCAAGTTTTAGTTCATCGGACGCCGTCCGACTCTCATTGGTCATTGTCCAAGCGAACAACGGCAACCGGTCGTCTAGGGTTTTCTTCCTCATCGGACCCCGTTTGGTAACTATCGGACTCCGTCCGACAGCGACTGTGCATCCGGGTTCTTCTAGATCCTTTGACACTTGGTCATGATAGGGTGCACCTAGATTCTTGCCTTGTCTTGATCTTGTAGCTTATCTTGTCTTGTCTTGTCTTGATCTTGTCTTGTCTTGTGTTGTCTTGTCTTTTGTCTTGTCTTATCTCTTGTCTTGTCTTGTCTTATTTTGTCTTGATCTTATAGCTTGATGCTTGACGTAGATGTAGCAGGCTTGAGTAGGAACGAAGACTCACGCAAAGAGTATAAGAGAGAAACTATGAAACACAAGAGCCTTAATCTTGAAGTCCTTGTTGTCATCAATACCAAAACTTGATCTTACAATCTCCCCCTTTTTGGTAATTGATGACAACACCTATAAGTCTCCTGCATAGCTAACTCAACAAACAAATGTGTGTCTCGTGCAGTGGGTTAGTTCCAATAAGGGTGATACCAATTGAGATTACTTCATTTGAAATAACGACTAGGCATAAGATCAATTGAAGTGCATTGCAATGCAAGACTAATACCTAGCTCCCCCTAGATCATTGCCTATCAAATGAGCAACACACAGATTTGTAAAATTTACAATTTCTCCCCCTTTGTCATATTTCCACTGTTCTACTCACTTTTCTCCCCATTGCTTGCCACTCATTCATTTTTCTCCCCCTTTGTCATTAATAACCACAAAGGGCAATCAACAAGCACATGAAAAGGAGACAATACTCAAGATCTTTGTAGATTATATAAGTTCTAATCATGCCAAGTTATCCACTACATGCAAATTCAAGACATTTCTAGATCAAATATCACAATACACAATAGAGGCTCATGTTTGAGTGATGTGTAAGTAGAATTAAGATCTAGAGCCGGATGTAGAGGAATCAAAGCCAATGAGTGTCTACTAAGCTCATGCACTAGGAGAGGTCCCTTGATGCAAACTAGCACCTAGTACAAGCATGTTCAAATATGCACAAGTACTACACCAGGTCAAAGAGTTGAATCTAAAAGATTTTCTTTTAAGTTCCATGTCTCAAACCGTGGCGACATCGCTTGACATTACCTTTGAAGGATTCAAAGTGTCTTGGTCATCCAAAGCTCCCCCTAAGTTCATGCCTAGTGCAATGGCAAGCTGTCTCAGCTGGGAAGACATTGATGAGAACAAGGATGGCCTTTTGGCCTTACTTTTGTATTTTGCACATTTTTAGAACTAGAAGCACTAGGTCATTCTCATAGAGATGAGTTATAAAAGATACCCATGGCTTTAACACATCTAACACTCGCTCCATGTGAAGAATTATTACCATGTGTTAATTTAGATGCATTGAACAAAATATGAATCAAGTAGAATTTGCAAAGCTCTAAGATTGTCTCAAATTCGTATGATTGTGCCAGGTTCACACACAACAGCCCCACGACCAACTCAGGCGACATTTGACCTATCTAATATGTTCAGTTCATTTCTTAACTTACAAAAGCGTGTCTCATCTAGTGGCTTGGTGAAGATATCGACAAATTTGGTCCTCCAGACTTACCAGATCCAATCACGATGTTGCCCTTCATCACATGATCCCGAAGGAAGTGATGTCGGACGTCAATGTGTTTGGTGCGCGAGTGTTGAACCGGGTTGCTAGCTATCTTTACAGCACTCTTATTATCACACAGAAGAGGCACGTGGTCAAGTTTTACGCCAAAGTCAAGTAAGGATTGTGTCAGGAATAGAATTTGCGCACAGCTACTCCCTGCCGCTATATACTCAACCTCAGCAGTAGATAGCGCCACAGAGTTCTGTTTCTTTGATACCCACGACACAAGACATCTACCAAGTAGGTGACAGGTCCCTGAAGTGCTTTTGCGATCAATCTTGCATCCGGTATAATCTGAGTCAGAATAGTCAAGGAGCCAGAGACCTATGCTAGAAGTGAATTTTAGATATTTTAAAAAAAATCCTTTTGACAGCTTTCAAATGCATTTCTCTAGGGGAGGCCTGGTATCTAGCGCACATGCACACACTAAACATGATATCCGGCCTAGATGCTGTCAAGTAAAGTAATGCACCGATCATGGAACGGTAAAGCTTGGGATCCACAGGGTTACCTTCTATGTCGAGGTCGAGGTGGCCGTTTGTAGCCATTGGGGTCCGAATTGGCTTGCATCCAAAAACCCTGAAGTAGGAGACAGTGGGTCGTCTTCCCACAAGCAGCTCATAAGAGGTCTTCTTGAGAAACTTGTGAATGTATAGCCTGTTGATGCAATGACAGGCTGTGCTGATTGCCTCAGCCCAGAACACTTCAGAGGTTCCAAACTCATTGAGCATTGTTCTTTCCATATCGATGAGTGTCCTGTTTTTCCTCTCAACCACACCATTCTGCTCAGGTGTGTATGTGGCCGAGAACTGATGATCAACTTCTAGCTCATCACAAAACAACTCAACAGAGGTGTTAGTGAATTCAGTTTCATTGTCACTTCTCACCTTTTTGAGGGTACAATCAAAAATATTTTGAACTTTCTTTACAAACCTTTTGAAAGTGTCCCCAGTTGGGGTTTGTCAGGTAGAAAGAAAATTCAAGTGTATCGGGAGAAGACATCAACAATGACCAAGAATAGAGATTTTCCCTGATACTCACATATTTTGTTGGCCTAAAAAGATCCATGTGTAAAAGCTCGAGAGGTCGAGATGTAGACATAACATTCTTGGCAGGATGTGAGCTTGCCACTTGCTTGCCGGTCTGACAGGCACTGCAAAGCTTGTCTTTCTCAAATGTCACATCTTGCACCCCAAGAAGCAACTCGTTTTTAAAAAGTTTCTTCAAATTAGCCATGTCCACATGCCCAAGACGCTTATGCCAAAGCCAACCAAGAGAAACTTTGGCAACAAGGCAAGTCGAGATGGATGCGGCAGGCTCATTAAGGTTCACAAGAAACAAGTTTTCAAAACGAAAGTTTTTGAACACAGTTTTTCCATTTTTATCCAAAACCATCATTCCCTAAGATGAGAAGTTGCAATGAAAACCTAAATCACAAATCTGAGCAACGGAAAGTAGATTGTAGTTCAGAGTGTTTACCAGTAGCACATTGTCAATTGAGAGATCCAAAGAGATTGTGTCGGGGATTAGATTACGGCCCATTGCCATGGCCCACTCCCTGATGGCCCAGTCGAACAACCTACCAGGGCCCAGCTCCCTGGAAGGTTCTATCTGGCCCATATGCATCTGCCAACGACTTCTGGGGCGTGGTGCGCGAGTGGCGTGTTTGAGTCCATCTCGAACAAGAGATCTACACGGCTGCGAGAAGACCCGGACGTGGTTTCCCGGATTGGATTAGGAGTCGTGATTCCCAAGAATTAGAGTATACCTTATCTACCTCGGGATGTATTTGGCATGTACTGAGTTCGTTACGGACTCGTGGTCAGCCCGGCCCGATTATCCCTTGGTAGGTCGGTTGTTCAACACTATATAAACAGGACCCCCACGACGTGTTGAGGGGCCGATCGGAGACGACTTAGACGCATCTAGCATCTAAGATTACTTTGTCGCATACTACTCACCTGTACACCCATAATCTCGCCGAGACTTGTTGGTCTCGCCGAGCCACCTCTTGTATTCATCTCTGATATATAAGAAAGGCTGGACGTAGGGCTATTATCTCTCCCGAGAGGCCCGAACCAGGATAAAAACTCTGTCTCCCTGTTCGCTGTTGTTCGTGGTTGTTTGGCGTGTCTCCTATCTCAATCTTAAAGAACCTTAGCGACTTGAGATCGATATCTCAACCGTCGACAGATTGCTACCTTTCCGGCTCCAATTACCTTGCCCTTGCTTCCATCTCCAAAAGTGACCTTGGGGGGACTTGTTCCATCCTCCCCCATTGAGGTGAACAACCGGGGGTTGCCGGTCATACGTTGGGTACACCCACTGTCAACGATCCAATGGCACCCTCCACTCCGGTAGTTCACCTGCATTAGGAAGAGATCACTTTTGTGACTCAGAGACCCACACAGGAGGTCCCCGAGGGTTAGCCTTCAAACTAGAAGCAACGGGAGCAAATCGATCTATCAAAGACTTAGGCACCCAAACATATGCCTTATGCTCATTCTTAGCCCTCAAACCAGCATATCTAGCAACCACCTTACCCTTGTTATTCATCCTAAGTAAGTAGTGGTCATACAATTCTGTATGAGCTCTTGGAAGCTTGGGTTGGGTGTGCTTGGGAGTGTTCCTAGCTTGGTTCTTAGGTAGCGCTTGCCTAGCAAAGTTTTGCCTAGAAGGACCATTCCAGAAGCTAGGTGGTGGTGGAGCTTGCCAATTGTTGTATGGCATGGGAAGATGACCATTCCAATTGTTATACCTAGAAGCATATTGCCAAGCATATTGGTTTCTAGGTTGCCATGTCGTGAAATTATAGTGTCTAGTAGGTCGTTGCCATGTGTTGTGCACATTGTGCTTCCTAGGGTGATTGTTCCTAGTGTTCATGTTTTTAAGCCCAGAGTTATTAACATTGTTGGTGTTTCCCTTGGGCTTATTATGAAGGGAGTTTTACCCTTTGTTAGACACTTGAGAATCTTTCTTTTTCTTCCCCTTAAACTTCTCAGGGGTGAATCCCAAGCCGCCCTTCAGGGCCGGATTCCTTTGTTCCTCAAGTATCTGGTTAAGGACACGGCTCCCCTCATAACATTTGCCAAGTCCCTTGTCAAATTTCTTAAGCTTGACCTTGAGGCTAGCATTTTCTATAGCAAGTTCATCACGCTCAATAACTAGTTCCCTAGCAGCTAGTGCAAATTTGCATAAGTCAGGAGTGCACTCTACACTAGTGGAACTAGAAGCAATCATGTCACACTTAGAGCAAAAATCAACCAAATGAACAACAGTACTAGCACAAGACCCAATCAATGCACATTCAATAGAAACATATGTACTAGCAGGTGTCATGGTGATTGCAGATGTGACATAAGTAGTAAATGGTGCAATCACATGAGGCACGATCAAAGCAGGTGAAGCAATTAAATCATCAGTGGCATGAGCAATTGGCAAAGCATCAATAGAAGCATTCTTTTCAGTAAGCAATTTGTTTTCAGCCATAAACTCAAGAATAGTAGCAAGTAAGCCATCTACAGATTCATTCATGCCTTTATTTTCCACATCAAGCAACTCTACCTTCCTAACTAAGCTAAGTTTCTCATCATTCAAAAGATCAAATTCAGTCTCAAGAGAATCATGCTTAGCAGTGAGGACACTCAGAGACTCCTGGAGAGTAGTGGCTCTCAAATGCTCCTTTTGGAGAACATTAAGCAACTTAGCCACATTCTCTCTAGTAGTCTCTTCATCCCACTCAGAAAAAGCTTCAGAGTCAGAATCAGAAGATACCTCAGCAGATGGTCGAGCCATCAAGCACTTGGAGGCTGAAGTACATGGTGATGAAGCTCTCGGTGTAGAGGAAGTAGTGGAAGTAGACTCTTCTCCATCAGAATACCACACTTGCTCTTGTGGTTCAGGGACGGCCACCAAGCACTTTGTGGTGAAAGCTGGAGGCGGAGGAGTCATCTCAGCAATTGCCATGGTGGCAAGTTCTTCACCACTTGGATCCTCATCCTCCTCAGAAGCGGCTGAGTCACTGGAACTGTCATCGGAGACCCAAGTTCCAACGAACGCCAGCTTCTTTCCATTCTTGGAGGTGGCCTTGAACTCAGTCTTCTTCCAGTTCTTGTACTTCCTATCCTTGTGCTTGGCCTTGTCATCATCACTACCTTGCTTGCTCTTCTCCTTGCGCTTGGTCTTGTCTTTGTGAGGGCACATGGAGGCAATATGACTTTTCTCATGACACTCATGGCATCGATAGCTAGAGTGTGGGTTCTTGGTTCGCCTCTTGAGGTCGAAGCGCTTCCCGAACAGACCCATTATCTCCTCAAGTGCCTCAGGTGAGAAGTAACTTGATCCTTCTTGATCCTTGGAGGAGGCAGACTTGGTCTTGCTTGGTTTGTGTCCAAGAGCCTTGAGAGCAATTGTCTTGGTCTTCTCAGCTGATGGAGTGGCTAGGGGCTCGATGATGAGCATCTCATGAGCACGAAGTTTACATAGGAGAGCACCGGGAGTCATCGTCTCAAGTTCATTGTTGTTGGAGAGAACAGTGATGATGTCCCTGTACTCCTGTCTTGGAAGAATCCTCAGCATTTTCCTGCACACATCAACATCAGGCATAGAGAGTCCGAGCCCCTTGAACTCATTGATTATGGGGTTAAGGTAAGTGTACATAGCATTTGCATTTTCACTATGAAGCATCTCAAATTTATCAAATTGCTCTTTAACCACCAGTAATCTACCCTCCTTGACAGCGGCAGTACCCTCATGGATCTCAACAAGAGAATCCCAAATAGCCTTTGCAGAGGTGAGGTTACTAACTTTCTCGAACACATCCCTACTCAACCCCGTGAGTATAGCATTCATGGCCTTAGCATCATTAGCCATAAGAGTTTTCTGAATTGGTGTGAGTGGTGCATTCTCAACACGGGTAATAGTGATGCCATTCTCAACAGCATCCCAAATGTCAGCGCCAATGGAAATAAGATAGATTTTCATGCGCTTCTTCCAGAAGTCAAAGTGTAAGCCATTGAAGATTGGGATCCTATTGGCAGCTACACTATCCCCTTCGGCCATCTCTAATGCGGTGAAGCAAAACTAGAGAGCCTGGCTCTGATACCAATTGAAGGAATCTAAGGCCGAGAGGGGGGTGAATCGGACTATTTCAAATTTTACTTTTGTTGCACTTAGTCACTTAAGCAAGTTAAGGCATACAGCTAACGCATGGATTCCTACACAAGTCTAGTTGGCGGAAGCAATCAATGCACAAGTGTAGGAGGCACGAAGGCACTCACAGGCAGTGGATATCAAGATGCAGTTAAGTAAATAAGACAGAGAGGCGCAAACCGAGTTGTTTACCGAAGTTCGGTGCTCAACACATGAACACCTACATCTCCGTTGAGGAAACTTCTCACACAGAGAAGTCGGGACTCTCTCATCCTTAGCCCTCAATCCACTCGATGGTAGCTCTTCACCAACACATGGTAGGCGAGCTCCAAACCTTCACACGAATCGGCACCCTTCACACGCGAAGGACCCGAAACACCGACTTCACAAGCGAAGCCGACCTCAAGCACACCGAGGATTTAGCACATCTCCGACGCACGGAGAAGAGCACCTTGGGAAGCAAGGTGGCCGCCGACACGACGACGGGCTTTGCACACCCCGACGGACGGAGAGGAAGCACCGTGGGAAGCACGGTGACCTTCACGAAGAAGGGTTTGCTTGTGGTACGGTTGATGGAGCTTGGCGATGACGACGCCTCCCGGTAGTAAGAATCCCAAGAGCACAAAACCGAAGACACCACAACTCACTCAACCCTCATCCCACCATGGAGGATGGCAAGACAACCATGGGAGAGGGCACAAACCTTGGGGATGACGAGGAGGAGACTAGGGGATGCTCTCTTCTTCTTCCTCACTCCTTCTCCCTCACTCTCTCTCACTCAATCTCTCAAGCACATGGAACCCTAGAGCAAGGATCCATGGGGAGAGCTCTCACACTTGGAGAATGGTGACTAGGGTTGCAAATGAGTCTCTCTCAAGTCTTTCCCACGAAATCCCACCTATTTATAGTGCTAGGGTTCAGGCTGGGCCAATGGACGGATGAGATTTACTTGGAACAAGATCAGACGGCTGGCAGTAATCCGACTAGAGCTGAAATGGTTCATCGGACGCGTCCTATGAAGTGCTGGCGCGCGCACAAAAAGTGCAAGCCATGTGTTTGCTTTCATGGCGTAGCGGCATCGGATCGTCCGATGACTGGTTTGACGCGTCCGCGATGAAGGTTGAGTTTTGGACTCGCAAGGGACTTAGCCGCTGAGGATGTTTGGCTGTGCAAGTTTTAGTTCATCGGACGCCGTCCGACTCTCATCGGTCGCTGTCCGACAGGAATAGTGCAACCGGGTCGTCTAGGGTTTTCTTCCTCATCGGACCCCGTTTGGTAACTATCGGACTCCGTCCGACAGCGACTGTGCATCCGGGTTCTTCTAGGTTCTTTGACACTTGGTCATGATAGGGTGCACCTAAGTTCTTGTCTTGTCTTGTCTTGTCTTGATCTTGTAGCTTATCTTGTCTTGTCTTGTCTTGATCTTGTCTTTTGTTGTCGTGTCTTGTCTTATGTTGTCTTGTCTTTTGTCTTGTCTTGTCTTGTCTCTTGTCTTGTCTTGTCTTGTCTTGTTTTGTCTTGATCTTATAGCTTGATGCTTGACGTAGATGTAGCAGGCTTGAGTAGGAACGAAGACTCACGCAAAGAGTATAAGAGAGAAACTATGAAACACAAGAACCTTAATCTTGAAGTCCCTGTTATCATCAATACCAAAACTTGATATTACAGGACCTTTAGATGGTTGCTGATGTACGCATTCACATGCTCGTCTGCACGTCCTTCGGCACGCTCGTTTGCATGTCTTTCGGCTTCTTCTTATATTCTTTATTCTTGTACCGGTAAATTCAAAACTGGGAGTGTCTCGCTAGCAGGCTGCTCACCAGCGCCAGGTCTCAACTGGCTCCCCTTCTACTTCCTATGGGGTATTTTCGTGATAGGTCGTGGCAAGCTCTCTTATCCGTTTTTCTCCAGACGTCCCCGGATACTTGGGATTCAAGTAACCAGATTTTCTGTCCTTTTCATTGAGGCCTCGAAACAGAATGAGGGATACATTCTATGGTATTTCAACCCTCTCTGGTGCATTATTGTCAGTAATGCGACTTGATCACATCCTCCAAATCACAAAAATGATTTGGCAGTTCATTAATTTCTTAAATGCTTTAAAATTCATACTAGTGCGGCTAATACGCGGGAATGCATTAGTGGTGTCTGAGATTAGCCACATCTTTTCCCGGCATTCTTCTTTTCAGGGTTCTATTCCTCCCCCTAATGACAGATAATAATTCTCAGTCATTTTTAAATTCATTGCAAGTGTGGTATAGGTACATAAAACTTGAATTCAAAATTGGAAAATTTCTTTTCTTTGCACTAGTCGGATGTTGTGGGACTACGTGTCCCTTCATTAATTGATGAGGGCTGCTAGTCGGGCTTTTATTTCTTTATTCAATATATGACAACTCAGCAAGTGCGGCCGGACATCTCTAGTCCATGACGCTCGGACATGAGATATATAGTGCTTTTCTTTGGTATTCGATACAGTTCAATGATTATCGATCAGCTAGCATTGTCCTTCTTATTTTGAACTTCATAGTAATGATCAGATAATTTATTCTTTAATTCTTATTATATGCGAGATCAGTTTCACGAACATGTGGTTTATGTAGAGAATAAAGTCATGCCTTACCATAAAAAAGCAATTGCGAGCACTAGAATGTCGTTAAGTGCCCTTGGCAAGGGCTGCATACGGCCGCGAACCTCTCCTAGATGCATTCTAGGCAAGGAGAAAACTCGACCTAATCTTTAATAGGAGAGTGCCCAGTTCAAGATTCAGGAATTTCTTTAATGCTGTGTCCTTGCGAGTTGATTGCACCTCATCTTTTCTATAATTGATATGGCAATTCTACGATGCTAGATGGAAGAGATTAGAGCTTCTAAATATATTCTAATGTAGTATAGCCCAAATTCAAATGGAGAAGAAATTCTAATATTCTTTATTCACATCCATCATGTTTCACAATGCATAATAATTCTTTGCCATTCTTCATTGGTCTCAACGCAGAAACCGTCGAGATGGATGTCTTTCGAATTTAAGAGAGTTCAAATGGATTCCGGGTAAAACAATGCTTCTTTAAAGTGCTGATGTAATACCCATAGACTTTATGTCGCCTCTTAAAATTCTATTTGTGTTGTTAAACTATTAACAATTCATATCTCCATAGGGCACTACACTAGTTCTATTCATAGTTGCAATCAGGCAATGGCAATATTCATAATTCATATAATTCAAATATTGACTGCAACTTCAGAATATATATTGAAATATATGATAAATTCATAATGAACATGAGAATTAAGGTTTGCTCTTCGAGAGCTTCAATTCTTTTATTCAAATAGTGTGCTCTTCGAGAGCTTCAAATTTTTTATACTAAAATTCAGAAATGTCTATTAGCGACCACAATCTGCAGGGAGAAAACTAATAGTGCAACTCTTGCATAATTAAATGCTACAATTATGCACTTTCTCTTAACGTCAATTCTACTTCTCGAGATCTTCTCTTCTTTATTCACTTCTTGTGACTTCAATACGATTAAGAGGCGGTGCAAAGTTGTCTCTTCATAGGTGTATTCTACCAAAATGTTTCTTTTCTAGCCACAGTAAGATACCTCTACTGCTTTGAAATTCTTTTCGGTCTAATAAGCCGTAATTTCATCAATAGGTTTGCGGCGAATATTCGACCAATGCCCCTAAACGCCACATTTATAACACATCTTGACCTAGTGGTCATGTGGATTGCATTATGTGACTTTATTCTTATATTCTATGTCACTTGGACAATGGACTTTCTTTTCTAGGTCCCTTCATTCCATTCTTCCAACGAATGGGCTTTTCACCCCTAGTAGCTGCTCTAATTGCACTGAGGTGAAAAGTGGGAGGTACAATCCCCTCGTTTGTGATCTTGTCACATAGAGAGGGATCGTATAAATTCTATGCATATTGAGTTGTACTCGGTCATAATTCTATAATCTGCAAACCTTATGTGCACCAAATCCTGTTATACTTATGGCAGGATAGCATGCTTGAGCTTCATAAGCCACTTCTAAAGTGCAGCACATAGCATCAGTGTGCTCCCCCTCAACCATGCATGCAAAATTTGGTAAGGAGGTGGTGTCTAAGAAAGTGCAGTGCTTTAGATTACGCTTAGCAGAGGTTTCATTCCCTTGCAGGGACCTAAACCGATTGACAGTGTTGGGTTTCTAGGGACCGAATACAATCATCACGTCCTATATCCAAGTGAGATAATTCAGGCCACAAGGGGTCAGTTTCTCAAATTCATAAATTATGATACCCGACAATTTCATATTTCAAAATTCATTCATAAAATTACTCATAGTAATCTAGTGGGGAGAGTGGTGCTAGATAGACTTTAAATAATAATTTCTCATGTATATCCCATATTCCTACTTGTATGCCATTACCAATACACATAATAAACAGGCAAAAACTGATAATTACAAAAGCAAATTCAAGAGATAATTGCACAAAAGTAATTAACAGTAGCTAAATAAGCTTGCAAATTCAAAACCGAGGTAAAAAAGAACGGGTTATATTTGAGATCAAAGGAGTAACCATCTACTTGATTCGAAGTGAAAACGAATAAGAAAACCTAGTTCTCCAGAGTACCAATTTGGTCCCTCAACTATAGCCGCTGGACCACTTTGGTCCCTGAAGTTCAATACCGGACTTGAGAGGTCCCTCAACTAACAAAACCGGACTTAAATAGTCCTTTGACCCGGTCAGCAGGTGGTTTTAGGGTTTTTTTTGCTTGTGTGGCATGATTTTGCTTATGTGGCAGCCATGTGGCCGCCACATCCTCCCTCCACCTCACCCATCTCTCTAATCCCTCTCCCCCCTCTCTCCTCCTCCTCTCCCCTGAGGCACACGGTGGCGGATAAGGAGACAGGGGTTTTTATCCTGGTTCAGGCCTCTCGAGAGAGATAATAGCCCTACGTCCAGCCATTCTTTATATCAAAGAGTATTACAAGACGGAACTCGACGACATGAACAAGTCCCGGCGAGAATATGGGTGTACAGGAAGTATTAAGCAAAAACCTCGTGCCCACTACATGTCGTAGGGGCCCTGTTTATATAGTGCAGAGCAAACCAACCTACCGAGAGAATATCGGGCCGGGCTAACTACGAGATCGTAACGAACTCGTACCATGCCAAATACGCCCCACGGTAGATAAGGCAAACTCCTAGTCTTGGGGATCACGACTTCTATTCCAATCCGGGAAACCACGTCCGGGTCTTCACGTAGCCGCAGTAACTCGCTCGAGTCGGACTCAAATTTAATCCTAGGCCGACAAGATTGTGCGCCCAAAGGCCATTCGGCAGATGCATATGGGCCTGATAGAACCTTCTAGGGAGCTGGGCCCTAGTAGGCTGTTCGAATGGGCCGTCAGGGAGTGGGCCATGGCAATGGGCCGTGATTTTATCCCCGACAACTAGCCCCCGAGACTCAAGTGGAAGGACTCACTAGAGTGGGGTCGTCCTCTTGAGACTCCAAGTCACGAAGAGGGTAATATTGCTACTACAAGGACGTGCAACAGACGACCGAACAGGTTATGGTTCAACCGAACACAACATGTCCGGAACCGAACAAACCCGATCAGTGCCGAGCAACTCCGTTGCATCGAACAGGAAAACACATCCATCCGAGCAGAGCACCCAGCCTTCAGCGCGGACGCTGGAAAAAGTATCCGTTGGCAGATTCCAACGGTAACTTCCTGTCGCTGCGCAATGAAAACAGACGACCGTTTTACCTAGCTGTTGCGGTAAAAACTAGCCATTTTGTGACAAACTGCTATGAGCTGCGATATGGGACTATAAAGCTCCTAAGTCGCTCATGACTAGCCACTTCTGCTCTCGCGCCTTCTCTTCCCAAGCCTTAGTTCCAACCGCGCCGAGTATCAAAGAGCCAAACTCCACCCTCAACCCTGCTCGTCCAGCCCTGGGAACCACTATGGCCAAGTTTGCAGGCACTAGCATGACCGAGGAGGACCTGAAGTTCTGGGAAGAGGAGGGACACGTCGACGCTGGCAGCTAGAGGCCGCCCGAGGAGGAGGAAACTCCGGAGCCGCTTGAGGGAAAGTTTGTCAACTTCGAACAGTTTGCACTGTTCGGGTTGCGGTCTCCCGAGAGCGACTTCGTCGAGGCTTTCTTCAACATCAGCGGATTGGAGGTAGCGAACCTCAATCCAAATTCGATCCTCCAGATGGCCGTCTTCGCACACCTGTGCGAGGGCTATCTGGGAGTTGATCCATCGGTGGGGCTGTTCCTCCACTATTACACAATGACGAGGAGCAGCTCGCGCTTTGGCCTTCGGTGCTACTACCTCAAGCTCGGGCCACCTTCGACGACGCCAGACTTCGCCCACCGCCGCCGACTCAATGGGCGATGGTGGATGAGGTGGTTCTACACCAAGCTGAGCGACGACAAGAAGTTCGTCTTCACCGGGCAAGCTCCGTGAAGGGATACCAATGCCTCGGCCGGAGCTGTCTGGACGAGGATCGTACTGACGCGAAGATAGCCTCGCCGTGGGCCTCCTGCTCACGGTGGAAATCATCCGCGACTTCACAAATAACAGGATTCGCACCAAGGAGGCGACCCTACCCTTCTACAAGATAGAAGGATGGGAAGACATCACAAGGAGAGCACGGTAAGTGCCTTTAAGACTCAACCTCTATTCAATGGTTTCATCGAGCAGTCATCAACGTTTTCTTACGTTAAGGCGTAACAACCGATCAAGCATGGGTCACCGAGCAGGTAGACTCCATGCTCAAGGCCAAGAAGAAGGACAGCGAGGTCACCGGCCAGGTGGCCTATACATGTCCTCGCAACGTGCTCGTCCGCACACCAGAGGTAACACAACTTTACCCGCCCGGTTTCGCTAGACTTGCACGGCTAATTATGCTAATGTTCGCTTCTCAAATGAACAGGAGGACCAGCTGATCCTTGGAGGGATGGTGGAGGAACTCTCCAAATCCGAAAGGAGAAAGCGAGAAAGGGCAAGGCCAAGGCGGCCACGAAGCCCAAGGTGGCGGCTGAGACGACGCGGAGCTCACCGCGCCACGGCGGCCGCCAGCCATCGAAGAAGCCCCCTGCGGTAGTGAAGCGCACCAAGGAGGCCAAGCAAGTGCGTAGCCAGCCAAGTGGGAAGCGACCAAGCCCCTCCCTCCTCAGCGAGCAAAGTGACGAAGAGGTAAGGACCATGACACTCTGGCTTAAGCGCTATGCGCAGGCTCACCCGGGCAATATGGCACGGCTGCAACAGGTCGCCGAACAGAGGAGGCTTGAAGAGGAAGTCGCGCGCAAGGAAAGGCTTCTTGCGTTGCGCGAGAAGAGCGCTCAGCTCAGCAGGGAGCTGAGCTCGTCGCCACGAGCATCCGGAGGCCAAGGCGAGCAAGAAGCTAAGGAGCCCCCGAGGAAAAGGCGGAAAGTTTTGGCGACAAAGAGGAAAATCAAGCTCTCCGCGGTAGGCATGTATAAATGGATCTTGCGACCTTACAACTTACCCAGCCGTGTAGGACTTAACTCATCCCTTTTTACACCAGCTACCCAGGAGGAGATCGTCACGGACGACGTGGACGCGGCGATCAAGCGATCCCTCGCCGCCGAGCACTGCGGTGCGTCGCGGTCGATCTGATTAGCTTGACCTCAAGGACAAGCCGGCGGCAGGAGCTTGCTCCCGCCAGAGCTCAGCGATCACTCGATCTGCCGAAAAGGCGCGTGGAGCGGCCGAGGTCGAGGAGGCGGCGCATGGCGCCACGGATAGCCGGGCCAAGGTGTTGGCTCCGCCAGCTGCCCGAGGTGGGACCGAGCAGGCGGTCCTACTGGGCACTTCGTCGCAGGGGCAGCCCGTCCCTGAGGCGACGGAGATGACTAGCAAGCAGGACGAAAGTCCCGCCGCCAAGATGCAAGAAGAAACCCATGAGCAGGGCGCACAAGTTGCCCCGCCAGTGGAAGCTTCGGTGTCGCCCAGTGGAGCGGCTCCGACCTTGCCCGAAGGTGATCGGGCGGAAGAGGAAGGAGGGCAGGAGCGAGGGGACGAAAATTCTTCGCCCGCCGTTCCTGCTCCCGAGTGAATGCGCTCCCAAAGGTGATCGGGCACGGTCTCGAAGATCGCCTACGCCGGGGACTGAAGCGTCGGCTTGGCAAGGTAAGCTCCAAAACCAAACCTAGTCCAGTCGAGCAACATCATCGCAAAGCGGCTAACTTGTCTTCTCCCTCAGGTCTTTAAGGATACCATGGAGGAGCTCGAGGATGGAGTCACCGTAGAACGCAACGCTGTTCTGGCGGGTTTCCGAGAACAGCTCCGAATGAGGGGGCTCGAAGGGGAGCCCTCTGCGCCAGCCAAGAGCCGGAGCAAGTTGGCGGCGAAGATAAAGAAGCTCAAGGCTCAGTTGACCGAGGAGAGGCAATCCTCCGGGGCTCTTCGAGAAGAGGCCGAGGAGCTTCACGCGCAGGCTGCGAGGGCGAACGTCGCGGAAGCGGAGCCGGGCCGCACGAAGTGGCTGGAGGAGCAACTCAACGACGTGTCCGAATGGCGGAAACTGCTCGTGAAACAGGTGAAGAAGCTCGAGGCCCAGCTCGCCGAAGAGAAGTCGACTTCCGCGGCACTCCAGGAGAAAATCTCCACCCTGAGGGCGTCACAGGAGGAGGCCGAGGAGATACGCGGGCTGGCCGCAAGGGCGAGCACCGCGGAGAAGAGGGTCGAGGAGCTGGACGAGCAGCTCAAGACCGCCGAAAGCAATGAGCCGGCCAGAGCGAAGATCGACTAAGCAACAAGGGCCAAGACCAAAGAGGTCGAGGCTCTCCGTGTGAAGGCAACGGAGCAGGCTAGGAGCAGCAAGGAGGAAGCCACTGCCTCCGAGCCGAGGCCGAGAGGGTTCTAAAGCCCAAGGGAAGTCTGCGCTCAAGGAAGTGATCGAGGAGCTCAAGGAGCAACTCGCTTCTAAGTAGTCAGAGGGTCAGAATCTGAAAGGGACTTTTGTACCTGCAATTCTTGTAAATGCAATAAAGACCTTACCTTTTTTCCTGCAAAAAAGAGCAGCAAAAGACAGGAACGAACAGGAAACCAAGAGCAAGGCACGAAAGCGCTAGAAAGTTTAAGAAAACCGGTAGAACGCTTAGCCTAACTCCCAGCCCCCGTTGTGCAGCTGCTCGAAAACCTGAGTATGTGAACTCGAACAGGTGCACAAGAGAAAATGCGACACCCTAGCCCCCAGTACGGACGGTGCTCGAAAACCTAAGTTTGCGAATTCGAGCACGTGCGTAGAGAGTTAGAGCGACACCCGTATCCTGATCGACTTATTCCAAGAATTGCTCGGCGACGTCAGTTAGGCGATTCATAGGTTAACCGAACAAGGAAAGTGTCTCTGCCGCGGGGGGCTTACAAGAGCAGGCTTTGCCAGGTGGTTGTGCCGTGAACGGTAAGAGCCTCTGCCGCGGAGGGCTTACGAGAGCAGACTTAGCCGTAAGGCGAAAAGCCGTTTTACGCAACCTTGAGTTTAGTTACTTGTTCAAACTGGATACGAGCAGGAAAAAATCCTTAAGCTTGCGGAGCCAAGTGTTCGCAAGGCCGGGCAGCCATCAAGTGTTACCAGAAAGAGGGTAGTCTTAGAAGACAAAGATGTGAAAAGGCCGTAGAAGACCGTGAAAATTTCACTGTAAATGGATTGAACTTTATATAGAGCCCGACAGACTTGGACGAACAAAGGCGCGAAGTTTGACAAAAAGCGCGAAGCTAAGCAAGCACAGAAAGACCTACACAAAGAACTTACAAAGCTGGTTGATGTTCCAAGTGCTGGTCGCCTCTCTCCGCCCTCCATGGCTGCATTTAACAGCCCTCGGGCGCAGCAAGAGAAACGATCCGGAACGGGCCCTCCCAACGGGAGTTAACTTGTTGGCATTGGACAGGTTCTGGACACGGCGCAGAACGAGGTCACCCGCCTTCAAAGCTCTTGGTCGAACTGATTTGGCAGCGTGCCGGCGAAGAGCTTGCTGGTAGCGCGCCATTTTGACTTGTGCCCGTTCGCGTGTGCCTTCGAGGAGATCAAGATCGAGCAAGCGCTCTTGCTCGTCGTCAACCAAGTTGACTGAGCTCGTGCGAGGCGAACCGAGTACTACTTCGTGAGCGTGATGGCTTCGCACCAGAGACCAATTGGAAAGGAGTTTCTGCCGGTTACCGTCAGTAAAGCGAATCGCCAGAGGATGTATGAACCTCGTCAACCTAGGCCTTGTTATGCTCGCGGAGAGCAGCAAATACCCGACGTTTAATACCCTAGACTATCTCGTCTGCTAGCTCGCCGATCGCTTCCATTGCTCGTGGATGTGCCACGAGGCGGCGAACACTTGGTGCCCAAATTGTCGCAGATGCCCGAATAGCTCGCTCGAACTGGTACCGTTATCCGTGATCGCCTTGTGGGAATCCCAAAGCGCGTGACCACGTTGCTTTTGAAAAAGCGTACAGCCGTTTTGGCTTGGAGAGACGACACAGGCTCTGCCTCAATCCACTTTGTAAAAGTGTCGATGGCGACGAGCAAGTGTGTATAGCCCTTATACCCCTTGGGGAACGGGCCGAGTAGATCCAGGCCCCATGTGGAGAAAGGCCAAGTTGGGGGGATCGTTTGGAGCTCTTGGGCGGGCTTACATGCCTTCCGGGCGTGAAATTGGCAAGCCTTGCACTTAGTCACTTTGTCCCGGGCATCTTGTAACGTTGTAGGCCAGTAATAGCCCATGCGAAACGCTTTGCCGACCAGAGTTCTGAAGGAGGCGTGGTTGCCACAGCGCCTCGTATGTCCCTAAGAAGGAACACACCTCCCGCCGCGAGATGCACTTGGAGAGGACTCCGAGCACCTCGACGGTAAATGATGCCGCCCGAAGCTTGTATGGAGCAAGACGCCTTATAAGCCGGAACGCCGCTCGGCCGTCTTGAGCGAGGTCCCATCTCGCAAGGTACGGATAAATGGCATTGTCCAACCCGCAGCCTGCACGATGACGGAGACAGCACCACCTGTCTCTGTTGCCTCGTCCGAAGACGTGATTGAGGGCTTGTAAAGGTGCTCGACGAGCACCCCCTGCCGGAGCAGGTTCTCGTGAGGATCTATACTTGGACAGTTGGTCGGCCAGAAAGTTGTCCTTTCTGGACACGAAGAGCATCTCGAAAAATCGAAAGTGCCGCTCCAACTTCCTCACTTCAACCAGGTATCGGGCCATTGAGTCATCGCGGCACTGATACTCCTTGTTTACCTGGTTGATGACCAGCTGTGAATCTCCCTTCACAGTCAGCCGTTGGACGCCGAGCGACTTGCACGCTCTTAGTCCCGCGAGGAGGGCCTCGTACTCCGCAGCGTTGTTAGTCGCTGCAAAGTGTAGTTAGATAGAATACTGGAGTTGCTCTCCTTGAGGGGAGATAAGAACAAAACCAGCCCCCGAGTTTCCAGTGCGCGAGCCGTTAAAAAACATGGTCCAAGGGGGGTCATCAGGTTGCTCGGGAGCTTCACTCGATTTGGGCGGCGAGTCCATTCAGCGACAAAGTCGGCCAAGACACAGGACTTAATAGCGATTCGAGCGACAAGAAATGTAATGTCAAATTCGCCGGCCCATTGCCCACTTAGCTATACGTCCGCGGCTTCCTTGTTCCTTAGGATTTCTACAAGAGGAACTTGGTGGACCAGATTTGATGCTACCAAAATAGTGGCGAAACTTCCCGGAGGACATGAGCAAGGCGAGAGCAACTTCGACCTCGTGGTAACGCCTTTGATCCGTGAAGTACTCGCCACGTAATAGATTGGCATTGGATGCCTTCCTTTGCACGGTCAAGACCGGCCACCGCTATGCATGCGCCAAGGTATAGCAAGAGCTGCTCGCCGTGGCGCGGGGTAGTCAAGACAGGTGGGTTGGACAGGTATTGCTTTAGATCTCGGAAAGATCGATCAGCTTCGTCTGTCCACTAGAAACCATTGTGCTTGCGCAGGGCCCTAAAGAAGGGCAACCCGCGTTCGCCCTGACGGAAGATAAACCTGCTCAAGGCAACCATCCGTCCGGTGAGGCTCTGAACTTCTTTGACGGTAGTTGGAGCCTGCATGTTTTCAATGGCTTCGATTTTTTCGGGGTTGGCCGATATGCCTTACGAACCAATTACATAACCGAGCAACATTCCAGATCGAACACCAAAGATACACTTATCTGGATTTAGCTTTATTCGATGCCTGTTGAGATTTTGGAAAGTCTCGGCCAGGTCTTTTACATTATCTGGAGCATACTTGCTCTTTACAACTATGTCATCGACATAGACCTCCGTGTTTCTTCCATACTGCTCGGGAAAGTCTTCCATTAAGCGCTGAACGTGGCACCAAAGATTGCGCAGATCAAATACATGGTCGTAGCGAAAGTGCGAAGGGGGTGATGAAGGCGGTCTTCTTCATCCTCGGGAGATGCTTATTTGGTGATAACTGAGTAAGCATCTAAAAACTCAAGAGTCGGGCATCTGCAATCGCGTCGATCACCGGTTTATGTGAGGCGGCGGAAATTGTCCTCGGGACAAGCGGCGTCAGATCGTGTGATCGACACACATCCTCCACTTGCCGCCTTTCTTCTTTACAATGACAGGTTGGCCACCATTCGTGTGATCAACCTCGCGAATGAAACCAAAGAATGAGCGGCTTGCTGTCGATCTTTGATGATCCCCGCTTGAATTCAAAAGCGACGAAGCTTCGATTTAACGGGCTTTTTGTCCCACGGACGGCCGGTTTGTGCTCAATAACCTCCCTTGGGACTCCGGGCATGTCAGATGGCTCCCAAGCAAACACATCTGCATTAGCTCGGAGGAAGGCAATGAGCTCGCTTTCCTATTTGGGGTCCAGATTGGCCCTTAGGTGAACTGTCTTTGAAGTATCATCAAGGGACAGCGGAACTTCCTTGGTCTCTCCTCCTGACTGAAGGGAGACCCTAGGACGTGCAGACTTGGTCTGCGGAACTTCGGGACCACGTGGCGGAAGTTGGTCGACCAGGGCAAGGGACTGCTCGTCGTAATCGAGAGCGGCCTTATAGTTGCCCTTGACCGTGATCACACCGTTAGGACCCGGTATCTTCACGCAATGATAAGCGTGGTGGGACACGGCCATAAACTTGCCAAGAGATGGCAGGCCCAAGATCGCGTTATATGCGGAGGGGAAGTCAACCACGTCAAACGTGATCAACTCGATCCGAAGTTGCTTGACCGCCAAGGTAACAGCGTAATAATCGCCCTAACGGTGTAACGATTTTCTCCGGAACAATGCCGTAGAAGGGCATCGCGACCTCTTTAAGCTTGGATCGAGGAATCTACATCTCGTCCAAGACCTTAGCAGAGAGTAAGTCCAGAGCGCTCTCGCCGTCGATCAAGACGCGGCCAACTCTGGTGTTGCTGATGGTCTGGGCGACCACCAGTGGGAGCCTCTGAGGCTTGGTCATCCCAGTGGGGCAATCCTCCTGAGAGAAGGAGATGGAAACCTCGGTCCACTTCATCAATTCTGGCTGTGGTTTGCCCTTCTCAACGTTGTGGACCTCCCGAGCAGCTTCCTTGAGGCTGCGCCGAGAGAGATAAGCCGAGGAGCCGCCGAAGATGACGGCGATATGGTTCACGGGTTCCTCATACTCATCGTCCCGATCACCATCATCAGTTTGGCGCTTGGCCTTACCGGCTTCACCTTTTTCTGGCAGGGTGGGCATTGGGCCCTTGCCGTTGTAGAAATTCTCGAGCTTTGCAAAGACAGTCCTCTGATGGCGTGTATCGTGTCTGTAGTCTTTGGTGGAACTTGTAATATCGATCACTTGACCTTTTTGCCTTGGTTGTTTCCCCGGGCGGGCTTCTTGCCCTTATAGTTATTGTTGGGCTTTTTCGCCCATCCTTGGGAGGAGTGTGCGATCTATACCAATGACGGTGTTGTTCGTGATCACTCTTCTTTTTCTTCCGGGACTTCTTGTCACCGGGATTATTGTCGCTTCTTCTTCTTCTCTTCCACACCAGTTGGCGGGCGGCTTCGCCCTTGTCGAACGCCTTCTTATATCGAACGCGCTGCCGCGTTGGCATAGCGATCACCGCCTTGAACAGTCGTTGGCGGTCCAGTCTCATTGATCTCGAGATCTGGGTGATACGCTTCGTCATGACTCCATTTTTAAAGCGCGGACAACAGATTCATCCGAGATGTTCGGGATCGTGTTGCGAATCTTGATGAAACGCTTCACGGTTGCGGAGGGTCTCCTGCTCATCCGGATCATCCGTGCAGATCATCCTCCTTACTCAGACGCACGTAATAGCTCCGAAATTGGCAATCGAGGCCACAAAGCTGGTTCCAAGAAGAGATGGAACCTTCTTGCCGATTGAGCGACCACGTCCGAGCAAAGACCCTTAAGGACGGTCGGAAGGTAGTTAGCCATGACAAGCTCGTCACCCCCGCCGCCATGATGGCCGCGTGAGATGGAAAGGAACTCTTCCGGTTCGGGTCCCATTGTACCTCTCCATGTGTCCGGGCTTGAACTTTGAGGGCCACCGAACAGAGCGAAACTCGTCGGAGAAAGCCCTGCAGCCCAAGGCGTAAGACCGGCCACCTTCCCCGGCAGAACCTAGCCTTGAGAAGACGTTGGTCCTGTTGGTCGGGGGAACTCTTGCTGAGCGGGAGGTTTCTGCCTGGAGGAACTCTCTCCGTGATAAGCCCCCACGCTCCTTCCTCGTGGTCGCGACAACGCGCTCCTCGCGAGGGGATCATCCGTGATCATCGCGTGCATGCTTGCCCCTGTGGTCGCGATGACTACGGGGACTTGGCGAGCTGCGGCGACCACGGGCAGCTTGCTCGTGGACAGTGATCCTCCAACGGTGACGGCGGTCACGCGATCGATCGGATCGCTCGCTGTCCGAATCCACCCGGACACAGCTCGCCACGCCCGGATGAAGCTTCACCTATAGATTTAAGGCCCTCGCCCGCCGAGGTGAGTAGTTACTTCATCGCCCACGAGGACGAGATTGTCCGCGAGCGGATCGACACGATCGCCTGTGGCTCGAGCCGCTCCCGCTCGCCAATTGGTCCTCGATCCTCGAAGCATCCGCGTCTTGCCCGATTGAGTCTCGAGCATGCGGAATTCCGCCGGCGGTGAACTCTCGCCGGGTCTTGGCGAGGCGCGCGAGGCGGGTTCGTCGTTGCCGACGCTTATACCGATCGCGGATCTCGCGCCAAAGTTTGCTGATGGATTGGTCAAAGCGCGGCAAACAATATCTTGCTCGCGAAAGCGATTGTGCGGCTCCATCTGGGTGTCGAGCAGAATTAATCCGCTCGATCTCTTCGGCCGTCGTGACCCGCGCAAGATCCTGTGAAGTCCCTGCACCGGTCATGTTGACACCGCGATGGCCGTGCGTTTGCGCGTTAGACGGTGTCATCACTGTGTCGCCACAGGAGGAATCAACCGATATAGCCTTCGAATCTGATAGATCTAAACCAACAGAAAGATCATCACCCGATTCATCGTCAATGACGGAGCTCGACCGAGACCATCTCCGAGTGTATCCGAAACTTCATCTCGCATACGCACATCGATCTAGGTCGGTAAGATCGATTCGAGCTGACAAGGGAAGAGACATCCTGTCCTTCTGAGTCGTAGTCCTCTGGAAGAATCTCCGTATCGCTGATGGAGTTCGACATGCTCGATCTGCGTGTCCCTACGGACGGCGCCAACTGTCGACGGTTGATATATCGATCTCAAGTCGCTAAGGTTCTTCAAGAGTGAGATAGGAGACACGCCGAACAGAACGAACAACAGCGGACAAGGAGACAATGGTTTTTATTCTGGTTAATTTCAGGCCTCTCGAGAGAGATAATAGCCCTACGTCCAGCCTTTCTTTATATCAAAGAGTATTACAAGACGGAACTCGACGAGATGAACAAGTCCCGGCGAGAATATGGGTGTACAGGAAGTATTAAGCAAAAACCTCGTGCCCTCTACACGCCGTAGGGGCCCTGTTTATATAGTGCAGAGCAAACCAACCTACCGAGAGAATATCGGGCCGGGCTAACTACGAGATCGTAACGAACTCGTACCATGCCAAATACGCCCCATGGTAGATAAGGCAAACTCCTAGTCTTGGGGATCACGACTTCTATTCTAATCCGGGAAACCACGTCCGGGTCTTCACGTAGTCAGCAGTAACTCGCTCGAGTCGGACTCAAACACTAATCCTAGGTCAAGACAAGACCGTGCCGACCAAAGGCTATTCGGCAGGATGCATATGGGTCTGATAGAACCTTCTAGGGAGCTGGGCCCTAGTAGGCTGTTCGAATGGGCCGTCAGGGAGTGGGCCATGGCAATGGGCCGTGATTTTATCCCCAACAGAAGCTACTGAACAAAAGGTTGCTATTTTTAAGCCAATCTTGATAGCTATTGACGTGCATTGTTTTGTCAATGGACACTCAACAGTATAGTTCTAACAAATATGCCAATAATTTTGGTTTTGACAGAACCTCACATCCATAATCCATTAAAGTTTCTGAATTGAGATGCATTTCCTATATGAAGTTTCTGAATTTTGTAATCAGACCTTGACTTTGTTCAGCACAAAATGAGCACAGCCTGATTTAGGTCAATCAGGTTCACTGCATTAGGTTGCATCCATAATACATGACACACACACACACACAATATATATATATAGCTGGCGTGCCCCCTCGCTTTCTCTTTCTAGATCCATGGCGGCCAGCTACTCCACGGCACGATGGTGGCGGCGCCCTAGGTGGCCGACGCGGTCTCCCTCACCTCGGCTTCAACGCGGTGGCGCCGGCAACATCTACAATGCGCGGCGCTCTCTCCTTCGGCGGCGAATGGTGGCGGCCTTCCCCATCTGCGGCAATGGCGGCGACGCTATTGGCTGATCGGCCTCGATCAGATCCCCATGGCATGCATCACGGCATCACCTCTACGGCCAGCGCGACGGCTCGACACCGCCTAACCGTCGCACGGCGGCGGCGGCGGTAGCGGCAGCGTCTGCGGACTCCAGAGCGACGGCGTGCATGGGTGGCAATGTGCTCCCCTGTTCCCAGTCAATGACAACGTGCATGGGTGGCCGGCGGGCTCCCTCGATCCCAATCGGCGGCGGCGCAGCCATCTTCTCCTCCTCGGCCCAGCAGCGACGGCGTGTATGGGTGGCAATGTGCTCCCCCGTTCTCGGTCAATGACGGCGCGCATGGGTGGCCGGTGTGCTCCCCCGGCTTCGATCTACAAGGCGGCCGGCCTGACCTCCTCCAAGCGTGGCCCAACACGATGGCGGCGACATCCATCTCCCTGCGCGGCGAATCAGCACGGTGTCATCCTCACCACGGCGTCATCCTCACGTCGGCGTGACAAGCAGGGCAGCGTCAGTATCCCCTGCTCGGCTTGACCTGGTGACCCGCGATGGCCCATCCTACTGCCCTGCTCCACGGTCAAGTTACAAGCCCACGCTGCCATCAGAGTCAAGGCCGCCGTGTCACTGCGAGCGCAGCTCATGTGCGTGCTGCCCTGCTGCCAAGG
The DNA here is from genome assembly GCA_036346415.1 of Raddia guianensis. NCBI lineage: Eukaryota > Viridiplantae > Streptophyta > Magnoliopsida > Poales > Poaceae > Raddia > Raddia guianensis. Next base: position 12,822,606 of record CM070542.1, read on the forward strand.
CGTAGTAGCCGTCGAGGTCGTGCTGAGATTTTGTACCCAAAGCTGAATCACAAGGCTGTACTCATTTGCACATATGTATTTGCATGTACGGCCATACGTATATATATATATATATATATATACTAACTCTACATAAGTCGTACCAGCCTTCGTATCCCGGCACTGGCCACGTCGTTCCTGCCCTGCGGCAGGGCCACGTCGCCTAAAATCAGGGCCACCCGTTCCACCCGTTATAGATCCAGCGGTCAATCTTAAGCGGTCGCTTGCTTGGTCCAGGTTTGGCCACGTCGTCCTTGGGCTTTTTACCTTCGATTCCATCCCCTCAGCCGCTCCGCCCGCACCAGCCGTCTCCCTCTCCCCGTCCCTTTTCTCTCCGCCTCGCTCTCCCCGCTCTCAGCTCTCCCCTAGCCCGCGTTCCCACCGCCGCTCCCGCCGCCGTCTACAGCGCCGTTCCCGCCGCCGCCCCCTACTCTCCCCTTGCCTTTGCCACGGCGGAGGTGTACCGGCGAGGCCGATGTGGCCACGGCGGCCGTCGGAGAGGGCGGATTGGGCAACGGTGGCCTTCGCCGAGGCCGGATTCGGTCTGCGCAAGCATCTCGCCGGTGCCAACCGACCTATTCCCTGCTACGAGGATTCACGCCGCCGCCGCCGCCGCCGCCGTCGAGGATTCACGTGCAGGCGGAGCCTCGTCGCCGACACGCCGCCTCTAGCCGGTCCTTTCCCTAGACTCCCCGCTCTGTGTGAGTGCTCCTCACTTGATCTGTCCCCTCCCCCTCGCTGTTGCGCCTCAACTTCGGCCATAAAACTGCGGTCTTCTTTCTCTTCTTGCGTCGCAACTCCACTATGATGGATCAGGTGAATGCCATTTACTAACAGCCATACTATGGGGTGCTCAAAGCCGTACCGCTCGCCAGGTTCATTCGTGCTGGCCAGCCATCGATTCCAGTACGTTCCAGTTGCCTCCGCGATAGGATCCAACATGTTCATGTCTGATTGTCTCTTTCCATTTATTGGACCTTTTGCTTATGCATCTGCAGAATATATTTATTGCTTATCTACCTTCTGCATCAACTAATTAGCTGCTCATTTTCCCCCAGCAATTGCTCGATTGAAGTGGCGTGTATTGCTGCTAATTTTCCTCGGCTACTCTTAAGCCAAAGGTAAATTATTTTACCCATGTTAGCCACATAACCCCCGAAAACATTTACCGTTACCACATTGGACTGTTGCTCATTGCTCAGATGCGTAAGCATTATAGCTTATTGCTATGGATTTCAGAGTTCTAGGAATCACACTATCCCACATTTCTTCAGACTTGGAGATAAGACGCTTGCAACTCAGCTTGCTCTCATGCATGACATTGCATTAGCCCTGATCATTGATTACCGTGATAGGCCTTTCCTTTTTTTAGCTTAGCCAACCTACCGGTTTCCATGTTCTTATATATGGAATTTAAGTGCATTGCCAGTTTTCGGTTGCTTCTATTCTCAAATTATGCGTGTTCAGTTAGCTTCTGTTATGAAATTATGCATGTTCAATTATTGCAAGCATGTGAACATTTTGGTTGGGAACTGGTTGGGAACATTTCAGGTTATTGATAATGTATTGTGATGTTGCCGATTTGCCTTTGCAGATTATATATTTGTTAAGCTGCATAGATCTCCATCATGTTTAGTCCCTGGTGCTGGGCTTTGGAGGTTGTCTTTGGAGATCTCTACTTTAGGTAACGTACAAAAGTATTGAATTGAGATTTATGTATGGATATAGGCTGTAGAGAAATTTTTGTATATTACTTTATCGATTAATTTTTTGTGGCACCTGAATAGGTTTTGTAGGCTAGGGGATGAGTTCTCACACTATACAATGGTCTGTTCAAGTTTCATTCTAAACCAGTATGCCAATCAATCGAATTTATGCTACATATATTTAAAAGCATTCATCTAGATGTTTCCCATACAAAACACACTCAATTTTAGTGTATGGTTTCTATGAAACTGTAATATTCTTATTTTGTTTCATATTTTCAAATATATCTGTGTTTCTCCTCTACTTTTTCCGGAGGTGATGTTCTTTGTCTTATTGTGACCATCTGATCATGAATTTCTTCTGATCTATATTTGATGAAATTTGCATTATATTATATTAGGCTAGAACTGAAGTTATATGTGAGTTCTTATAATTTCTTCTGCTGTTAATATTGCCTTATTTGTGTTGCAGAGGGCCATTTTCCTACCTAAGCCTAGAGCTAAAACAAATCTTATTGCAGTAGCACTTAGGTTCCATGATGCTATGGGTACATCAAGGAATTGTGAGAAGAAACCAAGCATATGTCGCCTTTCATCAGTTTCTTTCACTTCTATTCCTTTTTAAAAGGTTGTTCTCTATTTGTTTAGTTGCTGGATAGTGTGATTTACAATTGTTCACTCAGGTATTTGTTTGCTTGATGTTTCTATGGCTACTCTCTTGCGTCTTTGTAATCCTTTTGGACCATGCATTATATGTAAATCAGTTTCTTTTCCCCTGCTAATCAGATATCTAACATCTTTTGCCTGCCAGAATGGAATGCAACCATATGACTTTGAACCTGATTTGAAAAGAGACCAAGTGGTGTTTCGTTTGCCATGAATTTGCTTTATTTTTCCCTATATCCATTAAGCCGCTGTGAAATTCTATTATATAACATACACTGCCACTACATTTTTTTTCAAACATTCTTTATTAATTTGAGATACTTCTGGTCATGGTTAATGTATGAACAACTGATATATATACATTTAGTTTTCCATCTGTGTAAAAAATAGCCTAGCTCGCGCAAGTGCGCTTTCACCTCTAGTCATTATAAATCATACTAGTACAATGCCCGTGCTTTGCAACGGCACTATAAAGGAAAAAGGAAAACCATAAATCCAAGCAGCATATGTGTATATAATTGTAAAGGATGATTTATGAGGCAATGTGTGGCTTGCAAACATTGGAAAGTGATATCAAAATATAGAGATTACCATAAGGTAGAATTTCAAATACAGAGGCTAAAATAAAAACAAAAAATACACAATATTCAAGTAGTATAGTTGTGCATTTATGCCCGTACATTGCAACCAGAATTCTTAATCCAAAAACCTCCATCTAAAATAAAACTTTTACGTGCCATCCAACAATTAGACAGGATAAGAATTATATAGGTGGACTATTATAAGTGGGACCTAGATAATGTAAGAATTATATATGACTTCTATAAATGGGATCTGGCCTCAAATATTGAAAAGCTTACTAACATTCAAGCACAAAGTTATAAAAAACTACATGTGTGACCAGCTTGGTCTCTTTTGAATCTGAAGATAGCACAAGGCAAACATGGCTTTTTCGCATGCTGAAAAGGTGCGCCATCCGTTCATCACTTCTTCGCCAGCATCGTAGAGTAGATCCTCTTGCAGTTTCGACTGGTTCTGATTAGCCCCATATAAGGTCTGATCGCATTCACAAGTGTGTAACAGAGATGATCTTGATTCCGTTACAGTAGTAGACACAATTAGGGATACAAAAAATATATGTGCAAGCATCATATGCTCCATACACACATTGGTCACAGTTAACAGAACTGAAACAAATTATAAAGCACCACAAACTTTAGAACCATCTATAAAAGGTAATTATTGAGCTATTTGATCAAAACATGTTGCCTCAAGAAGTCTGTTTACCTCTTCACATTTTGTATACTGCAAATCTCACGCTTGTTTTTAAAAAACTAATAGAGTTGCCCCCTTAATCCACTGTAAATTTCACGCTTGCAAATTCCACTATTTTTTCAGCTTGTCTGTAGCACAACCTCTGTCTCCCCCTCAATTGACCGTATCAGCAAAGAAATAGGAGAAATCAATTAGATGTATCACATGCACCAAACGAATGCAATCTGTGTAAATGATTGGGTTTAATCCATGTCTCTCAATCATGTAACTGAAATCACATGCTAAGAAATATATGACAAAAGTAGACTCATAATAGTCATAGCCACAGTTTTAGAGGCAGTTTCCCTCAACCTGCAATGGAAATCAGTTGAACGGATCACCCTAGAAAATGTGCATGCAGAAATTTTAAAAAAAAAGAATGAAGAGTCAAATGTTAGCAGTCTCCAATAGATTAGTTTGGAACAGTACAAGCAACTTCAAAAAAATAGACAGTGGATGGCAATGACAACTCTAAAAGTGGTGCAGGTTTGAAGTAGTTATTAGAATGAAGTTGTGCAGTGATCTGTTGCAGAAATTCAAAGAATCCAACTGATGAACAAAAAGAAATTTAACAATGGACCTTTTTAGATATTTGATCGGATGAAAAAGAATCCTTTGTGCACCTAGTTAATCTCTACTATTAAAAAGAGGCTTATGGTGGTGGTGGCGGTAGTGGTAGCACCAACTTGCAATGCCACCGTCCAACCCGATCAAAGCACCATCCCACCTCCAGACTCCTAAACATCTCAATGCCATGGGCCCCACCCACCGCCCAACCTCCTTCACTCTCACGGCGCCGATCATGCCGCTAACCACGGTACCACATACCAAAACCAAGCTTACTACTATTCCGTTCCTCCAGCTCTAGAATATATAAATTAAATGGACGCTCACATAGGAAATCATCTTATTTGAGAAAGAGTTTCTCAATGAAAGATTTGGGAGATGCGGCCTACATTTTGGGGATAAAGATCTATAGAGATAGATCGAGAAGACTAATTGGATTAAGCCAAAGTACTTACATTGACAAAATCCTAAATCGGTTTGCTATGCGTAACTCAAGAAAGGATTCTTGCCAATGTCTCATGGTGTAAGTCTCAAGAAGACTCGATGTGCCTCGGCCTTTGATGAGCTAAAGAGAATGAGTGCGATTCCATATGCCTCCGCTATTGGATCCATCATGTACGCCATGTTGTGTACGCGCCCTGATGTTTCATACGCTCTAAGTGTTACGAGCAGATACCAATCGAATCCCGGTGAATGTCTTTGGATAGTCAGAAGAACATCCTCAAGTACTTGCGAAGAACCGGGAGATGTTTCTAGTTTTGGAGGAGAGGAGGAGCTCGTCGTAAAGGGTTACGTCGATGCTAGCTTCCAAACCGACAAGGATGATTCGCGTTCGCAATCCGGGTTTGTATTCTGCCTCAATGGTGGGGCGGTGAGTGGAAAAGTTCTAAGCAAGAGGCGATGAGTCGATTCCACGACGGAGGTCGAGTACATTGCGACTTCAAGCAAAAAGGAGGCGGTTTGGATCGAAAGTTTGTTTCGAGTTGGGAGTTGTCGCTAGTGCTTCTGTCCAGTGGACCTCTATTGTGACAATAGTGGTGCCATTGCACAAGCTAAGGAGCCTAGGTCTCACCAAAAGTCCAAGCACATACTCAGGCGGTACCACCTGATCAGAGAGATCATCGAGAGAGGTGACGTGAAGATTTGCAAAGTGCACACGGATCTAAACGTGGCTGATCCACGACAAAGCCCTTCCACAACCCAAGCATGAGGCGCACACAAGAGCCATGGGTATCCGATACCTGCATGATTAACTCTAGTGCAAGTGAGAGATTGAAGGGAATATGCCCTAGATCAATCATGAGATGATTATGTAATACGTCTTTGTTCATGTACTTTTCGATAACTAGCTTATCAGGTTCCATGAATAATGGTCATAACTTTGTTCATCAAGTATGACTTGGTTGTGAGACACATTGTTTGTATGACATTATTCTAAACTGATCCCTGATCCAGAATCATTATGAGGAGCAGTAATGATTGATCGGCACATGTATTGATTGATGGCACTGTTTCACATACCATAGATATTGTGGATATCGAATCAATAATGTGGACACGTGTTAGAGAACACGGATGGTTGGATTGACCTACTCCGAGACACTGCTGAGATTGTTATCTTAATAGTGCCATCGATTGTTGTCTCGAGTGGTACACCTATATGGTCCTTAGACTGAGATCATCATAGAGTCCCAAAGATGCGTAGTTGTATACTTTGGGGTTATCAAACGCTACTCCGTGAATCGGGTAGTTATAAAGGTAACTTACGGGTATGCCGCGAAACATGGCGTGGGGTGTGATAGATCAAGATGGAATTTGCCCTCCTCGATAACGGAGAGATACCTCTGGGCCCCTCGGTGTGGATGGATAAGGAAAGTGCGCTGGCCGTGCTAAGGTGACTAATTGTTAGTCACATCTTATATCCATTACACGGAACGAGTGAATGGGTCGAGCTATCACAAGGGTGGCACGTATCTTGCCTTGAGCTTGACTGGTGTCGCGTGGCAAAGGGATCGGTATGTACGCGTGTATCAAGGTTCAGCCGATGAGATCATTCTGTGCATTCGGGGGTCAATATGTGTTGCTAGATACCGCTATTGATCTGTGGACTGGAAACGGGTTTCCGGGTCCGCGGCCGACTTGCATATGAACCTAACGGGTCACACACTTAACGGGTTGGAACATGCTTAACGGATTCACTTCTGTTAATGGGTTTCGGCGCGTGGATATGGATCCACGTAGGAGATAGAGTCCTAACGGGCCTTCTAGTGTAGAAGCCCGTTAGCACGTCTATATAAGTTGGAGGCCAGGGGCGGCGCGGTGCACGAGTTAGACGCACTCCACCAAAACCCTAGCCGCCGCGCCCCTCCCGCTCCTGAGGAAACCCTAGCCGCGCGACGTGGTGCTAGCACGCCGGCGCGCGACGTTCCACCCCTGGACGTGTGGATACCTTAGAGGCACTGCCGCTTTCGCGGACGTGCTTGCTGATCGGCGACCTCACCCCGAGCACGGGCGACCCCTCGGCGAGCCGGGCGACCTCACCCCGAGCACGGGCGACCCCTCGGCGAGGACCGGCGACCCTCGGCAATCGGCGTCTTGACCGGGAGTGTACGACTACTTCCTCTCGTCGCGAGTCTTCTTCCGCTGCATCCGCGTCGAGGTAATGATCCATGGTCCCCTACTTACATGTTGATCACAGGTGTCGCGAAAATTTTGATTTTCGCTAACGAGCTGCACGCTTCCCATCGAGAGGATGCTGTGGCGTCGGTTGGGAGGGCGGCGTGGAGGAGGAGGCGGCGGCGCTGGGAGAACGGCAGGCGGCGGCAGGGTGAGCGTCTGCAGCTTGTGGCCTGGCGGAGGAGGCGGCGTCTTGGGCGGCCTGGCGTGCCTGGTCGGGGCGGCGCCGGCCAGGTCTCGGCGGCGCTGGGCCAGTGGGGAGATGGAGGGACCGGCGGCGGTGGGTATGGGGCGCCGAGAGGGAGAAGGAGAGGAGGAGGCACCGAGAGGAGAGGAGAGAGAGGGAGGGGGCGGCGGAGAGGGAGAGGTAGGAGGCGGGTGCGGTGGTTCATGGGAGGAGGTGGGAGGATGGTGGGTGTCTTGGCCGGCTTGAGCGCGCCGTGCACGCTGGCTCACGGCTCGGGCGGGCGGCTCGAGGGCGGGCCGACACACGAACTACTGTCGCTTTAAAGGAGTAGAGAAATAGTACAAAGTTGCTAGGGAGCTGCCCCGTCGCGCCACATGGATCGTTCTGGGCGCAGCGCGCTCGGGGAGCTCAACGCCGAAAACTCTTCACGCTGAGGCGCCACGTGGCTCTCCCCGCGCGCCGCGCTCGCGCGCAGGCAGCGCCCTTAGCTCCCCGATGCCTCTCCCAGATCCAGGGCTGTGGATTGCATTATTTACGCCCACTACCACTTGCTTCTATCGTCCGATTGAGCTCGAACAGGCTAGATTAAGCGGCGGTTTTGGGGTTCACCACATGACTCCCAGCGCCATCCATTTTTCCCCATCAACCATTCCCGTTCCCCACCGCCGCCTGGCTTCCTCCGTCGCCCCTCCTGGTCCCCTCCCTGTCCCTCTCCCTCTCCGATGAACTCGAGGGTTGTCGGGAGTGTGGGGCATCTCTCCCTTCCCCCCTTCCTTTGTAAAGGGAAGCTCAGTCACGCCGTCGGTGGTGGCCTCCCACGCCGTCGAAAAGGGGGTGTTGCGAGGCCAACGAAAGCAGACGGCGGGGTGGCCGGATCCAGCCATGGCATGGCCCGGGGTTCTCGGCTTCGCTGGCGATGGTGCGACGATGGTGTGGCTGCCGCACCAGCGGCTGCAGCCACAGTCCTATCGGATCCGGCCACGACGAGCTCGGCCGTCGCGAATCCTCACCGGAACAGCTGGCCGCATGCTCAGGTGGTGCAGTTCCTCGGCAGAATGGCGGCGGCGACCGCTCTGGACGGTAAGTATTAGCGCTAGGGTGATGGGCTCACGACTGCTCTTCTCTTCCTCTTTCCTCCACTACTCATGCCTGCTCGGCCTGAGGCCGTGCTTGAGCTCGCGTCTTCCGGGACGCTCTCTGTGTTGGGCCCCGACGGCTGGCCGCTCGGCGTCGGCGCCTGCTCTGTCGCGGACCCCGCCGGCGCACTACCCTTTTCCTGATTCCTGCCCGAGTTTGCACCTTCCATGTGCAGTCGACCTTCCATATCGAGGTAAGGAAATGATGTGGTTTGGGGTTTTCAATGGTTTTGCTGTAATTGCGTATTATGGCAAGGCTACGATTCTTCTCTAATTGCATATTGTGGCTAAGTATAAGTTTTTAGGCTTTCTTGCATACAGTTGAGTTTTGTGTTGTTGTGATGTAGTGCCTGTGAAAGGTTAATCTCTTTTCTTTTAAAGTTGAATTCGATTACACTGCATTGTCCGAATAAATCATGGTCAGCAACTCCGTATTGACCGTTTAATTGCATTGCATGAGAAATTAATTGGATTTCAGTACGAAATAAATCATGATCAGCAACTTCGTATTGACCATTTAATTGCATCGCATGAGAAATTAATTGGACTTCAGCAGGTCGGCCCGTCTCTGCATGACACGATGGGACGCATCGTCTGGAGGCATGGCTGAACCGCCACAGAGCCGCCGCTTCTTCTACATCTTGGCCGGCTGCACATCCCTGGTGCTATGCTCGGGCCATCTTGCTCCTTCAACAAGACCCTCTCATCCATCATCCGGTGATGTTACGACTTCGATCCATTGTCCAACCAAAAATATTTTGTGGGATGACCACTATTTAGATTCCATCCAATATTAAGCTCGATATATCATCTGTGATCAATTTTTCCATTATGCATGATCATGCTATATGGTTGGCACCACATTTTTGGTATTATATCGCTAATCCACATCCACATAGTTGCCATGGAGGAACTACTACGTGGAAAGGAACACCATTCTTGTTATGAATGTTTTTGCTCATTTTCTCCAAAGAATGGATCGTATCAAGGTGTTACATGTTTTAGAAATGCAATTTCTTGCTCTTTGGCAATCTCTGCATGATTGCATCCATCGCCTTTGCACATTCTTACGTTCTTTCACTAAAGATGTAGCGCAGTTGTTTTAGTAAAATGTCTCTTTCCATTCAACCTATTCGAATGATGGTATTGCCTTATGACGTATGCAGATAATAGGGTCAGCTTCCTCCAAGTTCTTGGTAGCAAAATAGCTAAAAAGGCGAACACGGAAGGTAACTCATCATGTATTTAGAGTTTAGATACTTAGACATGTTCGCATCACCCTTTGCTTTGTATTTTACCTTCCTTTTTACGGTATGGAGGTCCTAAATTCTCGATAGGAATCGACATAGCTATAGTTCTATGGACATGGAGAATCCATCCAGGTAATGCTGCACATGGTAAGATGGTTAATTGCTCAAAAGCCATGCCTTCACATATGTTACCTAGACTATCCAAGTTTGTCCTTTAACATTGTTTGCTGCAGCAATAAAAAAGGCAAGATTTTTTGATATGCTACTAAAGATTGTATAATTTTCGTATTCATTTCACATTTGACCCTTTTGGTTTTTTTTCTCTGCATATATACTAAGGACCGTCAGATTGTATAACTCTTCTGTTCTGAAGTGTGTTCATGTTGATTTTTTTTCTGAGTTGAACGCTGCTACAACTTTCCTTCAAAAAATAGCATGGCATAGGTTAAAATGATAGATCCTTTTTGCTCCATGATGGATGTTGCCAGCAAAAGGAACTATTGATTATATACAAATTGAACTTGGTCCTGTTTTTCTATAGATCATGTGCTAAAAGGAGTGGCATGGGCTATTTTTTGTGATGATAAAAGGTTAGTTCAGTCTTGTGGATTTAGTGGTATTTAGTAGCCTTGCTTGATAGAACTATTGGCCTGCAGTGGTTTTGCTGCTACTAGAATAAGCAACAAAGATTCATTTACTACCTGACAGTTTAAGCTGCGTCCATATTTCTCTTTGATGTCATTTTTTTTGTGACTGATGATGGAACTTATTGAAAGTTGTTAAAATTTAATTGTTGATTAGCCTTTTGTATTGAATTTATCCTTGCAATTACAATAATAGATGTACATGTATGATAGTTCCGTGGTCATACAACCATTTTTTATTTAACAAAGTCTGCTTCCTTGAAAGGACTATTATCTTATATGTTTTGAACAATGTTCTCTTCTCGAATTGTCACAGTAAGTATGCATTTACCCTTTTGGATAATTACCTGCATTGTTTTTTGGTGCAAATAGAGGCGTGTGTTTATGAAAAGCAACAATTAACTAACTTTTCATCGCTTTATGTGCCCCATGTGTTTCTCCTGTGCTCAATCCATAGGCTCCAAGATCTGAAAAGATGTACTAATCATGCAGGTTTTTACTTCCACTGCTTATATAAGAAAATATCTTTGTTATTATTTGTTTTGGTGACAGTACAAGGTTACTAACTGTAACATCCCAAATTTTTAAAACCAATTTGGCACGTTAATAATTCTCTAAATTTCATAATTTTAAAATCGCAAATCTTTTTAATTGCATCATGGCATATTCATCATAATCGCATGCATCTTTCTTGAGTAAACTTGTGCATTTATAATTTTCAAGACGAAATATTTTTGGCAAGTTATAATATTTTGTATATTATTTTTTTTCAAAGCCAATCCCAAAGGGAATTATTTGGGAATGTATTAATAAATTGTTGTAGAGACAAAATTATATTTTCCCAAAGTAATTAATATGTTTAAAAGGTTTTGGAAAATAAAAGTGCAATGAGAATCGAAAAAAAAAATACTTTATTTTCCTCGGCCCAAGTCTCGCCCGCCTCCTAATTTCTTCTCTTCTCCTTCTCCTCCGGTGAGCCGGCCGTTTCTTCCCCCTCACCTTTCCTCCATTGGGCACTTGACCACATTGCACCTTGATCCAGTCATTGCCTTCCCTTCCTTGAGCGACCGCGCCAGTGGGCGCTTTGTCCTTGGCGTCGGCAAGCCTGCCTTAGCAATGGTCCCACCACCACCTCACTCCTCCCTTCTCTCATTGGACAATGGACCGCCTGTCGATCTCCTCTCTCTTCTCCCATTGTCTTCTTCCTCTCTCTCTCTGCTCTCTCTCGCCTTGCCGTCGCCGCCCTTCTCCCATCCCGAGGTCGCGTGCGGCCGTTTTTCCACGCGATCCTGTCTAGATTGCTCCTCCGTACCTTCTCTTCACTCCCGGCCTCTCCCTTGTTGTCACCGGCTGATCCCGAGGCACGGCGTCGCCGGACTTGACCACGGCGTGACGCTAAGGTCGCCGCCGCTCTGCACCACGCGACCTCGCTGGCTCGTTGCCCTGTGCCAACCGCCAACCACCCTATTGATGAGGCCGTGCCCACGCCGCTATAAAGCTCCTCCGCCGCGGTACTCTTTCCGTCGCCGGAGTTGACGAAGACGACCGACCGCGCCGGTTCCAATCTTCCCGAAACCCCGAGAGTCCTCCTTGAGCATCGCAGAGCCCTTCCCTCTATTTCCCCTCGGTCAATTAAACCTCCCCGCCGCCGGAACCCTCTCGCCGGCAACACCGAACTTCACCCCCGCCAATCGCGCGCGGTTTCATCCTCCTCAGTAAACCTCGTCGCGGGTCTCTCAAACCAGTTCCCTCTTCATTACCCTCCTCCCGAGCCCTTCGCCTTGCGGGTGGTTCGCCGTTCTTGCCGTCGCCGAGCCGAGCCGCCATGCTCTTCCACTGGGTCATTGACGGTGGAGCCCACTGTCGAGCCAGTGAGCTCATGATGAGCAGCAGCAGCAGCATGTGTCTGCAATGAGCGAATGGGCTGCATTCGCCCATTTCTCTGTCGGTCGAAAAACTCAATTAAAAATCTTTTAATTTACATTAATTACTCTAAAGATGATATAAATCCATTTCTCATCGAAAAATGTCAAATAAATTTCTAAAATTCAGAAATATTCTTTATTAAGCTGCTTGGACCTAAGAAAAACTCATGTAAATGCATGCCATCCATTTAGCATTTATTCGGATTAATAAATATAGTGGGCATGTCATCATTTCATGCGCATAAATTATTCTTATGATTTTCCCAATTAAAATGCATGAAAAGCAAGATTTCTGCATTGTTTCTAAAAGCAACAAATCATGAAATGTTTCTTATGTATGTTGTATTGCCTTGCATGTGCGTGTGCGCGTTTAGAAGGTCAAGGTCCCGAAGACCCGATCGTCGACGTCCCCTTCGATTTCCCCGGAACCGACCAAGGCAAGTCCCCTTTGATCATATTGTGAAGCCATTTTCGGTTATTTAGAAAATGTTTATTAGACTTGTAAACATGCATGCTAGTTTAAAAGATAAATACCGTATTTGCTAGAATTAGTTACTATGCCAATTAGAAAAGTAAGAAAAATGGTAGGCGAAACCTAAGGTTAAAATATGAATTGTTCTTATTTAAATTCCTTGTTGAGGTAGGATAACTGCTTAAAAATCATTTATGCGGAATGATTTAATCAATTGTGTGAAATGAGATATTATTGAGAAATGTTTGGGAAGGATGATTTAAAGTTAACGCATCAGGGGTGATGCTTGATAGGAAAAGATTTTCCTCTTACCCCCAAAACCTTTCCGACTAGGGAGATATTGTGTCAGTTGGTGCAGTATGGCACCGGGTTTTACTGGGCTAAAATACAAACTCTCCCCTAGTCTAAGGACTGCTCATCCTATAACCCTACGAACGGAGCCATTACAGTACGACCTCGAGCGCCGGAATGGGACGGACCCGATCGTTAGCCCTCGTGGTTGATGGTCTTGTGGCGAAACATCGAATGGGTGCGTAGCCTCTCGAGGGTAAAGCGTACCTATTCTGCAGAGTTAAAACTGTCATGATAGCCGTGCTCGCGGTTATGAGCGTGCGATGGGACTGGTTATATGGTAGACTCTTCATTTAAAAACCATTTTTGAAAAAGGGTTTTTGAGAAAGGATTTGAGTAAAGGATTTGAGAAAGGTTCTTAAGAAGGATTTCATGTGAGCTGGCAGCTACCGGTGATATTCCGAAATGGGCGACGGCCTATCGGAAAATGTCACGCGGAAAACCGGAACCAGCAAATTTGAGAAGAGAAGAGAAAAGAAAAGAAGAAAGAATTTGAGCTAGCAGCCACCGGCGATATTCCGAATTGGGTAACGGCCTATCGGAAAGTGTCGCGAGGTAACCGGACCTAGCAAGTTTTGAGAAGAAAGGAAGAAAAAGAATTTCGTTCTCGCTATGGCACTGAGGCCAAGTGGCGAGAACCATTTGTGAAGAGCCCAAAGAAAATATTGAGATTTAAAGTTTCAAAACTGCTTTGTCAAAACTAGGTTAAATAAATGCATTTCCGCAAATAACCTAAGCTCCCCTTGTACTGAACCCACACTTGCATAATTCCGGACTTGCGGAGTACAATTGTACTCACCCTCCTTTTCTCCCCCTCTTTTTAAAATTTCAACAGCTGGACCATCTGAGTATGGCCCGCCTTCCGAGGAGGAGGATCCAGACTACGTCGAGGAGGCGTTGTCTGATGAAGATTATGAAGGCTAGGGTTGCGCGTTCCTACAGCCCTCGTGCCTGTGGGATAGAGAAGTATTTAGATATTGTATTAGGCTTGTATCTCCGTGTACTTTGATGTGCGGCCTGCGAGCCGTTGTATGTGTTTGTACCGGACTATGTTCCGTTTGTAATAATAATATCGTTGGCACTGTTCCATTTCTGTATATCTGTGTGTACTAGCCATGATCCTTGGGACTAGTACGGGTTACGCAGGTGGAATCCGATATTGTAAATCGGGTGCCGACACTAACGTACCAAATGTTTGATTATGACAGGTTTTGCCCTCTAGCCTTTCTGTAAGGCTTAGTTCATGGTACAGGTTTCTTACGAGTTAAAATTGCAATTTCTTCTTATTTTGGCCATCTATAAGGTGACGGTGCAGCCATCCGTGCTATTGTATTGCTGCATTGAGTGTATATATCTGTTAATTAGTTTGGTCCATCTTTGCTCGGCTTACAATTTCTTCATCTTTTTAATCATATGCCTTGAAATGTCCGAGATGCTTTTGTGAATTTTTTCTCTTTTTGAGGCATTCTTGCCTATGATGATTATAAAGTAGAGTTCAATGACGTTCGCATGGTATTCAAAGCGAATCCGCCACTGTTGTTCTTCTTTGTTGGCTTGGCAGTGAAGGAATAAAATGCTAAGACTCGTTGTTGTTGTTTTCCCTCCTTATCAGCGTTCAATTGTTCCTTGCATTTTTCGATTTGTGTTACTTTCAAAATGAACTGCTCATGATATTGTGTTTGCTTCACCTTCGCTTTCGGTGTCACGGTGAGCATGAGATTCACGACCCTTTACGTTGACCCTTACATTTCTCGATAAGTCGCTCTCTCTGCAAAGGTGAACTCATTCTGACTTCATATACATCACATTGTTTCCTTATTTTTCAGTATTTCATCCTGATGGCTCAAGATTTTAAATGTTCATCACTCCCACACCAGATGATGCACATGGACCAGGAGCACTGTCACCCAGAATTTATACAGCAAACAATGGCACAATTTTATAGAAAATTACATGGTCCCTATATTCAAACACATAACCCAAAGGCTGTCCAAGAATAAGTAGATACTCACCTGTTGTTTGTGTACTACATGTCTATCCTATCCTGTCAGTTTTGAACAAGGATAACCAGAAGCACACCGCTTTGTTTTTAGCATGTTGTTTTAAATGGAGTCAAGAAATCCATGCTATTGGTGTCAATAGTGTGCTTATTGTTGTCTCTATGTGATTTTAAATTCTATGAAAGTCACATGGCCCCTGTGTTCTTATGTATATGCTGTAGTTATTACTGTGCCATAACAATTACACCTAAAATGCAAACCAATGGGTGTTTACTCTGCTAGCCCATGAAGATTTTGTTTGTGCAAACCAATTTTCATGTTTATGCAATTTTATTTTTGCAAATAGGGCCCTTAGTAGACCACAATGGGTTGGATTCGTCGTATATGTTCTTTCATACGCCTTTCACAAAACTACATGCTTAGATCAGATTAGGCCCAACCACCAAAGCTTTGTCCACTTCTCTTTTCCTCAAACACAGAAGCAAACTAATGTAGACTCACAAATATATAGTCCTAGAAATCCTTGATCACAGGGTTAATCTTTTATGTGGTAGCAGATTCATCACTTCTTTCAAGTTTTTTTAATTTTTTTACATGATAAGCTAGACTGGCTAATTCAAATTCATCGATTCTTTCATTTTTTTAAAAAAATTTACATGATAAGTTGGACTGACTAATTTACCTAGATTTGTACTCTACATCGCAGGTACATCATGTCATAGCAAAGGCATATGAACTTTGGTGATGATGTTGCTTCGTATATTCTGTTGTCCAATTGCATGGCTAGGTCAACTAATATAACTAACTTTGCATTGTCCCCTGTTTAAAACAGATATGAAGCATCAAGGACCGAGAATTTGTGCTATAGTTCCTGATTCAGCAGACCTTTAACATTGATGTGTTGTAGTTAGCAAGAATGTTTTTTTTTCAGAAAGAGAAGAGATGTTTTCTTTTTTCCTGTCCTGAATAATTAGATGCTAAGCGTTGTTCTCATTGTGTGTTGGCTACGGCTGTCTTTACATTCTTTACATGAACAACTCATGGACCGTTCGCTGTCCTGGGCCCGCGCGCGCCACGGGCTCGCAGTCTCAACTAGTATGTACATGCATGTTCGTGTATAAACATGGGTACGTGGGCTTGCTGCATTCACGTGTATGTCGAGAGTTATCATCAAGAGGCTATGAAACAAGTCACAATGCATGGCCTCAATGCCGGGGAGCTGAGGCAAGGGCAGTAGAGGAAATTTCGCCACATCGTCAAGTTAGATCTCCAACGACGTGATTAGAAAAACACTTTACTCGGCAATATATGACGGCCGGTGCCCTACGCGGCATTGCGCACCGTCATCTCCAACGAGCAAAGAAATGAGAGCGACGTCGCACAAAATGACAAGTTTTCTCTAGCGGAAACGTGATTCGCTAGAGAGAATCGTCTTCCAGCTCCGTCCGTGGAATTTTCTTTTGCGGAATCACGTTCCGTTTGAGGAAACCGAAGACCGATTGTCGGTGACTCCGCTAATGACCATGGGAGCCGCTCAACGACTTTCTCCAGCGACCCCGTCAACACCGGCGAGACCGTCCGTCACATCAAACTTAACAGAATTCTGTTCCGTCCAACAAACCCTGCTCCGAACCCTGAAGGTGAACAAGACTCTGAAGGCGGCGGTATCGCGGAGATCCCAATTCCGCGGTGCCGATCTACGTATCGTTTCAACAAACCCTGCTCCGAACCCTGAAGGTGAACAAGACCCTGAAGGCTAGCGGTATCATGGAGATCCCAATTCCACGATGTCGGCATACCTCCTATCGATGGGCTTTCCGTTAGGAGGAAGAAGACGATGATGATCAAGACTGTCAAAGTCCACGTTCAACCCTGGACGCGCTGGAATATCCCTGATGAAGCCAACAAGCTATCAACCTCAACTCCCAGTCGAGTGCTAACCGTGCATTCCATCCAAGATCAACTACTCCAACGTGAAGCTTGACGAGGACAAGTTCAAGCGACACGGGCGAGCATAGCCAAAATATCAACGGCTGTGCTAGGCATTACACGGGCCCCGCTACCCCGTGTATTCTGTCGTCGCCACCTTAACTCTATCCACCAACTGCACGGTGAAGCGCAAGACGAAGAGAAGAAGAAAGTTCCACGGCTTAATCGGAGGTGTTTCGCGTATCCACGCGCGGATGTAATTAATCGGGTGTCCTTCCGAGGTCCCGGGATCCAAGAATATCACAATCGTCAATCAAGATGGCCAATCCAGCATGGCTACGGAGCGCAAAACAACGAGAACCTGTATTTCATAAATAATTAATGGAATATCGGCGTTCTCTCTCTTTCTTTTGTGTATTTTTGATAAATACACTGGCACGTCCGCAAGCGCTGCGGAATTTGTGTGCGTCACAAATTTGTCATATATATATCATCAGGTTCACTCCATCAGGTTGTAACCATAATACATATTATATATCTCCTCAAGTCCACTCCATTAGGATATTACAAAATATGACATGGCAACACAAACAACCACGTCAAAGCCATTTTGCAGAGACCAAATGAGCATCTTTCAAGGCACTTTCCTTGGGATCATCTTTCTTGTAGTCAATTCTCTGCTTTCAAAAATATTTAAGATTTAATGTTAGATGCCATCAAACCAAGCAATTTATAAATTACTAAACTTTCACCTTCTGGTCACAGGGCCAGGATTATTGGGTGTCGTCATCTCTAAGTCCAAGTAACACACAAACATCCTCCTCCTTGACCACTGGCATAGCTGAAGCTTTCCCAATCTGCTGTCCAACTTCATACTGTACTAACTCATTTGATGGACTTTCCACTACAAACAGATTGTCCCAATCTACTGTAAACGCAGCATCGACCTCATTTCTCCAACAATCAACAAAAAAGATCTGTTAGAATGAATCCTAACAGAAAATTAAACAAATTACAAGGGATTTCTCACATTGCTCATGTTTAGCAGGAGGGAGTGCCAATCCAACAAAAGAAACAGGGGATGGTTCGGGATGAACTCACCTTCCAGGACTCTCCTCGCGGGGAATCATGCTGCCGATGGGGTCAAGCTTGGCGGGGTATCGCCGTGGAGGTTGCTGTCGCAGTTGTCGTTGCAGTGGTCGTCGTCACCGCGGAGGTCGCCAACTCCGCTGTTGCCGTCATTGTGGAGTCACCGTCGCCGTCGAGGTCGCCTCCACGACGCACCCAAGCACGGTTGGCGGGAAAAGATGTGTCGTTCTCCCGCTCGAGAGCCCCTCTGGTTTTTGTTCGGTCTAAACAGTCCGTGAAAAAAGATATTTGCGGAGGGAAAATAGAAAACAGGGGAAAATGGGAGGAACTGGGCTGTAATGTCACAGGAAAATGAAATTCGCAGCCACAGTGTCACTCGTCGTGGTGCATGCGTACTGGGTGTCATGAGCAAAGAGGCATGCGCCACCCAATTTTCCCCCTAACTACAGGAGAAACACACACATTAATTATATAGTGCAATAACGTACGATGTATGTGAAGTTCAATAGTACCCTAATTTAGAATATATTTAGCACTATAGCAATAAAATAAAAAGAGAAAAAATACCGATGAATAGTACTGAATAGTGCTAAATCCATTCAAGTTACCATACCATTGGACATGCTCTAGATGTTACAGTAACCCATCATTTTGCACATTTCGGAGAGTCATAATTTACTTGGATCTGGTGTGTCAGGCAGATCTCGTCTCGGGGAGTCGGGGTTCAGAACACTCCATGATGGTACAGCAACAAGGTGCCAGGGCATGATCACTGAATCAGGCTATTGCAAGGGACCAGGAGAGCATTTGCATCCTAGCTAGTTGCATGCATAAAAAATAAAATGTTGCTGCCAACTGAACTGGATCCACTCACCCAGTTACCTTCTGGTCTCATCATCAACTTTTAATTTTTTTTTTCTCCCAACTGTGCTGGGCAGGGATTCAGAACAATTACCTGAACGAACCTGCTGGTCCAACCGCAGGTAGGTGAAGAACTGAAGATGAAACAGCTGCAAGAAGCACTGCATGGACCAATGAGCCATCGATCTTGCATCCCTTCTCCTTGGCTTCAAAATGGCGATGATTTTTTTGGGTTCTAGTTTTGTAAGGCGAGTTGGTTGGATTCATGGATGGAGATTATCACAGGAGAGAGGCCAGGCCCCATCTGATCTGATCTGAATGAATGAATGAATGAATTATGCTGGATGGTCCAAACAGAGCAGAAGAATAGTGATCTTAGATGCTCCAACCGCAAAAGAGTTAGCCTCTCTCTCTCTCTCTCTCTCTCTCTCGTGCACGAGCAGAAAGGCATGGGAGCTTAACGACGACAGAGGTTGATGAGTAGTTTTAGGCTGTAAATGTGTAGGAGTCACCGGGCCAGCAGATCATGCTGCAACGTTGTCACATGCCGCGCATGATGCGGTTCATTGCTTCAGGTTTCAGGTTTCAGATTTCGGCTGATCCAGCTATGTTCTTGCTTTGATGATCGCATGGTTCATGGGCTAGTGCAATGTCCCGATGATTTTTCTTGGGCTCGGATGTCCATCAAGTGGAATTCAGGGTTTACAATTTTATCGTCAATTACTGGTCGCCGCATCGTCTTGGTCGGTGGTACGGTAAAGCCTTGCCGACTGGATTAGGATTTCAAAACCGAGCCAATTTTAAAGTTTAAAATTCAAAATCAAAAGTCCATATCGGTCACTTCAAAGTTATGAAAAAAATCAAAAATCAAAAGGTCGGAAAACCGACGAGTTACAGCCTTAGATCCAAAATTTGATCAATTTTTATTTACGAAAATCGCTATAGTGTTCGGTTCAAAAGAATCGCTGCAGTGGATTTCAAATACCAATATTGTGAACCAGTTTGTCTAGCAACAGTTGCCGATTTTCCTTTCTACTTCTGCCTAAAACATTAATCTATAAATGCTGTTCCGAAGACTCAGAGTCCAGCTCAATTTGACCCTGCAAGGTTTTGCAAAATGTTTTCTAGCACCCTACCGAACAGCTGGACAAAAAAAAATTTCCCTTCAATTGTCAAGTTCTCCATCATTTCAGGCATTGATTAATTGAAAAATTGTCTTCCATCCAATCAAACATCGATCGGACTAGTCGCCTGGTCTTGGAGAGGACACACAACATTTTTGTACAAGTACATTACTAATTCACAAATTGACTGGTATGGCATTCTCCTAGCACATGCATAAAAATGCGGCTTTTTTCACTGCCATGCAATTTTGCAATTTTATAATGACATCTATGTAATTAAACCTTAATTTAACCAACAATTGATGGCAACTAGTGTATCTTTCAACTGATCACGTGGGCGCGTTACTGTTTAAATAACACTTGGACGCGTCACTGTTTAAGTAATCGTGTTCTTGATAGGATAGCTAACTAAGTGCACCACGCATGCATACAGATCGGAAATAAAATAACGAAGACGAAGTTTGTACTGGTGTACTACTGAACGGGCAATTCGATTAATCAAATACTTGGTCAATCTTGAGCGGACAACTTGTAACCGGCAAGATCTACCAAACAAAGTTTGGAAGTTAGCAGGAGACAAATGTTTTCAACATGCACATCAAACTTGATTAGTGACGAGGCTGACGTAGAATAGTATTATAGTAAGTTTCTTAGAGCGGATGCTTGTCATTTTTTTAAAAAAATTGGATAGATCAACCGTAAAACTTACAGATCATAGGAATGCCCAACAAAAAAATATGCATTTGTAAAAGATAATATTATGAAATCATGTAAATTAGATCAATGCTATCGTGCGAATCTTGAAGCACTTTTTAAATATATATGGCATATTTGTGTATTGTGGCAATTTTGGCTCGTCTTCTACCTCCCTATTCTTCTTCCTGTCTTCATCCTCTCATTGTCTCACTCAGCTTATGCCCACAATCACTGCCGCTATGGATGAGACCGAGCAACCGACCGAAGCTCCCTGTTGTTACTGAGCTCGCCATGGCTGGGTTGCCCTGCGCCACGGCTTGCTAGTGCTGCCATGGATGGGCACAACACTATATATGCTTCCTACAACCCCCACCCACCCCCACGCACACGGAGTAATCGCAACCATCATAGATGAGGCTAGCTAGAGGTTACCGCTGCCATCAAGCTAGGAATGAAAACAAATTTGTATTTTCCCGGTTTGGATCGATCAGATCTGGTTTAGGAACCTTTCAAATCCGAATAGTTTTTCTTTGGATCCAGATAAAGATTTGGTTGAGGTGATACCCAACGGATCTTGATATCCGACACTGTGCAAATTTGGATCCTTATTTTAATCTCAGCCCACCAATCCCATACAAAGACACAACTGATAAATATAAATAGTAAATGAGAGATTTAACTATTTATGCCTATAGCCAGCTAGACCATAGCTTACAATGAAGCCCATGCATAGTCTACTCTCAAGACACAATAATCCAATAAAGAACTTCAAGACTCGTAAAGTTAATCAAGCTGGAGTTCAGAACCTTTTCTAGGGCTTTGTTTGTTTCAGCTTAAAGTTGAGTTGAGTTTTACTGTATCAAATTTGTAACCCACTCGAAAGACGTTTTAAAGAATTCAAAAAAATTATGAAAAAATATTTTACGAACTCTAAAAAGAACTTTTAAACCAAAAAAAATGAGTACAAAATATTACATCATTTGGCTTATACAAAAATAATAAATTTTCATTTAATTTAATTTAATTTAAACTGAAACAAACCAGGCCTAGGACAAGAACAAGATAGCATAAAGTTAATCACCCGGGTACCGATATCCGAGTATTTTACAATGTACTCCCTCTTTTTTTATTTATCACCGTTGACTTTTACACATGTTTTTTGATAATTCATCTTATTTTAAAAAATATTTAATTACCATTTATTCTGTTGTGTTGTGTTTTATTATTAAAGATAATTTAAACGTGACTTATATTTTTGCATGTTTGCACTAATTTTACTAATAAGACAAATGGTAAAAGGGCATGTTAAAAATCAACAGCGACAAATAAAAAAGAACGGAGGAAGTATATCATTATCCAAACAAAAACAATATCAGTAGTAACTAAATTCGTAACTATATTTAGTTTGCGTCCCTATTCCGGGGTATTTTTACAATGTATATCTTTATCCAAACAAAAACGGTATGAATAGTAACTAAACTTGTACCTATATCCAGTCTACACCCCTATTCGGGTAACTACACCGGATATGGATAGGGGTCAAGTAAATACCCAACCCTTTTTAACCCCTAGATTGAGGTGTGGTAGTGATTGTTGGAGGGGAACCATACGTCAAAGCCGAGGTCGCGGGGAGAGAGGTAGAGCAAAGTGGTATAAAGTTCTCTTTAGGCCTAGCTCTTTTTAGCATAAAGTTGAGTTGAGTTTTATCGTAGCAATTTTTTTATATAGCATATATATTATAATAATTTGCAACAACTTTTTTTAAAGACTTTCAGTGTTCTTCTCAAAGACCTTAAAACTATTTTTTATTATTTTCAGCCTCTTTGTATCTCTTTTCGAGAATCTTATTTTTTTTGCTACATAAAACGTAATTTTACTGAACGCTGAAAAAACTTGTTTTAATTTAGTTTTTTTTGTTTTGTAATTCAAAACTCGTAGATAGCATAAAGCAGCTTCGTAGTAGCAGAACAGCCGAGCTAGCCTTTGCAAAAGCTAGGCTGACCGGCCGAGTTAGGCAAGGGGAGAGACAGCGAGGCATCACTTGAGTTTAGCTTAGCCCTCGCCCCTCAGTCAAACATAAGCATAATCATTGTACTATAAAATTCTGTCCATACCATTAGCAGAAGCATCAGCTTTGCTTCCTCCTTCCAACCATCTGCAGCCTTCAGCTTCACCTTTTTATTAACCAAATCAAAAGCACTTCAAGACTCTACACTCCTCCACAGGAGAACAGAGAAGTCAGCCAGTACAAACCCAACAAATTTAAGACACAAGGTGAAAGGAACAGTGCGAGAGACAGAGAGGGGAGAGCGAGAGGGGAGAGAAAATTAAAATCTTTACCGACACGACGGTACCACGCCGCATCCAAATCTCCTGCCGGAAGCAAGCATGGCATCCAGCGTTTTTCTCTCCTCTCTTCTTTTTAGCTGTTTGCGCCGCGCGCAGTAGCTGGCTCTGGCAGTCTGGCTGTGGGCTGTGGCTGCCCTTGTTGGTCGAGTGAATGGGGAGGAGGACAGAGGAGCAGAGCCCATTGGCCACGCCCATGGTTATCCCCGTGGCCGTGTCCTAGGGGAGAAGCATCAAGCAACCAAGGGAGCCCTGCAAGCTCGTGTTTTTCTTTGGGGAGCAAGGGAAGGAACAAGAAAGAGAGAGGACAGGACCGTAGGAACCGGTGATTGGGAGCGACTGGGGGGCCGATAATGGCGGCAGCCGCGGCACTGGGCACCGCATTGGCCGGCTTCCTTCTCGCCCTCGCGGCGGCGCCGGCCGGAGCCACCACCGACTCCTCCGACGGTAACAACCTTAGAACGGCTCCGCCACGGCACTTCCGACTCCAGGTTCTTGGTCTCAAGGCTTCTCTTTTCTTGTTTGTGGTTGACACCTGGGTTCTTGCAGCTGCGGCTCTGGGGAATCTCTACGCCTCCTGGAACAGCCCGTCCCAGCTGGCTGGCTGGTCGGCCAGCGGTGGTGACCCCTGCGGCGCGGCGTGGCAGGGCGTCTCCTGCTCCGGCTCAGGCGTCACCGGAATGTAAAGATCCTTGCATGGCGGTAGTGATCGATTCTTTGATTAGGTTTTTTATGGCGGCGACCACAGCCTTGTTGACTGGCGTTTGATTTTCACTGCGTTTAAAGTTTGTGGAAGTTGATAGAGATGTGTAGTAATATTTGGGAAGCACGATGCCACAATCGTAACTGATGTCCGAGTTAGTTGTAGCCTTGTAGAATTCCCCCAAATCCTCTGCCTGCATAAGAATAAAAGAGAGGAAAAAAAGGGAGACTTGTTTGGATTCATGCTGTGGAAAGTGGCCTTTTTTCCTGGTGGTTATTTCGCACGTTCCATCCATATGGCAATTTTATGCATTGGTGTCTTGACTCCTAATACTAAGATTGTTGGAAATACAGTGAAAAGATTCACTTTGGTGGCTTGGGGCATGATCCTTAATTTTGTGTCTATTTACTTGTGTGACTGGGAATTCCTGAAATGAAACTACTCAAGCTCATTTTTCGTCTCATGTTCTACAGTAAGCTTCCTGGAACAGGCCTGGATGGTACCCTGGGATACCAACTCTCCAATTTATTTTCACTGCAAACATTGTGAGAGCTTACAAGTTACAAATTACAACTTCGCTACCCTTCTTGAGATCTATGCATTGTTTTGATCTTCCATTTCATTGCTTGCAGAGATTTGAGCAACAACAACTTGCATGGTTCAATTCCTTACCAGTTGCCTCCGAATCTCACATATTTGTATGTGCCTCACTTAGAATAATGTGTTCTGTAGTAGTTGTTGTTTGTAGTTTCATTCTTAAATGGTATTGCAGGAATCTGGCAACCAACAATTTCAATGGCAATCTTCCATACTCTATATCCAACATGGTTTCACTTGAATATGTGTAAGCTTCTGTTTGTCATAAAATTTCTACATTTCTTATGCACAAGTATTAATGTAGTAGTGTTACATTTTTCTGGCAAAATGTGATTTCATTTAACCTTTGTATGCAGCAATTTTAGCCACAACTCACTGTCGCAACAAATGGGTGATCTATTTCGAAACCTCAATTCACTTTCAGAGTTGTAAGTCATCGTGAAACTTTGTTCTTTATATGCAAATTGCGACTTGGCCTTCATGTGATTAGGCATCTTTGCTATTCACGCACTTGAATCACCTTTTCAAAAGATTCCATGTATAATTTTTGGAAACCATGATGGTCCAGATTTCATTCTTATAAAGACTAAAGAAAAACTTATTAAAATGCTTTCTTGCGTCACAGTCCATCTCTGTCAGACATGGAGAGGAAAGGGCCGACCAGAGTGATGTTTGAAATTGGGTTTTGGGGTTGTTTCATACTTTCAGTTTGCTATAAAATGCTACGTTACCCGGATACTTCCAAAAATTGCCGTATCCGTATCCCGACACGTTTCGGATACTCAGATACCCGGATACTCCCCGGATACGTACCGGACACGTATCCAACTATTTTCTTTTTCCAAATAAATAAATTAATTCCTGATACTTATCGGATACTTCTATGGTACCTCCCCTATACCTCTATTGGCCTCTTTTCCGCTAAGGAAAGATGCTCATCGCTCACATTGAACACACATGCTGAGCATGCATAACCCAAGCATGTGATCTGACACATGCGACACCTCTACACTACATGAGAAGCCAAATGAAGCTCCATGAAAACCCCTCTGTACCACAAATCTCTACTCAAGGGATGGCCGAAGGTCCTTAGTGATGAACATCCACCTATAGGATAAAATATTTTTTTGTATATATAGATATATAAACGTATCCCCGTATCCGTGTTTTTGAGGAATTGCCGTGTCGCGGTATCGCCGTATCACGTATCCGTATCCAAGTATCTGGGCAACATAGATAAAATATACACCTATACGTTAAATGCTTTGAGTTTTTTTAATCTCAAATTTGTAAACACTATTCCATAATCTTTGTTATTTTTTAGAAGATTGCCTGACCTTTTGGTACCCCTGAATGTATGATACTTCTATTGCAAGCTAAGCATCTGTTCCCACAGCTCAAGATTAAATTTAGAAAGTATGGTCTCAATACTAGCTATATGCTGAGTTTAAACATACAGTTGTACTTGTAGCCAAGGTTTACAAAACCGCGGAGAAGCTCCAAACCGTCTACTGCGCGGAACCGGTTAACCGCGAATAACCGCGGTTAGCCACGGTTTTCAGACGGTTTTCACCCTAAATGCAAAATTAGGGTTAGCCGGTTTTGCTCACGGTTAGCCGCGGTTTTTGGCGGTTAGCCGCGGTTTCTGAGGAAAAAATTTCAAAATAGGTGAAAATCGATATAAATTGGTAAAATTCTTTAAAATATACATTAGAAATTTGATTTTTAAAATTTTGTTAAGCCAAAATGCTTAGAATGAATAATAGTATTTTTAGAAATTTCATGTATATTTTACATTCAAAATTTATTTAAACGAGTTTTGCCCAAACCCCTAAACGAGTTTTGTGAACCGTGCTTGTAGCCATGAAGTGTGTAATTTTCATTTAAAAGATTAATTGAGACTAACATACTCCTCCCATGGTTTCATATACCCATCTTACATCCTTGTGCTATTTGTACTTGACAGAGATGTATCTTTCAACAAATTGGCAGGGGATCTTCCCAATTCTCTTGGCTCTCTGTTAAATCTTTCTAGTCTGTAAGTATTCATTACTTTTCTTAATAGCAAATTTAGATTTTGTGTTATAACTTTCCAGCTCTGGTTCCTGCATTCTAAGTTTCTGCACATTTTGCAGTTATATGCAAAACAATGAATTAACAGGTTCTGTCAATGTTCTCAGTGGCCTGAGCCTTACTACACTGTGAGTTTCAGGCAACAGTTTTACTGCTATTACTCTTTGCTTGATAGAATCATGACTAAGGATTTTTTTTAAGCAGAAACATTGCAAACAACAATTTTAGTGGCTGGATACCACAAGAATTCAGCTCAATCCCAGTTTTACTGCTATTACTCTTTGCTTGATAAAATCATGACTAAGGATTTTTTTTAAGCAGAAACATTGCAAACAACAATTTTAGTGGCTGGATACCACAAGAATTCAGCTCAATCCCAGATTTGATGTATGTGACAAAATCTTCTACTGCCCATCTCTATGTAAATTGTCGTTTAAACATTATAATGAATAGTGACTTATTGCAAATTTGCAATTATAACCATAGACTTGGAGGAAATTCATTTGACAATGGACCTGCTCCCCCACCACCACCTTTTATGCCACCACCACCCAGAAGGCCGCGTGCTCGTCCTAACCATCCACAGGGAAGTGGAAATGCTTCAAAAGGCTCTGACAGCCCCACTGATCAAGGTCACAAGAAGAAACATCTGCAGACAGGTCCACTTGTGGGGATAATTGTTGGCTCGATACTTGCTGCCTCATGTATACTTCTGTTGGTATTATTTGTCTGCAATGTTCGGAAAAGAAAGGATGATAGCAGCGTTGAATCAAAAGATTTTGTAGGCCCTCTATCAGTTAACATAGAGAGAGGTACCACTCTTGTTCTTCTTATAATGGCATATTTTATTTTGCTGTATTTTAATTGTGTAATTTTGTATTACATTCAGTTAGCTGACATACCTTAATTACTAACCTTGAACTTGAGCACGGTCAGTTTGATTGATATGGAATTACACAGTGTAGGTGTCAGTAAAGATAAAGCATGTAAGACAATTGAGATGTGAATATGATCATTAGTAGAACTTAAGTGGCATTTTCTGCCTTTGCGTGCATACAGCCAGCTCATAGGGCACTATGATTCATGATGCAACCTATAATATGCTGCCTTTGCATGTCTATATCTGGCCTCAAGATCAGTTAATTTCAAATTCTAGTTTTAAGTTTCGACAAATGAAATCTAGTACCGGAAAACTCAAAATTTTGGATAGTATGCCCTCACTATACCTAGTTAGTAGTGACCTGTTTGAGCTAAATGAATGGGAATTATACGTTTGTTCTGAAATATAACTCAAGGGGAGAACAATTGCCAAACACCCTATTTCCTTTTTTAAAAAAGTTTTTAGCAATTATGTAATTGAATTGCTGCACTCAAACTAAACATATTCAGATTTCTACTCTTCTGTGTGATTTGGTTTTGTAGTTTCTAACAGGGAAGTCCCAGAGCAGAGTCTTGAAAATACCTCTGTAGCAACTGTGAAACTCCCACCTGCTGAGAAAATGACTCCTGAGAGGGTTTATGGCAAAAATAGTTCAATGAGAAAGACAAAGGTCCCCATAACCGCCATACCCTATACTGTTGCTTCCCTCCAAGTTGCTACTAATAGCTTCTGTCAAGATTCTCTTCTAGGCGAGGGTTCACTTGGCCGTGTTTACAAGGCTGATTTCCCCAATGGAAAGGTAAAATATGTTGGGTGGATTGTAAAAGTACCTTCCTTGTTAATATAACCTTCAAGTTAGTCGGTGGTTGAATCAGTTTCATTTCCATTTTTGGCCAATCTGGATCGCAAAAAATTGTTTTACACATTATGAACTTAAGATCACCATGATAGCAGATCACTTGCTTTACCATTGCTCATAGAACTACACTGATTACAAAGCCTAGGTCCTATTTTTTAGCTTGTTTACTGTTGTGTGCATCAAATGTAAGAATATATGAGATTATCTATATTCCCTTCTCCGTCTTTTTTTCTTTGCAATGCTGTGAACTGCAGCTGAGTTGTGTGTTATGATTGCAGGTTCTCGCAGTTAAGAAGGTAGACGGTGCTTCCCTTTCCTTGCAGGAAGAGGACAATTTTCTTGAGGCTGTATCAAGCATGTCACGACTTAGGCATCCAAACATTGTGCCACTCACAGGGTATTGTGTTGAGCATGGGCAAAGACTTCTTGTTTATGAGTATATTGGAAATGGAACACTGCATGATGTGCTACACTCCTCTGATGAGATGAGCAGGAAGCTTACATGGAACATCCGTGTAAGGATAGCATTAGGAACTGCTCGGGCATTAGAGTAAGTTAATTGAATTGTACAACAGTTTTACTCTTTCTAAAGGTTATGGCAATAGAACACATACGAGTCTTACAAACCTTCTTGTAGGTATCTGCATGAGGTGTGCCTGCCATCGGTTGTTCATAGAAACTTTAAATCTTCAAACATCCTACTCGACGAGGAGGAACATAATCCTCATTTATCTGACTGTGGGCTTGCTGCCTTAACACCCAATACCGAGAGACAGGTATGTAACCTGCTACCATATGTCAAAAGCACCAAAGTGGTTTTTAACTACCCTTGTTTGACTCAATGTAAATAGTAGTTTGTCAATGGGTAACTATACTTCGCTAAATAGGCTAATTATTCCAGGTTTCAACTGAAGTGGTTGGGTCATTTGGATATAGTGCCCCAGAGTTTGCCATGTCAGGTATTTATACTGTAAAGAGTGATGTGTACAGTTTTGGGGTAGTGATGTTAGAGCTATTGACAGGACGAAAACCACTGGACAGGTATGTAATCTAGCAATTGTTCTGATTCTGGTACATTGCATATTTGCATCTTATGATGAACTGGAATGACATTTGGATGGATATTGCAGTTCTAGAGAGCGATCTGAACAGTCTCTTGTTAGATGGGCTACTCCTCAGCTTCACGATATCGATGCACTTGCTAAGATGGTTGATCCAGCATTAAATGGAATGTACCCAGCTAAATCACTCTCCCGTTTTGCAGACATAATTGCACTTTGTGTTCAGGTACGTCTATTGCTTTGTAATTTATCTAGAGTTAAATCATCCATAGTGAGCAGCAGTGAGCACACATGGTAGTCTTTTGGAATTATTTGTCATGCAGAGTTTGCTAAGATTTTTGTATCCTGACAGAGTAACAATGCCTAGTTAGAATTTCAAGTGCTAACTTTACTGGTTGATGCGGCGTTGCTTTGTTTCATTGTTTAACAATACAAATTCATCTTCTAGAAAGTTCTATTTGTTCATGTCTTTCTTATTAGAAGCCTGTCCTAAGGATGATTTATGATTTTTTTTTTTGTGCAGCCGGAGCCAGAATTCCGTCCTCCAATGTCTGAGGTTGTCCAGCAGCTCGTGCGCCTGATGCAGAGGGCTAGCATAGTAAGGCGACAGTCCGGAGAAGAACTCGGATTTTCATATAGAGCCACAGATCGTGAAGGAGACACAAGGGACATTTCCTTCTAAGCATTTCTCGTCACAAGCGCAAAGCTGCTTGGATGGTTCACTTTGCAAGGAAAAGAGCTGCGCAACAAGAATGAATGGAGAACACGAGTTGATCTGAAAAATTCATGATCAAACAGATTTGAGGAGATAATTTTCCATGCTTCATTGTTAAATTGTGTCATTCTTCTCCAATTTCTTTTTGGCCTATACGGGGCATTGCACTTGTAGCTAAATTGAGGATGTCCTTGGCATGTATAGCTTGTTGGCCACTTCTAGAGAAAAGCAGGAAAGGAAATGTTAAACCTTTGTTGAGTGTTGATGCTGCAAAGCTTTTACACACACCCAAATCCCAAGTACTGCCATTCACCTACCTCCTGTTCTTTGTTATGCAGGTGAAATTTATATGTTCACCAGAAATTTGGATATTGTTAGGTATATTGACTATTTGGAGATCATTACAAACAATACATGGGGTAGCACACCATACCTCAATTCGAGCTATAAAGTTCTCAATGTGATCCACCAAGGCACCAAGCTAAGAGTATGCTGCAGCAACTGTTACATGTCCCTGAACTCCTGAAGATCCTAGATTGCTGCTGCTAATTGTGTTGTGTAAACTCCGTTTGCAAGTTCCAATCTTGGATACATTGGGCAGCAGCAATGCCAAAACCAGAGACCCCATGAAGACGAAGATCGTCAGGTGAGAAGAAATGCAGGTTGCATAGGCTCCTGAATCATCACCTATCTCTGTCCTGTATCAAGTTGCCGATCATCTTGGCGAGAGGCACGGTGCCCTTGGCCATGATCTCCAGCCTCGACGGGTTGGACGCGTGCGCAAACAGCGATAGCCCGAACATGACGAGCTCCGGCAGGAACAGCCTCGACGACAGGAAGCCGTGCCAGTAGTGCGGCTCGAGGTCGAAGAAGGCGTCGAAGAAGCGGCGCGTCCCGGCGAGGTCCAGCTTGAGCAGGATGTCCATGCCGAAGCAGAAGAACTCCCTCTGACGCCTCCGGTCGGCCGGCCACAGCTGCCTCCACACCTCGGCGGAGAGCGCGTCGCCGGCGATGGCGCCTCCGTCGCTGGAATCGAGGAACCGGACGATGGCCTCCGCGACGATGGGCGCGGTGGCGAGCGTGCGCGCCACCATGTACCCCGTGGAGGGGTGCACCATCCCGGCCGTGCCGCCGATGCCGACGACCCGCTGCGGCAGCACGGGCAGCGGCCCGCCCATGGGGATCACGCAGCGCTCGTCCTCCTCGACGCTCCGGACACGTATCCCCAGGTGCCGGAGCCGCGCGGCCATGCGCTCCTGGATGTCGTCCATGGCGAGCCCCGGGCGCGCCACCAGCGAGGTCTCCTCAAGGAAGATCCTCGTCGGCGAGAAGGGCATGGCGTAGAGGAAGGTGGGCGTCCGGCGGTTGCGTTCCCTGATGGCGGAGCCGCCGGGGAGGTGGGAGTCGCGCCAGTCCATGAAGAGCATCTTGTCGATGTCGAACGGGTGGCCGTCGACCTCGGCGAGGATGCCGTAGGCGACCTGGTAGCCCGGGTTGTAGGGTTTGTCGTACTGCACGAGGCAGCGGGAGAAGCCGGTGGCGTCGAGGACGACGGTGGCCGGGACGGTGACACCGTCGTCGCAGATGAGGAAGGAGGCGGCGGCGTCGTTGTGGACGGCCTTGACGACCTTGGCCTGGTGGAAGCGGACGCCATGGGCGACGCAGCGGTCCAGCATGGTGGACTTGAGCTTGCGGCGGGCGACGCGGGCGTAGGGGCGGTCCAGCGACTTGGCGCGGCGGTCGTCGATGAAGACGGAGGCGGAGGGCCAGACGGCGTCGAGGCAATGGGAGAGGCCCATGGCGTCGAACTCGTCCACCCACACGCCGTAGTTGTTGGGCCACACGAGCGCCGGGCAGGGGTCGATGGCGCAGACGGAGAGCCCCGCCTCCGCCACGCGCTGCGCCACGGCGAGCCCCGCCGGCCCGCCGCCCACCACGGCGAGGTCCACGGGCCTGGACCGCGCCGGGTCGTAGCGGGCAGGTCCAGGGACAGCAGCTCGGGCCGCGCCGGCGGGCCAGCGACCGCAGCGCCTCGCCCGCCGACGCGGACGCCGCCGCCGTGGCGCGGCAGGCGGCGGCCGCGCGCGCCGGTGGCAGCGGCCTGCAGGGCGCGGTGGGGTTGTGTGTGCGGAGGAGGAGGGCGGTGGCCATGGGAGCCAGGTGAGGTGGGGAATTGGTGCGCGGTGGCCGGTGGTGTCGCGCAGCGCAATCCTGAGGTGATAAGCTTCTTATTGGGAGGGGAGAGGAGAGCGCAGCTCAGCTCACCAACGCACACTGGCCCCCTGGTGGTGGCAGCACTGCCGGTTAGTGGCCATCTTCAGCTAGCTCCCTCCACTGTTGCAATTTTGCAGAAAAACATCTATCATTTTTTTTTCGAAAGGAATATACTATGGGAGTGGCGGAGTCCAGGCGACTGGGCTGCAGGCCGCTTCGGCTTCAGCCGGCGAAGGCGCAGGCGCATGTGACCTGGGCCGCGCAGGTTTAAGAAACCGATATACTATATCGTTTTGTGAATCAGGAAATGAGCAAATCCTTTTGCTAAACATGAGCGGGAACACATTTGGATTTCAGGCGATTTAATGAATTTATCTTCTTCAGTGGCAGCGTGTCATAGTCCTGCTAAGATTAGGGTTCATGGTAGGATTCACCGAGCTCTCTAGGGATGGCACGAAGACGGAGGTTTAGTGGTGGAGCAACAACAGCACTACCTCGGTCAAAGAATCAAGGGAGGGTGGTGGTGAGAGTCGGCTAGAGAATCAACGACAGGACCAAGGGTCATTAGGAGGAAGCCGTAATACCAATAATTACTCTTTGACTGAATATAGGCATCGATCCACTCTTGTTAGCAAATATCGTATCTTTGATTTTATCGTATCACATCCGATTTTCTAACATATCAAACAAACCAGCGAGGTCAGTTTTGCGTTGGCACCGGATGGTAAGTACATACCGCGTGGTATATCTAAACGCTTGACTGGATCCAATCGAACCAATGCAAGAATTAAATAAACGTCTAGTCCATTGTAATTTTTTTAAAAAAAATTACTTTTAGCTCAATTAAATTAAAACCGAGTCGAACTGCTGCCAAAGAGGCCCTTGAAACAAGTAGAGACGGAGGGGCAGCCTGAGGAAACGACGTCGTGGATTCCACCGGTAGATGCTGCGGAGCGAACGCTCGAGGCAGCGACAAGAACACTGTCGATGGCAAGCTACTTATTACCTGCATAAATGTCACTCTTCGCACCGTCCAATTTGGTCGCAATACGTGTGCTCGTCGAGCACGAAGAGGTGTGTTTCTTGGTTTATCCCCGCACCAAATGATGTGTCCGTGCCAGCTAGGCCCAGTTCTTTTCAGCTTAACGGCTTAACAACTTAACAGCTTAACGGCTTAACAACATTTTGAAAACACATATGTTTTGAGTTTTTTGAGTCCGTTTTTCCACTGTTTTGAAGGTGGGTCCTAACACTTTAAAAAGCAAGTCAAACGAAATGTATCCGAATCTCGAGACTACCTCGAGAAGCTCTCGAAATTCAATTATTTCAGTCATTCAACCGTTCAGCTGTTCAGATCAGCTCAAAAGAACATAGCCTTAAGGCTCAGTTCTTTTCAGCTTAACGGCTTAACAGCTTAACAACTTATTTACGTTTTAGAAAGACATATGCTTTTAGTTTTTTGAGTCCGTTTTTTCGCTATTTTGAAGGTGGGTCCTAACATTTTAAAAATCAAGTCAAATGAAACGGATTCGAATCTCGAGACTATCTCGAGAAGCTCTCGAAATTCAGTCATTTCAGCCGTTTAGCTGTTCAGCCGTTCAAATCAGCTTAAAAGAACATGGCCTTAGCTCGTAAAGTATGGACACACGTTGACGTACGTACAGAACAAGCTGAGAATTTAAGATCCTACCTTGAGCCTTATGTGTCTGGCTTAAGCTCATATATAGGGTTTTATTTTGGTCGCCTACACGCTGGCGACAGCCGCCTTTCTTCGCTGCATATATAGACGCCACCCCTCCGTTCTTCTTCCTCTCGACATTGCCGCTCTTCCATTCTTTCCCTCATCGTTGGCACCGCTCCCCCTCCACTCTTCTTCCTTTCGATGTTGCCCTTCTCCCCTTCTCTCTCTCCCTCATCGTTCGCACCGCCCCTATATTGATTTTATGATAGACAAATGACATTAGTCGGATATTGCAATGGGGTCAGAGATCAATGCATATATGCGAGCAACTTTTATATCCTGCCATCGATTTACAGGAAAATATAGCGAGGATTAGAAAAGAGTATCACGGTACATAAATGAACACATGATCGTAGGAGATCATGCTGATAAAGTCTTACACCTTCCCCTCAAATTAGGGTTTAATTTGGGTTTGGAGGGTCATGGTTGTTAAGAAAGTAGACTTAGTCATTGTAGCTGTTGTACAGGAGATAGGATTGAGCTATTCTTCAGGGACGAGCCTGTGCTCGTGCCCACGTTCTCTGTAACGTTCTCAGCCTCCTACGCTTGTAATTCAGCGAGTCGTTGCTGCTTCATACTGTAGCCGACCCGGCACACTTCAGTTATATATAAGAAACAGAGCACAGAGGGAGTGTGTGTCGAATTCCCCTCACATCTTGCGTATTCTTTCGGTTTTCACATGGTATCAGAGCACCGAACGAATCCGTGAGATGTCAACCACAAGCTCCCTCTCATCTCATACTGCTTCCGCCATGAATTCCACCACAACCGGCATTCTTCCCACATCGTCGTTCGGCAATCTCATCACCGTCAAGCTGGACAGCGACAACTATCTGATCTGGAAGGCTCAATTTCTCCCGTACCTGCGCAGCCAGCTGCTCATGGGGTACGTTGACGGCACCATCGCCGCGTCTGAAGCCACAATCACTGAGACGACATCAATTGGGACTGCTCAAGTCCCAAATCCTGCATACCGCACATGGATGCAACAAGATCAAATGGTTCTGAGTACAATCCTCTCTTCTTTATCTCCTCGTTTGCTTTCTCAAGTCATATCTCTGTCCACTGCTCATGATGTATGGACAGCCCTTGATCGTATGTTTGCCTCTCAATCCAGAGCCAAAGTTATGCAGGTTAGGATGCAATTAGCCACAATCAAAAAGAGAGATCTCACAGCCAACACCTACTTCCACAGAATCAAGTCCCTTGCTGATACTCTGTCCATTGCAGGGCAGCCCCTTGCCACTGATGATTTCATCACTTATTTACTCACGGGTTTAGACTCTGATTATGATCCCTTTGTCACCTCTGTGACCACACGAGCTGAACCCATGAGCCTTGATGATCTGTATGCACACTTTCTCAGTTACGAGATGAGGCAAGATCAGCACAACACCATAGTGCAGATCTCGTCTTCTTCAGCTAACATGGCACACAGGGGAAATCGTGGAGGAGGTCCCGGAGGAAGAAATCGCGGTCGCGGTCGCGGCCGAGGCAGACAAGGCTACCAAGGAGGAGGTTTCCATGGCGGCCATCAAGGTGGAGACTTCCAAGGAGGAGCCCCAACAGGGCGGGGCAATGGACAATTGCCTTCTTCAGCCAACCCTGGAGGAAACAGGCCGGTGTGTCAGGTCTGTGGCAAGTCTGGGCATGACGCACTCAGGTGCTATCACCGCTTCGATCACTCCTACCAAGCAGAGGACTACAAGATGGCGGCGACAATCGCCAACTCGTCCTACGACATTGACCCCAACTGGTATGCAGACACCGGGGCAACCGATCACATCACCAATGAGCTTGACAAGCTGAGCACCAAGGAGAGGTACACTGGAAAGGATCAGATCCACACCGCAAGCGGTTCAGGTATGGCAATTCAGCATATTGGACATTGTACTGTTTCAACTGGTGCTC
The DNA here is from genome assembly GCA_036346415.1 of Raddia guianensis. Lineage (NCBI taxonomy): Eukaryota > Viridiplantae > Streptophyta > Magnoliopsida > Poales > Poaceae > Raddia > Raddia guianensis. Next base: position 12,858,338 of record CM070542.1, read on the forward strand.
ATTTGTTGCATCTAAGAAATATTCTTCATGTACCTTCCACTGCTCGCAATTTGTTGTCAGTTTAGCGTTTAGCCCATGATAATCATGCCTTTCTAGAATTTCATCCTCATTATTTCCTTGTAAAGGATCAGGACACGAAGGAGGTTCTTCTTAAGGGCTACTGCAAGGGTGGTCTTTATGTGATCTCTTCTGATCTGCTCACTCCATCCAAGCAAGCAATCGTCCCCAACTCAAAGCAAGCCTTCCACAGCACTAGGTTGTCCTCTGAAGTTTGGCATCAACGTCTTGGTCACCCATCTTCTGCTGTAGTTCGTCATGTACTGCAGGAAAATAATTTACCTTGTGTGTCTACTTCAAATAATGCTGTTTGTAATGCGTGTCAACTAGGAAAGAGTCATCAATTGCCTTTTCCTATGTCCACAAATGTCACCACAGCACCACTTCAACTCGTTTCTTCAGATGTTTGGGGCCCTGCCCGTATTTCTGTTAATGGCAATAAATTCTATGTGAGCTTTGTTGATCACTGCAGTCGTTTTACGTGGTTCTTTCCTATCAAACGCAAGGCAGATGTTCTTCCAGTCTTTGTTAAGTTCCAACGACATGTTGAACGAATTTTGAACAAGAAAATCTTAATTCTTCAGAGTGATTGGGGAGGAGAGTTTCAGAAGCTTAACTCATATCTAACTGAACAAGGCATCGGTCATCAAGTCTCTTATCCTCACACCCATCAACAAAACGATGTAGTAGAGCGCAAGCACCGCCACATCGTGGAAGCTGGCTTAACTTTGCTAGCTCAAGCCTCCACTCCGCTTCACTTCTGGGATGATGCCTTTGCCACTGCCCCTTTTCTTATAAACCGACTTCCTAGTCGAGTCATTGACTATCAAACACTGATGAACGCCTTTTCTCAGTCAAACCAGATTACACTCTTCTCAGGACTTTTGGTTGTGCTTGCTGGCCACATCTTCGAGCCTACAACTCTCATAAGCTTGATTTTCGTTCTAAGCCAGGTACCTTCTTAGGATATAGCCCTAGCCATAAGGGCTACAGATGCTTGCACATCCCATCTGGTCGTGTCTACATCTCCAGAGATGTAATTTTTGATGAAAAATCCTTTCCTTTTGTGTCCATGACCACTCACCCCTACACTGCTCCTACTGTTGAGTCTCTACTTCTACCAGTTGAAACTGACCTTAGCACTGTCCAATTGCCAATTGCCTTGCATGTTGTGCATACTGACCTTTCTGCAGGAACCTCATAGCTAGGGGGGAAGATAATGTCGGGCCTGCGTTGTCTCCGGCTGCTGAAGCTGCTGAATTTTCACCACCAGCTGATGCTCGTATGACTGAAGATCCAAGCTCATCTTCAAGTTCAAAAGATACACTTGGTCATCCGACAACAGCAGTGCAATTGACTGAACCACAACAACAGCGCATGCAGACTCGGTCTAGATCACAAGTTTTCAAGCCTAAGCAACCACATATGGCACAATGTTCTATGATCCATGTCGACGTCCACGTCAAGCTCATCTCAGCTCACTGTCACCCCTGTCTGAGCCAGTGCCAGTTCGGCATACAGATGCCATGTCAGATCCCAGGTGGAAAAGTGCTATGGATGAAGAATATTCAGCTCTCATGAGAAATAAAACGTGGAGGTTAGTACCCTCATCAGAAGCTAGCAATCTGGTTGGATGCAGATGGGTGTTCAAGGTCAAAACTAAAGCAGATGGCACGCTGGACAGATTTAAAGCCAGGCTTGTTGCCAAAGGATATAAACAACGTTATGGATTGGACTATGAGGAAACCTACAGCCTTGTTATCAAACCTGCCACAATCAGGTTGGTTCTTGGAATAGCAACAACACGTCAGTGGTGCCTACGTCAATTAGATGTGCAAAATGCATTTCTGCATGGAATACTAGAAGAAGAAGTGCATATGATACAACCTCCTAGCTATGAAAGTGTTGAGCATCCTGATCATGTCTGCAGATTGAAAAAAGCATTGTATGGTTTAAAACAGGCCCCAAGAGCCTGGTACTCAAGGCTCAGCTCCAAGCTTCAGGAGTTGCAGTTTGTTCCTTCTAAGACTGACACCTCCTTGTTCATCTATAACAGAGAAGGAGTAGTCATCTATATATTAATCTATGTAGATGACATCATTGTCACAGGTTCCTCAGAACAGATAGTGGATAATCTTGTTGAGCAATTGAAAAAGGAGTTTGCAGTTAAGGATTTGGGTTCATTGAATTTCTTTCTGGGCATAGAAGTTCAAAGGAGGTCTGATGATGAACTTGAGCTAACACAGAAGAAGTATATTTGGGAATTGCTTGCAAGAGGGAAGATGCAGAATTGCAAACCAATTTCCACACCTATGGCTGCTACAGAAAAGCTTTCACAAGAAAAGGGTAAACCTCTGATAGCAGAGGAAGCATCTTTATACAGAAGTATAGTTGGAGGACTTCAGTACCTGACAATCACTAGACCAGACATAGCATTTTCAGTCAACAAAGTGTGTCAATTCATGCATTCACCCACAAATGATCACTGGTCAGCAGTAAAACGGATACTGAGATATCTCAAGCACACTTCTGTTTTTGGTCTGAGGATTCAGAAGTCACCCTCACTCTTATTGAGTGCCTTTTCTGATTCAGATTGGGCAGGTTGCTCAGATGATAGGAGATCAACTAGTGGCTATGCAATTTTCCTTGGTTCAAATCTTGTGTCTTGGAGCTCGAGAAAACAAGCCACGGTTTCACGCTCAAACACCGAGTCAGAGTATAAAGCATTGGCTAATGCTACTACCGAATTGGTGTGGATTCGGTCTCTATTGCGAGAACTCGGAGTTTTTTAGGCTAGACCTCCAAGCCTCTGGTGTGACAACATTGGTGCCACATACCTGTCAGTGAATCCAATCTTCCATGCACGAACCAAACACATTGAAGTAGATTTCCATTTTGTCCGTGAAAGAGTTGCACGAAAGCTACTAGAAATCAAGTTCATTTCTACACAAGATCAACTAGCTGATGGGTTCACAAAACAACTTGCTCGACAGCAACATCAGAAGCTACAAGACAATCTCAATCTACTAGAAGCAGGTTGAAATTGAAGGGGAGTGTTAAGAAAGTAGACTTAGTCATTGTAGCTGTTGTACAGGAGATAGGGTTGAGCTATTCTTCAGGGACGGCCCTGTGCTCGTGCCCACGTTCTCTGTAACGTTCTCCGCCTCCTGCGCTTGTAATTCAGCGAGTCGTTGCTGCTTCATACTATAGCCGACCCGGCACACTTCAGTTATATATAAGAAACAGAGCACAGAGGGAGTGTGTGTGGAATTCCCCTCACATCTTGCATATTCTTTCGGTTTTCACAATGGTAGCGTGGCACCACATAAACGAAGGAAGAAGAAGGGCAAAGGCAACATGTTGATATACAAAGTGACAACCGGATTAGATTGAACATGGCACTGTGACGGCGAGAGAAAGAGAGGGCATAATAGTGAGGTGGTAAGGGTACCACTGGCCACGGGTGGTGATCGACAATGGAGGCGTGCAGATCGAGTAGCTTTGGTTGAAGAAAGGAGGAGGAGCGCTGGTGGGTGGCTGGGTGCAGCATGAGGAGGAGAGTGGTGGTCATGAGAAATCAACTGGAGCCTGGACAACATGTCTACTGGTAGTTGATGGCTATGGAAATGCTCTTTTTTTTTCTTCTCTTTTCAAACATGATCACTATTTGGAATGGTTGCGGATGAAATGTTGGGATTTTTGAGCTCCAAAAGGTAGCTTTCAGAAGAAAGCCAAATGTCTTAACAGAGAGGTTTACAAAACAACTTCGAAATCTTGAAGAAACAACTTGAAGAGACTTGAGCGTTCTAGTATAAAGAAAACGTCTTTTTCTTGTGCACGAACCACAAATTTTTTTTAAAAAAAATACCAATTCCAACCTAAAATCCTACAACTAAATCCGCTTCTTGAAGTTCTCGAAATCTAGCCAGACCGAAATAACCAAATTTTTGAAACTACGTGACGGGCCTCAAATTTGCTTACATTTGAAACCCGTCCAGTGGAACAGCACTAGTCCCTAGACCAGTATACTAGTTTCACACATCACTTAGCTGGATCATCACATACAATAACATACGAGTTTAGGCCCAAGCCCCAGGGATGTGCGGCCTGTTCGACTGAACAGGGCCCTAATTTAGAGGGGCCCCAATTTAGAGGCGCCCCGAAATTCCAGCAAAAGCCCACCTAGCACTAGGCCCAGTACTGCTTAACTCCAGCCCTCCAGGCTCCAAGCCTCCAACGCAGGCTGCAATCTTGCACGGCGCACTCGGGGGGGGCCTCTCTGACTGATGTTGTTCAAGTAAAAATTATGCAACCAACAATTGAATAGGTATGTTTTTTGATATATCCCATTGCTATGTAAGACATTACAACCTTTGCATTATTATAGTTCTATTTTTTTAGAGAGATAGGCCACATTTTTTAGTTTGGCACAGGGCCTCAGATTTTGCCGGCACGGCCCTGTACGAGTTTTATTACATAATATGGCAGTACCATTGCCGGATACCAAATTTACATCCATCACCTTAAAGCAGTATATTTTACAACAAAGGGTTGTTCTTATGGCGGAAGCTACGCCATGATACAAGTGACAATCCTATACTAAGCATGCAACTTTTGGACTGTAGGAGAGCTTAAGCTTGGCCTGGATCATCGAAGGCTGGATCGCCTTCCTCATGGCAAGCGTAATTGCCATCGTCAAGATCTCCATATTCTAAAAGAGTGAGTGGGTGCGAGGGTAAGTGCGCAATCAAACCGCACTTGCAAGTTAACACCATCCTTAGTGCATAATAATGATAAAGGCTATATTTAGTGGAGTTTTGGTTATTTTCTTTGCAGAAAAGCCAATTTTTGAATTAACATACATAAAATCCTATGCCTAGCCATTTTTGAAAGGACATCTCCAAAAAGATGTCGAGGAAAGAGTATATCAATATTCACAATTGCATAACCCTTGCCACATAGGCATCATACTTACGCCACACAGGCGCCCTCTACATTTTTACCCCGCGTCCCATCTTGTTTCTCGCACCATCTTTCCGGGTCGGCAATCCCCATTGCGAACCACAATCTTTCCCGAGTAACGCGAACTGGGGACTCAACCCACCTCGTTGATTGCCGTTCAACGGATGGCATCGGTCCCAACAGTTCACTCCAGTAGACAGGGTCAGATCTCTACACAAGAAACGGCATAAAACACATTCCCCTCAGGATTAGTTACAGGCTACACAAGCCTTTCAGGTTACACAAACCTATTTTTGGATACACAATCCACCAATCCCGCGTTCCGCCCGATGGCCACGCGTTGTGGTGTGAGGGACCATAAGCTTACACAAAGGGAATGGTCGGCGGACTTCCGCTGTGCCCAACACATGAGTACCCTCCCAGACGAGCCCAAACTCCATCTGGATTCCACCTTCTCATTAAATTTAACTAATACATAGGTATTTATCACACATATAATATCTCTGGGTCCACCCTGCCCATCACCCTTCTCTTCCATCATTTCCATCCCATTTCCCGTTATTTCATCTCTCCAAACCATAGTCACACATCAACACCTCACCACATGCAACACAAAGTTCATCATGATCAAGGTGTGTATGCATCATGTCCACCGGTGAGTTTTGGCTCACCAGTGCGGGATTGGTTACCCGATTAAATTGTTACGACCTAAGCATGTCTAAGCAATTTTACCCAAGACTAGAAAGTCAAAATATTTTATATTTTATGTGGATAGCCAAACAAGCATGATAACAATGAATCATGTAAGGTAAAGACATATTCATCAAGGACAGTGCATGATAAATCATGATTAATAAAATGGGCATTTTTTCAAACATAACAAGCATGCACTTTATGTATTTAAAACAAGATATCTTTGAAAAACTGGAGAAAAGTATGAGCTATAGTGTTAACTAGCCTTGAGGATCAGATGAGTGTACTTGACTAGCTTCAAGATATCCTTCCTTTGGAACCGAGTCCTCTATGAGAGCAGTGATCTCGAATTATAAAATACTCTAAATAAATTGCGAATGCGAATGCAGGGCTGGATGTCGACCTTAAGGTAAAGTGTTAAACTAGAGTCGGGTGACTTAGGGTGAAATTACCAGATTACCCCTAGGTGATATTTAATTCTAAAATTATGATAAATGTTTGTATGTATCTCATCTTTAATATATTGAGAGCGTCTTCTATAGACAAAAATCTATTTTCATAATTTCCCCAGGGTGTGGGATGCCCCTATTATTTTCTAGAATTTTCTGAGGTGATCTGCTATTTTTAATAAATGAAAAGGCATTTCTAGTATTTATTAAATGATTAATCGGCTGGAAAAACAGATCGAAACAGTACTAGGCCGAGCCCAGCACTGTGCAGAACGAAACGAGGCATCATGGCCCAGCTAGGGCGCAGCGCGCCGCCCGATCCGGCCCAATTTAATTGGCCGCCAAAGAAATAACGCGAAGGCCAAGAATGACGACGCCGAAGGCGCCCGGGCGAAAGGTGCTACCACTTACCCTGGTACGTGGGTCCGTGGACCCACCAGTCAGAGACTCATGGTCGAGAGACGCAGAGAGAACAGAGAGGAGGGAGGATGACATGCGGGACCCAGCGGTCAGCAACTCGGCTCAACGGGACACAGAGGACTAATGATGTCACGATGACGTCATCGTCGTCGGCACCTCACCGGCTGTAGATGCTACCTACCGTTTCCTAGGGTCAGTGCGCATCTATTGATACCATCGGTACGGCCTAGGACGTCCAGTCACGGCGGCGCCATTGCCGGCGGCGGCGGAGCTGCACGGCATCAACCACGGCGACAAAAGAGCATGGCTCCGACCAAATTAATAGGTGCACAAGTATAGAGGAGACATGCACGTGCTTACCGTGACACAAACGTGACCGAAGCGTTCGCGAGACGGCCTGGCGACGAGCAATCCCGAGACGAACTCGAACAGAGCAACGACGGCGAGACAACAGCGGCGACGCACTAGGCAAATCAACAGAGGGGAACGCGCGCATGGTTATTAGGATGCTAAGGACAGGAGGAATTTGAAAACAACGAACCAAGAGCGAAGAAATCGGCGGGGACCGAACCGGCTTGTCCAACTCCGACGAGAAATTCCGGCCGGTACAGTGACTCCGGCAGCTCGAGCGTTGGTCGGCGAGGGCGGCTTCGCGAGCAAGATGAACCAAACGTGAATGCTCGGGAGCGGCTCAACCGAAGAAACGGAAGGAAGGTGGAGGCGGCTAGGGTTTTATAACCGTCGGGGGCGGTGGCGGCGGGACCCAGCGAAGCCAGCTCAATACGAAGAGGCGTCGGGGTGTTTACGTGTCGTTCATTGCTCGCAACACCGGTGCTTGCTTTCATGCAGATGCCACCGAGGCGAGCGTGCAGGCGGTGAGCGGTGCCGGCGTCGGCGGGCAGGGGAGAGAGAAAACAGAGAGAGAGAAGTGACTTGGGCCGGGATTCAGCCCAAGATCGGCCCAAATGGAGCCCAGCCTGCGAATTCTATTTGATTTTCGGTTTTTCACCAATTTCCTTTAGAATTTTCAAATTTCCAATGGTTTTAATCCATTTGCATTTGAATTCCTTTTCTGATTTAAATGAGTTTTAAATTTGGGCCAAATTTTTGGGTGTTACACTGCGTTCCGAATAACCCGTTAGCCATAGCCGCCGTTCCGAACCGGGCTATCCATATCTTAACTCAAACTGACCTTACAACGAAGATAACATAAAAATGCAATACATGACACCAACAACTAATTGGCATTGCTTTCTAAACAACTAATTGGCATTGCTTTCTAATAGGACTAGCTTTACAATCACCACCATACCATGCCAATTATAAAAAAAACTACAACTTATTCACAGCTTAATTATGAAGTGGTATATCATGGCTAGCTAGCAACCAGTAAATAGCAACAAAATGTCAACAAAGCCATACCTGTTTGCTGCGAGTAGAACCTCATTATAAAGAGAGATATGAAGACAAATATATATAACTAGAAAGGAAAAGAAAATGGCAGAGAGGTAGTATTACAGACGAGAAAGCTAGGAGTTTTTTTTTACTTGTAAGCTACTGTGTTGTAACCAATCTTTCTACTAGTTGTGCTTGGGCGGGTGCCTTTGGACCGGATGGTAATCAGCAGTGAAGGGCATGCTTGCATCGAAGTGGATCTTGTCGTCCAAAGGGAGCTTTCTTGTTCTCAAATGGCGGCTTACCACCATCTCATCCTCTCTCCTCCTGTTCAGCTCCCCCGCGTCCTTCGTCGCCTTCTCAGGTTTCGAGCCAATTCCAGCACTGACAACACCACCCTGATCCTACATATACATAGATACATCATACATGTAAAACACAAGAAGATTCATGTTTAGTTGTGCCTCTCAAGGATTGAGCATAGGATACTTGGATGTATCACATTGTAGGAGAGGAAGATGGCATTGTTGTGCTTACAGCTCTTACCGCTGCCATGCCCTGACCAGCTCCTGATCCTCGCTCGCCGTCGGTCACCACCGGCAGCTCTGGATCGAAACAGATGGTGAAACGCGTCGCATTTGCATCAAGGATCAAGCAGATGAGCTCGAAATGAGCAGAAGCAATCAGCCTCGAATGAAACGTACCTCTGCGTGCAGTGGCAGCCAAGGGAGTGAGCGCGGCCAACAGGACGCCCAGGACGAGCAAGAAGCTCACAGTACAGTTCAGCTGCTGCATAACTGAACTACCTAACTCTGACTGCGAATCTGACCTTCAAGCTGGTAATATATACTTATATATCTGAATTCTGAAGAGGGTAGCTGGGGAAAGGAGAAAGGAGGAGCGAATAGACAGATGATTTTATAGGGATTGAGAGAGCCACAAGATTGGTCAAAGCTAGTGTGTGTGTACTGGTTCAGAGTACTGCACCTGTACTTTTAATCTTGAAAGCTAGTAACCCCAGGTCTTAATTACCACTTGGGTGATTGATTAGTTTATCGTGCTTGAGCATATATAGGGTTCTTGTCCCTTGTCATTTGTCAAGCTGCGGTTCCCCAAGATGTCGTGAATTGTAAACACTTTCCGAGGGGCTGCCATTGCTCGCCGTTGCTTGGGGTTGAAGAAGAGGTTCTTTCAGGATTCAGCAACCAATGCTGAACTGAACTAAACTGAACTGAACTTCAGAGTAATGCTCTCGATGATTCGGTGCCCCCCAAAACGAGTGCAAGGATTGTGATTTGCTGGTTGATCCGTGGCGACGTTTGGATCGACTGGGCGAAGAGGAGGGAGTAGCCCAAAGCTCTCTCTCTCCGCTGATTAGCTAGCTCACTGCGTGCGTGCGTGCTAGTGGTACTAGAATGCGTGCGCCGTTGCTGTCGGTGGCATCGAGAAGCGCAGTTTGCTCGTGCTAATCATCATAAAATGATCGTGCTAATCATCATAAAATGAAAGAAGAACTCATGTCAACTATAACAAAGAAAATAGAATTTATAAATAAAACATAATAGTAATAAAAGTCCCTTCAATTAAAAAAGTACGTATTAATTACAGCAAAACAATAATAGAAGTTCAGAATAAAAAATTATAAAAAAACCATATCATATTAAAATAAAAGAATCCATATTGGTGGCAATAAAAAAAAACATAAAATTAAAATATAAAATAATAGGAATAAGAATCCATGTCAAATTAAAGGACCTAGGCGTGCAACGTGTGGGATAGCATGCTCGTTTATTTATTTAAACCTCAAATACACGACTAAAAGCTGTACCAAAAGATCAAACAAATCGAACCCAAGTTTGTCGTTGTTCTTTTCGGTGAAACCAGCAGTAGATTTATAATTTGAAAAGGTTGTGAGCTCTCGATAAGAGACTTGGAGAGCCCAAAAAACAACAATAATAAATAATTTTGGAAGTTTTTAAGAAGAAACATTAAAAGGCTTACAAAAAAAATACAACCAGCATTTGACCCGTAGAAAAATAACAAATATTTTCATTAATAATTTATAAATTTTAATTTAAGCCCGGAAGAACAATGCCAAATTCAAGACACATCTTTTATTACAACTCTCCTAAGTTTAGACGATAAAAATAAGTGGAAGAGAACAGAGGACAGGGCGGCTGTGACCCTGGTTTGTACTCCGAAGAATCCACAGCGAATTGTGGTCTGATGAGGCAGGCAGACAGTCAACTCGGTCTCCTGCAATGCAAAGGAGTTGTATTTCCGAAACACCAGCTGGTGTCGGTCACTCCTTCCCATGTAGTAGTACAGCTCGAAGCCTCAGAGGGTTTACACGCGCACGCTCACGTTGCTCGGGCAACTGGTAGCTTGAGTGCTTGATCCTTCTCTCCAACTCTTTATTCATATATAATTGATCTAATCGGTCTTCCTTGGCCTATTAAGTTTTGCTTAAATCGCCCGATTCTTTCCTTAAGAAAAGCCTTCGAAATCTTAAAATTGATACTTAATAGAGACCAAAAAAATCCATCGTTTTATCAGCTTCTTTTTTAGAAAAAACTTTTAATAGAAGCTTTGCCCATTCAAGAAGACGACGAGAGTGCGACGTATACATAAAAACCAAAAAACATTTACAGATTTTTGAAGCCCCCATGTCACCGACAAGGTAAAAAAAAATCCAACGAGAACATCCTAGACCTTAGGGCGTTGAAACCCAATGGTCTAGATCGGGCCACGCTCCCTTAGTACCCTTCAACCTAATCTCCGCCGCATGTACAGTCATTGCTGCCACCTTCTTCCTCCTTCGTTGTTGTCATTCCTCTATCTTGCTATATCGTCCTCTCCGGCGCAACCCCCTCATTCCCTTCTCATGATCCTCCTCCTCCTAGTGTCCGTCTCATCCTATTAACACTCATGTCTTTATCGACCTGTCTGTCCACTAACACACCGCCCTCAGTCTATCCTAGTGGGAATGCTGCATTTGCATTGCCGCCACCATGGTCCATCGTCATGCCATGAAGCTCAGAGGCACGGTGAATCCTAGAGAGCATAACCGGGCAACAGCCTTCGGAGATCTCGTCACAGAAATAGGACAAAACTGATTGAAGTGTCTTAAACAACATGTCGAGCGGCTCATGGAGTCATGGTTATATACCGGGAGTCGCAGTTAAGGCAAGAGGCTTTCAAACCCATCGGTAACCATGCGTTTTGATTTGCGGAACCCACTTTTTTGAAGCCCTAGGAGATGTGACCACACCGATAATCATACACAGACGTGATCATAAGACGAACATGAATGCATAGCACGGGGGTGGTGGGTGTGGAACCAAAGAGGAGCGAGGGGTGCGTGCACACGCACGAGGCGGCGTCAGCCACGGGTAAGGCCTTGTTTGTTTGAGCTGCGGCTTCTCTAAAAACTGCTGCTAAAAAAAGCCACTCAAAACTTGCTCTTAAATCGCAATACAAATTGGATTTTTGGAAGCTGTTGGTTTTTTTGAAAGCCGGTTTCAAAAGCCGTCTATTTGTTTGAGCTTGGCGGGGACAGGTGAGTGTGGCGGAGCCGTACGTGCGGCGCAGCGACGCGACGCGACACCACGGCACGTACGAGGCAAGGCACTGGGCGGGCCGACCAAGGTCCAAGGCGCACGGTTTCCTTGGGCGGTTTTGGGGGCACCAGCCACCACCCCACGCTTCACGACCATGCTTCTCTCGATTTGATACCCTCAAATGCCATAAAAATCCTTCATGCCAAGAAGCTAACCATACAAGCATGATGCTAATGATCTCGGCCAGAAAACGCTAGTATAATCCGATCCTGTGGTGTTGGTGTTGGAGTATATGGATTTCGTTGGCCAATTATTTTGCTTCATCCAATGACCTGGTGATCTAAACAATGAATACATCTAAACCATATATATACCAGTATAACACGTATGTTTCAAGCGCCTGATAGGATGAAAACTTTCGGCAGGTCTACATCGTAGTGTTAAAACACCATTTGCAAAAGCTCTCTCTAGTAAGGATCACCTATATGTTTCCGAGCTAAGTACTGGAGAACGCGAATGGGAAAACATAAACACACGGAAATCTATCCAGAACTCGAGAGGCACCTACCACTTACCACCGGCTAAATCATGCACCGCTTTCATACTTTAGTTGTCTAATACTCCCTCCGTTTTTCTTTTATGTCTTTGACTTTTTTGCACGTCTTTGACCATTCGTCTTATTAAAAAAATTAGCACAAAGATGTAAAAATAAGTCATATTTAAAGTATCTCTATTGATAAAACAAATCACAACAAAATAAATAATATTTGCAAAAAAAAATTGAATAAGACGAATGATCAAAGACGTGTCCAAAAGTCAAAGGCGTAAAAAAAAAAGGAGGTAGTACTACTCTTAACCACATGGCATTAATATACTGATATCACATGCTACATAACATATCAACCAAGTGAGTTTTAAACTTTTCATGGATCGCTTACTTTTCTGCAGGGACATCTCTTATCAAAGCAAACACTTGGGAAAACACAACAAAACTGGAACTGATTATGGACAGGTTATTATTTCATCTCAGAAGTCAGAAGGAAAAAAAGAAAACTCCAGGTAAACAATAAGAGCCCCCGTTGTATGGAATACATGGACGACTCCTACAACCGAACCAATCACCCAAACGAATTAAGTTATACAAATGGAATACATACAGACGAGCCCGACGCTATTTTTTTTTTTTAGTATTTTTCAGCCCCCAGAAGCTGTTGTCACTTTGAAACAGTCGATATTGCACAGCCTGACGGACTTCATCATCCCACCAAAGCTGTTGCACCATTTGACCACATTAGGCAAGAAAACTGAAACAGGTTTTTCTTGTTACAGACATAATTAAACAAATAAACATCATGCTATGAAAAGAAAGAAAGAAAAAAGCAAAATATTGATTTAACCATACCGGTCAATGCTTTTCCTCGGTCGATCGCATTGATCAACACTAGCCCGCGGTTTATCAGGATGATCTACACTCTTTCTGCTTTTGTCCCTCCTATCTATACTTCCCCTTGGTTTTTCCCGACGATCTGTGCTATGTCTATGATCTATGCTTGGCCTTGCTTTCTCCCTGCAATCTGTGCTTTTCCTCGAGTCTTCTGTACCTTCAGGTTCTGTTTGAGTCTGATCTGATGGACCTGAGCTCTCCACTGATTCATCACGTGATGGCGGCGGCGGCGATTTCTCTATGGCTCCAACAAACCTTTTTAGATGCTTAATGTATTCTGGGTAGAGTTCCAAATTACAGTGATTTCCATCTTTGATCCATAGAGGCTCATATTTTACTTTAGCGAGTTCCCACAATGCCCTCCCATGGGAGCAGTCAACAACTTCATCAGCTGTACCCTGAGAGGAGAAATCATATTAGCACCATGAACATGTGCAGAATTGCAACTATCCAGCATCAGCTTTCTTCTTTTAGATCTTGACTAGATCACTAAAATGAATGGGTTGGTCGCCTCATCAGGAATGTTACGACCAACTTACAAAAGCAACACGCGAATAGAGCAAAATCATTATTAAGATGAAGCTATGCTAATGGAATACCTGTCCCATGTCAGTATGTCATCAGAGTATATACTATTCTTGACATTCCTCTTTTTATCTCAGTGAACCTTTTGCTAACATTACCATTATTTAGGCCATATCCAGCAGTCTCACCACCCGGCTCTGGCTCGCTATCAGATGGTGAGACCAACGCAGGGGCAATGGCAAACGGCTCGTGGTTCCAACAGCTTCACCATCCCTGGCGAGCGAAGCAGTAAGAGGAGGCTGATTAAATCTCATGTGCCTGACTCCTCTCGCTATTGTATCCCCCACTCAGCGCTGATGCAATGACCTTTCCCTCCCGTGCAGAAGCAGAAGCAGCTCGCGGCAGTGGAGCAGCGACAAATCGACGATCCGTCTTCATATGACAAAACATATTTTGGTGTGGCACTTTAAACTGTTGAGCGTCTCCCTGCAAACCGCACCTGCACCTTTATCTCCACCATAGCCACTAGCCTTGAGTCTATTCCCAGCTCTACCGTTGGTCAGACTGCCGCTACTGAATCTGAGCCCGGACTCACTATGGCAGTGGGTAGTGGACGCTTACTCCACTGAACAGCAATTTCGAGCTCGCCAAGAGGCTACCGACATCCACGCCTCCTCCTGAAGCATCCCCAAGCGTGCGCGCCAAGAGCCTGTCCCCAACGCCGAGGACGACAATTGGTGGGGCAATGAGCTCGAGTACAATTTGGATAGAGCCACCACAGAGGAGTGTACTATACAGTTAGGTATAATAGGTAGCTAAAGTAGTAGCGGTACAATTCTTTGAATTGTAGCTCCTACGTAGTAGTCGTAGCTCCTATACAGTTAGGTATAATAGGTAGCCAAAGTACTTTTGTAGCTCCTACGTAGTAGTCGTAGAGCTAATGTTTAAGTTTTGTAAAAGAACTCTATTCTGGGTCACACAAAGTATTTGTCAAACCGACCTTCCCAACTTGCACTTGGAAATAGTAAGGTTTATCAAAATGCAATGCAAAGCAGGCAAGAAAGAGAGAGGTAGCACGTCCACTTCCAAATGTAGGGAATCCGCGAGATAATGGTCACAGGTACACTTAGAGGACTCGCCTATACGAGAGTAGTCGTGAGACTGTTGCGAGCCTGCGACTATGGGAAGTAGGCTGTTCCCTAGATCTCGGCTCTAGGTTGGGCGGAGAAATGAAACAATTCACACTTTCACAGTTATTGCTAGTGAAGCTGTAAGAAAGAGGGCAAGTAGTCATAGAAACTCCTTGCTAGCAACAATTCTACCAAGAAAAACATTCCAAACTGGACGGTAGTTGATGGTGGTTTACAACAAAATATTAAAAATATAGGAGATAGAAAATAGAGAGCGGGATTTAGGGAGGCTGTTGGATAAGAGGTTGAAACAGGTTGTGAAGAGAACTAGCTATACAAGGGATAAACGGCGTGAAATATAAAGTTATTGGAGATGGCGTTAGCCTTCGTCCCAGAAAAAATAGAATTGATAACCCCATGCTTTATGTTCGTATGATAATTTTAATTGAAAGTTTATCAAAACTCGGTCTATAGTATAAATGGTAAGTAGGCATCTATGATGTATTTATGGTGACAACCAAAATAATCATACAATGACACAAGTTCCTCTTGGCACAGGCTCGGCTGGACCAATTGTACACTGTACAGTTGGTCCATATAGAAAAAAAAAAAAAACGTAATCAATCTCATGTTTTTTGAAATTACGATTAGCAGATGGCAAGGTATTCACTTCAGAATAAAAGTGCAATAAAACAAAAGCCTAGTGATGGATGACCTAACATGGAAATTATAGGTTCTTATGCAGACTATAAAGGACCATAAACCACAATCTGCCACAAAATTAACTACTGTAGACACACAAGATCGCATTTGCCTGACCTATCCACTGTATAGACCAATACCTATAACGTTTGTATAAGTTCACTGATGCAACGTAGATAATCAGATGTACATGGCCAACCAAGAAAAGGACACACGTGTGTGCATGCATGCTAAAGAAAAACTTTGTGACAGGGTTAGCTGTAAAATTGAAAAGATACTCACATGTATTACTAGCACAGGACACCTGACCATTGGAATTTTGTCTATGTTCTGCAGATATAAATGAAATTAGATGCAGGAAATGCAAAATAAGATTTACACCAAACAAATCAAAATTTACCTTATATATGTCAAACCAGTATGTATGTTTTACAGGATACATCACTCTTAAGCCAGACAAAATTGGGCTATGTAGAACAACTGCTCTCAAACGAGGCAAACGGGAGGCTAAATCCACAGTAGGGCCACTGCCCACTGATTGACCATAAAGAATGATATTTTCCTCAGAAGCTCCATAATTTTCTATGAGGCATCTGTAAGCAGCTTCTATATCAGCATAAGTGTTTTGCTCACTGGGCTGCAGCATTAAATGAAAATAAAGGGTTGTTAATGCATGTTGAGAAGATTAAAAAACCAAAAGGAAGCTGAATAAAGATATAGTTTTGTACCTTCCCGGAAGATCGCCCATAACCAGAATAGTCATATCTGCACAAAAAAGGTAGAAAAACTATCAATGTCCACCAAAATAGGCTCAAAATACACAAAAAAGAGATCCATCAAGTGGTTTCCATTATGCAAGGAGGAGACACTTTATTTGACATATATTATTAATTGCGAAATTTGTGGTAATGAATAAAATGAATAAAGCACGACTGGCGGGACTCAACAATGTGAACTGGCAAAAAACAGAACGGGCACTTGAAAGTTCAAATTGTATTACCTCATTGTATCATAATTCATAAGACCACAGATGTTTAGGATAACTATTTGTCAATTTTATATCTACTAGCAGTATAATAGATATACTCATGGGAAGCTTGGCCCAAGCCTGCTCCCTTTTAGGGCAGGCAAGGTTTTCTCCTCAGGCCAGGCTAGGTTTTCTCCTCAGGCCAGGCTAGGGTAGTCTAGGGTCACAATCTACAGCACTATATTTTAAGTACAGGCTTAGTCTTACTTGAAACACTCAGGTTCAAGCTTGCCTTTTCAACACCAGGCTTTTCTAGGTCTGGTCGCTCAGCATTCAAATAGGTCTAGTAGCTAGCCATCAATATCATTTACAGTTGTGTGGGGTTCCCTACAAGGAAACCTGACATCTTAATGCAGTCATTCATGGGTCTAAATTCTATAACAATAGGAATTACCGAATTAGCATCTTTAAGATAAAATTTTATGAAGGTTTATACTCTGTGTTCACTGCTCAGAGTACTTCTTCAAGCCAATTTCCATTTTTAATCATTTTAATTTCAGCAAATAGCATATCTAAAAAACGCCTGTCCTTTTTAGCTTAAATTAAAATTAAAAGCTACCGCTGGAAATTTGTTATTTTTTTACAAGCCAAACGTTGTCGTACTTTGTAGTGATTTTTGCGAGGCTTTTCGTGGTTCTTCTCAAAGCTCAAAAACCATTTTTTTGGTAATTTTTTGGGCACTCCAAGGCTCCTATAAAGGGCCTACAACTTTTTCATATTATAATCTACCGCTGGTTTCAGCTGAAAGAAACAATGCAAAGTTGCATTTAAGAATTAAGAAAGCACCATATCACTGCTCATAGCAAGGCTGGCTGAGACCAAGGTTATGTATGATACACAAGAATTATATAGCAAATGGTCGCTAGATCCAATCACACAGTAAATGGTCCATATCACGCATATGGACCATGTCAACCAGGGTCTTCTGATGTTGAAGTTACAGAACTCGGTCAAATAACAGTACCTAATAATAATGTAATCACTCAACATACAACTTCTTGTGCCTAGTGACCACAAAAAAGACAAAAGCACGTCCAAATACAGAGCTATAACACAAAGATAGGTGACATTGATTATATAAATATTGGTAACCAAGCTAGGAAAGAAACAATAATCATGAATTAAAAAGGGGCAAAGGGCAATCCAGTTACTGCTAACCACAATATAATATTACGAAGAGCTTCTAGAGGCACTGAATCAATCAATGATTCTCCCAAAGTAACTCAACCACCAGACCAGTCATCAATCAATAGATTCATTAGGCCATCCTTCTCAAAAACATGCCCCTCCAAAACTGTAGTCTGGAGTGATTTTTTTATTAAAAAAAGTTTGCTTCAAACAAATTCCGATGCATCAGGAAGAGACAATGGGCTAAAACTTTGACCAAATAAGACAATTGAAACAATAGAAAGATTAACATGCATACTTCCACTCCACTTTAGGAGGGATACCCATTAGTATTTGAATGAGCTACTGAACTGTTCAAATATTTCCTCCATGGCCACAAATTTGCAAAGTAATCCAAACGTTACACTAGAAAGACAACAGCTTTGATCATGCTATTTCAAAACTCCACTTTTATGATAGCTATGGAATGGACAAAATCACATGTATGCAATAATCCAGCGAGGAGCTTCCATTAAGTATTAGTAAATCATAATAAGTCAGCTAAAAATCACTACAAACATCTATTTTTCTGTGCACACTTGTTAAGCAGCTCTATAGACATTAGTAAATGAAAAAGGAACTCTGGTAAGTAGTAATATCTAATAACTAATCTGAACAAGACTGATAATGGAAACTAACAATACCGTGCTCCACCACCTCCCATAGAATGAACTGAATAATGAAATATACAACCACAACTAGATACTGAAATCTATATATCATCATTGCTACTCAATATCAAATAAATTCCATACATTCATAACGACCACCTAAAGCAAGCAAACATGCCCAGGCATCTAAAGCGCCCAATAGTTCAAAGACAGATCAGCAGTTTATTTCAATCAATCATAAAAAAGAACACTTAAGAAAGCAAAAATATCTTGGCTACCCATTAGCAAACATAACACTTCAAGATGCAAAATATCCAACAAACAAGCACAGACAAGCTCAAGGATCAAAATTTGCATCAAATCCAACAATTATAAAAAAAAAAACTTGACTTGAACTGAGACTACAGCTAGCGATCCAACAGCACTGAGCACTGTTCCAACATTCGGACGGTTTCATACCCATAGCAAAACCTCAACCCAATTAGACAAACCCCGAAGAAGATTGTATTTTCATACGAACTACGAAGCAGCGACCCGATTGATCTGCCAATCCCAATGCCTCCTACCAACCCAGCGAACCGGCCCGCCGCAAAGATCAACTTTGATCCAGGGAAACGCGCCCAGAAAGATCCAATACTGCACTCGAATCCAGCATCCAAACAGCACGGTGCCCCAATCTAAACCAATCCGGGCCCAATCCAGGAGGAGCGCGTGCACGCGTACCCCATGAGGTTGACGTTGAGGTGGGCGCTGAGCTCGACGAAGAGATCAAACATCTGGCCCAGGTCGGCGGCGTTGCCGTGGGAGTAGAGCAGCGTGAGGCGCGCGCCGGTCTGCCGCACGTACATCGCGACCACCTCCGTGCCCCGCTTCGTCCGCAGCCGCCGCGCCTCCACGTTGCCCCTCCGCGGCACGCCGGTCAGCTCCACCACGCCCCCGCCCCTTCCCTCCCCAGCCCCCGTCCCCGGCGGGTGTTCGAGGCCGTACGACGGCGGGCTGGGCGGGAAGAAGGCGAAGCGGGCCGCCACCGTCGAGGTGACGGCGCCCATCCAGGGACTGGACTGGAGGCTGCCTAGGGTTCGGGTTCGGCTCGCGGAGGAGGCGGCGGCGGCTGCGACGAGGGGAAGACGACGACGACGAACGCCTCGTGTCGGGCGTTTTCCGTTTCGTTGGAAGGGAAAGGAGGAGAGGAGGGTGCCGTTGGAAATGTGGTTTGGGTGGTCACCTTCTCGTGGTTTTGCAGAACGGGGCCTGAAACCAATCAAAAGGCTTGCATTGTACTACTTTTTTTTTTACGTCTTTGACTTTTAAGCACGCCTTTAATCATTTGTCTTATTTAAAAAATTAGTACAAACATGAAAAAAAATAAATCAGGTTTAAAGTATTTTTTTGATAAAACAAATCACAACAAAATAAATGATATTTACACAATTTTTTTAAATAAGACGAATGATCAAAGATGTGCCCAAAAGTTATAAGCGTAAAAAAAACGGAGAGAGTATGGTCTGCTTTGTACTGGGTTTTGCATGTTTATTATGGAATCGACAGCGGCTTCCAGAACCCGAGAGTATAACCCAAATCGGATTTAAAAATGTTCGTCTCTTGATTTCAAAATCGTTCAGAGAAACTATGAAAATGCGGGGCATTAAAAATGATAATAGAATAACTTAACATAAAACTATGAAACATATGTTGTCCATTTGGATGAATGGTGGATTGGATACGCTATCCAAAACCTAATCATTTAAGAGGTATATTTAGGATTTATTTGATTATGGTACAATAAATTTGGAGGGGTTCCTTAGTGTATTAGTGTTAGGGTTTCCACATCATTACTATATTCGGAAAGAAGTGAGAACTAACAAATCTAATGCAGTAGCCTACTTATAACTATTACTATGTCCATAAAGAATATCAATTCTTCTATTGGTTCTTAAAGCCAATTCACTGCAAGGCATAAAATATAGCACTTACTTTTTGTCTCATGTATTCTTTTGACTACGACGAGACAGCGGATCGATCAACACATCAAATAGCTCAAATAAATGTCTTATTTTTTCATTTTTCATAGTTTATGTGAAATAGTAATTGGTATTAAAAGCCTTCTATCTTAAACCTTCCTTCAAGATTTTACCTCATGCTAAATATTTTAAATGTAGATCTCCATTTAGTTCATACAAATTTTATAGAAAACGGTTTATTTCCACAAAATCGGAAGAAACTTTTGTACTCTAAACATGATTTTCATACCTATCTTATGTTAGCGTCACAAGGATTATACCAACAACTAATACAATATCATGTCAAAAAAACAACCAATACGATATAATTTCTTCCCGAGCACAAAACCCACCGTCCCCCAATGATTTCTAAAGAGGAAAAAAGATACAATACTATTGTTATAATTCACGGTAGTCAAATATAATCATGAGATTAAATACACGTAGTCGTAGAAAGAAAATCATACACTGTAATCTTTATTATCAAAATTCTCTTTTTTTACAGTGATCTCATTTTTATGTACTGCCTAGTCTATATTTGGTTTTGCATATAATATCTCAACAGAGAACTCTAGTTAAAGTTGGATCGACGGAACCTTTTCTTGTCGGGTTACAACAACAACTATAACATTGATGGTTGATGCTACCTTTGTTCTCAAAAAACAGAAGAAGGCAGGTGACTCGAGGCCGACACCATCATGCAATATCGCAAAAGGCCGAGGGGCCAACTTGCAAAGCTGCAAGTCTGCAACTAGCCTCGAGGAGATGCGCTGGATGGATGAGATGGGAAGCCGGCTCCGAACCTGAACGAACCATGGCCCGTGGGGGCGACACGCGCGTACGTTAATGTTTTCCACAACAAGAAGACGCTTTCCGTTGATTAATTGCTGTTGCTATCATTAATCAATCAGCTTAAACGGGGCTCCCTCCATGTCTGGCAGGCGGGGCCACGGCTGCGCCTGGGCCCACTCTCAGCGGGAGTGAAAACCACAGCGTGACCATGCAGCTGCTGCTTTAGCTACTTGCCATTGCCAGTACCACGTCACTCGCTCGTATGGTCGGGTTAAGCTTAACCAGCCGCTCTCCATCCCTTTATAATCTGTTAACTTCTTGAACGGGGCGAGTGTCGTTTTATAAGAACGGTCTCGCCTTTCTCTAAAGGAACTCGCGTAGTTTAGGCCTTTTTTCTCATAGTGTAGGTCTTTTTTCTCGAATTATCTTATTTTACTTATCTTTCAACTTCAATAATTTCCGATTCACTTCCTTCGACGTGTATTTTAGAACTTTTACACAAACCCTTAAGATAGAAAAAGAGGATTTAAAAAACCAAATTATATTAAATTTAAATAAAGATAAGTAAATAGACAGTTTGATCATCCGTTTTGACATTTGGGCAGAAGCACAAGGTCACGGCTTTGCTCGGAGGGATGAAATGGTACTGACTCTTAACTGGCTTCAAAGTAGTCTGATAAGTTTGTAATAGCTGAGAGCATGATCAGCAGTTTCGTGTTTTTTTAAAAAAAAATAATGAAAAGTTATCGAAATGACAACAAATAATTTAAGTAAAAAGGCTATGCAGAACATGCAAGGAAGAAAAATTTTACGTGTTATTGTGGGATTTAATCGAACGAAGTTGTGCGTGTAGTGATCATCGTTGATTTTTTTTTCGTTGTGCTCAGGAGATATGCAGTTTTCGCATATGTTTCCCTTGAAAGGCAAAATATTAGCTCCTGGTGATGCTGTGTGTGTAATAGCAGCTCACAGCTATCACATGATCGCCTTTAACTCTTTTACTCTCAGTCCAATCACACAATCGATAGGTTCAGATCATTTGTCTTGGAGAAAAATATATATGTTTTCGCGGTGGGTGTTGAGCAGAACAGATCGAAGATGCAGAAAGAGATAGAGATGCATAAGAAATTCTCCTTAATGGAACTGCTAATTATTCTGGCCAGCTATGGACTGGCCGCTGTTATTAAGTGGACATTTTATTTTGGGCTCTTTTACGGTACCTACAAAAAAAAATACTACCATAGCAGTATATTTTAGATCCGATCGTCCGTTTGTTAGGACATTTTAGTCTTTTCTTTCATGGCATGCATGCATAGAAGGAAACAATTGGAATCAAAATAATTAATCGCATGCATGGAAACTAATTGGATGCATCAGGTAATTCACACATGGAAACAAATTAGCATGATCAGGTAATTAACGCATGGTAATTAATGCACCCCATAATTAACGCATGGAAACAGATTTGCATACACAATTAACGCCATGGAAAGATGCATCATCCTAGTATGGAAATAAATTAGTGTAATTAGTTGTGTCATAGCAACATGCATCATGCCGAAGGAAACTAATTGCATGCACCATGCGTGTGATACCATTGAAATTGGAGTAATTAAAGTCATCCATGGAAACTCAATAATCCAGCGATTTGCATTTTCTGGTTAGATATAAACTTTTCCCAATACGATTCCTTGTTTGAAAAAAAAACATTCAATTCTTGAAGAAACCATTCAAATTCTCAACCTTTTCGAATGATTTCATACTAGTGATAGTCGATTTATCGAGAAACCTTCAATTCTTGAAGAAACCGTTCAAATTCTCAATCTTTTTGAACAATTTCATGCTAGTGATAGTCGATTTATCGAGAAACCATAGCGATTTTTCTTTTTCAAAAAATTTGTTCGATTTAAATTTTTCGTATTTTCCTTGAATTTGGAAGAGAAATAAAAAACTCATAAATTTAATGCGTACAAGTATGAACTATTAAATTAATCACAACGCATAAATATTTTAATCTATAATTTAATAGCTTACTTATTTTTCATGGCATTTAATTGTATGAAAAGTCAATTATACCCTCCCGAGAGATATACTACGTTTGTAGTATAATATACTAACTTTGCAGTATAAAAAAGTGAAGACTAATCTAAACCTTTCGATCAAGAGGAGTGGACAGCTCGTATTAATTAGTAGGTACCGTAAAAGAGCCCTTTATTTTCTGTTCATGGATGAAATATGCTGTTCCAAGTAACTCCAACCAAATCCTTGCCATCAGTTGCGATTAGTAAACTTGATCTGTGTCACAGACAGTAGAGTACAAGCTCATCTCGCCAGCTGGAAGACCAGGTTAGTTCTTTTTCAGTGGTTCAAGGCGTTGACTAATCAAGCCTACGGCATTGGTGCAATGCACACGGTTGCTGAAAATTACAGTCCACTCTACTGTACTTCTTCTGGTCTGTATTACAGTCCATGATAGCTTTCAAAGGAATAGGAGATTAAATTTGGTTGTCTCAACTCTCAAAGGAATAGGAGATTTTGCTCTATTCTTCTCAGCTTATTTTATTTGATTTATCTACTTATCTAGCTTAGTATTTTCTAACTTAGCTTTTTTAAGGTAGCCTTGGGAGTTAGATCCACTTTGTTTGACTTGTGTTTTAGAGTTTTTAGACAAATCTTTAAGATAGAATAAAAATACATTAAAAAATAAATATTTTTAATCTAAACGAAGATAATGTTGGGCTTTTGCCGGGCCTTTGGGCTTGGCCCATCGGGAGAAATAAGAGAGGGAGAGAGAGCAGCCGAGCCAGCCCTAGCACAGCAGCATGCGTGCTGCTGCTTGCAGCTGCTGGCGGCGGCGGAAGCCGTTCCGCAGCTCGCGGTGGCGGGCGGCGCATGCGACGTGGGCTGGCTCGCCGGCTTCCTCGCGCGGTTTGTTGCTCCCCCGAGCTGATCCCCCTATCTATTAAGCCGGTTGCCCTCTCGGTTCCGTGGACGTGCTTGCACGAACTCACATCTCCCCTCTTTTCTGTGTTCACTCTGCTGCTCCTCCTTCCCCGTCGGTTCGCCGGCCGGTGGAGGTTCCGTGGTGGTGCTGCTGCCCTTCCTCGACTTGGGTACCCGGTGGCCACGGGTTGGACGCCGAGTCTCTGTGCTGCTCCTCCTCTGCTCCTCGGGTCTCCATCTCGGCTTGGCCGTGGTGGGGACGACGGCATCGTATCTCCGGGTCTCTTCGCCGGTAGTGCTTCTATAGCACGGCGATCTGATTTCTGGGACAGTGCTTCGTGCGCGCTTTGCTTCTTCTTTGCTGATTCGGGTCCGGCACTACGTGAGTATTTCTGTTCCTCTTTGTGCAGTAGGCCAATTGGATTTTCTGGAGGCCTATTCTTTGAATAGGAACCGATTCCAATTAGGGTATATGCACTGTGATCTTTGTGGGCTTTATAATCTGCTTGATGATGATTGCATTAAATTTAGGCCATTATAATCTGTTTTGAAGAATCTTGTTTAAACTAGATAAGTACTGCTCATAATCTGTTCTGTTGGATTATTATTTACATGCTCTTGATCTCGGTGTTGGTTTATTTGATATGCCTAAGTCTGTTCGTGTACTTAGATAATTGGAGATTGATGTTGGCCTGAGAATAGAACACTGTTGTGTTCTAGTTGCTGTTTTTGGACTATTGTCCTTTACTGGCCGATTCAATTTTGATCTTTTAACCTACTGTTCTACTGAGTCACTAATTGCGTTGCATGCTAATTAATGATCTACAAGTCCTGGATATTGAGCAGTGCTGTTCTAGAGTTTCAGATTCTAATTTACAGATTTTATATCCTGTGATATCTAGCCCAAATTAATTGTTGGAAGGCTAATTTTAATTAGCAACCCTTAATTTGCAATCTGAAAGCAAAATAACACCAATTTAACCTGAGCTTGTTGCTGGTCATATTGGTTTGAACACTGCCATGTTTCCCAAGTTATTGCTGATCATGAGTTTATTCGCTTTAATGCTTATATTTGGAGAATTCATGATTCTGAATTTCCTTCATGGCTTTGTTATATTTGTTATATTTCGAGTGAATTATTTATCATACTTGCTTATACCGCAATATTTACAACAGATAAGTAAATAAACAGATAAGTCAAATAAATCCAATAAACTGGCCTTGGTTGTCTCCTTAACGTTTTGTTCAACAATGATGTCTCCCAAAGCCACTTGAAAAGTTCAACCAGAATTATACATTTTGGAGTTAGAGGTGGGCAAATTAATAAAAACTTAGGACAAAGATAAACTTATGATTGAAACAGTCCATCAAAACTGCAATGATCAGCACCATCGGGTCTTGGATGCCAGGTTGCATGTGAAAACGTCGAGCTCAAGAATTCTGATGGCAGATGCTTCAGCTCCACGGCCTCCACATGTCAATGACCAAACCTGCTGTAAGAGCATCCCCAGCAGGCTCCGGGAAACACTGTAGCGACGAGTTGCCGGGTGAAGGATTCAAATTTCGCGAGACCAAGCGCACGCGGGCGGGAGCGGTTAAGCGCGGACAGCGGCAGCTGATCGGGGCGCTCATGGGGATGGTCTAACATCCTAAATTTTAAAACCAATTTGGCACGTTAATTAATTTCTTAAACCGCATAATTTAAAAACATGAAAGTATTTAAGCATCATGGCATCTTCATCATCGCATGCATCATTCTTTAAATAAACTTGTGCATTTAAAATTTCCCAAGTAAAAATATTTTGGCAAGTTATAGTAATTTGTTAATGTAATATTTTATTAAAGGCAATCCTAAAATTATTAATTTTATCTGGGATAGCTATTTTCTAAAAAGGCTAAAGTCTCTTTGCTTACTCAAAAGATTATTTGAAAATAAAAGCCCTGTGGAAATCAGAGAAATTCAAAAGGATTTTATTAATTTCCTCCTCGGCCCGAACCGGCCTAGCCCCTCTCTCCTTTTCCTTTCCCCTGCTCCTCTTTTCCTCTGTTGGGGCCGAGAGCAGGCTGCCCATTCTGTCATCAGCCTCCTCCTGACAACAGTAGGCTCAAGTGGTCTCGCCGACAGGTGGGCCCGCCGCGCTGGCCGATCCCTCCCTCCTTCTTCTCCCTCAGACGCTTCTGTTCTCCCAGCTCCTGCCAGGTCTCTCTCTCCTCTCTCCCGGGGCCTCGTAGGCGCATTCTCCCATGCGGTCGTGCGTCCCGATTCTTCCCCTCCTGACCCCTCTTCTCTCTCTGCCTTCTTGTCTTGTCGCCGGCCAACCCGTGACGCCGTCGCGCTCCTCTCCACGCCACCGGCTAGAAATTACGCCGGCGTGGCCAACCCCGCGCGTCGCGTCAAAGATGTTCCTGGCGGGGGCTCGCCTATAAATGGGGAACTGCTCCCCTATGCTCTCTGCTCCGCGCCGCCGCATTGTTTTTCACCCGAGCCGGTGCGCCGTCGCCGCCGCGATTTTCTTCCTTCTCCACTTTGTCCCCATTTCTCCACTCCATGCTCACTTTGGGCATGTTTCGTAGGTCTTCGCGGAGGAGCTCACGCCCGGAGGGGGGGAGCCGTCGGTCCAATTGGAGCCGCCGCCACCAGTGCCCGTGACCTCGCCGCCGTTGCCACGCCGTCTGGTCACCCTTTCTGCCCAGTGAGCTCACCGAACGATTCGCCCCACTCCGTTGTTGCTTGCGGCCGAAGGAATCGAGTGGTGATCCCGTTTTTCGCCGGCGCCGAGGACACTGTGGAATTCCGCCGCCGTGTCCAGTTGCGCCGTCGCCTTCGTGCATTTCCGGCGGTGCCGGGACCACCATCGTGTTTGCCTCGCCTCTCTCCGCATTTTGGGCCAACCCATTAGCCGTGGGTGGATGCATCGTCGCCGCCGCGCCGCCGCCGCCACCGCCGAGCTCCCTGCTTTTCCCTCTTTATCGTTGCGGAGACGCGCCATGTGGGACAGTAGGCCCACCGGTCAGCCCACGCAGTCGCCTCGCCCTCGCTCGCGCGGTGCCGAGCCGTGCCTCCGTATTGGGCCGCCTGGCCGAGTCGGCCCATTGCCGATTAGCCCTTTTCCTTTTATTTCTTTTTACAGTTTCTGATTAAATCATTATTTAGTACTCTATAGCATTAAGAAAAAATAGCTTTTGTGCTATTTAAATTCTGTAAAAATTTGTACAAATACTTTAATCATTCCTGGACCCTAAGAAAGTTATATGTTGGCATGACATCCATGTAGCATCATTTCTAGTTAAATAAGTAGCCTAGAAGTGGCATTATTTCATGTGAACTTGAGCAAACCCCATAATATTTCTTTTAAATAAAAATGCATTAGAGTTGCTGCATGTTCCATTACTTAAAACAGCGAGACATTGAACACTCTTCTTATATTGTTGTTAAATTCATGACTTGGGCATTGCATCATTTCATGTGCATAGGCCATTTTCATAATTCTTCTTCTAAAAAAAAATGCATGCAAAATAGGTTTGCTACATTTTCCTTAAAAACAGCAGGGCATAAAGTATGTTGCTTATGAATGTTGTATTGCTTTGCATGGGTGTTTGCGCGTTTAGAAGGTCAAGGCCCCGAGGACCCGATCGTCGACGTCCCCTTCGTTTTCCCCGGAACCGATCAAGGCAAGTCCCCCTTCGATCATGTTGTGAAGCCATTTTCGGTTATTTAGAAAATGTTTACTAGACTCGAAAATGTGCATGCTAGTTTAAAATGATAATTGACGTATTTACTAGACTTAGATATCATGCCGAATAGATAGGTAAGAAATATGGTAGGATTAAACCTAAGGCTAAAATATGGATTACTCATATTTAGATACCTCGTTCTGGCAGGATAAATGATTAAAAATCTTTTATGCGGAATGATATAATCATTTGTGTGAAAGGAGAATATTGTTGAGAAATGTTTAGGAAAATGGGTGATTTAAAGATAGCGCATCAAGGGTGATGCTTATTAGGAAATGATTTTTCTCTTACCCCAAAAACCTTCCGACTAGGGAGAGATATTTTGTCGGTTGGTGCAGTGCGGCACCGTTTTGAAAACTGGACTAAAATATCAAACCTCTCCTAGTCTAAGGACTGCTCGTCCTATGATCCTACGAACTAAGCCATAACAGTACGACCTCGAGCCCCGGTATGGGACGGGCCCGGTCGTTAGCCCCTATGATTAGCGGCCTTGTGGTGAAACACTTCTGGTGCGTAGCCTTTCGAGGGTAAAACGTACCCACTCTGCAGAGTTAAAACTGTCATGATAGCCGTGCTCGCGGTTATGAGCGTGCGAAGGGACTGTTCATATGGTAGTTCTTCATTTATAAAACCAATTTAGAAAAGGGTTTTAAACAAAGGATTTGAGATGAATAAAGGATTTGAGAAAGATTTCGTTTGAGTTACGTGCCACCGGCTACATTCCAGATTGGGGGTCGGCCTACCGGGAAGTGTCGCGCGGAATGGACCTAACCGTTTTGAGAAAAGAAAATGAGAAATGATTTTGTTCTCGCTATGGCATTGAGGCCAAGTGGCGAGAACCGTTTGAGAAAAGGCCAAAGAAAATGTTAAGATTTATTGTTTTTCAAATTGCTTTGTCAAAACTAGGTTAATAAATGCATTTCCGCAAAATATCCTAAGCTCTCTTTGTACCGAGCCACATTTGCATACTTCCTGACTTGCGAGTACAACTTGTACTCACCCTCGTTTTTCTCCTCTCTCTTTTCAAAATTTCAACAGCTGGTCCATCCGAGTATGGCCCGCCGTCCGAGGAGGAGGACCCGGATTACGATGAGGAGGCGTTCTCCGAGGAAGACTATAAAGATTAGGGTTACGCGTTCCTACAGCTCTCGTGCCTGTGAGATGAATAAATTTCTAGATGTTATATTAGGCCTGTATCGCTGTGTACTCTGAATTGTGGCCTGCGAGCCGTCGTTTGTGTTTGTATTGGACTAAGTTTCCTTTTGTAATAATCAGATCGTTGGTAATATTTTGTTTCTGTATATCTATGTGTACTAGCCATGATCCTTGGGACTAGTACGTGTTTACGCAGGTGGAATCCGATCTTGTAAATCGGATGCCGACACCTGCCCGTACGATTGTTCCCATGAATTTAAAATTTGCAGTAATCTTGGTAGAATGTGCACGGGCGATCAGCTAATGCTTCAAAGTTGGCGATCAGCTAATGCTTCAAAGTTTACTATACAGCATACACCGAGGCGATGTGCATGATTAGAGCATCTACATCCAGCAGGCCCTCCATAATACTATATTAGATGTAGAGAGATTGTTGGAGGAAAAAAATCTTTTAAAATGTAGCGTAAATTATGAAGAAATTTTAGAGAAATAGATGAAACGTCAACAGTGTTTTACAGTTAGCTCGGTTAATCTCAGGGCCTCTTAAATTCATAGAATCCTGAAAACAAAGAAATAATGGGAAAAAGTTTGGCATGCTCAACCATGTTTAATCCAACAGGATTAAAATTCATAAGAATTATTGAAGCCTGTCGTTTGATAATGCCACTAATAGCCACTAACAAATATAGGAATTTAAATATTAAATAGCTATATAAGGAGATGAAGAGAGAGATAGCATTGGAACCTCAAATGATTGAAAAAAAGAGGTTAGATCCCATCCCATGCTTCAAATCCATAAATTTTTTGTAATAAACTCCTATCCTACTGTTTGACGTGAAAATTTCACGTTTTTTTATGCTCATAATATAATTATCGTATTATTGAATATTGATCAGAAGATAACTATCAAAATTTACGACGGCTTATTTTTTTAAGCACTTGATTAAAAGATAATTATTGATGTTTATCTTCACTAACCAGCAACAGCCCGATCCTATATTCATGCTCAGTGCAAACCTATATAAAGCTCCTCCTAGTCTACGGAGAGGGGATCATTTTTCTCTACAGGTCTTCTTCTCTGCAGGCCGCAGCACACATACTTTCTGCAGGTGGCGAACAGGTTGAAGGAGCATCAAACAAATCCAAATGAAGGAAAGATTCAAGGAGGAAAGATGGCAGGTGATTCAGATGTTTCTACCTCTTTATCTTCTTCAACGCAGGGATGAACAAAGACATGGCCATAGATGCTGATCATCTTCTTCGTGGGCGCCGTGCTACTGTCTTCACCGCTGTGCCAACGCCATAGTGCTTCCTCGCCAATTGACCTGGCTGCCATGCCAATGCCAGTATGCCACAGCTCCTTCCTACCGATTGATTTTGCAGCGCCGCTTACGCCTCAAGCCGGCGCCTACTGCCGTCCCCACACGGCGTCGCCGACGCCGCTCATGCGCTGCCCGCGCGTCGCCCGCCTCTGGTCGGCACCTCCTTCTCTGGCTGGCGCCTCAAGCCGCCGTCCCAACACCGCGTCGCCGGCGTCGCTCACGTGCTGCCCACGCGCCGCCCACCTCTGTACCTGGCTACTGCCACCCCATGGCCAGCGCCCCACATACCGGAGCCACCGTGTGCCGCCCGGCCAGCCTCCTCCCTCACTCTCTGTGCGTGTGTGTTTGGCCAGGAGAAGAAACGGTGGGGATGAGTTTTTTTTTGATAAAAACCAGCACAACACTAAATAGGCTGGTTTAGGTCTCCAGCAGCCAGAATACAGAAATTAACTGAGAAATTATCAAACCAAACCTGTTGATCAGGCAGTGAGTTTGCTCCCAGTTTAACAAGTTCATCAGCTACTGAATTACAACAGCGATTACAATACATCAACTGAAAGTGATCAAACTCTAACAACAAGGTTCTAGCTTCATAAACAATGGTAGCCACACAACTTCTTGAAGCATCATTGTCTTTTAATTGATAAAACAATTGAAGAGCATTCATTTCCAAAATGATTTTTGCACAGCCTAAACCTTGAGCCATCTTAATAGCCTGCAAGCAAAGGCTTCTGCATGTTCAGCATTTAGGTAAGACTCCATCTTTCCTGCAGCCATTCCAACAATATCACCTTCTTCATCTCTTGCTACTACTCCCCATCCACCCGAACCCCGAAGGGGTAAATAAGAGCCATCAGCATTAAATTTGATAAAGCCCTGTTCAGGGGGTTTCCATTTAGGATAACTACAAGGAGTAGCTCTATCTAGCACCACCTTCTTCAACTCAAGCTATTCCTGTGTTGCTATACTTGTTGCATCACAGCATGTAATGAAATCCCATTTTCCCCTTGAGAGATTTTGTTCCTCTAGAACCACCAAAACCATAAGGGTGCAATAGGGAAGATGGGGAATTTAGGGATTTGCCCCTTTTGCCATTTAGTCCCTATGCTTTAATTAATTTGATCAGGGTGCTGGAAAATTCAGTCAAGCCCCAAAGTCATGCATTTTTATCAAGTTATTTAATAATTCAACCTGTGCACTATGATACGAACGTGACAAGGGTGTTGATAATCTTATTTTAGCCCCAAATTCTATTTTTGCTTTACAAGACATTTAGATTTAGATTTTATCCAGTATGCAACAGGGTGCTAGATTAATGTAGCCTAGCCCCTATGCTTTATAATTTCATATCATCCGCTACTTTAAACCTTTAAAGGAGCTTAATCCTATTTTAAGTCCTGTATTCATCCATGCTTCAAGATCCTGTCATCATACAAGGTACTTATGTAATTTTCGTTGAGCCCTTTTGACCGGAATAAATACGGCTTGGTGCCGAACGAGAGCTATAAATCTTAAAATGCCCCGAAGTTACATAAAATATCAAAATACAATATCTGCTATGATCTATTGCAGGTCGCCGATAAATACATGTCAATATATCTTGCAGATTTATTTTTGCAGAATTATCCGACCCGACGAAGCTGTGTTATCGCCCAGTTGATCAAGCCTAGCATATCTATGCATGTTTTGATTTCAGGTTATACACATATCCCAGTTGTGCCATTCGAGACTGATGAGGTCGGACGACACAGGCGAGCGAGGTCCATCATATAACGACTTCGCTATCTTCGGCGCATGGTCACATACGATCATGATTGCTGCCGACGCCACTTACTTTGTTTATTATCTATTTTCTCTGCATGCATAGTGACTGCGGGCGAAGACCGATGTCGACGATAAAGTTAATCAGAGGTGTTCTGTGAGATTTATTATCTTGCAGATGAAATTAACCGAGACCTCCCGAGGCCTCGGGAACAGCGAACTTGCAATCGCATCTAACAATATCTATAGGCTATGGAGCGCAAATGTATCGAGAGACTGTATTTTATTCCATTAATAAAATATCTGATTTCTCGTATTTGTTATTTATTGTGTACTTTTATACACTGACACGACCGCATATTATTTAATTCTCACCCATGGTCGCCGAAATATTTCGCGTTGCGCATAAGCCATAAAAAAAGAGAAAAAAAACACCCAAAACGCCTACGAAACAATCTTTAAATCTTTATAGAAAACCTTACAAATCAGACACTTAAATAGGAAATTTCTCTACAGACTATTCCACCATACTTTATTTCAAATTCTTTTGAATCATAGGTTATTTGGATTCTAATCCCATACATCAGTTTCCTAATTCACATAATGATCACATGAAAGACAAATGGGGAGTAAACCACACTGCTGACTATTTAAAACTATTGTAGCAACAAATATATGAAAGTTACAGCACAACTTAGACATCCAATTGCACTACACAAAAGTCCAAAATATTAGCCTCTACAGCATTGGTTTCCTATCCACAACATTTTCGTCTAGATAAGCTAAAATATGCTAAAGGGAATAAAGAAACAGAAAAATATTTACAACATGTTCTTTCTGGAGAGGATTCATGGGGTTGGGGAAATATGGTAGGCAGATCTAACTTTCCTTTCCAAGAGGGAGACATGCTTATCAAGCATGGACACCACCGCCTCAAACTCAGTCACCTGTTGGTCTATTGCATCAATCTGCGTTACGTACTCATCAAATCTTTGATTCTTCTCATTCAGTTGCTCTACAAAGACTCGCAGACCAGATGCAACATCTCCATAGTTCTTGTATTCAGCCGCTACACGGTGATTCATCTTTTCAACAAGAGCTAGCTGGCTGTTAGTTCCCTGAGAAGAACAGGATCCAAATAAAAAACCAAGTGATACTGAATGGCAAAATGAGGGAATAAATGTTGATCACATCAAATGCACTACCTTAAAAACAAATAGCAACCATTGCATCAACAGATCAATAACACTAACAAGAATTCAGCTCTCACAGTAGATAAAAGCTTCTATCTTTTACTTCAAACTATTTACGGATTGATGAAGTTATGTACAATTTTGTACACACTCTTAGTCTGAAAAGCATTTTCCATCATACATTGCTCAAATCATGATAGCACTCTGTTGGTAAATGTGAAATAGAAAACAAATCTCACTGTTTGAGAGGTACAATACCGAAAAGATGATTGGCATACAGCCTACTGCAGTTACCAATAACATAAAACACAACACCAACTAATTGCAATGTCCTCCATTTTCTGCAAAGGTCCCTCAATACCATTTGAACCACTTTTCTTGTTTTTGATCCAGTTTTTTACAGAAAAGCAAACTAATTAACAATGTTCTATCACTTTTACCAATACGAGTTCCTGAATTTGCACATCAATAATTGGCCTTTCTTCATAATATGCATACCCATGTTAAATGAAATAATTAGTCTTTGTTCTTCTACGATACAAACAACTTAGTGTTTGTTGCACATCTGATGCAGAACCCCACCCCACACCACCACACGACACGCCCTAAAACCCCAGTTCCTTATATATAAAAAAAACCCTAGCTCCTCCTCCTCTCGCTCCCCCTCCCTGCCCATGGCTTCCGACGCCAACCCGCCTCCCCTGCCCCCGTGGATCCGCCCGAGGAGGCGGAGGCCGAGGGGAAGGGCACGGGGGAGGAGTAGCCGCCGCGGCCGGAGCAGAAGTCGGGCGAAGGAAGAAGGGCGAGGCGGCGGCGGAGAAGGCGCCGCCGGCCGTCCAGGGAGAGGAAGACCGTCGAGAGGTACTCCGTGCTCGCCCTGCGCCACGCCCGCCAAGAAGTCCCCCGCCATTCTCCTCGTCAAAATGTCACCCCCCCCCCCCGCTTACTCGAGCGCGCGTTTTGCTCCAATCTGTTGACTCGGGATGTGAGGCCTAGTTGTGCACCTGCCCCCGAGCTGGAATGTTCGTCAGAGTTGCCTTGATGGAAGCATTCTAAATTAGCCCTTTTTAAAGTTTCTCCATTTCTGCGCCGTGGTGCTGTCCAGAGGTTTCTCATCTGCCAATGGTGTATCTTTTGTGTTTTTTGTGTTTTCCTGCTCCGGGATGAAGCTCAAGGATATCCCAACGGTAATTTCTTGCACCGGAAAATATCTTCTGATGTGTTGCTGTTAGTCTGTTACTGGTAGATGTCCTTGTTTGCTTGTGGTGTTGTGATGACTTGGACACGAAGGGCATAAGCCTTATCTAACCCTAGAAAGAGGTATCTCTGTATGCATGCGAAGCAAGTATATAGTGGGATCATTCTTCTGATGGTGTGATTCTTTTATGGGTACGAGTGTTCTAAGGTCTTGAGAAAATTTAAAGTGCAGAACTAGATCTGCCTGGTATTTGGAGCAAAAGTTGCATCTTGCTCAAGGTTTTAAATCTCTGGCACTATTAGCGGTTTGAACAGAGTCCAGCTATTGAAAAAAGTCGGCTATAGCGGGCTATCAGTGGGCTATATCTGGTTTGGCGCCAAACGCTAAATGCCACAGCCGGAGATTTAAAACATTGATCTTTCTACATTTTAGAGGCTTGAAGTTATCATAGTTAGGGGGTGACTTCACTGAAGAGCTAAATGAAAGCTCTGTTACTGCTCTCCCGATCATTTACCTATTTGTTTTTTATTTGCCAATACGCATTTCATTCCGAAGGCACACTACCATGCTTCCTTCCTCTCGATCCAGAGCATCGGCTTATTGTGCACGGCGCTTCATGTGTTCTTTGCAAATGCAAAAAATAAATGAACCAAAAACTCACCAAACAAAAAGTGGCAAAAACTGAAAATTACCCCCAAACAAGGGGAATGAAGTGCAAGAAAATTATGTGGCACGATGAGAAATAAGAAAAAAAATACACGAACAAGAAACCAAACCCGATTAGCAAGATTTCAAAGTTGATCAGATAATTGTAGTCTGAATTTCAGTCAACACTTCTGAGTTTCTGCGAAAGCGTATCATCACATCAACCACACAAAACCTTGTCTTTCAAATGAAAGGCGTATCGGCAAAAGAAAAACGAATAAATAAAAAGCCACAGGGATCTTGCAAGGCTCAGAAGGATCCATTGGTTTCTCTCAATCAGGAGGATGGAAATCCCTCAGAAAATAGGTAGGTATTTTTTGGTCATCACCGCCACAAATTAGATCCGACGACTCAAAACACCAGAACCAAACCAAATCCAGGACAGAAGAACAGAAAAAAGGATGATTTCAGGATCATAACTCACAAAACAGCAAGCAACAACCTGAAGAATAGAGGCTGGAAAAATGGAGCGGCAGCGATGGGAGGAGCAAAGGCGTATATCCGTTTTTCCTTCCTAGATATGTTTGAGCAAATTTCAATAGAGCCCAGGTACTAGCTCGTGGTTCATTGAACATGATTTGAGGAGAATGGAAAGAGTGTGGGTCAAATCCAGGCCCGTGAGATCAAAGCCAGAAGGCATCAAATCATGCATACCTTAAGTTGCATTAATCTCCATGCACACTACCATGCTTCCTTCCTCTCTCGATCCAGACCATCGGCTTATTGTGCATGGCGCTTCATGTGTTCTTCGCAAATGCAAAAGATCAATGAACCAAAAACTCACCAAACAAAAAGTGGCAAAACTAAAAATTACCCCCAAATAAGGGGAATGAAGTACAAGAAAATTATGTGGCATCATGAGAAATAAGGGGAAAAGAAAAGATACACGAACAAGAAATCAGATCCCATTAGCAAGATTTCAAAGATGTACAGATAATTGTAGTCTGAATTTCAGTCGATACTTCTGAGTTTCTGCGAAAGCATATCATCACATCAACCACATAGAACCTTGCCTCTCCAGTGAAATGCGTATCGGCAAAAGAAAAACGAATAAATTAAAAGTCGCAGGGTTCTTGCAAGGCAAAGAAGGATCCATTGGTCTCTATCAAACAGGAGGATGGAAATCCCTCAGAAAATAGGTAGGTATTTTTTGGTCATCACCGCCACAAATTAGATCTGACGACTCAAAACACCAGAACCAAACCAAATCCAGGACAGAAGAACAGAAAAAAAAAACATCATGATTTCAGGATCACAACTCACAAAACCGCAAGCATCAACCTGAAGAATAGCAGCTGGAAGCGTGGAGCGGCGGCGATGGGCGGAAAGAAGGCGTATATCCTTTTTTCCTTCATAGATATGTTTGAGCAAATTTCAATGGAGCCCAGGTACTAGCTGGTGGTTCATTGATCATGATTTGAGGAGAATGGAACGAGTGTAGGTCAAATCCAGGCCTGCGAGATCAAAGCCCAAAGGCATCAAAGCGAGCAGACATGCAGACCATAAGTCGCATCAATCTCCGTGCACACTACCATGCTTCCTTCCTCTCTCGATCCAGAGCATCGGCTTATTGTGCACGGCGCTTCATGTGTTCTTCGCAAATGCAAAAGATCAATGAACCAAAAACTCACCAAACAAAAAGTCGCAAAAACTAAAAATTACCCCCAAACAAGGGGAATGAACTACAAGAATATTATGTGGCATCATGAGAAATAAGGGAAAAAAGATACACGAACAAGAAACCAGATCCCATTAGCAAGATTTCAAAGTTGATCAGATAATTGTAGTCTGAATTTCAGTCAACACTTCTGAGTTTCTGCGAAAGCGTATCATCACATTAACCACACAGAACCTTGCCATTCCAGTGAAATGCATATCGGCAAAAGAAAAAAGAATAAATTAAAAGCCACAGGGATCTTGCAAGGCTCAGAAGGATACATTGGTTTCTCTCAATCAGGAGGATGGAAATCCCTCAGAAAATAGGTAGGTATTTTTTGGTCATCACCGCCACAAATTAGATCCGACGACCCAAAACACCAGAACCAAACCAAATCAAGGACAGAAGAACAGAAAAAAAGGATGATTTCAGGATCATAACTCACAAAACCACAAGCATCAACCTGAAGAATAGCGGCTGGAAGCGTGGAGCGGCGGCGATGGGAGGAGCAAAGGCGTATATCCATTTTGCCTTCCTTACATATGTTTGAGCAAATTTCAATGGAGCCCAGGTACTAGCTGGTGGTTCATTGATCATGGTTTGAGGAGAATGGAAAGAGTGTGGGTCAAATCCAGGCCCGCGAGATCAAAACCCAAAGGCATCAAAGCGAGCAGACATGTAGACCTTAAGTTGCTTCAATCTCCATGCACACTACCATGCTTCCTTCCTCCCTCGATCCAGAGCATCGGCTTATTGTGCACGGCGCTTCATGTGTTCTTCGCAAATGCAAAGGATCAATGAACCAAAAACTCACCAAACAAAAAGAGGCAAAAACAGAAAATTACCCCAAAGAAGGGGAATGAAGTATAAGAAAATTCTGTGGCATCATGAGAAATAAAGGAAAAAAAAAGATACAGGAACAAGAAACCTGATCCCATTAGCAAGATTTCAAAGTTAATCAGATAATTGTAGTCTGAATTTCGGTCAACACTTCTGAGTTTCTGCGAAAGCGTATCATCACATCAACCACACAGAACCTTGCCTTCGGAATGAAATGCGTATCGGCAAATGAAAAACAAATAGGTAAATGATCGGGAGAGCGGTAACAGAGCTTTCATTTAGCTCTTCAGTGAAGTCACCCCCTAACTATGATAACTAGTGCTCAAGCCTCTAAAATGTAGAAAGATCAATGTTTTAAATCTCCAGCTATGGCATTTAGCATTTGGCGCCAAACCAGATTATTAGGGATTTCATTGAGATTAGTTTCCATACATGATAAGATTATTTCCTTGAGTCTAAGTCAGCCATCCCTATAAAAGGAACATTATGAATTAAGCAATGAATTAAAAGATCCCCTTGCCGGCATCCCCTTCCCTTGATCTGGTCATAGATCAGATCATAGCAACCGAGCTGTGAACCTTAATGCAACAAATGTAAAACAATTCAGGAACTAAGCACACAAGTGGAAGTGGGCAGCGACAAATGGATAGAATAGATGGGCATCCATTTTAGAGCGATGCATTGGCCTCTTTAATACCTGAATCATTTGAATCCAAACACCAAGAGGGAACTAAATGGGAGTGACAGGAACAGGACCTTTAACACGTCAAATTTACCATATACCTAGTCAATACATGCATCAATCAAAGAATGAACTTCGAGCTAGCTGCCATGAAAATAACACGGAACCAAGATTCTACACTAGGGTTATGGCGTGATTTGTTGCACGTCTTCTTACCAACCATATCAAAACCACCCTTTTTTTGTTGCAATTGGCCCTCTTTTTTTGCGCATGTGTGATTATGATCGCTTCTTCCCTGCATCATACGTGCAAATGCCAGTATGAAATCTGGTGAGCCACATGACACAAGATTTTCCGTATAAAGCTAAGCACAGCCTATGTTCAAGAAGGCGCTAGTCAGGCAGCGAGCTGAAGCCTAGCGCCTAGATGGATGAATTGGTACTAGGCGTTTGGCTTGAACGGAGGCAGCATCAGAAATCATGCATATATTTGATGATCAGAGGAAGAAAACCCATACTTGGAGGCCTATTCTCGAGTAGCAATGACATACATGTATGCGAGGACATCACTAATTCGCTAACGACCTACTGTTTTCACTAATCACTTGTAGTAGTACATACTACACAACACCCATAAGCGACAACACTGCAGCCAGTTTTTGAGGGCAACGGACGTACTGTACTACACAACAACCCCAATTAGTAGCAGCGTTTGCGGCAGCACTAGAGGGAAATGGGCCAGTGGAAGAGAGCTGAAGCTGCTCAGGCAACATGGCTGGTGACCGGCGAGGAGGCCGGATCCAAGCGGCATGGAGGGAGGGTCGCCGTCTACTCGCCGTCGCGTCGCCTCGGCGGCGATTAATCGGCGCCCAACGCTGATTTCTTCAACACTGGGAACAGAGCGGAGGATGCGAGCGCGCGTGAGGAACGAACCTGGAGCTCGCCGTGGACCATGAGGGAGACGTTGGCGAAGAGCTCGGAGAGCGACTCCGCGAGTTCGTCTCGCTGCCCCGGCGCCTCCACCGCGGCCGGCGGGGTCGCCATCGCCGTGCACTCGTCTCGGATCGGAACGGCACGGCGTGCCGCGTGCCCTCTGCTGTGGGCGGCGCCGGCGCGGTCGAGGCGGAGGCGAGGGCTGCGCGGTGGAGGCGGAGGGGCGGCGCCGCGCCGATGCGGTGGAGGCGGAGGGGCGGGCAGGCGCCGGCGCGGTGGAGGCGGTCCAGGCGGAGAGGCGGCGCCGGCGTGGTGGGGCGGAGGACTGGACGGGAGACGTCAGCTGTGGAGGGACAAGGGGCAGAGGCCGGCGGCGGCTGTGAGTGGGGAGGGTTGGGGCTAGGGTTTTTGTCAGCTCTATATAAATATATAAAAAATGAATGGACCCACGTGTCAGTGAATAAACCCGTATCCATATCCGAACTATTCAGATACCCGAACCCGAAAAACCCATGGATATAGATTACGACCCATATCCATATCCATCGGATCAGATACCCATGGGTTTTTTTGCTATCCCTACCGTTGGTCTCAGACTCTCAAAGGAATGAGTTCAATACCAGTTCGTGGGCCCGTGATAGGCCAACCTGAAAGGCCTTTGATATATTTCAGGCTCAATACGTGATCAGTGTCGCATATACCAAATTAAGACCTTGTTCTTTTTAGCGTTGTCTACCGTTGCGTATTACTGTAACAAATTTGTTATTTTTATATAGCCTATATGTTGCGATAATTTGTAACAATTTTTCCGTGGCTTTTAGTTGTCCTTCCTAGGGATGGCAACGGGGAATTCCCCGTCGGGGAATGGCTCCCCGTCCCCGTCCCCGCGTGGGGAAAAATTCCCATCCGGTCCCCATGAACGCCACGGGACATTTTCTCCCATCCCCGCCCCATGAAGAATAAATCCGACGGGATCCCGCCCCGCTTAAATTGTATCTAATATGTATGTATTTGCTATTAATATAAAACATTATCATATATATGTATTCTCATAGTTAATAAATCATCATATATGCATCAAAATGATCACATATATATATTGGATGATCACTTGACAAGGTCATTATTTATTTTGTCATTAACTATTACATGAAAACATCATCACATTAAAGATTAGCGGGGCCCAAGGAGAACGGGACGGGGATGCTTCCCATCCCGTCCCTCTTGCATTCGACGGGAAAGAAATTTCCGCTTGCATCCCCATGGGAAGAAAGCTCCGTCCCCGCCCCTAATAGGGAATTTCATGGGAATCGGGATCGGGCCCCATTGCCATCTCTAGTCCTTCCAGAGACCCTAAAACTATTTTTTTAATATTTTTTATAATCTTTAAACCTCTTTTGAGTGCTCTTAAATTTGCTATACTAATACACCAACACAACGATTCGCTGAAAAAAACAAGGCCTTAGCACTCAAAAATCACCTGCCCCAGCGTAATAAATTCTTTAGAAAGAGTCTGTCGGTGTAAGCCCTATTACTACCACGCATGCTGTAATACTACAGTGCATACTGTAAATGCATGATCCAAATAAGAGAAAATATGCTTGATCCGAATAAGAGAAATGTAGATCGATCCTAATATTGTTCCTATTAGATGTTCATTTCTAGTAGTTATCGATTCCGTAGATAAAGTTGTTATAGTTTTTTCAAACAATCTAGTGGAAATTAAAAACCATCTTTTTACTTAATTACTCAATATATATTTCACATATATGACCGTTCGAGGTTGCTCAAAAAAATGATGATCTATTGAAGGACTGACAAATGATGCACATCCTCTGCCTCAACGAAGCAAAGATGTGATGCTTTTATGAAAGGAGCCATTAATTAATAAAAATGCGTGAGATCTATCTGAACATTGTAGCAAGTGAAGCCGAAGGCATTATAACACGTGATCAAGCGGCCCAAGATTATCCCAAATGCTGAGTAACCTGAGTTTCTTCCTCAAGGGCGAGAGTGTCTGCACTCTGCATCCTCCTTTCGTTCTAGCTTGTCTGCAAGTTTATCCGGCTGCCGATTTCAAACATTTTTTTTTTATAGAGCGTCCACAATTAGTCCATGGAGTTACCAATTTATCATTAGGCAATGGGCATAGCAATGAGGAATTGACGATTTCAGTGATGGAATTTTGCATTAAAAAGCATGCACAAGTACCAAGCAGCCGAGAAGTGCGCTTAGCGCAGCGGTTGTACGAGTCGATCTGTCAGGGATCGATCCCTGCTTCTCACCAGAGGGAGAGCTGAGCGTTGCTTGGTTGGTATGTTCCTAGATGCAGGAGCTGCCCACCCAGGTTCGTGGGTCGAACCAGGATGTCTCACCTCTCGCACGGATTTAATTCCAAAAAAAAAAAATGTAGGAACCTCACCGGCAACAGAAACAAGCAGCGCTGCATGAGCTGAAGAGTGCGAGGACGACGCTGAACAAAGGACGCCGTGTGCAGTACCTACAAGCCTGGGGCAGCAGCCGGCGAGGAGGCCGGAGAAGAGTCGACGTGCGGAGGACCCGAAGCAGTGTGAGGACGCCGTGCGAAGGACCCGAAGCAAGAAAGCAGGATGCCTGGGGCAGCAGCCGGCGAGGAGGCTGGAGAAGAGTCGACGTGCGGAGGACCCGAAGCAAGAAAGCAGGATAAGATGAAGAAGAGACCCACGTGCGAGGATGTCGTGCGGAGGACCCAGGACGCCGTGCGAAGGACCCGAAGCAAGAAAGCAAGATGCCTGGGGCAGCAGCCGGCGAGGAGGCTGGAGAAGAGTCGACGTGCGGAGGACCCGAAGCAGTGCGAGGACGCTGTGCGGAGGACCTGAAGCAAGAAAGCAGGATAAGATGAAGAAGAGACCCACGTGCAAGGACTTCGTGCGGAGGACCCAGGAGAAGATGAAGTGGCTGGAGAAGAAGGATGAGGAGGAGGACCCGAAGCAAGAAAGCAGGATAAGATGAAGAAGAGACCCACGTGCGAGGACGTCGTGCGGAGGACCCAGGAGAAGATGAAGTGGTTGGAGAAGAAGAATGAGGAGGATCACTTGCGAGGGCGCTGTGAGAGTTTAAGAGAGGTTGTAAAAGAGAGTATAGGTGTAGCAAGTCAGGCGAGATCGCTGACAATAAACTGTAAGATGTAACTGTTGCTTTCGTTCAATGAATGGAAGTCGGGTGGCAACACCCTGTTGCAAAAAAAAAAGTACCAAGCAGCCAAAGGTTAGCGCTTGATGACCTTTTAAGCGATGTGGATCAAAGTCACCAAACACACAATACGATTAGGAGTTTGCTTCTGCCAAGAGAAAACACGCCTCCCCCGCTCGCAAGATATGCTTGTCTGTGCCCGACCTTATCAACTATCAACCGCCTGGAGATTGTAATTTCCTTTCACATTGCTATTTTTTATTCCATGGAATCATGGAAATATTAAAGGTTTGAAAAGTGATCCATTGATCACAAGGTAAGCACAGCGACTAGTGTGACCGTGTGATTATATACCTCTGGATTGTACATGGCATTGCAGGGTGCACGTACTGCTAGATTAGATTGTTCTGACAGTGCCATGACAATAACCAGTCGGTGCAAATTCACAAAGAGTAATGACAATGTCTCAAATGGATCTAAGCACAATTAAAGAGTAATCGCAATGTCTCAAATGGATCGAAGGACAATTCAACACAGCGCAAAACTCAGCCCAACTTCAACCACACCTACGCTCTGCAACTCAAAACTCAGTAGAGCAAAATCAACGTGTTACGTGTGTACATATAAACAGCTTTCTTGAGCAATCCATTTCAAGATGGTTGAATAAACAGGCCTGTACAAATGTTGCAGGTAGCTCATCTAGATGTTGAGCTGGCGTATGTTCACAAAACTAGACAGATGCAGCAAACCAAATAGTTTCGAGTGTCCGAAACAAAAAATATTGGCCACCATGAAATCATATTGCTACGCTGCGTGATACTAACTACAGCCAAATAATCACAACTGTACATTCCAATTATTTATAGGAGTCTCGAGCCTAGGCCTTCTCATTCCTGTGGAAGATATTCAGTGCATCGCTGTATAGGGCCACAGAATTCGAGAGCACAGCCAGCATAATCATAGTGACAGCCAAAACTTTGTCACGCTTGGTTGAAATCCCATAAGGATCCCTATAGAAATAATAATCAAAATGATTATTAGGTGAATTGATCAATCCGCACCTACAAATCAGGAACATATATTCAAATAGTGCACTTGAAGAATACCATCAAGTTACCTGAGTATGATCATGGCAGGGTAAATGAAACCAATAAGGACGGCAGCTGTGGCACCAGTGAATTGGAACACGTCCCAAATGCTTGGTACGAAGATAGCAGCAAGATAAATAACAGCAAGGAGCGAGATTGTGATCGCAGTGAACCTTCGATTGTCATGAGAAATGTGCTTTGAGGTGGGAAAGAGTAGTCCATCCAAGTTGAGCCTAAGGGCAAAGAAGATTATAGGGAAAACAAGCATGACATGGACTACATAGC
Source organism: Raddia guianensis (assembly GCA_036346415.1). Lineage (NCBI taxonomy): Eukaryota > Viridiplantae > Streptophyta > Magnoliopsida > Poales > Poaceae > Raddia > Raddia guianensis. Next base: position 12,901,939 of record CM070542.1, read on the forward strand.
TCACTCTCACTATATCATTGAAGGTGGAGCTGAATGGAATGTGAAGGTTGGAATCAAAATTAGCAAGCACATCAGCTAGGGTACCCTCACCAAAGAGGATATATGCAAAGAAGCTTGTCGCGATGTAAACGCTTGAACAAAGAGCCAGTGAAGTTTGCACAATTGGTTTAGTTTGAGTTCTATCCTCCAGTTCGTTGTCAATGTTGTGAACTGTACCAATCATAAAAAGCACACATTTATATCTCGTAGAAACAGAAAGAGCGAGAGAAAATACAAGTGGACAGTAGGAAACACACCGTTGTAGTGGCAAATGTAGGCAGTGACAAGAACTGGAACGGCTGTAAAGAGTTCCCAGATGGAACTAATTCCATCTATCTCAGGAAAGAGTTTGGGAATCTCGACAGTTCCTTCTATTAGTCTGACAATAGCGATTCCAGCAGTGATGATGACGAAAACCACAGCAAGAGCAACTGATAGTGCGGATGTGTATCTCAACGAATCTACAATCAAAGATGATATATTAGCATTAAGATAACCATAAAATGAAATAGCACAATGAACATCTTTTCTCAAAGCAGAATCCACTTACCCAAACGTTTAAAGCTCACCAAAGGCGCAAACACGAAAAGAGTTGTAGCAAGAAGAACAACAGGACGAGAATTCCACAGCCCAGGTCCAAACCACCCCTCAAAGATGCCACGGTGATGAACACCACTTGTTGATGTTCCGGATAGAACATCACCTATATAAAAAAATGAACAAACAATGTCAATAGTAGTTTGAGCCTTTGAGGTGAATCACGTGATCTATTCAAGGATAGAACTATAGAAGTAGTTCCTAAAGGAAAAGATACCATTTCCTGAAATGATTCAAATAATAAATATAATCAACAGGTGTTGCAATCTCTATCGCCGAATAATGATCTTCTTCTACGGTCACATACTCACATGTCAATGTTCAATATGAGTAATTAAGGAACTCCCTGGTCTCAAAGATTTGTAAATTATTCAAAGAGTAACTCAAAATGGCACCTAAACATGTCCTAATGATGTTCAATTTTTAACAATACTTGGATCAAAAGTAGGCATAAAAAATGATCAAGTTTAGAGGCATACCAATGATGATCATGTACACAACCATCACACCAATATTGTTTATCACAACAGATGCTTGCAGCGCAATTCTGCCCCAATTGCCAAAAGTGTCACCCATGAGCCACCCATATGATGTAACCTTGCCCTGGTGACTGCACCTGACCAGCATGTCGATGGATGCCTCAGTGAGCAATGCCACAAAAATGATCATCGCAATACCAGGAATAATGCCTAGCATCTTGATACTTGCTGGTAGAGCCATAATTCCAGCCCCTACAATGGTGGTTGACAGATTGAACACTGCACCAGAGAAAGAAGCTCCATTGAATTCATGAACCCCCTCCTCTTCTGCCTTCATTGGGAGAAGTGGTGTAATCTCATCTCGCAATTCCTTGTGTGCTGCGTACCGGTTCTCACTCCGTGATCCATTCCCAATACCCATTTGCTCCACTCCCCTGTATGTGAAAATCTTAAATTAGGACAGCAGAACTTTGATTCTGAACTCACATGTCCTTAAGTATATTTATCTTCTACTTCTGTTCTTCTTTTATTGGTGCATCCCTAAACTAGGATAGCCGGATTTCAATTTGACCTTTGGATCGGAAAATTAGTCATAATAACTATTCGGGGGATTCATAATTTTTGCCAAAATTACAGAATAAGCATAAGTTTGCAACAAACCTATCGGAGCAGATACTGTCTGATATAATGATAGACAACAGTGAAATGGTGGTAATATCACGATAAAGGCACGGACTTTGAGCACTACTCTCAGCATAAACCACCACTTCTGTAATTCCACACCAACCTTTCCAGCGAAGTCATATGAGTAATCGGTACAACAACCGGCAACATTAAAACCTTGGAATCCCCCGAAGTCCCCACGAGCTCACCAAATTGGGGTTCATTGTCAGATAATTCGAAGTCCCATTATAAACCTCAAGCACAGACCACTAAATTTCCATTCTGCCACCGATCCAAGCCTACAACTAAAAACAGAAGGTACAATGGAACAGAGAAGAACATACCTCGCAAAACCCCAATCTTTGCGCGGCACCAAGAACCTGCACGGAGCAGACGGACCCAAAGAGAGGAACTTGCGCGCGTAGACTCACGCAGCTCTCCTCCTCCACTCCTCGGGTCTCTTTTATAGGCCAATGCCGGGTGGGTGGGCGGCCACTACTCCAGGCGATCGAGTTCTTCCCTTCCTGGTCGCCGCCGCCGCCGCCGCAAGCCAGGTCCCTTTCCAGCGAAAAGCCAAAGCTTCCTGCTTCCGATCGGATTGCGTCTCCCCCTTGCCTTCCGCAATCGATCTTCCCCTCCGCTTCCTTCCCTTTCGCCTGCCCCCGGTTATTGGGTTATTAATAAATTATTCTTGGCCGGTTGCTTCCCTTCCTCGGAAACCGCCGACCCGGTCTTACCCGCAGCAAGATGTCAAGAATGGCGAGGCGTGCGGCGCCGGTGGGACGAGCACGCGACGGCGACGGCGAGAAACTCCCCGTAAGGATTCCCCTCTGTGCAGTGGGTGAGATTGAGAATGGCGGATCTGCCACTTTGGAGGGGGCAGATGGCTCGGTAGATTCTGTGGTAACTGAAACGACGAGAGAAGGGGAGCAGAGCAGACAGAGGACGTGTATTTATCGAGGTAACAGAGCAGTCAAAAATATCGGTTCTTAATTGGATAAGATGAGATCACCAAAATAATTAATGGATTAACCGACGAGGAGGAGGGGGTGGAGCATCTAGAGACTGAGACGTCATATATGTCTAAATGGATCGGATCGACTAATTTGACTTGCATAAGGATCCCAAATTCTACCTTTGATCTAAGCCCCCATTGAGCCCGATCCGTTGTCTTTCTAGGTCCTGTTTGTTTGAATTGCAATTTCTTTACTTTCGCTCGGAAAAGTTCAGAAAAAGCTAAACACATGAAAAGTTTCATATCACAAGATAAATTGAAACTTTTGGTGGCTCTTGAAACTTTTTGAAGGGTTTAAAGATGGTGTTTGTTTGAAAACGACTCGGCGCTAAAAGTTGGTGCTAATTTGAAACAAACAGGGCCCTAGTCTATCTTATACACCTAAGGGAGAGAAGTTGTTGTCTTGCTCGCTACGAAGAAGTTGTTTTTCTTGAAGTTCGTAAAATAATTTTTTCATAATTTGTTAGGCTCTTTAAGACGTATTTCGAGGGGTCACAATTTTTTAATTAAAGTTTTCAACAACTTTCATCTTAAACAAACAAGACAAAAAAAAATGGCAAAGGGCGGCGTTGTATGCAGGCAGATCGAGAGGCGACTACGTCGTATATAGGTAGATTGAGATGTAGTGGCAGTGTACGTAGGAAGATTGAGAAGCAGAGGCGTCGTACGTAGGTAGATTGAGAGGCAGTAGTGGTGTTTGCAGGCAGATCAAGAGGCGGTGTCGTTCCTATTGTACACAAGAAGATCGATACTTGAGCGGCAACACATCGTATGTACAAATCTAGGCTGGAGTTCGGTTTGAGAGGAAGGCAATGGGTTGACAAAGAAACGGGTTATAGGAGGAATCCCATCAATTTTAATCCAACTATTGAGGGGGATCGAAGAGCTTGGATCATGAATTTTCATGTTTTGACAAGAGAGTTGCCGTGCACCTATACATACACACACAATAATGATGGGCTATCATCAACTAAGATGACCAAGCCTCTCCATGCTTTGCATCCAAAGCGGTTAAATCAAACTCCCGTCACTTTTGGATCTCGATCTTTCATTGTCTCCACCTGTTGTCTTACTTGAGCTGTCCAACCGAGCAAGGGCCAAGACCCCGAGCCATTCCCCACTACCCATACATCACCTCCTCCCTCCTCACTGCTCATGCGCTCTCCTTCCTCAGAGCCCCCACAACAAATCCTAGTTGTCATGTCTGCGGACATCCATTCCAATCACCATAGAAGGGCCTTGGAGCTGTCACCTCCGAATTGCCCGCCGCACTGTGGGGAAAGAGACTGTAAGTATGTCATAACTATGTAAGTCAGGAAGGACTATGCCCTATTCAATTAATTATCAAAACTAGGTTTGTCCACGAGTTTTTCCGGTGAGAGTGCTCATGGAGCACCTATCGAAGTCGTAGAAAAATAATAATTTTTTGACGTTAGTTTTAAAATTATTTTAAGCCAAAAAAACTCCTTGCAGAAAGCACTAGTCAATAATGTAAAAAGAGAGAGAGAGAGCAGCGTGTAAGGCTGCCTTGACAGTTGACATGCTCTCCTTTGAATTAAATTTTCAGATGAAAGCACATGCGTGCTGAGTTTCAGCTACACCTCCAATATTATAGCACCCATTAGTATCATCTGAAAGGAATATAGATCACATAACAAGTAGTTAATATCTCCTATGCACATTTGCTCCCTTTGCACAAAAGGAAGGCAAATACTAATCACCAATTTAGTATCTAATATGGTGCAACTCTTCCTGGCTAGTTAGGCAAGCTCCGGTGTTCTTGCACCAGGTTCAGCTTCAGCTTCAGCCTCCTCCGCCCCCATGTCATCAAGCCGTCTCTGCAGGTCAGAGGCTTCTTCCCTGAGCTTGGCATTCTCATGGACGACGCGGGCGTGGCTGCTGATCGCGTGGTTGAGCTCGACGAGGAGCCTCTGGTTCGTCGCCCGGAGCTGCGCGACCCGAGCCGACAGCTCGTCCAGGCGCCGCTGCTTCCTCACCCGCGACCTCCTCGCCGACTCGCGGTTCGACGCGAGCCGCCGCCTCTTCCTCTCGTCGCCGCCATGCCGCGCTTGGCCGCTCGCTGCACCAGCGTCGACATGATGCAGTACTGAGCCAACAATGGCGGCGGCGTCGTCGACATTGCAGCTGTACGGACCTACCGCCATGTCCAGCGAGCCGAGGTCGTGCGTGCAGAAGAAGCCGGCGAGGTCCATGCTAGAGTGGTATGCAATGTGCTGCATGGCTAGAGATCTAGAGAGAGAGAGGCGATGTATGTTGGTTGGAGGAGGAAAGAAGCAGTGGAGCTTGCCCTGAACGAATGGAGGCGAGGGTCGAGCAGAGGTGTGAGTGACCCTTTTAAATTGCAAGAAAGAGGCGGCCCTAAAAAGTTGGAGACGCTGGCCCCCACTGGTGCTGTAAGCAGATTGGCGTTTTACTTTCAGCTTTGTGGCCGGCTGCTTGAGATTATCATCTTGATTTGTGAGATATAGCATTGCCATTTTGTTTGCAAATGCGTCTGCGTCATAGGGAAAGGCGGACTTTCCCAGAAAATGCTTTTTCTGTGTGGAAATTCTGTCGAAAGTAATGCAACTATTTGGTCTGTTCCAGGTACAATCTGAAAAGCAAACAACAGCCAATTTCCTGTGGAGTGGCATTTCATTGGAAGGATTCTCATGAGTCTGCCTGAAAAAAACACAACAAATAACATATAGAAAATCATCATACACTACACAAGATAATAGGTGGTTGGGGAGGGGGGGCTGCTCTACTCGTTGTTAGTGAAAGTTGCAACCACCATCTTTGATATCATAGATTTTTGTACCCATCTAGAGGGGAGTGAGCCTTCGTTGTTACAAGATACATATATGTATTCGTGTCATTCTAGATGTTCCACACTATGTAAATTACTAGGTCGTTAAACACACATCTTGCCTTCTTTGCATAGGCTAGCGTGACCTATGTCCAACGGTCTTTGAACCTATAACCACCTCTACAACACGTCTTGTTGGATGGGCGCATGACTTCTTGCTAGACCACAATTGAGTAGGGCAGTGGGCATTGAGTACAAAAGTGATCCATTGTCTCTGAGTTGGCTGTACAGAGGAGTCGCGCGCTCGATTAATAATCCACTCTTTTCTAGCTAAGATGTATGTCACGTGAATTATGTTACACTTGTTCTCCATCTATATGTGCTTTCATATGGTGGATGCTAACGTGAAGAGTGTGTTTCCTTGGAACCGGAGGTTTTAGGCCAATTTCGAGTAGGATCCATAGGAGGAGGAGTTCAAGCTAACATCGTTAACGTTGTTGGTGTCGGGTTCGAGGTAGCTAGCATATAAGGCACCATAGGAAGAGATACTCTTGTAACTAGGTTGAAACGACTATATAGATGTTGTATCGTACTGATCCAATTAATGTTTTTGAGCTAAGCAACCACATAGTGGTGTTTGTGGTGCGTGATAAGGAAGAAAGCTTCAGAGCAAGGCGGAGAGGTGTTACACTCTCGAGCCAATGGTCATACCAGAAGTCCGCTTTTTCTTAGTTGCTAAGAGTGATAGTTGCAACAACGTAAGAGAGCATTCTCCTTGTTATCACACGGTGTGGGGATACCGACCCAAAGCTCGCTACCAAGTCCATGAAGACGCTGAGAGTGGAAGACCAATCCCTAGTTGACTAGGAAGTGTCCACCCTAAGCATGCCTTGCCCCTCCCCAGAGAAATGACCATTGATCTTATTCATCTTCTTGATCACCTACTTTAGCAATTGGAATACAAAAATTTGGTAGAGATGGAGGGTGGAGAGAAGTTCACTAGAACGAGATGGCCAACTTTTAGTGAAGATTTTTTCCTTTCCATGCGAGCGCCTCGTGTGCATCTTGTCAACGAAAGGACGGTAATGTGCCACGAAGCTTGTTTAAACAGTTAATCCAAAAACTACACTAATGTGCCCACCAAGCTTGTTTAAATTGAGATTACATCCGGATTCTACACCTTCGCAATGAGTAATAAATTAAGAAAAAAAATCAAATTGGACTATGCTCACGAGACCAAACTGGTTTCTGGATCAAAATACCACGTTTAACCGATCCTCAAACTATTAAAGTCAGACTAATTTGTTCCTTTGATTAATCAACTGAATTGTTTTGAGGATTTATCATTGATGTGTAGGGATGACAATTTACCCATGGGTCCGGGTACCCAGGGCCCACGGGTACCCGACCCGATGGGTTTGGGTATGGGTATGGGTTTATACCCATGGAATATTTTGGGTTCGGGTTTGGGTATAGTTTTCGGGTTTCGGGTTCGTGTTTATTTTTACACCTATGGATACCTATGGGTACCCGAAAGAATAATAAAAATTAAATGTAATATAACATGTCATCATGTGTTATCAATAAATATGTATTGATGAAAGAGTAAAGTATAAATATAAGTTTATATGTTTAAAGTTGATGAAAGGTTGGAGTTGAAATTGATTAATGCCATATATATTGTATTCAATATTGAGATATAGGCTTATTATATATTTCGGGTTTGGGTTCGGGTATGGGCGTGGGTTTATACCCATAAAAAATTTTGGGTTCGAGTTCAGGTATAGTCTTCGGGTTTCGAGTTTGGGTATGAGGGGGGTGTACCCGGAGGTACCCGACCCGATTGCCATCCCTATTTATGTGCCTTGATTTCACTAACATGAGAACCATGTTGCATTTGACATGGTTGCCACATGCTCTCTCAATCTCTTTTCTCTCCACCAAATCTGCCATGTCGACATCCACGTGAGCAAAAGACACCCCAAACCAAGGTTTGACTAGTCAAATGACCAATTTGATCTGGTTTTAATAGTTTAAAGACCAGCCAAACCTAGTATTTTGGTTTAGGGACAAATTTTGTTCAATGGGTATAGCTCAGGACCACTTTGATACATTTTCTATAAATTAACGATGTGTGTACAATCATAGAGTTTACGCATTAGACGCTTTGTCCAATTGTCCAAATTGTTTCTTGTGACCAGGTAAAGGCATTGCCTTTCAAGCCTGTGTCAAGATGTGACAGCAATATCTACAGCGTAGCCGCAAGGATTAAACGGCTCATGCTGGTGCCCCAATTGTTTGGATCGCTTTGGTTTATGTTGCGTATGGTTTTGGAAACTGTTTGGTCGAGACTTGTCCACCCTTGTATCTTCTATCTAGATTCATAGAATCAGACAGGAGTTTTACCTAAAACTGTAAGGTACATATGCTGCCATTTCCTGAACTGAGATTGTTTTACCATAATGTATCCAGTTACCAGAACATTGGCATGTGTTTATAAAAGAACTAATTATTGTTATTGTGCCTGATTAGCAATCAGCTTATGTTGCTGTCAATAAAAGGGCAATGATTGATTACTCTTTACGGTGACAGTTGTTGACCGCCTCCTTTTGGGCATCATCCTTTTCTTGTCATGTATTTATCAAGAACATGGAAAGTTTTTCTAGCTGAATTTCGCTTTTATATGTACTAGACGCGCAGGCGCGCCTGTGGCGCGCCGAGGCAGGAGATTCGGCGGCGTCCAGCGCAAGCCAAAAAAGTGCGCGGGAAAGCTAGCTCGGCGGCGTGCCAGCACAAGGGAAAAAAACGTGGGCGCGGGAAAGCTAGCTAGCTTGGTAGCGTCCAGCGCGAGCAAAAAATCGATGGAAGAGGGCGTCGGCGGGATTCGAACCGCGCCCTCCCACCTAAGAGTTGGCTCAGCTAGCCAACCCACCAAACCACCCGCGTACCTAATATTTGCATGGAAAAATCATTTTATACGTAAAAATTAAATGGGCGGTTGGATCTGCCTAGTGCGCGTGATCGGACGGCCACGAACGAACGGGGCGACGTGGCGCATCACCGATGACGCGTGGCAGCGAGGGGCAGCCCAAAGTTCGGCTTTGTACTATTTATGGATGTACCAACCACGTCCATGGTAAGACTTTGGTAGGTGAATGTTGCGAAAATTGACTGATTTTTTGTTTTATCTTTAATTTGTAGATGCTTTTTGTTGAAAGTAATGGTGCATCATGATTAGAATTGGTGAAATTCCAGACTATCACTGATTCAGCTCTGCGCACCTACTCAGTTTTGATTTGTTGCTTTTGTTTTGATATTTTATATCTTTAGGATATCCCCCCTGTAATAAAGAGTAAATTTCACTGGCATTGCAGAATAGGGCCTTGGATTGGTCAGATCCTAGTCGGCAAGTTCACATCTACAACAAGGCTAGTATCTTGCGTGAGGAAACTATAAACCATTAGCATGAGCAAGGAAAGCTTTAGATTGCAAGATTTTTAATACATCAGCACCAAACAATGGTGATCAAAAGTGCTTTTTTCTGATGACGTCAATGGCTAGGCCTTTGGGCTATTAGGAACAATCATTTAATTATATAATTGATATTAGAGGATAGGGATGTGGTTTGTGGGCTAATCGCCTTTATCACCATAATAGTTAGTGGTTCAAACTTTACATGCACCTATGTCTTTGCTACAATTGCAAACTAAAGTATAACAAGTATGAGCAATATCGAGTTAGTTGTCTGGCACCAAGCAAGCACTCCAATCCAAATAAGCTTTGCGTTCCAGGAGCATGACAATGGTTTTCGCGAAACTTCGTTTTTTAAAAAAACTATTTTGCCCCTTTTTTTACAGAAAGGGTCACCATTTACAACCCTTTTAAATTGTTCTTACTAGTGTAAGTAGCGCAGAAATTTAGCAAAGATGCAAGGGTCTATCACGAAAGGCAATGAACTTCGGATATACTCCAAAGCCGTAATACATTGCCTTTGGCCTGGTACGTCTCCACGAAAGGCAATGAACCTCGGATATACTCCAAAGACGTAATGCATTGCCTTTGGCCTGGTACATCTCAGCTTTGTGTAGCGTAAAATTCCACTGTTGTAAAATTTATATTTTTATATAGCCTGTTTGGTGTAATAATTTGTAGTGATTTTTCTCAGGGTTTTAGTAATCCTCTTAAAGATCGTAAAACTATTTTTTAATTATTTTGTTTATAGTATTTAAACATCTTTTTAAAGACCCAAAAATTTTGCTACAATGAAACACTACGCTACGCAAAGCCGAAATGTACAAAGCCTTTGTTTGTTGGTTTCCTTTTATTGTTTTTAAGTTTTGAGAAACATTGCTCAAAAAGTTTTTGAGAAACACCCATTTTTATCATCGATCCAACGGGCCTGCTTGGACGAGGGTGATAACTCTAGGATTTTTTATGATTTAGATCAAGTGACTGTAGCTAGTTTGTTCTTAACTTAGAATTATTTAACTGGGGTCTGTAAAAACTCCCGATGATACTTAATTGGTTTCATATTCTCTTGTTATAGTAGAAATGCCATGAGGCCAGGGGCGGAGGACCCGTTATGGCAAGCTATGGCCTGCGCCATACCTTGGCCCAGCTAGCCCAGAGTACCCCTAGTAATTTTCGTGTATGCTAGCCCAGGCCCAGCAGAACCATGGCCAGCCGAGCGCCCGAGCCCCCTCACGCTCAGTGAGCAGAGACGACGCGCTAGGGTTAGGGCCGGCCGCCTCCTCGCCTCACGCCCTCGCAGCCTCGCCGGCGCGTCGCCCGACCCACCACCGCCTCGCCACTCCCATTGCCGTCACCCAGGCCGTCGCCTCGCCTTGGGCCGTCGCCTACTTTCCTCGCCTCACCGTCACCAGCCGGCGCCTGGCCGCCCCTCCCGGCCTCGCTACGGATATGACCCCCCAATTTCCATCCTTTTGTAAATTGACGCCACTTTTGTAATCTACAAAAGAGTTCATTGATCTTTTGATGCACTAGTCGGATATAAACTCTTTTTAGTCATGTGTGATGTTCTAATTTCTTCTGTTCATAGTATCTTAATTTTATATGGTTCAGAATATCATATGGAATAGCAAAATCAATCTCTTTCCAAGGCTCAAATATTTCTTACATAGGTTAGGTTGATGGATTGATTATGCAACATTCCTTTACCCAGATAAGCTCCGTGAAATGTGTTTGCTGCTTTCTAGGAGTAGGATGGAATCTTTTTTCCTGTAAATTAATTATCATAAAATATTCATGGTATGCGGAACACCTTGCGATGAAGTCAATGTAATCATGATTTGCTGTTAATAGGGCCAATCACCTCCTGTTCTTTGACCCATCCTATTCTTTTTTCAGGTATGCCATCACAAAAGCCTTTTGCATTGCTTTTGTCATGACATTCTTCTCTGTATTTAATGTTCTAGTGTTCTGGCCAATACTACTCTGTTATTGGATTGTGCTCTTTGTCCTAACAATGAAGCGGCAGATTGAACATATGATACAATTGCCTAAGTCTTCTAGACGGAACTAATTGCATTATCTTATCGGTATAACTTCATAACTTGCAATCCACTTCTATCTTTTATATTACTTATCCCCAAATGTATAACTACTAATTTATCTTTGATCTTTGTTTGACAGGTTATTTTTGTAATTGTTCATTTCATGTATCCTCTGCATTTTGTAAACTTCGTTCGAGGTACTTTTCGATATTCTTCTTGTCTTAATTTTTTTATGTGTAATTGTGTTGAATGCGTTCTTCAAGCCCGCCATACCTTATTTTTCGTTCGTCCTTCGCCACTGCATGAGGCCTGTGTATATCTTCGGGTATTCAGAACAGAAAATTTGCAGATAAATTTAGTTTATTCTGCAAAAAATTGTGACAGTTCTTCCTCTCTTTTTTCTGACTTCATAGCTTACACCTCCACCTCATGTCTCAGCTGAAAGGCAATCAAGGCCTTCAAAAGGACAAAACCGTGCCACAATGTAGTACTTAACAACAAGTGGATCAAGTCGATTTAACATCTCAACGTGGCTACCCAACTTCACGAGTACACGCTCTTGTGGCACCTCGTTCGTTAACCTTAGCCTGATCATTGACGGTAACATCATCTGGAATGCCACCGCCTCAGGGGATACACAGTCAAATCATCCTACAATCACCAATTCATCAAAAGCACCTCAAGCGAGTGGGCCTCTACTGTTTGGAAGGCGCAAACCGAAAACAAGTGCAAATTCTTTGTTTGGCCCCTGTAACATGGTCACATTCACACAGCTGACAAATCTGGTATACAAAGACTGGCCACATCAACAAAGTTGCCCACTCTGCGATGATAGCTTAGAAATAATTGATCATCTATGCACACACCGCTCAATTTCAGTTGTCATTTGGATGACATCTTATCACAATCTATAACCCGTTGCGCTGTCCCCATGAGGTTCTGCAACTAGTGGAGCTTTTCGGGAGTTGCCCGGTCAAAGTCATCTAGAAGAGATTATAACGGAAATATCATCTACACGGTGTGCATCATTTGGAAGGAGAGGAACCATCGCCTTTTCTGGCAGTGTAGCCTGAGTCAGGTGCAAATAGTCTCCAGATTTGAGGATTTCCTTGTCCGGAGACACGTTGCCCTTAGTCGTAGCAATTAATCGCTTCTCTTTGCTTGGGCCCTCTCCCTTCCTGCGCTCCTTCCCTTCTCTCTCCTCCCCCTCCCATGTGTTCTCTCTTGTACAATGTATAGTGATTTACGCCTTTAATTAAATGGCAGTGCTTCTGCTTTAAGCTTACAAAAATACTTTGTTGAAGAGGACGAAAATATAATAAATAAATAATGATATGGAGAAGATTGTACAATCGATATAAAATATAGAAATGCTACAGCGGATACTTTTAAGACACTAAACCAAACATGCCTGATGCATTCATATCCGTATTGTATAATATTGTTGGTTCTTTCCATCGTTGCAGGAAAGATGATATGATCGATTGTTTCTTTTACTTTTTATTTTGCTTCAAAAGATGGCCAGGAGCATAGCGCAGCATACTCTCTTCTTTTTGTGCCTTTCTCTCCTGCTGGTCCCGGATGTTCATTCGAGCTGGCGATCATTGGTGGAGCAAAGAAAAGCAAAGGCAGGATCTTAGCAGTTAGCTCATCAGCTCGGCCACTCAAGCAAGACAGTGTCTTTATCTCCCGTCTTTCTCCCTCAAAATGCACTCACGCAAATATGTAATTGACTGGTCTAACAAAGGCTTTACTTAAGCTAATAATTCATTAAAGCAGAAGTGCTAGTTAAGCACCTTTTGACGCAAATTAACTGTGCAAAAACCGGTCAAAATACAAGTTGAGTTGTCAAAGTCTCCGTGACATTGCTTTTGTCTAGCAATAATAATAGCTCCACTTTTGGCTGTTCCATCATTCTACACAGATGCATAGACCATGTTCTTTTGAGTTGATCTGAACAGCTGAACGGCTGAATGGCTGAAATGAATGAATTTTGAGAGTTTCTCGAGGTAGTCTCGAGATTCGGATACATTTCGTTTGACTTGCTTTTTAAAGCGTTAGTATCCATCTTCAAAACAGCGAAAAAAACAGACTAAAAAAACTCAAAGCATATGTGTTTCAAAACGTAGATAAGTTGTTAAACTGTTAAGCCGTTAAGCTATTAAGATGAAAAGAACTAGGCTTAAATTGTTCCAAACCATGAATCTGTCTCAAGACCAGTATCATTTATGCATTAAAAAAATAACAAAAGATCTTGTGTAATTCCAGCTCATTGTTCATGTGACTAAAACTAGACGTAGATACAAAATACACAAAGTAAATGATCTTTTTAATAACATTATTGAAAAAACAAAAGACAGCCGTCTAACATTATATATAAGAAAAATTGAGTTGTGGTGCCAGCCAATGCAAAATTGAACATACGATGATTACATCCTCTATCATAATTCTGAACCCATTCAACTTTCATATTTGTCACCTGTCTATGGATAGGGGCTTTAGAATAATCACAAGGTGCCCTCACCCTGCACTCACCACTTCCATGAATCGGTCGATCAAAATGTACAGCAATACCAGACCAAATCCATCGAATCATAAATGCAATAGCTATTCAAATTCACTCTCATCAAGAACCAAAATTAGCACCCTTCAACAAACTAGATGCAAGTGATTGTCTAGAATTGGATTGGCCATCTTCAACAAACTATGTCAAAATTTAGATGATGCCAACAAGTGCACAACTGCCTCAACTTGATTTGTAGAGATATGATATCAATGTCCAATATTTCACCAGCAACAGTTCCATCTTGAAATTATTGCTGTATGTGAATGTTCTGGTGTGTCTTGTCAAATTCCTCCATGCCTTCAATTTAGAAAGGGGATTCAAGTGACTCGTCCCAAACATCACTTGCGTTAGAGGCATCTTCACCATCTTCTTCCATTGCCAATCTTATATATTCCCTCCGAGCAAAACGGTCCCAGTCTGTCAAAGATGGTTCTTCACGCATCTGCACTTGCATTGTTAAAGCATATATTCTTAGCACTGTGACACAGACTAACAAAATCAGTGGATTATCAGAATAGGAATGGGTACTTGACTCACTTGGCGGATGAGGAATGGATCCCGAGCTTCAAAGGCCATGAACTTGTTCAGGTTGAACAGAATATTGAAGAAATGTCCAGACAATTTGCACCTTCGGAAGTCTTTTAATGTTAAAAAACACTCATTCTGTGACAAAACCAATGCATAAGTCAGCTCAAATGTTTAGGAGCTTGGGAACACTGCAAAAATATAGAAAAGGGACAGTCACCTCAGGTCCAATCATATCGATTAGTTGACATAAGATGTCCTCAAATGATACAGGTTCTTGGGCCATGCATTCCATGCGATGAAGTTGCTCCTCAAAAAAGAATTGTATTTCATTATGTGTGAGTATGCCGTTGCCATCCAAATCTATACATTTGAACCTGAAGAGAGGATAAAGGGAAGCATAGATATAAGAAATTTTAAAATATTCAACTGTCAAAGAAGCTCAAATTAGGTGAAACGATCATTTAGGCTGAGTAGTAGATCCAGTCCTATTTGAATTGAACTTGCGTACGAGGGGTATTTGCAAGAAATTCTCCTTTAAGATCTAGTCAGGAATGATATTTCCTGGGGGCTTCCTTTGTTCTCAGCATGATTAAGGTATTAGGATGCATTAATAGAACCAAATAACCAAAACATTAATAGTATGATCTGTTGAAGCCTCTCGGTCTCCACCGAGCGGCTCAGGAGGCGACCTAGCCTCATCGGCCAACCACCTCCCAGCCGGCGACCCTCCCCGCCGCCGCCGCCATCGCCGGCCTCCCGTTTCCCTCTCTTCTTCCTTCCTCCCCTTCTATTTCCCTTCTCTGCCGAGCACGCTGCGGCTGATGCTGTTGTCACCCCTTGCATGGCGGCCTGGTCCGGTGGCGGGAAGGCCAGTTCCGGCGGTGAGGTAGCCGGATCCAACAAGACCGGGGAGGTTCTTGGTACGGGCGGCGCTACTGGTCCTCCCAACGACAACTTCTTCTTGAATGCACGGAAGGCGGGCAGCAGCTAGGCCTCTTGCCGGCGTCCATCTCCTCGCGTGACGGCAGCGGCGTGATCCTGTCGGCGTCCTCTCCCCTCGCCGTCGTGCCGTGCTCCTCCCGGCGGCGACAGTGGTGTGTCTCATCGTGTGGCATTCCAGCACAGAGCCGAAGCTGTGTGCTCTTGCTGCTGCTGCTGCTACTACTACTACGGAGATCATTTGGCTTCTTTGGTTACTAGCGGATCTTAACCTCTCAGCGATACGCCACCTCTCTCGTGTGACAACACCGAGAGATTTGATTATTTGCTACTCTCAACAAATGGCTTAGCAAAAATACCACTCTACCTTATTGTCATAGACACACATGGTTCCATATGTCAAACACACAAGTGACATGCTTAGCGATCTGCACATGTTGAGAGCCATTCAGATAGCAAATTATCGTGTGAAGTATGATTTTTTTTTCATCGAAAAAGGGGCAGGCGCTCTGCCATTTCATTAAGAAGGGAAAAATATTTACAAGGAGCAACTCCAAACGACTACTCTATATTCACGATGTTGGACGAAAGGCCCCAACTACGAATCTCATCCCTAACGAGGGAGCTCACCATAGGGATGGAGAGAAACTTTCCTTCGAAAATACGACGGTTACACTCCTTCCAGTTCTACATATTCCAGACGGTTGTTATCACCAAACCACCAAAGGCCTTGCGATCTGAGGTGCGAAGACCTTGGTGATTCTGGAGCCACCAAGTAGAAAGGTTCCCAGCCGGAGGCCGAATGGACGTGAAGTGGGTTGCTAACACCTAGATCCAGATGCTGTTAGAGAAGGGACACAACGAGGTAAGATGGTCAGTTGTCTCTAGGTTTGCCTGACAAAGGCAACAGATGGGATTGTGAGACCAGCCCTTCTTGGCGAGCACCTCGGCCGTGTTGATCTTCCCATGGACAAGAGTCCAAGCAAAGAAGCGACATTTATTTTCCATGTCAGCCTTCCAAATGAGCTTATGGAATTCCCATCGAGTGCTCCCGGCAAACTGTAGCCTGTACGCAGAGTGGGTTGTGTAGGATTGGTGAGAGGTGGCTGACCAGGAGATTTCATCCTTTGTGCCCGAGGGAGCAAGAGCCACCTGCTGGATCAACAACCAAAGCCTTATAAAATCATGAAGCTGGCTAGAGGTTTGGAGATGACCAACGGAGGAGATCTAGGAATCGTTGTGAAGATGACTTGCAACACTCCGGTTCTTGCACTTGGCAATGGCAAATAAATTCGGTGCCATAAAGCGAGGAGCCATCCCCTAAAGCCAATTGTCGTTCCAGAAGCTTGCCTTGTTGCCATCTTTAACCACCACCTTTGTTGCAGCCCGAAACAAGCTGATGTCAGACGCATCACAAGGGATGGGGGTGCCAACCCAGGCCTTTGTAGGATTGTTCCACTCCTGCCAAGCCAACGGAGACGAAGGGTGCGACTGAACCTTTCAAGATCAACAATGCCTAGACCCCCAAGCTCCTTGGGGCGGCACACCGTGTGCCAATTGACCAAGGCATGCCCGGGGCCGACGGGTTCATCTCCGCACCAAAGGAAGGAACGTGTGACTCTATCAATTTTCTTTATCACCCATCTAGGGATTAGTATGGCCGTCATGAAGTAGGTTGGCATTACCGAGAGCATCGCATTGATTAGCGTGAGCCGATTAGCTTTTGATAGGAGCTTTCCTTTCCAACCAGGCAATCGAGAGCGGATTTTATCCACTAGCTGAAGGAAATGGGGACGACCAAGCTTCCGTACATGCGGGGGAAGCCCGAGGTACTTGCAGGGGAAATCGGCCAGTTTGCCTAGGAATGCCTCTAAGAAGGTATTAGGATCCACGTCTGAGCAATTCAATGGGAAAAGCTCGCATTTGTTGAAATTGATGCACAAACCAGAGGAGTGACCGAAGACTGATAGAATTTTGGCCACCGAACGTAACTCCCCCGCAGAAGGGTTGGTAAACATAGCAGCATCATCAGCATAAAGAGAAATCCTGAGATTTAGAGACCGGCAGCTGATTGGTGCAAGGACCCCTTTTTGCATGGCCATACTGAAGATGCGTTGGATGGGGTCAATTGCTAGGATGAAGAGCATAGGTGAGATGGGGTCTCCCAGCCTTACCCCCTTCGCATGACAGATAGGTTCGCCTGGAATACCATTGAGCATGACAGAGGAGGTCGAGGTTCCTAGCAAGGTGGTGATCCAATTGTGCCAACCTTGGCTATTGATCAAGCATATTGGTGTTGATGTCTTCTTCACACGCTCACCTTGCCAATGCAATAGTATTATTGCACTTTAGTATGTGCCTTCAGAACTTGAGGTTGTAGATTTTTTTACCAATACACAAATTCGCGAACATCATCATCTACGTTTGCTCAAACTCAATGTTTAAGATCCACCTTGAGTTTGAGGAGTTTGAGGAGGGCAGTTAATGTGTGTATACATCTAGCCTAATTAGGCCAATGAATCCCATATATGGGCATGTAAATACTCTCCTCTATTTCACAGAATAGCAACCGTACATTCCCCATTTTATTGAGACCCTATTGGATATGGGACTGTGAAATTTGTTTCTATAACGAGCTCAAATTTGCCAGCACTAAAATTTACATATCATGTAACCAAACTAACTTGAAAAATCCTATTGTAATAAAGCTACCTTTCCGGCCCATGTTCTGCTAAATATTTCTCTGAAAGTATAGGGGGTTTTGTAGAGAAATAGTTCTGATATATACATATGAGAGGTATAACTTGAAGAATCATAACATCGTTAAAAACGCATAAACTCATAATGGTTTAATATTCTAGGTGAAGCATGAATGCATGATAGAAAGCGAGACAAAATAATAAAGCAATAAATATTATAATGGTATTGACAATAGCTGAAGCATGAACATGGTTTAATTAAGGTATAAAACCAAACATCAGTAAGACCAAAAGTTGAACCTACCAATACTCCTGGCTAGGGTATGATGATTTGTCCTCTTCAGACAATATAAAATGAACAAAATCTTCATAACCCATTTTCCCTTCAGTTTTGCTGGTAAATTTCCTAGGAACCTATATATCAATCGAACATCGTCAGACGAAATTTAATTTTAAGAGAACATTCTGGAATTGGTAGAATAAAATGAGTACCAACCTGTGAGAAAATTCTATCTACAATCCTATATGTCAACGAATGATTTCCATACTTAATAAGGTTTTCTTTGTCAATAAAGAAATCATGGTCTGTGTCCAGCTCCCAGAACTTGCAATATATCACATAGAAATGCTCATATGAGAAATACCTACATAAATAATAAATGAATAAATAAATAAAGTTGCACTTTTTATAGAAAAAGAAAATCCTATAAAAATAAAGAAGAAAAAAAAATTGATTTGAAAATATCACCTCAAAACTTTATTAATATCCTCTTCTTCATCAGCATGTCGCAATGAATCAAGTAGATTTCCACGCTTTAGCTCCCTTAGTGTAAGATGTCCACCTCCAATTCGATTCAAGCAATAGAATATCCTATATACGACAGTCTCAGCTGGCAAATAATGCTGTATAAGTAGAAGAAAACATAGTGTGGTATTTAAAATGATGATGACGATATGACATAGATAGTTTTACCATATCTTTCTTGAAATTCCGGTGTGCTCTTTAAGAAGTCCAGGCCAGGATGGTTGTCCAAAAGGTCTCGAAGAACCGGTTTGAAATCCTCCTGAATTATTGTGGTACATAGTTTAGGGAAGGGCATGTATGATGAACCAACAACATGCTTTTCTGGTTAATCCATTTCTGAAGCCTTCGCTCCATACTTATGTTTCGGTATAGAAGAGATACCTTTGTGAGATAATCATGATCCTGTTGCTTCAAGATTGTGAATACTTGGGTTGCAATGTCCGCAGTCATCATATTGCCATTCACCCAGTAATCCATAAAGGCGTCCCTGGAAACAAATACCATTGTGTAAAAATTCAACAAAATATAATTTTCTGTCCTGCATACAATTTTACAAACGGTCAACCACCTTTTGACGAATCCTGTGTTCTCCTTGTCAATTTTCCCAAAAAGAACGGTGGTAATGAACGAAGGTAGTTTGCAGAGCTCCCTCGTAACCATCCGAAATTCTAATGTGGAATAGAAGGAGGCCCCAAAAAACACAGACATATGTTAGTGGACTGTGTCACACACAATCTGATGAGATAAACATAATTGACAATTTGACGCACATTTCTTTCTGTGCTTTTAGGACATTACAAATAACAAACTTGAGACAAAAATTTAGAGAACCAAGGATCAAATCAAACTGTCCTAGAACGGTAGACCATACACCCAGCCAATTATCTAATTATAAATGGCTCCAAATTTTCTCGTCCTTGAAACAACGGAAAAGTTCAGTTCATGTTTGTCAAAATCAGCACGAGGGCGAATCCCAGCTGGCTCACCTTGAATGCCGAGGCCATTGGAGTGGCCTGCGAAGAGCTGATCAACTAGAGATATGCATTGCTTCTTCATCTCATATGGCGGAGGGCGCCCACCTTGGAAATAAAACTGGAAAACAACATCAACAACACGATCATCTCACCCAACGCAATGGTTAATATAATGTTGGCTTCCCTCGATTGATCAACGGATCGTGGATATGTACAGGCAGGACAGCACGAACCTGCGGTATGACCTCCTTGACGGCGCGGGCGGCCGGCGGCCGGAGCGGCGACGCGGAGCGGTTGGGCTGGCCGGCGCTCAGCCGCTGGGCCGCCGCGAGAGGCGCGGCGACCTCGGCGAGAGCGGCGGCACGGAGGCGCCCCCTGTAGCATCATCGACGGCAGCATCGCGCCCCCAGCGGCGCCGGCGGCGCCGCCCGCCTTGGCCTTCAGGACGAGGCAGTTGACGAGCGCGACGGTGTCGGGGAGGGTGAGCCAGTGCGCGAAGAGGCGGTCGAGCACACCGCGGAGCGCGGGCGCCCCAGGCGCGGGGATCTCCGGCGGCAGCTGCAGGAGGTCCACCTGCAGCGCCAGCGCGGCCGCCGCCGCCGCGCCCAGATCCGGCGCCGCCTCGGCCTCCATCCGCCCGCCGGCGGCGGCGGCGATCCGATCCGCGCCCTCGCGTGGACACGTCAAGCGGCGGAAGCGGAAGCCCTCGCCCGTTGGAGCTTGGAAGTCAGGCGCGTGGCGCGACGCGGGGGGTAGACCAGTTAAGGGGTGGCCTCACCAATCTTGGCGCCATCCCCGCCGTCCATCCGCCCGATCCGGCTGCGGCACAGAGCACGTTGCGCGGGTCAAACCCAACTGCTTCTGTAATGGGTGGTGATCTCCAGGCCACCACATGCACATGTTCGACACATACACCCCCTAAAATCGGCGGCTTTCTAAAAAAAAATACTATTAATATTTTTTTATTCTGTTTAACAACACACCGAAAATCTCCTTCAATATAGAAACATAAAAAGAAGATTGGGAGGAATCCTTTTACGATGAAGATGATGAGTCTTTAAAACAAGAAAAACAAGTAGGGAAGGCTCCAGACCGATTTAGAGAGCATCCATGTCAAATTTTAGAAAAAAAAAATGGAGGGATAAATTGAGGAGCAATTTAAGTTGGTAAGTTATACCGTGGTTTTTAAATATAAATAATTCTATTTTTCTATGATTGCGGTCTAAATGATTGTTTCCTATATATTCTATTGTGCATAAACGCATCGCAAACAGGCAAAACCGCAAAAGGGACCATGCTCATAGCCAGCCCTATGCCAACCAAACGCGCTCTCAACATTCCTTTCCAAGACCATCGCCTCTAATTTCCAGCAATATTATAAAATGCATATTTACAAGGTAACCAACCACAGAAACTAAAAAAAAAGAAGAAAGACAGTAAATATGAAGTTACATACCGTCTCAACTTTTATCCAAGATCTAGGTGCAGTGGCTCAATAGTAGTATAGAGAGATGCAATGGAACAACTGAAAGGCAATATTTTGGATAATCAAATCAACTTGTTTTCTTGGTACCCAAAATAATGGTTTTCTTGGTACACGTGGCAACTGGCGAGTGAGGAGAGAAAGGAGAAGTGAAGAACGGCCGTAAACACGACCATAAATAGGCTAGAAAACGTGAGGGAGAGAAGGGTGGATGGAAGGGAAAGGAGGGGAGGGGAAGTAGGGCGGAAGGCTACCGATAAGCTCGGTAGCCAGCATCCACGTTAGCTTGCGTGGCAGGAGCTGCACGAACAAGTAGTGCAATGAGCTTGATCACTGACATGCATGCCCCTTCTTAATTTATCATAGGCAAGCCAAAATAATTTGTCTACCCCAAACCGGATTTGAACTAATTTGGCCTTTACCATTCGAATTTAGCCATTTAGGAGAAAATGGGTTTGTTTCTTTAGGGTGCCTTAATTTGCCCCAGACTCCCCTTATTCTACTTACCCGAAGCCAATTACGCGAAAACATCATCAACCGATTAACATTAGCATAAACAATATGAGATTAAACATGAATATCACTTAATGCGGCATCAACAAAACTCTGAGGCTAATCCAAAATAGTTAGGCACTTAGTTTTGACATTAGGGTTCATTCATAGACCAAGATGGTTCTGATACCAACTGTTAAGTGAACTAAGTGCGGAATCTTAATGAAAAGTTTAAATAGTGCATGGACACCTAAAGGCAGCGAGTAATTTACGCGTGCTTGTTGATGCCATCACGATGTAGAGGGAGTTTAGGTCCGTAGGAGCCTGATTGGTGGCGATATGGCGTAGAGTCAGTGCAATGGTGGTTGTCGGCGAGGTCCTCTTAGCGATTGTTGCCTTTCCACTCGCTTCGACGCACTCCCAGATCAACTAGGATTAGGGCTGGATTCGATCCGATCCTGAGCGAGCCTACCCTGCCAAAGCTCGAGATCGGTTGGGATCGGGATCGGATCGGGCTCGGATCGAATAGGTTCGAGTTTCATCTAGGGATCGAGATCGGGATCGACAAAAGCTCGGTTGAGCTCGAGATCGGATCGTTTTCAGCTCAGGAAGCACATAATACCTTGATTTATATGGTTTTGCAAGGAGAAATAGATGCAACCAAGACACATCACATTCATACATGATACATAAATTTAATTATAGCATTCCCTCTAGCAAATGCAATCTGATCAACAACATATCATCTCACTCTCACAAGAAACATGTCCATACACAGCAATATAGCATGGTAATTGGTATCATACGGCCATACCACATAGCAAATAAAAACATAACATATTAAGAAGTCTAATGACAACCAACATTTAAGTTTAGCAATGGTCCAAAATGGATGACAGATACATAGCAAAATAGCAGTAGGGAATAATTTCTCAGCATAACACAAAAAGTAATGGTTCATTTTCAGACATAGCACAAACAAAATGCTTCAACACAAATTGGCATAGTGGACCATCAAAATATGCTTCTCCCTCTGCCTTTGTCATGCACCAAGTCATCACTCTTCACCATGGCACTACAAGTTGCAAAGCCATTGTTAATAATTATTCAATATGCATAGCAATAATGTAAAAACAATGAAATGCAGTAAGAAACTACTTACTTTAGCTGCTGCCAACTACAGAATCCTCAGGGTTGGTTTCTAATAGTGTGACTGTCTCCACATCATCTTCTGGTTGCGATTCCTATGAGAAAGAGAATTAATTAGAGACAAAATTAAAGTAACAAAGATATATCATTATAACATAAATTAGATGTTACCATATTCTTCAATCTACGATGATGGCCTCTAATCCAACTAGAGGTACACACCAAGGCCTCTACCATTGATGGGATGATCGAACTTCGATAATCATCAAGAACCCTTCCACCAGCACTAAATGCTGACTCTGAAGACACGGTGCTAATAGGAGTGCTGAGGATGTCCTTTGCCATAATAGACAACACTGGATATTTGGATGCATTCAACTTCCACCATAAGAGTACATCAAAGGGTTTAGCATCACAAACTTCATTTGGATCTTGTAAATAACTCCTCAATTCTGTTTGTGGATCTTGAGCAGCATTGCTAGCTTTCATAAACTCATGGAACTCTGATGAAAAAGAAGATGTAGTACTAGTAGTCTCATCACTACCATCACAAGCCATTGGTTCCTTTAGTTGATGAGATGAAACCTTTTTCTTATGAACATTTTCATATGTGGAGTACAACTGCTCTAAGGTAGTTTTGATGGATGATAATTGCTGCTCAAGTTCACTACCAGAATAGATGTATGGAAATGAGAAATCTATCATCCTCATTTTATACCTTGGATCAAGAATTGTACCAATAGGGTAAAGACTTAGTGCATTCAGGCCCCCAATATTTTTCAAACTTTAAAAGCATAGCATTCGCCATGAGAACCAAGGATACATCTGATGAATTGGAAAGGTCTAATAAATCTTTCTTAATGTGAATGATTTCAGAAAAGACCATGTTTGCAGTAGGATAATTAGACCCAGAAAACATAGTGGTAGCCAAGTGCAAAGCAGCCAAAACATCACTGCCTTTTTGGTATAAACCCCACTCCACATTAGATAGCTTCCACTCATAACTACCATCTTCTGTAGCATATATTTCAATTGCCTTCTTAAAATAGAAAGCGTTATTAAGCATCTTATAAGTAGAGCCCCATCTTGTGCAAACATCCAAACATAACTTTCTTTTTACGTCCAACTTGACAGACTTGGCCACAGAAGTGAACTTATATAAACGAGAATTAGACTTCCTGAAATACTTCACAGTCTCTCTAATCTTGCTAATCAAACCCTCCAAAGGTTTCAAGCCATCACTAACTAGCAAGTTTAGTATATGAGCACAACACCTCACATGAAAAAAATTACCATTGAAGAACAATCACTACACCATAGCACAGTATCAACATCTAACCGTCAGTCGGTAATAACCCCATATACCATCTAATTGTGTGTCGGCAAAGAGTATTACCGACGGAAGAAGTAAGTCGGCATAACCCCCGTCGGCAAAAGCCTTTACCGACAGACTTTGTTTTACCGACTGACTAGCAGACCACAATTACTGGTTTTACCGACGAACAAGTTTTGCCGACGGACTTATCATTGCCGACTGTCATGACTTTGCCGACGGACTATAAGTTGCTATTATGATTATTCCGACGAGATAGTTCGATGGGATAGTCTATGTAAAACTAAAAAAAAATAAAATAATCAATTCTGGACCTGGACCATTACAAATGCAATCACAAAACAATCAATCATTTGTATTCCATACATTTGGTGCTATAGGATTACATATCATAGTATAATGTTTGATCAGTTGGTCAAATCACTAGTAAATGTACATGGAACAATTTAATTCATAAATTCTTATTTAGGGCATTGACTGGAGAAGTGTTAGGCCCCAAGCTTTGTCCAGGAAGCACATACACCTGTTGACCCTTCAGGTGCTTTTATAGTTGTAGGATCTGCATCAAACCATGACATGAGTCTACAATATAAGAAATATATGCATTGTTTCAGAAGCAGCAGATAATACTTTATTCAGGTATTATTTCACTACAAAAATATCGTGCTACTACAAATTTGTAATAGAATTGGGTCTTGAAGTTTTGGTTCTAAAGAACAATTCCAAACAATTTAGCAAAAATATGGTGACCATTTTTGGAGAGCAAAAGATAACCAATCTAAAAATATATTTCACCAAAAAATGTGACATGGTTGATTAGCCCATTTATTATATATATGGAGTTTCAAATATCTTTTTTTACTCTTTCTGGTCTAGTTTAACATTCAAATAGAAGCAAATCATGGCAATAAAAATGCACATGGCATAAGTAATTTTTGTCATTAGACCAAGTGCTGACAATGGTAATTCCTTCAGCTTAGTATTATAATTCCTTCAGCTCACCATTGTTTTGCAATTAAAATGTGTAGAGAAGCGAAGCATATGAAAAGGGAGAGTGACAGAATCTAGAAAGTACTAGGGCAATCAGTCTATGGCAGAAATAAAATACTCCTATAAGAAAAGGCAAATAGATAGTGCTTCTTCTTGCTTCTTTACATAGCACTAATTTTTTATGAGCTTACAAGCAGCTATACAAACACATCAACGAAAACAATAGAGACATGTGATTCATATTTAGTAACATGTATAGTAAACAGTTATAGTAAAAATTATGTTCTTATGCAGGCTACCTAACTACAGAGAATCTTAGTTCAATACAAATTGCAAATGGCCAATGAAACTGACGCATCATGCATAATGCCGATATTAACTAGATTAGCAAATGGCATGCATATTTAAGGAAACAAAAAAATGACCTGATATTAAAAGGAGATTGCTTTTGTAGAGATTGATAGGAATGACGGCGTGTTCTCCGCTCAACCACTGCGGATCACACCCCTGGTCAGATTTTTAGTCTGCTAGCCAACTCGATCAAGCTCGATCCGATTTGAGCGTCGGGCACAACAAGGAGCGACTCGCAGATTTACCCAGGTTCGGACCCCCTCGCGGGTAATAGTCCTACTCCTGCTGAGCCTTAGCTCTTTTCTGATTGTGGTTGAATGGGAATGTGTTTACAGAGTGTCTCGAATACACGAATGCTCCTCCTTTCTCCTCTCCCCCTTTTTCTTTCTCCCTCTCTCTCCCCTCCTTTTATACAAGCTTTGGGCTGGCGGAGAGAGCCGAGGGGTAGGCAATCTGATGCTCTCAAGATAATCGACAAGACACGACAGAAGAGACGAAAACGTTGCCGCCGCCACGCCGCACAAGGCCGCCCTCGCGTGCTTGCGCAGTGGCCTCTAACCCGCATAACACACTGTGAATCTGCGGGTGGGGCCTCGCCTGCTCCTCCCGACACAGGCGGCCTCCTCAAGCAAACCTTCTCTCTGCCGGTCAATTCTCTCGCCACAAGGATACCGCTCATACCGCAAGGATCATCAGTAGCGATAATCATTTCTTCCGCTGTCTATCCGCGTGATGTCTCATTAAATGCGCCGTCCTTCAGCAGAGGGGGAGCCTTCGTCTCAAGACTCTTCGCAATGCTCCTGCCGCTGGCCCCGCCTGGCGCAGGGCCCTCGCCTGGTCTCGAGGGGCTCGCCACGCACCCGCCTGGCGCGTGGGGCCCTCGCCTCATCGTCTGAGGGGGCTCACCCACGCACCCGCCTGGCGCGTGGGGCCCTCGCCTCGCCTTCAGAGGGCTCGACCTTCCTAGGGCTCTTTGTACCCCGGTATTTATTACACCGACAAGGAAAAATGATACCCTTAGGTAGCCTCGCTGCCTCTCCATTCTTATGTGGATCTACCTACAAATATGAATTGTCAAGAAACGAGAAGATTATTAGAATTATCTTCCAAGTTGTTGTAGCTATATAAGGAAAAAATTGAAGTCCACTACAGAGGCGAGAAATAATGCATCACAATCCAATTTAAAAATAAATGGTTGTAACCAGTTATCGAATCAAAAGCAAAATAGTTTTTCTAGGTTGCAAGACGGGTTGCTTGTGTTGTTGTACCAGTACTTGTAATTGCAGAATTTTATATGTAAACAGATGAAGCTATAACAGACCACTTAATGGTGTAACTGTTCTAGGCATGCTTCATAAGGTTGAGCTAAAGAATCAAAGGCAAGAAAAAACATATAGTTTACCTTCAAATGACCACTGGCCAACTCCATCTGCCACACCAAACCAGCCATTGCATGTGATAAAATATGCATCTTCTCCACCTATTACTGCCCAGCAAAATTATGCAACTAATGTAACTAAAGCAATAAGTAAAAAATTGAATCACCTTCCGATGGCTTATGACAAGAAACACTAAAGTAGGAAGATATATTGCTTGATGACAACATGGAGTATAGTTATTACCTTGGAAGGATGAGTCATGGCGGTTTCAGCTTTTAACAAGAATAGAAAGTTTTTACATATAAAATTACTATCTGTAAATAACAATGAATAATAAAGTATCTCTGCAGTTGTATGGGTATTCAAATACACGAACAATGCATACCATAAACTTGTTATTACAAACAATTATTTGCTAACCTACAACACAATCGTATTATAGAGTGAATATCGACATGGAATAAACTTTGCAGGACACACATGGTCTGATCTAACAATGCATTACTTTACACAGTGGAGATTTGACCTCCAATTGTACATTGTTCTAGGAGGTTTTCTTTCAAATCATAGATGCAGAGACAATTGTAACAAAGCTACTCTAGAGTGATAAATAATATTTATTCCTATCTAATAGCTTTGATTAAGCGATTTACATTTTGAGTAGGCAGTGGAGATTCTTGTCATATGTTTACAATAGAGACCTTCACATACAATATTTTCATAGTAGTTTCAAAAGAACATACCAATTTACACACGTGCTGAATGGTCTAAATATATCTAATACATGAGACAATCAGAGGCAAAGAATATAAATTGACACCAAGAACATTTGATAATTTCACAGCACACCCATAATTATGCTATGAAAAAAGGCAAACAAAATATAGGAAACAGTAAATTATGTTGCCACATAAAGACCTATTTGACAGCAGGTTTGTATCTTAATCAAACTAATCTCATAGTATAACCTAAAGGCAAACTATGTGAAAGCTCTAGTTCAGACATTGCATCAAACACCACGTATGCACCTGATAAGAAGAACTGAAGAGACCGTGTGCGCCTGAGGGCACCGTAGAGAACGTGTATTAACAGCAGTTGCGGGAGCTCAGGTTGGAGAAGAAGAGATCGACGAAGTGTCTAACGTGTTCATCCGAGTACATGGGTTGGGGAAGAAGAGGCCGATGAAGCGGGTCCGCAAGTGGTCATCGGCCATGCCGTAGTGTGAGCACCTGTGCACCTAAAAGAGGCGGCGTCGGTGGCTTCGGACCTTGGTGGAAGACCAACCTCCGGATCCGCTCGAGAAGGAGGAAGGGAAACTAGGAGGAGGAAGGGGAAGGGGAAGGGGTAGGGCGAAGAGGAAGATGAGAAGCGAGTTCCCTCCTTAGAGATCGTGGGAGACCATCGATTGAGGTCAGGGGAGAACCCAACCCTAGCGCCGAGTGCCAAGAGGGAAGAGGCGGAGAGGACGCCGATGCTTGGGCAGGGAGCAGGGCTGGGCGGCACCGAAGAGGAGCAGCGAGCATGGGTGGTGGCGCTAGGGAGGGGCAGTTGCGGTGGTGAGGGGCGGTGGCGACGCTCAAAGGGGCGGGGAGCAGGATGATGAGTGACGGCGGGGTTAGTGGTGAGCGGCAGGGCGGGGTGGCGAGGGGCTGTGGTCCTGTGGAGGCACTGGGGAGGGGCGGGCGACGGCGGTGGTGAGGGGCGGCGGCGCAGGAGCGGCACGACGAGATCGAGCGCACAAGGGAGGACTCGGTCAGAGCGGAAGGTAGCTTGGTTTTACTGTTTTGGATGGGTCATGTTTTTTAATCCCATTCCTATTCATCTTTTTTCAGCGTGGGCCGCTCGGTTAAATTGCCGACTTACCATGGGTTGGCCAAGTAATGCCGACGGACTCAAGGTCGGGATAATAAACTATCATCAACATATTGTGCGTTGCTAAAAACCCTGATTATTACCAACGGACAATCAAACGCAAATAGCGATTTTCCCGACTGATAGTCCGTTGGAAAATTATGCCGATAGTCAGTCAGTCGGCAATTAACTATTATTGCCGTCGCACGTCTGTCGCTAATTATGTGACGTGGTGTAGTGAATGCACCCCTTGCATCAAACTTATCAAACAAAAGCCGGGCAGCAACATCATTGCTAGATGCATTGTCAAATGTAATGCTAGCCACCTTATCCTCAATGTTCCATTCAGCAAGACATTCAGATTTGGCTTTGGAAATGACAACACCGCTGTGTGGTGGATCTAATTCAATAAAATTAATGATGCGGCTTTGCATATTCCAGTCCACATCAACATAGTGTGCAACCAAACTCATATAGCAAACTTGTTGATTAGATGTCCAAAGATCAGATGTCAGACTTATTTTGCTTATGCTTCTAAATACTTTTTTCAATTTAGCCTTCTCAGCATCATAGAGTTTAACACATTCAACCCTAATACCCTTTCTCCCAATTTTTTGATAAGAAGAATTTGATGTTTTCATGACAATATTGAACCAAGCATATTCCACCATTTTAAAAGGCAATTCATGAACTACTAGCATAGTAGCAATAAGCTCGCGCATCTTAGCATGATCATATGCAGTAGAAGAGGGGCCAACAGGAATTATATCACCTTATGTGCCTGAGGGAAAACTTAGCCCTTTTTGTTTCTTCTCTTGCATTTGTCGCACATTATGAATCTCACATGAATCCAGATGTCGCTGCATTGTGCTTGTCGTACCACTTGCACTTTTGGTTAATTTCTTCCCACATGCCTTGCACTTGACCTTTTCTTCCATAACACCTCTCTGTCTCTTGGATGGCAATTTCACTATTTCAAAAAACTCCCATACTTTTGATGTCTTCTTTTTACTGGTCTTTTCAGGTTTTGCATCTTCAGTTTCACCATCCACGTTGATAGGATCTGTAGATTTTGTTGTGGGCACAAGATTTGACATCTACAAAAATGACCACCCATTAAATCATGCACCCTCAGAGTTAAGCAACAAGACTCATATGCAAAAATGATATTTTTTCTAGTATGCATATCTACTGACCTGGTCAGTAGCATTGCCGGTGTTTGTGTCATTAGGAAGTGAGGATACGGCCATGCTTGCACTTGCACTAGGAAGAGAAGGATCCATCGCACTTCTAGGCTAGCCCTTTCTGTAATTTGCAAACCAGGCCGAGAAGCTGGCCAACTATGGATGGAGGACATCATCATTCATTAGTTCATCACGTATTCACAATCACGTCAGGAAAGGAGGTTTCGAAGAGGAGAGGAGCCAGGAGCAGGAGGCAAGCTCACCTGGTGAAACCGGAGATGGTGAACTGGAGGAGGAGTGGCCGAGTCCTTCGACTTGGAGACGGCGGCGAAAGATTTGGGGGCGGCGCCGGCGGCGAAGAGCCGTTGCCGGCGAGGGGGCGAAGAGCCGTTGCCGTCGCCGTGGCCCGTGGGTCGGCGCAGGCGCTGCAGCCGCGTAGGGAGTAGCCGAGTAGATCGACCGTCGTCTTCGCCTTAGGTGTAGGGCATGGCGGCGGCTGGGCGGCGGACGGCGGCCGGCCGGGGGCGGCGGCGGGCGGCGGGCTAGGGTTTGGGGCTTGAGAGGAGTCAGGAGACAGGAGGAGGGACCGAGAGTCTGAGAGACTGAGACTGAGAGGGACCAAGGAGTCAAGGTCTCAAGGACTGGGGCGCTGGGTTGGGGCGCGGCCGCGCGGGCGCCGGGGGAGTGGCCGCTGTGGGCTGTGGGCCGTTGGTTGGGCTGACGAAGAAATGCCTGGTGTCTGTGACGGGTGAAGCATTCGAGCTTGCAACGAGCTATTCGAGCTCGGCTCAGATCGGATCGCAACACACCCGAGCTTTGCCTTAGGCTCGAGACCGGCTCGTTTTAGGCTCGAGCTCGATCCGAACTCGATCCGAGCTCGATCCGATTTCGAATAGCTCATCGAGCCCGAGCTTTTGGTCCAGCCCTAACTAGGATTGGGTTTTGAGGGGGTGTTTGGGAGGAGCAGACCTCATGGGAGTTCCCATGAGGAGTCGATGCTCATATTTAATTTGCGCTGCGTAATGGGGTGTTGGCACCATCGGTTGGTCTGCACTTGCAATCAAGGTGCATTTGTTAGGGGAATTGGAGCCGTTGGCTCCCTGAAAAATTAGGCTAGTTTGTTAGTCACGATCACACGTCCAACACCAGTCTTGCTAGTATATATTTGGGTCCTAGTTTAGAGAGGGAGGGGAGGACACCAATACAGCTCCCGAAGAATTAGGGCCTGTTTGGATGGCGGCCGCATCGCGCCACGCCGCAGTCGCGGCCGCCACGCCTGCGTCGACGCTCGTTTGGCTTCATGCCGCACCTTAGCCTCGCCTCAGCTCGCTTGCCTCTGTCCAGTTCATTTTCCGCTCGTTGCGGTGCGCCTCACTGCGGCGCTGAAATCGGCCGCCGCACCTTAGGCGCGGCCGCAGCGGCGGCGCGGCACTCAGCGGCGGCAAACAAACAGGTTACTCAGCGAGTTCTTGGCACAGTAGAAGAGTTTTTTTTCTGGTAAAATGACAGATTCAACAAGCAAGGCATCGGTCAAGGACATGATGATGACCAGGTGGTCTGATTCCATTTCCTGCATCTAGTGCTGCATGTTCTTGTAGGCGTAGACAGCCAAAAGCAGACAAGCTTAAGTGCGCTTCTGTGCTACCTTGTGGCAAAACCTGGTGCGCTTATAGTCACTAGCTACGCACGCACACCATATATCTCTCTGGGGTTTTTCTTTGCTAGTTTTTGGATTCGTCATTGTGTGTTTTCGGATGGGAACGGACGCGCTAGTGAGTGCTCACCTAGTCGATTGGCAGAGGCAGAGAGCTTTCCTTCTCTTTAAAAAGCAAAGGAAAAAAAGAGGATAGCGAGCGATGTGATCGCTGTATATTGCTACTTTATTTGATGGTGATAAGCTCGGGATTAATTTAGATATCTCCGGGTAAAGCAAACGCTCCTCGCAAAACTATCTGAACGGCAGAGAAAATTTCTAAAACTTTCATCTCCAATCTTCAAAAAACTTTGGGGAGTGGCTGCCGGGCAGTCGTCTGCCCCACGCCGGCGCCTCCCGCGAGCCCAGCTGTCGGCCAGCCGCGCAGCGAGGGCAGGCGACTGCCACCGAGCAGAAGCGAAAAACTTTCATCTCATCTCGATCGTCTTCAGCCACAAGTAATTATCTTCAAAATTTTATCTCCAACCTCTATTTGGCCCACCTCTCCTTGCCCGTTTCCACCCTTTCATCTTCTCTTCTCCTTGTGTCATCTCTACCACGACCTGCGGCCACCGCTGCCACCGCCACCACGGCGTCTCGCCGCTCGGCCCCCTTCCCTCTCGCCAACACATCGGTCTTGTTCACCCTAATTAATTCTAAAAACTCTCCCTCCTCAATCTTCACCCACCGCCGCCGCCCCCAACTCCCTTGAACCCGAATCTGAATTTAAGGGATGGTGTGACGCCGGCGAGGTCAAAGGAAGAAGGAGCATGAAAGACGAAGGCAGAGACGAAGCGTGCAAGGAGTGCTCGTGACGGTATCCCATGGCGTAGTGTGTCTGTTTATGATTTACTAGTACGCAACCAAGTTAGCATATTTGCAGTCGCGGCTCTATTAATTTACAACAAAAAAAGACACCGCGCCGTGCGTACAAAAGGACAAAGGTGGTTAAAAATCGCTAACAAAATTGTCCATCCCGTTTAATCTGACGCATGCGTGCACACGTACGTGCATGCTGATGCCGGCGCGAACCATTGGGCGTAGCTACACGCCGTCGGAGGCTTTGCCGCCGGCGAGCGGGCACGGCGCCTGCTGCACCGCCTTGGGCGCCACCCCGGCGGCGAAGGCGAGCGGCGTGGCGCTGGCGAGGAACGACGGCACGTCGTCGCCGGCCATCACCACCACCACCTTGGGCGCCTCCCTGTCCAGCGGCGCCAGCACGCGCACGGACATGAGCCCCGCCGCCGCCGCGCCCTCCTCGTCGCCGCGGGCCTCCTTGCGGCTGGAGCAGAGCAGCACCACGAGCGCCACGGCGATGAGCCCCATCACCACCGCGAAGCCGATGAAGAGGTACGGCGTCGGTGTCGACCAGAACGGCGGCTGCTGGGCGCGGCCGTAAGCCGCCGCCGCCGCCGCCGTCGCCGCCGGCAGCATCGTCGACGAAGCTCCGCCGTCGCCGCCGGCGCCGTCCATGGGCAGCATGTCGACTCCTGCAGTGTTCTGTGCCTACTATGCGCGACGTACTGGCCGAAAATCTTTGAGGTTTACTGGTAGATGAGCGGATGATGAACAATATATGGTGATTTGTGTCTTTGTGATGTGTGCAATGAGCGGGGCTGGAAGCTGGTGGGTTTATATAGCGGGGAGAGGATGCAACGGCATCGTGCATGGGTGGGACGCTGTGCGTGGAAGCGGTTAATTAGGGGCAGATAACAATATTTGGGAGGGATAACAATATCTTGTAGGGACTGGCAGCTATGGTGTCAACGGATCGGATAGTAGGGATACCAAATAGTGTTATCTGCCCCTAGGGTCACCTTTGGCCCTCCCTAGTTCTTTGTACTAAAAACTTGATCTCTAATCTATTTAGTACAAATAAATGAACTAGAGAGGGCCAATGGTGGCCCTAGGAGTAACCCATTTACATCCCTAGTATTATTCCCGTACCAATGTACCATGATATAAATATGGATTAAATTTTACACCTTCTCTAATCATAACGGGGCGCGAGTTATTTAACTTTCAGTCGATTTTCTCACATATCTAAATGGTTTAATTGGATGTTTTTATTTGTCATATAAAGGTGTTTGATCTATGTACGATCTAGAAAATTGACTGAGAGTTAAATAAATCTCAGTCTCCTGATATCAAGCTAGTCCCTAAATTTTAATATTCTTTGATATAAATTATTTCAAGATATTTTCATTACAAATATAGATGTAAAGCATCAAGAAGAGTTAATTAAATGCATGATCAAAACACATCGACCACACAAGATGGTACGACATCGTCGAATGTTCTTTTTATTTTCACAAAATCATGCATGGCTCTCTGTTAGTAATATAAATTTTTACTAAAATAAAAATATATATTAATCAAATCTAAATAAAAATATGGATAATTCAAATAATATTATTTTTTATGTCAAAGTTAAATCATACCCTATCTGTATTTATATTTGTTATGCGGATACGGGTACAAGAGAAACAATCAAAAGTATGGATTTACATATTTCTTTATAATTCGGATGTGTTTGACATCTTTTTGGCGTTGAACCAGAAACGAGTGGTATAGATGTAGCACATTGCTATTTGACTATATAGTGATTTGTACCGTTCCAAATTGATCCATTACAACCATATTGAAGACAACAATTAGAATTAGTAAAGACATTGTGCATTCACTAGACAAGGGACAACAGGATCCAAGTTCTCCTCCCCACCACCAAACACCCTAGCACCAACACCCTATTCATTCCCTTCCCTCTTTTTATCTCTCCCTCCCACTCTTCCTCTCTAGTGTCCTTGTTGGCGGTGAAAGGGAGATGACTTGTGCTCCTCCATCTCCCCTACCCTCCTCTACTTCCTTTATTATTCCACTCTCCCCACCCCAACATTGGGGGCTGCAGATGTTCTTAAAGTTTTAGTTTTATTGCCGCCTTAGTTTAGGTCTCTAGGTTGTCTTATTAGGAGGTTGGGGATCCTAGACTCATAGCTAGGGATCTTAGATGATGGGATCATGAAGGTTGTTGGATCTTTAATTTGTATTTTCATGATACCTTTGACTTGGAGATGGCTTCGTTGCATTTGTGGAATGTGTCAACCTAAGGTTAACTGTGCTCACCCATTTGAAAGAAGAGGGAATGAGAGCTTTTCCATTCCAAAGGTGGATCGAAAGTCTAGGTCATCAACCCTAGTATCAACGCGGTGGAGCTACTATCTATATCATCACCTCAGAGTTCTTCGTGGGAGGCAAAGTCAAGTTAGTCTCATCACTCTGCAATCAAGTAGTCCAAGGTAGACTCCACTGGTGTTCCATCAGAGTGCTAGCTATAGAAGGCTCAATCCAATTATGGGTTTATCGGGGTGTTTGATCTTGCTGCATTTCAAACTCAAAGCTATATCGGTAGTATTAGAGTTGTGTCCGTAATTTTTTCCTTTCTACAAGAAAATTCATGTAACTTGAGGTTGAGGATGCATGGTTGTTACTGATAAATGAAACTCTCTTGCATGTGGTGCCCCTAGGTTTGCGCTCACCAACATGATGCACCGATCACCTGGGCTCATGGGTTTGGTGGACTTTGTGGTTTTGCTTTTTTTTTTTTCAAGGAGCTATATATATATAACAAATTTGGCAACTGGCTAGGGAACAGAGTTGATGTGAAATTTGTGTAAGGTTTAATTTGTGGCAGCGAATAGCAAGGAGTTCTTTATGGGAAGGGGGCGCCCTGATGTTCCAATTTGGAGCTTGCTTTTGTATGTTTAACAATCCATGGAACTAGCTATCTACTCCCTCCGTTCCAAAATATATGGCATATAATTTTTTGGCACGGTCTTCAAAGTATACTTTTGACCGTTAATTTCTTTCAAAATATGTCATTAACAACCACAAAACCAACATCATATCAAAGTATTTTTAAATACGGATCTAAATATATTACATGCATATACTAAAATATGTACATCTATCTATCTATTATATATATAAAGGAGGGGAAAAAGAAGCCACCACGTTCGTCCACATCATCCAGATTATTTCAGTCGTTCGATCAACGGTGGGACCAAATTATAACAGCCTAGATAGATCAAAGAAATTCTCACATAAATCAAGAAAAAAATAAAAGATCTATACCTAGAGATAAGCTCCAAATCCGATCTGATATATTAGAGATAGATTATAAGTTATAGATAAACTCTATATGCCTAAATCCGATCTGATATATTAGAGATAGATTATAAGTTATAGATAAACTCTATATGCCAAAACAAATCTAGCCGCGCAAACGCACGGGCCACCTCGCTCGTTTTTTACTTAATTATTAGTTAAAGATTCCAAACATTGAATTCTGAAAAAACATGCACGTCCTATATTTTAAAATGGAGGGAGTATACTATAGAAACTAGTGTACGTGGCTATACTTCGTGGAAACCATTTTGATCGCACGAGGTTTCTTAGTAAGTGCGCTGCATGCATGCATGTCTAGCTTCGATCGTGACGCAGGTTTCAGAAGCTTAGTATATGATCATTGTTGTTGGACATTACTGATTTCATAGAAAAACCATAATTATTTGGTTTTTTGCTGGCTATTCGAAATTGCGTGCTGCTCCAGAGAGGACAGATTATACCAGCCTAATCTTATGTGCCTACCAAATCCATAAATAAGTTAATGATTTAGCTACTTTTTTTATAAACATTGGCAAATATAATTTGACATTAGTATAATTTAGTGCTAACCGTTTATTCAAAGAGTGTCTCATATATAAGAAAAAGATATAATTCTTATAGTTCTAGTGCTATGATAGTAATAGAAAACAATAACGTACTCGATCTTCAGAATCTACCGCTACTTCTAAGCCGAATCAAACGATACCCAGCGTACGCATGCATTTGATATCTCTCAACAATGCGATTCACATCCTGGATCTATATAAATAAGTGTGACTAGGATATTAATTAACGCCAGGATCAAGTCACGTCGCGAGCATGTACGCACGTACCATTCCTTACACACACGTAAACGTGAAGGCTTCCTAGAAGCTTTGATTGCAACAATTTAATGGTTTCTGCGTCGACGCGCAGCTCCGCCATGCAAGCACGCACTAGCTGGAGCTTGGCCCCAGCAGCAGCGGCTGCCAAAGAGATAAGGAGGACGCTTCGTTAAAGCAGCATTAGCATGCATGATACCATGCGCGCTTAGCCCCAACGATGTGCGAGAATATATGTTTGGCTCGTAGAGGTGCCATGCAGTTAAGCACAAAGGCGCTCCATTTCGGTCGAGTTTTTACACATCGGCTACGTACCGCAGTTACTTTTGGTTTGATATCTGTGCATTTTAGGGCTTAATTTCACACGGATCCGATTATATATTTAGGACCGTCCGATTGTGCAATCGATTTTGACAAAGTTGCACGTACGTATCTATACTGAAGTTACGCGTTAGTAAGCTCCATGCATATATACCGGGAAGGCGGGAACACTCGAAACACTAGTGGTGGACAGCATCGATCCATCATTCCCTCTCATGGTGATGGTTGACACACGGGCATGTACTGATGTACGTACGCACGTACTGATGCTCACTCGCATGCAGCAGAACCGCCTCATCTCGGTGCATGCCATAAACGCGCCAGGTTTGCCGGCTAGTGGCGGCAACAATTCCTCTCCTCCTCCTGCTTTTGCTGCTAATGGCGCAGCCGATTGCCGCGCGCGCAATCTGCCGCGGTTCTTGACGAATCCAACAGCTAGCCGCCTCTCCTCTCCGGCCCTGCTCCGGCCGGTGGTTCGCCGGCGGCGCCCCGGCGCACAGGAATCGAGCTGTTCACTGCAGAATTCCTGCGAGGTTTCCTCAGATTTTCACTGTCCTAGCGGCCGTATTCCACGTAGAACATGGCAGCGATCGCTGTTAATTACTAATTATCTGGGGGATTTCGTATTTCATTATTTCATATCGGTCTGATTGGCTGGCTGTGAGCCTATGATTAGCCCCTTCTTTTCTGCTAATGCGGAGAAACTGCGGCGATCGAGCGAGCGAGCAAGGGGTTAGTGGGGAGCAGCAGAATGATGGTGGTGGCTTTTTGACGTCATGAATGTGCGCCTTGTTCGCCACCATGGCCATGCTCTGCTTTCTTGCCGCAAATGGGAGCAGATGGGGAAGACGCCGCAGTATGTGGCTGTTGCTTGTGGATAACGATGGAGCTCCATTTTTTTTTTTTCTACTTCGTTGAAGATACAGGAGCATTGCCAATGGAAATATAGCTTTAGATTTATCTTAATATTATGCCAAATAAAGTACAAGAATAAAAATATATTTATAAATAGTAAAAAAGAGAAAGGATGTAAATAGTAGCTAGATCGACCAAATTAGATCTAGATTGATATTGTTCTTAGAGTCGCCCCAAATTCAGAAGGTGCATGATTTCCATATATCTCCCTGGTTGCCGGAGATTGCGTACATGTATCTGTTCAAGGACCATGGTTCTGATAAACGGCTGAAAATAAAAATGTTTAGTGGGGCAATTTTGATTCACCCAAGCCACCGTACAAAATCCCAAATTCCTAGGTGTCATTGTTATATCTTTTTTCAATAAAGAAATTATCCGCGTCCGAAGTTGCATGCGGCCTAAAAGTGTTATACAAATGCGTTATTACAATCACAACTGAACACAAAACAAGACAAACCACACAATGACATATTTAACTCATAGAAATCCCATTATTAAAACGTCAACCATGGTAAAGAAGATCATAGCAACCAATTCCATCACTTCCATAGCCTGACATATTTGTTGAGTTGAAAAACCTCCCTTTGGTTATCCTTTTGCAACAATGCCCATTATCGCAGCCAGTACACTTGTGACATACCCAAAATTCACCCATTTTTAGCACAAAATTTTTCGCAAAAAACATTTTTGAACCCCTAGAAACCCTCCCTAATTTTTTGAGGATTTTCCAAAACATTTC
The DNA here is from genome assembly GCA_036346415.1 of Raddia guianensis. Taxonomy (NCBI): domain Eukaryota; kingdom Viridiplantae; phylum Streptophyta; class Magnoliopsida; order Poales; family Poaceae; genus Raddia; species Raddia guianensis. The sequence continues at coordinate 12,940,430 of CM070542.1, forward strand.
CTGTTTTATTCTATTTAAGAAATCCCCTCTTTTATTTTCCCTAGATAGTCATCCCATAAAATATAAACTTTTATTCCACCATTATCTTCCTCTCATTTTTCTGGATTTTTAGAGACCAATTTCACATGTTTACAAGCTTCCTACAATTTTCTATGAATTTCCAAAGCTAAATCCATTTTCTGGAAAATCAGATAAACCCTTTCCTTTTCTGGATTTTCCTGGATTACGCTTTCCCTTTTTTGAAATACGCCTTCGGCGTGTCACTTTCTCCTCATCCCTGGTGCAATAAGTGACAACGAAAGGCTGTAATTTCATTGATTTGATCCGGCGCACCAGAGCTTGCCACATCGCCTCAAGGATACCACTTCGGTTTATTAAATCCAACGGCGCCCACCGTTTTTGCCCACAGATCCAATGACACCGCTGTTTCCTTCCTTCTCCGCCGGCACCGCCACCCAAAACCGCCGGCGCCGCCGCCTCCGCCGCGCCGCCCACCGGAATAACTCGCCGCCGCTGATTCCGACCATCCCAGGCCACGTCACCGACCTCCACGTCGTCGCCACGTCATCGCCATCCTTATATTCCACGTCACCGCCCACAGCTTGCCCCGAACCGCTGCCGATTCCTTGCCGGAATTTGCCGTCGCCCACGGAATTTTCCTCCCCGCCGCTGCCGTGTTCCTCCGCCTATAAATAGGCCTCCCCGGCGCGTTGCATCTACAAGCCAAGCCCTCTCCGCCATCCACATCTCCTCCCTTCACCGGAGCATCGCCGCCGATGAACTCCATCGCCGCCGTTGTGTTGCCCTCGCTGCGCCGCCACCTCCGGCCATCCCAAGCTCCGCCGCCGCCTCGAAAAATGCCCCCTCGCCGGCAATTGCACATACCGAGGACCTCTTTGCCGTCGACGACCGCCACTCGCTGCCGGTGAGCCTCCCCGTCGTGCCCCTCTTTTTCCTCCATCTCAGTCACTGCCATGTGGGCTCCCCCTGTCAGCCTGCGCAGTTCACAGCCCACACTGCCCTGCCTCTTTAATGGGCCGGCCCAGCCACTGTTTGGATGGCCCATTTCAATTTTTTCTTATTTTCCCAATTTCCAGATAAAGCTCTCCCATTTTTATTTAAATACCAAATATCCTCCAAAATTTCTGCCAAAATTTTCAAAAATCTAGAATTCAATCTAGTATTTTATAAAAATATAAAATACCCCTTTTCAGCTTTAAATTTTGAAAATAAAATGATTTTACTTCTCTTTTTATAAGAAAATGCTTTTAAAATTTATTCTTGTTTTCCAAAAAACCCAAAATTTCAAATAAAAATATTTCATCCTATTATTCCCTTTAAAAATATATTTCCAAGATTTTCACCTTTTATCTTCAACAATTTTCATCTCGGAATTCCGATAACTCTGTTGTCGTCGACCCCGATCTTTGGAAATTTGTTGATCCACACATTTTTTCCACGTACACATACATAAATTCTTGCTATCTAGAGATCTACCAAAATAATGCCAAAATTATCCTTCCATCCGGAGTAATGCCAAAAATCCCCATCACCCTTTCTTTTTATAAGAAATTTTCTGGAGATATTCAAATCATACAAATCATCACCATCCTAAGCAACCCTAATCTTTTTTCTAAAAATATCCTTCTTAAAAAAATGATTTGATGCATTTTTGCTCCATGAATCTTTCTTTTTTTTTTATTAAATTTCCTTTCTTTTTCCTTTTCTCCAACGTGTAGAAAATGAATTCATTGCCCCCAGATCAGCTGAGCAGGATTTTCAGGGCAATAGTGCAGATATAGAAGTTCTAGCCGAACCAGGCAGGTTTCCTGTTCCCTAATATTGTATTATGCATTTATTTTCTAGTTAATTTATTTTTGTCCAATTGATTTAAAAGTATTTATGTTTGCATATAGTCATAATCCCACTTAGATTTTAGCCTCCCTATTAAGTCATAGGAAAACCCTAGGAATTTAATTTAGCCATTATAATGGCAAGGTCTCATATAAGCATGTAGGATCATGATTGCTGCATTTTTAATCTGATCTTTGGTTGAGTTGGTAAGAGGTTGAGTTGTTGAGGTTTTGGTCGTGTTAAGGTTGAAGTGTTGTTGGAGATTGTTGGAAGATTAGCGTGAACAAACAATGGGAATGTGAAACGCTTGGTGGATCCCTCTAGAAGCGGTCTAGAGGACATTTGTTTGGGGGCCGGTGGTTGGTTTGTTCATTGCTCATAACTGAATTATGTCATGATAGAAAAGATACAAATTTTCGCTCAAACCATATTACTGATCATTTTATGGGTAAAGCTGGGCAGATTCTGCAGAGTCGTTAAAAACAAATCATCGATGGACCATACTTCTGGGATATGAGGTTGTATCTTAGGGGTGATGCCTATTCTAAATATTGACATAAATCAGGTTAGAGGTGTGGTTGTAAGGTTGATATTGGTCTGGTCTAAAGTTGGATTTGAAAGTCTGGTTTTTATCAAAAATCTCTTTTAAAAATGTTTTAGAAAAGAATTGGCAAAATATAGGATTTTCTAAAAACTATTTTAAAAATATGCATTAAGTCTATTATTTAAATCTCCCTGTCAAATTTCTGTTAAACCCTTACATTTAGTTAATAGGCTTGCATATTGAAACATGTTAAGACGTAAGTGCTTACCCGTTCTTTTCCGGGCTACCCTTCTTTTGGGTAGGTCCTTTCTTTTCAGCGAAAGACTTTTCTTTTGAAGATCTGGAAGATTTTGATGTAGATTTTTAGTTATCCTACACTCGAGCCATGCCTGTGGTCTTGAAGTGTAATTTTGGAGGTGTATTAAAATTTTTAAGCAATCTTGTAAAAGAACTCTAGTTTTGAAATAAAGTTTGGCTGTTTGTGCTATTTCCAAATGCAACTGAAATCCTGGACAGTTATATTTTCGGGGATCTCCTGAGGTCCCCACAACACTCATGAAAATAAACTGAACTAAAAAAATATATTAATTTTAATGAAAACAAATTAGTCATGGCAAAACCAAATAAACCCAGAAATGGATGCCACGCCCACCCAAACATCTTTCATTAAACTAATTTTAATCAAGAAAGAGCTACTAACCATATAGCAAGTGTTGAGCGGGTGACTCAAACCAACAACAATATGGATTAAACGCCAACGTGCCTAGCAAGACGTCAACAAAGAAAGAATGTTAAACAGTTTCCTTCTTGCTACAGAAACAACCAGATAAATCTCCTGTAGCAAGATTACCTTTTGTTAAAATAATTTCTCGATCTACAAACCATAGGAAAATTTTAACTTTAAGAGGAAAATTTTAACTTTAAGAGGAAAAATTAAATTTTTGTAAAAACTTGTTTGTACATTATAAAGTATGTGATGCGTTATCCATTGGTACATCGAATGGACAATGAAATGTCCAGTTATACGGAGACCCTAACTAAATCTATACTGTCGTTGGCTCAATTGAATGCCATAAAGCCGGCACACTAAACTGTGCCAATTAACCAAAACTGGGGAGCTCTCGAAAAAAAAAAGAACTGGGGAGGACAGCGGCAGTGGCCCGGTAGAACTCGAACGAAATTTGAAACTTTGCGAACTTAGGACTCTCATCGACTCATGAGCGTGTCATAGGCCTGATGGCAAGGCAGCAAGATTCTTGGCCCAGTACAAGAAGGGCCCAAGGGCGGGTTTCTGCAAGGCCCCACGAGTGGAAGGTTTCGGTCCAGTACCGAATGGGAATAGTAAGTGGGATCGATAAGCCAAATGTGTCACGAATGGCAAGACGAACCAGGCCAAATGGGCCATTTACATTTACAGTGTAATTAAGACAGATACTTATATATGGGCAAACAGCAGCTGCCCTGTACACGTGCACCCGCCTCATGTCGACTTTTTTTCTTCAGACGAATATCCAACGGAGGAATTTTTTTTTTTAAAAAAAAAACCCGGCGCCTCATTCATTGGCCGAAGACCCTAGTGTCGCCTTTTTTGCTGGCTGCACGATCTCACAGGTTCCACTGTTCCTCTCTTCATAAACCCTAGGCGACGACCAGAGATGAGCCATCAGCGGCACCGCCTCCCCTTGCGTCGTCGATCGAGGCTGGAGCTGACTTAGGTCGTAGCCTCTTCCCCATCATCTCTTGTTCATGGTGCTGCACCTCCCATGGTAAATTCCTTTTTTTTTTCTTTTGTTTGTTATCTCCTGGTTGTAGTGTGTCATGGTGTGTCGAGATATGCTATGGGTGTATCATTGTGTACCATAGTATATCAACGTCGTGTCTCGTTCTGCAAAACAAGGCGCGCAGAACGTACGACCAATGTTCACCGTCATCCATTGGTCGGCCCTAGCTATTGCCAGGGCCGAAGCATCGCCGGTGAGCCATGAGCCTCAACCCCAACCTTTTTCCTTTGTTTGGACCGCCTCGGCCAAACTTCTGAATTCATTCTAATTGATAGCTTAAGCTTCAATTGCATGCACCCTCTAGCTCCTAGAATGACTTAAGAAAATATTAAGAAAATTATGAGATATAGATTTAGTTATGAATTGATGCTAGAAATTCGTTTGAATCGCAGTCAAACGAAATTTTTTTTTGCATAACCAATTAAAAGGTTGTCATGAATTGCAAATGTAGGGCAGCTAGTAGTTGATTTGCTGGCCCTGAGAGATCTACATGAAAATTGGGGGTGGGGTGATTACGGAAGAAAAATCTCTTTTTTAAGAATAAAACGAGGAAATTAATAAACGATTTTTTGAGACGATTTTTTTTGGATGTGATTGCTTCAAGAGATTAACCCTTAATGCGGCACCTCCGATAAATGTACGTATCATCAACGTGGGACTGTAGCTAGATACGTACTGGCCATATATCAATCCACGTTTGTTCCAAGCTCGATCACAGTCGAATCAGTGTCATATGATATCCTCAGGTCGGCCAATCGATCTACCGAGCAGAGCGAGACAAGATGATGGATATTGGATAGCCCTATCCATATTCCTCTTCCAAAGGAGCAAGAAAGGCACACCGATCGAATATGCTACCATGGCAGGCATCATATCTTGTTTGGGGGCATCCTGATCTGCTGAGGAAGAAGAAGCAGGCAAAGAATCCAGAGACATACGTGACCAGAGACCTACGAGCAAAGCAAAGCAAAGCAAGCAGCCACGTACGCCAGCTCCTCGATCTCGTGCATGCATGCGGCCGGTCGAGGCGGCGATCGGCGAAGCACTGGATACTTGATAGCAGATGAACTTTCGGCCACCTTTTCCCGCCATGTGAGCTAGCTAGGTCTAGCTAGCTGCATCTGCATGCCTGCATGCATCAATATCGCATGCATGATGCATATATATGCTTGATTTCAAAGGTTATTGACGTACACGGTGACCTTAGGTCGTCGGCGTCGGAGGGCGGCGCACGCATGCATCTTGCTGCATGCCCACACAAGAGCGAGGAGCACGACGGTCGGTCGACGGAGGAGCACAGCCACGAGCGGGTCACCGGCCGGGGTGGGCTGGCTAGCTGTACATGTGTAACATGTGACGCTCTTGTCACATCTCACTCGAGAACGGTTTTGTCGCTCTAGGGTCCAAAAAAAGTTCAGAAAAAACTATGAAACCAAAATTTTGTATTTTTTGTAAAAGCTGACAAAATTTTGATTTTAAAGATTTAAATTGGACAGAATGAGAGGAAAAGTAAAAAAATTGAAGGTCCTTGAAAAATCATTCAGTTTCACTGATTTGATTTGCTCATGAAAAGTTTTTGTTTGAACAGGAAATTGAGACGGGAAAATCGTGGGGTTTGGTATTCCACGGAATCGCTAGGTATTGCAGAAAATTGCTTGATTTTAACGAGAAGCCGCTCGGCAATCTTTTTATAAAATTTCAAATTTAAATTTCTTCTGCGATGTTTTGAGCCACTTTTTAATCCCGGTGCACAGCGACTCATCGAGCGATTTCCCGCGCAAAATTGACCGATGATTTCCACTGTGCTGGGGATTGTCCACTGTCCAGGTGGGATGGGCCGAAACGCCGATCGGGAGTAAAATCCCACACGCGGTTGAGGTGCAGGGAAAACAACCTGAATTTTCGGCGAACTATTGCACGTATGGTAGGGTTGGTAAAAAAATGTATCGTTTTATAATTTCGGTACAAAATGAGATGATTTTTTGTTGTTCAAAATTTCAGCAATTTAGGGTGTGTTTGATTGCCTGTTTTTGCTTCAGCCTGGTTTAAGTGATGCAGAATAGGTGTGTTTGGTTGCCTGGAATTACTGTTCTAGCCAGGCTAGGGTGATGCAAAAACACTGTAGCGCCTAGGCTCAGTTGGAACGGAGAAATCGAGCGTACCAGGCGTACTAGGCTAGCTGTGCATCTCCCCAGGAGGCCCACTGCCAGCCACACCTTTTCACCATGCAATGCTTTGGGAATTTGGCTTCCCTGCTCCCTCACGTGCTCCCTCCTCACATGTGTGCTGCTCTCCTTGCCCCCACTTCCTTGCTTGTTACCTTGTTCCCCAATGCAAAGCTGCCACGTCTCGGGAGCGTGGGAGGGAGCAAGCCCGGGAGCAGGGAAGTCACGTCCATGCTTTGGTAGGTGCTAGGTAAGTATTCCTCCTTTTCTTTTTCTTTTTTCTTATATCTTTTAATTAACACATCCGATTACCAAACCGATTTTAAAAATGGTGTCGACGGTTGAGATATCGATCTCGAGTCGCTTAAAGGTTCTTGAGAAGAGGAGATAGGAGACACGCCGAACAACACGAACAACAATCAACGACGAACAGGGAGACAAGGGTTTTTATCCTGGTTCAGGCCTCTCGGGAGAGATAATAGCCCTATGTTCAGCCTTTCTTATATATCAGAGATGATTACAAGAGGTGGCTCGGCAAGACGAACAAGTCTCGGCGAGATTATGGGTGTACAGGAAACAATACGCAACAATGCGAAGTCTCTTGGCCGTCAAGTCGTGCTGGCTTGACGAAGATTGGATGCCCTTACATGCCGTAAGGGCCTTGTTTATATAGTGCAGAGCAAACCGACCTACCGAGGGAATACCGGGCCGGGCTAACTACGAGATCGTAACGAACTCGGTACATGCCAAATATATCCCGAGGCAGATAGGGCATACTCCAAGTCTTGGGGATCACGACTTCTATTTCAATCCGGAAACGCGTCCGGTCTTCACGTGGCAGTGCAAAACTCGTTCGAGTCGGACTCAAACAGAATCCTAGGTCGTTACGCACCGCGCCACCAGAAGTTGTTCGGCGGGATGCACATGGGCTCGATAGAACCTTCGAGGAGCTGGGCCCTGGTAGGTGATTCGATTGGGCCGTCAGGAGTGGGCCATGGCAATGGGCCGTAATTTTATCCCCGACAGCTAGCCCCCGAGACTCAAGTGGAAGGACTCACTAGAGTGGAGTCTTCCTCTTGAGACTCTAAGTCACGAAGAGGGTATTTTTGCTGCTACAAAGACGTGTAACAGGCGACCGAACAGATTATGGTTCAACCGAACAAGACTTGTTCGAAACCGAACAAACCCGTACAGTGCCGAGCAACTCTGTTGCGTCGAACAGGGAACAACATCTGTCCGAGCAGAGTACCCAGCCCTCGATACAGAAATCGGAAGAAGTGAGGTGAATCATCTCCTTGAGGCTGAACGTCATCAAGGAGGGATTGAATTCTTGGTAGTGAAGAGCGTACCACCGCATCCGGTAAGATCAGATCTTCCGGGAGAATGAACATAGCAAGTCGTGAGACGGACTCGTGCTGCTGCATCCAGGCATTCAGATGCCTAGGAAAAGATAGGGGATTCACCTCTCGGGCTAGAGCTTGCCCGAGAAAATAGAGATTGCGCTCTCGAGCGAATGTCGCACTCAGGAGCGAAGGTGATGTGCCCCCATACGTAGATCGTGTGCTAGGAGCAGACAATGCATACGAGGGGAAGGTGACCCAGTCCCCGAGCGTAGAGCTCGCCAAAGGAACCAGGTAAAGAGATCCAGCCCCCGAGCACGGAGCTCGTCGAAGGGACCAGAAAGCGTGACCAGGTGAAGACGTACCCGGTAGGAGCTCGCGTTCCGGGCGAAGAGCTGCCCGGTGCGAGGTGATCCAGCCCCCGAGCACGGAGCTCGTCGCGGGGACCAGATGCGCGCTCCGGAAGAAGAACTGCCCGGTGCGAGGTGAATCACAACCCGATGCAGTCAGAGCCGCAAGAGAACGTATGAAATATACGCTTTACCCATGACGTATTCCTTGCGACAGTGTAAGCGTTGTCTTGGCAAGTGCAGAACCGACGCTTGGAGTGTCCGTTGCGATGAGAATCGGCTTACGGTGGGCAGGACTCCGTTGGTGGCGCAATACCTTGACTTAGCCGAACTGTGAAGGTCGGTCTTGCGGGCAAAGACGAAATCATCTGTTGGTAAAGTGAATCGGTCCCCGGGCATGCGCGGAGCAAACCCGGGAAGAGAGGGATGCAGACATCGGTTTTGGTGGGGAAGCCTGAAACCTCGCCGCGACCATCACCGGAGTCTGACGTTCCCCATTCCTGTACTTCCTACAGAAGACAAATAAGAAACGAGCCTGCAAGGAAAAAAAAAGAGAGCAAGAACAGGCTCTAAGAAGAGCAAAGCGAGTTTTAGAAAAACACGCAAAAGACGACCTACCCGCACAAAACATAATTTTTTTCCGGGTACGTCCCCGATAGCGTTAGTGTCACCTCGGCAAATGCGGAACCGACGCTAGGAGTGCTCGTTGCGATAAGAATCGGCTTACGGTGGGCAGGACTCCGTTGGTGGTGCATTGCTCCGGATTACTGTGTAAGGAAGGACGTAGCATGGATAAAAAAGACGTGTGCGGGCAAGTGCAGCCCCGTTGTGGCTAAGACCGCTAACCAGGGAAGGCGATCGGGACCTTAGCCGCAGGCAAAACGTCTGAGGCGAAATCTTATCCGGGCATAGACCCGTGCAGTGTTGGTGTCGTCTCGGCGGGTGCGGAACCAGCGTTAGGAGTGCCTGTTGCGATGAGAATCGGCTTACGGTGGGCAGAACTCCATCGGTGGTGCACCGCTTCGGTTAACCGGAGCCGTACAGGTCGTCGCTAGATAAAAAGACATGCTCGCACGGGGGGAGCGCTACGGGAGCGAAAGACCAACGAGGTTTTGAAAAACCAATGCTAAGGAAAGGAACTGGAAAACTGAAAACGTACCGCGGTTGCCGAAATTCAGCTCAAGTCCCAACTGACCGAGGAGAGGCAGTCCTCCGAGGAGGCTGGCGAGCGACTCAAGATCGCCGAGCAGCGCTTGAATCAGAGCTAGAGTCTGACCGAGCAGCTTTTCCTGCAAAAAAGAGCAGCAAAAGATAAGAACGAACAGGAAACCAAGAGTAAGGCGAACAGCGCTGGAAAGTTTTAAGAAAACCGATAGAACGCTTAGCCTAACTCCCAGCCCCTGTTGTGCAGCTGCTCGAGGACCTGAGTTTGTGAACTTGAACAGGTGCACAAGAGAAAGAGCGACGCCCTAGCCCCCGGTACGGACGATGCATGAAGACCTGAACTTGCGACTTCAAGCACGTGCGTAGAGAGTTAGAGCGACACCCATATCCTGATCGACTCGTTCCAGGAACTGCTCGTTAACGTAAGTTAGGCAATTCCGAAGGTAACCGAACAAGGAAAGTGCCTCTGCCGCGGAGGGCTTACGAGAGCAGGCTTTGCCAAGTGGTTGTGCCGTGAGCGGTAAGTGCCTCTGCCGCGGAGGGCTTACGAGAGCAAGCTTAGCCGCAAGGCTGGATGCCGTGTTACGCAACTCTGAGTTTAGGAACTTGTTGAAGCTAGATACGGGCAGGGAAAACCTTAAGATTGCGGAACCAAGAGTTCGCAAGACCGGACAGCCATCGAGTGTTACCAGAGAGTAAGGTAGTCTGAGAAGACGAGTGGTGAGAAGGGCCGCAGGGGGTCGCGAACATTCACCGTTCAATGGGTTGAACTTTACATGGCAGCCCGAGAGACTTGGACGAACTAAGACGCGAAATTTGAGAAAAAGCGCGAAGTTAGGAAACGAAAGACCTACACGAGGAACTTACGAAGCTGGTTGATGTTTCAAGTGCTGGTCAGCTCTCTCCCGTCATCCACTGTCAGGCGAACAGCCCCCGGGATCCGGAAGAAGTTTTGATCAAGTCCCCGAGCACAGAGCTCATCGCGGGGACCAAACGCGCGCCCCGGGCGAAGAGCTGCCCGGCGCGAAGTTGATCCAGTCCCCGAGCACGGAGCTCATCGCGGGGACCAGACGCGCCGGCGAAGAGCTGCCGGCGAGGAGATCCGATCCCGAGCATGTGGCTCGTCGCGGGGACCAGATCTGGAAGGCGATCGAGATCGAAGGGATCGATCCGATCTAACAGGGGATGTGACATCATGCCCTTCTGAGTCATCGCCCTCAGGAAGATTTTCTTGGTCGCTGAAGGAGTTCGACATGCTCGATCTGCTAAATCCCCACGGACGGCGCCAACTGTCGACGGTTGAGATATCGATCTCGAGTCGCTTAAAGGTTCTTGAGAAGGGGAGATAGGAGACACGCCGAACAACACGAACAGTAATCAACGACGAACAGGGAGACAAGGGTTTTTATCCTGGTTCAGACCTCTCGGCAGAGATAATAGCCCTACGTCCAGCCTTTCTTATATATCAGAGATGATTACAAGAGGTGGCTCGGCGAGACGAACAAGTCTCGGCGAAATTATGGGTGTACAGGAAACAATACGCAACAATGCGAAGTCTCTTGGCCGTCAAGTCGTGCTGGCTTGACGAAGATTGGATGCCCCCTACATGCCGTAAGGGCCTTGTTTATATAGTGCAGAGCAAACCGACCTACCGAGGAAATACCGGGCCGAGCTAACTACGAGATCGTAACGAACTCGGTACATGCCAAATATATCCCGAGGCAGATAGGGCATACTCCAAGTCTTGGGGATCACGACTTCTATTCCAATCCGGGAAACCGCGTCCAGGTCTTCACGTAGTCGTGCAAAACTTTGTTCGAGTCGGATTCAAACAGGAATCCTAGGCCGTTACGCACCGTGCCAGCCAGGAAGCTGTTCGGCAGGATGCACATGGGCCTGATAGAACCTTCCAGAGAGCTGGGCCCTGGTAGGCTGTTCGATTGGGCCGTCAGAGAGTGGGCCATGGCAATGGGCCGTAATTTTATCCCCGACAAATGGATTCCAGACATTTTTTCGAACAAAACTAGATCAAGTTTGCCATATAAATTTCAAATATTCAAAATTCAAAATTTAGGCTACAAAATACTTAACCAAACATCATCTCATATGGCTACATGCATCGGGTCGGCTTGCCTCAGCCAGGTTGAGCTCATCACTCAATCAAACACACCCTTAGACGCTAGTCCTGGACAAATAGATGTTGGCAACATTTTTTAATTTGAGAACAATAGAATTTTCATTACATCATTGACCAAAGCATTACAACCATAGATAAAACTATTATAACACAACACCGTCTATAGAACCGAGACTTACTAGAAGCAGTACAATAGTGAGATCCACTAGAAGCAGTGTTAAAATCAAATTGCATTCCTTTTGTCCAGATAAGCATTCTATAGCATGTGTGGTACAATTCTTCTGCTAGTAATGTGATATTAGAAATTTATGCATGTTCTAAAAGTCATACTTTCTTTTCTGATCCTCCACCGTTCTTCTCTCATCCTGCACAGCTCTTCTCTGATCTGTCTCTGTCGGCTGCGTATACAGAGAGAAACTCAACATTCCCCACAGGGGAGACATTCCAAAAGCCCATGAACAAATCAAGAACCATGTGTACCAACACTACCAAAGACGCGATCAAGGAGGACGCCGAATGCAAACACCACGTCGAGTAATCTTAGAATGGAGTTACCATGTTGAATTTCGCATGCTTGAGATCATAGAAATTGTTGAAGAAAAGTCATTTTGTTGTACCGTATGAAAAATGTAGGAATCTTAAAATAAATGTTAATTGAGTTGTTAGAGAGCAAGAGATAAATTTGCATTAGAATTCTAATAGAAATGAAAAAACCAAGATTATACCGCAAGCTCGCGATCCTCAATAAATTTGGAGGAAATTTCCTATCATATGAGATTCATTTGATGCAATCATTTGAATCAAACAACTAAGTAAGTAGCTTTTTTCATTGAATTAGATTCCACCATTTTTGCCCTTTGATTTTTAAATCAAAGAGGCCCTTTTCTTATGCTTCCAAGAAATGAGCAAAAAATTAAAGTTCATTGCACTATCACCCCTAAAATTCCGGTAAATCATACTTTGTGCAGCAAAGTTAAAGATTATGTTTTGACCCTTTTGACTTGTTTATATTCGCATCAAGCCCCCTGCCATCTTACACCCATTAAGTGCTGACATGAATGCTGATTAATAGAAACATGTGTTTCTTAAAGAGCAAAACAAAATAAATGCTAGAAGATTTTACAAATTTAGAAAAAAAAAACAAATACAATTCTAGGAACTACAAAATATAAAGATCCATGCTATCTTTATTTGGATTTCAAGAATTAATGTATACAAAATCGTGGATCACATCAAACATTTTAATTTTTTCCATAACAATTTTTTTGATAGCAAATAACTTAGATTCGATTTCAATTTTTTTTAAAAAAAATTATACATATTTTACACTTTCCCCTGAATTTTCTACAATTTCGAAGGTTTTTTGCTGATGCAAACAGAAAAGTTAAAGCACTGGAATAACTGATTTTCTACCAGTGGAATGCAATCGTGTTAGAACAGTGGTAGCTGGCCATCACACCCGACGTGTATTTCGAATTCGACCGCAGTGGAATCGTCGTCATTTGCATTCTGACTTCATGAGCAAGAAGTCTATATATATTCTACAGAGAAGACACGATGATAGCCCTATCCATTTGTTCCTCCTCCTAAAAGAGCAAGAAAGGGAAAGGGCGGAGAGCCGGAGACACTCTTATCCATGAATGCAGATGCAAGTACCAGCCAACACTCACTCCCGTACGGCGAAGGAACAAGCCGAATATGCCAACATGTCAGTGTGCTCAGATTTATTTCAGATCGACGTCCTGATCTGTGCGCTCATAAAGAAGCAGCTGCGAGCGAGGCATCAAAGAGTTCAGAGCCGGAAGACACGCGACAAGACGAGGCCCATCCATAGCTACGAGCTAGCAAAGCAAGATCGAGTGGCGATCGATCGATCGATGGAGTTCAGAGAAGCAAGCATTCGATGCCCTGCGAGGTAGCTAGTGCCGCATTGCTTGCGTGCCTGAATTCGACCCTTGCCTTGAGCCGTTGCTCTCTCTTGTTTTGTCAGGTGCAGCCAGAATGCAGCGTGCACTGAGGTTTCATGTCAGGGTGAAAAGGCTCGATCGATCGATCGTCTCTGCGATTCTCGACCGCCTCCTAGCTGCATATGCCTTCCTTTTTCGATGGATTCTGTGGAGAACAGCTTGGCAAGCACCACTGCAAATGTAGGTTACGTTAGAGGCTTAGCGTCCGACTAAACATCGTGCCTCCGATGTCGTTTTGAGATAGCATCTCCACTGATTTCCTAACAGGTTGGCGATGAGGTTTCCCCTCAGGTGATGGGCTTCTCCCTGAAGATGCTGCGAAAATTAGATGTGGGTTGTTCCCTGGGGGCGCCTAGACTAGGCTCAGTAGCGAACAGCATTGCTTGCTAGCGCTGGTGACTAAAACCAAGGGGTAGTAGGCAGAATATGTTGTGCTCCAAAGCTAGCTAGCTTTACTGCAACTGCAATGATACTTCTTTTCATAACAAGGAAGTGAGATGCCTTCCTTCCTCTACGTTTATGTAGTTTCAAGAGTTGCACCAGTATGTTTCATGGAATCGGTGCTGGTTTTGCTAACAGAAGTACTAGGTTGGGAATTAAACATGTTGCGATGAGCACTAACAAGATGATTACTCCATAAGTTTCAGATTAAAAGAAATAAAGCAGGTAATATACAGAAAGGGAGGCAGAGATCTTGATCACTGATTAGTCCTTTCTGCGACAGTTTGCGGACGGCTCTCATCCGTCCAATGTTGTCTAAAGTTTCAACATAAATTAATAATTCGCTCCTCCTCGCCTTGTTCTTGTTCCCGCTCCACTCCTCAGGAAAAGAAGAGTAAAATGCACCGGCGGCCCTCGAACTTGGCAGGGGGTGTCATCCCGGTCCCCGAACTTAGAAAACCAGCTATTCGGTCCTCGAACTTGCACGGGTGTCATCCAGTCCTCGAACTTGCACGGGTGTCATTCCGGACCCGAACTCGAATCAGCTATTCGGGTCCCTGAACTTGTCACGGGGTGTCATCCAGGTCCCTCAACTTGGCAGGGAGTGTCATCCAGGTCCCCAAACTCAAAAAATTTTATAAGATTTATAAGATTTATCCTAATTTTCATGATCTTCCCATAGTTTTATAAGATTTTTTTCTTTTTTTTCTGATATTTCTAAATATTGTATACTTGTTTTTGAATGTTTTAATGACTTTCTAAAATTTATATGTTTTTTTTCTTTTTTTTTAGATTTTTAATGATTTTTTTCTAAATTTTTTGAGTTTGGGGACTGGATGACACCCCCCGCCAAGTTTAGGGACTGGATGACACCCCCGTGCAAGTTCGAGGACCGAATAGTGGTTTCTGAGTTCGGGGACCGGAATGACACCCCGTGCCAAGTTCAGGGACCCGAATAGCTGGTTTTCTAAGTTCGGGGACCGGGATGACACCCCCTGCCAAGTTCGAGGACCGCCGGTGCATTTTACTCGGAAAAGAACGTCGCATGCAGCGGCTGTCAGAAACCGAGGCTTAGGAAAATGTGTCGCCAGACTCAAGCGACCTAGAACTCTCTTCTTTAACCACCTTCTAGATGACCTGCGCCTTTGAGGGGCTGCGAATGCCAATTTTGTAATAGATTAATTTTTGTTCAAGGCCCCTGGGGGGAGGGGCCGTTGTCTCCCCCCGCCCTGTAAACCCTTTAATCTTTAAATCAATGCAATCTCCTGCCCTTTTGCTTCAAAAAAAAAAAGAAAATGTGTCGTCGAAATGGGTCCCGTGCTAACAGCGTGTGATTCTGAAGCCCAGCATCATCCTTCCGTCTGCGTTCTGCGACTAATTAGCTCGCCAAATTCCTTAAGCAAAGCACTAATGCGTGAAGTTACTGGGAGCTAGCTTAGGCGTAAGAAAACTGGGTTTTTTTTTTTTTTTTTACTTTTGCTTTGCAGTCAGAAAAGGTTGGGACTTGTATAGCATGTGTATGGGAAAACTTTAGATTGTAGCAAGAAAACTAGCAAGCATATAAATGGGAAAACTTTAGCTTGTAGCAAGAAATTCCACAAGCAGGAGAATGCAGGATTCCACTGCATGCAAATTGCGAGCTTAGGAGATAAGACGGAATTATTACGGTAAGTAGCCTCAATACAGTAAGATACTGTATTCGATCGTATCTTTCTGCAGAAAGATACTGTATTCGATCGTCGATCGATCGATCGAATCATTGCATGATCTGCAAAAATCTGAACATAGTTGCAATCCCTGAATGCGCATCTACATCTTTTGAAACTTATGGGGCTCTAATCTACGTCTTTTGGAACTTATGGCTTGAGACTTGAGAGAAACTCTCGCATCTTTTCAGACAAGGCTTTTTCGGGACAGGAAGTTTGGGATAATACCATAAGAGATATCTCGGCTAGGAGATTAGCATACCATGATCCTCCTTGAGTTTTAGTTTAGTTTAGTCTTTTTTCTTTCTTTCTTTTCCTTTTGTGTTTTAAGACCTTCTGACCTCTATGAATACAAAGCTCTTTGCTTAAAAAAATCCCTGAATGCGCCACTGTTCTTGCAACTGCGTGCGAAATATCTACCTCTTGGCTCTCGCTGTCTAATCTTGCACGAGCAGCAGAGAAGATGAAAGGGACCAGCATATATATGCCAGTGGAACCTGGCTTTCTTTCAGGAACGGCACATCGGCCATGTCAGGGGGGGGACATTCAGATTCACCAGGCTTCACCGCATTGGTAAAATCCCCGGATTGGACAGTCAAAAACAAAATACGAACACGAATCGGCCCAGACACATCACGCATACATATATATATATATATATATGCTGCCACGGGTGAGTGCTGGGAAGCTGTGGCAAGCGTTGCTAGGGCAAGAATCCGAGCAGTGCAGAGCGACAGGTGATTCCGATCGAGCAACTGGCGCCAAAAGCGGCTACCTTTTCTTCTTCTTCTTTTTTTCTTTTCTTCAGAAGAACACCAGGTTCAGTGAATTGTCAGACATCATTGGGTTGTTCTTATCTACGAAAAGAGGCAGTTGCCATGAAGGAAAAAGGAAATGAAAGGGAAGGCTCATTTGCCGGGAGGATTTGATGCCCCTGCATGCTCCCATGGGGAATTTTTTCTTCGGGGGAGTGGAAAGAAAGGATGAGAGTTCAGCATGGCAATTCTCGTGGTTTCCCGGGGGAAATTTGAATCCTGTAGGTCGCCCTTGGCTAGATTTCGAACGATCGTTTCTCAAACATGTTTCTTACCGTGAAAAAGACATGACAAGCAGCGAATGGTACTCTATTTTCCTTTTTTTAATGCAGTTTTATGCAGAAAAGACTTTAAGGCCCTTTTTTCCCGCTTAAATGCTTAATGCTTACTAGCTTAAAGGTTTATTTATTGTTTGAAAAGACATATGATTAGAGTTTTTTAATCCATTTTTTCGCTGTTTTGGAGATGGCTCCTTGAGACTACCTTGAAAACTCTTGAAATTTAATCATTTCAGCCGTTCGACTGTTCAACCGTTCAGATTAGCTCAAAAGAATATAACCTAAGTTACTGCGATAAAACAAATGAAATTTTAAGAAATGGTATAATATGTACACCTTCCGATACAACTCCCCCTTATTGCATGTCCCCTGCTGCCGTGCAGTTTCATCTTTTCCTTTTGTACACGCGACTATAAGAGCATGTATAACAGTCCACCTCGATCAGCAGTCTGTAAGTCATCTCTAAGCAGTGTCATATCAGTTAATTAATTATGTGGAGGAGAGGCAGCGTGCATAGATATTTGAGTCATCTCTTAAGCAAGAGTCGACTCTATACGAGAATTAAGAGACTTTGTAAGTGAGAAAATTAACTATAAAAACGTGCAACCATATCTACCATTTTATATGCTATCTTTAGTATTGTCTCTAGGTGACATGACAATAGTTAGAAACAATTGCTATCTCAATCATTGTGCATGCTCCGCACCACTGTTAATTGCACTTAGGTCTCAGGCCGTCGGTCTCTCCAGAGATTATCTGCCAGATAGTTAATTATAGTTTGTACCTGTTCATTTGAAACTTTCAAATATCATATCTTATTTATATGTTGTCCAAATACAGTGTGATAAAAATCACTGCTCTTTTCAATTCGTGATCTAGTGTCCTATAAAATATCAAAACTATTATAATTTTTCGATTAATTTGTTCTTTTTTTTTGATTTTTTACTAGTGTCCTATAAAATGAGTATCGCTCTATAGGATCCATGGGGCAAGGAGAACAAGTATTAATAGGTTGTTTGATTGCCTGCATCACAGGAGTTTTGCATGTAGAGATACAAAAGTAGAGTGTTTGGTTGTCTTCTCACCATCTGGATCAGGCTCTCCAGATGCAATTACCCTCTCCGGACCAGGCTCTGGAGATATGGCCAAACTGGGTGTTTCCCCAGAGCTAGGCTCACGGGATGCAGTTAAGGGCATCGCAACTCTATAAACCCCCTAATACACCCAACCAATCATCTTCTCTTCTCAGCCTGTTCCAGTTTGTGCAAACAACCAAACGACATCTCTTGCATCCCACCCACTTGCATACCATCAGCCTGGCTGAGCTGGTACAAGTCAGGCTCATTTGAGAAGGCAACCAAACAGCCTATGGTTGCGAGTCGCTGATTGGTCAGCACTTGGCACCCTTCATCTTTTGACATGGGAGGTCTTTGCCTTACCATGGGATTGGTGGTATGAAAGGATAAGACAAGCAACCCGTCGCAACGGTCTAAACTTATCTTGTTCATCATTTTAAGCATTTCACTACTAGAGGACACCACATCACTGTCGGGTCAAAACATGTTTCACTATCGGTTTCGAGACCGACAATAAATAATCGACGGTGATGAGGGTCAATACTACTGCTAGGTCCAAAATCAGCGGTGGTAAGGACTGATCACTGCTGGTTCATAGATTGAGCCGGTAGTGATCGCTAAATACCACTTTCAGCTTTCTAGCACGAAACAATAGTGATGATTGAATTGTCAATGTCGGTTCGTAAATCGAGTCGATCATTGTCGGTTTACAATAAAAGCCAACAATGAAAACATGTATTACTTTTGATCCTAACTTCGAACTAGACCGGTCTTTTAACTTTTTTGCGCTTGTTGACTCGTGAAAATTAATATGACCGTCTATCGGTTACACCATTAACTAGGACGTAAAAATAATATATTTAGATAGCAACAAAAAATAATGTACTTGAAAGTAGTTACTGATAAGTTACCGGTTTCAAAGATCCACGATGCAGAGTCTAAACACAAGGATCGCGCCCAAACATCTTCCCTAGATAGAAACCAAGTACCACGACTTGCATAGATTATAGTTCATACCCATTCTAACACATAGGTTACACCAATAACTCTAAAAAAAACTCTAAATCGCGAATGGCAATTTTAAACTTTTACCAAAACCTCAAATTCAACTCAAACCTTGCCAAATAATCAACACAATACCTCTTATTTCCTAGTAAACGAGCAAGGTGGTCCGCGCGTTTGCACAGCTAGATTTATTTCGGCATACAGAGTTTATCTCTAACTATTAATCTATCTCTAATATATCAAATCAGATTTAAAGTTTATCTCTAATATATTATATCAGCTTTAGTATTTAATCAGACTTTCTAGTTTTTTTTGTCTAAGTTGCATATATCTTTTATTTTTTCTTGATTTATGTGAGAATTTCCTTAATTAATCTAGGCCGTTATAATTTGATTACACCGTTGATCGAACGGTTAAAATAATCATATTATATCATCTTTAGTGTTTAATCTGAATTTCTAATTTTTTCCTTTTAATCTAAGCCGTTATAATCCGGCCCTACAAAATCAGCGACATAAATCTTTTTTCTTGATTTATATGAGAATTTCTTTAATTGATCTAAGGCGTTATAATTTGGTGCCACCGTTGATCGAACGACTGAAATAATATGGGTCATGTGAAGTAATGTGACATGGTGTCTCCGTTTTCCTTAACTTTAATAATATAACAAGCAGGGTGACTCGCGCGTTTGCGCGGCTAGATTTGTGTTAAGATAATATGTCAGATTAGATTTAGAGTTTATCTCTAATATATAGATCAGTTTTAGTAGTTTGTTATAGAGGTTAATATTGACAGTTAGATTTGCATAATAATATCTGTATTCAACGATGTAGATTTTTTTTTAGATTAACGTGAGAATTTCTACTATTTTTCGAGAGGTTAATATTGACCGTTATATTTACATAATAATATACATATTCAACGATGTAGATTTTTTCTTTTCTATGATTAACGTGAGAATTTCTTCTATTTTACGATTAACGTGGAAATTTCTAGGATTTAGGAAGGATTAATGTGGTGACTTCGTTTAACTCTAGATAGATAATAGATAGCTAGCTAGATAGATAGATAGAATATAATAGAATAGAATAGATAGACGATATATAATACTATATTTGGTTTATATCAGCCGGTATCTACGCACCTTGCTATCCGGATATTTGGAGTTAATTGGGACTAGGTGATGATATTGCATCCGCTCGTTCTGATTTTTTTTTTTTAAAAATATTTTTGTTGTAATTATCTCAATACTTTACGAAACTCGACTACTTCGTTTCCGAGCTTGTCCTCTATCTCACGACTTCGATCCTAGCGACTGCTGCTCATAGGAATTTATTGTGACAGTACAACAATTTTCACACATTATGGTTAAATTATACTAGTAGTTTTAGCTTATCTAAGTGGCAGAAAGTGAAATTTAAGTTAAAACAGAACTGCCGTTTTAAAAAAAAACTTCGGTCGATCTATATATAGCCTCTAGGTATCCTATACCATCACTAGAGAATCAGACGGCATAACTAGCTTGGCAATATGAAAAGACCGAACCAAAAAAACAACAAATGACCTTTTGGCTTTTGAACAAGGCTGAGGATTGATATGTCTCTGATTGATGGATAAGCATGGGACTTGAAATAGCTGTGTGTAAATCAACATTATCATTTCTTAGAGTACATTATCACAATTTCCAGATAAGAGAGATTTGTGACTTTTGAATAAGGCTGAAGATTGAAATGTCTCTGATTGATGGATAAGCATGAGACCTGAAATAGCTGTGTGTAAATGTACAATATCATTTTTTAGAGTACATTACCAGAATTCTGAGAAATGAGAGATTTGTGACAGGATTTCAGCACTTGCATATCGTGTACACTGGCAGCATCATATACGGCAAAAGAGAGAGAAAAAATGTATATTTTTCAAATTTCAAACCCAATGCCAAACAGGTCGGTTTTGTTGGTCTAAAATCAATCTATTCCCGAAATTCTAAAAAAAGCAATTAATTTCAACAGTGAGTCGGCCGCTCAGTTTGTCGATGGAAAACGGAATGATTTTGACTGAAAATCAACCTGCCTCGACCGATCTTGAATTTGATAATTTTGAATTTGGACCGATTTAAAAATGTGAAAATAGACCAATTTGCTGTATCGACCCTATGCTGCATTTTCGACAAGTTTTGTAAACCCTTTTTGACCCCACTCCGTTTCTTCTTCTCTTTTCGTTTCTTTCGTGCAATTGCCGCGCAACTGGCACTTTAATCAGGTCGAACAAATCGTGCTTCGCATGGAATTGGAAATCAGTTAGCCGCTTAATAGGAAGGCCACACGCACCTATGAACTGAATCTTGAGGCAACCCACTTCGCGTTCATTCGGCCTTTGGTTGGAAACCTTTCTACTTGGTGGCTCCAAAATCAAGGACTTCGCACCTCGGATCGTAAGGCCTTTGGTGGTTTGGTGATAACTACCGTCTGGAATATCTGGAAGGAGCGTAACCGTCGTATTTTCGAAGGAAAGTTTCTCTCCATCCCAATGGTGATCTCCCTCGTTAGGGATGAGATTCGAAGTTGGGGCCTTTCGGCCAACATTGTAAATATGGAGTAGTCGCTTGGAATTGCTCCTTGTAAATATTTTCCCCTCTTTAATGAAATGGCAGAGCGCCTGTCCCTTTTGATCAAAAAAAAAAATCTTGAGGCAACATGGTTTCTCCTGAGTCAGCCTGGAGTTTGCCTTTC
The DNA here is from genome assembly GCA_036346415.1 of Raddia guianensis. Taxonomy (NCBI): domain Eukaryota; kingdom Viridiplantae; phylum Streptophyta; class Magnoliopsida; order Poales; family Poaceae; genus Raddia; species Raddia guianensis. The sequence continues at coordinate 12,961,782 of CM070542.1, forward strand.
TTCCAGAAGTTCTCCGTTACTGAAGTGTGTTTATCTTCAGAGTCACAGCTGATAACTAAACTGAAAAATGTTTTTGCTTCCTTCATAAAAAGAAAATTGGGGATGCAATCTCACTTGGTGAGCGAAATCACCTGTGCGATGAGAAATTCTTTTGATGGAAGATAGTTTCTTTGATTAATCTATCCCGTTATAATCCGGCCCACAAAATCAACGGCATAGATCTTTTATTTTTTTTGATTTATGTGAGAATTTCTCTGATTGATCTTAGCCGTTATAATTTGGTCCCACCGTTGATCGAACGGCTGGAATAATTTGGATGATGTGGACGAACGTGGTGGCTTCTTTTTCCCCTCCTTTATATATATAATATATAATAGATAGATAGATAGATAGATAGATAGATAGCATTTTTTAGAGTACATTATCAGAATTCCGAGAAATGAGAGATTTGTGGCGGGATTTCAGCATTTGCATATCGTGTACACTGACCGCATCATATACGGAAAAGAGAGAAAAAAAAATGTATATTTTTCAAATTTCAAACCCAATGCCAAACAGGTCGGTTTTGTTGGTCTAAAATCAATCTATTTCCGAAATTCTAAAAAAAACAATTAATTTCAACAGTGAGTCGGCCGGTCAGTTTGTCGATGGAAAACGGAATGATTTTGACTGAAAATCATCCTGCCTCGACCGATCTTGAATTTGATAATTTTGAATTTGGACCGATTTAAAAATGTGAAAATAGACCAGTTTGTTGGATCGACCCTGTGCTGCATTTTCGACAAGTTTTGTAAACCCTTTTTGACCCCACTCCGTTTCTTCTTCTCTTTTCGTTTCTTTCGAGCAATTGCCGCGCAACTGGCACTTTAATCAGGTCGAACAAATCGTGCTTCGCATGGAATTGGAAATCAGTTAGCCACTTAATAGGAAGGCCACACGCACGTATGAACTGAATCTTGAGACAACATGGTTTCTCCTGAGTCAGCCTGGAGTTTGCCTTTCTTCCAAAAATTCTCCGTTTACTGAAGTGTGTTTATCTTCAGAGTCACCGCACGCTGATAACTGAAATGAAAAATGTTTTTGCTTCCTTCAAAAAAGAAAATTGGGGATGCAATCTCACTTGTTGAGGGAAATCACCTGTGCGATGAAAAATTCTTTTAAAGCAAGATAGTGTGTATACATTCGTCATCTACTACTTTCATTTGAGCATAATCGTGTACTACTTCCAATGTAGAAGTGGCTAACAGGCAACCTACCTGCATGTCTGAATCATGAAACAGTGTCTCATACTATGATCAAATTCCACTGCTGATCCACTCACCAGCCGAGCACCACACAACCACGCATACATTCTACACATGATCAAACCCCAACAGCCAGAATGTGAATTTCTCCCTTTACTTATCGGCGATCCGTATGTACGCATCCAGGACAAATAACACTGCATGTATGTGTAACAACTAGCACTGCTGCATATATACCGACATCTGCAAGTCAGGAATCTGTCGCTTTTGGAAAGAAATTCACAATCTGGAATTTTGAATGGATATATATTGCATTCCAGTAATTCCAAAACCATAGTTTATCTTGTAGAGATTTACATGTACATGCAATACTTGTGTTATGCACTACACACACTTATTCATTAGTGGCTAGAAGCTACCCTTAGATTTAGCCGATTCACAAATCACAACCATAAGCAAAAGGAAGCGAGAGAGAACGCAACGCGACAGCTAGTAGTAGTAGAACCAACCAAAACCAACAAGCCATTAATTCATTCCTTCTTCTTGCCTGCAGCTAGCTAGCTCCGGCCGGATATATATGGCCAGGCCGCCGCCGAGCGTACGCACGCCGGCCGGTGCGCTCGATCAGGCCGCGGCCCTGGCCGGGGCCGGCGCCGGCGTCGGCGGGACCTCGGTGCAGGCGGAGTGCTGCCGGTGGAAGTTGGCGATGAAGATCGCCGCCTTCTTGTCCACGTCCCGCTCGGCGGCGTACGGCCACTTCCCGTCCTCGTCGCTGGGCCGCACCCTGGACCTCGACGGCTGGTAGTGGCCGTGGCCGTACGCGGACTCCTCGTACGACCCGGAAGAGAAGCAGCCTCCCATTGCGACGGCGCACGTTCTTGCCTTGAGCAACCGAGCTACTCTACTATACGATCGAGGAAGAAGAAGAAGAAGAAGAAGAAGAAGCTGGTGTTGCTGAGCTCTTGGAGACTTGGAGTGGCCGGCCGGTGATCGAGTGGTGAAGTGGTGATCGAGCAGCGAGCGCTATTTATAGCCGCGCCGGGGAGGGAAGCGACGCTGAAGCTGGGCTGAGGCAGTGACCCGTGACCAGTGACAGTGAGGTAGCTGGTAGCTCAGCGATTCAAAGCAGAATCCGTCAGCGAGGTGAGGACAGGTTATTCCCTGCAAGTTGCGGCGCGGCTTCGATGGCCAGGTTTGGTCCAAGGAAACGCGTGCGACTAGACTGTTGCGCTCACACAGGCGGGTGTGGGGGCGTTAGCCCTTCCTGTGGTGTGATTAGACTGCAAGATTCATCCAGCTGCTTGATGGGCGATCTTGATCTTGGCAGGTGAGATGAGATGGGAATGGGAATGGCATGAGATGAGCAGTGTTGTCGCGGCCATTCTTTTCCTTCGTGGACACGCGGATTTGCGACCATATGCTAATTTATCGACCTCTTTTACGCAGATGGCGGTATTCCCCCCGTCTATTTTTACACTGTATTTTGGATTCGATTTGAAAAAAAAAATCTTTAAACGTAGATTTTATTTTTCTCTTATCATGTATCGTCAATTACCACAAAATAACGTGGTATAGAAAGCAATTTCAGATGCTAACATATCAATACAAGTTTTACGCTCAAGTGATCCATATAATTTGACTAACTGTTAATCAAAATTTTCAAAGTTTAACTTTTTGAAATTAAAATATAACTTATGATAGTGGACAATTGGGGTATTTTTTTCTTTTGTCTAGACGGCGTCGTTTGACATGAATATGCTATCTTTAAAAGAAAGAAATACAAACAGGCAGCCAAAAGGCTGGCAAAAGGATGTTGGCCAACACGGCCTACATCAATCACAACCCACCAACATAAACCGGTTGACATGAATATATGCTACTTTACTGTATAAAAGAATAAGCGAGGTGGCCCACGTGTTTGCGCGGCTAGATTTGTTTTGGTATATAGTGTTTATCTCTAACTCATAATCTATCTCTAACATATCAGATCGGATTTAAAGTTTATCTCTAATATATTATATCAACTTTAGTATTTAATATGAATTTCTAATATTTTCTTTTAATCTAAGCCACATAGATCTTTTATTTTTTCTTTGATTAATCTATCCCGTTATAATTTGTCCCACAGTTGATTGAACGAATAAAATAACCATATTATATCATCTTTAGTATTTAGTTCGAATTTCTAATATTCTTCTTTTAATCTAATCCGTTATAATCCGGCCCCACAAAATCAACTGCATAGATCTTTTATTTTTTCTTGATTTATGTGAGAATTTCTTTGATTGATCTTGGCCGTTATAATTTGGTCCCACCGTTGATCGAACGGTTGAAATAATTTAGATGATGTGGACGAACATATGCTAACATATCAATACAAGTTTTACGCTCAATTGATCTATATAATTTGACTAATTGTCGATCAAAACTTTCAAAGTTTGACTTTTCAACATTAGTGGGCAGCTGAAGAATGATACACATAACACTGTAAAACCTCAATTGCCAAAAGGACTTCAGACTTCTATTATAGATGTTTCCTGAACAAAACCTAGCTGTGCAATGATATATGCTTGATGCTTCCTTGCTCAGATTTGAAATGTCTTGCTCATACATATATATATCTGATATAATCACAGGAGAAAGATCCCAGTTGAGTTTCCACAGTAGTGACTTGTGCATCATCTGGCATTGTTGAATGTTTTTTTTTATCAAAAAGGGGCAGGCGCTCTGTCATTTCATTAAGAAGGGGAAAATATTTACCAAGAACAACTCCAAAAGACTATTCCATATTTACAAGGTTGGCCGAAAGGCCTCAACAACGAATCTCATCTCTAACGAGGGAGATCACCGTAGGGATGGTAAGAAACTTTCCTTCAAAAATACGACGGTTATGCTCCTTCCAGATATTCCAGACGGTTGTTATCACCAAACCACCAAAGGCCTTACGATCCGAGGTGCGAAGCCTTTGGTGATTTTGGAGCCACCAAGTAGAAAGGTTTCCAACCGGAGGCCGAATGTACGCGAAGTGGGTGGCCAACACCTGGATCCATATGCTGTTAGAGAAGGGACACGATGAGGTAAGATGGTCGGTTGTCTCCAGGTTTGCCTGACAAAGGCAACAAATGGGATTGTGAGACCAACCCTTCTTGGCGAGCACCTCAGCCGTGTTGATCTTACCGTGAACAAGAGTCCAGGCAAAGAGACGACATTTATTTTTCGTGTCAGCCTTCCAAATGAGCTTATGGAATTCCCAACGAGTGCTTCCGGCGAACTGCAGCCTGTACGCAGAGCGGGTTGTGTAGGACTGATGAGAGGTGGCTGACCAGAAGATTTCATCCTTTGTGCCCGAGGGAGCAAGAGCCACCTGCTGGATCAAGGACCAAAGCCTTATAAAATCATGAAGCTGGCTAGGGGTTTGGAGATGACCAATAGAGGAGATCCAGGAATCATTGTGTAGATGACTTGCAACATTCCGGTTCTTGCGCTTGGCAATGGCAAATAAATTCGGAGCCCGAGATAATTGCAGGGGAATTCAGCTAGCTTGCTTGGGAATGCATCTAAAAAGGTATTAGGATCCATGTCAGAACAATTAATTGAGAAGAGATCGCATTTGTTGAAGTTGATGCACAAGACGGAGGAGTGACCAAAGACTGACAGAATTTTGGCCACCAATCGTAACTCCCCAGCAGAGGGGTTGATAAACATAGCAGCAGCAGCGGCATAAAGAGAAATCCTGAGATTTAGAGCCCGACAATTGATTGGTGCAATGACCCCTTTTTGCATGGTCATACTGAAGATACGTTGGATAGGGTCAATTGCCAGGATGAAGAGCATGGGTGAGATTGGGTCTCCTTGCCTTACCCCCTTCGCATGATAGATAGGCTCGCCTAGAATACCATTGAGCATGACTGAGGAGGTCGAGGTTCCTAGCAAGGTGGTGATCCAATTGCGCCAACGTAGACCAAAGCCTAGAGCCTCAAGAACCTCCAGCAGGTAGCCCCAATGAACAGAATCAAAAGCTTTAGCGAAGTCGAGCTTAAGAAAAATGGCAGGAATTTTCCTTGTCTTGAGATCTTTCATAACATTATGCACATAGAGGAAGTTGTCATGGATGGATCTCGTCTTGATGAAAGCGTTTTGATTGGATGAGATTAAGTCATTCAATTTAGGGGCGAGGCGATTAGTAAGGACTTTTGAGATGATTTTGTTCACGCTATGGATGAGGCTAATGGGTCTATAGTCATAGAGACTCCGACACTCCTTTTTTGGCAGCAAGACGATATTTGCAGAGTTGAGCAGGTTGAAGGAGTCAACGCCATGATTGTAGAAGTGTTTGACTGCCTCAGAGATATCGCTCTTGATGATCTCCCAACACCTCTTGTAGAAAAGGCCAGAGAAACCGTCTGAACCTGGGGCTTTGCTCGAAGGCAAGGAGAAAATTGCGTTCTTAATTTCCATTTCCTCAAAGGGGATCTCTAAGTCAGAAAGATCTAAGGGAATGTAGCCAAGGTGATCCCAAGACAGAGAGGTTGTGCGGGTGTGGAAGGAGCCTAAGTGATTTTGAAAGAAGCGGCTGCATTCTTCAGCTTTCTCAGCATGGGTAGCGATCACCCCATCCTCAGTGTCAAGAGAGTGAATGTGATTTTTACGTCTTCTGTTGTTGGCCATGATATGGAAGAACCTAGTGTTTGCATCCCCTGCACGGATCCAACGAGTCTGTGCTCTTTGTTTAGCTTGAGACCTCACCAAAGCGGCAAGACCGTGGCAGCGTGTTTTAAGAAGTTGCCTTAGAATCACTTCTTCAGAAGAGAGGTTGCGGGACTCCATTGCACAATCCAAGAGAAGGATGAGCTCCGCCACAATTGCAGATTGGATCTTAATGTTTCCAACATGGTTTTTTGCCCATCGGGACAAGGCTTTGGCAGTCCTGGCCAATTTGATGTGAAACCGTCTAAAGGGGTTTGTCGAAATGACGGCACCCAGCCACGCGCCCTTAACCACCTCTTCGAATCCCTCTAGGTGGCATCAGAAATTTTCAAATTTGAAGCAACAAGCTCTCCTTTGCTCCGTTGCATCGGTAAGAAGCAATGGGGTGTGATCAGACATAAGGGTTGGCAGAGCCTGGAGTGTCATCCAAGGGCAGGTGGCTTCCCAGTTGGTATTGCCGAAGGCCCGATCAATTTTGGTGAGGGTAGGTTGTCGACGTTCATTACTCCAAGTAAACCGTTTTCCAGTGAGCGGGAGCTCTTTAAGCTCAAGCAAGTTGATCGTAGTGCGGAAGGCATTCATGAGGGTGTAGTTCAGGTTGGCATTGTTTTTATCAGCTGCTTGATAGATGAGGTTAAAGTCCCCTAAAACAAGCCACCTTTGATCATGATCGATAGGCTGGAGATTGATCAGTTCATCCAGGAAGCGAAACTTGTCGGGGGCGGTCTGGGGCCGTAGACCACAGTAAGCTTCCAAGGTTGCCCCTCATTCAGGGGGTGAATGATAGCAGAGAGGTAATGTAAATCCAGATAAGGGAGGGAGGGAGGCATTGTTGAATGTAAATCCAGATAAGGGAGGGAGGGAAGGAGGGAGAAGCTGTTCAGATAAGGAAGCTTACGATGATAAGCCAGCATCTTAGAGTCACTAATAGGTTTAGTCACTTCAGGGCCATTTTATAATCAGACTTGGCCACGATTTGGTCTACATCTTTACCTCAGAACCAGAGTACAGCTTCTTGTTTAGAACCTCATGAGGAACAAATCTTGATTACCACGCAATTTTGTGGTCAATCAAAATCTTGATTAGCACCTACAATCAGAACTACAAAAAGTACTGAAAAAGTTTGCATTTACATCAATCCAATTCTATGCCATATTCGGTGCCTAACAAGTAGGCAGGTAGAAGTTTCAGCAAGCTATCCCTACCCCTACTCCATTTAGTTTTTTAGAGGCGTACACCCTTTAACCATACCTCGTGTATCGGTGTATATCTATCTGTATTCTGTACGAGTGTATGGTATGATTCAATATTACCGATTAGTGAGAATGACCAGTCAAAAAAGGGAATTATGCCATGTAAATGATTCCAATCACCGAAAGATATAATGTAAACTAGTACATTGCACAGTGCAAGCTGTGCTGCCTACAAACTCCCAAGTCTCCTACTGCCATCAACAGCTGGATTTTACTAGTCCAGATGAGCAGGGGAGCTGCAAAATTCAAGATATCTTCGCTTTCAGACATTTGGCTCACTACTTAATTTAGTCCCCAACGTACATGTAATGCGTGCTTGCTGTAATCCTTATGTTGATATATCATAACGGCGAATTTTAGGCAGAATCCTAATGATGGGCAGTGGTCCAGAGTTGTTAGGCGTAAGCTATGCATTTATATATATAGATATTTTCATGTCCTAATCGCCTGTATGATTAGTTGGATTCTCCGTGCAGTAAAGTTGAACCATCGGTGTGTTTGTGTCCAGATGGCATTGGAAGGGGTAGCTCGAGATGAATCTTGGCATAGGAGAGTTCATGGCTTCCAAAGGAAGATATTTTTAACTTTACAGCTGAGATTTTTTAAGGCAAAGTACCCGTTTTGAACAAATAATACTAAATTGTTTCCTCTTATGTGAGCCAAACAAAAGAAGGATAATATAATCTTACAAATGGTAGAGACTACTTAGAGAACCTATAAAGCAAGTGATATCAGTATTTTTGTCCCCTCAAAAGTGATATCTGTATTTAGAGAACATAAAAGGCAAAAAAATATCTCAGTTTCCAAGTGCTGTGCAGATGTGCAATTCTAGAGAAAAACATTGTGCAAAAGTTAGCAATCGTTTGATGATGTAAATTTTTATCAATTACCATATTTAGTAAATTTTTGTCTATTTTAAGATTTCTTATAATCTAATAGTTTGCTGATATTTAAATTTAGTCGTTGCGACATTATCTAGTTATATAGATGATATCTAATATGTAGGCAAGCAACATAGATTTTGACCGGCATCATCGCAAAAGTAAAATAATATGCCATTTTTAAACTGCTATAGCATCAAGTGGATTAATGGGCCAGCTTTTCTTAAAGCTACTTCACTTTCGAGCTGACAAAACTGAGTGATTCGACAGAAGTTGAATAAACTCCATTAGTATCATTATACCTTACCAATCTTGTTAGTTGCAAGAAGATTTCCTTTGTGAATAAAGCCCCCTAGGAAGAGAGAGGTATTAGGCAAGGCAATGAGCTTTTTTTTCATCTATAATTACCTTCGGGGCTTCACTTTTTGCTAGGGGTGGATGAAAAGCTCGGGCTCGACGAGCCGTTCGAGATCGGATCGAGCTCGAACTAATTTCGAGCCGATCTCGAGCTCGGTTGTAAAACGAGCCGATCTCGAGCCGATCTCGAGTAGCTCGATTTTAGCTCAAAACTCGAATAATAAGGATGCAGAATTGCAGACAATGGTTCATTTTGTTTGTGATGTGAACTTTTATACATCCATTATCTATGATTTTAATTATAGAACACATTATTGGATGTCAACCTGTTTTGATATTGTTTACTAATTACTATCAACAATTTACATAGTTGCATTGCCATTGTAAAATGATGAAAAATGAGGTGTATATTGCTTTTCGAGTCAAACCGAGCCGATCTCGAGCTAAACTGAGCTAAACCGATCTTGAGTTCGAGCCTTACACTTAGCTCGGTTTATAACCGATCCGAGCTCAAACCGAGCTCGAGCCAAACCGAGTCAGCTCGCTCAAGATCGACTCGAATCCACCCCTACTTCTTGCCCTTCAAAAACTTCTTTTCTTTTCATTTTTGTCACCTCTCGATCATGACATCTTGTTTGTAGCAAGTTTAAACCTGAGACGGTATAGGGCCTATATATTCCCCGGTGTGTGGAGCTGGAACCGTTTGGGTCTTTTTTATTCTGCTTTCTTTCTGTAAAGTCTATGAATTTATTCTGCTAAGTCCGATTAGAGGCTTAGAGCCAACGATATACTAGTGCGCACTGCGCAGCAATAACTTTGGCGGGAACTTGACGGCTTGGTCCAGAAATTTTTTTGTGAGTTCCATGACCACTGAAATACATGTTCGCGAGACATCGGGATGGATTTTTCATGCGCTTTTCGAATGATGTACTGCACTAAACTTGATCCTTGGTGTAGTGTGCATTCTGCTCCAAAGTCTGTAACTGTTGTGTAACTTGAATGAATGGCGTGTATAACTGGTGTGCATCCTCCTCCTGACGCGCCGCCCTCGCCATGGCCTCCTCCACGGCCTCTAGCTTGCATTCATGCACGTCTTACGAAGCAGATTGGTAGAATTTAGTAAAACTACGTTGATGCATGCACAGACCATTCATTCCAACATTTTATAATATTTTTTAAGCTCTTGTGGTAAATTTTTTAAATTTTTATTAAAAAAATAATTGTTTAGCCTTTTTAGTATCTTTCCAAAGACTCTTATCTTTTTAAACCAAACCGAAACACCAATCAAAGAGGGCCTAGAATGGCTCAACCGGCGCCGAGGATGTCGTACCGTCCGTTCCAGAATTTACGGGGCACCCATATCTGCCACTTGGACGGCTGCACCCTGAAATCCTGAATGCTAGGGCTAGGGGGGCTCCATCAACAGCCACATATTTATCCCAGTGTTAAGTGTGCATCTCATACCATGCAGACAACTCAACAATCTTTGCTAGAAAAATACCCAACTGACAGTCGCCGAATATCGCTTGATAACTCAGTATGCCAACAACCAGAACAACTCTAGCAAAAATATACAGTACTGTTACTGGCCTAACCTTGAGTCATCGCCATTTCATAGGAAATGCTTTGAAAGCATCACAAGTTCACAACCAATGTTTACATTTAAGCATCAGCATCTCAGAAAATGAACGTGTCAATTTTGAACAGATTATCCGTTACAGATTGTAAGGATTTTTCTTCTTACATCAGTAAAACAGAAAAAATCTGGTACTTTGGCAGCTGCAGAAAGGAAACTGAACTCCCATGGACAGAGCAGCACCATGTCTCATTTGCCAGCAATAAGACCCCACCCCAACCCTTGTTGCCATTTATTTAAGTCCATGAGGAGTTTGATATGCACCGCCAGGATTAGATGCTGCTTGCCCAGATCCATAGGCTGGAGGCTGTGCAACCAACCCATAGGGTGAGGCCCCTTGTTCTGGGACAAAGGGAGATGGTGCCTGTGCTAGACCATAGGATAATGGTAGCTGTGTGTGTCCATATGAAGATGGTGCTTGAGTTTGTCCATATGAAGGCAGCGCCTGAGATGAGCCATAGGGCCGTGCTGCTGTTGCACCATAGGATAAAGACGAAACTGGCCCAGATGCATATGATGGTGGCACTTGTACCGATCCATAGGTGGATGCAGCTGGTGCCCATGCATATGAAGGAGGTGTGGCCTGACTCGGTCCATAGTAGCCAGCACTGCTCCCATGAGAAGCTGCTGCTTGAGCTCCGAGTGCAGCTGCTTTCGAAGCATCATATCCAGCACCTTTCGAAGAGTCATAGGCAGTGGCACCCCTTGATGTATCATGACCTCCAGCTTTTGAAGAACTGAAGCTAGCAAGGCGAGAAGTGTCATAGATATTGCCTCTTGATGGATCAAATCCAGAACGAGGAGCAGTGCCAGCAGGGCTTCCGCTTAAAGCGTCTGCCAGACCAGTAGGAGGTGTTCTTGCCTGAATTAACATTATAAATTTTATATTTAATAACATATAAAAATTACTCCAGCACCCGGTTGAAACGCTGACAACAAAATCTAAAAAAATAGAAGAATAACTGTTTTATCATTGTTTTGCACAGCAAGATAAGCATCCATTAACTCCAAGCCAGAAAAATAAAGAACAAAAGACATCCAAGGACAAACTAAAGTAGTCAACTAGCTAAGCTACCTTTCATTTACGTCATTCTGTATTTGCTATGAGAAAGTACCCTTGAATGATCAGGGGAAACATGGTTGAAAGAGTGTAGGTTAGAAATATTTACATGGTGGGTGTGTAGCTTCTTTAAAACCCTGTTCTGTACAGCTTATTTGACTTATATGACTTATCCTTTTAGTTGCTTATCTTCGTTTAAAATATAAATATTTTGTTTTTTTCAATCCGTATTTTTTCCCTATCTCAAAGGCATGTCTAAAAGCTCTAAAAAAGTCAAACAAATGGGACCCCAGTACCCCACTCTTGATGCTACATTGGGAAGCTCTCTAAGTTAGAAGATAAGCCAATAAAGTAGATAATTCAAATAAAAAACCTAGGGAAAACAGGACCTAAATTAACTGGTATAGTTCCTAGAACTCAGTAAGATGCTTCAAGACTCAAAACTTTTGAACCAAACAAAACCATCTTAGTACGAACAGGAGATCCCAACTCCCAAGTATATGAAATAAATGAAATGTAGTTATGAACAAAGAACCTAATATCTCTGTCTGAAAAAAATATATATACATGCAATGGTATGATATGAGTGAAATAATACCTACAAAAGTTAACAAAATGAAAAGGATGCTTCAAACATTGGAAGTAATGGTTAGGATCAGATAAAATTGGAAACGGGATATTGGCCTGCATATTGTAACTTAGCAGATATATCATACATGCATAAGCATAAATGATGCACCTTTTTGTATACCTTTCTCCTCAGATATCATATACTAAACACAGCTGCTATCAAACCTTTCACTGCTAATAGTGAGAATCCATATGTTCTAAGATTGATTCTCCACAGGCACTAACTTTTTTATAGTCAGGTTCATAGCCTCACAAAAACCACCTCAGTTGTACCTTTTGAGAGTTAAGATAATGTTAGGTTGGTGCTTCATCATTCAACTCTCTTAAAAATCTGGCCCAAACTCCTGCGTGAGACATAATTCTAAAATTCGTATGGGCATGTTTCATGAAACTAAACCATGAAGGTATATACACCAAAAGGGCTCAATGGGCATTTGAAAGGCAAGACAATTATTGAGTTGACGCAAAATTGAAATAAGGGTTGCCTTGTGGTGGTGTGACCCGCACAGCCATCTAGACAAAATATAACCAGAAAATAATAAATGCCACAACTTGTGACTTGTGAGCATCCATTTCGCAGGAAGTAAAGAACTAAAGATGCTCACCTGTGCACCCCCATAGCCACCATCATAAGCAATTTGTCCAACAGAATGACGGCTAGATGTACCATCATCTTTTTGAGTAATATTAGCATTGTATAGAGTCCCTACATAAAAAATGTCTTACTGTTAAGAAAATAACTGCAATTGCATACTAGGTCTCTACAAATATCATTTACACACACACAGAGCGATAAACTGAAATAACGACATACCACTTTTGTCAGGATTAGCTGTGTTTGTCAACTCAGCACGAAGCTTTTCTAGCTCCGTAACCATGGAGTCATAATTTCTCTTCATTACCTGCAGCGACTCAGAGTGGTCCACCCTGAGTTTCCTTTCATACTCATATGTAGCCCTGAAATATGAATAGGGCATGCAAAGCTGAGACTTGAGGTCAGTCACAAATTGAAGAAAGTACACGCTAGAGAAGAACAATTGCAGCGCGCTGCGTGCAGCAACACACCTGATGTGCTGATATTCCTGTCTGGCAGCGTCGCGCTCATGACTGAGCGCCGGGAGCTGCTGCGCCTCACCGATGTTCCTCTGCAGGTCCTTGCCCAGCTTCTGCGCGTCGGCAGCCAGTTGCTGCCTCACCGCCACCAGGCTCTGCGCCTCCGTATGCGCCTGCTGCAGCTCCGCCTTCACAGCCTCCCGAGACTTGAGATCAGCCTCCATCTTGGCCGCCTTCTCGAGGAGCCCCCTCAAATCCTGCTCCTGGGCGGCCCTCGCCGCCTCCCCCTGCGACTGCAGCATCTGCAGCTCCTGCTGCGCGGCGGCCAGCTCCTTCCTCAGCGAGACGTGGCTGGCATCAAGCCTCTCATTCTCCACCGCCAGCTTCTGCATCTCCGCGCGCTGCGCCGCGAGCTTCTGCTCCAGGATCTCCGGCGGGGGCAGCATGTCGAAGGGGAACGGCGCTGGTCCCTGCGGCGGCATGCCCAGGCCGTACAGGTCCCGGTGCATCACGCCGCGTGCCGGGCCGGGGCCGGGGCCGGGCAGCGGCCGGTGATGGTAGGGAGGCATTCGCCCCTTGCTCCCCATCGCGAACCGCAACCACCGCAGCCGCGGCTCCGAGATTGGCTACCAGCACGTACGAACGAGTTCGAGATTTCCACCAAACTAGGACCGAGAGAGGATCGGGACGCGACGAGGAACCGAGGAAGGAGGCGTACCTCGCGGTGGCCGGCGGGTGGGCGACGAGAGGAGGTGCTCTTGTACTCTGCTGCTCTTTGTGTGTGTGTGTGTGTGTTTTCTAGGGTTTCGCAGGATTGGTTTTCGCCATGAAGGTCGGTCGGTGACGATGCACAGCTGGACGGTTGGGCAGGAAAAATAGTAAAAATATAACCTATAAAATTATGGTTTTCCTAAAATACCACACATCTTAGTTTTTCGCTACGAAGGTCGGCCGGTGACGACGCACGGCTATACAGTTGGGGCAGAAAAAATAGTAAAAATACCACCTATAAAATTATGGCTTTCCTAAGATACCACACACCTTATTTTTTGGTTAAGAAGGTCGGCCAGTGCCGATGCACGACGAGACAGTTGGGGCAGGAAAAATAGTGAAAATACCACCAATAAAATTATGCCTTTCCTAAGATACCACGCACCCTATTTTTTCGCTATGAAGGTCGGCCGGTGACGTTGCATGGCTGGACGGTTGGGGCAGAAAAATAGTAAAATACCACCAATAAAATTATTTATTCATATTCATAACATTATTATAGCACATACACACCTAGCTACTCGAGCAAGCTTCGTCTTACTCGGATGATCGTACTATCTTTACCGTAGTATTGTACGGCTGGACGAATGGTTGTTATCCCAGTGAAGGGAGCCCTAAACAAGAGTAAAAATGCTTGTGCCTCTCTGTGTCGCTCATTTTCCTTCGCCATGAGTTGATCCCCCTCCTTGATCCCCTCCTCAACGAATAAGCTCGCACCGTGTGAATCCCAAGCTCAACACGGATAGATGTTTGCACTTTGCAGCCATGCGCGCTCGCAAGAAGGGGAAAAATGTCATTTCTTAACAAGCGATTACGGGTACTGACGCACAAGGACATTTCAAAGCCCGAAAGGAGGAGTTGGAGGGAGGAAACACCGCACCTCTTTCAGCTGGGCTATATCTACAAATGGGCCACAATTTAGGCCCATCCACACAGGGCAACCACGACGGCTCACAGCCTCACAGGGCAAAGAGCCGGGCCGCACTGTCACTCTCTCTCCCCGTCAGTCACGTCTGCCCCAGTCAGCCGGAGGGACGCCTCCTCGACTGGACCGGCGGCGAGAGGCGTGCCCGTGCCACGCGCGGTCGCCGGAGGCTGGAGGCGCGCCACCACGCGGGAGGGCGGCACACTCGCGTTTGCGCGCAGGCCTGTGGCGCACCGCCGCCGGGCCCGGCGAGGGCGCCCGGCACGGTCAGCAGCGCGGAAGCTTGTTGCTTGACTACTCAACCCTGAGCAGGTATTTGGGAATCGCGTAATCTTACTGATTTAGTGCCGCTCCCACTCGATGCTCTTGTGGATGAATTCAGCAAGCAATGATTTTGGGGGGCCTCAGTTGAATCCTCATGTCAAGCTCGTCCCAGGATGCATTCGTGCTCTATCTGTTGGCTAGCTATAGCTAGGGTGTGGGTGCAAGAATCTGAAAGATTTGAGTATAACATACTAGATTCAACGAGAAAAAGGTTTTTAGGAGCTTCTAAGCAGAGAAGCATGCCATATCCTAGTATACTACCATAGAAATGCCTTGCCATACTTGCAGGCTTACAAGTGTGTTTGCAGTGAGCATGATTGATCTTCAGGGCCACTATTGACTCGCAAAGTGGACTCTTTTCTTCCCAATAATGATCACGTACTTGAACTGCTTTTATTAAAAGTCTAACAAAAAAACGTGGGGTTTAAGTAACGGCGGATCCAGAAATTTTAAGTTGGAGTGCACATTGTGTCATTAATGCGTAGCGTGCAATGTCTGTATTTACCTGGCCTATTTACATAGGGATAATTTACTTTTTGCCCTAAAGTTCATTGCTTATCTACTATTTGCCCTAGGCAACTTTCTTCTATATGTTTTGTCCCAAAGTTGGTTGGGTTATCTATTATTTGCCCTTTTTTGAATTTTTGGCACAAATATGAGCAAATTTAGACATAAAAAGACCATTATACCCCTACCAATGCCACATCTATTATTTGCCCTTTTTTTCGCTGCCTCTCTATTATTTGCCCTCCTTTTCGCTGCCTCTAATATTTGCCCTCCTTTTCGCTGTCAATGATATATTACATATAAAAACCAGGCATATGTATCCTTAGATATATTAATGGCATATCAAAATAAAACACATCATACAGAGTTGTATGTAACATCATATTCGCATGAATGTTAGCAGATTATATGAAATGTAACAAAATAGCATCCAGAGCGTACATCCAATGTAACAAAAGAGCATCTACAGTGTACACTCGGTGCAACAAAATGGTATCAAGCCTGATTAATTTCATTGGTCACTTTTTTCGCTTTCTTGGAGTCGGCCATGTTGTGACCTGGTTCATCGCCGTCTTCAAAGAGAGTGAGGTTGGGGAGATCGCAAATTGGGAGGGCACTGAGGATGGGGATGAAACGGGGAGGGCGTGCCGCCAGGGAGGGCCGCCGCATCGGGCTCCATCGGTAGGCTAAGAAGAAGGGCAACGAGAGGACGACTAGATGCTAGGCTGAATAGAAGGGAAATAAGAGAAGGGTAGGATGGTCTTTTTATGCCTAAATTTGCTCATATTTGTGCCAAAAATTCAAAAAAGGGCAAATAATAGATAATCCAACCAACTTTGGGCAAAACATATAGAAGAAAGTTGCTTGGGGTAAATAATAGATAAGCAATGAACTTTAGGGAAAAAAGTAAATTATCCCATTTACATAATTGGGCTTTTAAACTTTGGCATGACCTTGTAAAGAAATTTTAAATAAAACATAAGGAGTGTTTCTTAAATATTGCTAATAATGGCCTTAAACCATTGCACCTATCCTGAAAGCAAACCCATTAGATACTAGGATACTGCTCTGGATCCCCGGCCGGAGCTGCGCAGAAAGGGGCTGGTTCTGGAGCGGCTTGCAGCAGAAAACTCAGATAGAGGGCCACATGTAGGGAGGAGTAGAACTCCAGATTATTTACCGAAGCTGCAACAGAATCTGATTCTGGCAGAATCTGGGGCTTAAAAGGGCAGGCATTATTTTATTTAAACAAACCGCAACATTTGAAAACTCAGCTAAACCAAATGGCCGATTTTCTATTGCATGTTTTTATTATTAATTTTATTGTAGTCCATACAGCTGTTTGCTATTATTTTTAGTTGGCTCTTTTGTCAACATTAGACGGTAAAGAACTAGTGACGTAGATAAGCCAAATACATATTGCTTTTTTTTTTTTGCTGTTCCCTGTGTGGCCTGCCATTTCCATCTCAATAGTCTCTGACTTAAGTTTGTGGAACTATGTTAGGATAATAATTTCTTGAATTATATGCCTTGCGACTGTGACACCGTGTCTTTAACTGCTCGAATAAGATTAGACTGAACATTAAGTGCTATTCTGTGTAGACTAAATTATGGCAAAATCTTTGAAATTCTGCAGTTCATAAATACAGAGGCTCTTTCTTTATCTTTTTAGGTAGGGGAGTCATGGGGAGCAGACAAATTGTGGCTGTTCTTCAAGTAGGTGGAGAATTTACAACTGATGATGATGGGCGGATGTCCTATTCTGGTGGAGAGGCGCATGCGATGCTTGTGAAAAGTGGCTGGACTTTTAAAGCGTTTAAGCATGAGATATCGTCAACACTCAATAATCTCAAACTTGATTCATATGTGTTCAAGTACTTTCTTCCAAGAAACAACAAGACTTTAATTTCAATTTCCAATGACAAAGACCTTGCGCGCATGGTTGAATTTCATGCAGAGTCAGAGTCAACGGACATCTATGTCATGAAGAAGGTTGACAAGAGGTACCATTCTGACTGGCACAAACATCCACTTCAGTGAATTTCCGAAATGAAGATGAGACTTTTTTGCAGGGTAAAGAGCTCTGTGGCAGACTCCGGTATTCATGCTGATTCTGCTCTGGTAGCAACTACTCCTATCGGGTCGAAACGTCAAAAGATTTGTGCAACTTGGGAGAACGCGATCACTGGAGCTGGTCAATTGTTTGAGGGTCCAAAAGAATTCCGTGATGCATTACACAAGTATGCCATTGCTCATAGATTTCATTACAGATTTGTGAAGAATGACTCCTCTCGTGTCACTGTGGAATGTACTGATGAAAGCTGTACGTGGCGCATGCATGCATCCAAGTCTCCAGCAAAGAAGGATTTCATGATCAAGAAAGTTTTTGGTAGTCATACTTGTGAATCTGAGACAGTCAGAAGTCATCGTCTAGCGTCTCAAAAATGGGTTGCTAGTGTTATCAAGGAAAAATTACGCGATAGTCCAAACTACAGGCCAAGAGATATTGCAAACGATCTCCAGCGTGAATATGGACTATGCCTGAACTACTCCCAAGCTTGGCGAGGAAAATTAATAGCCCAAAAAGAACTTTACAGTTCACATGAAGAGGCATGCAATCAGTTACCTTGGTTTTGCGAAAGGATTGTTGAGACGAACCCTGGGAGCGTTGCGACAATAGTGACCTTGGAAGATTCAAAATTCCGCTTCTTTGTTGCATTCCGTGCCTCCATTCATGGTTTTGAGCATGGGTGCAGGCCTCTCCTCTTTCTTGATGTGATATCTGTGAAACCAAATAAGCATTGGAAACTATTGGCTGCTACTTCAGTTGATGGCGAAGGTGATACATTCCCAGTTGCACTGTCTGTTGTGGATGATGAGAGTCAAGAAAATTGGCATTGGTTTCTCGAACAGCTAAAAGCTTCATTGCCTGCATCTAGAGAAATAACATTCATATCAAATGGCAAAAATGGTCTATGGCATGAGGTTTCTCTAATATTTCCAGATAGCTATCATGGATACCATGTTAACTATTTTATTGAAGAATTCAAGGCACAGTTGGATGACAGCTGGAGTGAAGAAGTAAAAGATACACTGGTTGACCATCTTGAGAAAGCGATATATTCATCTAGAATCGATGAATTTGATCAGTATATTGAACTCATCAAAGTTGGATCCGATAAGCTTGCTGAATGGCTTTTGGAGACTAAACCTGAGCGGTGGTCGGATGCCTTTTTCAAGGGGTCACGACTTGGCCAGTACACATGCAACATATCTGAGATAATTGTTGATTGGATCCCCAGCAGATATGAGCTCTCGGTAGTGCAATTAGTTGATACAATCAGATGCAACCTGATGGAGATGATGTATGCCCGCAGGGAATCTTCCAACGCATGGACAGGAGTATTAACACCATCAGCCAACCAGAAAATCCAGGAAGAGATGAGCAAAGCTCTTACACTCAATGTTGTTTGCTCAACTGGAAATGATGGAAACAGAGTATTTGAGGTGTGTGATGGCTCTATCAATGTTGTCAACTTTGATACATGGGAATGCACCTGCAGAAAGTGGCATGTCTCTGGGATTCCGTGCTTGCATGCGATTGCAGTATTTGAGCATACTGAACAGAGTCCATTTGATTACTGCACCAAGTATTTCACAACAGAATGCTACCGCTTGGCTTACACCATGTCAATCAATCCAATACCTGATGTTGTACCTACTGCTTCAACTGACCCATCGCAGAGCATAGCATTACATTCATGCCCAATTCTAACCCGAAGACAAGTTGGTCGACCAAAGGAAAAGCCAGCTGATCCCCGTATTGCAATTAAAAGGGCAGTACGCTGCAGTAGGTGCAAAGGTTATGGGCACAACAAAGCAACTTGCAAAGTCCCTATCACAACATAAATTGTCGTTGACTTGTTATGAATTCTCAAATGTAGATTATGCTGGTAGTTGCTTTTGTGGTCCTTTATGAACTCTAGCTGAAACATTATGTGAAAATTCATCGGTTATTGGATATTATGCAGAGGATTACTACATTGTTTGTTAATTAAGTTTGAATTCCTTTTAGAGCTTGAATTAGTGTTGCACTGCCATGTGCTTAGACTAGCACTATTGAGCACTTGAGTTAAACAATTTCCAGAAAGCAGGAATGATGAAGGCGGAAAGCATACGAAGGTTTTTTGTGCATTGTTATCCTTCTCTCGCTTTCCCCCAGGCCTGATTTCCATGGGGGTTATTTGCTCTCCAAAGCTGCTTTATGTTGTACTGATGTCGGACGTCTGTTTTTTTCCTTTAAACAGGTCCACTGGTTCTCCCAAAAACATCCCTTCCGTGTGAGAGTGATTGATATTGTTTTGAATATCCGTCTTAACATTACCTGTTTATGAAATTTGACTTTCTGATTTGTTTACTGTGCAGAGTGATTTGTTACTGAGCGGGTTTTATTTCCCTGACACGGTAATCTTTCTTCTTCTTCTTTTTTATATTCCTGGTTGTTTATTTGGCGATGCTGCTCTGACAATGGAACATTTGCTGTTCACTCATTGAATATCTCCATTGGTTATGCACTTTATTGTTTAGAGCATCCAAACTAAACCTGGTGCAGATAACTGAGTCATTTATTCCCAAGAAACTGAAGAATGGCGATGCATCTAGTCTAAACGAGTTACAGACAGCTGATCTATCTACTGCCTGACACGCACTGTAAATATTTTGAAATATAAAGCTCGCAATTTTTCTGGGTGTACAAATCACAATGATTTACTTGCGCACCACTGCAAAATAGCAAGGTATTTTAATCAAATGCAGGTTTGGGGCGGCATAAATAGCTTTCCAGATAATGGTATATTTGGAGAAAACAGTTTACTTCTGCAGTGCTATTGTTCATGTGACGGTATCTCAGTCAATCCACAAGTCACAGCATTGTCGTATTCGCTATTTCTGCAGCACCTACTACTTGAATGATCATTTGTTTCTTATTTGATACATGGTTTTATTTTAGTTTTGGTTGTAGTTGGAAAAGGCGATAACCTTTAAAAAGAGGCAAGAAGAGGTTAATTTTTTATTTTTTTTTTGCTTTGTTAAAATTTGTTTTCAGATCTTAAAAAAAAATCCTACGAAGCTTTGAAAAAAATATTTCAAATGTTATCGTGAGTGGTATGTAAGAAAATAAAAAAACCAAAACTAAATTAAATTAAAACTGCAAATCGAAGAGTGTCTATGTCTTGTTAAACTTCAATAATATGGAAGATTTCAACAACATTGATTCTCAATTACAAATTTATTAATTCACACAAAGTTTATGTGTTACTTGTTTAGCATATTCTATTGTAGTATGATGGAATAATCAACATTTTATTGACTCTAAAATTTTAAGAGAATTTTTGAAAGCGGAAGAGGGAGCCATTTATGGAAATGAGAAGATTTAAATAACAAACGGACATTTTTTTCGGTTACATGAGAATCAGTTTTAAGTTGAATAAAGGGCATAAAGCTTAAAGTTTGTTCTTTTAAAAAAAAACATAGTTTTTTTCAAACCCAGTTTTTGTGCAAAAAAAGGGTATGTTCATGCGAAAATTGAAATCTTAGGGCACAATAGGATATGGTAAACCAAGTTACATGTAAACTTTACGTGAATTAATAAATTTGTAATTGACAATCGCTGTTATTGAAATCTTTCATATTATTGAAGTCTAACAGGACATATATCCTCTTCAATTTGTAGTTTTATTTTAGTTTTGGTTTGATTTATTTTTTTATTTTCTTTCAGACCACTCACGGTAATATTTGAAATAATTTTTTCCGCGCTTTGTAGGATTTTTCTCAAAGATCTCGAAACAAAATTTAGCAAAGCAAATAAAAAAAATTTAGGCTCTTCATGCCTCCTTTTCAAGCTATGTGTTGCACCACTGTCGCTTAGGGGTTGGGCTTTGATGTTTGATACATGAGGAAAAGGGCCTTAGGCTCTCTCCAACATGAATTATTAAATTTGATCCCCTATAACCTCATATACAGGCTCCCTTTAAAGAAAATCTCTCTTTATATTTCTATCATATACAACAGCTTTCCCTATATAGAGATATAGGGGAAGGAGATAGAATCCCTACATATAAGGGAATGGAGAGAAATTCTCTATTTTAGGGAATGTAATAGGGAAAGCTGTAGAAGCAGTTAGGGGAAGAATTCGTCCCCTATTTTTGAGTAGAGGACGCTTTAGGGAAGTCTGTTGGAGACAACCTTAGTGATGTGGATGTGGAAGGCCTCAAACAACACGGAGTAGAGTAAGGACGACGACTGCCTCTTCCTCTTATCCAACCACGGAACCCCCCTCCCCCAGCTGACCTTGGAAAAGCTAAAGGGGGGCAAAACTACGGAGACATGTGTGATGTACTAGTGACTCCGAGATGGCAACAGGGTGGAGGATGAAGGTAGATAGAGGAAGAGGATGTGGGGATGAGGGATGGAGTGGTGGGAAAGTAGGAAAATAGGTAGGGCCACAAGGAGGGGCGAGAGCATCAATATGTTGATGGCAACGCCCCTCTTTGGAATGCGCATGAGAGAGATATAGGGTGGTGGTAGCTGTGTGTGTGTGTTGATGGGGAGGGGTGGGGGGATGAGTGATGCTAAACATGTTTAGTACATGTCATGTGCACATGATGACTAAGGTTATGTTTTTTTAAAGCTGATCTGAACGGTTGAACAACTGAACGGCTGAAATGACTGAATTTTGAGAGCTTCTCGAGATAGTTTTGAGATTCAGATCCATTTCGTTTGACTTGTTTTTTAAAACGTTAGGACCTATCTTCGAAGCAACAAAAAAAGTACTCAAAGAACTCAAAACAATGTCTTTTCAACACGTAAATAAGTTGTTAAAATATTAAACCTTTAAGATAAAAAGAACAGAGCCTAAAACTCTTCTCCAATATATAATGACTATTTTGACTTTTGATGGAACTGGAGCTAAGGTGTGATGACAACATTTTGAAGAAGGCATAAACATACTTCCTCCGTTCTACATCTAAGGCCCTGATTTCTGAGCTACAACTTTTCTAAATGCTATTTCTAACTTTTCGCTCTGAGAAGTAGGCTTTTACAACCCGCAAAAAGCGAGAAAAGCCACCAAGAAGTTGCTTCTCAGGTCACAATACAAGTCGAGCTTTTGGATTCTTAGAAGAGGGTTGCAAAAGCTTGCTTTTTGTTTGGACTTTTGATTTCTAAGGGCTAGAAGCTGGCTGCAAGCTCAAACAAATAGGTCCTAAAGAATAGGACATGTTAAGATTTGGAAAAGTCAAAACTTTATAAATTTTGGTCAATTGACTTAATGCATATGTTTAGTTAAAAAAGATATCAATGGATTCATATTTCAATAAACCTTTTAATATGATATTGAAATATTTAGCAATTGGCAATATTTACATATTTAAAAACTATTTGTCATTGCATACTTTCAAAAGACTTTTATAAATCATAATACGTCTTATATTTTGAAACGGAGGGATTTTTTTCAACTTTAAATAGCTAAATAAAAGTTTACTATAAATTTAATGGGCTTTTCTCTTAAAAATACATACCAAGTGTGTACTGTTGTGAAACGACATATTTGTGGACAAATTCGTAATTAGTTGCTAATGGTGGCTATTAACTAAAGAGTGGTGGTTCCACATATTAGAGAGGTGTCACTTCAAGACACCCATCCATTAGAGAGGTGTCTTTTCAAGGCACCCATTCATTCTCTATATAAAGGGGCTTTGCCCATTATAATAACAACTTGATCATTTTTATAAAGAATCACTCCCTCTCAATTCTCTCGTCTCTCTCACTGTGCTAATAGTGTCTCAACACGTACCATTTATATTATTTTCTAACAGCGGTAAACCTGCAATAAATAAATATCTAAAAACTTCTTATTTATTTTCTTGCTACCCAGATATCCTAAATTAATGCTGTGCAGAGTCGGTTACAGTCAAAGGAGGCATAGAGACTTCCAGTGCCGTGTACACTAGCCAGTAAACCCAGCGAAAGCCAGCTCCGGACAGGGCCAAAAAAAATCACGCGCGGCCGGACACCGCCGCGGGCCGTGGCGCGTGCCCCGCTCCGCGCGACCGCGTCCCGCGCGCCGGGACACGGGGAGCTGACAGCCGGGCCCCCGGCCGTTTCCGCAATTCCGCCGCATCGGTTGCCCATCCACGTGTCCCGTCGGCCGTCGCTCCCCTCCTTCCCTCCGCACTCCGCTCCCTCCACCTCCCTTGTGTCGTGCCTCACTGCCTCGTGCGTGTGCGCCCTCCCCCCTGAATCCCCCCCTTAACCCCACCCCTGCTTTGCTCGTGCGAGCTCTCCCTGCTCTCTCGCCTTGCTCGTGAGCGCTCATCCCCTCCTCCTCCTCGCCATGCCTGGAACCCTAGACCTAGCCTGAGCTTGAGCTTGAGCCCGATCCCGATCCCCCATTCGCCATGGATCGCCCGCCGCATCTGGATATCGACCTCAACGAGGCGCCCTCGCCGTGCGAGACCCCGCCGGCGGTTCGCCCGTCGCCGCCGCGCGAGGTCGCTCCGCCCGCTGCGGCGGCTCCTCCGCCGCCCCGCCGCCCCGCCGCCGCCCGCCAACGCCCACCTGCTGCTCGCGCACGAGGCGCGCGAGCTGGCGGTGAGGTTCCACCAGGCGCAGCTGCTGAGGAATACCGCTGCGAGGGCCATTGCGTCTGTGTCCACCGGGCTGTCGCCAGCGGCGCAGCACCCGGGGGAGGCGGGCCTGGGGCACCCGGCGCCCCCGTGTGCCTCCTGCGGCCGCCCCGAGATTCTCGGGGGCACCATTATTTGCGACGCCTGCGAGCGCGGGTTCCACCTCGCCTGCGTCCGCGTCTGGCCGCCGCTCATGCCCCCGCCGCCGCCGCCTGGACCTCCTGGGGCGCGCCGGCCTCGTGCTGCCCCGAACGAGGATTGGATGTGCCCAGAATGCGAGATGCGTGGCGCCCGCACGAACCGGTGGAGGCTTGGGCCTGTGCCACTCGACATCAACGCTGCTCCGCGGGAGGACCCTCTTGGAGTCGCCATCAGGGATATCAGCAGGCAATTATCTCAGCTCCCTTTTAATGAACTTCTTATGATTGCAGCTTACTTGATCCAAGGGCTTCATAGCTCTAAGAAATAGATTAACGTTTTATGAAATGCCGGCATTCTGCATTTGGTATTACTGAGACGCAACGAGACTGGGGGATTATGCTTTGAACCTTGTTATTATGGCGGATTATGCTTTGAACCCTGTTAGTATGGCGGATTATGCTTTGAACCTTGTGATTATGATTATATTTGGTTTGTTGCTTGCTACACAGCATTGTTAACGAAATGCTGTATTTAAATTTTCTCCTATTTTTGACTGTTGGTGCCTTTGGTTCTTGCTGCATGATAGATGCTGTAATGACTGAGTTTAACTTCTATAATTAGCACTTGGTATTAGTGTATTTTTAGCATGATAGTTTGGGCGCAGCATAGATTAACCTTTTGTAGCATCTTGTTTATATAAAAAAAATTGATGGTGCCATGCTGAGTAATTTGTGATTACTGCATGTTTTTCCCTGATGTATTAAGAACATGATAGATGAGATAGTTTAGCTGACTGGGCACTTTAACCCTTTGATTGGCATGATCATTGGTATGTCGTAGTATTAGCACAATTTATTGGTCTTTTTTGATTTGCATTGTCAGTTAATTCAAGTTGGTAAACGTCATGTTCAGTTCATGATAGGGGCATGAACCCTAAGGGATTTTAGATTTACCTTGATGTGCAATCTGTGGTCGAGACTTTTATAAATGTTTTTATGTAACTTCATTTGAATGGTATATTCTTGGATTTTATTGCATTCAAATTCTTTCACCTGATCTTTTGCTATGGAAATCTTCGAATGATTCTCTTTGTATTCTTTTCTGGTGAGAAGTTGAGGTGTTTAGTTTATGATTAGACCGAGATATACTTTTTTTTTCGTATTTTATTTTTATCCTCGTAGAAGGAAAAAGAAGTTTGCGGGCTATGGTTCTATCTAAAACCATATCTGTGTTTATGCTGAGCTTTTTTTGTGGTTTGATGATGATTGATTCCCTGTAATACATTTTTCAAACTTTAAATGCATGTTTTTGTTTTAGGCACTGCTAGCTATTCATTAATTTAGATGCTATCCTTGTTTTATGGGAAACACGAATTTAGTCTCTCAACTTCCATGCTGATTCAGTTTTGATTTTTTAATCATAAACCCTTATGTGGGTCTTGCTTTGGTCTCTCAAGTTTGTGGTTAGGCATTATGCAGTCTCTTCTATTGCAAAAACAGATCAATCACTTTTAGAGTTGTAAACAAGTGGGGTCTATTGAGGAGTATAAGACCACTGGTTTGTATTAGCTTGCTTCTAATACCATATCGTTATCGATGGACTATTTATTAGTGCACTTGTATCTTGTATATTTGGCCTCAGTTCTACACATAAACATATCAGCTGAGCCACTATTTTCTTGATATGGTATCAGCGCCTCAATCATAATAATCCTAAAATTTTGCAATCCGCTGTTCCTGCTGCCTGGGATTTAATACTTTGATCTATTGGAGGACTTTGTCAAGGAATCCACTGCTGTTCCGTTCTGTTCTTCTGCTGTTCATTTGGTGTAAAAATTGTCTAACAGGTCAAGGTGCACTTGTATCTACACGGTTTCTTTCTGCTTGAGTCATAGTCATTGCAAGTGGTCATCCCATTGCCCTTTATAAGCTCGTACCATGTTGTTGTTGCCATGAGCCTCAACCATTTTTGCGTTGAGTATCAACAACTTTTGTGTTGAGTGGCACCAATCATATCCTCATGTTGTTGGCTTCTACAACCTCATCACAATCTCCATGCTAGTCTCTTCCGGTGCTTATTGTGTCATTGTTGTCTTCATCACTTTCTTGCTCAACTTAGCAAATGTGGCACTTGCATTTGGCTCCCTCTTTGGATCTTGATTTTTTCCACCAAGGCAAACCCATTTCCATTATCAATAACAAACAAGCATTGTCTGTTAAGCACAAAACGCTCAAGAGGTTGATTGGACCGATGCTCATGAAGAGCATACGGAGGAGAGGCAGAAGCTGTCCGTCTGAACACCCAAAGATGACTTCCTAGTCAGTTGAATGTGTTTTATAGGATACCATGCTGAACACAAGGGATATCGTTGGGCTCCCTTTGGTCGATGGAAGAGGATTTCTCGGGATGTTACCTTTGATGATTCTCGTCCTATCTGTCCTCATTCTTCTACTCTAGCTTCTATTGTTGATATCTTTTACTTCTTAACTTTTTCTAACCCTCCTATCTTCATTATACGCATTCCACGATCTTTGTCTCCCTCACCTTTAGAGCCTACCACTCCTAGTCCACTTCCAGAGCCTTGTACATCCCCTTCACCACCAACTCTGATACCATATTATGAGTAACACTTGTGAGCATATTAGGAAAGCCCATGTAAAAGGAAAGCCCATATTAGGTCCATATATCTATATATCTAACATATGTCACTTTGGTTATTTGGTCTTTCATTTATAACCTTTGACAATGGCTACTTGTCATTGCTGTGACTTGGCCGTCATCTTGCTACTTGTATTTCATGACCATAGATTTATATCAGGTTGAGAGAGCAAGAGAGATGTTGGCTAACAACTTGATTGAACCCAACTATTACATTAAACCTTATTGTATAGAGGGCCATGATAACAAATAAATGACATAATATTAGGTAAGCTCGTCTCTAAGACGCAATGTATTCAATTAGTACTTTGACTATCCCTTATCCTTGATTACATGCTACAATACTCCGCTTGGATTGCTACAAATGTAGCTCAACTAGGCAGTGACCATGGATATACTTAGTCTAAGGAGACCCAATGGAGATGAATAGTGCATCCATGAGGATCCACGCCTGTTATAGCCGTTCCTGTTCGTGTCCATTATCGGTGAAGAAAGCATACAAAGAGAGGTTAGATGGCGGCTTACCAGGTTAGAGGTTTTTCAGGGTTGTAGTTAGTTGCGTCTGTCTTGTTAGCTTGCTTTTGGGTTGAGCCTTCGGGCTAGTGTGTTGGTTAGTTTAGTCGTCTTTATCCATCTGGTTGTGGTTGTTAGGCAGCTGTGCCTGCGCAAAGAATAAGGAGTTAGTTGTAATCGGGAATTGATTTAAAGAGGGGAGTAAACAAGGAAAACGACATACTTTTGGTGCCACATAGCTAGTCTCAGGCGGTGGCTCCAAAAACAGCCAAACCCTTCGTCGCGGTGCTGCGGCGAACTCATCTTCTTCGTCGCTGGTTCGTCTGGGATCACGCCCGGGAACTCGTGCGTACGAGGTGGCCCATCCGTCGACGAGTCGCAACAATTTGGTATCAGAGCCTGCCAGTTCTGGAACCATGACTACATCGGTGGAGGATCGCCTTTCTGCACTGGAGGCGGAGAGCAAGGAGATGCAGCGTATATTGGAGGAGGTGCTCAAGCACATCAAAGCCAAGGAACATGCAGATGGACCAAGAGGGATTCCAGCGGATTCTCGCGACCAACCGGAAGACGGAGGAAGGCAACCCGAACTTCTTGCGTCGGAAGGCTCGATAGGGAAGGGAGCGTGAGCGGCATCGAGCAGCCGCGCGTGCGTCGCAGGAAGGAGGAAGGAGGGCACCATGGACTGAAGGGGAAGATGGGAATGACAGTAGGTGGACTCCTTACCCACCTCGGTTTGACTTGGCCGAGTACGACGGATCGGAAGACCCGTTGGATTGGCTGCGGTTATGTGAGATTCTGCTGCTTTCACCGAATTCCAGAGGAAGAATGGGTGGGGGTTGTAGGGGTGCATCTGAGAGAAGCCCTACAAGTGCTGGATAATTGGCAACAAGAAGAGAACTAGCTGAGTTGGGAGGACTTCCGCGATGTCTTCAGTCAGAGATTCACAAGGCACTCCACGGTTGGACCATTGGGGGATTTGGCCAATCTGAAACAGGGTGCCAGCCGGGTGGAGGAATATGCAAGGGAGTTCCAACGACTACTAGCACGAGCGCCCCGTGTTCGTCGCATATGTAAGATTTAGAGAGGGGAGAGTGTGTGCAATTGTTAGATATCTATTGGACAACCCAAAGGGAAATATATAGAGTACAAAAGGAACCCAAGATATGGGAAATGACCTAACTACCCCTACAATACACATATGACTACAATACTCTTAACACCCCCCCTCAAATGCAAGGCATATGCAATAGCTTTGCATTTAGAGGAAAACACAAACTCTAATCAAGTTTAGATCGAAAGTCCAAATCTTGCGATGTCGTCGAAGAGTGCATCTCAAGGAAAATAAGCCGAACTCCATGAAGAACTCAACCATCTAGGTCAACCCTCGATGACAATGCTTAGCTTGAAGGAGAAGAAGTGGCACAGATCGAACGAGAAGTCGAGGCCAAGCCTTTTTGAAGGTAAAGGCTTCTACAATCTGCAAGGATCTCCGGTAGTACAAGCAATGAAAGAGGAGGATGGCTATGAGGATGAGTTTGAAGGAGAAGTGGCACAGATCATAGCCTTGAATGGCATCATCACGAAAGAAGAACGTGATGTGTCGCGAAGAAGGAGAGACGACGTCTAGAAGGACCAAGGAACAACGAACGAGAAGTCGAGGCCAAGCCTTTTTGAAGGTAAAGGCTTCTACAATCTGCAAGGATCTCCGGTAGTACAAGCAATGAAAGAGGAGGATGGCTATGAGGATGAGTTTGAAAGTGGAGCGATGCAATTGGCAAAACAGAGAGTGGTCAAATCAAGCTGAGGATGGAGCTAGAAGCATAGTAGTGACTGATCGCAACCTTGGAAGGCATCATCATGAAGAAAAGGACGTGATGTGCCATGAAGAGCTCATGACGTCCAAGAAGATCAAGGCGCGGTAGCAACTGCCATGGGAAAAGAGAGAAGCTAGCAAAGGATCAGCTGATTTGAAATGGAATGGTGGACTCGCACGACATCGATGAACTGACACAAAGGAGCGACAGACTTGGATGGACACAACGAAAGCTAGAAAAGAAAAGATGCATGAATACAAGCAGCGAGCAGTGAGATACAAGTAACAAAAGATAACGGCCAGCAGTGATGGCAAAATGGCGAGACGAGGATAGATGCCTCTGGCAGCAAACTCAAGCATTAGATAATGGTGACACCAATAGAACTAGCATCAACGGAAAGAGAGGACCCAAGGATGGCAAGGAGCAACTATGCAGCATAGGACCATGGCAAAGCCAGGCGTGTCAGGGTATAGAAGCTAGTACGACTGAAGATGGCAACAAATCGACAATAATGGCAGTGCCAACAATATCGAGATGCCGAATCGGTAGGAAAGGAGAAGACCAGCTTGTTAAGAGACCCAAAGAAATGGGTGATAAAGCTACAGCGATGCTCTTGCTCAAGAGTGGCACAAGGTCAATGGATAGTTGTTGGTTGAGGTGCCAGTGCATGGCAATAACAAGGGTGTTGAATTGCTAATGAAGCTCGAGATGGCCATGAGGTAGCCCTCGGAAGAAGTCCAAAGACCTCTCGGTGCTTGGTGCTGACTGAAGAGAAGAACAGAGACAACACCGGAGATGGACGGATGGAGGCCAATGGGCAAAGCAGTGGACCGACATGCAACAACTTGCAGGGCGCCGTAGCTATGGCCGATTGCTGCACAACCAGCCCCTGTGGCACTTGGCGGTAGAGCAGGGCATGTGTGGCCTCCTCTTCTCCTGCTACCCCCAATAGCAAAGCGCCATAACCCAGATGAGCTCGTAAAGGCGCGGAACAGCTGCAGATGGAGCAAAGGTGGCTTCTCTGGCTCCTTGTGGCGGGCGGAGTGTCCCCCGGCCTGGAGGCGTTGCGGAGCAGAGGCAGGAGCTTGTTCAATGGCTACTGGAGCATGGAGAAAAGTGGAGCAGAGGCGCCAGCTTGAGGGATATCATGGACATTGGCAGCTGATTGAGCAGGAGCTCGTGGCGGTGAGGTCGATGGCGATGTGGGCGGGCCTCGGCGACGCGCCAGCCGCCACCGGCTGGATGTGGTGCTCGGGAGGCCAGATCCGGCCTAGGCCAACCTATGCCGATTAGATCTAGGCTTGGGGCCTTCGGATCTGGGCGAGGGAGACAGTGGCCATGTCTGGCAGCTGCTTGCTCGTAGCTTGGGAGGAGAAAGAGCCTGCAATAGCAGAGGTGCTTGAAGAAGTAATAGCAGCAGCGGAGGAAATGATGTTACTGCAATGCAGGAGTCGCTGCTAGGCCCAAAGCAGGGCTGATCCGGTGCACCAGGAGCTTGTTGAGCTTGTGGAAGAACGAGCTGTTGCTGCTGGTGACTATGTCTAGATCTGGATAGGACAGGATGTCCTCCCGTCTTTGACGTTGCCTCGTGAAGAAGGGGAAGGCAGAGATGCTGTTGCAGCTGCTGAGCATAGGAGAAGTTGCTGCTGCTGCTGTGCTTGACGAAGAGATGCTGCTGGAGCTGTTGTACTCGACGAAAGGGAAGAGGGCTATGGAGGAAAGGCCAGAGCAAAACAGGGGTCCTGCCCCCGGGAGAGGAGCCGAGCTTCTCCCGGGGGCGAGTAGCAAAGGAAGACGGTGGTGAGCTAGAGAGATCTCTGCTCTGATACCATGTACTCCCTCTGTATCAAAATGTTTGTCACTTTTGACTTTTGAACAAACGTTTGACCATTTGTCTTATTCAAAAAGTTAGCACAAATATGTCAAAAATAGGTCATACTTAAAATATATTTAGCGATAAAACAAGTCACAATAAAATAAATGACATCTATATAATTTTTTTGAATAAGACGAATGGTCAAACGTTTATTGAAAAGTCAAAAGTGACAAACATTTTGATACGGAGGGAGTAAGATTTAGAGAGGGGAGAGTGTGCAATTGTTAGATATCTATTGAACAGCCCAAAGGAAACCCAAGATATGGGAAATGACCTAACTACCCCTACAATACACATATGACTACAATACTCTTAACAGCATGGACCAGATCGAGACCTTCACCGCCAGACTGTCGGTCGCATTGGCCGCGGATGTTCGGGGAGAGAGGCCTCGAGACTTGGCGGACGCGATGGTTTGGCCTTACCGTTATCCCTACCAGCAGAAGGAAGAAATTGAGCGACAGTGTACGGAGATGCTTCGACATGGCATCATTCGTTCCGGTCAATCACCATTCTCCTCCCCTGTCTTCATCCATGTACTGAAAGCAAGCCACATCACATAAGCCATTTCTGTGGCTGCCACATCACATAAGCCATTTCTGTGGCTGTGGACGCAACCACTATCTTGCATGTCCGTGTCAGCATGTGTTGTCTCAATGCCGCATCTTTGCATGTTGTCACTTGAAGCATCTAGCCATACTCGATCACAATCTACCATTGTGCGGAAAGCATTCTTCTTGCCCCAAGCCACTTGCGCCAAATTTGGGTACGACATTGCCGATTAGTGGTATGTCGGTTCTACGTTGCACCATGTGACACCATGAGTTCTTGCAACCTTATGCATGTTGTCACCTGAGGCATCTAGCCATACTCGATCATCGTTCACCATTGAGTGGAAAACATTCTTGTTTCTCCAAGCCACTTGCGTCAGACTTGTTTACAATATTGTTAATCAGTCGCATGTTGGTTCTATGCCACACCATGTTGACACCACGAGCTCCCGCCCCTTAGAGGTTCGTGAGTTTTGCAATAGCGGAAGCCATGGGTGGGGACCATGTGCTCTGATTCCAAATTGTCACGAACCTGGAATCATTGCCGAGAGAGGCATGAGATGGTTAGACAAACAACTAATATAATTTGGGAATAACCCAATATATGCCACTCCAAAGATTGACAATTTCACATTTACCACTCCCCAAATGATCATCTCTTTAAGACCAACTTCTTGAATATACAAAAGGATATCTCAACTTTTATGCTATTTTTTTTGTCTTATTATTACCTTGCCATGTGTTGATCCAATAAAGTTCAAGTTTCTAGAACAATGTTTTGGAAGGCGCTAGGCGCTAGTCAGGCAATTGAGTAGCGCCTAGTGCCTAATCCCTTCTAAACGCCGCCTAGGTAGGGCAAAGTGTGTAGGTGACAAAGGCAGTTGCCGTACGTCGCCTAAGGTGTATTTTTAAAACACAGGTTTAGAAGAACATCCTTTTTTATGCACACATGGGAATCCTAATGCTTTAATATGGAAAATTCTTTTACGGTGGTTTCCCCTCCATATTGGAGTGGATGTAGTAACAATGAAGAGTTCTTAGTCTAAGAATCCATTCTTACAAGATGGTATTGAGTTTGTGGGATTATTAAAACAAAGCACAAGAACACCAATATGTAGGTTCAAAGGTAGATTCATGAGATATCCGTTGGAGTCAATTGTTTTGAGTTCCAATTGAAGCTATCTGGAGAACCACACTTTGAATTTCCTTTGACACCCAACCTAGAGAGATTAGCGTGTATGGAGCGAGGGGAAGCAGATGAAGATACATGCATTTGCCCATATGCCATGACCATTGGTTGGGCTCGACAAAATCTTTATTCCCCCAAAACTACAATTATTCATCATATAGATTAGATGCAGCGGCAAATTTGGCGATTTTTCCCATAATGAATGGAATATTATCACAAATTAATCTTAGATGGAAACATGGTAGGTGGGTTTAATTAAGAGTATATTGGATAAATTGCTTCCTTTTTTTTAGTTTGATGCTTCTGGGGGCTTCTAGGGTATCGTGTGTATTAAAAAATTAATACAAGGCAACTCAATGATTGGACCTCGCTGGACTTTGCTCCAACTGGCTTAAAATGGCATGATAAATAAGTTGCCACTGGGAGATCCATTCTTGTGCATTTCTTCAAAAGATACGCCACATGGGATGAATCAACTTGGTGAACTACAACAGTGTCATTGCCTATTTGACATATATAATCAATGTTATGTGCATTATATATGATCTTTTGCTTTTGCGTAACATCTTACGAGACATTCATTCTAGCTCCTCGATTCAATATGTATTTGGAACCAACATTAACAACAATCGTATTATATTCGACACTTGTGTTTTGACTTTGAATCGAAGAATAGATGCAGGCTAGGATATAAACCTAGTCATATTCCATTATACTTGTCCCAATCACACCTCTTTCATGCCTACACCGGAGGGCTTGATGGCAATGTTTCCCAATATAATGGAGCAACAATAGGTGTTAGGTCGTAAGCCATCTTAAATAGTAAGGATCAACTTTGTGGGTGTCATGTGCGGGTTTGGAATCATATTCTTCCACCTACATGCTTTTTTTTGGTGGCGGGATAGGCGTCATGGCTGCCTTGCCATGATTTTCTTCTCACTGCCAATTTCCTTGGCTGTCAGGACATGATAAGGAACTCTTGCCATCTATTGTAGCTTAATTATGGCAGCATAGGGTCTCCATGGTATTTTACCTGGTCACCACCCTACAACTTGAGATTGAATATGAGCTTCTGTGTCCATAAGGGTTGTGATATTATGGCAATCAATCCTTAGGATTGAGGATTCCCCTGGTTAGCTGCCTAGTTATCTATTTCCATGTTTACGAAATTGATACCTCTTCCAGATTTGTTGTTTATCATCATAATGATCTATATGAATGTTTCTAGCATGAAACTGGGTTCTATATATCCACTTTGGACTGGGTTCTATATATCATCTTTGGACTTAGGAAAAAGGAAAAGGTTACATTATCCCCTAAATTATAGGAGTTTGTCTAATTACCATTCGTCCAAAAAAACTAGGTATTGTTTCCTCTCAAATTTGCAAAACCTTGAAAACTAGGCATTTTGCCCCTTCAAATCTGTAATGTTGTCCTAAGGTAGTTTTTGCAAAAATGGGGTCTATTTAGCCCCTAAATTGTAAGCAATTCTACTTAATCCCCTTGTTTTGTAACACCTTTGGAGTCTATTTCTCTAGTCAAGGTTAATTTCTTCGGTAGCCCCTCTTGTCGTAGAGAAGGAAGAGAATGATGTCTCTAGATCTCGGCAAATATACGTGAAAGCCAATGATGATGGTAGATCAAGGAGCAATGCAACAAGGATGTGCCAAACTGCCAATGATGGATGGTGATTGCGGCGGTGGTTTGTCCATGGTGGAGGTGGTGCTTCTAAGGTTGAACTAACTATTTATCCATGTCAAAACGTAGAACATAGCAAGAGGAATCTTTGTATGAATTAATTGCACGAAGCCTTCCTGAAGCTGCTCGGAGCAACTAATTCACCTTAATTTGTTTGCATGAGAATAGGGTGGAATGAAAAGTGAAGCAAAAGAACATCTAGGTACCTTATGAATTTGTAATTGTAGGATCAATTACATCAAAACATGGCTTTACTGATCTGCAATGTGAATTCAAAATGTCAACTTGGGACCATCATCATGTATTTTGTACTCTTGGAAGGACACCACAATTTGTCACGTCATGTATTTTGTAATGTTGGATGATCACCACAATTTTTCTGCAATGTCCGTAGGAAGTAAAGATGAGTAGCCATTAGCCAATTTGCATAGACGAGCAAGGACAAAAAGACATTCAGGCCTTGTTCTTGTTTACTGGGCTGAATTGTTGAAGTTGATGAATTGATGAAACTCTATTGAGATTTTCAAAAGCTTTGGGAAGTGTCTTTGAGATTAAGGCTCTGTTTTTTTGAGCTGATCTGAACGGCTTAACAGCTAAACCGTTGAAATGACTGAATTTCGAGAGCTTCTCGAGCTAGTCTCGAGATTCGGATTCAATTCGTTTGACTCTTTTTAAAGCGTTAGGACCCATCTTCTAAACAATGAAAAAACGAACTCAAAAAAACCCAAAACATATGTCTTTTCAAAACGGTGATAAGCCGTTAAGCTGTTAAGTTGTTAAGCTCTTAAGCTGAAAAGAACAGAGCCTAAAATATGGGCTAGATAAGTCATTGTGTTTGGCTTTTGGAAACGACAATAATCCATAAGCCTTAGAGAACAGGGTAATTATGCCTGGTTTGGCTTATGACTTGTGCCCTTCTCCTTTTCTCTGAGCAAACCACAACATTTCCCCAATATCTTGAAGTTACTTATCAAAGCTCAATTGAACTGAATGTTCCAACTTCTTGATGCCACTTATCAAAGCTCCCTATGCCCAACATTTCAATAATTCAAATGTTCAGCCGCGCCGTTGTACAGAACAAGGCCTATGTATATATGATTTTACGAATAGCCCTTGTTATATAGAACAACCCTAAACATGTATATATATATAACAAGAGGGTATAAGAGGAAATCCGAGAAGTGAAAAAAGACTATAATAAAGCGTTGCATGAATATAACATCCACGTTGCATGAGGTAGAGAATATAATATGTTGACGTTTGTCTTAGTCGACTCTACTTGTTTCTTTGATCGAGGAACGGATGTTCACCCCTATATCTCGAGAGGTCCGATAAAACATGTGCGATCATAGAGGATGAAATGCACAAAGATTTACCTTGATTTGGACCTAGAGGATAATAGGCCTACTCTAGCCTTTTCTTGATGGTTATCAATAGATTACAACTTACAACGCATTAATTGGATAGCAAAACCTAAGAATCTAGCCTAGCTTAAGGGTTTTCATTGATAGAGGCGACACTAAGACCGGAGCAATATTGAAGTTTGGTGTTGGCAGCGATTCTTGAAGATCTGGTTATAAATTGTGTTGGTTCGTGTTGATCTTGAGTTGTCATGTCCTATTCGGAGGTCCTTTTTATAATCTTGAGGTCCTTTTGGAAATAATGGATACTTGCACAAGACAAAAAGTCCCGATATGATTTGCTATACTATCTTCAGGTATCCTCAATTTGGTAAAGATGGAAAGTGATTGAACCTGCAAGATATAATATATTTTCCTTATTGAATATTTCGTCGATAGCTCTTGTTGACCTATGGAGACTTACCTTGGCCTATGGTGGAAGAGGCCCATCATGACCCACTAGTCCACTACCCAATTTGGGATGGACTAAATCAACAAACATTTAAGCACAAGGAGTTTCAGTTAATTCTTGTCATAAAACCCTTAGCATCCCTTCAACGCAAAACGTCTGCAATAGCATCACATTTGAATGGGTAAATAAGAAAAGGGAAAATCCGAAGTCAAAGTGTAGATAATGTTTTCGCAATGCGTAGTCGGAAATGCCAAATCTCGTAATAAACTCTCATCGAGGTCATGAGTTCTTGCGATAACCACATAGCCACGAAAGCACATGGTGCAGAGGCAAAAATGTGGAATCTGAATCGAAGCCATGTGGGGTTGCTAGATTTGATGTAGAGAAGACCAGAGCAGTATTGTCACCAGATTTGTACATGGAATGATCGGGGGAGCTTGGATGATGAGGAAAGTTAGGGTCACATTTCCTGACTAGATTTGACGTTGGAGGAGCTGCTCTTGGTGGCTGGAGCACAAGATTGAGCGGTAATGGTAGATGGACTTGGGAAGTGGCGCATGGGTTTGACATTGGACAAGCATTTCTGACGACAATAGAGGAGCCTGGGAAGTGCTGCTTGGATCTATGCTGGCGAAATAGCTCGCCAATGTGGACAATGGTGACCCAGTCGAATTGAGTGATGATCATCTTGAAGTAGTGCAAGGAAAAACCAGTCCGCATTGTGGCTATGGGGGATCCTATGAGTAGAGGCATGACAATGACAACGAAGACTGCATCGACAATGTTGTTGTTGTGACTGCAAAGGCTGAGGGTGACAAATTTGAAGGCACTTCTAAGAGACCAAGCATAGGCGGTGATTGGCCTATTTGAAACTACGATGATAGAGGCTGGACGATGGAAAAAGGAGAAGCCCCGACCTTGCGAGAAGAGTGATGTTAACTGATGTGAGAAGACCGACACTTCATCCCAAGGAGAACAGATTTCTCCTCTTAAGGGAGAGCAGCATCGTGAGCTAGGGTTTCTACTTTGCTCTGATATTATGTTATGAATAGCACAAAATATTCAATATGTAATAGCAACACGTCTTTTGTGGAGACTCATCATCTATGCTATTATTAACAACTCTCACATGTCAAGTTTTTCGGATTAACATGCCAGCGCCGGTGGGTGCTGAGACATCCCTTCTAAAAAATATATATAAATGCTTTCTTTTGCAACATATTTTGCTTTGTTTTCTGGGAGCTGTTTGTGTAGATAATGTTTGTTACTAATACTAAATGATTTTTTGGTTGACAAACACAATATAGGCCATAGCTCTCCATGCTGTTTGATTGCTTTTCTTGATGTGCATGTTGAATTAGTAATGTATGTGCATCTGACTTGAAGACTAATAGATTTTGCATTGATGTTACTGCAATTTAATCACTTTCTACTTTAGTTATGTTATTTCATAAATATTTGCAAGGATATTTTATGTTTTACTTTTGGAGGTTGGGCTATGTGTTGTGTTTAAATTGTTCAACAAGGTTTTCATATGTCGAAATTGTTCGACTAAGCAACGTTCACCTAGGCGCTATCACAAGTCGAATGGTAGACGAACACCTACCCCAGTGCTGCCTAAGTGGCCTATCTATTGATGATGTAAACATGGTAAGTAGCAGCAGTACCCGGCTGGAGATTACTCCTGTGAGATGGTTATGGTCAAGTGTGATGACTGAGTGGTGGAGGTGACAGCTGCGAGGCACTTCTGGCCAAGTGCAATAAAGTGGTGAGTCCAGGCAGGCAACGGTGGGGGTGTGGGTGTGGGTTCAGCCATCTGCCACTCGGTGGGGGTGGGGGTTCGGCCATCTGCCACTGCTCTGCAACGGTGATGGTGTGGGACCGGTCATCTGCCACTGCTCTTTGCTGTTGTTGCACCCACTACACCTGCGGCCTACTCTTCCTCTACCCTTATCTCTCCCTCCCTCTCACCTCCCTAGTTGGCTGCAGTCCACCTCACCTAGCTCTGCCTTTGCCTGTGTAGGCAGGATGACTGCCAAGCTTGCGGCTTATGTTGTAGGCTCGATGTGTCATGAACTTTAGATGAACATCATCAGAAGGAGGGAGGGTAGACGAGACAACTTAAGTTAGAATGGTGCCAGGTGATGGACAACTCTGATTGGGAGAGGAATAGATCTAGAGTAGTTGGTCCCTAAGATGGAATTCCTGATGTTTTCACCTGGGGAATTAATCAGATTGTTGCAAGTGGAACAAGCACGGCGAGCTTTAGGCGAATTGATCCATTGTTAATTCAATCTTGATGGGAATAACAAGGGTTCAGCAAAAGCTGCCTACGAGGTTGTATTGATTGGTTGAAAGTCCTAGAAGAAAATTGTGCGTCATTCCCCACAAGACAAGAACCTTTATCTGAAATTTTTTAAAAATCTATTAGCGTCAGAAATGAGAGAGATTTTGTTTTGCTGTACAGGATTAGTTTTTTTTTTATCCTGACACAACAAACAATTTCTCACTCCTAGGGTGAGACTAGAGCTGGGAAATTGGTACTTGTGAATACTTGTTCATTATTCATTGCTAGTTTAAAGGATACAGAGGGCTGAACTGATAGATATCAGCTGACTGATCCCATAACATATAAGATTAAGATACCAACTAACTAGTCTAATCCTGCCTTGCATGGCTGCTATAGTACCATGGGTACTGTTTGCACACATGAGCAGTGCGGGTGACAAGTAATTCTGGCATGTGACAGTGGTAGCGTTCTGCTGAGCGCGTAGGTGTTTGTGTTGGTGAACACTGAAGCTAGATGTCTATATATTGTAATTTTTCATCTAGGTGTCTGTCAAAATTGTTCACTCATGGTTATTAAAAAAATACGGTTAGGTCTTGTGAGATATACTTGATGGCTGACGTGGATTTTTGTAACGTATATACTTTAATTTAATGATGGCACAATTTTCTGTGTTCCTTTATGGAATGGATGAACTGAGTCTATACACCAGTACCTTCCCCTTTTTATATAACCCATCTCCTTGATAGAAAAAAGGAATAATAAAAAGAAGAGAGAACCCATAGCTTTCCCTTACCTTCCTTGTGGGAATCTGTGCTGAATTTGCAATTCAGCTTACGGGAGGGTAGGTGATCCGCAAGCATCCATCTTGAGGTATAGATCTGTGCCTCAAATTGTATTTTTTGGGGTGGTGAGGGTTTGTGATTTGATCTGCATTGTGCATCTAGGTTTTCAAACTATTAACAATCTGCAATTTCATGGAGCATTTAGACTTGCATCAGATCGTGCCCACTGGTGTTGCATATATAAAACTGGAGAGAAAAAAATAGATCGGATGGGTCAGATCTAGGAATTAGGGTTTTGAGCCGATGACCTATTTGTGATCAACTATAGCGAATGCTTTACCTGTTCATATAAGAAATCATGACAGTTATTTCTGGAAGGCCTTGATGGTGCACAAATTACATGGTATTAGAATGTAATGGAAGAGTTGATCCAAGTACAGAGATCTGACCTTACTAAAAAAAATACAGAGACCTGACCTATTTTCTTTTTCTTTCTTTTTATGTTTGCATAAAAAT
The DNA here is from genome assembly GCA_036346415.1 of Raddia guianensis. Taxonomy (NCBI): domain Eukaryota; kingdom Viridiplantae; phylum Streptophyta; class Magnoliopsida; order Poales; family Poaceae; genus Raddia; species Raddia guianensis. The sequence goes on from CM070542.1 coordinate 13,001,657, forward strand.
ATATTTTACTCTAATTTTTTGTGACTTAGTGAAAAAAGGATTGATATGAAATGAAAAGATAACATATATGGACTATTGGCACTTCTTATTTAGTCTATGCATTCCATAAAAAAGGGGCCCAACTACTGTGGAAAGTGGAAATGTGGAATTATGAGAATTCTGTTCCTCAGTAACTGGGTGCCTTATCGCCTGCCTCTCCATTGAGTTTTGCCTCTTGTGTTTTTCCATGTGTTAGTTAGATCTGCCTTGTATGTTTTTTTTTTTTGCATTGTATGTTACCTTCCTTAGCAGAATATATTCTTTGGTGACATTGAACTGCTGAAGCTTTATTTTTGGTTGTTATTTTTGGTGCATGCACGGAGGCTTTTACATGTCTCCTACCTTGGATTTCTTACTTTGGCCCAACATCACACGGTGATTTTTTTATTTGGTGAATTTTGCTGTTGATTTTTTGGACAAAGTTATCCTAGTCTTCCTTTCATTGTTCCTCAAATTTTAAATCTTAATGCTGCATTATTATAGATCCTATCACTAACTTATTCACCAATGGTTGTGAAGTGTAGATCAGTATGTAGTTGCTGGATAACTTTGAAACCAAATAAGATAACAAGCCAATGTGTTATTTAGTTCACCATCTTTTTTGGCACATTGATATGATAAATGGCACTCTGTTCCCTTAATGACTATGGTGCCAAATTTGCTTTATCACATTTGCTTTTGCATATCAATGTATTAAGAAGCTTGTAACCTTCACAGTTTCATAGGATTTATTCTTTCTCAGTAGCACTACAATCTATGGAGAATTCACAATCCAACCAATATTATTCTTTCATTGTAGTAGATTACTTCTATGGGATATATTGAAGAGAGTTGCGAAAACATGTTTGCATTCACTACAGGTGGTTCATTGTGTTTCAAAGCAGTTCCTTCAGCATGATGCTTGCTGTTTTTGTTGTCAAGGTGTTATTGTATTGATAATTATTTACTTGAAATATATCTTTGAACAAAACACTTTTGATTTCTTTAAACTCTTGACTGTTGCAACTTGTAGCAATATACTTTATAACCTGGAATGTTGTTGGGTGCTCTAACAACAACTTTGTTTGTGAAGTTTTTGAAAGTTTTGCACCGCTAGCTTATGACAGTTGTTTAGCAATACGGCAATACACTTCACAACCTGGAATGTTTTTGGGTGCTCTAATAACAGCATTATCTGTGAAGTTATTGGAAGCTTTGCACCGACCTTTATTATAGACATTATTATTGTTAGATAGCTAATATGTTCTTTTGATTCCTTCAGGATAAATGTTACCGATGGAGCCCATTTAACCGAATTTGCTACGCAGTTGCCACATTTTGAGGGGCTTCACTTGAAGAATACTTCTCTTTATGGTAAGAATAACAGAGCAGTTTGTATCCACTGTCAGAGGTGTGTTGCTGCTTTTCAATAACTACGCTTTGTAAGCCCTGTAAATTTCAGACACAAATGATGCCCATCAGTTAGTTACATACATGGAGTTCGAAGCTTCATATATTACAGGCGTGTGTTTTCAAAAGCAGCTGTTGACCATCATCGGTGCAGCTTAAATAATTCTGTTTCTGGCTATCTTGTTGCAGATGGGAATCAGTTTATGTCAACATTTGGTCTTTCTCGTTGTCTAAGCATGAGACAACAATTTACTTCGATTGACCGAGATGCCATTACTGATGGAAACATAGCACAAAGGTCAAATCATTTACGTAGAAGGAAAAGAGATCTTCCACAAACATCAACACTACCCAAGTTTACTGAGAATCACGACTTTGGAGCTCCCACCATTTTTATGGATACATCTATTTTCAGCAATACAACGGAGCCTAGTTTGACAGAAAACATAATTCCTTTGAAACCCCCAAAATTTCTTGTGGAAAATTGTAATCGTCGTCCACATCATCGTACTGTGAGTATCTTATTGTTCTTTTCAAATTCTGATCCTTGAACAAGTGTCCATTTGTATGTTTTGTTTTCTACTGGTACAAATTGTCCTTTCTGGACCGTCAGACTGCATTTTTAATCTTCTGTTTACTTGGTATTGCTTTGTTATCTTGCAACTTTAGGTTGGCCTACCTGTTCAATATAGAGATTTCTTCATCACGAGCTTGGGAGAAATTGATAAACGGGCAAGCTACCATAATTGCAACCAGATATGGCCTGTGGGTTTTACATCTTACTGGCACGATAGAGTTACTGGTTCACTGTTTGAGTGTGAGGTGTGTGATGGAGGGAATTTTGGGCCTTTGTTTAAGGTGAGAAGGCTACCATGTTCAGCGTTCCCACTTCCAGATGCATCAACGATTCTCTCTCAAAATGGTGCAAGAAAGGCTAGTACGATAGAAACAAGGGAAAGTAGAAACTTGGTTGAAGATACTGTTAACGATACAGATGATAATATTTTAATGCTCTTATCAGTTCCCTCTGAGACCAATCAAGATTTCTTATCATGTCTTAGCAATGACATGGAGGGTAAAAGGATTTCTTTAGGTTTCATCGATGTGCAAAGTTCAAATATGACAGTACCAACTCTGTCATCACATTCTGGAACTGCTAGTTTGAGTCAAGATGCTAGTATTCATGACAAAATTGGTGAATTTACCTTTGAGGGAACATCGCCTTCCTCAGTATGGAGGATGATTTCTTGTGCTATGATGGAAGCTTGTGAAAAAATGTACAAGGAACATGGCCATTTGGTGTTCTCCTGCACACATAGTAGTGAGAAGCACTCAATTGACAATGGGAGTGGATTTCAGAATTTTAATGGTTCTTGCATTCCCTTGACTAGATTTTGCTCATCCAATGGACCCAGTGTATCACGAGTTATAGAAAAGGAGAATGATGTGGAATCGACTTATACATTACTTAAAGAATGGTTATATCAAGATAGGATTGGTTTTGATTTGGAATTTGTGCAAGAAATTGTGGAATCTCTTCCTAGGTCCAGGGCTTGTTCAAACTACATTTTTTTGTGCAATAGGACTGAATTCGTTGCTTCTTTAACGGTTGCAAGTGGTTCACTTATAGCTGTGTATAAGAATGGCCAGAGTAATGGAGATGTCATGTCATATGGTAGGCATGGACCTGTGTTAACTGGGCTACAGGATCATGCTCAGCCTAGTGGTTTTAGCATCCGCGAGCTTCCTACAGGACGTCCTATTAGCCGTAAGCTTCCACCGGAGTTGTCAGGAGATGTTTTTCAGGTAGCTCTATACATATCTCTGTCCCTTGTACTATTAAGTGAAAGACATAGGGCCTGTTTGGTTCGCGACTATAAAAGCCACGCCTAACCTTAGCAGCATGCCACACCTGTGGCACGACTAATTTGGCTAATCTTAGCGGGTGTTTGGTTTGCAGCCACGACTAACCTTAGGCTAGGCAAAAAATTATTGGCAAGTGTTTGGTTTATAGCCACAATCAAACACAAATCCACATTCCCCATCCCGATTAATCAACAAATCACACAATCAAACACAAATCCACAGTCCCCATCCATATCCCCTCATCAAATCAAGAACAAATTCACATCTGACCCATCAATCAAGCACAAACCCACAATCAATCAAGCACAAATTCACATTGGGCAGTGCCTCCGCCCTGGAGCTTCACGCCGCCGCCCTGGAGCTTCACGCCGCCCTGGAACTCCGCGCTGCCCTGGAGCTTCACGCCGCCGCCCTGGAGCTCCGCCAGTGCCGCCCTGGAGATCCGCCGCCGCCGCCCTTGAGCTTCACACACGCGGGCCGCTGCCTTGGAGCTTCATGCGGGGGAGAGGCAGGGCCGCCGCCGCCCTGGAGCTGCACGTCGGGAGGCCGCCGCCTTGGAGCTTCACGCGGGGGAGAGGCAGGGCCGCCGCCGCCCTGGAGTTGCACGCCGGGTCGCGAGCGAGAGAGAGAGAGAGAGAGAGAGAGAGAGAGCTGCGTCGCGGCGAGTTGTGGCGGTGAAAAACACCGCCGCAACTTAGGCGTGAAAAACTGAGGAAAGCCAGTGGAAACTTGCCTAAGCTCTTGTGGCTAGCCTTAGCTTAGCAGGGAACCAAACAGGTGCCTAAGCAACTGTGGCTTGACTAAGGTTAGTTGTGGCAAGCTTAGGCCACGAACCAAACAGGCCCATATTTACATGTACTACCTCCTTTTTTTTTTGTTTGACGCCTTTGACTTTTGAGCACGCCTTTGACCATTCATCTTATTCAAAAAATTAGTGCAAACATGCAAAAAAAAAAGTCATGTTTAAAGTATCTTTATTGATAAAACAAATCACAACAAAATAAGTGCTATTTACAATTTTTTTTTTGAATAAGACGAATGGTTAAAGATGTGTTCAAAAGTCAAAAGTGTCAAACAAAAAAGAATGGAGGGAGTATTTGTTACTTGTTCTAATTCTTGCATCTGTGTTGCAATATTTTTTTTGGTAGATATGGGAGTTTCTGGGCCGTTTTGCTGAAATCATTGGCCTGAAGGAAATTCCTTCATACGAGCAACTAGAAGATGAACTTATTGACCCGTGGCCAATTTGTGCAAATCAGAAGGATATTCAACACCCTACGGATCATACATCCCCACTGAATTCTCCTGCCAATCTTTCTACATCATATTCAAATGGTGAGTCAGGTCTAACCAATAATGAAGAGATTGTCTCCACGTTTATACCTGTTGAAACTTCTGCCATGAAGGAAGCTGATCAAGATAAACTGGCCGCCCAGACACTTGGGAGATGTAGCGGGGTGGTATTGCCTGGGGTCCACCTTACACTCTTTAGAGTTCTTTTTGGTGAGCTGTTATCGAAGGTTGCAATTTTTGTAGATCCAAACATTGATCCTAAAGAATCTAAACCTAGGCGTGGAAGAAAGAGGGACGCTGAGAGTCTTATTTCAACAAAAGAATTTAAGTTTGATATGCTGACTGCTAACAAGTTGACTTGGCCAGAGTTGGCTAGAAGGTATATTTTAGCTATTTCTTCGATAAGCGGGTGCATGGATTTGTCTGATATTTCCAGTCGAGAAGGAGTGAAGTTATTCCGTTGTCTACAAGGGGATGGTGGTATCTTGTGTGGAGCAATACCTGGGGTTGCTGGCATGGAGAAGGATGCCTTGGTAAGGAGTTGTTTTCTAGTTTTGCTGAAATTTCTGATTTATTGGCAAATGTGATACATAAGGTTTCCAACTGTACCTATCTTTCACTTTTTCAATCAGGCATAAAGTATTGGTAATATCAGTTAACTAGCACTATTTAGCTTCTTTGGTCATACACTCGTATATGAATATATGGTTATTTGCTATCTTTTCTTGGATTTATCTTCAACTTCTTGTCCTCAATTAAGCTCAACTAAAATATCCATAAAGTCATTGTATCCAATGATCAAAATTATAAGATTACGTTCCTTTGTTATTTCCTAAAGGGAAAAAAGGCAAACTTGATCTCACCTTATTTGACTTTTTTGCCTACTTATCTTCATTTAATTTTAAAATAATTTGGTTTGTTGTATCTGTTTATTCCATCTCGAAGACTTGTCTAAAAGCTCTAAAACACAAGTCAAATGAAGCGGATCCGACTTTTGAGGCTGCCTCAAAGAGCTCTCAAACTTAAAAGATAAGAGCATCCCCAGCAGGGGATGCAAATCGGCCTGCATCAGCGTCGCGCCTGCTGATGCCGCCCGCGCCCGCTATGCCCCCAGCAGGGGATTCAAATTTTTCTCCCGCTCGCATCCCCCCTGCTGGGGATGCTCTAAGCTAGATAAGTCAGATAAAGATAAGTTGGGGAAGATTTTCTAGCCAAGCTTGCACTCAGCATTGTTTTTTCTCACTGTTACTTAATAGATAAGCTAGATAAATTAGATAAGATAAGCTGAGGAAGATTTTTGCCAAGCTAGCACTCAACATTGTTTTTGCTTACTGTTATCATCAAGGTAAACTCCCAAGAGAAAAAAAATTCAGTGCAAGAAGAATGGATAAACATATTTAGTATCAAGCTAGCTCTGTTATTACTTTCTGAATTGTTCCACACTTTTCTTCCTTGAATTATGCTTATGTTGTAATACTATTTTTTCGAATCATCTAGTGGTGGAAGATAATCCTCTGGATAAAATTCTTTGGTAACGAGAACCACCAGCAGTGCTCTTTTTTTAATATGAAAACAGCATGAGAGGCCCTTACTGTGCATATATATTGGTGTTGTATCAAATAGTAGTAGAAAGAGGTGTGTATAGCCTAACAGGCTTACCTTCCCAATTGTTTTCCTATGGTTTTATTTTATAAGGAGCTTTTTGACCTGTTTGCAGAGGTTTCACTGTAAAATCATGTCCATAGAGACGCCATTATTTTTTCTGCTTGTTTGGTTGGATTTTTTTTAAAGAAAATGTCTAAAGTCTCAGTTGAAATTGAGATATCCTTTAGCTACAACAGTTTGGTGTTCAGCTCTCTGATATCTTTCTGAATATAAATATAGCTTTCAAGGATTCTGTGCTACTGTTTGTCCCATAAATTATCTATAAATCTTTGTTTCTTGGTCATCTCCATCTGCAATTTTACCTGTCTATAAATCTCCAAATGCAAAATATTTTGTGCCCGTCAAGTAGACAGTACTATTTCTTGGGTTGTAATGTTTAGACAATGTTAACAGTTATGTATATCTTGGAGGTGCAATAATCTTATTGTATTTTCAGCTGCTTTTGGAGGGTGAAAATTTGATATGCAATTCTTTAGCGAATGAAGGAAACAAAGTTTTTATGATGGATTACAAGGATACCAATATGGTAGACTCTCCTGAGGTGCCTACTACTGATAATAAAACATTACCAGATTGGGCAAAACCACTCGAGCCTGTGAGAAAATTACCAACAAATGTGGGGACAAGAATTAGAAAGTGTGTTTATGAATCTCTAGAGAGAAAACCTCCAGAATGGGCAAGGACAATTTTGGAGCATTCAATCAGTAAAGAGGTCTACAAGGGCAATGCATCTGGACCGACCAAGGTTAGTTACCTTCCTGCTGTTAGATTAAATCATTGTGCACTGAAATTTGTATCTTACTTTCTGCATTTTCGTTTTTGGTCTGTGTCTTGAGTCAGCGTTCAGTTAGCAAGTCAGCTAGTAGGCAGTTGGTTAGTTGCAGCTCGAGGCTTGCTTGTCCAAGTCGGAGCTGGTTTATAGGAGTAGTGGGGTGAGTGCCCACGTCTGCCATGTTGTGTGGGATGGCACACAGCGCTTAGTGGGAGAAGTGGGCTGTTTTGTGTGTCTTTTCTTATGCCTAATCAGAGTAAAGGAAAAGCAGCAGTTGCTGCCCATTTGCTGGGCGTGTTTCCTCGTGCTCGTGTGTGTTCATCCGATTGCTTGATCTCAAAGACATCGGTGATGATTAGCACGACACGATGAGGAGTGGTTGAGTGATTACCTCGATAGGTGCCGACAAGTGGTATCGAGCCCTTGTTCGATCCGAGGTAGATGGCGGAGCGTGGCGGCAGAGTTGGAGCCGGCGGAAGAGGCGGCAGAGGCGAAGCTCTGGGAGGTGGCTCGCCGCAGACGCCGCCGCACAACGCCGCGGACGGTCTGTGACGCCGGCGAATCGCGGCGCGATGGCGACCGCCAGCGGTGGTGGTCTGTGCGTCGTCGAAGGCGTCGGCGTCGCTAGGTACCCACGCCACGCGCACCAATTACACCAATTGGGCGCCGGTGATCGCGTGAACTCGCTGCGCAGGGCCGGGACACAATCGAGACGGGCGGCGGTGATGATCGCGACGATCGTCTCGCGCTCGCCGCGATTCTGCGCGCGGTCCCGGCGGAGATGCTTTCGTCGCTAGCGGTGAAGGATAGCGCAAAGGAGGCCTGGGATGCGATCAAGGTGAAGCACGTTGGAGTGGATCGTGTGCGCGAGGCGAATGCGCACTCGTTGCGGCGAGAGCTGCAGGGGATCCAATTCAAGGAAGGAGAGTCTATCGATGACTTCGCCGACCGCATCACCGGCCTCGGCAACCAACTCCGTGTGCTCGGCGACAAGGTGGCCGACGTCGACATCATCAAGAAGATGCTCCAGGTCGTGCCAAGCCGTCTCTCGCAGATTGCCATCTCGATTGAGACGTTGCTCGACCTGAGCGCAATGTCGATCGAGGAGGTGACCGGGCGGCTGCGCGCGGTGGAACAGAGGTACGGCCTCGAGTCAAAATCGGATGGCGGCGGCGCGTGGACTCGGCTGCCGCTTGCTTCTCACGGAGGAGGAATGGCGGTAGCGGATGAAGGCCCGCGACGGCGATGGGAGCTCAAGCCATGGCGGCGGCGGCAATGGAGGGCGCCGCGGTGGCAGAGGCCGAGGCAGAGGAGGTCGTGGTGGCTCGGGTCGTGGCAATGGCCGAGACATCACCAAGGACCAATGCCGGAACTGCGGCAAGCTTGGTCATTGGGCCAGGGATTGCAGAGCGCCCAGGAAGAAGGAGCAGGCTCATGTAGCGCAAGAGGAGGAAAATGCTCTTCTGATGGCTACTGATCAAGAAGAGGAGAAGCTGTTCGCTCAATTTGGCAACAGGGAGGCTGAGAAGGTTAAGTGGGTTGTTGATACTGGAGCAACGAACCACATGACAGGTTTATCCTCTGTTTTCTCCGATCTAGACTTGGGATCAAGGGGATCAGTTAGATTTGGGGATGGCTCGGTAGCTGCAATTGAAGGAAGTGGCACAGTTCTTTTTGCTTGCAAAAATGGTGAACACAGAGCATTGAAGAAGGTGTACTTCATACCTAAGCTCACTGCCAACATTGTGAGTGTTGGGCAATTGGCAGAAGATGGGTACCAGGTGGCTGTAGAGAAGGAAGAGATGAGAATTGTGGCTCCTGATCATCAGTTGCTAGCCAAGATTAGGAGGTCACCCAATAGGCTTTATGTGCTCAACACTGACATTGCACAGCCTGTGTGCTTGGCAGTGAGAGGTGAAGAAGAAGCATGGAGATGGCATGCGAGATTTGGGCATTTGAACTTCCAGGCGCTGCGCAAACTGGCGCGCGATGGAATGGTGTTTGGGATGCCCCTGATTGAGCAGGTGGAGCAGCTGTGTGGTGGCTGTTTGGCAGGGAAGCAGAGGAGGAATGCAGTGCCACAGCAAACAGTTTACAGAGCAAAGAAGCTCCTTGAGCTGGTCCATGGTGATCTTTGTGGTCCAGTGTCACCAATAACACCAGGAGGCAATAGGTATTTCCTGCTCTTGGTGGACGATGTGAGCAGATACATGTGGGTGAGGCTGTTGAAGACAAAGAACATGGCAGCAGCAAGCATCATGCAGTACCAGGCTCTAGTTGAGAAGCAGTCAGGCATGAAACTGAAGGTGTTCAGAACAGATCGAGGTGGAGAGTTCACATCTTCAGAATTTGCAGAATATTGGGCTGATCAAGGAGTGGAGAGGCATCTCACTGCTCCTTACTCTCCTTTCCAGAATGGAGTGGTGGAGAGAAGGAATCAGAGTGTTTTGGGTACAGCAAGGTGCATGCTCAAAGGCAAGGGAGTGCCTGCAATGTTCTGGGGTGAGGCAGTAACAACTGCTGTCTATGTTCTTAACAGGTCACCCAGCAAAAGTGTTGAAGGCAAAACACCATATGAAGCATGGTTTGGGAAGAAACCAGCAGTACATCACATGAGGACCTTTGGGTGCATTGCTCATGTGAAGGACACTACACCTAACTTGAAGAAGCTAGATGATAGAAGCAGGCCAATGGTATTTATAGGCTATGTTCCAGGGTCCAAGGCCTATAAAGCATATGATCCCATAACTGGAAGAGTTCATGTGAGTGAATCTGTGGTTTTTGATGAGATGGCTCAATGGGATTGGAGCAAGGCTGCAGATGGGAGCAGTCAAGAGGTCAGTAGTGAGTTCACAATGAAGTACACTACTGTTAGCCAGGCATCTCCAGTGGCTGAGAGCACTGTTGAGACACCTGGAGGGGCAAGATCAAGTGTACATGGTGCTGGTCATGGTGTGCAGGACAGTCCAGAGGCGCACAAGCAACCAGATGCAGAGTTTGTATCACCTCCAAGCAATTTCAGTGACAATGTGGATGCTGGTTATGGAGGAGAGTCACTGAGATTCAGAGCTGTGAAGAACATTATTGGGTCTTTGTCACCAATTGGAGTTGTTCCTAGACATCTAGCTCAGGTGGAGTTAGAAGAAGAAGCCTTGATGATAAGTGCAGATGAACCTGCCTCATTTGCAGAGGCAGAAAAACAGTCCAGCTGGAGGAAAGCTATGCTTGAGGAAATGAAGTCCATTGAGGATAACAAGACATGGTCTTTACGTGATCTTCCTCAAGGCAGGAAGGCAATTGGACTCAAGTGGGTCTTCAAAGTGAAGAGGGATGAGAAAGGAGTTGTTGTGAGATACAAAGCCAGGCTGGTTGTAAAGGGCTATGCCCAATGCCATGGGATAGACTATACAGAAGTGCATGCTCCAGTGGCTCACATGGATGCTATTAGGTTGTTGCTTGCTGTGGCTGCATCTGAGAATTGGGAAGTACACCACATGGATGTAAAATCTGCTTTTCTGAATGGGGATCTAGCAGAAGAGGTGTATGTGCAGCAGCCTGAAGGTTTTGTGTGTGAGGGAAATGAACACAAGGTGCTGAAATTGCATAAGGCATTGTATGGGCTTCATCAGGCGCCTAGAGCTTGGAATGCCAAGTTGGACAGCACACTGCAGTCCTTTGGGTTCAAGAAGAGTGCCTCTGACCATGCTATATATACAAGAAGAAGAGGAGAAGGGAAGCTCATTCTTGGTGTCTATGTAGATGATCTTGTGATCACAGGCAGCAACAAGTTGGACATTGAATGGTTCAAAAGGGAGATGGCAAACAGTTTCAGGATGAGTGATTTGGGTCTACTGCACTACTATCTCGGCCTGGAGGTAATTCAGAGTGTAGATGGCATATCACTCAGTCAAGGAGCATATGCTCTCAAGATCTTAGAGAAGTGTGGAATGGCAGGATGTAATCCCTGCCATGTTCCTATGGAATCTCGACTGAAACTCAGCAAGGATAGCGCTTTGCCAAAGGTGAATGTGACAGGTTATAGAAGTTTAGTGGGGAGTTTGAGGTATTTGGTGAACACTAGGCCAGATATAGCTTTTGCTGTTGGCTATGTGAGCAGATTCCTGGAAGATCCTCATGAAGATCATCTGGCAGCTGTGAAGCACATTCTGAGGTATGTGGCTGGGACTTGTAATTTGGGTCTTTGGTTTGGGAGGAGGAGAAAAACAAGACAGACTGGTGGGCTATACTGACAGTGATCTAGCTGGAGATGTTGATAGCAGGAAGAGCACCAGTGGGATAATCTTCTTCCTTGGGAGTAGTCCAATTACTTGGCAGTCCACAAAGCAAAAGGTGGTAGCTTTATCTAGCTGTGAAGCTGAGTATATAGCTGCTGCTACTGGTGCTTGTCAAGCAGTTTGGTTGGCAAAGATGCTAGCTGAAGTTATAGATGAGGAGATCAAGATTCCAATGATAAGGGTGGACAACAAGTCTACCATATCTCTTATCAAGAATCCTGTTCATCACAACAGGAGTAAGCACATTGATACAAAGTTTCACTATATCAGGGATTGTGCTGAAAAGGGGCAGATTGAAGTGGAGTTCATCAGGACAGATGATCAACTAGGTGACATTCTGACAAAGTCACTTGGAAAGGCTAAGTTCAGTGAGCTCTGCGACAAGATTGGGCTCAAGATGGTTCCAAATCAGTGCACAAAGACTTAGGAGGAGAATTGTTAGATTAAATCATTGTGCACTGAAATTTGTATCTTACTTTCTGCATTTTCGTTTTTGGTCTGTGTCTTGAGTCAGCGTTCAGTTAGCAAGTCAGCTAGTAGGCAGTTGGTTAGTTGCAGCTCGAGGCTTGCTTGTCCAAGTCGGAGCTGGTTTATAGGAGTAGTGGGGTGAGTGCCCACGTCTGCCACGTTGTGTGGGATGGCACACAGCGCTTAGTGGGAGAAGTGGGCTGTTTTGTGTGTCTTTTCTTATGCCTAATCAGAGTAAAGGAAAAGCAGCAGTTGCTGCCCATTTGCTGGGTGTGTTTCCTCTGTGCTCGTGTGTGTTCATCCAGTGCTTGATCTCAGCACATCGGCTGATGATCAGCACGACACAGTGAGGGAGTGGTTGAGTGATTACCTCGATAGGTGCTGACACCTGCCGCCATGGTTCAGTTTTTCATTAGAAGTAAATAATGCAAGAACTTTCCCTATATGTGCATTTTACTACACCCTTCTGTATTATTCTTCGTTTTCTTCAGTAAAATGATTTGAGTGAGGTTATAAGTTCCACAACACGTCAACATCCTTACTCAAAATAGTGAAGCTCTAGCTCTCTAATGGTTGATGTTAAGAGTATTTAGAGAATGCGTTTACCATTTTAGGTTTTGTACCATATTTGTTTCAGTTTAGATTAGGAATTCTCATGTACTTAATAATACATTAGGCTCTTGGTCTGCAGCATCGATACATTAGTTGAGTTCCCTGTTTCTCTTAACAGTTTGTGCATTCACTATGTTATGGTATAAACTGTTGTATTCCCTAAAATGGTGGCATGAACTGTGGGCAGAACAAAAGAGGGTTATCAGTTTTTAAGGTTTATAGCGACAACCGATGTATCTGTCACATTTGTTTTTTGGTGGGAGGATTGAATGGCACAGCAAGCTCGTAATGTTTAATTGTTTATGTGGTTGCCCGGTGAAGTTTTAATAGCTTGTATGCTTCAAAGTCAGAAGCACATTTACCATTGACATCACAATATATCTAGTTTTAGTATATAGCTGGAAAAGAAGATGGTCACCACTTGGCAAGGCCATTTTCTAAACTGTACTTAAAATAATTGTCCTCGGTGTCAAATTAGATTTGATCTCACCTTGATGTTTGTTGTATGTATTTTATTAGGAGTCCTATCATAAGGAGATTATTTGGAAAATATACTAATATATTTTTTGTGTTACAGAAAGCTGTTTTGTCTGTGCTGACAGAGGCATGTCGTGCAAGAGTGCCACCAATTCCAGAAACAAAAAGAAAAGAAAAAAAGGCTATTTCCATCTCAGAGGTTATCTTGAAAAAGTGTCGTATTGCCTTGCGCTGTGCTATTTCCTCAGATGAATCAAAGCTTTTTGGAAATTTGCTTGGAACTACTCTAATGAATTCCAATGAAAACGAGGATGAGGGCATCCTTGGATTTCCTGGTATGGTGTCACGTCCTTTGGACTTCCGCACAATTGATATAAGGTTGGCTATGGGAGCTTATTGTGGATCTTGGGAGGCATTTTTCGAGGATGTACAAGAAGTACGTTTCTTATAAATACCTTTTTATATTGTTCAATGATGACGCGCATAAGATATTTTCTCATATTTTTCGCATAAAATATCTTTGCATTCTAGTGTTAGCTTGAAATAATGCATTGCTTTGGCAATTTCTTTCTTGTGCCTTTTCAATGAGAACTAGATAATGATGTGATGGTACCTATGGCAGTAACTTCTAGCACCATCAACTTGTTTTTTTCTTGGTTTCTTCCAACACCAGATCATGGTGTTGCTTCAGCATGGTTCTTCTTTTCAATAATACTTCGGAGTTGTTGACTAAGCTGCAATCATTTTATGACCCTAGACGGTCTTATGTATGTTAACTCTGAGTAGGCCTGTGTTATGCTGGGTTGCTAATTTACTGTTATTGCAGTATACCATGCGTTATGCTACAGGTCTAGAGCTGCAATGAGTACCCATTAATTGTTCATCATGCTAGCTTAAACCCATGGACAGCATATATTACAAATCTAGTAATTTACAATAAGCATAAGCCTAAGTTAGTGATGATTTCTATATTTTCGTCAACCTAGTTATTCATTTTGACAATGCAGGGAGATCTGTTATCCATAAGGCCTTTGTTTTCTATTTAACAACTCGTGGTTTATTGTTGCCACTTATTATGGCTCGTTCCTTTTCTTGTCTTGGCAATCATCTTTTTTTCGAGAATCTATGAGAACTATGCTTGTGAAGTAACAAGTTTCATTATTCTGTATCAGAGATATTACATTTCTCACATATATGTATTGTTCCCTTTGCATACTTCAATAGTCTGTAGATGATGATTTTTTTACTATGCTGGTGAGATTCAGTTGGCTTAAGATAGATCCAAGCTGCAAAGGACTAGCAAAGCTTGAAACATGTAGCAAATTGATTTTATATTTTAGTAACTTATGTGGCCCATTCAGCATTTTAAAAATACTGACATGTATTTTAATGTTTGTGCTGTTTTCAGCAGCTTTACCCATGTCACTTTCTTAAGACCTCTGCAAGAAATTCCCTTGTCAAATTATCGTGGCATATGTTTTTTAACTGCAGGTGATCCATAACCTGCAAACTGCGTTTGGTGATCGACCTGATGTGGTAGAAATGATTACAGCATTGTCTGAGAGTTTTGAATCATTATATAAGAGAGAGGTTTGCTGTCCCTAATCCTTATCTCCATACTATGTTGCTTCTCTGTTCAGCCTTCATTTAGCTGCTATCATATTTGATGGTAACCTTTTATTATATATTTATATTAATACTCCAACAAAATGGATCAGATTGTGCTGAACACGAAGATTTTCTAATGGTTGCCTGCCATCATTCCCTTTATTTACTACTGACTACCAATTCACTTCTCTATGATTTGGGCTGCCTACACTTTAACTTGTTAAAGGCCATGTTTAACCAGTTGTAATTCTAAAACTTGAATCCATGCTTGGTACTTCCTTTGTTGTTTGGCCAATGCTTAATTACCACCTTTCCACCAAGGAAAGCACATAAGTATCCTTGCACTTCTATTTTCTGGTGGTTTGCCATCTTTTAGTTCTGCCCTCAGATCTAGAGCAACTCATTTGCGTTAACTGAGTTAAAATAGTTTTCAGTTAAAATGTCTGAGTGGCATATCTACTCCCTCAAGGTAACTATGGATAAAAGAAGGGGAGAGGGAATCAATAGTTTGATATGCTTGACTTAAAGTATGGCAGCACAAGTAGTATATGGATAAATTAACAAATACTCTTAATTTGGCTATGACGCAAAAACTACATTTGTTAGGGTCATGCTGTAAAATTATCATCAATTTAGTTACCTGTCTCCTATGATAACATTATTTCATTTCACATGCTCTAATGATAACATATGTTATCATTACTAGAAAATAAATTGAGCACTGAACTGGCTTCTATCATTTTATTGGGATTGCTGATGCTGACTTAAGTATATAGCCTTACTGTTCTCTCTGTTTATTAAATAATATGATCAGCATTTTGTGGTAAACCTTTTTTGTTTACCTTGTTCTACTTGGCTGGTGGCCTGGTGCAGGTGCTTGACCTTGTTCAGAAGTTTGATAATTACCTTTCTAATGAGAATGCTGGTTCAGAAATCCATGAGGAGCTACATGATATTCTGACCGCCGCAAACAACTTGCCCAAAGCACCATGGGAGGATGGTGTTTGCAAAGTATGTGGCATTGATAGAGATGATGATAGTGTTCTGTTATGTGATAAGTGTGACTCGGAATACCATACTTACTGCTTGAATCCACCACTAGCTCGTATACCAGAAGGAAACTGGTACTGCCCATCATGTATGTCAGATGAAAAGAAAGCACATCTTGATCAGGGTATTCAAGATTTGCAGCAACAACAAAAGAAACATTTTGGGGAGGAAGGTCATGCATTTCACAAGGCACTTAATAAGTTAGCTGCAGCAATGGAAGAGAAGGAATACTGGGAGCTTAATATCCCAGAGGTTTGTCTTTCCTCTTTATCTTTGAAGTATAAACTTTCTTCTTGTTCAGCGCTTGAAGTTTTAGCAATAGTGTACTTTTTATTGTGCTTGTTCATATTTGTAAAGATGGTGTGACCACCAGACAAATCTACCGTGTTAATAATGGGGCAGGGAATATAAAGTTCTTGAACTAGTTTGAGAATTGATATTGGTGAAACCATATAGGGCAGACCTCACTCAAAATTAATTTGACCAGGTCCTTGTTGGATATCAAACTTTTTTGTTCATTGGAATGTTTTTATGCTATGCAAACATATTAATTTGGGGTGGCCCGTTTACCTCAGTAGTTGAGCGCTTGTTTACAAGATGCAAGAGGTCATGGTTATATATGTTTGTGCTCCTTAAAAACAAGGGCCAATTTTTTCATGTCATTGCATGGTTGGACAGCTCCTGTCTAGTATGCCAGCGTTGAAAATGTATTCTTTTTGTTTAAGCTATGTAAACATACTGAAAAATTCTTTAGAAAGTCACAATGTGAGGTTTGCAATACTTTTGATTTATCTTAAAAGTACTAAAAAAATTGTACATTTGAATTGTTGCATATTTAATAACACTGTGTTTGAGGATTTTAAAATCTTACTCCCTCCGTTCCAAATTATAGGTCGTTTGACTTTTTTGACACGTACTTTGACCATTCGTCTTATTCAAAAAAAATTATAATTATAATTTATTTTTGTTATGTTTTAGTCTATCATGAAAGGTACTTTAATAATGACTTGAGTTTTTTTTCATATTTTCACTAATTATTTGAATAAGACGAGTGGTCAAAGTACGTGTCAAAAAAGTCAAACGACCTATAATTTGGAATAGAGGGAGTACATAGCTTAAACAAAAGAGATAAGATTTGGCGAATGGCACATAGGACAATAATCAAACAATTGCGATGACATAGAAGGGATAGGCCACTAAGTGATGGCATGGAGAGGATTATGCTCAAATGCAATGGCACACAATGTATTATCCCTATAAATAAAGATGTGCAGCTCCTCATGCATATTCCAAACACAAATATAAACAGAATAATTTCCTCTGATGCCTTCTTTTTCATATTCTTGGGAGAATACATTGATGCTTCATTTGAAGCCTGAATTTATATGTTGAACTCTGTGCCACAACCGTGTACAGTTTTTTATTACTCCGTATATTTTTGTAAGTAGTGGGTTAGTGGCTTATTGCCATTTAGTTGTTATACTGGGAAGTGGGAAGTAGTAAATATCTCCACTACATATAAGTTTTCCAGTTCAAGGGCCTACATGGGGGGCTGCAACTTGAACTTAGAGCTGCTGTATGCTTATGCCTCCCTGTTAAGGTTTAAAAAAAACTTGTCTTGTGGCTGTTGCAAGTTTCCCATTCACGTGGCTTTCGCAAGTTTCCCATTTACGTGGCTTCTTCGATAAGGTGAACCTCCGCTATATTGAGAACTCTGAGCTGTTCACCCTATATTTTTTTAAGAAGATCAGCTCGTGAGACATCCAAAAATAGCTGAACCCTTCCAGAATGGTCCCTTAATGTCAACCAAACTGTGGCATAGTATATCCTGTCTTTTGCTGCTTTGCATCCTGTTAGGAGTTGCTATCTATTGTTCATTTTCCCAGTGGTTAAATATATATCTGCTGAATTTGAACACGTTATTAACTAACACTTTCCAGCATCTCTCTTTATATTTATGAATGTTGTTCTGTACTGTTGTACTGTACTAATTCCTAAAGTTTAGTGTACACTGATTTCCAAGGTATGAACAGTGACAGCCTATAGTTTTCTGATATTTCATCGTGAAATCCAATTTACAGAGAATATATTTGTTGAAATTCCTATGTGATGAAATGCTCAACACAGCTCTAATTAGAGAACATCTAGAACAATCTTCAGATAAGTCAGGTGATCTTCAGCAGAAGTTTCGTGCTTTGAATTTTGAACTGAAAGATTTGAAATATAAGGAGGAAATGAGGGCTTCGTATGCTAGACAAAGTAGATTGATAAAAAATGAACAGCATTTAAGCAATAGTTCTGGGCTTGCGGAAAGTCAATTCCATTGCCCGCCCACAGCATTAGAACGTCTTGATGACACTGAACAAGGTAATGTTGGGGTGAACCTCAACCACCCAGCTGAAGGGACTGCTGCTGATCAATTGAATGTAAGCAGACCTTGCAAAAGTGCTAATGTCGTATCCAGTATATCTATGGTTGAAGAACATAAATCATTGGGACTTTCTGAGGAACCATCAGAGATAGCTACAGACCAGATTGATGGGGATCCTATCGGTGAAGGGTCCCAGAGTTTTGAGAGGAAGTCATTATCTGGTAAAAGTGGAACATGTGATAACTTGAATTCAAGAGACACTCAATTGGCTGAAAGAACACCTGTAGATACAGCAGGAGAGTTGCCTGATGAAAATACTAGCACACCATTCCAAGAGAATCTTGAAGCATCAGCACCTAGATCAATTGAGTGTGTGACTGATAACAATGAGATGGATACTTCATCAGATGAGATATCAAAATTGCAGGATTCAATTAGCACAATAGAGTCACAGCTTAGTATGGCATCTTTAAGAAGAGAGTGTCTGGGAAAGGATTCCTTAGGTCGACTGTACTGGGTTACAGGGAGACCTGGTAAACGCCCTTGGTTGGTGGCTGATGGAAGCATGCTGATACCCAAGGAGAGACAAATTAGTATGGTTAACAGCTATCCTCTGTCTACTTTTGATTGCAGAGGTTGGAATTCAGCATCTGTTGTAATTTATGAATCTGATGAAGAAATTCAGTGTCTTGTGGACTGGCTAAGGGAATATGATCCAAGGGAGAAGGAACTGAAAGACTCTATCTTGCAGTGGCAGAGACATCTTTATCACCGAAGTAGTTTTTCTCTGAGTGATCCTTCAGTATCCAAGTGTACAAAGGGTGAACAGCATGTGGACCTTCCAAATACCAAGGCTGCAGTAATTTTGGAGCAGAAATATGGCCTGCAGTTGGACCAGGACACAAGTGATCTCTCGAAAAAGCGGGGAAAGAAGATAAAGTTAGGTTCTGAAGAAAGAACATATCGCTGCGACTGTTTAGAACCCATCTGGCCTTCTCGACTCCACTGTTTAACATGTCATGATACATATCTCACATCAGTGGAGTATGAAGTGCATAATGGTGGAAAATGCAACAGAAGCAATCATTCTTCTAATGAAAGCAAAGAAAATGATGAGCCAAAATCGAAGGGCACCAAATCTGATATTAAGGAAAAAAGTTCTGTTGATTGTAGCCCTGCCATTGAGCCATCTAGCAACAGAAAGTTGAATTCATGCCCATATGACTTTGAAGAAATTTGCAGAAAGTTCATCACAAATGATTCAAACAAGGAGACAGTCAAGGATATTGGGCTTATTGGGTCAAATGGAGTTCCATCTTTTGTGCCCTCACCTGCATTTTTCCTTGAACCTGCAGTTATACTAAGTCAAAACAAAAAAGATGTCCCAAATGACTGGGCGTCCTCTTTAGAAGAATGCCAGGCAATGTCTGCTCATAAGTTAGGGACAGAGGGGTCCAAGTCTGGTCAGAACTATTCCGGCAATACGGGAGATGACAAGGTGACAAAATCTAGGAAGACCACCCCTGATAGTACTTCTGGTGAGGAAGCATCTTCTGCAACAAACAAGCCAACAAGATTATTGGCTGTTAATGGAGGCTTGGTTCCAGAGTCATCATTGAGGCCTGTCATAGGAAGAAATTCTCATATCCTAAAGCAACAGAAGATAAATTTGCTTGATATAGATGCAGCGTTGCCTGAGGAAGCGCTGAGAGCCTCAAAAGCTCAGCAAATACGAAGGTGTGCATGGCGAGCTTTTGTCAAGGATGCGGAGTCCATATCCCAGGTAGCTTAATCTATTTATTTACCGTTTTGTCACAGGGAAAATATATTCCTTCCTTTTTTATCTGTGTAGTTAAAGCTTACTAGAATTTAACTTTTGATATGTTTAAAAATATGTAGATCAATTATATGATAACTATATCATTATGTTTTCGTTGAAAGTACTTTCATAATATTTTAATCTTATATATTAACTCTAATATAAAGTAATTGAAAGCAATTAACAAAGTCACATCTTAGAGAGACTGAAAGTTTGTGACATCAAATAAAAGAAAACTGAAGGAATTTTGTTTATTTATTTTTATAAGTCTGTGCATTTTAAATTGTATCAGGATACATAATAGTGCTGTTCAGTGTCCACAGTTCTAAGGCAAGTTGCATGCGATTGATGACTTCATGCTAGTTTACTCTTTGGCTTTATTTGTTGCCGCCATCAGGGTTTACAAAACCGCGGAGAAGCTTCAAACCATGTACTGCGCGGAGCCGGTTAACCGCGGTTAGCCACGGTTTTCAGACGGTTTTTACCCTAAATGTAAAATTAGGGTTAGCCGGTTTTGCTCGCGGTTAGCCGCGGTTTTTCACAGTTAACCGGCGGTTTTTCGCGGTTAGCCGTGGTTTCTAAAGAAAAAAAAAGTCAAAATAGGTGAAAATCGATGAAAATTGGTAAAATTATTTAAAATATACATTAGAAATTTGTTTTTTAAAATTTTGTTTAAGCCAAAATGCTTAGAATGAATAATAGTATTTTTAGAAATTTCATGTATATTTTACGCGGTTAACCGGCGGTTTTGTGAACCGTGGCCGCCACACCTAATACGACTCAACACCTCACATTCAGGGTCTCGTGACCAAATTGGGATTACAGTGGTGGTAGCCATTTTTAGAGAGAGAGAGAGAGAGAGAGGGAGAAGGGTCTTGAATTAGTTGAATGGTTGATTCGGAAGTTCAGAGACATACATGAGTAGTCTCACAAAGTATGGGATCTGAGCTGTAATCTTCCTTTTCCTATTAAGTTAGTTATGTGAAATGCAGTATAAGTTATGCTTGACAGCGCTTTAAATATTATCCGTTGTACTGATTAGTCATATCCATCGATCTTTAGATGATATTGGCAGCCAGCATATTGGAGAGCATGATAAAAGCCGAGTTCTTGAAGAATGATTGGTGGTACTGGTCCTCCTTCACGGCAGCTATGAAGACATCAACTGTATCTTCGCTCGCTCTCAGGATCTATACTCTTGATAGCTGTATCGTCTACACCAAGGATCCTGTTCCAAACATTGAGCTGGTTGACAATACCAGGGCTGTAAACAAGGGAAGGCGGAGGAAAGAGCCAGAACCATCAACATCATGATGCAGGACACACCGTTGTAGACTCCATATACTTAGATTTCGCTCATACAGCGCAAGAATGTAACGCGCTGTCCAGTAGATTGATGATAGATGATACAAAGTCTTTGGATATGTGGCCCCTTGTTGTAGCATGGTAGCTTTGATTCTGGTGTCCCAGCAAGGGTGCAACCTTGATCATTTCCTTTCCGTCGTATATACCAGTCTACAATTGTGCGCCTTGCTGCTCTCGGTCGCTATTTAGGGCCAAGAAAGAAGAATGGAATAGTGCCTGCTAACATTTTCCCGTGATGCTGCTCTGCAAGTTTTGTTTGAAGGACTGCACCAACAAGTGCTGGCGTTCAATCCTTTTCTGCCAGGAGAAGCAGCACAACTGGTCGGACGATCTGATCTGCCTTGAGAGATATAAGATGAGGCATGTTTGATGTTTGGCCTGAGGATCTGTGCCGTTTCTAACCACCTTCATTTTATTACACGTGGTGGGTAGCGGCTGTTGTGTCATGCATTTTTGTACTGGGCGTTGCATTGATGCATGCCCTTTGCAACATCTAATTGGAATCGGGTCTTTACCCGTAACACATGTAACCTTGGTTGTAACTAAACAGAAATCAATAATGCAAGAATGAAAATCTCTGGCATGATATCCCAGATGCGTCTTCGATAGGCCCGAGTTTCAAAACTAACCTTAATGGTCTGGTAATGGGCGATGTCTGCATATTTGGACAACTAGAACACAACTCTAGATAGCTCGACTCGGATGGTAGGAGAATTGTTGTGCTCTACAGGGTTCGATTCTTAGCTCACCTGTCAGGTTATTCTTTTTGAAGCAAAGGGGCAGGAGAGCTGCCTTGCATTGATTCAAAGATAGAAGGGTTTGGGGGGCAACGGCCCCTCCCTCAGGGCCTTGAACAAAAAATTATTCTATTATAAAATTGGCGCCCGCAACCTCTCAAAGGCGTAGGTCATCTAGAAGGTGGTCGAAGAAGAGAGCTCTAGGATGCTCGATCTGACGAAAAATCCGATTGTTTCGCTCAAGCCAGAGGTGCCAGACGGTTGCCACGACGGCTGACAGCATACCTCGGGAGGACCCAACCTGTAGGATGTCATTCGTCCACCACAGCTTGAAGTCGTGGACGTAATTCCAGCCCTCCGGGTTCAGTTGGGGTGTTTCTAGCAGGGCAGACACACGTCCCCAAATGTAGGAACTGAAAGCGCATTGAAGGAGAAGATGTTCTGGAGTTTCTAGGTTGCGAGTACAAAGGGGACAAAAATAGTTGTTTAGTAGTTGTCGCCGGAGTAAGGCGTCCGCTGTGAAGACCCGTTTGTGAAGCAGCAACCAGAGAAAAAACTTGCATTTGGAAGGTATTCTGAGGTTAGTGCAAGGTATACGATATCATGTCTATTCAATGGGGTTGTACGTGCTCACCCTTCGGAGGCCTCTGTGCCTAAGTCTTCATGTGTGGTTAGGACGTGTGCGGTGTTGCCATTTGGTGTGAGTATGCATGCACATCCAAGGTGTAACTTGTACCCTAAAAAGACACGAGGGGCATCACCCTTTAACCATCTTTACAAGTTAGCGTAACGGCATGAACAATGAACTTTGTTCGTCTGACACATTTGAAATGTTGTGGCATATTCGGTAGTACAAGAGAACGCTGAACATTTTGATTTTGTTCAACTCATGTCTGAACCTTTTTTTTTCCCCTTGTATGCTATTACATTGGCACTTGGAAGCAGTCATCCTGCTCCGCTCAATCACGGCACGAACTTACTACTTGCTCCAACAAAAAAAAAATTCACAATATGGCCCAGATGACACCGATTTCTAGGATTTCCTGCAGTGATCTTACACTGCACTCTCTTTTTTTTACAACAGCACATACAAGAGAAGGCTGCATGATCAGTCTCCCCAGAAAAGAAAAGAGTAAAAAGAGAGATGAAATGGGAGAAGACTCCATGATATTTGCTTCAAACAGGTTATGAACTGCTGGGCTTTCTGATGACATTGCAAATTGAAGGCTGATGATCTCAAATTTCTGTAGTTCTGTTATGACTGAGGAACAATCGTGCCGACGTAGCCGATGCCAACAATGAAGAACGCGATTGCTTGGAAGAAGAGGTATACGAAGAAATGGTCCCTCCCAAAGGCAAGATCATACCATCCACAGGAGAAGAGGAAGGCTGCCACGCCAAGTTCCGTCACATTCAACCTGAAATTCGTTACCATTAATCAGTTGCAAGACATGAGAATGAAGATTGCAGAAAAGTTTTGTTCAGTACCTCTCCCATATCCTCATGAACGATGATTTCTTGGCTGCTTTGCCAGACGATTTCATCTTCAGAGCGTTCCCGAGCTTCTCTGTGACAACCCATTCGTTCGCCCTGCCTGCCTCTAACAAACCGATCAGTGTGGCCTTTGTTCTATGCAGCGACATGACATTCTCAAAAAGGATCCAGAAGAACAGAAGGTGAAAGGACCTACAAAGATTGAAAACCTCATTGTTTTAGTAAGCATGAAATTTGACCAGGCATGATTGATCACCTAAGGGCCATTTCTTGATGATCATATTCCATTGGCATTGTGAAGTTTTCACAATGTTCACCTGGGAGTTCCAACAGAGTTGAGAAGGGTGATTATTGAGGGGATGTAGACACAACCCCACTTTGGTATTTTCACCTCCGGGACAAAGATGGTTGCTGGGATGATTAGGCAGTAGAACGTGAAGGTCACAATGTGTGCGACGATCTTGCGCACCAGGAAGAAGTTGTAGATGACATGGATCTTCTTCCAGATCGTCACTTTCTGCACCAAGATCAACAGCATGCGAGTCAGCAACGCTTGCTACTTAACCTAGTTATCTGATCTGAACGACTGCAGTAGTGTCTGAAGATACCTTGTTCCTCACAATCTCCATCAGCATCTTCCTGAAAAGGTTTGCTGGACCACACGACCATCTGTGCTGCTGAAACCGGAAAGCTTTGAAAGTACTCGGCAGCTCACTTTTTACCTGAAAACGACACACTAGTCGGTTAAATCCATGTTCACCTGGGCAGTATGATGAATGTACTGCTATTTTCTCAACAAAAAAAAAAGAATGTAATGTAAGCAATGCAAGAGCGATGCAAAAGATGCCTTGGATTCTATCTACAAAAGGATACATTGGATGCTATATGGCTTGCTTGATTGCTGTATGCCTGTATGCACCTGAACATCACCGAGGTAAACAAACTTCCACCCCTTGAGGCTTGCCCTGATGGCCAGATCCATGTCCTCCACTGTGGTCCGGTCCTTCCATCCTCCTGCCTCATTCACGGCAGAAATTCGCCACACGCCGGCAGTTCCTGCATGAACAAAATTCAAATGTCGAATCAATTGGGAAAACAAAAAGAACTTCAAATGTTGAAGGCGGTGCTATGATTGAAAATGAAATATATAACATAAATTGATAAATCGGATAGAGCTTTACCGTTGAAGCCAAAGAAGGCGCAGACGGAGGAGCTCACTTCTTGCTCCACCGTGAAGTGGTAATCCAGCGACATCTCCTGCATCCTTGTCATCAAGCACTCATCTGCGTTCACTGTTTCACCACAATGCAGCAACAACAGCGTCATCATCATGACAGTACCACCAAAGCATGCAAAGACTGAACTGCCCATCATCACAGATTCAGAAGAAAAGGGATCGTGAAGGCAAATTCACGTTTTGGTAAAAAAAAATTACTATACAGTTCAGTTAACCAGACAAATGTTCTACACAACCACACTGCTATTAAAGGAATTACGAGACCGTTCAGCTAACCAAACAAATGCTAGCCAACGGATGACCGTTGCAAAGGATGAGCCGAAATGCTTTCCAGCATATTACCCGTTGGCTAGCAACACCCTTTTATTTAAGAAACCGTGCATGATGCTCTTAATTTTTTTTTTTACCTTCTTCATTGCTTAATTTCCTTTACATGAAACCTTTTAGCAGAATTCGTCATGTCAGACAGAATCAGTAACTTGGGCAGCGAGTCAATGACCAATACACAGCTGGTCCTAACGCTCGATGTGGTCACACTGGCGCAAGAAAAGTAAAAGAAGAAAAGAAACCCCTCGACGAAGTTACAGAGTAGGATGCAGACAGAGGAATGGTTCAGTGCACAACGAAGCACAGCCACCCGACGAGCAGCAAGCTGAGGGCAGCAGAATTGGAGCCAAGCTGCGCCTCTTTGTCCCCATTCCAGATCCCCAAATCGCTGCGCAGCTGCAGCTTGACCCCTGCAGGAATGAAATGTGCCGCGCATCCCATTCAAATGAACACTTCTCATTCTCAAGTTCTCATGTATATATCTACGCACATCTATATAGATATATAAGTTCTTGGACTCCATGTGAGCGAGCTTGCCCCCACCATTGGAGCTACTGATCATCATATCTTGAGCTCTTCGTCGTCCACGAACACTCCGGCTACTTGCTCGCAGATGCGCCAACGAGGTCACGGATGCGTGGCGGCATGTAAACTCCCAGAATCTCAGATACTGAGATTATGATAATTGCAGCCCCATGATTGTATTATTTGCCTCAGTTTAATTGTTGTCTGATGGGGCCAAGCGTAGGCTTTCGGAGCATGTACGTAGTACACTCTACAGTGTCTCAACAGTTTTAAGGTTATACAACACATCTCAGCTAGGTCCTACAGACAGCTTTCCAGGGCTGGCACAGTTCTCCACGGTGCATAGAGGGCACGAGTGTCTCGACAACTTTTTAAGATGGCACGTGTCACTCCTTCTCACTGATATGCAGAGTCATTTTTGTTATGATTATTAGTAGATTAGGGTGACAACATGACAAAGCTTACTTTATAAAGTGGCATGATGTTGATTTTTTCCCCATACAGAACACTTCTACTTTTATCATTTATGGTGCACAAGTTGATAGATCACCGCACCGTTAGATCAAACATATGCGGTTTATAGTGAATTAGTGATTCTGTTTTTTTTGTAATACTGCTGGTAGCTTTATAAGATAACGAAGGCTATCATCTTATAAACAAACGGTTAGATCTAAAACACACGACCATCGTAATATATCGTTATTGTATGCAGTTGTGTGCGGTAAAAAAATAAAGTAAAATAAAGGGAGCTCGTGGACGGATGCTCTTGGGCTGGGCCACATCGAGGTGAGACAAGGAGTGGTGACCGGAGGGGCCCACGCCGGCGTCTGGGGATCACCGACGTCGGGCCCGCGCCACATGGCCGCGAAATTTCGTCCTCCAGCCCCCGTGGCCCACTTTAATTACATGTGTCCGGTGGGCCCGGCCCACGTAGCCCTGGCCCTCCTGGGAAACAGAGATCCAGGGCTGGTGGTGGGCTGGTGGGCTTCGCCCCTGTTCGGCCGCTGAGATTGCACGTGTTGGCATTGCCTTGGTTTGGTTTATTCTAGATATACCTCATAGGCTCATACCAGCAGGTGTATTTAAATGCTATATATATATATATATATATATATATATATATATATATATATATATATATATATATATATATATATATATATATATAAACTGTGTCCCTAAGCTGCATTGTTTCCTTTAATTTTTTATTTTGTGAAGATGTGACCAGACTAATTTGGAGCGTTCGTCCCATGAGATCTATATATATGCTCTGATGTGCTACGATTTTTATTTTTATTTTTTATTTTTAGATTCTACTTGATCCAATGACCATGCCACCTCTTGCAACAGTGTGTAACACACATTATGTTACAGTGCCATCCTCAATGGTAGCCCAGAGTAATGGTAAGTCGATGGATAGGCTATTACATTTGCCAATGGCGTTAGAATTACACTGGCTTATTTAGCATAGCGCTGGGAAGCCAAGTAAGAGCTAGCTAGCAGATGCCACGCGCCGCACGCCTGCACGCATGCTCGTAATTGCGCCGGACCACGCACCGACGGCGGTGGGATCGCTCGCAGCACCGCACCGGCGACAAAAACCCCAACCGACACTCACAACTTCAGTGAAGATATCTGCTTGCTCCTGCATCCAGTCAACCGTCGCCAGATCCTCACCGGTCACCCCATCGCCACGTCACTCGACAGCTTGCTACCTCACTTTTTTTTAATGCATTCTATTCATATTTTATTCTAACTAGTTATTAATAGAGCACAAGTGCATCGTGGAGCGGTCCTGCTTTCTGCGGCAGCTTAAGCTTATAGGTGAACTGGTCGATACATGCAATTCAACTTAAGCTTATAGGTGAACTGGTCGATGCATGCAATTCAACGGAGACGATGGCGGTGGGGTGACGCACGTACCGAACCTCCAGCGGGCCTGGACGAGGGCGATGTCGGGGTTGTGGACGAGGAAGGGGATGGTGCGGCGGAGGAAGTCGGGGTCGGGTTGGAAGTCGGCGTCGAAGATGGCGACGAACTCGCAGTCGCGGACGTAGCCGTGCTTCATGCCCTCCTTGAGCGCGCCGGCTTTGTACCCCTTGCGGTTCTCCCGGATCTGGTACGTGATGTTCACCCCCTTGTGCGCCCACCGCTCGCACTCCATCCGCACCATCTCCTGCAATGCATACACGCGCACGTACTGTCCATCATCATCACGCCTAGCTAATCAATCAATATATATATGCACGGTAATCAATGCAATCGCATCTGTCTCTATGTCCGCCTATAATTAAGCACATTTTTGTCATTGTTATGGAGGACACGATATTATCCAGTTCATGGCCTGATGTACAGTAGCTCTATGTCTTGTACAAAGTTCGGCTCCGGTACGCATCGATTTTATGAACAAAAACACTAAGCACACGACGGCTAACCCAATGGGCTAAGATGATTTTGTATTAATTTAAGTTTGGTTATAGTTTAAAAAGTTGATGATATTTGAAAAAAAGACGTGAAAAACAAAACAATAAATAAATAATATTTTCGAATTTTTTTATATAAAAAATGCTACAAAGTTTTTAGAAAAAATATTTTAAAATACTACACTGAATGATTTAAAAGAAAATAACAAAAAGAATAAATTGAACGAGAGCTAAACTAAAAGAATAAAAAAATCAAAGAGGGCCATAATCAGGTAATTCCAAAGTGACCAAACAATCAACTAGTTTGATCCAACAAGACAAACAATTTTTTTAATCATCTTGAATGTAAGCATATTATTATTACGCAATTGCTATTTTGCAGGCGCCTGCAATTAGCCAAAACGTACAGACACAAAAAATTCCACTTTCTTTCTACTGTTTTTCCATATTTGCATTTATGAAAGAAACGCTTCGCGATAGTGGAATTTTTTGCGCGAGGTCGATTTTTGTGTAGATATATTTTGTTTTATGTTTATTATAGATTTATTTTGTTTTCTGTTTATTATATATTTCTTTTATTTCTGTATATTATAAATTTTATTTTGTTTTCTGTTTTTCACGTCGAGAGATTTTTTTCTCGTATAATTTGCGAAACCGTGCAGGTGCAAAAAAAGCTCCACTAAATTTCTATTGTTTTTCCACATTTCCATTTATTGGAAAAAATGTTTTGCGATAGTGAAATTTTTTGTGCGAAATCTGAATGCTTGTACGCGGCATGTGTCTGCATAAATGCTGAAATTGCAGGAGCGTGTCTAATAGTGCCTCCCTTATTATTGTTATTAGACATTTAGACCCTATAGATTCTACGGTCCTACCCCCAAGAGGCCAAAACGACCTGTAGATTAAACAAAGCCCGCGGGCGCAGCGTGGGTCTCCCGGGGAGCTGGACACGAAACGACTCTGCCCTTTATTGCGCAGGCTGGAAGTCCATCCGCCGCTTGAATACTCCCCCATTTATAGCGTGGCCTGCACGTCCCCAACACATGGCCCCCCGATGGATCATGGATCTCTCCGCCGCTGACTCTGACGACACACGTCGACACCCGGCGGGGCAATTGCTTTTCTGCCGCTTTCAATATTGGCCCTTACCGTTTTATCGCTCTGGTCCATTGTCGTAGACAATAATAGAGCCATACGTCGTATATACGGAGTGGTCAAATGGTAAGAGGTCATTCAATAATAGAGTGGCAAAAAACAGTTTTTTACAGTAAGGGCACCACCAACAACAGGTTCCCTAAAATACTACTGCAACTAATAGCAGGTTCACTAGAGTCACTATCTCGGTCTCTAAATTTATAGACTCTCTATATTTTTTTTATGTCCTTTTAAAAATTAAGACTCAGATAAAGATGATGAAAATATAGAAAATGAATAATGATTTATAGAAAGGGTATAAAAAATTAAATATGAAGTTCCGGTTGACGACGCTCTAAGAAGATCGTCTTATATATACGGCCATGCCACATTCCTTGTTATTGCTACATCAGCGAATCACACTTAAACCTCTCAAAAAAGAGAGATTCTGGTGTTGATAAGAGGGGAGAAAAGTAGCTGAAACCGTTCAAGGCTATCAACTTATGTGTCCATCCCAAAAGTCTGGGCTGAATTTCCTGAAAACTTAACTTCTAGAACAGGTGTCATAGTAAAGGCCGACCACTCGGTTC
Organism: Raddia guianensis; assembly: GCA_036346415.1. Classification (NCBI taxonomy): domain Eukaryota; kingdom Viridiplantae; phylum Streptophyta; class Magnoliopsida; order Poales; family Poaceae; genus Raddia; species Raddia guianensis. The sequence continues at coordinate 13,031,213 of CM070542.1, forward strand.
CACTTGTTTATAAGAGTTATCAAGAGATATTTCGGAATCATCCCGGAAATGGAATTGAGAAGTTAAAATGCTTGTCTTTTAGAAACACCCCCCGACTGAATTGCTCAGAAGCAGTTTACAAAAACTGTCGGTCGGAACCTGGAAGGACCGCTTTTGTGCGGTGAAAAAATTTAACAATACAGGCTTTCCTAGATTGCTGAAAAAAAGAGAGATTCTAGTCATTCTACAAACTTGCAGGAGAACATATCCTGTGCAAACGGCCTTTCCGTACAAACGCCGTGCAAACCAACTAGCAAAAGTCATGAAAAATTCTGAAAAAAATCATACACGTACTTCAAGTCATACTCCACCTATATATAAAATTTCAAGTTCAAATTCGCTATATTTAAAGCACAGCAAAAAAGAGAAAATTCTGACAGATTTATACTAAAAAATCTGTCAGAATTTTCTCTTTTTTGTTACTGCTAAAATATAGCGAATTTGAACTTAAAATTTTATATATAGGTGGAGTATTACTTGAAGTACGTGTATGATTTTTTTTTAGAATTTTTTATGACTTTTGCTAGTTGGTTTGCACAGCGTTTGCACGAGAAGGCCGTTTGCACAGGATATGTTCTCAACTTGCAGACCAGGGAGTGAAAAAAAAAATTTGACAACCCACAGCTACGACATAAAACCAAACTAAAAAAACAGCAGGCGCACCACCCACTGCATTAGAGACTAATAAAAAACTGTTAGCTATTTACAGCGGGTAAACAAATACTTAAGGTTTACCAATTACCAGGCCAAATTACTGGATTATTAGGAGCCCGGAAGCCCAATGTCCATCGCTTGTTTAACCCGGTACGGCCCTCCTAAAACGCGCCGGTTAACGTGCCCGAAAGACAACCCCACGGTCGGACTCTGCCACAGCACACTGCCCCGGCGTCACGGCTTTCTTCCTTTTTTTACCCTTTCTTTTCCAAAAAAAAAAAATACAGGGGGAGATGCAAAGGTGAAAGGCCAAAGCCTCATCAAAGTATCCATAGCCACATCGCCACCGACAGGTAATTTATTTCCCTTTTTATTTTTATATAGAGGGAGAGGGTGGTGATTTTTTTCTAGTATTTTTTAGAGAGAGGGGAGAAGGTAAAAATAGGGGGTGCATTAGTAATTTAGTACTGCTAGGGTGGCACTAGTGTCCTGCTGCTGCTGCTGCTGCTATGAGTGCAGAGCGAACAGGAAGAAGCAGGCGGATCAGGATCAGGATCAGGATCTGAAGAGGCTCACCTTGATGACGGGGTCCGTGGAGTCGTCCAGCACCTGCACCACCAGCCGATCCGACGGCCACGCCAGCCCGCACACCGCCCCGATCGACAGCTGGTACACCTACACGTCACCCCCCGCACCACACCAAACAAAACAAATCACTTGGTTTTAATTAATACTCCATATTTAATTGAGCACCGCAAGAACCGAGACAAGAAGAAGAGTGAGATCGAGCTTCAGAGCTTCAGCTTCAGAGCTTGAGCTGGAGAGTGAGGGTACTGCAATAATGTCGGTAATGTGGGCACCTCGCGCTCGTTGAACATGGGGATCTGGATGAGGACGACGGGGAAGACGGCGCTGCCGAGCTCGGGGTCGTCGTCGGGGAGGGGGTCGCAGCGGTAGCGGCGCTCCGGCCGGCGGCGGAGCAGCTTCACGCCGGAGATGACCACCGCCATGTACATCCGCTCCAGGAACAGCAGCACCGACATGCCCAGGCAAACCGCCACCGCCAGCCGCAGAAGCGGCACGATCACCGGCGCCCGCACCTGCGACCACGCCTCTGGCAGCGCCGCCGTCGCCGCGTCCATCGTCGCCACCCCCATCCCTCCCTCTCGCCGCCGGCCGGGAGCTAGCTCAGCTAGCTTTGGGGGGGAGTGCGAGCTCGTTTGTGTATGTGAATGTGACAATGTGAGTATGAGTGAGTGTGGGAGTGTGCAGGGGTTTTATAAAAGGAGGCCAAGGCACATCCATCACATGTAGGGTTTTGTGTCCACTGTGCAATTAATCCCCGGGGTTAAAAACTAAATTATCCCTCCCTCACTGTCAAACGTAGATCGATCCACAGGCCGTGGGCAGTACAAAAAGGAGGGAATTATTGGATTCAGGATGCCAGGATGAAGGTGAGTGTTGGCCCAGGAGGCCATGGTAATTATCTAGGCGTGATTAACATTTAACATTGCAAAGCGTAGGGTGAGCCCACCCATTGTCGGCTGGGGAGAGGGGGGCTGGGCCCAGCCGGAGGTGTCGGTGGTGCCTGAGGTGTTTTAGAACCGGGCTCATGGGCCCGAGCCCGCGTGCCCTTGTGGGTCAGTTAATTTGGGTTTTTTTTTTTAAGTTTTTTTTCTCTCTCTTTCTGACGATTGGGGGTGGTTTTGCTCTTGGCTGTTTGGGGGACGACGGTTTCCAGGGATCGGGTTTGGCCAAAAGAGGCGCGAAAGCAACGAGAAAAGGAAGGGGAATGGATGGGTTGAGTTCCTAGATGCGTAGGGGCATGCTTGTTTTATGTGTTGCCAAGTGTGGAAGGGGATGGATCATGAGCTTTTTTCTGTCGATGGATGGATCATGGCTGAATTTCCACCTATCTAAACTACAGGTACATTCACTAATGATGCAGACCATACATCTCTAGATATAGATGTCATGTAGTTGTACAAACAGTAGTGTTGAATTATACTACTCATATCTTATAATCAGCTTGATATATTGCACAAACAGACTAGAGCATGCAATTTAATATTTAGCTCATGTTCCATGAAATTTTTTTCAGTCAAAAGCATTGTTCGGTTCGGGATACTTGTTTTTTACCTAAAGATGTATTATTTCTAAAATATATAGATGAGCATTTTTTGTTCTAGTAGAAAAACCAAGAGGTATCAGCTTAAATTAAATTAAATTAAATTAAAATTTGTTATTTTTGTATAAGCCAAATGATGTAATGTTTTGTGGTAATTCTTGTGGGATTTTAAATAGTACTTCTTAAAGTTTGTAAAATATTTTTTTATAATTTTTTGAACTTGTTAAAACATATTTTGAGGGGGTCACAAATTTGCTACAGTAAAACATAACTCTACATTAATCTGAAACAAACAAGGCCTAAGAAGTACTAGATAAGGGGTAGTTTTAGCATTTTCACATTGTTCTTTTCCCTATGTGACACACACTTCTCCCTCTTTCATATCTCCTTGTGTCTGGCGACTACCTCACCACACCACTTGCAACCATTGTGCCATCGCCAGACCCGGCAAGGCCGCACCGCACGAGTGGTGTACAAGCAACATGCGCATGAGGCATCACAGGGTAGGGGGCGGCGAGCGCGTGTGATTAAACCGATGTTGGTGTGCACTCCTAGTGAGATGAGGGTGAATAGAGAGAAAATGAGGAGGAGGAGGAAGAAGAGGAAATCTCTTATTTGTCTCTTATAGTGGTAGGATATCAAAAAAATATGCAGCAGAAGAGATGAGAGGTAGCAGGAGATATCAAAGACGGTAAAATTGCTCTATTATATGATTAAGTATCTTTCTCTCGTTTTCTCGTGAAGACCTCTTAATTTGATAATGTGCATTTATGGGCACAGTACTGCACATGACCTTCGTTGCCAGAGCTTCTTTATTTTGGTGATCAGTTAATTGATTACCTATAGTGTCACCATGATAATTAGGTAGTAACGTACATATAAGCACTATGCATGACCTTCCTTGCCGGAGCTTCTTTGTTCAGATGACCGATTAATTGATATTGTACTTTGTCATGGTGATGATTTGTACGTAGCCGAGCTAGGCAAAGTTGATTTGCATCTGTACTCGAAACGAAAATTCTAACGATTAAGGCGGGCATAAAAAAATCGAATGTCTATTGAGGAGTTTTTCATCGAGCGCATGACGTTATCGTGACATTGGGATGAAACCTTGAAACATAACTGTGAAATTTAGAAAATATATTGATGAATCTTGAAAAATGTACATATAAAATATGTGGAACCCGATGAACTTAGAGAAAACAATCAAAATTTGAAAAAAAAAAACTACTGATAAATCTTGAAAAAAGACTAATGAAACTTCAGTATGTGTCGATGAACCTTAATTAAGAGTAGATGAACCTCGCGATGCAAATAAAAAAGTTTCATAAAAACAACACACAAAGTTCAATAAGAAAAAAACAAAATTTACATTTACATTCATGCGAAAATAGAGATGAAACTCTCAATGCAAATAAGAAAGTTCGACGAGAACAAACACAAAGTTCTGACAGATAATACCTAAGTTTGATACGTACATTACCGATGTTCCATGCAAAAATGGGGGGTGGATCTCCCCTTTGTCGTCTTCTTCTCTTGAACCGACGTGCTCCACGTTGTGCTCATTGGATCCGACCATCAAAAGCTTGCCAAGGTTGTTCACCATCCTCACCAAGAGAGAAAATTAGATGGGGGATAAGGTGAGAAAAATAGATTGAGAAAGTATCTAGTATTTTTTATGAATGTGGAAATTTATAGTATTTTAGAATTATTGCGGTGTCTCGGTTTTATTCTGTTGTATATGTGTGTGTATATGTAGTAGCTAATAGTTAGATAAACGAAAACTCTATTTTGGAAGCCACGTGGATGTCTAGAACGACACACATTTTTTGCTTACATAGTATGCAGGCAAGAGGATGATGAATCAAGGTGTTGTTGAGTAGGGTCCAGGACAAGCGAGGAGCCCCGCCCAGAAGGGGTGAACCGAACGGAAAACGGGCAGCACGGACAAGTTGGCGTCCATTTAGGGCTAGCTAAGCTAAACAACATACAGTACAAGATTAGCAACGTGAGACCCCAAGCGTGACAACTTGAGAGGAATTAATCTCAGATGGGAGCACAAACCTTGCAACTTGAGAGGAATTAATCTCACGAGTTAAGGTATCGGCTCAAAGGATTCTAAGATCAGCATTCACGAAGAAAGCTATAAAATAAAGTGTGTAGACATATAATATATGCCGAAGAAAAATAAACTTTCAAAGTGGGAGTGGGGTATAAAATATATTTTTTTTTTAGAAAATTGATATAATGCACAGTGGATAGATCAATTATACAATGGGCGAGTTACCAGAAGATGCCCTAAATTAGCTCTGATGCGAGTTACCAGAAGCAGGGCCATGCACGCCATTTTCCTTAATGGCACACAAAGCGAGCGGCTCTGGCCTTTGAGGCGGCCATCACCCACGAGACATGGCATCAAGGGAGGAGGTGTTCCCCGGCCATGCATCTGCACACGCATATGCGGCCTGATTTCGCCTCCTGCCGCGGCACAACATGCGGCACATGCACCCGGCTTTGCCGGCCGGCTTCTTTCTTCTCCCTGGGCACCGAGCGCGAGAGCGTAGCGTCGTATTCAAAGGTTGGCTTTGCTAAAGCACAAATCATGTTCAACGATGCCTGATTGACCACTAATTATAACCCATCCCTCCATTCACGATGCCACGACGGCGCCGGATTCTTAATTGAAGCGACGGCCTTCCCTTTTGTTCGTTTGTTTGTAGTCAAGACTTAAAACGAGAGGAATGCAGGGTTGGAGAAGAGCTGCGTGGAGCGGTTTGGAGAAGCTAGCTAGGGCATTTTGTTGAACAAAGATTATGGGCCTTAACTTAGAGAGTAGCTTTGAGATAATAGAGAAACGGTTTTATAAGCCACGTTGTTTTGGCTTTTAGAGATGCAGGAGGCTCGTCCCCCCACGCTTATTTCTGTGAACTCTCCGTCTTTCCTTCTCTTCAATTTTTTGATGAGCTTGGCAAGCTGCTGGGTCGATACTGCCGAGGCCTACCTCTGCCTCCTCTTTTCCTCTTATTTTTTCCTCTTTCAGTATGGATCATGTTTCATACATAAAACAAAGACTTTTCCAGACATCAATTTCTTAACCATCAACCAATTTTAACTCACCTGACATCTCACTGATGCCGACTTCTTTCTTCTCATCGGCAACGGCATCTTTTTCCTCCTCTCCGGCCACTGCGCCATTTGGGTTAGGTTCTGGTTTTGATGGGATTATTGGTGCCCTCAAGCTTAGAGGGAGGTTGTGAGAGACGTCGACATGATGGTGGAGTAGAGGTCATGATAGGGCGACAGGCGTTGGCGCCTGCCGCAGAGTTGCGGACTCAGGCGAAGGCGGTCGAGCGGCTGAGGAGGGTGGATCGACGCCGGCCATTCGAGTTAAGTTGGGCGATGGAGGAGGGTGGATCGACGATGGCATTGCTTATGTTTTAAACAGCTACCGATTTTTATTTAGAATTAGACGTCCATACCTAGGAACACCTACAATATATACCTCATATTAAAGATAAAATATAGCGGTATAAGTGCCCAACGACACCAACAGCTCCAATCTCTTTTTTTTTTTTTTCTGGTACCATCTCAGAGAAACACGACGTAAAGACACGAGACCTGCCAGCCACAAGCCGAACTAAATGAACATGGCGGGCCGCAGCCCATAGGGCCGAGCTAGTACGAGCATAGCCCATTAATTAGTCCGGAGTCCGGACGATTAAGCCCAGCACCCTGTCGCGTCGGTTCATAGTGATCTCGCGTCGCCGTCCTGGACTCACTCCTGGTCCTGGAACTGGAGGGGGCTTTGCCTTGCTCTTGGTCCAAGGAGCACGTGGAGTCCTATGCATCGATCGCCACCCCTAGGCACTAGGCACTAGCCACTAGCCATTAGCCAGGGCACAGGTGCTCCGCTGAGTCCGTTCCACTCTACTGATGTCTTGTTCTTCCCAGTTTCCACCTTGTTAAATTAAAATTTAAAAATAACGCTGAAAATAATGAGTACCCAGGATTTGAAGCTTCTAAATAATGGCGAGGTTTTCAAGCCGTTAGTTGATACACAGGGATTGGAAATAAATGCTTTGTTTTTAGTTCGGCCTAGAGGTTTTAAGGAAAAGTGACCAAAATTAGATAAAATATAATGAATTTGGCTTCCAACCCAACGAGGATATTGCCTCCACCATATATGTCTTGCTTGACAAGAGCTCTCGGGGTTGCACTTCTTCCATGTGACATCCATACGTCTCTATATTTCTGTAGATAGAACTCGGCATCGGACACATGCCTCTCTGGCTTCGTCATGTGTCCATATTGATCATCCGGTCGTCAGCTCAAACAATATTCGATCGTCGCATTACAAGCTATATATAAAATCTTCCACCTTCCCCTCAACAAAGCAAAATTGAACTTAGGACTCCAAGGTTAAAATAGGGGTGCTCACCACTACACTACAATGAGAAAGTTGCGATTGTGACCCGTGTTGCACCGAAGAAAACGGGAGGTGGATAAAAGGGGTGAATTTACAATGTTGTCAAGAGTTGAACCTAGGTCACCCACGTGACACCTGGGAGTGCTAACCACTGCCCCAAAATTAGAAAAGCTATACATAGGCATATTTTTTAAAATATAAAGGACCTCGGTAATAATAGGCATGATGCGAAAAGATGCAAGTTTAAGGGGTCAATAATGGTATGTATTATATAGAGTAAAATACACAACGGCCTGAGGTGCCGATATAGATCTAGCCCTTGACAAAGCAATCGAAGGAACGATCAAAGAGAGAGGAAAAGTGGAATTCCGTTGAGGAAGTTAATTAAAGTGGGGAGTGCCAAAGCTTCCGTTCAATAGTGCTAGGGATAGGAGCATCTATAGATGCATATCTCTTATTGAATTTCTCGTACGCTAGGAATCGTTGGAAACCGGGGACAGGAGCAGTCCTGTCGTTGGAAACCGGGGACAGGAGCAGTTGGAAGTACCTTTGCCCTGGACTGGAGGATTGTACCGTGCGCTAATCCTCTTATTCGTAAACAAGTGGGGATGACATTAGATAATCCGGAGCTTCGAATGTGCATGGAAGGATAGCATTATTTGCTTTTCACACCCGAATCCTGGTTATCATCAGATCAGAATGAAGCAGGTTGATGTGCTGATATCTTTCTTGCTGGAAAGTATAACTTTCGTGAGGAGTGTCGAATGGAAGGATGAGGAGTCTCGAATGGAAGGATAAGAGTGTCAAAGTAAATAGTAGGTAGAAGGGCACGTTCAACCGTACCTTGCCACTTGCCAGTTCAAAGTATAAAAGAGGGATGAGAACATATTTCACGAAAGTGATTGATCAGCACCTTGCTTAACTAGCCAACAATGTCATAGGTTCAAATCCTGTCAACCCTACCTATTACTTCCTTTTTCTTTATGGGCAGTTACGAGGAAATCGATTAAAGTGGCTGGTCCCTAAACTATTAGTCGATTCTTATCTAGATCCCCATTTTTTGAAACTGCAGTTTTGGATCCCTAATCATTCTAAGTGGGTTCAACCCGGTCAAAACTTGCCACATGACAGCCCTAGAGCTGACGTGGCATTGACATGTCATGTCAATTAGTTTTAAAAAGGGGGCAATCATAAAAAAAAACATGGAAATCATTTTAAAAATGAAAATCATTAAAATGTGGGAAAATTATTCAAAAAATCATAAAAAGGAAAACCATTTAAAACATATAGAAAATATCAAAAGAATCATAAAAAAGGGAAAATCAATAAAATCATGGAAAATCATTAAAAAAAGCATAAACATATAAAAATCATAAAATTATTAAAAGAAACATAAAGACAGTGTGGTTGTCTTTAATCTCTCTATAATTGTAAGTGCCCGTTGACAGCAATCTATGCTTCATAGTAGTATATATTTTGTTTATCGAAGTCCTAGATAGGAAAGTAGAGTAGGGATAGACCCTCCACAAAAGGTGAAATGTATATGAAAAACAAATTAATTGATCTTTTAAACGGACCCATTCCACAAGTAAACGATTGAATGGGATTCGCTTGGGCAACGAAATCAAGTCTTAGTCCCCTTTTCTCGCTTATTGAATTAACTAATTCGTTTCCTTTTAACTTTTGGATTTTTGGCTATTTTTTTGAACTTGATTTGGCATTATTTAACAAGAAAAAAGCAAGAGCTCTAGCATTGTGTCGTATGAGAGCCTTCAAGTGCTATTTTTTTTCAAAAAAGTTTTAATCAATTTTTCTAATTGTTTTATGATTTTCCATATTTTTTATGATTTCTAGAATTTTTCTAGATTTGTTCTGAATTTGTTAAGTAATTTATGTGACATGGACGGCCATGTCAGCAAGTCAACTCCAGGGCTGTCATATGGCAGGTTTGGACTGAGACGAACCCACTTAAAAAGATCAGGGACCCAAAACTGCAATTTTTAAAGAATAGTGACTTGGATGAGAATCGACTAATAGTTTAGGGACCGCCCGTGAACTTTACTCAATTATATAATTTAAACATGGTCCAACAGAGCCACCACATTAATCTTAAAATCATAAAAATTTCCACATTAAAATCAAAAAGAAAAAATATATCTACATCATTGATTGTTGTGGGCCCATATTATAACAAATTAGATTAAAACAAAGATTTCATATAACCTACCACAAAAAAGAAATTTGAAATAAAAATAATATAAATAAGAATCCATGCTAGATGAAAAAGTGTTTATATCGGTTACAAATAAACAACAATAGATAAATAGAAATAGGAGCCCATGTTAAACTAAAATAAAGAGTTCATATCCATTATAATAAAAAATTTGCATAGTTTGGAATGTAAACTAATAGGAATAAGAGTTTACGTCAATCTAAAGGATTGAGAATGGAGACAAATCTAGTCGCACAAACAATTATCACATTAATTGGAAAAAAATTCTACACCATCAATTATTATGGCCTAGATTGTAACGAATTTGGAATAAATAAATAATTCATATAAACTTGGAAAAAATGGAATAAAAAATAATAAAAATAACAGTTGATGCCAGATTAAAAAAGGTTTTATTGGCTACAAAAGAGCAATAATAGAAATTTCAAATAAAAAATAGTAGATTTAAGAGTCCACATTATATTAAAAGAAAGAGTTCGTATCCACTGTAATGAAAATAAAAATTATGCAAATTTGAAATAAAAGAATAATAGAAATAAACATCCATAACAAATCAAAGTTCACTCGTTTAAATAATTTTGAACAAATAACCTTGGAAGAAACCCTCGTCTCATCGTGACCCTTCCCGTAAACTTACTGCGCGGTTGTTGTACCTGTACAAAACTCTTGTTTACTCCATGGTTAAAGGCCGTACCTGGTCTTATTCCCTTCCCAGAATTAAAGAACGGAATATTGGGATGGGCTTGATGCTGGGCATGGCAGTTAATTTGTGAGATATGGCAGTCTGTGCATCGACCCAAGATCGCAGTGCCCGGACGGAGCCGTATATATATGTACACTGACGCAGTCGTGAAGAAGACCCCACTGTCCGGTCCAATGCATTGATCATCTTTCCATGGACAAAAATTGCCTATGATCATTAGGCGTCAGTTCAGTTAATCCGATTGTATTCAGATCATTTCTTCCTCTGTTGTTCAACTTGATAGTCAAAATTCGCATTCCGGTAGGAAGGTGTCAATGTGCATAAAAGAATTCTACACCGTATCCGTTCTCTGTCTAGTTTAACAGTACACTGAATCACATAATGCACCATTAAATCACACAGTTCACAGTGGGCATGAATGTAACTAACAAAAGAAAAACAATATATTTTTCTTTGGAAGGATTTGCGATATGTTTTTAAGTAAAGAGCGCTACTGTGTATTTAAAGATAAGAGAGGTTGAAAAAATTCACCGTAAGGGTGTATTTTTTTTGCCCTCGTGCCCTCTGTTTTTTACTACCACCTTCCTTTTTATTACAGTGCTGCAGAGCTTTATGCCTGCTTCCATGATCCAACCAGCCGATGAATGCTGCCTCTGTTCCCTGCAGAGGCGCGATGTTCTGGTCTTCTCGATCGAAGAGGACCCAGAAAGCAAAGCGAGTGTGAAGAGGCATCCATATGCATGCACGGCGACACTTTGCGCTAAAATGCTGTGTACTCAGCTTCTTCATGCATCATTTGCCAATCATCATCATGCAACATATTTGCCTTAGAAAGGTGAACACACGTATGGGATGATACAATTTGAATAAAATGATTCTACATGGCATGGTTCAAACAGGATGTTTCGTTAGTTCAACGGAATCGTATAAGATTTTATTCGATTCTTGTATAAGATGATGTTGGATGGTTCAGTGTTCAAGCAAATAGTATCACATTATGTCTTGAGAAAATTCAACTTTGCACAGACTTTTTTTGGATGGTTCAAACAAGATTTAATTTAAAGTTTAGCATTCAAACCAATTTTAAATTCAATATTTGAATCAAATTCAATATTCAAATTGAATTTTAATTCAAATATAATTTAAATTCAAATTAGATTTAATATTTGATATTTAAATTTAATTCAAACCTTTTTTCAAATTCAGTACTCAACTCATATTGAAAATTCAAAAAACAATTTTAAAATTGAAATTAGGTTTCAAATCCAAACTAGAATCAAATTTCTAATTGTTTTTTAATTTGGTATGCGACAAAACAAAACAAAACAAATGTGAATTTCGCATAAGTGGCAACCCTTAGGAGAAAGTTGTATGTCATCGTTAAAAAAACAAGCGAATAGAGTTGTATATCATATTGAGGGAATATTCTACTTTTCTATTTGGCACAATTTAGAATGGTTTGTTACGATTTACCGAACTAAACACATAAATAGACAAAAAATTATATACCATCCTATACGAGAACATCTCATTCATTCAGGTAACAAAACATACGTCTATAATTTGAAGACCACAGGGAGCATAGATATCGCAAAATCGTGCCATAACCAATGCCATAGATGATGCAGTTAAAATCTTTCGAAAATCAATAATAATCATCAAATTTGGGATCTAAACTCAAAAAATCGCGTGACATTGATATCATTGTGCTGTCCGACAACGACTTGTTTCGATTTTTTACCCCCCCCCCCCCTTGGGTCAACCGAAAATTGGCTGATCATATCGGCCAAAAAAATCGAACATTCAATTTTTTTTCTCAACATTGGGTCCCAATTTTTAATTTTGAATGGTTTATCAAGGCGATTTTCTATCGCGAAGTATCATCGTAGTAGTACAATAGTAGAAGTATACGTCGTTGACGATGTGAGCCCTGGCTCCGACATCATTAACCGTGGGAATTAACGTAGACAACACTCAGCCCCACTTGGGTATCTGGACCTCATGGACCAGCGGTTACACACAATGGCACAAATGCTTAGTACGACGTCGTGCCTAACGATCTCGGGCACAAAGAATATGCGGATGCATGGCATGAATTTTTCTCCAGGGTGGGCAAGCATTAGTAGCCGTTATTAATTGTTTGTCCAAATTAAATTAAAGAGGCGATATGTTAGAGTTTAGCTTAAATTACGTGCCATGGTGATCGGTTCATTTACGCGACTATATTTGCTAGTCCATAGTTAGATACAATACAGCTTATTAGATTCACTAAAATATATTTAAGATTTCACACCATTATAACCTTAACCTGCATGCATCATATATATAATTGTTGTAGATTCTCATTTTTATTCCGATTAAGAATATCTAGTCTATCAGAGGTAAGATGGTGTCACTTAAGCATCGAATTAATCAGTGATGAAAAAAAAGATTAATATCTTATATTTCTACCACCTCTGCTTACAATCCTTTGAAACTTGTTCATCTTCTTTTCTACCGGTTTTACCTTGGCTAGATGCATAAAAATATCAAACTCGCGTCTCATCTCCTCCCTATGCTTCAATCAACCACTTCTCATCGTCGCCACGTCATATGCTCTCCAAACTTTGAGGCTCTTGGCTCACTCAGAGCACAAACGCGCCACATATATACGCAGGCTCTCTGGTTGCAAAGGAATGCACATGTTAATTCTGAACAAGATCTGGATATTGCTGCCGATCGATCGAGTGCCAGTACGTGCTATATACGAAAAGCTGAAACAAGAGAAAAAAAATCAGTGAGAGCTTTATGTCACGTGAACGAAAAGGACGGAGAAGAACTGCTAGCTAGCGAGCAAATCCAGGTGACCCTTTATAATATTATAGCAAATATAGAGGGACTGTTGTAGGGAAAAAATCTTTTAGAGGGTAGTGTAATTTGTGAAGGAATTTTAGAGTTATGGATACAGCGGACGCTAATAGTGTTTTAGAGGTGAGATATAGAGGAGGGGTTGGAATTGCTCGGTTATATAAAGCCGAGGAAAGGCGTAAGTTGAGGGAGCCCACTTGTGGCGCACTGTGAAATGATAATCCAAAGACATGTATCGATCTCCTGCGTTCCTGTCACTTAAGCATCGATCTCTGCATTCACCGCGTGCCAGCAGCAAGCAATGACAAGCACATCGATCATCAGTACGTACTGTGTCATCATCATCGTTTGGAATAAACAAGCGGCAACTAAAGCATCTTATTAATGTTGCTAAAAAGCTGATGGAGCATGGTCCTCATGCGAAGAAATGAGGAAATGGATCACAGGTTAGCTAGGTTATCCATATAAATCCAGCTCAAGACCGTTGTGCTGGTACACTGCGACTCTATCTGCTTCATGAGGAGAAAAGCGTCTAATTAATGTTTTGTTTTTTTACGATTTGAAGATGTTTCCTAAGATAAAAAGATAAAAGGAAAGAGAACAACCATTGTTCTCGTGATCAGTGATGTCATATGCATGTTTGGTTCTGTAACCTCTGCTGTAAGATGCTACTAGTAATATATAAGATTAGCTTAGGCCGTGACCAGTTGGACTTGGACCGAGCAGAGAATGCAGAACCAGAAGAAACCTCGGCACATGGAGCCACACTGGCACAGGTTCCCGATATGCCAGAGGACAAGCGCAAAGCAAGGCAATGATGCATGGTTTGCATCGCCACGGCGGTTTGGCCCCATTCCAGTTTTCACTTCACCCTCTTCCGTGCCTAGAATCTACGTGGCATACCGCACAGTCACACACAGTGTGACATGGACATGGCGACAGGCTAAAAGCAGCATTTGGTTCCTAGCTATCCTTGATTGTCAGTCCTGTTTGGGCTTTTGGATAGAGTGGACACGTTTTCTCTAAGAGTAAATTGCATCGCAGGTGTTTAAAGTTGTCGCACATTTTCACTTGAGTTTCTAAACTTTTAAAACCAGATATTTGGGTACATGAAGGTGCGTTGCCGTTTAAGTTAAATTTTAAAGTGCGATGAAGGGGGTGGTTTTGATGACATGGCTACCGAGCCAGCATAATATTGTTAAAATAGCATATGTATAGGGGGTTTTCTGTATATTTTCCCTTCTCTTGTACATGTACTTATAGCCCATTTGGGGCCCATTCAATACAAGCTGCACATTCTCTATACTTTGTAACATGGTATCAAGAGCCTAGGGTTAGGGTTTCCACCTCCTATCGCATGCTCGCGGCCGGCCATTGTCAACAAGCGCGCCGTCGCCGGAGCTCTCTCCGTGGCGCCTCCTCTTCCTCTTCCACTGGTCCCCACAGATCTCGCCCCGAAGCTCATTCTTTCATTGCCAGCATGAGGCGGCGCTGGTTGATCCACGCCACGGCCTCGCCCGGGCTTCGGCCCGGCCCATCGCTGACGCGCCGCCCCGATCCGCGCGCTTTCCATCGCTGACGCCGCCGGGCCCCGATCCGCGCCATCCTCCACTACTGACGCCAGACGGGCCCCGATCGCGCCGCCTCGGCCCCGATCCGCGCCGTCCTCCATCGCCGACGCCGCCCGAACCCCGATCCGCGCCATCCCGTCCTGGACGTCCTGTGTTGTCCCAGATCCGGGTCCGACGCCGTCAAATCCGCGGTTTCCACGCTGCCCCGGCCCAGATCTGCATCGCCCGACGCCGTCCCCTGTGACCGTCTTCGGAGATCTTCTACCGGTCCAGCACACTACCATGGCAGCTCCTTCTCGTGTGCTTGGCCCGGTTGCTCTGCCGCCGATCCAGTTCGATGGCTCCAACTTCCGCGAGTGGTCCACCCTGCTCCGTGTGTGCCTGGACAGCCAGCGTCTTTGGGACCATCTCACGGGTGTCTCCCTGCCTCCAGCGCTTCCTGCCGTCCGGTCTTGCCTCGGCCAGTATCGATGGTCGGCCAAGCACCGCCGCCAAAGAGCGCGCTACGAAAGCAAAGCGCTGAGGCGACACGCCGCCGCCGGCCGCTTGGAGGAGTGTCGCGCTTCTGAGGCCCGGCCGTTGTTGCTCGTTAGCAAAGATGCGACGGACCGCCTCGACGTCGCTCTCTCGCGTCCGCCGCTTAATGTGGGACCACATCCGGGCCCAAGATACCGAAAGCGCACCAGCGCTTACACCTCGCTCTTGCGTCTGGCCGAGACTCTCCAAAGAAGAGACTCTCATCGCCGACGACTTCCACCGACGCTTCGCGACGTCTCACTGTCGCCTAGATTCTCTCGAGCCGCCCCGGATCCCTCCCTGTGAGACTGTGGACGCCTCCGGATCACCGGCTTGGTGCGCTGGTCTTCAGGTTTCTCGATCGCCTTCGTCCGGAGTTTGAGTCGCCTGGCTCGGCTCCTGCCCGCGACACCGCTACTGGCCCTCACTCGAGGCACTGCTCAGCTCTGGCCGAGGAGACTCGTCTGAGGTGTCCTCTCCTCGCAAGCGTCTGTCTTTGGGCACTGCCGACTCCGACACTGTGCGGTGTCCCATGGCTTGCTCCCAGCCCGGCCGGTGGCTCTGTTGTTGCTCCCCGCAACAAAGCAGGAGGCTTGGTTGCGGGGGTACTTCCGCTCCTACTGTGGTGGAGGCTCAGCGCCGCTCCTTCGCAGAATTCATGCAAGAAGACAGTCACACCATCCAGAAGAAGGCAGAAGCGCCTCAGAAGCGAATGGCACCCCTGTCGGCTCCGCTCCTGGCTCAGCTTCTCCAGAGGCTCCGGTGTGGGCTCAGGCTCTCACTGATCGCCTTGCGCGTCTTGAGCTTCGCCTCGACACTCGGCCTCCCACCGCCTCCTTTGCCACGACTTACTGGGCCTCCTCACCGCCAGTACCTCGGTGATCAGTACTTGGTACCTTGACTCTGGCGCCTCCTTCCACATGACATATGACTCCACTCACCTTCACCCATTTCGATCTCCAGTCACTCCTGTTTTTGTCAAGACTGCTAATGGGTCTCCTCTCTCAGTTGCTGGCAAGGGCACTCTTCACACATCTTCCTTTACTGTTCCAGATGTTTCTCATGTGCCTCGTCTTACTATGCAATTGATCTCTGCTGGTCAGCTCACTGATATGGGTCTTAGTATCACTCTTGAGCCTGACTTTTGTTTTATCCAGGCTCGCAGTACAGGGACACTTGTTGGTCTTGGCCGGCGGACCCGTGACTCACCCAGGTTGTGGGCTCTCGACTGGCTTCGTCTTCCCTCCGCTTCCGCTTCCACAACCACCTCCTCCAGCCAGTCGATCAGCGCGTCTGATGCCACTGTCTTCGCCACCACCACTTCCGCCAGTTTTGCTCAGTGGCATCGCCGGTTAGGTCACATGTCTGAGTCCAGATTGTGTTCTCTTGTGCGTCGTGGTGTTCTTGGGAAGGTCTCTCGTGATACCTCCCACCCTGTCGGTTGTAAGCTTGGCAGCGCCATACCGCCCTTTCCTACTAGTGACTCTGTATCGGCTCGCCCCTTTGATTTGGTTCATTCTGATGTATGGGGACCTGCTCCTTTTGTTTCGAAAGAGGGAAATAGATGGTATGTGATTTTTATTGATGATTTCTCTCGCTTCACCTGGATTTACTTTCTCAAGTCTCGTGCTCAGGTGTTGGCTGCCTATCAGGCCTTTGCAGCCATGGTTCGCGACTCGCTTGACTCCCTGTTCGTGTGTTTCGTCCGATTCATTGGCGAGTATCTCTCCACTGCTCTGCGTCAGTTTCTTGTTGATTAGGGCACTCTTCCTCAGTACTCGTGTACTGGTGCCCATGCGCAGAATGGTGTTGCCGAGCGCAAGCATCGCCACCTGCTTGAGACTGCTAGAGCTATGATGCTTTCTGCCTCCGTCCCACCACACTTCTGGGCAGAAGCAGTGTCTATGGCTGTTTACCTCGTCAACATTCAGCCCTCCACTGTTCTTCAGGGTGCCACTCCTTTCGAGCGCCTATATGGCCACTCAGCTGAGTACTCTCGCCTTCGTACTTTTGGTTGTGTGGTATATGTTCTCCTTCAGCCTCGTGAGCGAACCAAGTTGACTGCTCAGTCAGTGCAGTGCTCTTTCCTTGGCTACGACTCAGAGCGCAAGGGTGCCCGTTGTTGGGATCCGCTCGGTCGTCGAATTCGGGTCTCTAAGGATGTCACATTCGATGAGTCGCGTCCCTTCTTTGACGAGTCTCGTTCCTTTGACTCCCCTCACACTGCCTCACCTGAGTCTCTCTCTTTTCTCAGTCTTCCTGATCGCTTCGCCTTTCCGTCTTCCGCTCCACCGGTTGTCTCCCTTCGACCATCTTCCCAGTCCATCCCTTCCCCACCCTCACCGGTCCTCTCTCCACCACCTCCCGTTTTAGCACCACCACCTTCCCCAGTTTCCTCTCCACTACCACCTTTGCCTTCCCAGGTTGTGTCTCCACCACCACCTTCTTCGGTTGTGTCTTCACCTCCACCTTCACAGGTTGTGTCTCCGCCACCTTTCTTACCACCCCTTCCGTTTCACTACTCCCGTTCTCGAGTCCCCACTTCCTCGGTTCCTCCTCAGGACACTACCAGTTCACCTCGGTATGCTCTTCGTGACCGGAGCAAGATCCTTCCTCCTGCCAGATATGGGTTCTCTGCTCCTGTCACCACTTCCTCTGAGCCTACCTCTTACCGTGATGCTGTCGCTCATCCTGAGTGGCAGTTCGCGATGGCCGAGGAGCTTGCTACTCTCGAGCGTACTGGTACTTGGGATCTTGTCCCGTGTCCTTCCACAGTCCGTCCAATCACTTGTAAGTGGGTCTATAAGATCAAGACTCGCTCGGACGATTCTTTTGAGCGCTTTAAGGCGCGTCTTGTTGCTCGTGGCTTCCAGCAGACACCTGGTCTTGACTACGGTGAGACCTTCTCCCCAGTGGCTCACAGGACCACTGTGCTCACTCTTGTGGCTGTTGCTTCTGTTCGTCAGTGGACCATCTCCCAGCTCGATGTGAAGAATGCCTTTCTTCATGGTGAGATGCGTGAGGAAGTCTACATGCACCCACCACCTGGCTACAGTGTTCCTGATGGTCATGTCTGTCGCCTTCGCCGCTCTCTCTACTACCAAGTAGGCCCTCGTGCTTGGTTTGAGCGCTTTGCCTCGGTTGTCACTGCTGCTGGTTTTGTTTCGAGTCCGCATGACCCTGCTCTCTTTGTTCACACCTCTCCTCGGGGTCGCACTCTTCTCCTCCTCTACGTGGATGACATGCTCATCACTGGAGATGATCCTGAGTACATTGCCTTTGTCAAAGCCCGTCTCCGTGAGCAGTTTCAGATGTCTGATTTGGGACCTCTTCGGTACTTTCTGGGGATAGAGGTTGACTCCACACCTGAGGGCTTTTACCTTTATCAGCGCAAGTACATTCAGGAGCTCGTTGCTCGTGCTTGCCTCAGTGACGACCGCACTGTTGACACCCCGATGGAGCTTCACCTTCAGCTTCGACCCACTGACGGGGTTCCCCTTCATGACCCCACTCGCTACCGTCACCTAGTTGGGAGCCTTGTCTATCTTGGCATCACTCGTCCGGATGTCTCCCACGCTGTGCACATCCTTAGCCAGTTCATGGCTGCTCCCACTAGTGTGCACTACGGTCACCTCCTTCGTGTCCTTCGCTACCTTCGAGGCACTGCTGACTGTCGCTTGTTCTTCTCGAGCTCCAGTCCCCTTCAGCTTCAGGCGTATTCGGACGCTACCTGGGCTAGCGATCCTGTGGAGCGCAAGTCAGTCTCAGCATACTGTGTCTTCCTTGGTTCTTCTCTGATCTCCTGGAAGACCAAGCGCCATCATTGTTTCTCGCTCCAAGATCGAGGTGAGCCGTGCCTTGGCCTCCGTGGATACCGAGGTCACGTGGCTTCGGTGGCTTTCGCCGATCCGGGAGTGCTGTCTCTACTCGACTCTGATCTCCTCCGACAAAGATCTGGCGCCATCAAGATTGCTCGTGATCCGGTCAAACATGAGCTCACAAGCACATCGGAGTTGATGCCAACTATGTTCGGTCCCGATCATGAGCACGGTGGTTACTCTTCAGTATGTGCCTTCCAGTCTTCAGCTTGCCGACTTCTTCACGAAGACACAGACGAGAGTGCAGCATGATGTACATCTCTTCAAACTCAGTGTTGTAGACCCACCATGAGTTTGGGGGGGGGTGTTAAAATAGCACATGTATAGGGGGTTTTCATGTATATTTTCCCTTCTCTTGTACATGTACTTATAGCCCATTTGAGGCCCATTCAATACAAGCTGCACATTCTCTATACTTTGTAACAAATATTTGGTCATAATGGCCACGTGCCATTCCGAATCAATAAATATTTGAATTCAAGCAGAAGAATATTAAAAATGTCTAAATTTATTTGAAAAGTCTATACAAATCTATAAGATTATAAATTCCTTGGTGTTCCGCTAGAGACTATCTCTTGGTTAAGAGCTAGTCTTTACCTCTCTCCTCTCCTTCTCTCCTCTACATAAGCAAAAAACTGATGTGGAGCCCTTATTGGAGATGCTCTCATAGTTGGTTCTCTTTTGTACTTTTAGGGGTAGGTTAACACATGGTGCTGTGCATGAAATGACCTCAGGTCTCATAATGAAATATTAGCCGAGACTAGCTAGTCGTTCTCCTTTTGGAAAAAAAAAAGCAACCTGGACTGTTGCCAGTGTGCATCCGAAGTTCCGAACTACCCAGCCCTCGGTACAATATTAGGAGCAAGAAATCAATGGGTTCTTTCTAAAAACAATTAAATAAAAAGGTGGGTCTTAGGTCATATTATAACCAGTCTTAGGGCACGCGTGATGGTAGCCATATCCTAGCTCAAAATTCTAACTCCATTACTGTAGCAGTATGGTTAGAGTAAAATGAAAAAGAAAAAAATATAGGTATTGTATAATAAGAAATAGGCTAATGATAAAAAGGTGGATGAATAGTATTAAGATAAGAGCATCCCCAGCACGGCTTGTGTCTTGGCCTGCATCATGCTCTAATAGGGAGGCGGCTTCTCCAATTGTTGTTTGCCACCATAGGCAGGAAAATCGTAGGATTGGGCAGGCGGGCAGGTGCTGGCTGGAGGGAAAAGCAAGTGGGCAGGCGTGGGCAGCTCGGAAATTTTGCAACGCAACGGCGGGAAAAGCAAGGTGGGCAAAGGCAACAAGAAGACAAAGAAACGGAAAATCGTGATTTTGTAGCTACAAGATTTCGGGCTCACTGGGATGCTCTAAGGCTAGGTTGTGGCTTGCATTACACATGGGTAGAAAATCACTGCCACTGGGTTAAATAAAATGTAAAATGGATGTGCCACAATTTTTTAGGTGTATATATTTTACTATGCCACTGATTTGCTTCCACCGTGGCAATCTCATGTTTTTTAAATAAATTTATTAATGCAACTTGTATCTCCTAAATTTACTTGGATATTCCTCAAATTTCGTGTCTCTCTTATTACTCGTTGCAATCTTCCATTTGCTAAACAGGTAGAATCATTCGTCAATAGTCGGACTGTCAAAGCCTCAGGAGCTCAAGAGTCAAGACTAGAGTACCATTGGATCTTGCCGTGTTAAATCTCTCGAATTTTTTATGGGCAGTAGCCCGTATGGGAAACAGTCGGTTTCATTGCTAACAACATAATACCAGGCCTTACTTGGTCCCGGCCCATCAAAGTTGGGCCACTTTACGATGGATTTTATACATCAGTGCCATCGTGCAGTATCGAAAAATCGAAATTGCCACTAAAAAAATGTGTGAAATATTAAGATGTCATTATCCATTGCAGTTGATTTCATCTGTGCTATTTTCAACCTTTTGAGCCACATTTCTGCTCAAAATACGTGGAATAATACACAAATATACCCTGACAACCTAGGTCCCATAGACCCATATGTCATCCTCCTCCTCCTCCTCCTCTTCTTCTTCCTCCCACCTCCTCCCATCTTCTCCAACTCTGGCAGCCCTCCTCCCCGTTGCTGTTCAGTGCTCACGCCCCTCCCGCTATCACGTTGTCGTTGCTTCCGCGCCACCGTTGTTGTGGATCCGGCTGGAGCACACAACAATGGAGCAAGCGGCACCGAGGCATGCAGACGACGTCAATGGGCTTCTCTGAACAACTGGGCAATGGATTAGCGACACATCGTCGCCCTTCACCTCCACGTGCCCCGCGCCGCTCCAAATCTTGGAGTTCAAGGTGACGGAGGAGCTCCTAGCGGCGGAGAAGCTCCCAACGACCTTTCAGAATCACTCAGATCAGGACACCGCGGAGGCAACCCTAACCTTGCCCGTGCCGGCATGCAGTACTGTAGTGCTGTGAGAAGCTCCCAACGATGGTGGGGGAGCTCCTGACGACAGAGCTCGTGGGACGGAGGAACCATGGCAGAAGGTTGTGGGACCGTTAGGGCATGATGACATGAAGCGGCTCGATGAGGATATAGGCGACCAAAGTGAGAAGAGAGATAGCTAGAGAGACGAGAGGGATGGAGAGTTAGGTGGAGAAAGAAAAAAGGGAGAAGAAATGAGGTGAGTAGATGATACTACGTCGTATCCTAGACCGTATTTCAAACTTGTATATGTACATCGCAATTGATAACGATATTTATAATATTTTATATTTTTAATGCTGATCCCGATATTTCGATAACATGCGAACATGCAACGTTTTAGCTTGCCACATCCAACATTCTCTTCTCGACTTTTCTGACGAAATATTCATGAAAACGATTTCCACACATCATTCATCATCAGTGATCACGCTGACTGATCCCAAGATTTTTGCAAGACATTCGAAAAACATCCAGTATTGTTGCAGGTTTTCCCCTTGCAATTGACACTCGATAAAGATTGGAAATCTAACACAGAAAGTCGAAGAAAATCTCAAATCATTTCATGGATCACAAGGGCATGAATGGCATGACACGTTGAACAAAAATTCCTCTCGAGGACGACGACGCTACAACATTCGCATCGGATTATTATTTACTAGACAATTTAGACGCTTACGAGCAGCAGCTAAGCCAGCAAGCATGGGAAAGAAGAAGAACTGGAACAAGAGAGAGAGACAGGCAGATTGGTGTCAGGCTACAGCGCCTTGAGCATCTCCTCGGCGCTGCTGGTGGTGAAAGCGCCGCCCTCCTCGAGGTTGAGCACCTTGACGACGCCGTCGTCGGCGAGCAGCGCGTACCTGCGGGAGCGCACGCCGAGGCCCATGGGCTTGTCGGAGAGGTCCATCTCGACGCCGAGCGCGCGGGTGAGCTCCAGGTTGCCGTCGGAGATCAGCAGCACGTCGTCGCCGAGGCCCAGGCTCTCCTTCCACGCGCGCATCACGAACGCGTCGTTCACGGACACGCACGCGATGGTGTCCACCCCCTTGCCGCGGAGCTCGCCGGCCTTCTCCACGAACCCCGGCAGGTGCTTCTGCGAGCACGTCGGCGTGAAGGCGCCGGGGACGGCGAACAGCACCGCCTTCTTCCCCGCAGTCAGCTCCGCCACAGTCACCGTCTTCAGCTCCCCGTCGGCCGGGTCGAAGTAGGACAGCGTGACGTCCGGCAGCTTGTCCCCTACCGCGATGGTGGCCACGACGGGGGACGCCGCCGACGCCGCCGTCCCAGTCCTCGGCGCAGCGGCGCGGAGGCGAGCGGGGGCGGCGAGGCGGCGGGAGGAGAAGGACAGGGAGAAGGACGAGACGATGAAGCGCCGGGGGGAAGAGGCAGAGGCGGCGGCGGGCGAGGAGAGGGTGGAGAGAGCCGCGGTGGCCATGGGGGGATTCGACGGCGGCGATGTGTTCGAGGAAATGGCCTCGGGAGCGCCGCGGGCGACGTGATAGGAAGAAGCGGGATTTGGTTGGGTGGTGGTTGCTTCGATTCGTACGAAGCGGAAACGGGTGGACGCCGTGGTGTCGCGCGGGATGAGGCATCCAGCCCAGCAGCGTGGGAGTGGCAGTGTGCGACAGGCTTGGGCCGTTGGGCTTGCATCCTAGAGAAGTTTCAAACCTTTTCCGGATTTTTTGGGCTTAGATGTTGGCCTTTTTTCTTTCTATTTTTATGTGATTTTCTTAACATTTTTAAAATAAAGTTGACAAAGAATGGGTGTCTAGTTGCTGCTGCCCCCGATTAGGGACAAGTGCGTATAGGATGGTTGGACGATGAGGTTGGTATGGTAAACCAACAATGATACAGCTCCGTCTAGTGTTGATGTTGCCTTCGCTCGAATTAGGGTGACTCATCAACTTTTTCTACCTCTTTATCTTGCTGAGCCTAAGGAGTCAATGTTCGGCTCGCTTGACGAGGAGCAGATCTCCATAACTACACATCCTTTCTCACATCCCTGATGAGTCGGAATCTCCTCCATGGGATGATGGGATCATGGAAGTTGTTGCTTTCTTAGGGGTTTCCGACTATGCCTCCTACCCTAATGTTGGAAGTTTAGACAAGCACAGAAAAATTGCCAAAATTACACTGAAAAAGCAACTTATGAGAAACGGTTTAACAACGCAAGTATTTGACTCGTAAGGCTCCAAGTTATTATGGATCAGAATCAGATCAATCGCACGCAGCTGGAGGTAGAAAAGTAACTTAGGAAAACAGCGGCTCAAATCCATAACCTTTTATTCTAGAACTGAAGTTAAAACTGAAAAGATCAGTGCGAGATCCAGACGCGGAAGAGGTTGACTTGTTCCTCGAAGCTCCGCCGCCTCTGGCCGATGGGGACACGACTCTGTGTGCCGTGTCACACCATGCCATTGACCTTTGACCCTTCCTTTTTGTGCTAGCTCAGCTCTATAATCAGTCATACGGTCGTCGGTCGTCGGTCATACCCCCTCAATCTCCATTCTCCGATTGCGCTCGTTCCGGCGGAAACCACCGCTGATGGCTGCTTCGCCGCGACGCAGAGGCGGACTCGCCGCCCCGGCGGCGGCGCTCGCCCTCCTCCTGCTCGCCGTCGCGCGGGCGCAGGCGCAGCAGCAGTACGAGGCCAACGCGCAGAACAACTGCTACGCCACCAACGGCAGCTCCGTCCTCGGCTACACCTGCAACGCCACCGCCGCCTCCCCCTGCGACGCCTACCTCGTCTACCGCTCCTCCCCGCAGCTCTACGCCTCGGCCGTCTCCATCTCCTACCTCCTCAACGCCACCGCCGCCGCCGTCGCGGACGCCACCGCCGTGACCACCGTCTCCCCCATCGACGCCAACCGCCTCGTCCTCGCCCCCGTCCCCTGCGCCTGCTCGCCGGCCGGCCTCTACCAGCACACCTCCTCCTACACCATCGAGTTCCGCGGCGAGACCTACTTCATCATCGCCAACATCACCTACCAGGGCCTCACCACCTGCCAGGCGCTCATCGCCCGGAACCCCCTCCACGACAGCCGCGGCCTCGTCGCCGGCGACAACCTCACCGTGCCGCTCCGCTGCGCCTGCCCCTCGCCGGCGCAGGCCGCCGCCGGCATCAGGCACCTGCTCACATACCTCGTCATGTGGGGGGACTCCGTCTCCGCCATCGCCGCGCGCTTCCGCGTCGATAAGCAGGCGGTGCTCGACGCCAACACCATCACCGAGGACGACAGCATCTACCCCTTCACCACGCTGCTGATCCCGCTCAAGGCCGCGCCCACGCCGGACATGCTCGCCTCGCCGGCGCCGCCCCCCGCGCCCACGCCACCGCCGCCGCCGCCGCCGCCGGGCGGCGGATCGGGCACCACCGGGGTCGCAATCGGGGTCGGCGTCGGCTGCGGCGTTCTTGCGTTGGCGGCCGTTCTTTGCCTGGCGTTCTTCTGGATCCGCCGCCGCCGCCGCCGGCGAGCCGTTGAGGAAAGCGGCCGCCCGGGGAAGGTGGCTCTCGGCGCGTCCTCGTCGGCGGAGTACGGCGCCAAGACGTCCGGGAAGCAGACGACGGGCACGATTTTTTCCTCCCCGTCGGCGGCGACGAGTCTTTTGGTGGCAAGCGACGTACGCGTGGCGGTGGAGTCCCTGACGGTGTACAAGTACTCGGAGCTGGAGAAGGCGACGGCCGGCTTCTCAAACGACCGGCGGGTGGCGGGCACGTCGGTGTACCGCGCGGTCATCAACGGCGACGCGGCGGCGGTGAAGCGGGTGGCCGGCGACGTGAGCGGCGAGGTGGACATCCTCAAGCGCGTGAACCACTCCAACCTCATCCTCCTCTCCGGCCTTTGCGTCCACCGCGGCGACACCTACCTCGTCTTCGAGTACGCCGAGAACGGCGCGCTCAGCGACTGGCTCTACGGCGGCGGCGCCACCGCCGCCCTCGGGTGGAAGCAGCGCGTGCAGGTGGCGTTTGACCTCGCCGACGCGCTCAACTACCTCCACCACTACGCCAACCCGCCGTGCGTGCACAAGAATCTCAAGAGCAGCAACGTCCTTCTCGACGGCGACCTCCGCGCCAAGGTGACAAGCTTCGGGCTGGCGCGAGCGGTCCCTGCCGCCGGCGACTCCATGGGCGGCGCGCAGCTCACGCCCCACGTCGTGGGCACGCAAGGGTACCTCGCGCCGGAGTACCTCGAGCACGGCCTCATCACGCGCAAGCTCGACGTGTTCGCCGTCGGCGTCATCCTGCTCGAGCTGCTCTCTGGCAAGGAGGCGGCTTTCGCCGACGACGGCGGCCACAAGGGGGAGAAGCTGCTGTGGGAGGCGGCGGAGGGGCTCGTCGACGGCGAGGACGCGCGGGGCAAGCTGCGCGCGTTCATGGACCCGCGGCTGCACGACGACTACCCGCTCGACCTCGCCTTCGTCGTGGCGTCGCTGGCGGTGCGGTGCGTGGCGAGGGAGCCCCACGCGCGGCCATCCATGGACGAGGCGCTGGTCTCGCTCTCGGCGGTGTTCAACTCGACGTTGGATAGGGATTCCTCGGATTACGGCAACTCCAGCTCTTCGATTCTTGGGAGGTAGCCGAATCAAAGATTACGATAATTTGGTGGAAATTTTGGTCGAATTTCGCAAAGTCATACTTCTGGTAAGGTAAGAAATGTACCGTTCATTTGTATTACATTCCTCCACGGGACAAACAAATCACTTGCGAATGTCAAGACTCAATAAATGCTGATGTCCGTACTTGTTAAGGAAACTGTATATTTTTGTTAGGTCTGGAACCAAATCGCCGTAAAAAATTCAAAAATAAAAAACTGAGTACACATGATACCCTTGTATATTTCAGTTTAGCATAGCGTTTCACTAATTTTTTTTATATAGCCTATTTGGTGTAATAATTTGTAATGATTTTTTAGGTTTTTAGTAGTCCTATTAAGGATGCTAAGACTATTTTAAATTTATTTTTTAATAATATTAAACTTCTCTTTAAACATTCTCAAATTTTGCTGAAATGCTACAATACGCTACGCTACGTTAAACTGAAATGTACAAGGCTGATATGTTATCCTAGAATACATACTCTTGCTACAATGCCTCAGTTTTAGGCCCAGTTCTTTTTAACTTATCAGCTTAATAGTTTAACGGCTTATCTACATTTTGAAAAAACATATGATTTGAGTTTTTTTAATCTTTTTTTTTTTATGTTTTGAAGGTGGGTCGTAACGTTTTAAAAAACAAGTCAAACGAAATTAATCCGAATCTCGAAACTACCTCGACAAGCTCTTGAAATTCAATAATTTCAGCCGTTCAGCTATTCAGATCAGCTCAAAAGAACATAACCTTCAAGCTCTTAATGTTTTGTAGTGGTAAACTTCAACGACAGGTTGCTCTACAACAACACTCATTAAATTGAGGAACAAAAAGCAGAAACAAATAGTAAAAAGTTTGCTTCAGCATCATCCCTTCTTAGGCTGTCTCCAACAGGCTCCCCTAAAGCACCCTCTACTCTAAAATAGGGGACATATTCTTTCCCTATGTGCTCCAACAGCATTCCCTATTCTTTTCCTATGTGCTCCAACAACATTCCCTATTCCGTTCACTAAAATAGGGATTTTCTCTCCATCCCCTTATATGTAGGGGTTCTCTCTCTTCCCCCTATACAATTCTCCATATAGGGAACGCTGTTGGAGATGAAAGAAATATAGGGTGAGTTTTTTTTAAAAGGGAACCTGTATATGAGGTTATAGGGGATCAAATTTAGGGGAGTCCGTTGGAGACAGCCTTAACATAATTCAATCAACCAATGCAGCAACATCAAAAATTAAAATTGACTAGTAAAATGCCCGTGCTCTGCCACGGACCATAAAGGGATGAAACGAAAACATAATTCGTAGGCAAAAATATAAGCATGAAGAGTGATTTGCAGAAAAGATCGAGAGTGTAGCACGTGACATGTTGTAGGTTGGACCGTTTAGGTTGAAACATTATTTGACATAAAAATTATTGGTCACCAACCACCGCAGTGGCCAAATTTAGTAACCAACTAAAAAAAAAATACTAAATCACCTAACACTATGAATCTCAGCCATAGTACAATGTCCGTGCTCTACCACGGAAGTACAAAAGGGAGAAAGGAAAACACAAATCGGAGCGGTTTCACATGTTAGAGAAGTAAACACATCCATTCTCTACAAAAATCCCATCTCAGCAAAGAGATGAATAATCACATTTTAATATCCTCCCAGAGTTAACTAGAGATTAAAACATAGAGGTTCGCATCATGAACCTCCTGTTCGATCACCATCTGAAAACAAGTCTTCACGAACTACTCGCAACTTCCTCTCCAACAGTAGCCCATGGCATATCGAGGCAGCAACCAAGGCTTTCTACACACAAAGGGGTGGTGACAACCGAGGAGCTCTAACAATTTGATGGATCCAGACATTCTACAATAGGTCCACAATAATCAAGAATTAATGGAAACAATTTATCAAACCACACGACACAAAGATAGCACATTCTGCAGAGCATTTTCATCTCATAGATGTACAACACTCTTTTATAATACAGGTTCACATAGGAAGAATTGGAAAGAAGTATAGGCAAACCATTGCCCATTTTCAAGAAATGTTCACCCGTTGTATTTGCCTGCTCCCTCCCGCAAAAACCAAATGCCCTACGAAAATTGCAAAATCCAACTATGAAAATGATTGCAAGATCCGACTACGAAAGAAAGACAAGCAAATATTATGTAGAGTCCTTGTCAAGAAATAGCTGAAATCATATATGAGTTTCTTACCAATGGGAAAACTAAAAAGTAGAGCATGGAAAAAGTTCAATTAAAATCAAGAGTTGGTGGTAACATAAGTATGCCCTATGAACACTTTATGGGGTGAGTACATATTATTGTCCAGTTTACTTGCAGGGCCGGTCCTGGCATTTGGGGGGCCCGTGGCGAAAACTTATACGAAGGCCCCATCCACCTCCTCATATATATATTTGTCTATGTATATATGTATGTATATATAGTCTTTTAAACACACATCATTAAAGAAATTAATATTCGATGCACAAAAATTACTTGTATAAAACACTTTAAAGTTTATGAAATGACAAATGTAAATTGTATTCATAAACACTTACTTGGCACTTGACATTATCTTAAAAAATTTCTTCTAACATGTTGTGATACAAAATCATCGATTATTATATTGATATCAATCTCGTCCAATAACTTCTTCTCGTCCAATAATTTCAGGGCCACTTATATTGTTATCATCGATGTTGATGTCGACATTTTCCTCTTCTTCAGAAATCCCAATAGCTGGTTCCTCTTCCTCCACAGCAACTATCGCCAATTCATTATTTGGGTTCGTCGAAACATTAGGATTACTCTTTAAAAATTTGTCCATAGCTCATAACACATACACTATGGAAAAGCAATCGTACGTATGAGATGATGGATGGATTTGACGCAGTTGCAGGGCACAGATCGCTGATCGCACTAGATCCGGAATTGTGATCGCTGATCGGCCGGTCGGCGTCGCCTCATCACCCGTCGGCGACCTCCACCGCTCCACGGGCCACGGCTCCACGAGGCACCGGCACGAGACGCCGCCGAGTCGGCCGAGCCGGAGCCGCCGAGACCGCGAGTCCGCGAGCCGCCGCCGAGGGTGTCGCGTGACCGCGTGACCGCGTCCGCGTGAGGCGTGCGTGAGAACGCGTGACACGTGAAGCGTCGGACTCGGGGCGTCTGCCGTCTGCGTCTCGGCTTCTCGCGATAGGAGTACAGCACAGGCCCATACTGATACAGCTATCTGCATACGCATACTACCTGGGGGCAGGGCGGCCGCCCCCCAGCCCCCCCACAGGGCCGGCCCTGGTTAGATGAACCGCTCCTCATCGCGTTCAAATGTAGTTGTGTTTTTGCACGGCTCATCAATTTGAATGTAGAATTCATCTCCTTTGAGACCCGCGAAAAAAAAAATCTATGGCCACTGGAACCTAGAAAAATGATTTGAGAATTGCAGTATTGAGCACGTGGGTTTGATTCATACCATGAGGTCTAATTCAATTATTTTAGTTTATCAGTTATCACCTTATTGTTTTTCTTACATTCTGTAAGTCAAATGCTGATTTTGTTTCTCTCACCAGGTGAGGTCCGTTGTGCTGAATACCTTAAATAGGGCAAGGTTTACTGTTGCGGTGAATTCCTTCATTAAGACTGGTACGGTACAAATGTCTGTTTCAATTGTTCTTGAAAGTGCAATAAATACTTGTACAATTATTTGTATGGATGTAGCATCAGACTTTATTCAATTGTTTATGTGACTATTTTTTAAGCTTATGGTACTAGCGAAGCACACCTCTGTGGACTATTCCTGTAGTCAAAGACTAAATGACATTGATATAATATAATATTACTACACATAAAAAGTACAGAAATAAAAAAAGCTTATAAAGTAGTTTACCAGCATAAAGTTTCTTTTGATAAATCCAGAAGCATGCTGCCAGCTTTAACCTTTTTTTTTGCGGTGTCACAATGCTTTGATATATTGGAAAGCTGCCTATTGAAAGCAAGCCCCAAATATTCTTAACATGATTAAGTTTGTAATAATCATCCCGAAACTGAAATTTTTACCTTTTAGAATATGTGGAAGTTAATTGGAACCCTATGTAGGTGGTTTTGTTGTCCTGAAATGTAACTGGAATTGAAATAAGGGCCTTTTAGACTGTGGAAGTTTAAAATTGAAATATTTCATTGGCACTTTGTGATTCTGTCTTAACACTTGAATCTCTAATTTGGCACAGGGCATGTTCCCTCCTTGAAGGAAGGAAACTCACAGGAGACAATATTTAATCCATCTTGGCGGCATGAACCAGTTGCAATAGGTTTGTACAAGTGGTCTTCTGATTGTGGTCCATTATGTATGTGGAATGGAGCGGTATTTCATATCCCTATCAATTTTCTTTCAGGTTCACGATTTGGAGATGCATTTCAAGAACCTGCTTCATTTGTTGCCATAAGGCCGTTGTTCGAGGTATGTTCTTCAGCTCCATTGGTATTACCACAAAAAGATGACAAGTTTGGTCTTGAATAGGTGTGGTAGACCATTCAGTTAGGTGTTGATCCTACTTTTTAGTAGGACATATGTCAGCCATCTCATTTATTGATTTCAGTTCATTGGTTCTTGTTTCAATTTTTCGGAATGAGGGGTTTGTGCTGCAGACATGTTCGAGGTAGATTATTTTGGGGTATAATTGTTGGGATTTCTCTGGAATGCGGTAGGTTTTGTAGAAAGGAAGTTTTAGACTGTGGAAGTTTAAAATTGAAATATTTCATTGGCACTTTGTGATTCTGTCTTAATACTTGAATCTCTAATTTGGCACAGGGCATGTTCCCTCCTTGAAGGAAGGAAACTCACAGGAGACAATATTTAATCCATCTTGGCGGCATGAACCAGTTGCAATAGGTTTGTACAAGTGGTCTTCTGATTGTGGTCCATTATGTATGTGGAATGGAGTGGTATTTCATATCCCTATCAACTTTCTTTCAGGTTCACGATTTGGAGATGCATTTCAAGAACCTGCTTCATTTGTTGCCATAAGGCCGTTGTTCGAGGTATGTTCTTCAGCTCCATTGGTATTACCACAAAAAGATGACAAGTTTGGTCTTGAATAGGTGTGGTAGACCATTCACTTAGGTGTTGATCCTACTTTTTAGTAGCACATATGTCAGCCATCTCATTTATTGATTGGTTCATTCAGTTCAGTTCATTGGCTCTTGTTTCAATTTTCCGGAATGAGGGGGTTGTGCTGCAGACATGTTCGAGGTAGATTATTTTGGGGTATAATTGTTGGGATTTCTCTGGAATGCGGTAGGTTTTGTAGAAAGCTGCAATTTTAATCCAAGGCGAAAAAATTACCTTCGTGTCCTGTGACTGCGCATTTGGACTTGTCTTTGGTCAATATTTGTCTGCATTTGTGTGGTTCTTACCAGTTTTGGGAGAAAGCCAATCCTGTTCCCGAGCAGGTTGGACATCAAATTTGAAGTTTTCCTTGCATTCGACCACTGACTGTTCTGACGTTCTGTATGTCCGGCTTGCATGCACCATTTTTTCGCAATTTCTAATGTTGAATGACGATATTTTTTTTTTCCCTTCATCAGTACTAATTTTTTTTGCAACCTTTCACTAGTTGGAGGATGGATTGCAGAAAGAGATGTCTAGCATCATGATCCAGACAAGCATTAGTGGCTTCCATCGAGAGCTTGAGATGAAGTTTTGGGAGCATCAGAACCGCAAGAGCACCTTGAACAAGAATTGGAAAGAAAAAGTTTCTGAGATTGCCACAATGCGAGATGAACTTTGTAGTGTTTTGAGTGTTGTATCAGCCTTAGAATCTGACACGGTTCCTTCATCTCGCCATCGAAAATATTTAAGCTTCTTCCTATAGTAAATATTGGTTAATAATCTGGTACGGGTTTGGTATTGTAGACATGTGTTAAGCTTCTTCCTATAGTAAACATCGGTTTATAATCTGGTACGGGTTTGACATTCTAGACCTGTGTTAAGCTTCTTTTTATAGTAAATTTATAATGTGGCAAGAGTTTCTTATACTTCATGTAGGCGATTTGGTGGCATGAATTATTTTTTGGTGATGGCATGGATTATTTTGTCAACGTATTATGGTTTTCTTCCATTAGACCGGAGAATCATGGATAAAGATGACATGCATTTTTTTTCTATAGACCATTAATGCTACCAAGTAAACAGGGCCGGCCCTGTGGGGGGGCAGGGGGCGGCCGCCCTGGGCCCCCAAAGTTCATGGGCCCCCGGCCCCGTGTAGTATGCGATGCAGTAGTCAGTCAAGATGGGCTGTCTTTGTACTCCTATCGCGAGAAGCCGAGACGCAGACGGCAGCGCCCGAGTCCGACGCTTCACGCGCCACGCGTTCTCACGCGCGCCTCACGCTGACGCTGTCACGCGATCACGCGACACCCTCGGCGGCGGCTCGCGGACTCGCGGTCTCGGCGGCTCGGCTCGGCCGACTCGGCGGCGTCTCGTCGTGCGGTGCCTCGTGGAGCCGTGGCCCGTGGAGCGGTGGAGGTCGTCGACGGGTGATGAGGCGACGCCGACCGCCGATCAGCGATCACAATTCTGATCTAGTGCGATCAGCGATCAGGTGCTCAAGAATCTGCGTCAAACCCATCCATCATCTCATACGTACGATTGCTTTTCCGTAGTGTATGTGTTATGAGCTATGGACAAATTTTTAAAGAGTAACCCTAATGTTTCGACGAACCCAAATAATGAATTGGCGATAGTTGCTGTGGAGGAAGAGGAACCAGCTATTGGGATTTCTGAAGAAGAGGAAAATGTCGACATCAACATCGATGATAACAATGTAAGTGGCCCTGAAATTATTGGACGAGAAGAAGTTATTGGACGAGATTGATATCAATATAATAATCGATGATTTTGTATCACAACATGTTAGAAGAAATTTTTTAAGATAATGTCAAGTGCCAAGTAAGTGTTTATGAATACAATTTACATTTGTCATTTCATAAACTTTAAAGTGTTTTATACAAGTAATTTTTGTGCATCGAATATTAATTTCTTTAATGATGTGTGTTTAAAAGACTATATATACATACATATATACATAGACAAATATATATATGAGGAGGTGGATGGGGCCTTCGTATAAGTTTTCGCCACGGGCCCCCCAAATGCCAGGACCGGCCCTGCATCTAACAAGGAATAGACCAATCAGCGCAAATAGATAACAAATTGGCTAGAGCGTGTTTCGAAGATGGATGGCAGTATTCTAAAGTTCATACGATTATCGGCGTTTATATTTATTCAATTACCACCGCGGTGTGCGGTGGAGGGGCGCACGACGATCGGCTCCGCCGCCGCAGACCCGGCCCCGATGGTCGATGCGCAGATGGCGTGGTGATGGCAGAGGAGGAAGGAAGGAGCCGGGCGCCACCAAGGGAAGCGGAAGAAGAAGGAGCCAAGGTCGGGAGAAGGCGGGGCTCCACTGGCGCGCCACAAGACGGCTCCGGCCGCCGACCCCATCCTCGATGGTGATGCAGCAATGATCAGGGCAATGGTAGAGGAGGAAGGAAGGAGCCGGGCCACTCACCAAGGGAAGTAGAAGAGGGAGGTGGCGGCGCGGTTGGCGACCGGGTGGGAGGTGGCGTGGGGGCGACGGGAGAGAGGGCGAGGACGGCGGAGAGAGGGGTGCAGGAGAGAGAGAGGAGGGGCGGGGTCAAGGCGAGGGGATGGCAAGGCAGAGAGGGTGTGTCTGGAGAGAGAGAGAGGGATGGGGCGACAGAGAGAGGGGCGGTAGCGGGTGAGGGAGGTGCGGTGGAGGGAGGGAGGGAGGGAGAGAGGGGGGACAAAGGAAGGCTTGTTTTGCGGGATAGGTTGAGGACGGAAGTTACTGCGATCCGTAATCACAACGATCTGCCCTCGCAATGCCCAGCCTATCCCGCTCGCTTGCAGATCGGACGATGCAGAGTAATTTGCAACAAGCGAGATGAACGTTCCGGATTGAAAGTTCGAACAACCACCACGTCCATTAGATGCTTTATAATAGTAGAGAGAGATTAATCAGTGTAGTAAGACAAAATGGCAGGAAAGTGAAAATCACAAAATTTTAAAGCGATGCAAGATCATGAACAATGTCAGAAAAGACAGCGACATGAGCGCAGTAGCAGTAAGGTGATTTTGGTCAATGGTCAACCGTCGAATATCAAATCAATTTTTTTCAAAAAAATTATTTAATTTTTATTAGGATTCCAAACTTGTTACAGCTGAAATTAACCAATTGCTACAACAAAAAACATTTACAACTGGAGTAAAATGCACCAGCGGCCCTCGAACTTGGCAGGGGGTGTCATCCCGGTCCCCGAACTCAAAAACCAGTTTATTCGTCTCGAACTTGTAGCGGGTGTCATTCAGTCTCGAACTCGAAACCAACTATTCAGTCCCCCGACTTGGCATGGGGTATCATCCAAGTCCCTAAACTTGGTAGGGGGTGTCATCCAGGTCCTCAAACTCAACAAAATTTAGAAAAAAATCATTAAAAATCTAAAAAAATAAGAACAAAAACATATAAATATATGTTTTTGTTCTTATTTTTTTAGATTTTTTCTTTTTTTTTTGAGTTTGGGACCTGGATGAAACCCCCTGCCAAGTTTAGGGACCTGGATGACACCCCGTGCTAAGTTCAGATACCCGAATAGCTGATTTTCTGAGTTCGGGGACCGGGATGACACCCCATGCCAAGTTCGAGGGCCGCCGGTGCATTTTACTCTTTACAACTGGTTACTCTGGACAATTGCATATATACCCAATAGACAGACAACAGATGATACGGAATTACTACTTCCATCGATCATCACAGCACCAGATGTTCATGAGACCTCCGTCTCCGTGTCGTCCAATTCTGTTTCTGGCATCACCTCGATGTCGTCCAATTCAGGCATCGGGAAGCGAAGTATAGCCGCGATCCCCGACATCTGGTCCAGCTCCTCCCCGGGCTCATGCATCGACGAGAGAGTGTGCACCGTGCCGCCGGCGAGCTTCACCGACTGGACCAATTCGACGTAGCGCTGCCGCTGGGCGACGCCGGAGTTCCTGAACAGCGCGTCGGTGATCAGGAGGTCCATGATGGAGAGGCGGTCGTGCGCCACCTCCAAGTGGCACGGCCCGTACGCGACGCGGTCCGAGTCGACGGCGAGCATGCGCTTGAGCTGGTTCAGCGCCTTCACCTCCTTGGCCACCATCGTCTCTTCGATCGCCGACCTCACGTTGGGCGCGTCGAGGAGTACGTCTTTGAGGCTGTGCTTGTAGCCGGAGCTCGCGTGCGCGAGCAGGATGCGCGACGTGTTCTTTGCGACCGCTCGCAGGCCGCGGCGCGCCGCCTCGCGGAGGAGGTGGTCGTGGAGGTGGAGCTGGTTCTTGCTGAAGCCCGGGCCGGCGATGACGGCGCACCTGACGACGTCGAGGTCGATGTGGGCGAGGAAGACGGCGGCCACGCGGCCCAAGAACCTCTCGAGGGCGCACTGGTAGGCGCCGAGGGAGGGGCCGTGCTTCCTCTGGATGGGCGCCTCGACCCGCGCCTTGGTCACCGTCACGCTCCGGCTGACGAGGAACAGGTTGGCGTGGCCCACGTGGACGAGGACGACGGCGATGTCGGCGCCGGCGGTGAGGGCGCAGGCCTGCCGGAGCGTCCTGACTCGATCTCCAGGGTGTGGAACTGGCCGGCGACGACGGCGCTGCAGCTCTCGATGGCTTTGCCGCGGACGCGCAGCTTGGATCCCACCTGGTCGTACTCCACCTGGATCTCCAGCACCAGCTTCTTGCGCTCCACCCTGTGCCATGGCTTGATCGGGACCAGCTCGTCCGAATCTTCCTGCTGCTCGAGCACCATCTTCCGAACCGTCTCCGCCACCACGAAGTCGCCGGCGGCGATGAGGTTGCAGGCGTGCCACATGTCCTCCTCCTCCTCTTCCGGCACCAGCGCCACGGCGCCCTCGCAAACACAATTGAGCTAGAGCAAGCAGCTCAGCAGCTAGCTAGCCAGAACAGTACTTAGAAAGAATCGAAAAAGACGCAGAAGCAGAAGAAGCATAAGAAATGGTGCTTCGTCCGGCGGATCGCATGGACAGCTTCACCTCCGCAGAGAGCGTGTGGGTGACGGGGTCGATCATCGTGGGCGCGAGGCCGTCGGGGCTGGAGCTGGGGGCGGCGCTCCGGGAGCAGGGGGTGCCCTTCGGGAGCAGGGGGTGCCCTTCGTCATCCTCGAGCGCGCCGATCGCCTCGCTCTGGCAGCGCCGCACCTACGACCGCCTCCGCCTCCACCTCCCCAAGCGCTTCTGCGAGCTCCCGCGCATGCCCTTCCCCGCCCAGGCGCCCACTACCCCGAGTACCCCACCCGCCGCCAGTTCGTCGACTACCTCGACCGCTACGCCGCTGCCTTCGACCTCCGCCCCGAGTTCAACCACACCGTCGTCTCCGCCCGCTACGACGACACCTCCGGCCTCTGGCGCGTGCGCGCAGCCGTCGCCGGATCCTCCTATCGGATTTACCTCGAGCCAATGGGGCACATTGCTGCGGTAGCCGGTGGCGAGGACGACGGCGTCGACGTCGAGGGAGCGGCCTTCGGCGAGCTCGGCGGTGCGCTTGGTGAAGCGGGTGACGCCGGGCACGACGGCGATGTGGCCGGACCTGATCCTGGCGAGGGCGCCAATGTCTAGCACCGGGGTGCGGCCGTGGGTGTTCTTGAGCTCGAGCGGGCCGGCGGCCGGTCGCCGGAGGCCAAGCCTGGCGAGGTCGCCGAGGACGAGCCAGGCGAGGAGGATCATGATCTTGTCGATGAGCCAGAGCGGGAGCCAGCGCATGAGCAGCACGGCGAGCTCGAAGGTGGACTTGCCGAGCACCTCCCGCGGGAGCACGTGGACGGCGTCGCGCACCACCATGGACGGCAGCGCGCCGTGGTCGCAGAGAGCGACACCTCCATGCCAGAGTTGCCGCAGCCGACGACGAGCACGCGCTTGCCGCGGTACGACTCGCCGCACTTGTACTCGCTGACTTGGGCGACGTCGCCGGCGAAGGCGGCGAGGCCGGGGATGTCGGGGACGATGCTCTCGGCGTTCTCGCAGGTGGCGACTACGAGCTCGACCTCGGAGGATCCTCGAGAACGCCGAGAACGCCGGGGACGAGGGCTCGTCCTTGAGCTCGTAGTCGCCACCGGCGAGAACGCCGAGAGCGTCGTCCCCGACATCCCCGGCCTCGCCGCCTTCGCCGGCGACGTCGCCCACGTCAGCGAGTACAAGTGCGGCGAGTCGTACCGCGGCAAGCGCGTGCCCGTCGTCGGCTGCGGCAACTCTGGCATGGAGGTGTCGCTCGACCTCTGCGACCACGGCGCGCTGCATTCCATGGTGGTGCGCGACGCCGTCCACGTGCTCCCGCGGGAGGTGCTCGGCAAGTCCACCTTCGAGCTCGCCGTGCTGCTCATGCGCTGGCTCCCGCTCTGGCTCATCGACAAGATCATGATCCTCCTCGCCAGGCTTGGCCTCCGGCGACCGGTCGCCGGCCCGCTCGAGCTCAAGAACACCCACGGCCGCACCCCGGTGCTAGACATTGGCGCCCTCGCCAGGATCAGGTCCGGCCACATCGCCGTCGTGCCCGGCGTCACCCGCTTCACCAAGCGCACCGCCGAGCTCGCCGAAGGCCGCTCCCTCGACGTCGACGCCGTCGTCCTCGCCACCGGCTACCGCAGCAATGTGCCCACATTGGCTCGAGGTAAATCCGATCGGAGGATCCGACGACGGCGGCGCGCACGCGCCAGAGGCCGGAGGTGTCGTCGTAGCGGGCGGAGACGACGGTGTGGTTGAACTCGGGGCGGAGGTCGAAGGCGGCGGCGTAGCGGTCGAGGTAGTCGACGAACTGGCGGCGGGTGGGGTACTCGGGGTAGTGGGCGGGGAAGGGCATGCGCGGGAGCTCGCAGAAGCGCTTGGGGAGGTGGAGGCGGAGGCGGTCGTAGGTGCGGCGCTGCCAGAGCGAGGCGATGCAGTCGGCGCGCTCGAGGATGACGAAGGGCACCCCCTGCTCCCGGAGCTCCGCCCCCAGCGCCAGCCCTGACGGCCTCGCTGTGAGATGAACCACCTAATATGCGAAGCGTTGTTACCTCCCGTAGGAGGCCGCACCTTTGTTAATATATGCAGGGAACAGGCCCCCTGCGTGGCTTACACAGCACGTCAGATGATCACCGTAGGAGCCGAACCACCTGCTAACAAACTCTCCTAATTACAGTGCATAATCGTTACCTATATACACTATCCGGTTCAGCTCCAACAGAATCATCTGATCAAGTAAACAAAAGATAAGTATTACATGAAATACGAGACTTATCTAACAGCCCCCCTCAATCATAACTTACACAAGTTAAGATTGTACCGAAAAAGTTCCATTTTACTATTTGTAAGAGCTTTGGTGAAACCATCAGCAACTTGATCTTGAGTAGAGATAATTCGAACATCCAATAATTTCTGAGCAACATGCTCTCGCACAAAGTGAAAATCAACTTCAATATGATTAGTGCGAGCATGAAATATAGGGTTAGCTGTAAGATATGTAGCTCCAATATTGTCACACCAAAGTCTAGCTGCCGATGGACATGAAATTCCTAACTCTTTCAGCAAACCTTGAATCCACATTACCTCTGCAGTTGCATTAGCCAAAGCTTTATATTCAGCTTCTGTGCTCGATCTGGATACTGTAGGTTGCTTTCTAGCACTCCATGAGATTAGATTAGCTCCAAGATAAACCGCGAATCCACCGGTAGATCTCCGTCATCAACATCTCCCGCCTACCGCATCGTAAAATGCACTCACCAAAGATAGAATCAGATTTTCTTATCTTAAGACCAACATTGGCTGTATATTTCAAATACCGCAATATTCTTTTCACAGCTGACCAATGGGCAGTAGTGGGAGAGTGCAGAAATTGACATACTTTATTTACTGAAAAAGAGATGTCTGGACGAGTTAAGGTAACATACTGCAATGCACCAACCAAGCTTCTAAAACGTGTTGCATCCTCTGCTCCCAAGAGATCTCCTTTTTCAAGAGTTAGTTTCTCAGAAACTGGCAAAGGAGTGCTGACCGGTTTACAATGCATCATACCAACCCTTTTAAGATATCAGTCACATACTTGCCTTGTGAAAGATGTATTCCATCATGAACTAGCTTGACCTCTATTCCAAGAAAATAATTAAGTTCACCTAGGTCTTTTAAGGCAAAATCTGACTTTAGATCTTTCAATAATGCTGAAACAACATCCTGTGAAGAGCTGGCAACAATTATATCATCAACATATATTAACAAAAACATTTGAACACCTCTTTTACTATAAAAGAATAAAGAAGTATCAGCCTTGGAAGCACAAAAACCGAGTTGCTGCAGTTTCTCACTTAACCTTGAATACCAGGCTCTTGGGGCCTGCTTTAAGCCATATATTGCCTTATCAAGCTTACAGATATACTGAGGTGAAGTCTGATTCTCATAACCTGGTGGTTGTTTCATATATACATCCTCCTCTAGAATGCCATGAAGAAACGCATTCTTTACATCTAGCTGTCTAAGATCGATGCCACCCTTGTGAAA
The DNA here is from genome assembly GCA_036346415.1 of Raddia guianensis. Classification (NCBI taxonomy): domain Eukaryota; kingdom Viridiplantae; phylum Streptophyta; class Magnoliopsida; order Poales; family Poaceae; genus Raddia; species Raddia guianensis. The sequence goes on from CM070542.1 coordinate 13,070,849, forward strand.
CTGCCAATGAGAGAATTACTCTGATAGTTACTGGTTTGACTACAGGACTAAATGTATCCTCATAGTCTATACCATATCTTTGCTTGTACCCTTTCGCCACTAAATGAGCTTTGTATCTATCAATAGTCCCATCAGCCTTCCTTTTAATCTTGTAAACCCATTTACAATCAATTACATTTTTACCTTTTGCTGGTGGAACTAGATGCCAAGTTTTGTTTTCTAACAGTGCACTAAACTCCTCATCCATGGCCTTTTTCCAATTATTATTATTTAAAGCTTCAGATAAATCATTGGGTTCTCCATTTGCAGTAAGACATCCATACCTTATAGTACCGTCGGTGTATTGTTTTACTTGGCGTATACCATTCTGTAGCCTTGTACGCGGACGTGCTTCTACAGGAGAGTGTACTGTATTGAATTCAGAGGATCCAGGTACAAGCGATTCAACCTCCTGCGAGTGAAACTGCTGCATATGCTCGGACGAATCAGCTTGATGCGCATCTGGCTCCAACGAACCGACCTCTGCTTCTGGAGAAGTGCTCGGCACAGGTCCAGCAACTCCAGATCCTCCTGACGGACTGGACGGGAGTGCCTCATGATTTCCATCATCCTCCTGTGAATCCTCCTGTAAATCCTGCATATGATCACCATTTTCTTCCAAAACAGCACCATTAGAAGCAGAATCATCAGTCTCATTAGCTGCATTAATACCCCCCTGATGATCAGTATGCATGGGATTAAGGAGAGTGATGGGCATAAGATTAATTTCAGCTTGTAAGCGAGCACCGGCATTAGAGTGGAGTTCACTAAAAGGGAAAACTGTTTCATCGAAAACAACATCCCGTGAGATGTAAACCCGTCCAGAAGCAACATCAAGGCATTTATATCCTTTGTGAAGCGGGCTATAGCCAAGAAACACACATCGCTTGGATCGAAAGTAAGTTTACGAGTGTTGTACTACCGAGATTTGGCCAACACGCACATCCAAAAACCTTTAAAAAGAAGTAATCTGGTTTTTTTATCAAAGAGACGCTCTAAAGGCGTATCATAATTCAGAAGTTTAGAAGGAGTTCTATTTATGAGATAAACAGCGGTAGCGAAAGCCTCATCCCAAAATTTCAGTGGCATAGACGCATGAGCTAAAAGAGAGAGACCAACCTCAACTATGTGTCTATGTTTGCGTTCAGCAGCCCCATTTTGCTGATGTGCATGTGGGCAAGACACATAGTGAGTTATACCAATATTGGTAAAAAAAGAATTGAGGCGTTTATATTCACCGCCCCAATCTGTTTGCATAGCAATGATTTTGACATTAAACAAGCGCTCAACCAAGCTTTGAAACTCATGAAATTTTTGGAACACCTCAGATTTTATAGCGAAGCAAATAGATCCAAGTGAATTTACTAAAATCATCAATGAAACTGACATAATATGTTTTTCTGTCCACAGAGCTAGGAGCAGGGCCCCAAACATCAGAAAAAATAAGTTCTAAAGGCTTGGAAGAAATACTAGTCGACACCGGATAAGGAAGTTGATGACTCTTCGCCTGCTGACAAGCATCACACACAGACTGTTTATTGGACTCAACGGAATATAGAAGATTATTTCTGCTAATGATCTTCTGAACGACTTGAAACGAAGGATGACCTATGCGACTATGCCACCTATCATGAGAGGGCTTGACGGCTCCAAAGGCTTCTTTCCTTGAAGAGGACAGCGGAAGAGGATAGAGTCCATTTTTACACTTGCCTTCCAGCAGTGTTTTCTTCGTTGCCTGATCCTTAACCAAGAAATAATCAGGATGAAATTCAAGAAAGGCTTGGTTAAACGATGTACAGAGACAAGATTTTTCTGTGCTTTAGGAACATAAAGAACATTGTTCAGATGTAAATTTTTAGTAGGGGTATTAATAACAGCATTACCAATATGACTGATGTTCATACCTGCACCACTAGCAGTATGTATCTGATCATTGCCCTTGTACTTTTCCTTCATAGTGAGTTTCTCCAGTTCACCCGTAATGTGATCGGTAGCACCTGTATCTGTATACCAGTTGGTGTCTACTCCATAGCTATATGTGGCTGCTGATGCACTCTTGCTTCCTGGGACAAAATCTTCATCAAAACGGTGCCAGCATTCTATTACCGTATGGCCAAATTTTCCACACAGTTGGCATTGGGGCCGGTCACCAGTAGAGTTTCCTCTTCCTCCTGAGTTGCACCCTCCATGCGCAAAGACCTTTGAAGCCGCCGTCTTGGCCACGATCATGTTGTTGTTTGCGACCACGAAATCCACGGCCACCACCACTGCGACCGCTGCCACGGCCACGACGAGCTGCATTTGCGCACGGCTGAGGTGCACCATGCAGTAGATCCATTCTATACTCAAAGCTCAGGAGTTGGGAGTATAGTTCAGTAAAGGAGATTGGTTCCACACGCGCCACAATTGCTGATACCACCGAATTGAACTCCATGTCCAGCCCGGCCAGTATATAGGATACCAACTCTTCATCTCGAAGAGGTTGTCCAGCAGAAGCCATTTCATCTGCAAAACCTTTCATCTTGCTAACATACTCACTAATGGTCATATTACCTTTGTGAGTTGTGGCAAGTGCAAGTCTGGTATTCACGGCGCGAGCACGTGATTGAGCCGCGTACATTGCTTCAAGTGCATTCCAGACTTGGCGCGGTGAAGTGAGGGCAGCAACTTGTCCCAGGACCTCCCGTGACAGAGATGTCAAGAGAAAGCCCAGAACTTGCTGCTCGAGGACGCGCCATCTGGTGTACGCAGGATTCGGCGCCATGACTATCTTCTCGCCTTGCTTTTCTTCAAGTTCTGCTTCAGGTGCGACGTTTGTGCCGTCGACATATCCCTCGAGCTGCGCTCCACGCAGCACAGGCATCACTTGTGCCTTCCAAAGGGAGAAATTGGTCTTCGTCAGTTTCTCATTGACGGATTGCCCCAGCAGTGGCAACGCAGGTGTAGATAATGAGGATGAGCTCGCCATGGCTGCAGATTCTTGGGTGGAAAGAAGATTAGATGTGTTTGGGAGGTGGCTCTGATACCATGTGAGATGAACCACCTAATATGCGAAGCGTTGTTACCTCCGTAGGAGGCGCACTTTTGTTAATATATGCAGGAACAGTCCCTGCATGGCTTACAAAGACGTCGATGATCACCGAGAGCCGAACCACCGCTAACAAACTCTCCTAATTACGATTGCATAATCGTTATCTATATACACTATCCGGTTCAGCTCCAATGTAATCATCCGATCAAGTAAACAAAAGATAAGTATTACATGAAATACGAGACTTATCTAACACTCGCGCCCACGATGATCGACCCCGTCACACACACGCTCTCTGCGGAGATGAAGCTGTCCATGCGATCCGCCGGACGAAGCACCATTTCTTATGCTTCTTACGCTACGCTTCTTCTTCGATTCTTTCTAAATCATCGTTCTTGCTAGCTAGTCTGCCGAAGTCGCTTTGTCGTGTCCTCTCTCGTCGATCGATCTATAAATAGTGCGCCAGCACGCACGTATCCAAAAAATTTTATTATTTAATCCTTTTTAAAAAATAATTTTAATTTTAACCCCTCGGAATTTTTTTTTTCAGATCTAACCCTTTTGGACGCGCCACGGCACCTGGGGCGTCATCCCCACTCTGACGCGCCAATGCGTATGGCGCGGCAGAGGTGCCACGCTGACGGCCCCGGTCAAGGGCTGCTAGCACGGACTGGCGTGGGTCCCACATTGCCGCGCCAGCCAGCCTGGCGCGTCAAGCACATATACAGAGCGCCGCGTGGGTTGCCCTTCCCCCAGAATCCTCGCCGCCCCGTCCCGCCCCGCCGCCGCCGGCCGCCGGCCACCCCTTGCCGCCCATCTCTGGTCATTTTGGGGTGGGGTAATTGTTCCCCGTCCTCTTACAAAGGTAATGGTCCAATATTTTTCCCGATTTGTTGCTCGATTAACCGCATTTCGTAGGATTAGGATAGTTAGGGTTTTAGGTACAAAATTGATTTATGTGGCATATTGACGTGTTTAGTTCGATCCAAGCACCGTAGCATACGTGTTGCATGTACTGACCGTGGTATTAACGTGTAGAATCCATTGCATGTATTTGTGCGACATTTTATTTTATTTTGGTGTAGATGATGTTGTATATTAGGTCTAAACGACTTGTATTTGGTATGTTTAATGTTGTAGATGGATCGTTTAGTCCGTTTTTTTTATGGTGGAACCGTCAGAGAAAACGGAAAGTTTGAGAATATGAAGGAAGATGTGGTCTTATTTGATAGGAGCCCAAGCTTTGATGATTTAGTTTCCCGCTGCCGGTCTTTCATTAGCTGTAGGGTTGGTGAGGGTGAACTGTGTTTGCAAGGAAGAATTGATTTTGGGAAGGCTAGGGCTCACTATGTGATGCTGAAGATTTCATCGGAATCGGATTGGAATAGTTACAAGGAGGTTGTGAAGAATTCGAACGTCAGTTGCTTGGAGGTGGTGGTTGAGATCGCTCGTACGAGTGGCTCATTAGCTAGACTCGTACAAGCTGTGCAAAGTGTTGATGACGAAGATGATGCTGTTGAGCACTTGACTCAGGAGTTGGGCACATTTGGAGGAAGACAGATAAGATCTGAAGCACGTGTTGTGGAGGCGGTGGAAGAGCCGTTTGATAACTTTGATAGCGGCTTTTTAATGAATGACTTTGACGATGGATTTTTTGAGGAAGAAGAACATGGGGTAGAAGACGACCAAATATCTCTAGGATCCGAGGAGGATTTCTATGATGAGGAGATGGCAGAAGGAGATGGGATGCAAGGCGAACAAGAAGAGGTGGGGGAAGGAGATGAGGAGGAGGAAGAAGATGATGTCGAAGAAGATGACGAGGTTGTTTGTCTAGGCGTGGGAGATAGAGGGCAAGCAACGGACGCATTATCGGCTGCGGAGAGGAGGCAGCTTAGGGCAGTTAATGTTGATGTGCCCACGGTGACCACCTTTGAGAACCTAAGTCGAATTGATCTGGCAATATGTGAGAACAGTTTGTTGTCAACCGATGTTCTGCCGGATTCTGAGAATCTAGAGATCCGAAAGGGCATGTTATTCGAGTCTTACAAGAATTGCGATATTTTTGATGGATTATGCGGTGAGGCACCATAGGCCATACAATGTTACTTATTCGACGCCAAAGTCGGTACACGGTGAGCGCAAACAAGGATGTCTTTGGGGTGTGTGGGCTCTATTTGGACAAATACACTGGTAGATGGAAGATTAGTCGTGTCAGGCAACCTCACACTTGTGACCCGTCGAAGACAAAGAAGGTGCATGCTCAAAACACAGCCAAGTACTTAGGGCGTCGTATCGCTGGCATTGTCGCGGCGGATAGCGACGTGTCAGTTGCCTCGTTGATTGAATCCATATTTGGATTCACCGGGTACCGTGTGAAGTACTCAAAGGCTTGGCGGGCAAAGCAACACGCCATGGAGTTGCTATATGGGGACTGGAAGGAGGCATACAATGTGGTGCCAAGAATGTTGAATGCAATTAAATATTTCAACCCCGGTGCAAAGTATTTCACCTACACGAGTTGCAGTGGCTTGGTTGATGAGAACGGCAAAACTCGGTATGTTCTTGAGCGTGTGTTTTGGTGTTTCAAACAGTGCGCGGAGTCGTTCGAGTACTGTCGGCCGGTCGTACTCGTCGACGCAACCTTTCTAACCGGAAAATACAAGGGTGTTTTGATGATGGCTGTTGCGATCGATCCGGAGGATCAATTGATGCCTGTAGCATTTGCGTTGGCCGAGGGCGAGAACAACATGAGCTGGGCATGGTTCATGGCGCATCTAAGGCGGGAGGTTCTCGGGACTAGCCGGACGGTTTGCATGATCTCCGACCGTCATCATGGCCTTCTAAATGCGGCTAAGGAACATATGGAAGGTTACCCTGCTATTGAGCATCGGTGGTGCATGAGACACTTCGACCAATATATGGGGTCGATGAAGAAGAAGGAAGTGGTGTCGAAACTAAAGGGGTTTGTCGCGCCGAGAAGAGAGAGATTTCCAGAAGAAGTTAGAAGAGCTAGATAAGATATTAAACGATCGGGCCAGGGATTGGATTAAGGAGCATATGGTGAACAAGGACAAGTGGGCTCTTGCTTATGACGAGGGTGGCCGTCGTTACGGGATAATGACGACAAACGGTGCCGAATCGTTGAACAATGTGTTCAAAGGCATCCGTGCCCTGCCGGTATCTGGAATTGTACAATACTCTTTTCAAAAGTGCAACAAGTACTTCGTTAATAGTTGGGGTTTGGCGAAGAATGCTATTAATGCAGGGGCGGTGTGGGGAAGGGTCGGTGCGGCGCATCTGGAGAGGGAGGAGAAGCTTGCTCTAAACCACATCGCAGAAGCATATGGCCCGAATAGAATTGTTTATAATGTAAAGTTCGCCGGGGGAACTAATCCGGGGGGTGAGCGTTTCGGCGGCAGGAACTACAAGGTGGACATTGCCAAAGTCGAGTACACGTGCAAGGTTCCGCAGCTGCTTCATGCGCTTTGTTCACACATGATCACCGCTTGCTCCGCAAGAGGGGTAGACCACAAATCTCCCACGTACATGTCTCCGCTTTACCTGAAGACACATACGTTAAAGATATGGGAACCGACCTTCGAGCCATATCTCGATCCCACGCAGTGGCCAGAGTTTAGTGGATTGGACTATTGGCCCGATCCTGCCTTACTTAAGAATAAAAAAGGCCGGCGGAAAAAAAAGAGACTTCGAGGAGAGATGGATCGTGCAAATGGTAACGGGGATGATACGTATGGAACAGGAGATTTCGACGAGCTCCCGGGGGTGGTCCGATGCTCTAAATGTCACCGGGTTGGGCACAATGCCAGCACGCATAATAAAAAGCATAAGGGTTCTATTAGCTGTAGAAAACGTTCAAAGGTACTATGGGCAATGTCTATTACAATTTAATATTTGCATAAAACTAACAATTCTTTTTGCTATAATTTAACTCTCTTTTTTCAATTTTTGCAGGATGGCGCACCCTCAGTACCCGCTTCTTGAGACAGAGTACGACAAGGACCATCGTGCGCGGCTCATCTCCGATGTGCAACAGGTTTGGCCATCCACTCATCTCTTCGGATTGCAATTGTTTTAACCATCGTAGTGATTATTTACGGTTTGTTCTTTTTGTAGACTCTGCCCTCGCTCCGTCCCAGTACCCACGCGATCTTCCTCACGTGGGACGCTAGGTTCGCCCCTTACTTGCAGCGAGCCGGCTTCCTGGACCTAGCCCGCACCGTCACCCAGGGGCTGCCAGACCTTGATGGGCCATTACTGACAGCTCTCGTGGACCGTTGGAGGCCCGAGACGCACACCTTCCACCTCCCGTGCGGGGAGATGACGGTGACCTTGCAGGACACGGAGATGGTCCTCGGGTTACCGTTGGAGGGCGCTGCAGTGTGCGGGATCTTAAATCCTGGCACCTGGCGCGACTTGGTGGAGGACGCCATTGGTGTGCGGCCCCCGGAGGACGAGAACGACCGGAGCAAGTAAGAGCATCGTCAACTTGGTTTCGTTTATTTTAAATTCATTGGTTATCATCTACTTATATTAATTGTATGTTTGTAGGAGGACGTCCGGGGTGAGCTCCGCTGGGCGCGCTGAAAGTGCTTCCCCTTTGCTCACCGAGGCTCCCCATGATGGTAGAGACGCACGCACGTGTCTGGCTGTGGCATTTGGTGGCAAACTTTCTCTTACCAGATGCGTCCGACAACACCGTCAGTTGGAGTGTCCTCCCCGTCCTGAGGCAGCAGTGGGAGAACATCGCCACGTACTCTTGGGGGTCGGCCACACTCGCATGGCTATACCGGCAGTTGTGCGAGGCCTGCCGGCGCGGGGCTGGTACATCTAGCCTTGGAGGATGTCTCTACCTCCTCCAGGTGTGGGCCTGGGAGCGGCTTTCAGTTGGCAGGCCACACCGATCGCCAGTGTCGGTACGTGCAGCTGCAGAAAACTAATATTCATATTGATGTGTCATTCTAACTTCATGCTACCTGTAGGCATGGCTTGTGCAGGGATCTAGACCGACGTTGATGTATCTTTGGAAGAACATCAAGTCGGTGCGCGGAAACCCCGACAGGAGGTACCTGCAGTACACGAACGAGCTAGACTACGTGACGCAGTGGCAGGTGATCTGGACTCCTTATCACCGTGCCGAGGTATAGGACATGGCCCTTAGCACACTTTGTACCGGGACATGGAGCTCTGGAGGGCGGTTAGTCCGCTGGTGTTCTTCCACGTGGTGGAGTGGCACCTGCCGTGTAGGACAATGCGACAGTTTGGTCGCAGGCAGCACACCCCACCTCCAGTTCACTCGACCGATCAGAGGCTTCACAAGTGAGATAATGGTTATTAATTTAATTCGTATAATCCATTCAAAACTTGCATTAACACGCCGTTCACTAAACTTTGCGGTATAGTAGAAAGAAGAGGTCTGACCCGGCTAGATGGCGTGTCACGCACCGCCAGCCTCTGGAGCTGTGGGAGGCGAGGGAGAGGCGACAGCCTAGCAACGGACCGATGCACAGCGATCAGGCCTTCAGCGAGTACTTGGCTTGGCTCCACCGGTCAGCCAGGCTTTTTCTTAAGCCAGCCCTTACTGATGTCCCTATCGGCGACACAAACTCGGACGACGACATCACGGACGAGTACGATCGTCTGACACGGGAGGGTGTGCAGCCTGAGAGAGCCCCACTGCAACGTTACATGGTACGTGTCTGAACAAACCACGCGGAGATGAATTTTATGTCGCCTTCTTCCATGCACACATTAACCTGTTGTTGCTCTTCACAGGCTACGCAGCTGGCACGCCTCTCCAATAAGGCTGGGGTCGCTCTTGGCAATGCGGGTGCACATGAAAGTGGTGTTTTGCGTGCGTTTACGGAGGTACGACCGTCTGCATGTTATAAAGTCTAATTGATTTCTATGCTAATACTCTACTTCATGTGTTGGCCATTTACAGAGAGTGACGAGGACATGCCGCCGTATGGCTCAGAAATTGAGATGCATGACCCAGGAGGATATGGGTCAACAACCAGTCGCAGTGCCCCAATCGTCGAGCCACCGGACCCCCGTCTATCAAGGGGGCACGGGTGCACGCACACCGTCACGGTCGGCCAGGTCCTCCGCAGCTACTACGAAGACTCCTGCGAGGAGGGCGCGTGGCAAGCGCACCGTGCCACCTATGGACGACGACGAAGAAGCTGGGCAGCACTACGACTCGGACTCCTCCGTCGACGACCCAAATTTTCGCAAAGACAATCGAATGAGCGGATGTTCGATGCTCCCCTTGAGTCGAACACGCCCACTCCAGGAGCGGTAAGATATCTTAAGTGATCACGTGAATTCTTTATTGTTTTCAGTCATTTCTAACATTTCTGCTATGCAATACAGGGCCCCAGCGGATCCACCCCCCCCGCCACAGACCCTGCATTACGCGAGGCGCAGGCGTGACCGTGATGCCGCCGACGTCGGTAGCCACAACGTGCTGCAAACAAACCCTGGGAGGATCCGCCGTCCAAGGGGTCCTTATACACCGGGGCCTTGACCTCGAGGTGTTTGCATGTACTAGAACCCGAGTGTGACCACTTATGCATGTACTAGCCTTTTCACTTGTATGCATCTATGGATGTACTAGCTTGTGACTTATGTATGTATAACATATGCACGCTAGAGTCTAAATTGTTGAACAAATCACTGGCCACATATGCACGCCAGAGTCCAAATGAGCTTAATGTTGGAGTGAACATCATTGCAGAAGCTCTCTTCATTTTAAAAGTGCTCGAGCTTAATTTGGATTTACCGTTGACTTCAATCTCCTTTTCTTCAAAAAAATTAATAGATGTATTTTTTCTGTTTTCTCTGTTGGAAGGCCTACTATATGCCAAAATAGTCACGAAATAACTCGAGGAGTTTTGGTTGATGGTGGCATTCATAGAGATAAAAGTATGTTTTTAACTATTGTATTTTTCAGCGATTGATTTCCAGGGCAGGCCTGAGGTTTCCAGGGCAGGCCTGAGGTTGTGCAATAGGTTGAGCGTGGCTGCTACTGCCGCGCCATCCCTCATGGTGCGTCATATCAACTACACGGCGCCGTCAGAAACGGCGCGACAAAGCGCCGCGCGCCAACCCCATCGGGCGCTGTTGTGTTTCATCGCCCGACTGTACCGGTGCCTCAAACCGTAATCGCAGTAACCCATCTTTGGTTTGGAGTCCGGCCGAGCGGCAATGCATCCTCGACGCGCCAACCCTCATTGGCGCGGCGGAGATCGATCGCCAAGCCGGTTTGGAGTCCCGGTGCCTCCAAACCGAATCGCAGCAACCCATCGGGTTTGGAGTCGCGAGCAACCCACTGGTTTGGAGTCCCGGCTGGAGCGGCAGTGCATCCCTGACGCGCCAACCCGACTGGCGCGTGATGGATGCATCGCCGGTTCCTCCAAACCAGAATTGCAACACGACCATCGGTTTTGAGTCCTACCGAGCGGCGCCACGTGCATCTTTGCGCGCCAGCCAACCCATTGGCGCGGAAAGCCAACCCCACTGGCGCGGCAAACTCTTGCTTCAACCATTAAGCAATGCTCCACAAAGCATGGGTTTCGTTGTTCTGTCTATACGAACCCCTTATATTTCTCGTAAAATTCAAGCACATGTACGACTAAAGATAATACTAACCATAAAACCACATGCTTTGTTTCAGAGAAAGATATACTAATTGGGATCATGACAACCATAACATCTAATCTTTAATTGTTCAAATAAGATACAGAGATGTTCAAAGTGCTGCATACAACAGTTCAATGGAAGATAACATACTAAGTTCATTATCATATTACAAAACGACATCAAATCAAGTCGATCTCACTTCTCTCGGTCCTCGTCATCATCATCTGGCACGACATGAGGTAGGTTACCAACAAGAGCCCTCATGGTCTCCATCTCCACCGTCCTCTTCGCCTTCTTGCGCTTCACCGTTTGCAAATAGGCCTCCCAAGAATTAAGCTGGTAATTGGCATTGAGGTCAATGAGTGAATCCTCAGCCATCTTCTTCTCAGTCTTGCTCAAGCTCGCTCCTTCTCCATCTCTCTCGGTGCCTCGTCACCTCTCTTTGATATTTCACCTCTCTTGGATCAACTCCAGGTGGGTACCTTCCCCTACGCCTCCTCCAATATTCCAATGTTTCTGAAGCGGTGAAGTAGCCACGTAGCGGCACGCCATACTCTCTCGTCATGTCATCCAAGACCTTTTTTATCTTGGTGGGACGGCATGAGCACACCATGCTCATGCCTTATCTTCTCCTTCCTCTTCTCTACTTTGTTCTCTCGCTCAGTTCGCACAAATTAAAAATCTCAGCTTGGAAAGCTTGTTGTCCCTGATATTCCTCCCAATCACACGTCCTTCCCTCCTACAAAATTTACCGTAAGAGTTATCAAACGAAACATGCAATGAAATATACGGACAAATAAAAAAGAATTGTGCAAGTATAACGTACCCAAAAATCACCATAAGAGTTGCCACAATAATATCCATACCCGAGTTCCGATGGGACAACACCTGTACGGGCCAGTATCCCGCACTTACAAGTGACGGGTGGATATTCCTCACATGGCCATTTCTTATCCCCGCAGTGAAAGGCCTCCACGTCCGCACTAGAAGGCCAACAAGATTTGGGGCCATAAATGTACTCTTGGAAATCACACAAAGGCCATCCATCCTACGGAAAAATCACTTTGTTACCAAATTTAGTACGAAATGACACTAATTTAAATAGAAAATGGCATGCATACACTTATTGAATCATTGTACGGGCAACGGAAGAATAGGGTAAAGTCCACACCTGGGTTAGGCCTTACTAAAATGGACCGTTCAATGCAATGACATAAAGGAGGGTGCATTCCTCTCCCCGCACTTGCGACCGTCTTCTCCTCATTTGTCATTTCCGATGGGTTTGCACGAGGAGGAATCCAACGCCTAAATTTTTTTATTGGTATAGTGTCCATGGAGCGCCAATGAAAGAGCCGGATCCTCGGATCGTACATTTCTGGGCCATCAATCCACTCGAAAAAACAACATGGCCGAATAGAACACTCCATATTGTTACTGTGCTTTATACCACAAGTGTAGAAGGCCCTACCGGCAGTATTAGGGTCCCTAGACTGTTGAACCTCCGCAGGAAGGCCGTGCTCACAAACTGGAACCGGATACGGGGAGGAACGAACTGGAGCATCCTTACTCCTAGGGTAATCCGCATATTTGAGTCTTGCCTTCCCTTTATCGGCATTATTTCCTACATTACATTAAATTAAAAATTTAAAGTCCCCATATAATTCAACATATTTTCTACCACCATTAAACTACATATACATACTACGGAATTCATATTACAAAAATAAATACTACAATAATAACCGCAAAACACAATCTAACCCTAACCCTAAAGCAATAAAAAATGTGACCAACATGGATCAATAAAACCCCGGTCGAGAGGAGATTACCTGCCATGGTGGAGGAAAGCCTTTTTTCATAACAAATCCCGTCGGATGGAGATCAACTTCTTGCAATGGACTAGGTCATTGGTTAGGGAAGAGGAGGAGAGAAGGGAAAATGAGGAGGGAAAGGAGAGGAAAGGAAAGAGGAGCCCTGCGCAGCGTTCTGTATTGAGTCCTTGACGCGCCAGGCGGGGTGGCGCGTCAAGGTGGGACCCACCCCAGTCCGTGCTGGCGGCCATTGACCGGGGCTGCCAGTGTGGCACCTTTGCCGCGCCACTTGCATCGGCGCGTCAGAGTTTAGATGACGCGCCAGTTGACGTGGCGCGGCCAAAAGGGTTAGATTTGAAAAAAAAAATCCGAGAGGTTAAAATTAAAATTATTTTTTAAAAAGGATTAAATAATAAAATTTTTTGGCACGTATCTGGCTCGGTGAAACGGACAATTAGTGGCGGATCCACCGCCCGGGCAGGGAAGGCAACTGCCCGGGCTCCTGTTGATGTCAAGTATTATCAACAATGTAGGTTTCAAGTCCAAAATTAGGGGAAATTCACAAACAAAATCCTGAAAACAATACTAATGTTTCTTAAACTTTAGATGTTATGAAGAATTTCTATTTTTATGAAAAAAACAAACCATTAGATCGACTGTGTATCAAATCCAAACTCGCAAAATCGGGGAAAACTTACCAAAGAGAGAGGGAGGAAGGGAGATGAGGCTGGGGAAGGGGAGAACCGCATGAGAAGGCAGCGCAGCGGTCTCGAGAGGGGAGCGGCCGCTCGACGCCGGCCTACCGCGGTCTCACAGCCTTATCTATAAAGGACACCGTCCTATGCCCAGCCATTCCCCACCCAACGCCCCGCCGCCTCCCCTCCGTGCGCAGCCCCACCGCCCATTCACTGTCGCCCGTGCGTGCCCCTCTGTGTATCGTCCCTTCGTTGTCGCCCACACCGCCACTTCGTTAAGCGGCACCCCTCCGTGCGTCACCCACCACCTCCTATCACTACCCCACCGCCTCCATGCACCACCCCTCCACCGTCGACTACGCCGCCCCTTCGCCAAGTGATGCCTCTCCGTGCGCTGCTCGCAAGGCCCCTTCACGCACCGCTCACCGCCTCCATGCGTCGCCCCTTCGTCGTCGCCCGCGCGGCTCCTTCGTCGAGCACTGACCCTCCATGCGCTGCCTACCGTCTCCTGTCCATGCCGGTGTCAGGTCACCTCTGTTCGCAAAACATTGTTTCCTTTTAAGTACCCATAATCATGGTGTTATGTTCTGTTATTGATAAGTTTGAATGCCAAAAATTCTTACTGACATGTAGAAATGCCGATGTAAATGTACCTGCTAATTTGCATTGTATTTTTTTACTCTCTTTGTATTCTTCTTATTGTAGTTTGAATCTGGCATGCACATAAAGTCTGTATTTTTCTTGTTTTATTTCGTGAGCAGAATCGCAACATGTAAATGGTAAACTGGTCGTGCGCAAAAAAAAAAGATTCAGATGATGACTAAACCAATGCTGAGGAGTAGATCCTGTGATGCCATGAGGCTGTTTGTTGGGGAGGTGCTCTAACACCAGCAGGCTTATCGTGCCGCCGTCGCTGGTGATGTTGATGTGTACCAACCTCCGTGCCAAACTCGATTCTTTTCTGCCCATATCCAGGTAAAATTAGGATAAAGTATGATATAGCCCACTACCCTATCAATCATAATCAACTCATTCGTTAACCCCATGGACAAGAAGAGGACTAGGCCATCTATGTTATTCAATGTTTTGCTCATGCTAAGTCTGAGCATATCCACGTCCGCAATCGACAATGTACTCACTGCATAACTTCGGATTTTGATTTACAGGTGTCTAACCTCACAACTTCATATGGGTAAACGATTTATATATGTTAGAGATGCTTGTTATAAGTGTGGCCACCATCTTATCGTTTTTCTTTAACTATCTTTATATCTTCGGAATGTACATCTTCCTTTCATCGAACCGAGCCATCATCTGTACTCTGCTTCACTCTCGAGTCTCGACCAGTCTATGCTCAATATTTAATACTACCATTGAAGAGATCTGATCGCGGACGAAAATACATATGTAGGTAAGTTGTGTGAAGAGAGAATCCTTCATGCAAACCGTCTCAGGACACAAAATATTATGTGTACCGATTCTTTTTGAAAGGGGGCAGGAGGACTGCCATTCATTAAATAGGTAGAAGTTACAGAGAAAAATTGAGGGGTTAAACAAGCCCTTCCCCCCAGTAGGGCTTACAACATCTTAAGGGATTACAAAATGGGCACCGGCGGCCACCCAAAGCCGCAACTCGTCGAGAAGATGGGTGCAGGAAGACAAGTTGTGTCCGCTCCGAATTTCTGAAGATCCGGTTGTTGCGCTCAAGCCACAGGTGCCAGATAGTGGCAATGACGATGGATATTGATGAGCGCGGTGAGGTTGGAGATGCCACGTCAAGCTCCCACCATAACTGCAAGTGATCCGAGGAGTACCAACGGGCCGGGTTGAGGACGGGCAGATCTAGAGCCGCGGCTAGGCCCGACCAGGTGGCGGAGCTGAAGGTACATTGAATAAAGAGGTGCTCCTGTTCTGTGTTCTGTTGGTAAAGTGGCAAAAATAATCATTAGGCGGTGACCACGCAGGAGGGCGTCGGCTGTCCAAACCCGTGATCGCAGGAGTAGCCAACAAAAGAATTTGCATTTCGATGGGGCCCAAGCTTTCCAGATTGTGTGAAGACCGGGCACCGGGCATCGCCCGACAAATTGAAGGTCGTAAGCTGACTTTACCGTGAAAGCGCCATTATTTGAGAAACGCCAAGAGATGGAGTCTTCATCCGTCGTGGCCAGGTCCACGTCTGCCTCGCTCAGCCGATGCAGGAGGAGGATAAGCTGGCAGAGCAAACAGGGGTTCAGATGGTGACCAATGTCGGTTAACCAGTTGTTGTTGTGGAGGGCGTCCCTGACTAGGCGGCCCTTTCTGGCGGAGATCTCAAAGAGTTGAGGCGCGAGATCCTTTGGCGAGGAGCCATTGAGCAGCCGGTCCTCCCAAGTAGAGGAGGCGCGTTGCGGAGGTGAAGGAGCAACCAAGCGCAGTAAGTCTGAATCGGTTTGGGGCGGGTTGTTGCAAAACTCCGCCCAGGTGCGTCGAGGAGAAGTCCTGTTTAGCCAAAGCCAGCGCAGCCGGAGGGCGCGGGCAAAGCAAGAGAGGTTGAGGACTCCTAGTCCACCAAGCCTGGCCGGGGAGCAAACCGTGTCCCAGTTAACTCTTGGGGGGTGCCAGGCTCAGCCGAACCGCCCCAGAGCCAAGCTCTCCGATCCGTGAATTTTCTTTAGAATGAGATCGGGGTTGATGACCGAAAGGGTGTAAGTGGGTAGAGCTGTAAGGACCGCTTTGAGCAATGTAAGTCTCCCACCCTTGGACATTAGGGGGCCCCTCCACCCTGCTAGTCGATTGGCCACCTTGTCAATGAGCGGTTGGAAGTGGACATGCCTGAGCTTTCTGACTGAGAGCGGGATACCCAGGTATTTGATTGGGAAGGAGGATTTGGTTGTTGGAAAGTCTTGTAGGATGTCGTCGAGGTTTAGGCCATCACGTCTGATGGGGATGACCTGAGACTTAGTGAAGTTGGTTCGCAGGCCCGTGATTTTCCCGAATTCTTGGAGGATAAGGGCCAAGGCTGAGACCTCGAATCTGACTGGATTTATGAAAATCCCTGCGTCATCAGCGAAAAGGGAGATCATGGGTTTGCCCTGTAGAGCAGGGATGGGATCAAAGGGGCCGCCCTCGGAGGCTAGCCGGATAAGCGGAACTAGGGGCTCGATGGCGAGGTCGAAAAGAAGGGGGGACAGGAGTCCCTTGCCTTAGGCCCTTTGAGTGTTGGATGGTGTTAGTGGGGCACCGCTGAGCAAGACTTTCGAGGAAGAGGTGGAGAGTGAGAGTGCGATCCAATCACACCAACGGTGGCGAACCCTGCACGCAGGTTTTGAAGGAGGTAGGTCCAAGATACTGAGTCGAAAGCTTTCGAGGTCAAGCTTAAAAAATAACGCAGGGTGGCGAGCGGTGGAGAGATTTGGCACACCCTTGGACAAGTAGAAAGTTATCTTGAATGTGGCGCTTCTTGATGAAAGCACTTTGACAGGTGAAATGAGCTCGCCCATGTAGGGGCTAGCTTTGGTTGAGAGAATTTTGGTGAAGAGTTTTCCAGTGTGGATAAGGCCGATGGGGCGGTAGTCGAGGCACAAGCCGGGAGTCCTTCTTGGGAATTAGGACGATGTGGGCACAATTTAGAGACCTGAGCCGGCGGGATCCGAGTTGAAGAGGCATTGCAGGCTCAAGGAGGTCGGTCGAGATAATGTCCCAACAGCCTTGTAGAAATCCCACGTGAAACCGCTGGGGCTCGGAGCCTTGTCGGAGGGGAGCGAGAGCACAACATTGTGAAGCTCCTCTAGGCCGAGTGGTTCCTCGAGGTGGATAAGTCGAGGAGGAAGGCCAAGGAATTCCCAAAAAGATCTTCCGAGCCAAAGGAGTTATGGCTCGCTTGCATCAAGATGGAATCGAAGTCTTAGGAATAGGACATTCGCCTTATCCTCGAATTCGGTGTGTGTTCGGAGGAATCATGCGAGAGTGGATATGGTTTTTATGCTCCTTCCATTCGCTTTCTGTGGAAGAAGCGGGTGTTTGCGCCCCCAACTTGAGCCACCTAAGACGGGACCGCCGCTTCCACATCATCTTGACTATAGCGCTGAGACCAAGGATACGGAGCTTGAGGTTACGCCGAAGAGTGAGCTCTTGTGGGGATAGAGCACGTGTCTCCATGGCCACGTCGAAAAGACGGATAACTTCAGAGGCAATAGCAAGTCGCAACTTGAGTCTCCGATGGGAACGGCTCCAGCCTTGCATGAGGGCTATTTTGGAGAGTTTGGACTTGAAGCGAAGGAGTGGATGTGAGGGAGTCGCATTGCTTTGTTGGTTCGAGCTTGCCGGACGACCTCGAGAAGCCCGCATCTTTAGCCGAAGGATTCAAGCGAAGCGCTGGCGACCTAGGCTCCGCTCGTGAAGCGAAGGGTGAGTGGTCGGAGGCGGAAGAGGAGAGCGGGAGCAGGGAGCAGGAGGGGAAGATAAGCTCCCAATCGGTGTTACAGAAAGCCCTATCCAGTCTGACCAGGGTTGGGTTGGCCTGCTCGTTGCTCCAGGTAAACCTCCTCCCTGAGAGGTGGATTTCCTTGAGTTGTGCGGCATCAAGGGCGGACAGGTAGGCACCCATGCGGCCATGCCCTAATTAAGCCCCGCTTGTCATGGAGCGAAAGCAAAGCCTTTGCCGGGATGGTGTCTTTTTGGCTGCTAGTTTTGGTGTTTTCGAATTCAAGTAAAAACTGATACAAACAGTTTGAACGAAGGCTAACTCCAATCCGGAGACTCGAGATCTTGGTAGGAAACGTTATCTCTACTATTAAAAATCGAAAAGTTTATTCATCAGTCGACTGAAATTCTCTCTTTATTTCGGTCGATCTCGCTGCCCTACGATGTCTTGTGTGTTGCGATTCGCGTGCGGACGAGCCTGGCAGCTTCACCTACGTTTCGGGTCGGGTTTATTCCAACTCAGACCCGCATTCTCCCTTGTGTGTTGGTGAGAGGAGGAACACGGGGAAACGAGCGCTCCTCGTCGTTGTTGTCGCCGGCGACCTTCGTTAGCGACCGAGGAGCGCATGTTCCCTTCCCTAGCGATTTTGTCCCTTGGCGTGCATGTTTTGATAAGAACAAGACAAGATTGTTTGTTGATCCATGTGTTTCTTTCTCATTTCTCGCAGATCAGGCACTTCCCAGTGTAGTTTCGTACATTGCAGCCAATCTTCGGAGAAGAAAGAGCCCCTGCAATCCTCCCTGAGCTGGCTATCTCGCAGACCTGGCCGATCTCAAGTGGCCATGAGCGTTGTGGCCTTGTGGGTAGATCTGTCCTATGGGATGAATGTTATGTGGCCGTTTCCTTCATCGGTAATTTTGGGGTCATTTTGGCGTTCTGTGAATTGCTATCGATGATGGCATTTTGAGGATCAAGGGGGGTGGTTGGTTGGGGTGGAATGATAGATGATTTTTGTCGGGGAGCATCTTGATATGGTCATCTTTTTTTTTTGTTCCGAGGATTTTTTTCTGATTCTGATAGCAGAGCTAGGGGGAACTTTGATACGAAGTTCTGTTTGCCATAAGCACTAAGGAAGCACAAAAAACTGCTTGTTCAGGGGCCCTAATTCTCTGTTTTTTTGTGGCCGACAGGCCTTGGTTTTCTTTAGGTTCTTCAGGCTGTGTTGAATCTATACTCCATACCAGAACATTTTGTTTAGTGAAGTATGTGTTATTGTTGATAATCTATATTTCAGTTTCAGTTTTTTTTTGGTTTAGTTTTAGTTTTAGTTTCATTTTAAGTTTAAGTTTCAGTTTTTCATCGGTTTGAGTTCTTATGTGCCATTCGTGCTAATCCTACCATGGCTAAGTCAGCCAAGCAGCCTGCCAAGAAACGCAACAGGTATCAAGAGTGCTTATCTTAGTTTTTTTTTCATTTGTTTGAGTTATCAGTTTTCATCTTCAGTTTTATGTTTTTGGTTTGAACCTTTTTTTCTTTAGTTTAATTTTATATTTTGCCTGCATTCTCAAAGAAATTATTCTATCCCCTGATCAGAATAACTAAAGATGCATGCAGTTTACCCAACTTGTATGTTGGTTTGATTTTTTTTATTCGGCGGTCGTTATGTATTCGATATACTTTTTAAAATGAACATGCCTTTTGTTTCTAGGCAACATTTTTTCTAAAAAAGAAATTATTCCTATAATGTGCCATGTGCAGTATCTCTGTTGGTTGTTTGTTGATTATGGTTTTTCTGTTTTATGGCTTTTGTAATATTTATAGGTTTTTTATTTGAGCTTTAATGATTTTAAGCTCCCTAGGCTTGAGCCTCTTGGGAATTGCAAGGTCCTTCAGGTTTGTGCTCTCCTCATTATAATCATATAATCATATTGACTGAGCTTAAAGGAGGCTTATATACTCTAATTTTATTTAACTGGACTATGTAGCAACTTTATCTTGCTGGAAATGAATAACTTCACTTGCTAGCCTTCCTGAACTTCCTAATCTGGAGGTATTCTAATGTTAACTTGTCTTAACTATTGATCTTCTACTTATTTTGAGAAAGCTAAATTTTTCTCTTATCTCTCTTGCTGCACTTGTTCCTTTCTGTTGCTCAGAATAGATTAAAGTCGCTTTGTATGGCTAGTCAGCCTTGACTTCAGGGGGAGTATGCTGACTGTGGTTTGACTTGAGCATAACCAAATGTTGGACCTTGACTGGCTTATTATTATTATTTTTGTACAGGTGTTAGCAGCCAGCAGAAACAAAATATCAACTTTGAAGGGGTTTCCACATTTACCTTCTTTGGAGGTCTGTTTACTTCAAATGTAGTTATGAATCCTTTAGACTGCTAGTTCATTATTGAAGTAGGCTATTTCTTCAAGTATTATTTTGTAATAATATTTTTTCAAGTATTGAAATCTTGAAGATGATGGTCTTTAGTCTATCAATCATATTAATAATCAGAACTCATGAAGACTGAAATTTTTTATTCGTGCTTAACAGAGGATGAATGATGCACATTCATACTGTTGTATACTACACATATTAGGTAATTCAGTAATGACAGCTGATAAGTTTTAGCAAGCATGGCGTTCGTGAATCTTGATGTTATAGAAGTTGTAAGCATGAAAGGAGCGCAATTCGCAATTTCACATCACATGATCATGTGTTTTTTTGAACGGGAATTAATGTTCAGATGTTATCTGTCTGTTATGTGAAGCAAACACTTAGAATCTAAAATTTCTGTATAATGCATACCTAGCCTAATGTCAGCTAGTGTAGAAAATTTTTCCTCCTTCTGCTCCTTCTCTTCTCTTTTAGATATCAGTTTCAACTATATGTACTCTACAGTCATTACTCATAGAGTCATAGGACAGTCATTGTACTCTACAGCCTATTTATTCTACAGTCATTTCATTGGCATCAGTGTTATGCATGTGCTCTAGAAGTATTTTTGCCTAGGGTTTAGCACCTATTCTCTGTGCGTGTGTGTATTTGTACTTGCATCCACTATGAGTGCATCACTCATGTGCTAATGTGTGTTCTCAGCTGCTCACCATATATATGCTCATGTACAATATCATTCACTCCGATCCTACTGATACACAAGGGATGTGAGTTGTTAATTAGCCGATGTTTGCTTCATGAACAATATTAGCCGATGTGCTTTTTTGATTTAGGACCACTTCGCAGCACTGAAGCACAGTGCAAAAATTCAGTGCCCCAGTTCAGAATATGAATTGAAATATACCACTTTATAGGGTTTAGTTGTTTGTATTCTTTTCTGCACGCTGCCAGTATTTCCTTTGTCCTGAAGGGAGGCGAACACCGGATTTTTTGTTTCATTGCTGAGCTCAGAGGTCACGTTTGTTAGATAGCACACAACAAACAGTGAAATTTGTATCATGGATAAAATAAATTTGACAATGGAATCTGCAATCCGCAATCACTAAATTTGCTCTTGCGTTAATTACAGAAATGCATTTTAAGTCCTCCAACGACTAGAAAGAAAAGAGCATGTTAGTACGGCCCGCCGTACTACATGTTAGTGGCATATCTACAGGTGTTTTTGGGCCGTTCATTCAAAATTTCTTCGGATTTTTTCACTCGACGGGTTGTCAACCCAAAACGAATGCATGCCCGAAAGCCAGAAACACAAAACTCAATCTACAGAAAAGAAACGTCTGAAAAACGCAGAAAAACACATACAACTGCTTGATTCCAACAGTCGACATTAAAAATATACTTATGGTGGCAGTGGTGATGTCATCAACTTTGTATCTATCTCCACCATCAATCCAAACATCAACGCATCGGACTTGTGCACATATCCGCGTCAAAAAATCCTCCAGAATTCATGGGAAATTGTCCCCCCTTGAAAATCTCCTCTAATTCCTCTACAAATCAATTTCAGTTTAAATTTCAATCAATTCCCCAAATAATGCAGAGGAATGCTACCTGAATTAAACTGATTGATCTTTACTAATTAAATTTCTGTTTAGTAATTTGGCAAATGGCACAACCTGTTACTCTCAGAAGATGCAACATGCTAATATCCTTTATACAAAGCTGTGTGATTTGACATGGGCCTAGTAAAGGAAAACGACGAAACGACAAGTAACCTAGAAATTCAGCTCTCGCCTAATTGGCTGAAGACACAAGATGCTTATTTTCTGAAATCCGAACTGAGTTGGCTATGGTAGCCTCGATCATTGATATGTAAAGTGGTGAAAAGGAAACAAAATGGATGGAAATGATGGGCCAGAAGGTGGCAGAAGCATATGGCCCGAACTTTGAGCTTGCAGGCAGGTCAGGAGTCAGGACAGGTCTGTTTCGTGTTTGATTCGTGCTAACTAGTCCGGTGCCGCGACAAGGTGTAAAACCAGACATTTCTCTGCGAAGTTAAAAACGAGATGGCTCCCTGTGCGAATATAATACATAGAAAGTTATACTTTTCATTCTAAACTTCAATTGTAGTTTAGCTCATTTAATTCTCTAAATTTTAAACTTGACTTTCTCGACACCTTAAACTTGCATTCCTCACTGTTGTTTCAAAGCCTATTATTGTTGAGGTTCTCTATATTTAAAAAAAATACAAATACGCTAATGTACGATTTTCTTCCTTGTGGTGTAGTGGTGAGGAAGAATACCCGAAATAATCAATAGTTAAATAGAAATTAATAAAATAATCCACTGAAAAAAAATATACAAAAATAATACCAGGTCCCGCCACCCGGCATGGCGCGCGCAGAGCTGCCGCCACCCCGCGCGGCGCGCGCTCCTAGCCGCATGCACACGCCGCCTCGCATGCGTTGCCGCCTCGCCATGCATTGCACGCCGCCTCGCTGCATGCATGTGTATGTGTGCCTGTATGCATGCGTGTGTGTGCAGTGGCAGTGTATGTATGCATGCATGCATGTGTGCGTGTGTGTGCAGTGTTGCAGTCTCCTCACACACATGTGGCTTAAATACTATTTTTTTAATACTATTTTTTAAGGCCTTAAACCTCTCCTAAAGACTCTAAAACTATTTTTAATTATTTTTTATAATATTTAAACCTCTCCTTAAATACTCTCAAATATTTAAACCTGTCCTTAAACCTCTCCTTATAATATTTAAGGAGAACTATTTCCATATGTATTCATAGACCGATTGCATACTCATTCAAAAATGAATCATGTGAAGGAGTTTAGAAATTCTGATTTTCAAGGATTTAGGTATAATAATTGAAAAATAAAATCATTAAAAAATTGTAAGAAAATATTATTAAAAAGATTTTGTTTCTTCAATATTTTTCAGCTTCCTAAAATTTTGGACGCCAAAAAATCAGGACAAAAAACAGAAAATAATTCAATGATTGTTTGCATACTTATGACATAAAAATAAATTATTTCAAATTTGCGCACAACTGATATTAAGTGATTTATGTATTTTAAAATTTTAATAGTTCCATCAAATCCTGAGCTTCAATACATTGAGCCGAAAAAATAAAGAACAATTCAATTCCAAAATCCTCTGGGTAAATACTCGGATCATTCAGAGGTCTTTCGAAATTTGGAGTTTAAAATTATAAGAGCACTTATTCTAAAATTGAAAACATCTAAAAATTCTATTAAATGATTTACATATTTCCAAGATTTAATAATAATTATTGGAAGGTTTTCTTTCCCTGCAAAAAAGCAACTTCATAGAATTTTAAACATCAAAACGTTGGAATGATAAAAAAAGTATCATTGCATTAATTATTCAACAAAAATAATTATGTAAAAGGATACAAAAAATGTCCTTCAATTCTACGTATTTACAGGTTTTAATGATTTCATTCAATTTTAGAGTTGGAACCATCACAACGAACAATAGAAAAATAGAAAAACCATTTCCACTTAAAAAACCATTTTTGTACCTTCTCAGATAGAAAGATAAGAACATTTTCACCTCAAAATAATTTCCATATGTACTCGGATTGTTTAATGTTTTACTAAAATTTTTAGTTCAGTATTAGCAACATGCTTATTAAAAATGAAATC
Organism: Raddia guianensis; assembly: GCA_036346415.1. Lineage (NCBI taxonomy): Eukaryota > Viridiplantae > Streptophyta > Magnoliopsida > Poales > Poaceae > Raddia > Raddia guianensis. Next base: position 13,094,557 of record CM070542.1, read on the forward strand.
ATTGGAAAATTTCTGGAAAAAAATAATTTCCACCGGGTTTTGAATTATGAATCTTGAGCGTGGGAAATTTTACAAAGCATGTTAAAAAAAGACTCCGGTCTTCATGTTGGTTTCATGCAAATGGTGTGAAAATATGTGTCTTTCTAATTTTTTTGAATATTCTAGACGTTCCATTTATTTCTTTTATCGTGCGCTAGAGACACTGCACACACATCAACTGCCACTGCACACACACATGCATGCATACACTGCACATACACGCACACATGCATGCATGCGTACATACACTTCCACTGCGCACACACATGCATGCAGCGAGGCTGCGTGCAATGCATGGCGAGGCGGCAATGCATGCGAGGCGGCGTGTGCATGCGGCTGGGAGCGCGCGCCGCGCGGGGTGGCGGCATCAGCGCTGCCGCCTCACGGCGTGGCGGCAGCTCTGCGCCGGCCACACCGGGTGATGGCAGCTCTGCTGCTGTCACACCCAGTGGCGGCAGCTCCGCGCGCGCCATGCCGGGTGGCGGCAGCCATGCGGGGTGGCGGGATCCAGTGCTATTTTTGTAATTTCTTTTTTCAGTAGATTATTTTATTAATTTCTATTTAACTGTTGATTATTTCGGGTATTTTTCCTAGTGGTGACCGGTGAGCCCTCCTGGTAGGCTCAATCATTGGCAACAGCACACAATTTCTCCCTTTTTTGAAGACAGCAGGGCGTGCCAGGTTCTTCCAGATTCTGTCAAGTTTCATTGGCTGCCCAACAACATGTTGAATTCTAGGAGCAAATTTGACAACCCTGGCTCTTGAGTTCCATATTCAAGCATGAGTTCTACGAGCAAGTTCATTTAGATATATATACATAATACATGAATTAGCATACACAAATCGGGAGTTGATTCTTGCCACAGCGCGGCACCAACTCCCTCGGCAGTGAAGCCACAGCGCGCCACAACTTGGGAAGGTGAAAAGGCCGGGGTGGGCGCAGGCCGCGCCGAGGCGAGGGCGGCATCCCTGATCCCTGTGTGGATGAGGCTAAGGTGATGGGAATGGCCGCAGTGCGGAGTGCGGCGCGCGATCTTGGGCTTCGACCAGTGACGGTGTTCAGAGAAACTCTAGATCCCTAGGTTTTTTTATAGTCTGGTCCTAGTGGATTCATTTGTAATTTAGCTTTTGGTCAGAAGTCTTTCTGTGAAAGGATGTTTAATATAATTAAGTTTTTATCCTTTTCTCAAAAAAAACCTACAAATAAATGTTCAAACAAGACCTATAGCAAATAACAAAGAGTGTGGTTTTCCACTAGGATCAATTCTAGTAGGCACATGTTATTGGATAATAATGCTTCGAGATTCGCATGTTTCCTTCCATCCTCTACCATAAAATTTTGGAAACAATCTCAAAGTTATCTTAAATTACAGCATCAAGTCTATTCTTCATATATCCTACCCTTTCTCTTTACCTCCATCCGATGGAGCATCGTCCTTGCCTTTCCTTGATCCCACTCACTATGTCACACCTCCTTTTCGCTATGCTTAACGAATTTCATGATATTTAAAAAATACGAGAATTTAGTATTTTTAAGGGTCAAATCTCTACATGCCACTGCAGAAAATCCTAATCTCTTGTATGCCATCATTGTGTCTATGTCATGTAGACCTAGGTACCACCTGTCATTGACACAGGTGATGGCGTATACGGGATTAGGTGATTTGCGGTGGGATTTAACTCTATTTTAAATGCCAAATCACTTGGTTTAGAATTTGATATACTAAATAAAAGTGTATTTGTTAGCTTAACATTCATATATTTTTTATATGAGAAAATTGCACTGTTGCCCTCTGAGCTTGCAGCGATTCTCACGTAGCCTCTGAACTTGAGTTTTACTTTCTCGCCCCCCCTAAACTTGTCTCTGTTAGCACGGTTACCCCAAAACCGTTAGGGCAACCGTTAAGTGCTGACGTGGCGCTTATGTGGTCATTAACGTTGATGTGGATGCCACATGACAGCTAATAGGTGACATGGCAACCCATGTGGTCAAAAAATTCACAAAAAATAAAAAACAGAAAAATAAAAAAGTTCATAAAAATCATAAAAATCCAAAAAATCATTAAAATTCATAAAAACCGAAAAAAATTCAAAAAAAGAGAAAAATTCATAAAAACTAAAAAAGAGAAAAATTCATATAAATTTGAAAAATTCATAGAATTCAGAAAAATAAAACAATTCATAAACAATCGAAAAATTCAAAAAATTCAAAAATTCAAAAAAAAAATAAAAAAACATAAAAATTAGAAAAAAGAAAACTCATAAATTTTTTTAAAAAAATCCATAAAAATCCACAGCCCTAAAAGTAGTGGTATTTTTCCAAATAGTGCCAACCGGATACGATCAGGTCTCCGGCGTCAAGATGGATAGACGTCTGTTTGCATGACAAACCCCGGAGCCAGCACGCCCAAAGCAAGCTAGATTGTTGTCTTTGCAATTTTCCCCGTGAAAACGATTCCAACCATGCTAAAAATTATGAAAATTTTTATGTCTTTTTTATTTTTTCCCTAATTTTTATGATTTTTTTTGTTTTTGTTTTGTTTTAATTTTTCCTGATTTTCTTTTTTTGTTTTTTTAATTAATTTTATGATTTTTTTTGCTTTTTATGGATTTTTATGAATTTTATATTTTTTAAAAAATTATGATTTTTTTGATTTTTATGGTCTTTTGATTTTTTTATGAACTTTTATGATTTTTTTATTTTTCAGATTTTTTATGATTTTTTTTGCCTCATGGGTTGCCATGTCACCTATTAGGTGCCACGTGGCGTCCACGTCAGCGGTTAACGGCCACGTAGGCGCCACGTCAGCACTTAACGGTTGCTCTAACGGTTTTGGGGCAACCGTGCTAACAGAGACAAGTTTAGGGGGGCGAGAAAGTAAAACTCAAGTTCAGAGGCTACGTGAGAATCGCTGCAAGTTCAGGGGCGATTGGGCAATTTTCTCTTTTTATATTTGTGTCGTGTTTCTTTTGAAACTCATTTATTTTTGTATTTTCAATGTTGAGAATTCAATTTTCTTGGGATTTGCCCCATTTTTGAAACTCATATTTTTTTGTCTTTTTGGAATGGTTTTACTGCTGAAAGTATATTAAAGTGATCCAATATGACATATTCTGAATTTGCAGTGGTATACAACAAAACCCCACTTATGTTTTTTTTAGAAAGATATAAAGGTTCATTTATAATATATCCTTTTATAGAGAGGTCTCTAGCCAAAAACCAAATTACAAATGAGTCCACATAGGACCAAACTACAAAAAACGATTCAGGGTTTCTCCATACGCCGCCACCGTCGAAGCCGTCGCATTGCCGTCGTCCCTCCAACCACATCTACATATAGAGACGGAGAAGAAGATAAAAATCAACAATAGTAATGGCAGTGCATATATTTGTCATGGTCGCACTTAGGAAGACGAAACTGAGTAGCTGTAGCCGAACACTGCCGTCATTGTTGTCGAAGTCCCTAGCGTTTGAAATCTTCCTAACTCGTTCCAAATCTTGCCCCATGGACTTCACTAACATGGGCAACGACGAGATCCCAACCTCACATGTCGTCGCCGCTCAGAGATGATCTTGCACCAGGCTCTTCCCCTTCCTCATCAACGTTGACGATGATACGGAGAGGTCTCTTATTTGCTAAATTGAATATCAGACACGTCAGAAAAAAATCCAACACTAACTCAAACCCCAGGCTCGAGATCTAAAAAACTCCTTGAAAAAAAAAGAACACAAAAACTACAGAAATCCCGAAGATCTCTGGCCAAGTCGCTTAACACCGATGACGGTGCCGATAACGAAGGGGTCCACCAAAATTACCGCTCTTGCTAATCGCCTCACTGCCGCCCGCTCTCGCTAGCCGCGTGCAGCACCCTGTGGTTGGGCGTGTTTAGAACCTAGAATTTTTTACTGTAGTAGCATCAATTTAATTCAGAAATAAAAAATAATTTCCCGTTTAATAAAATTAAAAAAATAGCCGCCAGGCGCCCGCTGAATGGGCGGTATTTATGAATCGCCCGTTCAACGGGCGCTTATAGACCTGCACAGCTAATAACGCCTAACCAACGGGCATTTATGTCGGTGTCAGGGAATCGCGCTCCTGAAAAGCAGCGGGTCCACGGACCGCAGATTTAATTTGTAGTTGGTGTGAGGCCCAACGACACCCTTCTCGGCCGGGTGGCGGCTAAGCTGCGGGAGGCTAGGGCCGCGCGGTCTTCCCGGACAAGGGCCTGGTGCGACTAGGTGATCCGGGTACAGATCCTTCGTACTGTGGGAAGACAGAGAGGAACGATGCAAACCGTGGAGACACAAGTGATTTACCCTGGTTCGAGCCCCCACTGTCGGGTAATAGCTCTACTCCAGTCTTGTTGACTATATGGTGGAAAAAAGATGAGGCGCCGGATCGGACTGGGGCGCCGATCCCGAGCTTACAGTGGTGACGGCTAAAGGCTAAGGCTACTCGTGGAGGAAGCTTCGGATGCCAATGTTGCTTGTGCTCGGGCCAGGTGGAATCGGATCAGGGATTTCGGGTGTTGAGTTGGCCGCCCTCCGCAATGTCCAGGAATCCTCCTTTTATAGGCGCCGTGGGCCGCCCGAGGCTGATACGGCGGGCCCCGCGCTGGTCTTTGCTTTAGTGGCGAGGTTCTTGTCTTGTTCTAGGGTCCTGTCGGGTATCGAGCCTGCAGGGAGAAGCTGGTCGGGTTAGTACTGAACACGTGTTTGTCTTGACATGCCTGTTCAAGGGGGAGAACTTCTTTAGAGGGAAAGCACTTTCCTTTATCCCTCAATATGGCCTTGATCGACCGAAGGCTCTGCGCCACCCGTTGGGGGCGTCGCGAAGCGTTAACAACCATCTCGCCACCGCCAAAGAGGGCAAACGACAAGACGGATCGTCATGCGCATTCTCCCGGCCGGGGTCCCCGGAGATATGATGCGCTCCGGTCAAGTCCGGAGAAAGCATGGCGGGCCATGACAGCTTGTCGCCACCGCCCACGAAGCGAGCGGATCACCGAGGGACCTTCTCCTGCCACGGATAGCCCGGAGGGACACGGTGTCGCACGGTTTGACCTAGTCAAGCTCGGAGACGCCGCAAACGAAGTCGGCGGCCGTTGGTACGGCCGGAGCGCTCGCTCGTCCTCTCGTTGGCGTGGTGGGCCGATACGGATCGCCCAAGGCTCGCTTCAAGGTGGGCCGCTTGTCAATCACCAACGCTTTAATAGCACCAACGGCTCAGGGCGTGGGCCCGGTAAAAATCGCCCGTTCATCGGACGTTTTATGCACTGTCGCATAAAAACCGCCCGTTGGTTGGGCGTTTAATGCGCGCGGGAATAAATCGCCACGGACGGGCGCTTAATCGCGCCATATCCCTCAAGGCTGGCGGCTACTGGATCAAGACAAGGACCATTTGAAGGCCGCCAGAGAGGAAAAAGGAGGAGAGAGGAGAGAGAGAGAGAGAAGAGGAGGAGGAGAGGAGAAAGGAGGGAGAAGGGAGGAGGAAGAGAGGAGAAGAGGAGAGAAAAGAAGGTAATTTTAAACCTTTCAGATATTTATTTCGTAATATTGCAAAACAAGGTAGGTTAGCAATATTTCGCTTAAAGCGTAAATTTAGCGATTAGGTTCCGATAATAAGTAGTTGTATTTTATGTAATTTTTATATACATTTGATTTAGAGATTTAAATTAGAATAATATTCCGATATGTTTTTTGTATGAATATGTAAATGAGTTTTAGGATTTAATGTTTTGTAATATATGCGGTAGTTTGTAGTCTATATTTAGGGTTATAACTAGGGTTGTAAGGGGGGCAATACGTTGATTTAATGCGTATGTTTATTTTTGTACGCTTTACTGTTAGGGCTTAAAATTTAGAGAACATGTGTAGGTCATCGTTAGGGTAGTAGCAGACTCGATTTATATGAAGCATAATGCACGTAGGTTTAAGCATAGTACAAGGGATTAAAAGCGATAAATCTTTAAGATGTATTTGTCGGTACAAAAATAATTAAAAATATATTAGTAGTTCATTTCGTTTTTGTACAGGCTCAATGGGAGACAGAAAATATTTTAATGTTCATTACGAACAAGGGGATATCAATTTTGGTCCAGACAGGGTAGACCTATCTATGTTCCGGTCAGTGATGTTGGGGATATCTAGGCCCACGAAGAGAACGTTAGCAGGGCTTGAAAACCTTTCATGCAGCACTCTGCCTTAAACGGATGCGTACTTGTATTTCGATCGAAGTCAGAAAAAACAAAGTGTCATTTTACCTTCTCTTATCATTCTCGGTTGTCACCGTCAAATTTTATGGTTTTTCAGAACCGATGCTTAAATATTAAAATAAATTGATTAACGTGATACAAGTCATGGCACGTTTGATGCATAAAACAACGTTGTTTCTTTTTTCCCTGCGCACGCCTCGGCTTCGCCCGCGCCTCGGATTCTTTAGCCTTGAAATGCGTGCCCTGCAGGTCTTGAAGTGCGTCTGGTTTAATCGGTGGTCTGCATGCATAAAAGGCCGACTGCTGGTGGGATGTCACTGCATGTCTGCCAGTTACGTCAATTCATGTCATGTCATGTCTTGTTAAACATGCGTTTAATTTAATAACAAAGTAATTACCCATTAATAATGATAATGTCATAACGATATCGTATTTCATAATGTCAAAAAAGGAGGGAATCGAATAACAGAATGGTGCGTAACTTGTTCTAATTTTATAAATATTTTTTCTTTCACGTTAAATTTTTTCAAAAAAAAATTCGGTCCCATTAATACATTTTCGTTTTCTACACCTTTAACTTCATTTTCTGGGCCGTGGCAGACAATCGGCCCGACCGCGCGCGGCGAGGAGGCCTGTGGGCGCGTGGCGGCTACTGATGGCTTCCGGCGTGGTGGAAACCCATCTGTGGTGGCATTGCTACCCAATCTCCATATTAATCTCTCAGGCTTTGATGGCAGGTAGGGGGGGAACCAGGAGGGGGGGCACTGATAAAGCGCCGACTGGATGGGCGGTAATTATAAAGCGTCCGGTGGACAGGCGCTTTATATTAAGCGTCCGCTGAACGGGCGAGATTTAGAAAGCGTCCGCTGAACGGGCGAGATTTTAAAAACGCCCACTGGACGGGCGTTATTTATATATCGCCTAATTCACGGGCGTTTTATAATTAATTGCCCATCTGTTCGGCGTTTCAAAATTAACGCCCGATCATCGGGCGCCGGGATGCTATTTTTTTAATTTTATTAAACGGAAAATTATTTTTTTAATTTCGAATTAAATTAAAGCTAGTACAGTAATAAATTCTTAGAACCTACGTAACGGATGCCACATAGCATAGCCAGCATAGACAAAACGGGTAGACCGGCCCAACCATATGTCGCGTGTCCATGAGCCTTTTCACTCCGGCACAAATGGGCGGGCCGTACATCGTATACTCGGGCGTATATACGACTGCTGCGAACAATCTTGCTGTGTAAGCTGCCAGTGCCTCCTTCCGCAAGAGTCCGTATCCTGTGCATATGAGTAGCCCGTGCACATATGCACATTTAAAATCCCGACGGTCCAAAACACATCCAACCGTAGATCCAAATATTTGCATTTACCCCCGCCGGCTCACCAAAACGACCGAGGCAAGCTGCGCGGGAATAGAGCTCGGCGACCTCGGGCGGCGGCTGAGAGGCGGCGCTAGGGTTGGCGGAGGAGGACGAGGCGACCTCGGGCGGTGGCTGGAGCTATCGCGTGCTAGGGTTAGGGGAGCGCCTTCCCATTTGGGGCGGGTGCGTGGGGGGGTTGGTGAGCCGCAGGGGGGGTGGGGGGTGGTGGTTTTAAATGCAAAACTGGCGACTAACGGTTAGATGTGTTTTTGACGATCGGGATTTTAAATGTGCATATGTGCACGGGCTACTCTAGAGCTGGCCAAACGGGTCGGGCCAAACGGGTTAGCAGGCCTACCACGCACTAGTTTGTTCGGTTCAGATAGTGACGGCCTACTGGTTCGATTAAATCATTGTAGCATATTTATTTAATTAAATACATTCATTTATATATATATATATATTTAATGATATATAGTGTATTTACGCAATTTATAGTGTATATTTGTAAAATATAGTGGTTTTTTTCTTAATTTGTTTAGATTTTTTTAATTAAAATAAACCGAACCGGATAAAATCGGGCCGGCCCGGTTTGGGCCCGTTGGCCACCTGTGGGCTACTCATGTGCACAGGATACGGACTCCTTCCGCTAGCGGCAACGCAACGTCCCCTACTCATTCCATCCAATTGGGATCCCCTGCAGTTGCTACTGTAAATGCACGGTGTGCATTTTCACCTGAAAACAGATTGTAACTTCTATAAATATGTCATACGGTATCCAATTTATATGAAATAAATTTTGTAATTCATCTAAAATTATAACGAACCCATTTTTTAATCTTTTTCATTTTTTCAAATTTTATGATTGTTTTTGAATTTTTTGAATTTTAAATATTCAAGAATTCAAAAAAATTGAAAAGTTTCGAAAATGGGTTGTTTAGGATTTAAAATGAATTACAAAATTTGTTTCGTACAAATTGGATACCGTATGATATATTTATATAAGTTACAATCTGTTTTTCAGGGGAAAATGCACACTGTGCATTTACAGCGGCAACTGCAGGAATCCCAATCCCATTCCATCCTGACTTTGAGAGCTTCCTGTGTGGAGAGTTCTGCGGGCGACTAGGGCTTCCCCTAGCCGCCCGCCGTGCCTCCCAACACGGCGCCTCTCCGCCCGGCCGCCACAGTGTGGCTTCTCTCCGCGCCTCCTTCTCTCCTCTCCACTTGCTGCGGCCGACTTCTTGGTTAGGGGAAGCTCGAGGCCGACGTGGGCGCTTTTTCTTCTCGATCTGCTGCAAGCGAGGCACGAGGTGCTCTTGCGACGAGCTGGGCGATGGGAGGTGCCCGCTCGCTCGGTGGCTGACCTCCCGGCGGAGATCGGCTGGAGGATGCGGTTCCCGCCGTGAGTTTCCTCCTTCCTCTCGATTCCTCTCCTCTCCCCTCTGCGCCTCTTTCTCTCCGATTCTTGGGGCTTACAGGTTCGGAGGGTTGGGGTGACTAAGGGCTTTCTGCAAAGTCGCCTCGCCTTGGCTTCTCCTACCGAGGGGTCACGGATCTAGGGATGGAGGAGGCTAGGGGGACGGGGGGCGGCGGTTCAACGGCGGTGCTGCCGGATCTTGCCCAGGGGGATGTGGCTGCCTCAGTGGAGGTGTCACAGGCGCCGAAGGGCAAGGCCAAGGCGGCGGATGGTGATGTCGAGGCGGCGGGAGGTTCGGCTCGCCGGCTCCGCGACCGGATGGTCGACATGATGGTCTTGGCTTCACCTCACGGCGGCGGAGGCGAAGGCGGTGGTCTTGGATGATGTGGTGGAAAACGAGTGGTTGATCCGCCCGAGCCACAGTGGTAAGGTTCTTGCGCCAGCGCCTTCCATATCCAAACAATTGCGGCTACAATGAGGCTCGCTTGGGGAAATCCAAGGGCTTGGTGTTCAATCCCTGGGGATAACCTTTTCCTAGTGGAATTTGGCTCGAGGCGCATGAGATCGGGTGCTCGAGAGGGAGCCGTGGGTGGTTGGCAAACATGCCGTTTTGCTGAAGAAGTACGATGCGGATTTTAAGCCGTTGCAAGTGAGGTTTGATCGCTTGACAATCTGGGCCAGAATCTATGCGTTACCTTATAGGCTAATGAATGTTCATTGGGGTGAGGCGATTGCTAAACGCCTGGGTAAGGTGTTGAAGGTGGAAGCTGATGACATTGGTCGGTGTTGGGGTGGTTTCATGAGAGTGCGGGTGGAGCTCAATGTGGAGGAGCCGATCCCTAGATTTGTAACTGTTTTCTCGTCGAGGGACAATTCTCTGGAATCCTTTGAGGTGAAATACGAACGGCTGCCTCTCTTTTGTTTCTCTTGTGGGATGTTGGGTCATTCCTTTTTGGTCTGTTCGAATCCGGCTGATCGAGACGAAGAAGGCAACTTGCCATATGCGGCAAAAAGGGTTTGTGTTCTCGTTGAACCCAAAGAAGAAGGCAAAGGCAAAATCTGCAACACGCCTTGGCAGGGGGTAATGGTTCAGGTTTTGGTCCTGGAGAGGCTATGGGTGCCTCGGGTCGTTCTTGCGGCTCAAAAGGAAGTGGGTGGAGCAGTTCTTCCCAGGCGGAAACAGAGAAGAATGCGGAAGTTACATCCCCTTCAAAGCCTGGGGGCAGGGGGCGAGGTGGCAGTCGGGGCGGCCGGGCCAGCCGCGGGCGTGGTCGTGGCCGTGCTCGTGGTTCAGGAAAGGGGCTCTTCCCAGCAGTCACCGGGTTCAAGAGTGTGGCGTAAGAGGAAGTCTTCAAAGGTTTTGTCTCTGGGGGATTCTCGGTAGTGGTGGAACCGCAATCGTCTAGCCAGGCTTTGATGTTATTGCCCTGTGTGGATATGGTCGAGAGCCTTCATCGGGGAGGTGCGGATGCGGATGTTGACGCCACCAAAAGCGTAAGAGGGTGTTCTCGGGATCGGCGGATCAAAGTGAGGTCGTTGAATGCAGCCCGCCAAACGCAATGAATCATTATCTTTGGAACTGTCGCGGGTTGGGGCGCTGCGGCAGTGGGGAGCTTCAGCAGTTTGTGAAGCTTGTCAGCCCTCCTCCTTTTTCTCTCGGAGACAAAGGTTGGGGAAAGAAGAGTGGAGCGGTGATGTGGTCTTTGGGCTTTAAAGGCTCTTTTCTGAGCTTGACCGTGAGGGCCTTAGTGGTGGCCTCGCCTTGTTCTAGGTGGATGAGGTCACGGTGGCTCTGCGTGGCTTCAATCAGCATTGCATCGATGTGGTTGTGACCCCTCTGGTGGGCGCAGCCTGGAGATTCACTGGGGTGTATGGTGAGCCAAGGCGTGACTCTCTACCGGTCTTCGGGACTGCTGAGGCGGCTCAAAGAAGTGGTCGGGCCCTTGGCTGCTGCGGTGACTTTAATGAGGTGTTAATCTCGATGAACATCTGGCAACAGAGAGCACTCGAGAATCGGATGGAGATGTTTAGAGCCCGCTGGATGATTGTGGTCTTTTGACCTTGGCTTTGTTGGCCCTAAGTTCGCATGGTCTAATAGACAATCGAGGCGAGAACAATGTTAGGGTCCGACTTGATCGGGCCGTGGCAAATTCGGAGTTTTCCCAGTGCTTCGAAGATTGTCTGGTGGAGAATGTGGGGTCTTCATCCTCGGATCATTTTGCTATCATCGTGAAACTTGCTAAGCAAGTTTTCCCGAAGGGCAAATTCCTTTCCCGGAAAATTTTTCGCTTCGAAGCGGCCTGGATCCGCGATGAAAGCTACAAAGAGGTGGTGGAACAAGCTTGGGGCTCCTTGGTCAGGAGCGGCCACCCCCTCCAGTTGGCGTGGAGGGTTTACAACAATGATCAGCCTTGGGATGTGGAGCCGAAACTCCTTCGGATCGGTCCGCTTTGAGATTTCTAGGTTGGAAAAGAAGCTGCAACACCTACGCACTTCTGACATCTCTGTCGTGAGACTGGAGGAGGAAAAGGCAACCGAGCAACGCCTTTGTGAACTTCTGGAGAGAGAGGAAATTATGGCGAAACAAAGATCTCGCATCGATTGGTTGAAGGAAGGAGACCGGAACACAGCCTTCTTCCATGCGCGTGCCTCGGCCAGGCGAAGGACTAACACGATTAAAGCTCTGGTGAGGGAGGATGGCTCGCGTTGTGTTGATCAGGAGGGCATGAAGAAGATGGCCGAGACCTTCTATGGGAGTCTCTTCACTTCGGAGCCGTGTGAAGCTATGGGCGATGTCTTAAGGACTATTCCCTCTAAGGTGAATGATCTTACCAATGAGGAACTCTGCAGACCGTACTCGACGAGGAAATTAAGGTCGCTCTCTTCCGGATGGGCCCCAATAAAGCGCCAGACCGGATGGTTTTCCGGCGATCTTCTATCAAACTCATTGGGAGCTCATCAAGGGGATATCTCAGAGTGTTGTTCGGGTTTCCTCTCGGGTGAGGAGATCCGGAGGGCTGTGTGATTCAATCATTGTTTTGATCCCAAAGGTGCCGGTCTCGATAAGCTCTCAAACTTTCGCCCTATCGGCTTGTGTAATGTTCGCACAAGATTGCTTCCAAAGTGGTGGCCAACCGCTTAAGATCTTTCTCGCCAGAGGTGATCTCCGAAGTTTCAATGTGCCTTTGTCCTGGAAGGTTGATCACGGATCGTGGCTCGTGGCCTATGAATGCCTTCATTCCATCAGAAGCAAAATGGCAAGCAACCTTTCTTCGCCTCAAGATAGATATGATGAAGGCTTATGGCCGGGTTGAGTGGTCCTATTTGGTGGATGCCTTACTCGACTTGGTTTTGCTCGAATCGATCGACACGGTCATGCGGTGTGTCACTTAATGAGGTACACCGTCAGATCAATGGGGATTTGACAGTGCTGGGTGGTGCCATCTCGGGGTTCACGTCTGGGGACCCCATCGCCTTACTTATTCCTTCTTTGCGGAGGGCCTCTTGTCTCTTGAAGCAAAAAGAGGACTCGGGAAATCGAAGGATCGAAATGGCGGGGAAGGACCGAGGGTGTCTCACTTGTTGTTCACGACGACAAGATTTTCTTTGCCAAGAGTGACGAGAGAAGTGTCGGCGCTTTGAAATCTACCCTACAGCTTGTAATCTTGCCTTGCTTACGACGGAAGATTAATCTTGAAGTCAACTTTACTTTTTGGCAACCATTGTCCCGAGGGTCGATTAAAGGTGAAAAACTCCTCCAAGTTTCGTGTGATGTTCAAGGACACTTATTTGGGGATGCCTCTGAGGTTTGCGACCCTTCTCCGTTCCTTTAAATCTGTCGGAAAGGGTTTGGAAGAGGGTGAATGGATGGTCGGGCCGCCCTCTCTCGAGCTGGGAAGGAAGTCTTGCTCAAGTCCGTGGCTCAGGCCATCCCCACCTTTGTGATGAGTTGTTTTCGACTTCCTGTGGCTATTTGTGAGAAAATGAGGAGGTGCATTGTCGATCATTGGTGGGGTTCTGCTGACGGGAAAAAGAAAATGCTTTGGAAGTCCAGGATTGGTTATCCTCCCGAAGTTTCTTGGTGGCTTGGGTTTGTGGACTTTGTTATTTTAACTGTGCCATGCTCGGTAAGCAAGGGTGGCGTCTTTTGACCGATCCGATTCCTTGTGCTCTCGTGTAGGCCGAAGGAAGATATTTCCCAAATACCTTCTTCTCGATGCCCTCACCGAGGGTCGCCGTTTACTGGCGCAAAGATACTCTTTGGTAGGGACCTTCTCAAAAGAGGGTGCGTTGGGGAATTGGGCGAGGTGCTCTATAAAGATTCGACGGACAATTGGATTCCGGTTTTGGTCCGGCTCAGTAGTCCCTCTTGTGCCCATTCGGATGGGGCAACTTGATGGATTGGTCGATCTTTGGACGACGGTCCGGTTGGGACGAAGAGTTGGTCCGTATGGTTTTCTCCGAGGAGGTGGCGAGAGTCATCCGGAGCTCCTTGTTAGCCAAGTGGGGCGAGGACTTCATTGCCACGTGATACCAGAGTGGCTTGTACTCGGTCCGCTTCGGCTTATAATTTGAGTCGCTCAGATCTCTTTTGGTCAAGGCGAAGCGGATGGTAGGGGCTCTAGCTCATGCTTTGATGGTGATTGCAAGGCACAGGAGGGCTCTTCGAAGATCAATGCTCTGGCAAAATGAAGATCACTCTTTGGCGGGGTTCATGATTGCCTCCCGACAGCGATCACTCAAAGCGGCGCCATATTGCGCCTTCTAAGGTCAGGTCTTCGTAATGAGGATGACTCGATTGATCATGTTTTCATTCGGTGCCCTTTTGCAAAGTCTGTTTGGGATTCTCACAAGACGTTGTTCTCTCGTAAGGCGTCTGCGGAGGAAGAATATGGTCTCCTTAAAACATTTGATTCTTGACTTCTTGACACGAGGAAATGTCGCCGACCTCACGCCCTGGCCGTAACTTTTGGCACATTTGGACCGCTTCGGAATGAGGCTCTTCATAATCACTCGCTTGGGGATCCTCGCAGAGCGGTCCGTAAGGTTTTTGCTTACACTAATATGATCTTGCAAACCTTGTGCTAAGGAGACGATCGCTACAGTGTGATCGCCCATCTACTCCTCGACTATGGACTCCACCGCCGCTTGGTAATCGTGCTCATCAACACGATCTCGCCATTTTCAAAGGAGCCGGCAGGGCTTGGTTTCGTGTCGAGGATTTCTTGGGCGTTGCCTCCTAGTCGGCAAATGAAGTTCCTCCCCATGCTACCCCCGACTTGGCGAGGCGATGGTTGTCAAAGCGTTTCTCGGCTTGGCCAAGGCGGAGGGTTTTTCAAGATCATCTTGCACTCAGTTGCCTTGGTGTTGTTAATGAATTAACTCTTCTACCAGGATCGGTCTTTCTTTGGGTTGTGTCATTGGGGACATTAAGTACTATCTAAATCTCTTCACTAGCTGTGTGGTGAAACATGTCAACCGTCTGTCAAATGTGGCGGCACATATTTTGGCTCGCAATGCTGAGCTATCGGGTTGTAATATTTACAAATCTGTAATCCCGGATTGTATTCGGGAAGCACTTCTGGTTGATGTTATCTGATCTATAAAGTGCCGCATTTGACTAAAAAAAAAAAAAAAATCCCATTCCATCCTCGCTCTCGTCCCAAAACTGCTCGGTTTCCCTCTCGCAAGTCGCACCACCCCCCCAAAACCCTAATCTCTCCGCCTCTCGCTCCTTCCCCTGCGATCGCCGGTGGCGGCGGACGATCGCGGCGGCGATGGGGAAGGGCCGCGGCCCGATCCGCATCGACTGGGTGGAGGTGTTGCTCGGCGGCGGCTGCGGCTGCGGCGGCGGCGGCGGCGGCGACGACGACGTCTGCTTCGTTGCCTGCTCGTTGACGGTAACTAGCTGTTCCTAGGACAACGCGCTCGTTGGCGGACGCGCCTGCGCGTGGGAGCCGCAAACGCGCGGCGCGGGCTGGGCCGCTGCGTCCGACTCCGATGCGCGTCGGACCTAAGAAGCTTAGGATTTTCGATTTTAAAGAGGCCTTTATACCTATCACATGGAACCTTTTTATACCAAACACTCGATCCTTTTCAATTTCTTCCTGGCATCTGTCCTCTCCTGCCTTGGAAGCGAATCCAGATTGAGCCAGCGAGCGCCGAGCGAGCTACTAATCCGGATTGGGAGTTTGGGACTTTCCCCTTCCCCAAATCCCTATTCCCTACCCTCCAATAAATACTAGTGCTAGGGAGGCCAGACCGCCGCCAGAGGGAGACGCCGGTTGATACTACTCCAGTACTCCACCATGGGGTTCCTCGATCTGATGCACCTCCTTTCCATTCAGCGCCAGCGGGACCAGGGACGGCGCTGGCGCCGGCGGCAAGCCCAAGACCGCCGTCCCCGTGGTAAGCTGTCGCCTCCTCCTCCTCTCTCTCTGCTGCGGGGCCAAGGCCAAGCCGAATCGCTCAATCTCGTGGTGGTCGATACTACAAAGACTGTACCTTTTTCCTTCTTACCCATCTCCTGCACGAAAAAACAACAATTTTTATTGGTCGAGAGGAAATTTCTATATCAAATATGGGGTTTTTTGGTTGCGAGCCGTCGCTCGCCGTGCCTTCGCAAGGGCACCCGCGCTGAGAAGGCGCGGCGACGGCGCAGCTCTGTGAAGGGGAGGCGAGGGCGAGGGCATTCGTGCGACGGCGGCGAAGCAAACGGCGGCCAAATCCGGGGTCAACGCCGCCGCGAAGGCAGGGCGAGTGACGGGTGACTGGATGGCACGGTGCCATTTGGTATCAGGCGTCCCAATTTAATGTCATGTTGCGTGAGGCGAACGAATTGAGTGTCATAAATCGTATTTTCTCTGCCCGTAGTATCAATTCAAGTTGTCAGGGAAGCCAATACCTTTTCTTTTTATTAACTGGTATGGTATAAGTGAGATCCGAGATGAGACTCCACTCCCTTGTGGGGGAAGGAGTATCCCTCCTGTCCTCCTTTTTCTTTTTCTTTTTTTCTTGGATGGCCAATTTATTCCAACTTGATAGTGTTTGTTTGGACAAGAGAAAACAGAATTTGATTCCCCTATGCGTTGGTGTCTGCTGCTAACCATGTACGATGTGCTGTGCAGATGGATTGGTTGCTACTTCACGCGATAATAAAAGGAAGGGTTCACCCTGTCAACGAGACGATTCCCAGGGTGGTGCAATAGAGATGCATTCAAGGCAAACCCTTCTAGAGGTATGCCATAAGATTTTTCATAATGGAAGCGAGTAAAATATCAGGACGACTGCTTGAATTGCACAAATCAGTGGACCTATGCTAGCATGCTAGCTAAGTCAAAGACCATGAACTCATGTTTTAATGCTGAAATTTCCTAGAGTCATGTGGCATCGGCAGCTTTGCTTCCCCCCACCCCCACCCAACTGTGCAAAAATGAATTCTTCATTATAAAATCGTCCCTATTGTACTGTTTGCTCCTGTTGCAGCCAATCATCTTCAGGCCTCTGATGCATACATCTATCTATACTTTTTTAAAACCGTGAGCTTCTCAAGTAACCATCAGTGACGTCCTTTTACAATCTAAAACAGGATGGTTGTTTTCTATGTTGTTCTTGACTCATACTCCCTTCGGTCCATAAACAGATGATGTTTTGGACATGGTTTTAGTCGAACTTTTTTTGAATTCTTACCAGCATTTTCTTTTTGTTATTTGTATTGGATATGCGAAAGTTATGTAGATAGCTTTATTTGAAAAATACTTCCATAATATAGCAATTTTATTAAGTTTTGTAATTGTATTACAGTGTAAATTAGTGGTCAAGCATGTGTTTTGGATACTGTCAATGACCAAAACACCATCTTTTTTGTGAACCAGCGAGGGTATGTCTGAGCAGCCATTAGTGGTGCATGTTATCTTGATTAGACAGCGACAGGCAACACATTGCATCCTGAGAACTGTATATCCTTGTGGGATGGCATTCTTTCTGTCCAGCCTATTGCTCTATTATCCCATTACTTTGCTTACCAAGGCCTATGTCATGCATATTATATTGTAGCATCCAAAATGTTTGATTCTTGCATAATTACATGGACTTTTGGCTGTTTAACATTCAGATGCTCCATTGGTATGTTCTTTCTGACTCTGTTATAACGCTGAACTTTCGGGGTAACCATTTGCCTTTACAATCCTAATGCTGAACTTTTTCCCATGCTTTTGCATGCAGGACATCTACTGTCATATACATTCCCTGATGCCAATGCGAGATGCTGCCCGATTTGCTTGTGTGTCTCGCGCTTTTCTACGCTCCTGGAGACGCCATCCTGACCTCACTTTTGATGCTGAAACATTAGGTTTTGATGCTGAAACATTAGGTTCGGATAAAAATGCATGTGGAGAAAAGGAAATGGCCAGTGATTTCTCCAGCAAAGTTGATCAAATTCTGACAAAGCACTCAGGCATTGGTGTGAAGAGACTAGAGCTTCATCTTGTAGATTACAATTCGAAGGACTCTTGTCATCTGAACCGTTGGCTTCAGACTGCTGTTACACCAGGCATTGAAGAACTCACTCTATCACTGCCAATGTTGTCAAAGTATAAGTTCCCATACTCACTTCTATGTAATGGGAG
This sequence comes from Raddia guianensis, assembly GCA_036346415.1. Taxonomy (NCBI): domain Eukaryota; kingdom Viridiplantae; phylum Streptophyta; class Magnoliopsida; order Poales; family Poaceae; genus Raddia; species Raddia guianensis. Next base: position 13,112,229 of record CM070542.1, read on the forward strand.
TGGAGACTCAATCCGATCTTTTTGCTTGTCCAGTTGTTCCTTAAATCCAACAGCTGAACTTGGTTGGCTAAGAAGGCTGACAAGATTGCATCTTTTTCTGTCCGTATCGTGGACGACAAATTCGCGTGCCTTCTTTCCAATTCTTTTTCTTTGCAGCAGTTGGTAATCAGCCAATGCAATTGGTTATTTTTCCTAAAGGTGCCTTGCCTTCTACAGCAGCTCAGCAACCTAGTGGTGTCTTACTGTTCCAGGCTGCAAACGATTGACCTCGAAGCTCCAAATATATCCAGCTTTCACTACTCAGGATTTCGCAGTGTACAGCTATCACTTGGGGAAAAATTGCAAATGAAGGTCATAGAGATGGCCTTCTCTGGCGCAGTTCATTATGCTTGTGTTGAACTTCCATCCAGCATGCCAAACCTTGAAACTCTTTCCATATGTTCATACAGAGAGGTATACTCTAACATTGACTGGGCTTTTGTGATATGCATATTATGATGCTACATCAGTTTTACCAACTATGTGACATCTTTACGCAGGTGCCTAATATGCCAATGCCGACTAGCAAATTTCTCCACCTCAAGAACCTAAGGATTGCTCTTTCTTCATTTTCCTCTTCTTGGTCATATGATTATTTTTCTCTGGTTTCCTTTCTTGATGCTTGTCCCTCTTTGGAGGCTGTTATCTTGGACGTAAGCCGCTGTTCATATTGCTATGATATTATTAGCTATGGTCAAACCCTGGTTGTGAAATTTTCCTTTTCATCTTAGGCATCATGCTGGAAGAAAGAAGATATCTTGATTTTCACAGATGACTCGGATCTAAGGCAGATGCGGGAACATCACCATCACAAGATGAAGAGAGTGGAGATCCTAGGATTCTCCCATGTTAAGAGCTTGGTTGAGCTAACATGCCATATTGTGGAGAGTGCAATGTCACTTGAGTGCCTTAAATTGGATGCCTCTCATTGTATTTTTAAGTGTTCTGATCCAGGAAATATATCTGGCAAGTGCTCCCGATTGCTCACCACACTCATGGAAGCTCGCCGAGCAGTCTCGGCCATTAGGACATACATTGAGCCAAAAGTCTCCTCCACTGTAAAGTTAGATGTTGTGGAGCCTTGCAGACGATGCCATGATGTTGTAACTTTAGATGTCTAGGATAAATCTATTACTTATAAATGTTTAATACGTAGTTTTTATGGCTTAAATTATCAGAAGCGCCCAGCCCATCTTGTAGTTGTACTTGTGCTCCTTTATTTTTTTTATCAGTAACTTGCTACGTTATTTTTAAGTGCATTGCTGGTTCGTGTGCGTATGTCTGTGTGGAATTGAACACGGCGTGGCGTTATCTGACGCACGGCGTTAATTTGTACCACTGTTTCCCAGGGCTGAAGGCTTTCATCAAGCAAATGCAAGGGGTGACGATGTTATGATCTGTCGGCGTTGTGATCACGAGCAGCTCAGAAAAAACTCGGACTCAGCTTGTTGGCAAATGAGTCCGAGCCTTTTCTTTTCAGCTTGGTCGATTACCGAGCCGAGCCTACGATGAGCTTGCTCGTAGATCACGAAGCACACCAAGATACCATTTGTTCACCTGGTCTTGTTCTTTTCAGCGTATCGTTGCATTGACGTAATACTATGACAAATTTGAGAGCTCTCGAAAAGAGATCTAAAGATTATAAAACAATATTTTAAAAATAATTTTAGGATCTTTGAAATGACTACTAGAAGCCACGAAAAAATCGTTACGAATTATCACAACATATAGACTATATAAATATAATAAAATTTGCTACAGTAATACGCAACAGCACAATATGCTGAAAAGAACAAGGCCACTTACATTCCACTGGCCCACCGCCAACAGTCCACCAAGTCAGGCCAAAGCCTACTAGAATACATCAACATATGGTCCATCGCAAGTCCACAAGCCAAACACTACTTGGCCCATATCTATGTTAACATCCATCACGACATCCCACAAATCGATCCCTAATCCCTCTATTCCAGTCGTCCAGTCCCACCCGCAAGTCAGAACAACCAGAATCCAGAGCTTGTCGCTCGTCGCCAGCCACAGTGTCTGGCCCTGGCGCCATTAAGCAAAATCGGTCTGCTACCTCCATCCTCCACCTCGTCCTAGTTGGATCCAAGTCCTTGCTCCCTTCTCTCGTCCGAATCCACCGGGAGGCCGGGCCTCTGCCTCTATTCTCCCGAACTTCAGATTCGCTGCCTCCCTTCATTCTCTCTGTCGGGTGATCGGAGCACTGCTTTCCAAGGTTAATTCCCGTGAGTGAACCGAGAACACAAGTAAGAACGAGTAGAAGCAATCTCAAATTGCAAAATTAAATTAAGCACATGAGGTGGGGTTCTGTAAACCGATACACGGCGAAACTGTCTATGCAGAATAATCTAAATAAAACCCGAGTCTAAATGGCAGCGACTGTGGCCATATAAATAGTGTATGGGGGCGGCAATGGGTGGAGGGGTAAACCCTAGGGTTACATGAGCCATGGGCCTAAAGTAGAGCGTCACAGCGTCCGACAGATTCTGTACGTGATTTTGTTTCGATGATTCCCATTGACTTCGAAGGAATTTGGCCTTGGGACTGGATCCATTTGAAATATCTCGTCGTGGGTTTGTCCGTGTGTTGACACGAAAAGTGGACTTCTCGCGAACACATGTGCCGAAGCGTCAACTCTGGGGTTGTGTCGCAACAAGAAACCAAGCGTGCCAGTCAATTCGACCTGTGAATTGACAAGGAGAAAATCGTCAGTAATATCACCCTAATCGGCTTTCAAAATAGCCAAATCAGGTTTTCTGTAATCGGCTTTGAAATATCCGATTACAAGATCTATCGGCTTAATGCCTGATAGAGCAAACATGTATAGAATAATAATCAAACTTAAACCTTATATTTCTTTTTGGTATTTTATTATGAAATTAGCAATAAACCTATGCATCAGTGCATCAAATTACACCAAGAAACAGATCGAATAGATTGGTCAAGCCAAGACAGTATTCAAATCCAAGTCTAGATATAAACTAATAAACTGATTTAAAGATTTAAAGACTATGTTGAGACCCATGTGCAGGGTACCCCTGTTTGATGATGAATATATGTGACAAGATGGAATTTGAAGTGTTTTGAAGAATGTTAAATGGTGCATTTGTGGAAATTGCCGTGGAATTGGAACCGGACTTGTGCTGAGCTTGGGCTAGGTAATAGTTCTGATCGGACGTGGTCCGGTGGTTTTTAAGCTGACACGTGGTGTGTTAGAGCTTCCTAATTGTGATGTCATGAAGGGATTATTGTGTTGATAATTTTGTGATGGACTAACCTTGCAGGTGAGGTAAGGTGTGTTAGTTTCGTGTGTGTTCATCTCGATTGGTGCGGTATCGACGGTGCGTGGACGACGCAGCGGGGACAATTTGGAGGTTGGTGCGTCCCGGAGGCGTCTGAGCGACCGGGTTCGATGACTTGGCGGTCACATGTGGTGGTGCACTCGAGAAGCTTAGCCATGGCGAGGAATCCGAGGCAGCTGGAGGCTGCGGCGTCGGTAACCTGGTGGCGAAGTTGGTTCTGGTCGGTGGGCCCAGCGTAATGGCGATCAAGATGTCACAAGATATTTTCCGGAGGAATACATGGAGAATATTCTCTCTCGTGAATATGTCTTGTAGTGTGTGTGTTGTACACCACTCATCCTCAAATGAAGGGTGGAGATGGGCTCTAGGTGTTAGGGCATCTCACCCATGGGCTATAAATAGAGGTGGAGGGGAGCACCTCCCCCACATCCCCTTAGAGCTGAAATTTCAGAAATAGAGAGGGTGAGTTGGGTGTGTAAGGGTGGCATTTAGAGTGCTTGTAACCACATGGAGTGTGGTTTGTAATCCCCCAACTCCTATGCAATGAAATCTCTCATCTTCATGATCATCTTGTGTTGATTTGCTCCAAGTTTTTCTTTCTTTTGATTTTCCTTTTTGGAGCTCTTATTTGAAGATGAGTCTTGGTGATTTCTTACTGGTTCATCATGATCTATGATGTCTTGAGGTTGCCAATATAATTTTCCACACTCTTTGCAACCATATGAGAAACAAGAGATCAAGTGCTTGACATGTTGCAAATCTGTTCAGAAACTTTTATCCGCGTAACAGTCAGTAAAAGATTTTTAGAAAAATCTACAAAAATCATTTTGGGATGATTCCAGTTCTAAAAGATGCGTGACTCATATACCCATATGTGGTAACAATTTGAAGTCCACTGGTTTCTCCATTTGGGAGCTATGAAGTGAAAACCGAGCCCCAAACTTTCTGCTCGAAGTTCTTGACTACTCTTGGTGTTTGATTTTTCATATTTTTTGTGGATGGATTCTTGAGATGATTTTTGGTGGAGTGCTTCATGATTCAAGGTTGCATAGGGAGAAAAATTTTCACAATTTTTGGAGTAACAGAAAGCCATCATCTCTCTGCTTCAATTAGAAACAAACTCTGAAGAATCTGCTTTTGCTTTTCAGAAAGCAGCTTGTGTTGTTTGATTTTTCATGATTTTTCTGTAAGGAGTTTTGAGGAGATTTTTGGTGGAGTGCTTAACGACACATTTACACATAGGGAGAAAACTTTCCATGATTTTTAGAGCACCAGAAAGCCACCAACCTCCTGCTCTATTAGAGGACAAATTCTGAAAAAATCTGCTTTGCTTTTCTGAAAGCCACTTTGGTCATTTGGCTTGATCTCCTTTCCTAAAGCAAGATTTGAATTGATTCCTCTCTTTTGAACACTTGACAACCAGGATTGTGTTTTCAAAATTCCAAATATTTCATGGCTCTCATGCATCCAAGTGAAGGGTACACATAGTTGTCAAGTTGTTCGGGTTTTTGGTGGAAACGTAAAAAAATGTTGTGGCGTCTATTCACCCCCCTCTAGCCGCCTAGCTCGGGTCTTCAGACTAATAAAGATAGATGCAATGCTGATCGGCAAACATTCATACGTGCGAGGTACTGAACAAGGCATACACAAGATCGATTAAACGAGACAGTTGCACACATCGAATTCAGAAAGAGCATATGAAACATCTGATGATCGGCATTACAAGATAAACACATATTACAGATCGATTAAATCGAGACAGTGCAACATGCGAGAACATATCAAAGATCAGGAAATCCCAAGACAGTCGGACATGCTTTGTATACACGAGATCAACATGATGCAGCCATGCATACGGGTTACAAGGAGAGAATCGATTATCCCATCGAGATAGCTCTACCTGCGAGTTGAAGCCTTTCGACGAGGTCGATCGGATTCGAGAAAGAGTTTTGTGTATTGAGTATTCGATGTCTATTCTCGAGGCCTAAAGCCCTATTTATACTATTACAAAGCTGATACCGATACGACCTATTTTTCCGCATTGCGCTTCTGATCAAACCGTATTTCTTTCGAAGTCTTGTATCCATCGGCTTTTCCGATATGCTCTTCTTCTTTACCCACGAAGCCCATTTCCGATTTGGCCCAATAACTCTAACACATTTGGCCCTTTCCGAATATCCGATTTTCTGCCAAATTTGGGTGTCAACATATGCCCCTAAGTTTGGCAATGAGTATTTCATTAGCCGAACTTCCAAGTGAAAATCGGATTTACCATATCAGAATATTTCACATCTTTACCCCGGTAATTCTTCGCTTTTAGCCCATTTGGAGAACACGTGTCAGCCCAACAGATAACATGGGCCGAAACTGTAACGCCGAAAAGCACGGTAAAACCCTAGTTTTTACCACGGCTATAAATAGCGCACCATTCGCCGTCACTCTCACGCTCTCCTACTCGCGCACGTCTCTCGCATCGGAACTTCCAGAGCCCTCAGCAGTCAGCACACAACCAATTCTCCTCCAACTCTCAATCGGCATCATGTCTCAGGTACTATTCAAATGCTCCAAGACTGAAGCTCTGTACTCTTTGGGACCAATAGGAGAACGAGATCCGTCGGATTTTATATTCCATTCTGTAGGACGTCTCCCTTTATTTGCCGATAAGCTCAGTATAAATAGTTGAAAATCGGCATTTAGATCTTGGCCTAGCCCAATCAAAGGATATAAAGATTGGCTGATTCGGGTCTATAGCCAAAAACAAGAACAATGGGACAAGTTAGGAATAACCGATGCCATTCTTCTTTCCTTATCTCCGCCACCAGCAGACAAACCGTTCATGGCCGCATCGGCTTATTTCTGGTGCGACACTGCAAACGCCTTCCTCTTTCCGACTGGGCCAATCAGCCCTACACTTCTGGATGTAGCCATGCTGACCGGACTTAGCCCCGATGGCGAGATGCTATCGGCTTTTGACCTCTTTGCCACCCTGAAGCTGGTCCCCGAAAAGAATTTTGGATGGCGTTACATCAAGACCCACGGTAGGACGGCAACGTGGAGACGAAGAGCACATCGCTTTTCTGAACATGTGGCTCGATCGATTTTTCTTCTGTGGGCAATCTCTTAGCCCCAGCAAGGTTTACCAGGGCGTAGCTGAAGCACTGGCAGCGGGCCAAAAATTAGCAATCGGCAAGTACTTGCTAGGAGCCATATACCGGATGATGCATGAGATCAGGGAAGGTCTCTGCTCACCGAAAGCCGATTACTCTGTTGGCAATCTCGGCGCCCCCTTCTGGTTCATGTGCATGTTTCTAAAACTTCAAATATACAATTCCCTGGGAGAACTAGACTTCGGCCTGAGGTTTCCGAACGAGCACGAAACCGATAGCAAAGATAGTCCATGCAGATCTTACGGAGAGATGATATCGGTCAACTGCAACTGACGACGCCTCAATCAAGATGATTTTGCAAATTCTTTGGCCGCTTTCCTCGCAATGTCGGAATCGGAATATGGTCTGGAGCAGTTCAATCCATATACCGATTTGGACAGATATCCAATTCCATTATTTTTCCGATCAGCCAATACCTTAAAAGGCGAGGCTTTATCAGTATACAAAGAATTCATCTCTCCTGGAATATTCTTCGCCATTCTAAGCACAAGGACTCACAACAGAAAACCCTCGTATGAATTCTACCATCCAGCAGTAGTTGCTCGGCAGTTCAACCTCGGGCAGGACATTCCTGATCTCTTCATCTATCGCCAATTGAATGCCAGAGAAGATTTGAATTCTCAATCGGCTTATGGAATCTTATCAGCCGTGCGCATCGATTTTGAAATGCCATCGGAATTCATCGCGTGGTCTGATACCTCGCCGAAGTTTGACATCTAGTGGGAAAGTATCGCAAAAAATATCTATGCCACAGAAGGTGGAGCCTCAACCTTAATCGAAAGGTTCACTGGTCAGAAGAAAACTTACAAACCCAACTGGCCAAAGATTGCTGGCATGACAGAGGTCTCATCGGAATCGGAAACGAGCAGCTCTGATAGCTCCAATTCTGACGATTCTGATGACGAAGATGATGATGAAAAGGAGGAAAACTCTTCTGAATCTGGACCCTCCTCATCATATTCAGATGACGAAAGAACACAATCCCAACACTATGCATCATCTTCTGATAGCGAGGTTACTAACTTGCGTGTTTGCTAACTCACGTCATCTTTCTGCCGATTACTAACCTCAAAATTTTCTTTTTCCAGAGCGGAGATAAGCGTCCCAAGGCCAAGCTTATTGGAGAAGCGGTTGGCCAGCTACACTCCACAAATGAAGTGCAGATCGGCTTTCGCCCAGAGCTCCTCTCAGCAACTTAAAAAGAGAGGTATAATTGGCTTATATCTTACATTCTTGACAATCCGATTACTTAATCATCCAATGAACAGGGAGACCCGAAGGTGAAGGTGGCCAACGGAAGAAGGTGGCTGCCAAGAGGCCGCGTCCCCCAAAGGTGCGTACACCTGATACCACCGAATCGGTATGTGACACAGTAAGCACTTGATTCCCTTTCAAATCTCTTACCAACTTCTTATTGCGGTCTTTGAAATATCGGAATTTGGATTTCAGGACACTTCGCCTATCCAAAAGGCAAAGGATAGCACTCCAGCTCCTCCACCGGTATCACAAACGCCCCCGGCCTTCAACCCACACGATGTAATCGGATTTCCCTTCCTTAAATTTATGCACTTTTCAAAATCCGATCACTTGTAACTTAAATATTTTTGTCCAGTACATGTTTCTTCCCCGCAGCCCAGTCAAGGTAACAGTGGTGTCCACGCAGGTCATCACCTACGCCGGCAAGAAAACCGACGAGCTGAATTTCGATGCCTCGAGCATGGACTGGCTCGATGATGAACTGGACTTCCTTTCATCTCCGATCAGGACCCGCCAGCCATCATCGTTGATTCACCAACTCCAGAACCTACCAAGAAGAATCGGTTCTCTCCGGAGACCATCGCCAAGCTCAAGCAGATGTGGGAACTGTTTGGCGATGAATCGGCTTTCTTGGCCAACCCTTCCGCCATACGGGAAATAGCCGACTCCATCACACAAGTCCTCCCTGAGCAGGTGGCCTCGGCCATCCAAAAAGTGCTGCCCCTCGCCAAAGAAAAAGCCGATTTCGATGCTGCATTGGATCGGCTCCACCAAAGGGAAGCACTCAAAGATGCAGAAGCTGAATTGAAAGGGCTGATACAAGACGCCAACGCTCAAAACGACACACTCCAACAACTGAAGCGCGAGGCTGAATTGGCAAAAACTTGCTGCCTCCAAGGCAGTCTCAAAGGTTAAAACCTTGGAACTGGAATTGGAGAAGGCGAGGAAAGCCGAGGAAGCCGCTCGCTCAAGTTTTGAGGAAAGCAAATCAGCGGCCAAGGAGCAGTATGGCGTCGTGAAAGCTTGCGGCCTGGCAGTCTTGGACGCAAAGAAGAAAATATCGATCATACCCGGATCAGCTGAAGAAGATACTGCAACCATCAATCGGATCCAGGATACAATGTCCAGTGCTGCCGCGACTATTTATGAATTTTGCGAGTGACTGGCCTGCGAGCCAAATTTTAAACTCTTAATGTGTGAATCGGTATTTTACCGATTGTAAGACAAATGCTCCATTCCGCCCCATGGACAAAATCAAGGTCTTCGTGCCTTTGTAATAATATTTCTTTCATGCAATTGTTTTTATTTCATGTCTATAGGCGATTCATTTAGAATCGGCTTTTACTCAACAGCAAGTGTTGAACAGTTTTTGAACTATAGGCGACTCCCTTAGAATCGGCTTTTGCTCAACAGCAACGTGTTGGGTAAAATTATCACCAATGCGCCCAAGTGTGAAACGATTTTTGAACTATAGGCGATTCACTGAATCTGCTTTTATAAACCCCAGCTCAAGCTCCAACCCAAACGCTAGGATAATACTTTTTCAAATACTTGGCGTTAATTGCTTTACCGAAAACTTCCCCATCAAGCGTCTCCAATATATATGCATTTTCAGGAATAATCCGATTGAGCTTAAATGGTCCTTCCCAATTTGGAGACCACTTTCCGTATTTAGGATCCCTAGAACCAATCGGTAAAAATGTCTTCCATACGAGCTCTCCCACTTCAAAAGCTTTCGGTACAACTTTCTAATTATAATGTCTGGCAACTCTTTGTTTATCCCGCGCAATATGTTCCAGAGCCTTCAACCGAACTGCCACCATATCGTCAAGCTTATCCACCATCAATCTATTGTAATCATCGGCTTTTACGTTATTTTGTTCTTCAAACCTCGTAGAGCCGATGATCGCTTCAACTGGCAGAACGGCTTCTTGACCGTAAACCAGCTCAAATGGAGACACCTTCGTAGCTCCATGCTTAGCAATCCGATACGCCCATAGTGCGTCTGCCAACGTATTATGCCAACCCCGCGGCCTTTCATCGATTTTTCGCTTGATCAGCTTTATGGCACTTTTGTTTGAAGATTCTGCTTGGCCGTTGGCTTGAGCATAGTACGGCGATGAATTGATCGTTGTGATTCCCAAGCTCTGAGCATAACTCTGAAATGCCTCAGACATAAATACCGATCCTTGATCTGTAGTGATCAATTGGGGAATTCCAAATCGGTAAATTATATGCTCTTTGACAAAGTCGATCACTTCGGTAGCGGTAACTTTCTTCAAAGGTACAGCCTCCACCCACTTGGTAAAATAATCTGTTGCTACCAAAATATACCGATGCTCCTTGGACGAGGAAGGAAATATTTCTCCAATCATATCGATCCCCCATCCCCTAAAAGGCCACGGCTTCACGATCGGATGTAGAATAGATGCAGGTGCATGTTGGATATTCCCAAATTTCTGATAGTCTCTGCAACCCTTATAATATTTGAAGCAATCTTCCACCATTGTTGGCCAAAAATATCCCACACGCTTCAACATCCACCTCATCTTGTAAGCCGACTGATGAGTTCCACACAGTCCCTCATGAACTTCTCCGATTGCAACTTTAGCCTCTTCTTCATTCAAGCACTTAAGCAGTAAACCATCGAAACTCCGATAGAACAGCTTATCACTTATTAATACATACCTCTGAGCCTTTCTTTTAAGCTTCCTATCGGTTTTACCCTACGGATTCTTAAGATAACCGATAATCTCTGCTTGCCATCCAATCGGAACAGGACTTGCAATTGGAATAATTTCTAATTCCATGATCGGTAACTTATAACCTGATGCTTCTTGTGCTAAATCAATGGCTTCACAATTCTGTTCCCTTGGAACATGACGGATCGTAAATACATTGAAATACCTAGCCAAATCAGAAGCTCTTTCCAGATATTCCCGAAGCGGTTCACTATGACATTCATATTTTTCGATCATCTGGAAAACTACTAATTATGAATCTCCGAACACTTCTACAGCGATGGCACCAGCTTGAATTAACCACTCCAATCCTTGGATCAACGCCTCATACTCCACCTGATTGTTGGTCAATCCAAAATCCACTGTAACACTGAACCGGTAAGGAACACCACCAGGAGAAACAATGAAAATACCGATTCCGCATCCCTTCTCACACACTGATCCGTCAAAGAACATTACCCAGGGCAAAAGCATCGACAAATTAACATCTTGATTGTGCGTGATGAAATCGGCTAAAACCTGCCCCTTGATGGCTTTCGGAGATTCATATGTCAAGTCAAACTCGATGAGAGTATATGCCCACTTCCCAAGACGTCCTTTGATTATCGGGGCATTAAGCATATGTTTGACCACATCAGTTTGACACACCACTTTGCACTCAGCACCCAGTAGATAATGCCTCAACTTAGTACATGCAAAGTATAAACAGAGGCAATACCTTTCCACAACTGTGTATCGGGTTTCTGGGTCCAACAGTTTTCTGCTAAGATAAAAGATTGCATGCTCCTTGCCATCGACTTCTTGGACCAGAACTGCTCCTATTGTTTTATCGTCTTCGTGGTACAATTTAAACGGCAAACCTTCCTTCGGGGCAATCAGGACAGGTGGATTAACAAGATACTCTTTAATATCATCAAACGCTTTTTGCTGCTCTGGTCCCCAAACAAACTTATCGGAATTTTTTAATTTAAGCAAGGGGGAAAACGGGATGATCCTTTCCGATAAATTCGAAATAAACCTCCTTAAATAATTAATTTTACCGATAAGTTCTTGTAGACGAACCTTCGAATCTGGAGGTTTGGTGTTCAGGATCGCCTTTACCCTATCAGGATGAACTTCAATTCCTCTCTGATGTACCATAAACCCCAAGAATTTGCCTGCCGATACCCCAAAAGCGCACTTCTTTGGATTCATCCTCATCCTATATTTTCGAAACCGATCCAACACGGTCACGATATCGGCCAGGTGTTGTTCTTCTTCCTGAGATTTAATAACCACGTCATCGATATAGATTTCAACCAGTTTACCGATTAAATCATGGCTGATCAAGTTCATCCCTCTTTGATATGTCGCTCCAGCGCTAATCAGCCCAAAAGTCATCACAACCCACTCAAATAAACCGATAGCACCCGGACATCTAAATGCAGTCTTATTCACGTCTTCTTCGGCCATGAAGATCTGATTATATCCTGCATTGCCGTCTAGGAAACTAATAATCCGATTGCCTGAGGCTGCGTCAATCAACCGATCGGCAATTGGCATCGGATATTCATCTTTGTATGTGGCTTTATTCAAATCTCGAAAATCGATACACACCCGAATTTTATCAGAATTTTTTTTACCGACTGGTACGATGTTAGAGATCCAATTGGCATATTTGCAAGGCCGAATAAACATTGCGTCTAATAACCTCTGAATTTCAGCCTTCACCTGATCATAAATTTTCCAACTGATCCTCCTTGGCGATTGTTTTACCGGCCGAAACCCAGGTTTCATCTTAATCTTGTGTTCAACTATGGATCGGTCTAGACCAGGCATCTCATGATACTCCCAAGCGAAACAATCACCCGATCCTTAAGTATCTGAATAAGCCGATCCTTGTATTACCGCGGCAACTGTTTACTGATGTAAGTGGGCCTTTCTTTTCCATCGGTTCCAATATCGACTTTTTCTAGTTCATTAGCCGATATGAATCCTTGGCCCATCTTATATTCAATCTCCCCTAGAGCCGCGGTTCCCATAAAAAACCCTCACATCCTTGCGTTACCGATTGTCCTTTCAGCATTGTTGGCTTGAACCCCAATTTACTCACACTGAGGAAATCACAATCCTCCAAGGGTTTTCCTGATAGTGCCTCCAGGTTATGATGAATATCAGCACAATCGATTTCCGCAGTTAGAGACTCTCCTCTCACCACTTCTATTTGATCACCAATCCATTGAATTAGAATCTGATGCAATGTCGATGGAATGCAGCAATTGGCGTGGAACCAATCCCTTCCTAACAGCACGTTATAACTCCCTTTTCCTTCAATTACAAAGAAAGCTGTTGGGATCGTTTTGCTCCCTATAGTGAGTTCTATAACCAGAACTCCTTTGGCTTCGGTCGAATTCCCATTGAAATCGCTCAAAACCATATTAGTTTTAACCAAATCTTCCGTAGATTTTCCGATTTTCCGACACACAGAATATGGCATCAGGTTTACAGTAGCTCCGCTGTCCACCATCATCCAGGAAATCGGCTTTCCATTCATGTACCCCATGATAAATAATGGCTTCAAATGTAATCGGGAATTCTCTGGTTTCTTGAATATAGCGTCTTCCGCTCCAACCACTAGCTCAGCAGCCGCTTCTTCATAATCATTCATGAACTCCCGAGGCAGCATGCAAACCATATTGGTAGAGATTGAGATCTCATCGGAGTCCTTTTCAATAATAACGGCCGATCTCAACTTGGGCCTCCACTCTAGCTTGCCCCTAGCCGGTTTAGTCGGTTTTACCTGCTCCAGTAGAGCATCCCTGAACTTCTCGGCTTCAGCTTCCTTAGCTTCAGCGTGCCTCATCCGCTGCAAGCGCCGCTTCTGAGATTTTATAATCCCACTCGGGCACCATTGTGGCAACGACACTTTGGGAGGCCGATGTACATCGGTATTTTTACTTATCGTAACATTATCGGCTTTATCACTAGGGAACACCAGCCGATCTTTTACCGATGTTCTCTTGGGAGGAATGAAGGCATGATTCATTGGGCAGTTCTCCAGTGTAGGTAATGACATCCTCTCCTCCCAGCAATATCGGAAAAAAGGGCAGTCCCAATGCTCCATCTCCCACTCTCGATCATTTGAATCCCATTGAACTGCTTCTGAGGCGTCTGGTTTGATGCTCCTGCGAGGTGTTTCCTTAGCCATCCGATCATATTTTTCCATCAGCTGATCAAAAGTCGGCTTTGGCCTCGGCTTAGCAATCGGATTACGATCGTATCCGCGTTTTACCTCGCGCCACTCACTAGTCCTTTCGCCGCGTCGACCAGACGATCGGAAATTTAGGTCTGGCTTATCTTTCACCACGATCCTCTTGGATCCGACAAGTACTTTAAATCGATCAGAACCCTCCGAGTTGTCGGCTTTCCTCTTAGCATCAACCATCCCAATAAAGCCGACTGGAAACGGCTCCGTGTCGACCTGTGAGTTTTTGCTTTGATAACGAAGTTGGCCACTCTCAATCGCTTTCTGCACTATTTGTTTGAATACGTTGCACTCGTTAGTGGCATGCGAGTAGGAGTTGTGCCACTTGCAATACTTCCGCTTCTTCAGCTCTTCCAGCGGAGGAATTACATGTCCTTGTTTAAGCAGAATCTGCTTCTCTTGCAATAGGTGATCGAAAATCCGATCACATTTGGACGTGTCAAAAGAATACTTGCTTTTCTCAGCGCCTTTCGACTTTATCCATCCGAGCTCAAATTCTTTCTTATTATTTACCCATTCAGCAACGTAGGCACCCATATCTTCGACATCGGAGTCATCGGATTCTTCGTCTTCATCAGCATCAACCATGTTGACAACTTTCTCCTTGCCTTTGTTATTGTTGTTATTCCGATACTCCCTTTGACCTGGGTAAGAGTTATCAGAGAATCGGCTTTCATAAAGCGCGATTTTATGTGCCAGATGCGATATATCGGCAAACTCCTGATTGCCCACCTTCTTCTGGTTGACAGGCAACAGACCCTTAAAAGCCAATTCCGCCAACTCATTGTCTGGCAGAGAAAGGCTATAGCACCGGTTTCTCACCTCCTAGAACCGACGCAGATAGTCATTTACTGATTCACCGAATTTTTGCTTGATCATCATTATATCGGTAATCCTTGCTTCGTTTTCTCTGAAGTAGAAGTATTCATGGAACTTCTTTTCCAGATATGGCCACGAGGTGACACTGTTCGGAGGAAGCGACGTGAACCAGTTGAAAGCCGATCCCGATAAAGACAGCGGAAACAATCGGCATTTGAGAGTATCCCGATCGACCTCCCGACGCGGCGCAAGGAATCTTGCAATATGCTCGCGCGTAGAGGTGTTATCGCTCCCGCTGAATTTGGCATTAGCGAAATCGGGAACTCGATACTTATGAGGGTATTCCGTTTCTTTGAAAGCCGATGGATACGGCATTGTATAGTGCGGCGCAATCTTGGGAGTGTTGAATCCGTACTGCTTCATCATATTATAAACTAGGTTCTTTGTCATCTCTTCTAGATTTTCGTTCACCCCATGATTCATCGGCTGATAGATCGGATCCGGGATCGGAACCACAGCCTGATTATTGGATACAGTCTGAATCGGAGTTGGATTAATAACCAATGGTGGACTTAATTGGGAAGTCCCAGCATTTGATGCCCCTGGCTGAGCATAAGTTGGACACTGACCTCCTGGATACATCCCTTGAGGGATATTTCGATTCATCTGGTGAGTTTGTCCAGTCATGATGTTGTGAAGCGCAGCACTTGTCCCCTCCTGGACAATTCGCCCCAGAACCGATGACTGGTACAACATCGATCGGCAAACAGAGCTATTGATTTGATCTCTTATTACCTTTGAAAAATCTCCAGTGAGAAGTGGATCTCCAATGGAAGTTTTAGTGATCTGGCCACTACGGGTTTTCCGATAGCCAGTCAACATTCTCTTCTTGTTTTCTTCATGGATCTCCGCTAGCCTATCTTCAATCTCCTTTTTCTGATCTGGGCTTAGTTCGTCAAACGTCACTGCCTCGGCAGCGAGCTTGAGCGCCTCCAATGCTGCCTCGGCGTCGGTACGCGTCATGTTGTCGATTTTGATCTTTTGGGTCCCACCGAGTGTGCCAAAAAGTATGTTGACACGAAAAGTGGACTTCTCGCGAACACACGTGCCGAAGCGTCAACTCTGGGGTTGTGTCGCAACAAGAAACCAAGCGTGCCAGTCAATTTGACCTGTGAATTGACAAGGAGAAAATCGTTAGTAATATCACCCTAATCGGCTTTCAAAATAGCCAGATCAGGTTTTCTGTAATCGGCTTTGAAATATCCGATTACAAGATCTATCGGCTTAATGCCTGATAGAGCAAAGAGGTATAGAATAATAATCAAACTTAAACCTTATATTTCTTTTTGGTATTTTATTATGAAATTAGCAATAAACCTATGCATCAGTGCATCAAATTACACCAAGAAACAGATCGAATAGATTGGTCAAGCCAAGACAGTATTCAAATCCAAGTCTAGATATAAACCAATAAACTGATTTAAAGATTTAAAGACTAATAAAGATAGATGCAATGCTGATCGGCAAACATTCATACGTGCGAGGTACTGAACAAGGTATACACAAGATCGATTAAACGAGACAGTTGCATACATCGAATTCAGGAAGAGCATATGAAACATCTGATGATCGGCATTACAAGATAAACACATATTACAGATCGATTAAATCGAGACAGTGCAACATGCGAGAACATATCAAAGATCGGGAAATCCCGAGACACTCGGACATGCTTTGTATACACGAGATCAACATGATGCAGCCGTGCATACGGGTTACAAGGAGAGAATCGATTATCCCATCGAGATAGCTCTACCTGCGAGTTGAAGCCTTTCGACGAGGTCGATCGGATTCGAGAAAGAGTTTTGTGTATTGAGTATTCGATGTCTATTCTCGAGGCCGAAAGCCCTATTTATACTATTACAAAGTTGATACCGATACGACCTATTTTTCCGCATTGCGCTTCCGATCAAACCGTATTTCTTTCGAAGTCTTGTATCCATCGGCTTTTCCGATATGCTCTTCTTCTTTACCCACGAAGCCCATTTCCGATTTGGCCCAATAACTCTAACACATTTGGCCCTTTCCGAATATCCGATTTTCTGCCAAATTTGGGTATCAACACCGTGCATACCAAGAATATCCAAAACGAAGTTCGCATGAGGCCGGAGCATCCGTTTTAAGTATATCGCGCCTTATCCGGAGGTCGATGAAGCTGACGGTGTGATCGGCCTGGCCATGGTGGTGGTCGATGATGCCATATAGTTGTTGATGCCATCATAGCTGATGTAGACGATGTGGAGGATGATGTGAAGTATTGCCAACTTGTTGTAGAAGTCGTGGCAGAAGTCAAACTGATCCATGTACTCGAGATAGTAGAGATATCACTCAATGGCCATGCAAGCGAAGTAGTTGATGAAAATCCTAATGGCCACCATGTTGACGTAGTGTTGGCCATACTTATGGTAGGCATGGTCACATCATCCTACCTTTCTTGATTGTGAGTCGTCCTCGACTCATGCCCTTTCTTCTGCAACAGATTAATTCAACAAGAGGCAATACAACACGCATATCTTTTTCAATCAATTCATTAGAACAAGATTCATTAATATCCATATGCTCCCCTTCTTGAAAATTTTCATGTATTTTTAAAATAAAATCAGAGGTATTCGACATGACATGATTGTTGATATTGTAGCCCTCTAATTGATCACATGGTTGCCACCCAGTGATCTCCCAGAAGGGGTGCTCATACATCTTCATGGGGCAGACAAGGTTGGAGACCATGTCTTCTAGAACAACTCGCCCGGTCAAGCCAAACTCGACCAAGGCGTTGATCCGGTTCAGGATCCCTACCCCCTCCCCTTGTACCGATGGTCATGGAATGGGATGCCAGGGGGCCTCCTCCCCGCGGTAGACGAAGGAGCAGCCCTCCAACTGCCGGGCGTAGAACCACTGTTGCTCCCACATTGAGTGAGTGTCCTTCGGTTCAAGCCGGGTGGGGGGGGGGGGGGGTAAGAGTACGAGAGGTTTGTCCGGAGTCGAAGGTAGTGGCCCTCGGAGACGACACCGGGCCGAGAGACGTGGGTGTTGTAAAAGTAGAAGAAGAGGGATGCGATCGGTGGCACCCCGATGAAGGCTTTGCAGAGATGCGTGAAGATCACTAGGATCAAGAAGGAGTTCGCAGGAGGTGGATCAGTTCTCCGCCAATTTATTGCAACCATTTTGTGTAATTTGAGCTTACTTTTAAGTTCAGGATGATGTATACATTAAAATGTAAAAAATGAAATATTTTGGTTAAAAAGTTAAATTTTTTTTAGGGTCACGTATTTAGTTTTTGCCCACTTGAAAATTTATGTATTCGCTCATGGGACAAAAGAATTTGAATTTGAATCCGATACTGACGCTAGCTATCCGGATGGTTTTCGAACACACCCGACCTCCTCGATCGGTGCCTGGACTCCCCTGCGCCGGATTTAAGATTCGAAGAGAAGTGGGTGATTGCTTTGCTTTCACTGTGAGATCTGATATACTGACAGGCGCGGCTTAGTGGAGATGGATATATTACGCATTTACACATATGAGCAGTGGACGGCGTTCAGAAAAGTAAATACAGTCTGAGCAATGTGAGTCCCTGATTTAACCTCGTACAGGAATATATAAAGATAAAGAATAATGTGATGCGTGATTTCTTGATTATTCGCTGTATATCAAGATATCAAGATATTCTATCCAAATTATACCCCGAAAACATTGTTGCTACGTTATCGTTATCAGGTCGGTCCGAGCGAGCGCTGCTATGCATGTTCATTTTCCAGCACCTTTAATACAGTGTCATCCATGATCATTAAAATCTAGGCTGACACATGCCAACAGCTTTAAGATTCCAAGCTTTATTCTCTACGGCGGATGGTCCAATTATATCATGTTTTTTTTCGGCTACACCAACGCCACTTAATTTTATAATTATTTATTTTTACATGCACAACAAACGCAGGCGAAGATCAATGGGCATGACAAAGCACCGTTTAATCTGCGTATTCTCGCGTATATAATTAATTGGAAGATATCTCAAGACTCCATGATTCAGAAAACTCACATCTTCTATTTCAGATACCCTTCCAACAGGCTATGCAGTGCAAAAATAATGAGAATCATATATCTTGCCGAAAATATTAATAAAGATCATGTGTTTTTTTCATACTTTTTTTTTATTTCAATATCCTTGAACGCCTATAATTTTATCATTTCTCACCGGCGGTCAGTTACAATTTTAGATTAAAACGGAAACGTGCCAAACAGTACCGACCGGAACAGGATTTGGTATTGGAATACGGGCACGGTGAAACATACCGATCGGATACACCCTCGGGAAGGTGACGGCGGATACCGATTGGATACGTATCGGATACCGATTGAATACATATCGGATACGTATCGGATACCGATTGAATACATATCGGATACGTATCGATATGCATTGGATACCGATCGAATGCGCGCTGTTGAGGAAAGCGGCCGCCCTGGGAAGGTGACTGTCGACTCGTCCTCGTCCGTGGATTACGGTGCCAAGACGTCCGGGAAGCAACGTACACTTGGCAGTGGAGTCCCTGACGGTGTACAAGTACTCGGAGCTGGAGAAGGCGACGGCGAGAACGGCGCACTCAGCGACTGGCTCCACGGTGGCAGCGGCGACGGCGCCGCCGCCGTCCTCTGGTGAAAGCAGCGCCGTTCAGGTGGCACTCGACCTCGCCGACCCGCTCAAGTACCTAGCGTGCGCCTCCGGCCACTGCGTGCTCGCTCTGCCCTCCACGACCGCGTCCGTGGCGAGCGCGCCGCCGCCGATGACTCCCCGTTCGCGGGGTGCCGAGCGAGTCAGCGAGCGAAGCTTGGTCGCCTCGCCGCCTCGTCGGGCCGGTGACTCGGTGTCACGGGTCGCAAGTGGCAGGACTACCAGGTGCTGGAGCCTGGAGGAGGCTGATGCTGGCGATGGCTGGGTCATTTGGAAGAGGCGGCGACGAGGCAGCGTTGCCGCGTGTTGGGTTTAGTCCCACATCGTTAATAGATGATTGGAGAGCACGACTTAAAAGATGGAGACGACTCTCACCTACTTGGCTAGTCTTTTGGGTTGAGTGGGCCCATGCCCTTAGTCGTTGCTCCAGTTGGGCCTTTAACCCCGTTAAGACCTGGAGAACCCTTTCTCTGCACATGGGTCCTTATATGGCCGTTTGCAGCGGGCTCTAAATCCTAACAAGTGGTATCAGAGCCAGACATTGACTCACATCTCCGTTAATTCCATACATTTGCTGGACGAAGTTGTCCGTTGTGACGAAGTGGTCCGATGTGTGATGGGGGAGATTGTTGGGTTTAGTTCCACATCGATAATCGATGATGGGGGAGCATGACTTAAAAGGTGGAGCCGTCCCTCACCTAACAGGCTAGTTTTTTGGGTTGAGTGGGCCCATGTACTTAGTCGTTGCTCCAGTTGGACCTTTAGATCCGTTAAGACTTGGGGAGCCCTTTCTCTGCGTTTTGCCTCCAAATATTAGATTTTTTCTAATTTACCCTTAGGCATGCCTATATAAAAACCCCCCTTGTACTCTGTACATCTTGCACCATTATAGTGATTGTTTTCCCCGTGGTTTTTTCCTCTTCACCTTGGAGGGGTTTTTTCCACGTTAAATCATGTGTTTGTGCCTCCTATTCCCAACAAGTGGTATCAGAGCCCTCCGATCCTTAGATCCTACGGCCTGAGTTCCTCGTGGGTGAAAACCCTAGCTACCCACAAAATTCCCAGCCGCCGCCGCTGTGTTCCGATCTACAGCCGTCGCGGTGCTCGTAGCTCCCGTCCGCCTCCGCGCACCCTCAATGCCGCCGTTCGTGGCTGCTCCAGCGCCTGTCCGGCTCCCTGCGCCGGCCGTCTTCATCTGTTCGCACGGCAGCACGCACGCAGCCGTACTGCTTCTTCCTGCATGTGCATGTGCACGTGTAGCTTCATGCATGCAGGAGCGTGCTAGCACATGCATGCAGGATCGTGCTAGCAGGAGCAAGGCTTGCACTATTAGCTTCTTGCCCTCGGCCCGGCCGGCCTTCCCGCGGACGCCGCCGGCCATCTTGTGTGCCTGCTGTCCAGCGCAGCACCGCCCCTCCACCGCCAGCGTCCGGCCGTCGACGCGGCCAGTGCACCGGCCTCACGCCTTACTCTGATTTGCTTTTTTCAGGGAATTTCGATCTACGTTCCTGATTTTTTTTTTACTTGTCATTATGTCTGCTAAACTTGACATTGCAAAGTTCGATGGCAAGATCAGTTTTTCTATCTGGCAGGTTCAGATGAAGGCTGTTCTCACACAGCTCGGTGTCCGGAAAGCTCTTTTAAAGAAACCGGACAAAGTTGATGAAAGTGAATGGAAAAAATAAGATCAAAAGACTTTGTCTGCCATACAGCTCAGTTTATCTACAGATGTTCTGCGCGAAGTTATTAAGGAGCCACCTCTCTATGGGCGAAATTGGAGACGTTATACATGACCAAAAGTCTCGTCAATAAATTACGTCTGAAAGAACGACTGTACACTATTCGCATGGCTGAAGGTACTTCTATTAAGTCTCATCTCAGTGAATTTAGTTCCATCATTGTGGATTTAGAGAGTTTAGAAGTGAAAATTGATGACGAAGATAAGGCTATTTTGCTGGTTGTCTCATTGCCAGCTATCTTTAAACACTTTAAAGAAATTATGCTTTATGGCAATCATGTTACCCTCAATTTTGAGAATGTTAAATCAAATTTATTGTCTAAAGAGAAGTTTGATGTTGATTCTCATTCCGGTGGAAAGGGTGAGGGTTTAATTGTTCGAGGTAGATCTCAGCAAACTAGCAGTTCTAATAGATCAAAGTCTCGGTCTAAATCAAGAGGTCGTAATTCCAACAAATTTTACCGTTATTGTAAAGCCAATGATCATATTATTTCTCAGTGTGTCAAACTAAAAAATAAAGAAGAAAGGAAGAAAAAGGAATTGGAAAAATCTGCTGAGGCTAGAATTGTTGAAAATCCTGATAGTGAGGGTGGAGAAGCACTTTTGGTCACTATTGATTTAGAGAAACGTGCTTTTTGGGTTCTCGATTCAGCGTGTACTTTTCATATTTGCTCTCATAGATAGTGGTTTTCTAAGTATACTGCTGTTACAAATAATGATGTTACTATTGGTGATGAGTCTCCACTAGAAATTATCGGTATTGGTTCAATTCAAATTAAAACACATGATGGCACTTTAAAGACCCTTACAAATGTTCGTCATGTTCTAAAAATGAGGAGGAATCTTATTTTTTGGGCACCTTAGAAGGTATCGGATACAAGTATACCGGTGAAAATGGTATTCTTAAGATTTTTTTTGGCAATCGTGTTATTTTAAAGGCCAATCGTATGAATAACCTTTATTACTTGCAAGGTTCTACAGTTACGGGCACTGCAGCTGTTGCTATTGCATCCAATACTTCTAATACCAAGTTTTGGCATATGCGCTTGGGTCATATGAGTGAAAAAAGTATGCATCTCTTGCATAAAAAAGGTCGTCTAGAAGATATTGTTAATTTGGAATTATGTGAACATTGTGTTTTTGGCAAGCAGAAGAGGGTTAGCTTCGTTATTTTTACTCACCAGAGTGAAGGAATTCTTGATTATATTCATTCTGATCTTTGGAGTCGTTCTCCTCACCCCTCCATTGGAGGCTGTGAGTATTTTATTTCTTTTATTGATGACCTCTCTCGCAAGGTTTGGGTCTACTTTTTAAAGCATGAGAGCGATGCTTTTCCTACTTTCCAGACTTGGAAAGCTCTGGTAGAAAATCAAACTGGCAAGAAAATTAAGAAATTGAGAACTGACAATGTATTGAAATTTTGTAGTGGTGAGTTTGATAAATATTGTGCTAATCATGGTATTGCTAGACATTTGGCTGTCCTAGGTTCACCTCAGCAGAATGGTCATGCAGAACGCATGAATCGCACTCTTCTGGAGAGGGCCCGTTGCATGCTATCCAATGCTAGCTTATGGGAAAAGCATGGTTTTTGGACGAAGTTGTTCGTTGTGACGAAGTGGTCCGATGTGTGATGGGGTAATTCCACACATTCGTTGGACGAAGTTGTCCGTTGTGACGAAGTGGTCCGATGTGTGATGGGGGAGATTGTTGGGTTTAGTCCCACATCGCTAATAGATGATGGGGGTGCACGACTTAAAAGGTGGAGGCGACTCTCACCTACTAGGCTAGTTTTTTGGGTTGAGTGGATCCATACCTTTAGTCGTTGCTCTAGTTCGGTCTTTAGACCCGTTAAGACTTAGGGAGCCCTTTCTCTGTGTTTTGGCCCATATGTGGGCTGTTTGTAGCGGGCTCTAAATCCTAACACCGTGCGTACGCGAGTGGGCGCCAGTGCGCCACAGCGCGTTGAACTTGGCATTGCTCGCGCGCACGCATGCACACTTGAACTAATCCTAACACCGTGCGTACGCGAGTGGGCGCCAGTGCGCCACAGCGCGTTGAACTTGGCATTGCTCGCGCGCACGCATGCACACTTGAACTGGACGTACTTGCAGCTGCATATGCCCGAACTTGGGAGTTGTTGAACTTGGCATTGCTCGCGCGCACGCATGCACACTTGAACTGGACGTACTTGAATTCATTTTTAATAGATACTCGAATGAAAAAATTCGATACCATAGTCCCTGCTACTCCTCTCATTCGATCCTTATCAAAAGCTCAATTTTGTAGCAGCTGCATATGCCCGATCTTGGGAGTTGGGAAGCAGCTAGCTGCAGGCAACTCCCAACGGTTGAACGATCGCTATGCTCTTGGCAAGCTACGATGGTGGTGTTTAAGAGCAAACCCAATGCTAACCTCAAACGCCGATAAACAGGAATCCGTCTTGGCCGGTCTTAAATTTTAGAAATAGCAAATTTATACATGTGAATGGTGAAATTTAGAGTTAGAAATAGGTCTTAGGTTAGCATTGTACATGCCTTAATAAAGTGCCCTGTAACATTTTACCGCTCTACCTTTGTTTGGTAGCTTGACTCATCACAACACGGCATAGCCTACCCTAGCTCATTCGAGGCATCCAATTGGGCCGGTACTGCTGGTTATAGTGTTTGGAACTCCAAACACTTTGTTCCAACACAGGACAGGTAAAAGTAATGACAACCTCTCCCTTAAGCTACCTAATTTGCTAGATGCGTGCATGTGCATATGCATCTAGCGAGCGTCCTCGCCGACCCCGTCCACAACAACATCCTCACCAGCCTCAAGTTCCACTAGATCGCGCGACACCATCATTTTCATCCCTAATCATCCTTAATACTCTTATATATATATTATCGATCGATGTATCCGGCTCTCTCTCCATATACATTTATGTCGTCGTTGCTAGCTACCTAATTAATTTGCTAGATGCGTGCATGTGCATATGCATCTAGCGAGCGTCTTTGCATGTACGTACGTACGTACGGTGTATATGGAGTGCTGGCTGGCTGGGTGTAAAGTATTAATTTGGAGTGAGTGCGTGCATCCATGCATCACACGTGCCGTACGCGCGCGTGCGTGTAATTTGATTCCTAGCTTCCGTCCGCCTCCATCGGAATGTACATCTTCGTTTCATCGAACCGAGCCATCATCTCTACTCTGCTTCACTCTCGACCAGTCTATGCTCAATATTTATTATTTAATACTACCATTGAAGAGATCTGATCGCGGACGAAAATACATATGTAGGTAATTAAGTTGTGTGAAGAGATAATCCTTCATGCAAACCGTCTTAGGACACAAAACATTATGTGTACCGATTCTTTAGTAGACAGGTGGCGGAAACATCCTGTGTTAGCTAGTAACTAGAACCGACACACATAACGTTTCAATCTCTTGAGACGTTCATGCAAAAAAAAAAAAAAAACCGTAAGCGTCTTCGTCGTCGCTTCATCTCCATAACATCCCAGTCCATTCCGACAGTTTCAAACCTCTAAACTCCCCAGCCTGTGACATTCTATTGCTTCGACTGCCGTCGGACGCTTAGGCTAACAATGCTCCTGTGGCAGCACAGAAGCATTGCTGGTCATATGGAACTCCATCACCCGTACATGGAAGCTGATCTATGTGTGAAGAAACAAGTTCTTTCCAGCAGCAGCGAGCAGAAGAAACAAGGTCTTTCCAGCAGCAGCGAGCAGAATATACAGATCCAACTCAAAGTCGATTAAGATTACACTCTCCTTACTTCGATCTGACAATTGGAATAAAGATAAACCTGCGACGGTGCCTTCAATCGAGCACAGAGTAGACAAAGCAGGGTGAGTGTACCTGCGTACGGTCCCTCGCGTCGTGGGCTGAGTTTGTCGCTCCCGTGGGCCGAGTACACAGCCCACGTCTACTGGCCAGCCTGTACCACCTGCTGGGAACTAGACTAGACCGAACTCCCCACTGGCCAATACCATATCAGCCCATCTCGGCTATCGAAACTCAGGCCCATATTACATTTCAGTCAAAAACAAACGATTGAAATCAAAGGGCCAAAGATTATTAACCAAATGGCCCAAATTTTAGAATTCAAATTGGTAGGGGCCGCGCGGACGCGTACCCCCTCTGCCACAAATTATGACGTCCACTCTCCCGCTTGGGGAGATGGTAAACCAACGCTCTCACCAGGTGCAATGTGAGCCATTGATCTAGGCCACGAGCCTCCTTGATCGCTCGTTGACCCCGTCCAGGTAAGTATGTTGCAACGGTGCCCCAGCCGCTGCTTATGTAGCAGCCTCTCCCACCCCAAGCCTATCCGCCTGCCGATGTGGTACTAAACATCGAGAGCGTCGTGGTGCAGGTTAATGGATCTGCCGATGGGGGCTCGTATGGGCTAAATAATAGCAGGTCTAGGGATGCTTTAATGGGGCCGGGCCAAAAGCCCAAAACATGGGATTTATCACTGGGCTAGCATGTTTGTGAGCCCGTCTACCTGGAGGGTTCAACTCGGCCTCGTCTCCCAAATGCGTCACCTCCTCCGCCGCGCGCGCACCACCGCTTCTATCCTCCGCCGCCGCCTCCTCTCGGAGCTCGCCGCCGGCGGGCTGCCGCGCCAGCTCGGTGTACGGATTTGGAGATAACAGCCACGGAGCGGTGGGCCAGCTTGTGCCGGCAGCCGACGTCTACGTCCCCACGCCCGTGCCCTCCCTCCCGCCGTCCGTCGCGGCCGTCGCCGCCGGCCACTACCACTCCCTTGCCGTCTCCGCTTCCGGGGAGGTCTGGGCGTGGGGGCGCAACGACGAGGGCCAGCTCGGTCGCGGGCTCCACGCCCCGAGGTGATCCGAAACCCCACTCCCTCTCTCTGTCCTTTGATGGATGCTCCTTCTGCCGGCGCTTCTAGAACACAAGCATGCCAACGCTCATGCGTTTTAATCTTCTTTTGAAGTTCAGAAATTCGTACGAAGCAACAAGAAGCTTCTTATTGTGTCTATATTTCTTTTCACAATCCAAACCCGAACTATAAAATTGACAAAGAATTTATGCTTGATACTAACTGAATCCCCAAGGATCCTGTCAATGACGCAATAACAGGACAAGGTAGGTGCCTAGGTGGTGAGCCATGCTGAGCGGTGTGCGTGTACAACAGGAGGGCCAAGGGGAGCTAGGGCTGAGAGAGAAAGAGATAAGCAAGGACAAAGTTTTGGTTAGGCATCGTCCATGGACAAAGCTTAGAAAGGACGAGCATAAAAAAACTCAACCCCTAGGCGAGCTATTTAAGCTCGGCTTTTCTAGGATTGATTTGAGATTATCTGGGGCTCAATAATCATGTCTCTTAGGTGCCGAGCTCAATCAGTTTATGGTTTTAACGAAGTTAATTACTTCTATACTAGCTCGGCGGTTCGGCTAATGCTGTAACTTAGTTGGCTGCTTAATTAATGTTAGAAATTTTAAGGGACTAACACCACTAAATTAAGTGTAGCAACATCATCGCAGACTTATAATGGGGTTTCTACTAACGTTTCTTCATATGCCACATAGGATGGAAAACTGATGTGTAGCATAATTAATAAGGAGAGACAAGGAGATGATTTTTTCCTTAAAAAACTATTTCTACGCTGATCCCAAAGTTTTAAAATTAATGCGCAGAGAGAAGCTGGTTTTGGAGAAAGAAAAAAATATTAATGATGGAAACAATGTTAAGATATAATGCAATTGAGCCACCGTTTTTTCTTAGTTTTTAGGTGACATAGCATATATAGAAATGATGTTTAGAAACCTTGTATTGCAATTGCTCTAAGGTGGGACCCATATCACCCGCCACCTTTCAATATTTGACAAGTGCGAGGAGAGAGAGAGAGAGAGAGAGAGAGAATCATCGGTATATTCTGTTTGGATGGCCGAATCAAAGAACAATAAATGACATATTTGTTGCTAGTTATAAGAAATCGACATGTCATCTAGATATCATAAATAAACAACATCTCCAATAGTGCTAGCCATAATATTTTTTCTAAAATTAATTTGGACCCATATGTAATAATGTGCATATACACCTTGTAATCCGCTATAAGATGTCTCTAAGTCAATGAGTTATTCTCTATCTCTTTTCTTTCTTTCTCTCCTTTACATAAGCCAAAGAGTTGATTGACAAGCAACAACCTTATAACCATTTGATTCGATACCACGGAAGAATATGTTTTTTATATAAAAAAATTGAAATTTTGTCACTCCCTGTAAATTAAGCAGATTACTAGTTGTACACAAGAGCGAGCGCGTATGATTTTTCCCGCCTACGCGCACACGTTTTGCGTCGACTTGGGGAGATTGCTTAGCGGGAGCCGAGATGGTAGGTAACCACACGGTGTCGTCGTCGTCTCGAACCGGACGAAGCAGCAGCTGGTATGGTATGTGCTCCTGGCTTCATCAGCGTTCGCGCCGATGTA
Organism: Raddia guianensis; assembly: GCA_036346415.1. NCBI lineage: Eukaryota > Viridiplantae > Streptophyta > Magnoliopsida > Poales > Poaceae > Raddia > Raddia guianensis. Next base: position 13,139,753 of record CM070542.1, read on the forward strand.
ATCGAACTCGCATATACACATGCGCACAGTGCTGCACTGGGTGCTGAGCTGGCCGATCAATATATCTGGGGAAGCAATGACCAAAAATAACCGATTTAGCTTGACCGGCCGACAGTTTCCTCTCTCCTTAATTCGGTTCATTTCTTAGTCTTCGATGGTGTGAGTGACTGGATGAGCGAAGGCAATTGCCACGAAAATCCGAGCTTCCTGAATGATTAGCCTTTTGTAAAAAAATATTCTAAATTCCAATGTTTTTTTTTGGCAAACCAGCTGGTCGGAACAGATACCGACACTAACATATTATCAACAATGAGTTGTCTCGCGCATTTATGCGGCTAGGTCTATATCGTATTTAATATGGCTTATTTTTCTAACCGCATTGGCACGAGCCGACCGCATTGGCTGCTAGTGAGATCATAAGCTTGATTGTTAACGTAGTGAAATAAAAAGGAGAGGTGAGGTTAATGAGGTGATATGAGAGAGAGAGAGGTGGGGTTAATGAGGTGAGATGAGAGAGAGAAAGAGAGGAGAGTGTTAGATGTTGATCTCGGGATCGGTCTCGTGACCGAGCCGGATCGAATCAGCATACGATCGGGATGCAACCCCTTCTACTGGTTGTGGCCCCCGGTCACAGGCGCCATATAAAAGGGGGCTAGGGGCCGGCACGGACGCCAACGCATCCACGAGCCACCGCAAAACCTAGCCCCTACACCCTCCGATCGGGAGGCGACCTAGTGTACTGGAACTCGCCACCGCCGCCACTCTCGTCCTCACCGACGCGCGATGGCTGACGACACCACCGCCGAGGAGCAGCGCCGCCAAGAGGAGGGCGGCTCGCGTCGAGGAGGAGCGCCGCCGCCAGAGGAGGCGGCCAAGGCCGAGGAGGACCGGCGTCAAGCGAGATCGAGCAGCGATCCGCCATTCCCTTCTCGACACCGCCACCATCCCTCCTTCTCCAACCCGAAGGTACTCTCGATCCCTTACCCTCTATACCTAATCCTAGACAGAATCGTCTCAAATCCAAGTTTTACGGTGGTTGGGGAAGAGCACTAGATCCACACCCTATAGAATCCAACAATGGTATCGAGGCGGGTTGTGCCTCACCCTAACCCTAGAACCGACCTACGGGTCAAGAAATTTGGGGAAGAATCAACGTATTTCGTGCTTTTGCGCTCGGATCGAGAGAAAGAGAATCAAATCGAGCAATTAAGAAGCAAATCCCAAAATCCGAGATGAACCCTAACCCTAAATCCCCAAATTTTTCGAGCCCAACTTTTCGCAAGAAATCGAGAGGGATGGGGAAGAATAAGAAGAACGAGGCCCTTGGGCCATACAGTGCTTCGCCGGTGGCGGCCAAAGGATCTGGCGGCCACCGCCACCGACCATAGCCCTCTGGCGTAGCGTAAGCCCAGGCTAAAAGCGCCGCCATGGCCGCTCGGCAGACGGCGGGCGCCACCCATGGCGAGAGAGCGCTACGGCGTGAAGTCATGGGCGGCGCCGCAAGACGCCGAACTCGCTTCTCGTCGTCGTTCGCTCGGGACGGGAGAGGAGAGAGAGAAAGAGAGGAGAGAATCGCTAGGTTTTCGGCCGGCTCCGATTTTTCGGTTTTATACCCTCTGAATTGAATCTGGCGAAGGTCTAGATCGACAACGAGATTGAGCAGCCACGGGCGCAGCGTGGTGGGGAATGGGCGTTTAAATCGGCCCGAGCCCGAGTTGTAACTGGTTTTCCCACGTGAGCCAAAAGGCCGTTTTAGGTGACAAAAGAGAAGCGATTTTCAGATTATGTGCATATATATGTATATTGTTTTCTTTTATGTATATATGCATTTAGAAAATTAGAATAGATTTAGATTTATTGTGCTTGGAGCTAAGATTTTTTAGTAATTTAGATTTTGTTTCATTTGCTAAATTTTGTTTTTCATGCTTTTTCTTTGAATAATTTGAAGCCAACGTGAATAATTATCAGAGAATTGCATGTTATGAGAATTAAATGGTATTGTCATTAATTTTTGGACCAACGTTAAATTTTAATGATGAACCATGATTAGATCTGAATTAGTCCTATTTTTGTCCAACGATGAATTTAGGCTACTAGTTTTTGTTCTAATTTTTCATCCAACGATGAAATTTAGAATATTGAAAAGAATTGTCTCTTGAGCATGTATTAATTTTGACCAACGTTGATTTTAATTCATGCAAGAAACTTTGTTCTTGAGCTGTACTAATCCCTTTTATATCTTGTTTCCGAAGGCTCAAATCTGCCATCATTCTCACTCGAGATGGCAACCATTGACCCGCTAAATGGGAGTAACTACTCCACATGGCGGAGAAGATTGACATGTTGCTTTCTCTAGTGAGCTAGACTTAGCACTCTGAATGAGAAACCCACAGAGCACATGAACGGCACCGCTCGGTATGAGCATAGAATGATGAAGTTCAGCATTGATAAAATCAAGTGGGAAAAATCAAACTCGAAATGTTTGATGATTATAAGACACCTCATAATAGATTCCATCAAGGACCCTCTCGAGTGCACTCTCGCCAAGGAATGCTGGACAAGCTTAAGGCTCGATTCACGGGTCCTCCAAGGCGTATGCTAGCACATTGGTGAATGAATTCGCCAACATGACTTATGATGGATCTGGAGTGCGATCTTTTATTCAGAAAATGACAACCACAGTGTCTAAACTGAACAAGTACTTAGGGCAGAATTTGCCTGAAGATTTTGTGGTGCATATGATCATGAGTAAACTTTCAAAAGATTTCAGCACTTTTCATGTGCACTACAACACCACTGTCTCTGACAAGTGGTCCATAGATCAACTCATGGCTCAATGCACCCAAGAAGAAGAAAGGTTGAAGGGTCACAAGGGGGACTCTGTCAACTATACAAAGCAACAAGTCAAGTAAGTGAATAAGAACTCCAAGCAATCCTTTAAAAAGGGACAGAAAGGTGACTCTGGTGCATTCGGTAGCAAGACACCTCCTACCAACTACAACCATGGTAAAGGGACAAATCCAGACAAGTTTTTCCCAGTGCCCCATGACACTTGCATGTATTGCAAGGAAAAGGGACACTATAAGAAAGACTGCCCAAAATTCCTGAAGTCCCTTCTCCAGAAAGGTATAGACCAAGTTACTTTTATAGATGAATCCCTGTACTTAGAATTTTTCACTAATGTTTGGTGGATTGACTCGGGTGCAACTGTGCATGTTGCTAATTCTTTACAGGGCTTCCGTACAATGAGGATGCTGGCAAAAGGCCAAAGAAGCGTGAGGGTAGCTGATGGGAAAGAAGCACAAGTCAAAGCCATTGGAGATCTTCCTTTAGAATTAAATGATGGTTTTGTGCTTACTTTGAGAGATGTTCTTTATGTACCCTCTTTAAAGAGGAATTTAATTTCCGTTTCTAGACTTGATGATGAGAACATACATTGCAACTTTGGTGATCATAAATGTGTTATTCGTTGTAATAACAAAGATGTTGGTCTCGCCATCAGACGAGATATGCTTTATTTGCTTTCTCATTGCAGTGTTGTGAATGAAATTAATGCATCCGACTTTGTACAAGAAACACGTAAGAATAAGAAAAGGAAAAGGAATGATGGAGAATCCTCGTCGAAATTGTGGCATTGTCGTTTAGGCCACATTTCGAGGGGGAGAATGGAGCGTTTGATTAAAGAAGATATTCTCCATCCTTTAGACTTTGCAGATTTAGAACATTGCATTGATTGCATTAAAGGAAAATTTGCAAAGAAGATTAAGAAAACCGCACAAGGTAGCTCGAGAGTGTTAGAAATAATTCATACAGATATTTGTAGTCCTTTCCCTCAAAAGACAATAGACGGTTTTGACTCGTTCATCACGTTCACAGATGATCACTCTCGTTATGGCTACATCTATCCCATAAAAGAAAGATCAGAAGCGTTAGATAAATTCAAGATATTCAAAGCTGAAGTTGAAAAACAGCTTGATTTAAAGATTAAGATAGTGAGATCGTAGTGGAGGGAGTACTACGGTCGTCATACATAATATGGACAAGTTCGGGACCTTTTGCAAGGTTTTTGCGAGAAAATGGGATAGTTGCTCAATACTCGACAAGGCGAGCCTCAGCGAGAATGGAGTGGCAGAAAGAAGAAATCGCACTTTGATGGACATGGTGCGGTATGATTAGTTTTACCACTCTACCGGTTGGTTTGTGGATGGAGGCATTAAAACCGCCATCCACATACTTAACCGAAGTTCGATGAAGTCGATTGCCTAAGACACCATACGAGTTATGGGTGGGAAGAAGCCAACTCGAACTATTTGCATGTTTGGGGTTGTCTGCTTTGAGGCCAAGATATTCAACCCTACTCGGGGAAAATTAGATGAAAAGACGGTGAGTTGCCATTTCATTGGCTACCACGAGAGATCGAAGGGTTCTGATTTTCTTGTCCGGATAGACACACGAAATTTGTAGAAACGACACACGCGGTGTTCCTAGAAAATGATATGATCGGGGAGCACGGTACCTCGAGAAATAGACCTTCAGGAAAAGAGGACTTTTGTCCCATTTCCGATGGTTGAAGAACCATACTTCTCGATACCTGCTGAGGTTGCACCTCCAGTTCAAGCGACTGTTGTTGCAACCCCTGTTGTGGATGCTGGGTCGTCAGGCATAACAACTAATGAACAAGAAGCCCCGGTTCCTGCAGTATGTGAGCCTCCGGCTCCTGCGTGTGGCGAGCTGCAGAACGAGAACAAGAAAGCGATAGACAATGATCCGGCACGAGGCGACCTCAAGTGGAAGAACAAGATGTGCCCTTGAGAAGGTCACAAAGGGTTAGGAGATCTGCAATCCCTAACGAATATGAGGTCTATATCGGCGAAGATATGGCCTCGAAGGAGATCCCACTACATATGAGGAAGCCATGAGAAGTCCCAATGCATCCAAGTGGCTTGCTGCCATGGAGGATGAAATAAGATCAATGAGCGTGAATAAAGTTTGGGACTTAGTTGACATTCCTAAAGGAGCAAAGGCAGTGGGCTCTAAATGGGTCTACAAGACTAAGAAAGACTCCGATGGGAGCGTGGAAAGATTTAAGGCAAGATTGGTAGCTAAAGGCTTCACTCAAAGAGAGGAATCGATTACAATGAAACTTTTCACCGGTTTCATCAAAAGACTCGTTTAGAATCATCATGGCACTAGTTGCTCATTTTGATTTAGAATTACATCGAGATGGATGTCAAGACAAGCATTCCTTAATGGAGAGCTGAAAGAAAATGTTTATATGGCTCAACCTAAGGGTTTTGTCATGAATGGAAGAGAAAAGATGGGGTGCCATTTAAAGAAATCCATTTATGGATTGAAACAAGCTTCAAGACAAGTGGTACTTGAAGTTTGATGAGACCATTCGAAAGTTTGGTTTTAAAGAAAATGAAGAATACAATTGCATTTATGCAAAGTTTAAGAACGGGAGGTATATTTTCCTAGTCTTGTATGTGGACGATATACTCTTGGCTAGCGATGATCTTGAATTCTTGCTAGAGACAAAGAAATTTCGTCTTCAAATTATGATATGAAAGATATGGGAGAGGCATCCTATGTCACGGGATTCAAATCCACAGAGATAGAAATAGAGGCATACTAGGATTATCTCGGAAAACATATATAGAAAATGTCTTGAAGAGATATGGTATGCAAGCACTGTAATTCGAAGTCCGCTCCGATAGTAAAGGCGATAAATTTGGGAACTTTCGGTGTCCCCGAATCGATATGAAATAGATCAAATGAAATCGGTGCCGTATGCTTCATTGTTGGAAGCTTAATGTATGCACAAGTGTGTGCGTGCCCAGATTTAGCATTCACAACCGGATGCTTGGCGAGATATCGGTCGAACCTGGGAAGGCTCCTTTGGGTGGTCGCTAAGAAAGCTTTGCGTTATTTGCAAGGGACGAAAGGCCTCATGTTGACATATAGAAAGTCGAAGCCCTAGAGTTCTTGGGCTATTCAGATCTGATTAGGCGAGGTGCGGGGACACCAAGAAGTCCACGTCGGGATATGTGTTCACTCTGGCGGGAGGCCGTATCATGGAAAAACAGTAAGCAATCGATCGTTGCATCGTCGACAATGTCGCTGAATTTATAGCTTGTTATGAGGCAGCAGGGCGAGCCATGTGGCTAAAGAAGTTTGTACCGGTTTGAGAGTGATCGGCGGTGTAGAAAGACCACTCAAGATATCTGCGATAATGAGCCGCGAGTTATTTATTGTCACAACAATAAGTCAAGTGGGGCTGCCAAGCACATTGACATTAAGTTTTATGTTGTGAAAGAGAAAATCCAGGATCACACTATAGAAGTTGAGCACTTGAGAACTGAAAAGATGCTAGCGGATCCGCTCACTAAAGGTCTTCCACCCAGCGTGTTTGAGAAACACGTAGCCGGCATGGGGTTAAAGGAAAACCTATGATTCTGGATTAAGGGCTGATCTAAACAACCGTCTCACAGAAAAGAAAGAAGCTTTATTCTAAGATAGAGAAATGTATTGTAGTCAATGAGTTCAGTAGCACGTAATTGGCTATCCGTAACGCATTGGTCTTGATATGTTGATCTGTCAAAGGATGAAGCAAATAAAGACATAGAAAGATATACAAAGATTGAGAAACAGATGAGATCGAGATCAAGGGGGAGAATGTTAGATGTTGATCTCGGGATCGGTCTCGTGACCGAGCGGATCGAGCAGCATACGATCGGGGTGCAACCCCTTCTACTGGTTGTGGCCCCCGGTCACAGGCGCCATATAAAAGGGGGCTAGGGGCCGGCACGGACGCCAACACATCCACGAGCCACCGCAAACCCTAACCCCTACACCCTCCGATCGGGAGGCGACCTAGTGTACTGGAACTCGCCACCGCCGCCACTCTCGTCCTCACCGACGCGATGGTGACGACACCACCGCCGAGGAGCAGCGCCGCCAAGAGAGGAGCGGCTCGCGTCGAGGAGAGCGCCGCCGCAGAGGAGGCGGGCAAGGCCGAGGAGGACCGGCGTCAAGCCGAGATCGAGCAGCGATCCGCCGTTCCCTTCTCGACACCGCCACCATCCCTCCTTCTCCAACCCGAAGGTACTCTCGATCCTTACCCTCTATACCTAATCCTAGATCGAATCGTCTCAAATCCGAAGTTTTCTGGTGGTTGGGGAAGAGAGCACTAGATCCACACCCTATAGAATCCAACAGAGAGGTCCGAGGACTAGAGGAAGAAGAGTAAAATTCCATGCTTATCCTTGTATAATGTTGGTACCATGAGGTAAAGAAAAAAGTAAATGAGGTACCAATTAAAGGTAAAAATGGGTGAAAAGGATAGATGCCGCGGTAGAACTTGAAGTTCTAAAATTTATAGTCATGTGTCCATAAGATATAATATTTAAATCTACATGATCGAAACATACAGGTGCATTTCTCAAGATACCTCGATGTACCAAGAGGTACAAAGTGATATGTAAAACTTCTTCCTATCTATCAAGATACCTTCTGACTTTTTTCTATTTGTAACGCCATTTGAGCGGGTGCGACCCTACATGCGGGAACCAAACAAAGGATTTTTTTTTCGGTTTCTTTGGGCGGCGATCGTCTGGCGTGCAAGCCGCCAGCGACTTCTCCTCGCCGCGTCTTCTTCTTCCTCCTCGTGCTGCGCTGCGCCTTCTTCTCTCCTCCCGCGCCGCCATCTTCCTCCTCCTTGGCGCTTCGCCGCCGCCGGGTTCGGGTTAGGGAATATGTGGGTTCCTCGGGATATAAAAGGAGGTCGGGCGGCGGACGACCGGCGGTGGGTGGGGCTCGTCGAGGCGGCGACGGAGGCGGCGGTGGCGCCCGAGAGCCGGGAGGCGGCGGGTGGGCGGCGGTGGAGGGACCGCCCTCACCTCGGGTTAGGGTGGCGGCGTCCGCTTCGGCGGGGGAGGCTGAGGCGGCGGCGAGGTGGCGGCGAGGCGCCGCCGCCGCCGGCATGAGGAGGAGGCGGCGAGGCGGTGGGGGTGTCTTGAACAAGGCGGCCAGCAAGGAAGGAGGAAGGAGGCGGCGGCGGCGGCAGGCGGGCGAGGTGGTGGCGGGGCGGCAGCAGGCGGAGGCGTGGGAGTCGTCGCTGGGTTGCAACAAAGCAACCCAGGCGATCGCCGAGACACTCCCTTTTTTTTTTCTTTAGGTCACAGATATTTATCTTTCCCATGCATGAAACCAGTTGTCCATCATTTCTCTGCTACAGAACGGATATAAAACTTTATTTTGATCCAGATGCTGGCTGAAACTTTTCCAAGGAAGCTACAACCTCCAAATATCCCCTTTTTTTATCCTAAGTACAGACTCTTAATATATCAGCTAATTTTGTTGTTTCCTTCATTTCGTCCGCATGGAGAATGATTTCGATGAAATTTCTCAATTTTTAAGACCGTATATCTCTCAAAAGGGAGTTATATATCTCTCTCGATATTTTTGTATTTAAATTTGAGTGATAGACCCAAATCTTCACACTCGTTTGCTGCCTGATTCGTGAGACCGTGAGAATGAACATACATGACAGTAATATATAGAAAGAGCAAAAATATGCATCAGATATAGAATCATCGAATCACTTTTCTTGAAATTTTAAATTTGCATTACTTCAGGTTGTTCCTTATTTGCAACAACTGAATTATATACAGACGTACGTTTTACTAAAAAAAAATTATATACAGACGAAGACCGTGTGTACACGCATCTCTCTTTTTCCCCAGTATCCCTTCATTTCTGCATTAGCTAGCAGGGATTTAAATTTATTTACACATCTATCCAAATAGATCAAGCTTAATTAACATTCATATATAATCACACTAAAATCTACTCACCGATCAACTGTTTCAACCTTCAGGTTCAAAGCCTTGCGAAAATGGTGTAAAAAACAAAGCGAAACCTAGCTGCAGTCTCTCTCTCTCTCTCTCTCTCTCTCTCTCTCTCTCTCTCTCTCTTTTCTGTGCTTTTGCTTCACTCGGCGTCCTCTTTAATGACGCTTAGCGCCCGCTTCAGTCGCGGCGGCGCCGCCGCCGGCGCTAGCCTCTCGTTGCTCTTTGGCGGGCTCAGCGACTTGGCGAACTCCCCGAGCGTCTGCCCGTTAAGCCTCTCGTTGAACAAGACGTCCTCGTCGTCTTCGTGCACCGGCATGATGCGCACCTTCTTCTTGCCGCGCCCGTGGCGCCGCTGCGGCTTCTTGGCCGCGAGCGCCGCGCTCGCGCGCACGGCCAGCGCGGCCATGTCGGCGACGGACAGCGGCCGCCCGAGCATCGCCGCCGGGAGCATGAAGTACATCTGCGCCGGCCGGAGCAGCTCGTCGGCGGCCAGCGCCGGCGGGCTCTCGTTGAAGTACAGCGCGTCGGAGTTGCACACGAAGAAGGAAGCCGCGTCGCCGCCGCCGAGCACGTCGGAGACGGCGACGACGCGGGGAGAGGCCGGGAGCTCCTTCAGCGAGCCGTCGACGGCGATGACCCTGGCCGGCGCCGGCAGCTGCTGCGGGATGCTGCCCCGGTGGAAGCAAGAAAGTTGGGATCCCATGGAGCTAGCCGCCTAGCAGGGCAGTGCTCTGATCTAAATTTAGAGCTAGGTGAAGACTGAAGAGTGCTAGCTAAATTAAGCAGTAGAGACGAATGGATGTGCTTATTTAGAGCGGCAACTACAGGAGAAAAGTTTGAAGCTAGACATTTCTTTTTCATTTCACCCCATCGGTTTTTGACTAATTGTGTTGATTCACTTGGATCAAGTTGACGCTTTATGCTACCGGTAATTCCATGCTTAAAAAAGAAGCTAAGGTCCAGTTTTTTCAGCTTAACAACTTATCTACGTTTTGAAAAGACATATACTTTGAGTTTTTTTAGTCTGTTTTTTCGCTGCTTGAAAGTGGGTTCTAACGCTTTAAAAAACAAGTCAAACAAAATAGATCTGAATCTCGAGAGTCGAGACTAGCTTGAGAAGCTCTCGAAGTTCAGTCATTTTAGCCGTTCAACCGTTCAGATCAGCTCAAAAGAACAGAGCCTAAATAACCATATTAACCATCATCATCATGACGATCATACAGCGCGTGAAGCTCCATGATGTTATAATTTAACTTGATATACCGCAAGTATCCTGTAATACATATACGGGTTTCTTATTTCGCAGATGCCTAAAATTTGTGAAATCATGCGGACATAAAAAATTTCACTAAATTTTTACTGTTTTTCCATATTTTCATATACTGGAAAAAATATTTCGCGATAGTGGAATTTTTTGTGCGAGGTCTTATATATTATAGATTTTTTGTTTTCTGTTTATTATATATTTATTTTTTTTTGTTTATTATAGATTTATTTATTAGCTTGCTACGATACGGTGAGCTTTGCTAGCTAGTTGGTTCGCGGCCTGTGCATGCTAGATAGTATAATTTTTTAATTTTATTTAATTATCATAAATAAAGATAGAGAAAACAACAGAAAACAAACTCTAAAAAACCTTTCAAAGTACTGGCCGGTGGATAAAAATAAAAAAAATATTTCTTTAACTCTGAATGTTAAAATGTTCTTATCAATTTTTTTATTTAAAAAGTATTGATTTTGATCGATCATAGGCACCTACGTTTTGAGAAAAACCGTAGGCAATTGTGCTTTCCTGAGTCCGTCGTCACTGTTATCGTTTTCTTCATTTCCGGCCACCACTGCATGACGAGGTTAGGATTTAGAGTGGGTTCCCCATGCTCGCTGAGCTTAAAGAGAGGTCAGATTGGTGGTGACTCAGCAGTGGGGAAGGGATTGTGGTAGGGGCGGCGAGGCGGTGGGGGCGTCGCAGGAGTGGTCCAAGGCTGTCGGGCGGATCTTGCACAAGGTGGTCGGATTAGGGTGGGCGGGGGCAAAGAGTGCAGTGAGAAGACGGTGGAAAGGAGCGGCAAGGTGGCGAGGGCACCGCCAACACCCAGAGGGTAGTTGCATAGGCCGGCAGCGGTGGTGGAAACACATGCAGCAGCCTAGATCGTCTCTAGAGAAGAAGATGCGGGAGTGGGACGGACAGAGCGCCTGCGAAGATTGCTAGATGACCACGTTTTCTTCAAACCGCGGTCGCCTGTGCCAAAGATGGTCTTAAAAAGTGTCACCTTAATTAGTTTCCATTCTTCCTTCCTGCTCCCATCTTTCTTGCAAATTGCATGCATCTTTGTTGGACTTGCGGTGGAAAGAAATTGATTCTTGCAAAATGAATGACAAAACGGGCCAGATCAACAGCATAGCGGTCTGGTCTATGGTGTGAGCATCGGCGTAGAAGAATTATTAGGTCATGGCTTAGCTTAGGTAATAAACTAGGCCTGCAAGGGGTGCGGTTCGGCCCACTCTTGAATACGCTCCGCTCCTAGCATGAGGCCCAGGTTCGAAACGGGCCGATCTAAACAGGAGAAGGGGCAAAAGGGTCGCACACATGCTGATCCCAATCGATCCTAGGATCGCTCCTCCCCGCGTGCTCCTTCGACCTCCCCGCCACCGCAGTCCGCTCCTCCCCGCTTGCTGGCGGCGTCCGCGCCTCCGTGGTCCGCTCCTCCCCGCCGCCGAGCACGAGACGACGACTGGACGCCACCAACTCCGTCCGCCATCCGCTCACCTCGCAGCGGCGCCCTCCGGCCGCCTAGAAACCGTCTCCCGCCATGGACACCCGCACACCTGCTGGGAGGAGGCGGTCGCATGGAGCCATGGGCGGCAGACAGTGCAGTGCCGTCCCTTCTCCTCAAGATCCAACACCTCACCGCTGGTCACACCTCCTAGCATGTCGCCCCACAAAGACATCGCCCTCCCTCGCATCCACAAGAAGTTTTGTGTGATCTTCCCTATATCTGAAATGTTGCAATGCTAATCAGGCCCTCAATAGCTATGATTTATTTCAATAGGTAATCAGGTGCTTGATCTATCTTAATCTTGTGATCTTCATATGGACATTACTTATTAGTTTTTCCAGATTGCACATTGCAGCCCTATTTGTGAGATTCTTTAACCGACCAGCACACCACTATCCCCCATCCCAACTCCCAAACAGAAGTTAATTGATTGCAATTTGACTGCATTTTCAGATTGCATTTTTTGACCACGCAGTTTGCATCTTCAGATTTAATTAAGTCCATAATAGAACTAATGCAGTGTATGCATAGTTACAGTAACACTTTGATATATGGATGAAGAATAAGATATTATTATTATTATTATTATTATAACAGTAACTCTTGGATCTTGTGCAAATGACAGATTTCAGTGGTCATCCTATTATAGAAGTCCTAACCTTGCGACAGAAGAGCGTGTTGGGTCCCCGGTGGCTGCCACTTTGCCGACATCTAGTGGTGAGATCTCTGTACTTCTTGGTTGGATGATAATCTATTTTTCAAACTATTTACTGAATACAAGAATTGTTCATGAACAGCAATAAAAGCCTTGTATTTTTATTGAATACAAGTATTGTTCACGAACAGCAAGTATTATTCATGAACTGCAGTAAAAGCCTGGTTGGATCTCTTTTGTTGATGGGTTTATCTCTTTTGTTGATAGGATTTGATGAAGATGTTCAAATGGAAGATATTGATGGTGCCAATAACAATGACCAAGCTGAGAGTCATGTGATTGATCCATCTGTTAGAGCAGCTATTGACAAGGCAACAAAAAAATTTAGATCTCGGTGTTGGAAGGAATTTGTGCCAATACTTGAGGGTGAAGTAGTTGTTCAAGAAAGATGCAAGCATTGTGATGATGTCATTGGTGCCAAGCGCGGTGCAGAGACAAGTGCACTTCTAACTCATTTGAAGAGATGTAAGAAACGGAGTAGGGCTCTCAGGATCGTGCAAGACTTGAGTTCTACATTAAGGTCTCCCTCTGGTAGTCGTTTGGAGGATTGGAGATATGACCCGGATCTAGCACAACAGGAGCTGACTCGAATGATATCATTGCATGGAATTCCCTTCCTCTTTATGGAATATGATGGATTTAGAAGGTTTGTCTCAAGTTTAAACCCGTTGTTCACGGTTCCATGTAGGACCACAGCTAGGAATGTTTGCATCAAAGATTTCAAAGAGAAGAAAATTGCACTTAAGGAGATATTCAAGACTGCAAACTCTAGGTTTTCTTTGACGGCAGACATGTGGACTAGCAATCAAACCTTAGGGTACATTGTTGTTACTTGCCATTTCATTGATGCTAATTGGAAATTATAGAAAAGGATAATCAAGTTTCTTGATGTGAAGACACCACATACTGGAATTGAGTTATCAAACCAGATCCTCGACTGTATTCAAGATTGGTCCATCGAAGATAAATTATTTGGGATTACACTTGATAATGCTTCAGCAAATGATACAATGGTTGACTTATTGAAAGATAATCTTGTGGACAAGAAATTTGTACCAGTGGAAGGAAAGTTGTTTCACCATAGGTGTGCCGGCCATGTCATAAACCTCATTGTCAGGGATGGGCTCAAGTTTATGAAACCGGCTGTTGAGAACATTCGTGAAAGTGTTAAGTATATTCGTTCTTCGCAATCTAGAAAGCAAATGTTCAAGGAAATAGTTGCACGAGAAGGCATTAAATCAAATAAGAAGCCATCTCTTGATGTAAGCACTCGTTGGAACTCAACATTGTTGATGCTTCAAACACCTTGAAGTTCGTGATGCCTTTGAGATCTGAAATTGGAAGATCAAAAGTACACATACGCACCCACTTCGAACAATGGGCAAAGGTCGATGTACTTTGTAGGTCTTTGGAGGTTTTCAAAGATGCAACTGAAGTCATTTCGGGCACCCAATACCCCACCTCAAACCTCTATTTCCATCACATGTGGAAGATCAAGTTAACTTTGGAACAAGAGTCCTCCGTGGTAGGTGATGAAATTGCTGAGGTATTAAAAGAGATGAAGAAGAAATTCAACAAGTATTGGGATAAGTCATACATAGTGCTTTGTGTTCCTGTGGTTTTTGACCCAAGGTACAAGCTTAAGTTCCTTGACTTTCTTTTCACCAAGTCTTTTCCTACCAAAGCCAAGCAAAGGTTCGATAGAGTGCAAAGACTAGTTCGTCGGCTGTTTTCAGCATATTCTTCTCAGCAAAAAGAGCCAAATGTGGCATCTACTCAACAAGATATAGTGCATCCTGAAGAGTCTTCAGTAGAGAATGATCCATGGGTCGCATGGGATCAACAACTTAACATGGATCTTCAAAATCAGATGACCACAGAACTTGATAGGTATTTGGATGAGAGTCCAGTTCCACGGTCCAAAGAGTTTGACATATTGAAGTGGTGGATGGGTAATGCATCGAAGTACCCAATTATTGCTCGTGTAGCACGAGATTTGCTAGCCATTCAAGCATCTTCCGTAGCATCTGAGTCAGCTTTTAGCACAGCGGGAAGAATCATCAGTGATTTTCGTAGCAGCTTGGCCCCCGAGACAGTTGAAGCACTTATATGCACCCAAGACTGGTATCGGGCAGAAGGGGCAGAAGGTAACCTAATTTCTGATCTACTATGTTCTAGTGACCTTCCTTTGTTTAGGGCTTGAGGACATCTAAATTGATGTGATACTTATTATATTGCAGGTTCAACTAAATCTTTTATGGCATCAATAAATGATTTGATTATGAGTGAGGATCATACAGGAAATTTACAATCAGGTAAATCACTATAATTTGAAGTTACATTATTGATTTAAGCACTGAAGGTGAATCACTCATGAAGGATATGCATGGGTTTATTTGCTGATTTAGAGTAGAAAGGTGAATCACCATGCAGTTGTAACTATAATGTTGCATTCAATAGTCCACCCACTGCAATAGTCAAGAGATTTAGATCAGCAAGAATTACCAATAGGACCGGTGTAGAAAGCAATCTACCTGCAGCCAGTCAACAGAAAACAGTTATTATTAGCAACAATTTTAAATGGATTGGTATCTGGAAGATTGAAGTCCATTTTCTCTCTTATATCCGCAATGCATGATGGTTACAGTTATTTTTGATAGTTGTCTGTGCTGTGGATATGATTAGCTTGGTTAGCATAGCTAGGAGTCTATTGCATCTTAAGTAAGCAGAGTCTATCAAGCTCATTTACGACATTACTGTACGAGAGCATCCTTTTTCATCTTGTCGGTAAAAGATTGTATTGTTGATTGTGAAATGTGTCACATTACATCGTCTTATGCACAATTGGCTGTAGGGATTGATTATAAAAGATGATAGGCTTTGATTAAACAAGGTGAAAGTACAGGGCCCTAAAGAGTAGGCGTTGGCTTACTCCACACGACTGTTTTTCAGAGCTTATCACTATGAAACATCACCACACAGTGTGCTGCTATTTGCAAAATCCTCTCATTTGTCTTAGTTCTTATTAAGGCTGCTTCATCTGATGTTCTTAATTTGCTCTCTTAGTAGAAATAAAGGTAGAACAAGTAAGCCATTTTTGTAAAACTGCTTATCTGCTACATTGTGTTTGTTAATTTGAATAGGGAGAGGATGACAAGTTCCTTGCTGAGCAGCTGCTATCTCAGAACTTTGAGGAGGCGTGCAAGGCCGTGGGAGCTCCCTTGATCCTCCGCATGCAACCTGGATACGACCATTCCTACTTCTTTATTGCCACATTCATCGACGATCACATTGCACACCATGCTCGGTTTCTCAAGAGTGCTGATCGCCAAGTCGCTTTGTAGTAAGCGATCAAATCAAGAGTGGTGTTGTTTCAAAGCATCTGCTTTCGATCTGTATTATCTGTCTGTGCTGACATCTTTGCTGTCCTTTGTCTGGTAGCCTGAGGGGAACCAATGTGTCCAGCTGCAAATAAGATTTGGTTTTTCACGCTATTCAAGTGGACTGGAGTTCTTGATATTGCTCTTCAACTGTGCCTTCGGCCTTCGCTTGTCCGGACGAATATGTTGTCTTGTACGAAGTATCATACAGCGATGATACTTACCATTCGCTTGTACAATGGGTAGCTAATGGGTAGCTAATGTTGATCTTCCCATTCACTTGTACGAAGTATCATACAGCGATGATCAGGCAGAGATGAATGGTGCCCCGCATTCTTGTCATGCAGGAGGGTCAAACCATGGTGCCCCGCAGGCCCGCGTTGTTAGTTTGAAGGGAGGGGCGGGTCGCTCCTGATCCTCTTTTTTCTCAAATGGATTAGAGGGGTAGCAACAGGGGCACTCCGCACCGCACCCCTTGCAGGCCTATAATAAACGATCGGCTATCATTGACCATGAACTAGACAACCACTAGCTAGCTAAAGCATTACTCAACAGGGTCCACCTGTCGGTCTCTATCAGCAGCACTCTCAAGGACTACATTGACGTGTGATCTCCTTCAATTTTCGGCTCGTATGTACGTGCAGTGATGGTGCGCATCAGCTCATGCTCATCTTCCACCAGCGACCCTGGCTACTCTCTTCTGAACTCACTTCTCTTTCTGCTCGATCTCCTACTCTCCCCTTGATCCCTGACCACGCAGTGACCATCTTCAGTGGCTTCGAGCCTGCTTCCGCGGGAGAATGTTCCGATCGATCGAGAGCCCGATCGAAAGAACGGCGCTTGAACCGGACTTGTCGTCAGTTCCCAAGAATCAAGTTGCGCCCATCTCAAAGATAACTACTTTTATCTATTTAGAGATTGCTTAGAACATCTTTCACCAAACGATTTAAATATAATACACATTATATAATATTATTCATTACACATTCCATGCATCTCTCTAAAATCTCTTCACTTTACACTATATTATAAGAGATTTTTTTCTCCGATGATCGCTCTACTCTTGCGTATATTTAACATCTAAATTGAAATGCTTTCAGCGAGCCTCTTTTCGTAAGGTAGACAGGGCCAGAAACGTACTCTTCCATAACCTGCTTGACGAACTGCGGCTCTGGGAAGCCGCAGGAGCCTCTTTTCTATAAATTACCTTTTTGCTCCTTAGGCCCTAGGGGGAGGGGTTTTGTTCCCCCTATATTTGATCAATAGATGGCAGTTATTCTGCCCTTTTGCTCAAAAAAAAAAAATGCTTTCAGCGACGATGACCACGCCGTCGCCGCCGAGGTAGGTAGGCAGTACCCACGTATGGACGCAGCTACATGGTGTCGGGCCAGATGAAGCCTTCATCAGTAGAAAAATAATCTCTCAGTGGCGCCGCTGTAATTGAACAGAGAATCAGAGACCCGTCGATCGATGTCACCAAGATCGACGACCAACCATCAAGCGTCAAACAAGCATTAGAGCGAGAGGCACCCGGGGGCGTGGCTAACTGCCGATGTGTGTGAGGCAGCCGGTCAATAGCTCATAAAGTGATAAGGGCTCGAATAATCAGCGGTGCTTTGTCAGTGCTTACCGCTGTCCTTGATCGTCATAAACAGCTAGCTTCGTCCTCGCCGGTACGTTTCTTGGGCAGGAATGAGCTTGTGTCACAGGTAGGCTGGTAGGGCAGCGACTTTAATTACCTTCTGGTTGATTGAGACCATGAAAGCCGCTTATCCGTCGTTCCTCCGAGGGTTTTTATTTCAAGCCATGGCATACCGCGGGGCTTTTTTTTTTACCAGCGAAATTTCATGGAAATATTGGAAATTTTGGCCTTGTGGCACAGGACGAAAAAGCCCATTTTGATCATATATATTCTGGCTAAAATCCATACAAATTCAAATTTTGGCCATATTTTGGCCAAAAAAATTGTTCAAATCTGGCCTTTTGTGTTCTCATTTGACATATTTCATCCGATATTTCGGCCAAAATTTTTGAAATTCACGGATTTCAGATTCATCTCTAGAAACCGATTTTTTGTGCCCGCCAACATAAGAAAACCCTGACATAAACTATTTTCCGTTTGTGTATTATCCTGACTATTTTTTAAAGTAATAGGCCATTAATCAGGTACTCATGAATTTTAAAATAAACTGACTAATTAACTTTATAAACTACTCGATAACTGGCTAATTAACTTTATGAACTACTCGAGTCTCTGCACTACGTACATATTAATACGACATAAAAATCTTTTGTGTAAAAGAAATTAATGGTGTCTTCCACGTAAAAGAAATCAAGGTTGTGTTTGGCGTTGCATGGCTTGAGGTTGGCTAGGCCTAATTAATGTACCACAACTGTGTTTGGATGCCTCATGCCTCCATGAGAGCCGGTGCTGAACCCAGCTGGTTAATTGTATTTTTGATTCATGATTTGGTTTGATTTTGTTCAATTAGATTAAAATTTAATGTTTTTACAGATTATTTATTATAAAAAATTTACGCTAATTTTTTAAAACTTTATGGTTTCTTTAGCCCTTTAACTTTTGGCTTGTGGGATACGACTAGCATATCATGGTTGTTTCCCAATCCAAGCTCACTTGGTGCAGACGGGTGGTGTGTACGAGCCAAGGACGCGCACATGAGAGAGATGTGAGGCGGGAGGAGAAGGAAGTTGTGAGTTAGAGCTGGAAAGCTGGATGATCGTCGGGATTGGCATGGGAGGACATCAACGGCGGCAAGTTGCCTCTAGCTCAATGTCGCGAGCTTTGAGCCATGGAAATTTTAGTACAATTGCAACAAAAAAAAATGATAGTGCTTATTGGTAATGCCAAATTAGTGTCCGAGGAAATGCCTAGTCAAGAGTAAGATGAAACTTAAAATCAAACCATCCTTTACCTTCACTCAAGCTCTCGTTAGTTCAGTTTCCACTGCTACAAAACATCTCATATATATCGGTCCATCTATGTTGGTTCATTGCGAAAACAGATTGAAAAGTTTGATTTTTAGCATGTGGAGATTTTTAATTTTTCTTACACTGCAACAAGTCGCGAAATTGAAGACGCACAGAAAAACATATACATAACAAAACCCTTTGAAATAATTATGTTTTTCTCTGCTTTTCTTTGAGAAAAAATCCCATTCATTCCAATAGCCACTGGCACATTACATTGTATTCAAACCTTTGAAAAAAAATAGAAAATTATGATCCAGTTCTTTGAGGACCTAGTCGCTAAACCTTGCAAACTTCTTTCCCCTCTCCTCCCGTCGAAGATCGGAACAGCAACAGCAAGCTACACTGCCCCGGTCGAAGAAGAAGATGTACACAAAGATCAAAATCAAGAGGAAGCAACAGACAGCAAAGATTCATCGCGTGCAACATGGACGGACCCAAAAACCAAGCTTGGATGGAGAGAATCCGCATGAGCAGACCACCGTCAGCATCGGCAGGAAGCAGGACGCCACGAGCTCGACGCCAAAAGCTCTCGCCGAGTATAGCACCGAATTAGAAGCTCCCTCCGCCGACGAGGCCGGCGCCGGAGCCAATAAGGCCAAGAGCCGTAATTATCTCCTATTTTTTTCTCTGGTTTTTTTACCCTTGTAGTTTTGCAACTACTGAGCTAGTTTTGCAACTACTGAGCTATGTACATGTATATATACAGGTCATGGGGGGAGGATTAACACTCCTCCTTTCCTATAATTCTATTTTTACAGTAAATTAATCTCCTAAACCATTAAAAGCTCTATAATCAAGCCTAAAAGATGTTCCAAAAGGGAGGAGAAAAATCAAGGAACATATCTAGAGTATATTTCTTGGAGTAAAAAAGTAAGCTTCACTCGGCATCCTCTTGAATGATGCTCAGAGCGCGCTTCAGCGGCGACCAGGGCGCGGCGGCGGCGAGCTTCCCCTCGCTCTTCGCCGGGATCGGCGATGCTGCGAACTCCCCGAGAGTCCGTTCGTTGAGCTTCTCGTTCAACGCAACGTCCTCACCGTCGCCCCGCTCCTCCTGCACCGGCGTGACACGCACCTTCTTCATGCCGCCGCGGCGCGGCCGGCGCCGGCACGGCTGCGGCTTCTTGGCCGCGAGGGCGGCGCTCGCGCGCACGGCCAGCGCGGCCATGTCGGAGCTCGAGAGCGGCCGGTCCAGCATCGCCGCCGGCAGCACGAAGTATATCTGCCCCGGCCGGAGCAGCTCGCCGGCGCCCAGTGCCGGCGGGTGCTGGTCGAAGTAGAGCGCGTCGGAGTTGCACACGAAGAAGGACGCCGCCGAGTGATCGACGCCGAGCACGTCGGAGACGGTGACGCGGGGAGAGGCCGGGAGCTCCTTCAGCGAGCCGTCGGCCGCGATGACCCTGGCCGGCGCCGGCGGCGTCGGCTGGTGCACTTGCTGGTCGAGGCCGCTACCGTGGCTGCAAGAAAGCTTTGATCCCATGGAAGTGGAAGCGTTGAGGTTTTCTTTTACTTCTTCTAAGCTTGGCTGCTGAGGTTGAAGGATGAGTGGTGTATATATAGAGTTAGGAGGACCGGAGGAGAGGAGGATGACAAACACTTCTTATTTTCATCCTTTGTTTCTTGTCTAATTGTGCAAATACACAGGCATCCAGTCGCGTGATGCTTAATGGAACAGTTGACATAATCCCTTTAACAATATGGCAATTAATGATGCAACGAAAGGGTTGGGCTAATTTGCAATGGCTCGTGTTTGTTAGCAAATCTTCACGGCAAAACAAAGTAGATTGAAAAACGCAAACAGATAGAGACATAGGATTTAACGTGGAAAACCTCTCCGATGCGAAGGGAAAAACCATAGGCGCCGAAGTGCTGAATACCGGTTGACGAAACTTCACTATATCGAAAGAGTTTACAAAACGCCGAAAAGAACAACGTACATTATCCATCAACTCTTGGCGGCGGCTTACAAAAGGTATATAGGAGTATATAATAGGCGGTGTCGACCCAGATCAATAATAACGATCCATACCATGGGGGCTTCGCGCCACCCCACCCCCTAGGCGTCCTTGGTCGACAGGGCAAATTTGCTTGATGGGCGTCCCGCCATGGTAGTCGTCGGTAAGTGCGCCGCTGGTGATGGCCAGCTCAGCCGGAGTAAGGAAAGGAAGAGAGAGAGAGGGGAGGAGGAAGGGCTTATTACTTTTTTTTAAAAAAAAAAAAGTTTAAACTTTTTGCAAAAGACCGTATAAGAGAGAACTGAGACTCTACACGGATCCTAATACATGACCAATGATAGAGATTAGACGGAGAACTTCATAGAGGAGGGTAAAAGCCGCACTCTCGAATGTACGAGGATTGATCAAACTTCGGGAGGGAGTGCCTTTTTGCGAAACAAAGGTTTCACAGGGACCGGAGTGGAAAGCAGTAGATAAGATCCGCAGGAACCAACCGGAATGCCGGGGTGGGAAGCAGGAGCTGTCTGTGGTGCGCGAGCGCGTCGACGATGACTGGCGGCGCCATAGACCATAGTCTCAGCACGTTGTCGGGATGCCATTTGCCACTTGCCCTGCAGGCACATGCATGAAGCAGCTCCTTCCCGGGGGATCGATCGCGCGACACCCTCCCCTACGGCGGAGCTCGATCGGCGTGATGGATGTGACGCCGTCGCCGGCCGGCCGGCTGCATGCATGCATGCCCTTTTCCGGCCGTCCCTGAGTCCCTCTCGTCCTTCCGCGTCTTCTTCTCCCCCTCCGGCGATGTGACCGCGACCCAGCACGCGTGCACAAGCACCGGAGAGGAAGGCGTACGTGCTCCCCAAGCCAGTGCGACGACGACGACGACGTGTGCGTGCGCGGACTTCCTTTCGATCCGCGGAGCCCGCAGGCCGCAGCTTCGGGCGTGTTTCTTCGATTCCTTCATCCACGGCTCCGGCCGGGGTCGTCGCCGTCAGGCACAGGATTCAGCTGGTGATCAAAATATAAAATGCTAGCGTCACTGACTGATGACTGCTTAATTAACTGCTCTGTCACTTACTTGCAATGCTCCCACTCCCAGTTCGTACCTTGGGGAGTGTGCTGTCTGACTACCGGTTGACAAATTAGCCAAGTACGGATGATTAGATCATATCCAACTATGTTCTTTTTCCATCAAGCTTCGTTTCTTTTCAACGACGTCATGCGTTGGCACAGACATTATATAAATTTGAGAAATTTCGAAATAAGGTCTAAAGATTACTAAAAAATAATTTACAAATAGTTTTAGAATCTTTGGAAAGACTACTAAAAGTTACAAAAAATCATTACAAATTATGACAACTTATAGGCTATATAAAAATAATAAAATTTGCTACAGTATTACGCAACGGTACGTTACGCTGAATAGAACAAGGCCTAAATGACGTTCGAAAGAGAATCTTTTCAAAGTGTACGGAAGAAAATATTTTCAGAAAGAAAATAATGAAAATAATTTATTTGAGCGTTCGAGAGAAGGAGACGCTTCGTGAAGAGAATAAGGAAAGGAGGAAGGACACGGATATACATATACAAAACCAAGAGTGCTATAAAACTTTCCGGTAAATGAGGAAAATATACATGTACAGTAATGATAAAAAACCAAGAATGCTACAAAACCTCCCAAAGAATGGGGCAAATTTATACAAAATAATGTAACACTAACATCAGCATGAAACTACATAAAATTTTCTAGAACTACATGAAATTTTCTGAAAAAATTAAACTTTATGAAACCACACACTACAAGAATTGACATGAATCTCGAGGGCTAGAAACCCTCGAGAAAGGGGGGGAACCCTCGAGATTAAGCTTTCTCGAGGGCCGGCCCTCGAGAAACAGCCCTCGTGACTAGCTACTCGAGAAAAATGAGGTTTTTCGAGGGCCTGGCCCTCGATAAAGATGTTTCTCGAGGGCTTTCTAGGCGCCCTCGAGAAAGCCAGCGAGATGACGGCAACCAAAGTTAACGGCAGATTCTAGAGGGCTTGGCCCTCGAGAACTACATTATTTTAGAAAAAAAAATACACGGGCACATCACAAATTATTTAGAGAGGCATATTCTAGGGCTACATTAATTCAAACATTCGAACAAAATTAACAAAATTCATACACGGGCATGCACAAATCTTGAACAAATTAACACATATATCCAAATCTTGAACAAATTAACACATAATTCATACACTGGCATGCACAAATCTTGAACAAATTGAACAAAATTCAAACGCCGCCGTGGAGAGAGAGAGTGTTGGGAGGGGGAGAGAACCGACGAGGAGGCGGAGGCCGGCGGATCTGGCCACCGCCCGCCAGATCCAGCCCCACTGCCGGATCCGCGAGAGCGGAGGAGGAAGCCGCCACGCCGCCGGAGCAGAGGTCGTCGCGCCGCCGCCGGAGAGCGCGCTGCCGCCGGAGAAGCGCCGCCACCCGCCAGATCCGCCGCTCGAGAGGCGCTTCGGAGATCCGCCGCCGACGGTCGAAGAGCGCGCCGCTTCGCCCTCCTCGCGCGGCCGCCGCCGCCAGATCCTACTCGCCAGACGCTTCGCCGCTCGCCAGACGCCTCCACTCGCCCTCGCCGCGCCGCCGCAGCTCGAGAGGTGCCTCGCCGACCCGCCGCCTTGCCCGCCTTGCCCAAGTGCGTGGCGCGGCCGGGCCGGAGAAGGAGGCGGCGCGCCGCCGTCCCGTGGCGTTGAGCGAGAGGAGAGGAGAGAGACGTGAGAGTGAGAGAGAGAGCGTGTGTGAGAGAGGGAAGAGATAAGGACGTGGCGAGCTGTTTATCGAGGGCTAAGCCCTCGAGAAACTAATCACGCCGTTGCCTGCCGTTGCTTTGTGCTACGTTTCTCGAGGGCCACACGTTAGCCCTCGAGAAGTAGTATATTTCTCGGGGGTTTTTTTCTGGGCCCTCGATAAACTAATTTTTTTCTAGAGGGCTGACTTGGCGCCCTCGAGACACCTTTAGACCCTCGAGATTCATGTCGATTCTTGTAGTGACATGAGATGAAAGTACATAAAAACAAACTACATAAAAGCATATAAAATCGCATGATACTACATGAAACTATTTGAAACTACGGATATGTTGCAAACAATTAATTCCAATAGTTCATCGCCGACTAGCATCCCCTATACAGAAAGGTAAAAACACCTCACAAGCTTATCTGGGATTCTAGGTATGTACTCGCTCCATTCTAAAATAACAATCGTTAGACTTATCCTAAGTCAAAGTTTTAAGACATTAATTATCCACAAAAAATCTTTTGAGCTATTTGGATTTGACAAATAAAAACCATGCATATAAATTCATCTCTAAACACTTCTACAATATCAAATCAAATCTTTTATAAATTTTATAAATAAATCGCAATGCTAATTAATGGTTAAAGTTGTGTTTGAAAGTCCATGCCAACCTAAAAGAGGACGGTTATTTTAGATGGAGTATGTGCCGTTGCTGTCATGCATGCCTAGCCAGAATTTGTCCGCTCGCATGCATGCCGGAGAGCTGATGTTGATTGCCTCGATCGCAGGGAACTGATGCTAGCTGAATCCGTCATACCGTCAAACTTGTGACTTCGTTTGAACTCCTTGTTTCCTTCGGCACAAAGCAGAGATGACTTGTAGGTCAGGGATGTGACCAATTCAGGCCATGCAAAACGGAAATCCAGCGGCTCCCAAGAAACTTCACAGCTTGATGTTCGACACGATCGAATATGATTGCTTCGTTTGCTTTTTCTAGTGGAATAATCAATCCTGAACAGTGTGTACACGAAACTGGTGCGGTTGACCAACTAATCGTCTGGGCAAAAGCCAGCTAATAATGGTCAATTAATCGTATGGTTTTCTCAATTTACCGACGGTTTTACACGAAAATCATGGTTTACACGAAAAACCAACAGAACCCATGGGTTCCCTAATCTAGAATATGCGATGCAAGAAATCTGATTAGCTCCCTTAGAGCAAAGCTAGCAGCAGCTTTAAAAGTTGCTGCAAATACCCATGCTGCAAATTTACAGCTTTGCTGCAAACGTCCTTTCAGACTTTATACTACACTCTAAAAGATTCCCTCACCTACCAGACACTCTATACGTGCTGCAAATATAAAACGCCATATAGAGCTTCTGCTAGCTTTGCTCTTAATGTGTGTGTTTTTATATTTAATGTCAATTTTCCACATCTGCACGTCAAACGGCAGTAAACTTGATGCCTCAAACCATTGAGACTTAAAAAACACTGTCGAAAGAAGTTAGCCTCGAGAGAGAAACATAGTCTCGCCGTTAGGCCATCGAAACAGCTTTTGACGGCCAAACAGGAGACGATCGAGGAAAAAAGCACGATAGTCAGTTAGGGTTGGACGATATTCTCTCAACAACCACCTAGAGGCTGTCAAGAGAAAGCAACTGTTCTTTTGAGATAAAGCCCAGTGAGGCAAGCATTGTAGACGCTAGGGGAGGCGGGCCCGTAGAAGCCTGAATAGGAAGGCGGTTCTCCGTATCCACTATGATACTGTAGCGGACATCTATAGACACCTATATGGCCACTGGTACTACTCAAGAGGGGTGCTAATGGGTTGGGTTTTAGAATGGGTTGCTTTGGATGGGTGGAAATGGTGTTGATGTTGCTAATGGTTTGGGGTGGGATGGGTTTTAAGTTGAAATGGGTCGAAGTGGGGTGGGGTGGGTTTGAAAAGGTTTGGGTTCAAATGGGTTCAATCCACGGGTTTGTATTGAATAAATTTATATGGGTTCTATAATATATCATAATTTTTATATGCGGGCCCCACCTATTCAGTTTAATATGCCAATTTGCACAAAGTTGTTTTTGGATATGTAAAGTTATAGCAAAAAAATCAGACAATTTTGATGATTTTTTATGGTGTGAACGCGAGGTTTAAAAAAATTGAGCTGTTTTATAATAGAAATAGTCATGGACAGTCTAAGCCAGTCCAATCTAAGGAGTACACTAGGGCGACTTGGCTGCTTGGGCTTCGATCTATAGCCCGCTCATCGGGCCGGGACCGGGTCCAAAGAAAACACGAAATAGCACTGGGTCGAGCTGGGTTGGGCTCGAGCCCAAGACTGGGAAAAGATGTCAGACTGGACCGAGCTCAGTCTAGTCCCACGGAACCGGCCTTTTTAAGCTCAACCCGAAATCCGGCAAGCCTTTGGACAGATCACTTTATCGAAAAGCACCAAATTTTACATGTGGACCCATCTATTTTGTTTGCCATGAGAATCTACACAAAGTTGCGTCCAGATGTATAGAGTCATGACAAAAAAAATTCAAACAATTTCAATGATTTTTTTATAGTGTGAACGCGAGGTTTAAGTAAAAAACTAAGATGTTTTTCTTTATAAAATCTAATCTTCATATAAAGTTGGGTTGAGAAATGAGTTCAAATGGGTTGAGAAATGGGGTTGAACCCATATGAGAGGTGTTGGTTAGATTGGTTTGGGTTTATACTGGGGTGGGGTGTGTTCAAATAAAAATAAGGTGGGGTGGGATGGGGTGGGTAGAAAAAAAAATAGTTTTACTAATGGAGTGGGGTGGATATGAATTGGATTTAAACCCATTAGCAGCCCTACTCAGGATAGCCTAAACATTTATTAGGTGTGAACGTGTTAACTATATGTTAAGAGGATTGTATTTTTTAAGTTTAGAAGACATTACCCCAGCTAGTCAAGAGAGGTTCACCAAGTAGGCAAATCTGGTCTTGAACTCTGCTTGCTGATTATCGAGCTCCTCATCCTGCCTTTTGTGTGCCTCCTTCACCATACTCGGGCTCTCCTACATCGCCTGCATCATTTGTCGCTGTTCTTCCCTCTCTTGCTCCCTCTCCCTCTGCATTTGCGTCTCAGATGTGCAACGCCTCTCAGTGTGTGTGGCCCAACCCAACGAGTATCTAATCCTTGATACTATAACAAAATGGTGTGAGTAGTTACAAAATTCAAGGTTTCTATATATGCACTTCAAGATATATATAGAGGAAGGTATAAAATTGTCTTTCCATCTATTTAGATTGCATAAAGAAGGCAAAATATATATAAAAAAGGAACAAAATAACAATTGCCTCAAATACCTTGGAGCATATAAGCAGATCAAAATACTTCTTGGGGCATATAAGTAAATTCCCTTTAAAAAAACGAGTGGGTGATCGAGGATTGAGGAGGAGACGTGTCCTTCAAACTGCACCATTTTGCTTAAATCATTTGCATTTTCTTTGAATCCAGTAGATTCTTCAATTTATTTTTAAAATGATTTTTAATTCAACTTTTTTTAGAAAAATGGGCCAACTTTTTTCTATCGGTAGCTTGTTCTATTCACTACGTACCGCCAGTACACCATGCAGTTACCCTCTCGCATATATATTTTTTCAACCGACCACGTACCAGAATCAGGAATGTCTCTGGTTGCAAGAGATAACCGGCGATGGCTGGAAGAAATTTTTTTTAAAACAAGGTTGGAAGAATTAAAACATATCCTCTCCGCTGTGCATGATCGATCTCCCCCGGCACAGGGACAAGTTCAAGCTCGGCGGTTCAAGCTAGCTAGAGCCTAGAGGGTTAGCCGCAAAGCCAAATTAATATATTTAGTATATATATTACTCCAGGTTAATTAACAGTAGCTAAAAAAGCCATCGATCGATATATATGCCTTAATGCGCAACATCTCCGTCATCTCGTATACATGTATATGAACTATGAACCGATGAAAGCTCCATGTGATTGATCGATCGATGAAAGGAGAATGAAGTTCCCATGCATCCAATTGGAGACCTCAGGCCAGTACGTATATATGTAATACTCAACCAAGAAGCTAGCTTGTCAAATTAGTTTTGACCCATGCATACAATTATTAATCTCGGTGTCCTTGGCGGCGCTAGCTTGTCAATTAATTATTTGCAGCATAAGAAGCTAGCTGCATTGTTCATGTAGAAACTAGCTTGAAACACTATGAATCTCTCTTTGTTTTCTCCCCTCCCAAACACACAACAAAACCAAGAGCTAATTCTTCATTAATCATCAGAAGAAAGGCGCCCGCTCGGGGACACGGTGGACGCCCTTTCTCTTGCGGCGCCGGTAGCTGTTGGGGTCGTCGGTCGGAGCGGAGCGCCTCCCTCTCCCAGCCTTGCAGGCTTTGGTTGGCCCGAGTGGATCGTCATGATCTGATGCTTCTTGCCCTGGCTCGTCTCCAGGTTTCTCATGGATGCGTGCCTGGTCGGCGGCGAATGTCAGGCAGGGATCATACTTCAGTCTCCTAAACTGGTATCGACAAGGGGGAAAAAAAAAGGGCGTCAGGAAGAGAGAAATTTTACGATAGTACACCGGGATGAATATAAATCATCTATTCCTTTCGATCTAACGGTATAGATCTAACGTAGTGAAATTACATCCTCGAATTGGCGTTTGGCATTTGGAGATGACAATATATATATATAGGTCACAAGCCATGTGATCATGTGCAGTAGCATATAGTGAGAATTATATATGACTTGTTTGGTTCAATCATTTTGAACCGATCCAGACCGTCTTTCTCATTTCGTTGTTTAGCTGCGCGTTGATGAACGGATCCCACCAAGTGAAACTTGACTATTGATGCATAGCGACTCGATGTAAGCTAAAACAAGGATTTTTTTTCATGAGTGCCAATATAAAGTTGCGATACTTCAGAAATGCCATTACAAAACACGTACGGTTATTAACGCCATTATTTCTGCAACTATATATCACCCATGCCATTTTCGGGTATTTAGGAGGATTTACGACGTACACTAAATCAAATACGATCAAAATACGTTTCTGACAGGCGGGGCCCACATGTCATCCTCTCGTCATCTTCTTCTTCCTCCTTCTCTACCTCTCCCCTTCTCTCTTTCTTCTCCATGGCCGGCAAAGCAAGCAAGGGGTGGCGGCGGACGGCGAGGTGTAGGGCGAAGCTCGTGCACGGCGGCGGCGGCGGCGACGGAG
Organism: Raddia guianensis; assembly: GCA_036346415.1. Taxonomy (NCBI): domain Eukaryota; kingdom Viridiplantae; phylum Streptophyta; class Magnoliopsida; order Poales; family Poaceae; genus Raddia; species Raddia guianensis. Next base: position 13,168,432 of record CM070542.1, read on the forward strand.
CTCGTGGAGATGGCAGAGCTCGTGCACAGCAGCGGCGTCAACAGAGCTCTGCGAGGCGGCGAGCTCGTTACGGCGGCGGCGGAGGCGAAGCTCGCGGCGACGGCAGAGCTCGCAGCGACGGCAGAGCTCGCAGCGACGGCGAAGCTCGCGGGCGGAGGCGGCGAGCTTGCGGCGGCGGCGGAGGCGGAGCTCGCGGCGACGGCAGAGCTCGCAGCGACGGCAGAGCTCGCAGCGACGGCGAAGCTCGCGGGCGGAGGCGGCGAGCTTGCGGCGGCGGCGGAGGCGGAGCTCGCGGCGACAGCCGAGCTCGAAGCGACGGCAGCGGAGGCGGAGCTCATGGCGTCAATGGCGGAGCACGGGCACAGTGAAGCTCGCGGAGGCGGCTGGCGGCGAGCTCACGGAGCTCCGGTGAGGTGGAGGGGCGGCGACGGGATGTGAGGAAGAAGGTGGAGGAAGGAGGAGGATGAAGAAGAAGACGAGGATGACATGCGGGCCCGCCTATCAGAAACATATTTTGATCGTATTTGATTTAGTGTACGTCGTAAATCCTTCGAAATACCCGAAAATAGCATGGGTGATATATAGTTGCAGAAATAATGGCGTTAATAACAATATGCTTAGAATTAAGATTTCAAGATCGTGAACTTTATAATTAAGACTCACTTAAAAAAATCCCTAAAACAATGGCCTCGCTTCATGCTAGTCGTTTTGTTCTTTTTCCTTTCCTTTTTGTGTATTTTGACCTTTTTCCTTTTGGACTTCTATGAATACAAAGTTCTTTGCTGCTAAAAAAAAAAAGACGAGCATACCAAACACAAACCGTTCCCTTGATTCTCAACGCACGATATATATATGGCAACATATTATGTACAATTAAACTTCCGTGTAATCACTGTACAACCAATCTAACAAAAGGTGTTAAAAAAACTATTTGACGACGACACGCGAGCGCCTCTCTCTCTCGCGTCCTAGCGCCTAGCGCCCCAATGCCGCCCTGTCACTGCCCCCCCTCGCTCTCGGCGTCCTCACCGGAGGTGAGGGAGGGACCCATCTCCTCTTACTTCTCTCCTCTCTCCTCTCTCCTTCCTTCTCCTTCTCTCTCTATCTGTCCCGCCCAGATCTGATTGTTCTAACGTCTGCGGTGACGCCGACGGTGAGAAAGGATTAGAAGGACCTTGGGACCGATGGAGAGATAGGGTTCAAGGTTTTGGAGAGGAGGATCCAAATAAAGTAGATGTTGCTTTTGAGTCTTCATCGCGGCTTCTCTGGGGTGCTTTGGCTCTTTCTCTCCTTTTTGTGCAGATCTGGATGGTGGTCGAGGTGCTTGCGGTGGAGACCATAGTCGGTGGTGCGTTCTTGCACAACCGGTCATACACGGGCCGGCGGTTGTCTCCGGGCCAACGGTGAGCACCAGTGTCGAGGATAACTCTAGATCCGTGTGATGCCCGCCGCCACTTTCTCGATCGTGAGAATAATGTATGATTCTCGAGTGGGTGGAGATGTGGAGCACACGGCGTGTTCAGATCTTGCTTGTCGGAGGTTGAATGGCCTTCCGTGGATGTCCACTTTTGTGTGATGCTACGGGAGAGGATTGTTTGTCGGTCGTCGGAGATCCCCGACCGCGCTATCTGGTGCTTCTTTGCTTGGGCGGAGGAGCATCGCTCGACCCCGACTTGTCGCTTGCGGGCCTCTGGCGGCGATGTTTCCTCATCGCCGCAAGCCACCAGACATAGATTCGATCTTTGGCCGGTAGCTTGGTGTCCCGAAAGTGATCCGTTTGTCAACCCAAAAAGGGCCACGGCGTTAGGAGTGAGTTCGATGGCGACAACAGTTGGTCTGTGGTATATTCCTCTTGCCGGTTGTTGGAGTATGGTAGCTCTATCGGTCTGTCGTTGGATGTACTCTGATGTTCTGATATTTTAATGGATGGTCTTATTCTCAAAAAAAAAAAGGTGTTAAAAAAACTAAAAAAATGTAGATAACTCATGAACTTACTCTATCACCGTATAAATTGCAATTTTAAATTCATCATATATTAAAAGTTGCAAAAAGATAAAATTCTATCAATTTTGAATCTTCAAAATTTATCATAATTTTTCTATCGGTTTTGTTCATTGTGGGCGCTAGATTCCGTCATGAGCGCAGGCGCGTGGCGCGCCGCCTTGCTTGTGGCGACGCTGCCGACGCCATCTTCTTGGCCATGTGATGTGGTTTCATCACACGCGCCGACGCCGCCATTGCCGCCGCTACCCGACGCCATTGTTTCTCATCGCCGACGCCGCTTATTATGCCGCCGATGTGGTTGGTCATGCGCCGCCGACGCCGCTATATTCATTGCTTTGCACGCCGACGGACCCGTCGATCTACTCTTTCTACGCTCGATTTGTTCGATTGGCGACTTACGAGTTTTTTTCACTTTTTTATAATGTTTTTTCAGTACTTCTGTATGGTGAAATTTCTGTACAATCGTACTGAAAGAAAGATCGCTTGCACGAAATCCAAAATGCAGATGCCTGCGTTCTGGTCGGTCTCTTTTTCTATATTTTGTTACTCTTAATAAGAGTGAATCTGGTCTTCAAACTTCATAGATAGGTAGAGTATACAATAAAGTACATATATAAATATTTTGAAAAATTTTCATGACTTTTATTAGTTAAGTTGCACGGCGTTTATATAAGAAAGTTGATTGCACGTGACATAGGATATGTTGCTTATATACATACGGTGATTAATGCACATCTTGATTGCACGTGACATAGGATATGTTGCTTATATACATACGGTGAATGCACATCGAGAATCAATGTTCATCCATGTTCATGGTGCAAGTACAACAAAAATGCCAAAATGTATCTGAGAAAATGCTTACGAGCGCGCATCCAGATGCATCCACTAAATTAAGCACGTAGCCCACGCGGTGGCGCCGCGCGAGCTGGACATCCCAAAACGGCAAGAGGCGTCGGATGCCAAACAAGGAAAGAAACGGGCACCTTGCAGCCGACGGAGCAGAAGCGAAATAACGCGGCGTCGACGAGCACCCGGCCGCAGTCCTCGCAGCGGCCGGCGACGGCGGAGCTCCTCTCCTGCTGCCTCGCCGCCTGCGGCCGCTTGTCGAGGAACACCACCTTGTCGGCGTTGATCAGGTAGGTCTGCACCAACGACACGTCCACCAGCTTCTCCAGCTCCGCCGCCCGCACCACGCTGTGGTACGACGACCGCCGCACCTGCGCCAAAACACACATTATTCTTGCCGCCGCTGATCAGCTCGCCGGCGCCGGCACGGCCACCGGCCGCCGCCGCCGCTACGTACCTGGATGATGCTATGGTTGTGGCCGCCGTGGTCGGGGAGGCAGGAGAAGCAGAGCGGCGCGCCGGTGCAGCCGACGCAGTAGAAGTTGCGCTCGTTCTTGGGCTGCCCGTCGTGGGCGGGGCACGGGTAGTCGAAGAACTTGGTGTCCAGCATCGCCTGCAGCCACGCGGGACCGAACCGCGCCGCCGTAGCCATCGTCGTCGCTGCACATTCCAAGATAGCAAATAAAAAACTTAACAAGAAGACAACTACCTAAGCTTCACAAGACCGAGGCGATCGAAGGAAATGCACAGGGAAATGTAATGTACGTAGCAGACATCACACGGTGATCGATCATATCATCGCTTGATCACTGCTGTTCTAGTTCTACCTGGTGGGGTGGACATCTCGATCGGAGGAGGACGGCGAGGCAAAGGTTGCTAATCGAGAGGCAGATCTGAGAAATGAAATGAGACGCGCGGTGTGAGGAGGGAGAAGCTAGGGTTTGCTGTATTTGTTGTGAGGGGAATGGGACGGAAAAGGAAACAAAACGGGGGAGTGTTCACTGAGCCGCCGGCGACCTGCATTTCTTTCCCGTTTTCTCCGACGAACTGTCTACGGTCATCAATTACGCACTAATATAACGCACCTAGCTGTTCATCGAAACGAGGAGGTTTGCAAGAGAGCATGCATAGACGCCTATGGTTGTATGGTTTGTTCCGCAGAACAAAGGTTGCGACACTAGAGGACATGATAACTAGGGTTAGATTCAAGCCAATCTCGTGCTAGCCCGGGCTGTTTGGGCTCGGTCGAAGCAGTATCAGATTAGTTAAAAGCCTGAGAACTAAGATAGGGCGATAGAGGCAATAAGGGAGAGACCGCCCTCTCAACTGACGATAATGCTAGCAAGATAGGACATATATATATAGGAGGCATGGTCTCAAATAGGTGAAGAATAGAACATTAATTAGTAGGGCGACAAATTTTTTGGTGAGATGGTGGTGATCAAAGCTAGCGAGTTATCCGATGTGCATGACTACGGAGCAAGCTATATGGCACGCACACTATCATTTTATATGCTTTGTGTGGCAATGATGGGATGGCGGGGTGACAGACTGACAGTGGTGGTGGAGATAGTAGAGATGTATTAGGGTTTGCACAAAACTTCATGTTTCCTAATGGTGCAAAAGGTTTGCATTCTTTAGGATGTGAAATGGGTTCAATTGGCCTCACGCAATGTGAGTATATTTGGCAAAGTTGTGATGGTGCAGAAGTGGTTGCAATGGTAAGAGACTAAGAGGTGATGGAGATACTAGGGTTTGCACAAATTTACTCATGATTACATGTAGAGTCGACTCTTACTTAAGAGACGGCTCAGATATCTATGTACAGTCTCTATCATTCACATCATCAATTAATTGACATGACACTGCTTAGAGAGTACTGTTGAGGTGAACTGCTGTATATATACTCTAAGGCATGAATGTTGCATGCACGTGAGCAGTGTTAAAGTATAAGTGAATTGTTCACTTCTTTCCATCAGTATAATGAGCTTTTGGGTAAATTGATTAGTGCCAACAACTCAATAAAAAAGGCACTATCGTATCAATTGTTAATTTCATGAATCGGAAACGATCTTGTTATATCGTGTGGCAGTAAGTGTCCAGCAGGCACAATATCTTTTAGATTCAATGGATCAGTATTTTTTTCATGTCAGACACAGAAAGAGCAATATATGCGGTGTCGTCGTATCTTTCAGATTTATGGCTTGCTTTGCTCAAAAAAGATTTATGGCTTGCCTTAAGGAGATGCCAGGAGTAATTAAGGAAATGGACATTAATTAGAGGTCTGAATAAGCACCTTTACAGATATTGAATCGATCGATAAGAGTCCTAGCTAGTGATAAGTGGAACATGAGTACCGTAATTTGAGAAATTTAATATTACAGTTCAGAAAAGCTTGCACCTTGCAAGGTAGCAGGGGCGGTCCAAAACCATTTTTGAAATTTTGGTTAGTACCCCTTCCTTGTTTTTATGGGCTCAAACATCAAACCCATATCCCTTCTGTCGTTGGCCCGAGCCAGACAACATATTTCTAAGGGGCTACCCCACGGAGGCGAGGCTTGCGGAGCAACTTATGGAGCGGAGCGCGCGAATGCAAAGTAGCTACTAGCTAGCCAGAATTTGTTTATTGTGAATGGATCCGTCCCCCTCCATGGGCCATGGTGACTTGTTTATATAGGGTGAGGGCAAATGGGAAATCCCATCTTTGCCCTCGAACCCTAGATGCCCGGTGGACATTCTTACATTTGTCACTTACATGATGGACCATGTGCCTTCCTATACATGTGACCTACTCTACCGATATCCCAGCACATTGCTCCGAGCAAGCCAATAAATGAGGTATCCCTACCCTATATATGTTACAACACCTCCCGAGTCCTGACCGGCCTGCTGCCCCCGATCCCTCGTGGACCGGTGCGACAGTGCTATTGGGCCTCCCAAAACCTTTTGTTCATGACTTCATGAGCTCATCCCTTTGCCTTTTTTTTGGTTTTTTATAAAATGGGACTGACTTCTCATCAGACGACTGAGACTTATTTAGCTCTCAGTCGATTTTTTGAGCCTTGATCAAACATATCCATAAGGCACATAAAAGATACAACGAACATCCACATATGTGAGAAAATTGACTGAGAGATAAATAAGTCTCGGTCGCTTGATAACTAGCAAAGGTGTTATTTAAAAGTACATGTGCGCTCATGTTTTTACAAAACTAGACGCTCGTCATCTACGCCAAAGACGATCTATTCATGCCATGTAGCGTTTTGCCGTTACCTGGTTGTCTATCCGGTCGCCGACCCACGAGCGACGGACCGCAACAGCAGTAATTAACCAAGTTAACAAGTTAACCACCGTGGCCATACACAGAACGACCGCCCATGGCCTGCTGGGCCTGTTCGACTACCCCCGAGGCCCAATTGGCCCAATCGCCTGGACCCCAGTCCCCAGGTGGTACACAGTGACTCGGTCACGTCTCCCTCCTACCCCGACCAGGGTTCACAAAACCGGCCAGGGCCTCCGAGCCGTGAGTTAACCGCCGGTTAACCACGGTTTTACCCGGTTTGGCATGCGAATTGGGAAACCGCAATTTGCCGAAATTTGAACCAGCTAGCCGCGGTTCAACGCGGTTAACTGCGGTTATTGACGGCTAGCTGCGGTTTACAGAGGAAAACTGCAGGACAAAAGGAAAAAATGAGAAGAAAAAATAAAAATTTTGTCATGACCTATACTATATAATTAGAATATAATAAAAGACATACATGATATATAGAAACATAATCAAGATGAATAATCATATTCCCAATTTAATTAAAAGACAATCATACTCATAAATTAATATTTCATCATTTCATGTTCATGGTAGTATAAAGTCATAGTTCATAAACTAATAAAATAACAAGTTCACAAATCACAAGTTGTCCATTATTACATTAACAAGTTCAAAAATCACAAGTTCAGAACCGTATGCATAAAATATTTGCACCTAAATCCATTCTCTAACTTATCACCATGCTCCTAAACACGATCGTGGTCCTGCTCCGCCATTCCCTAATACATGCAAAAATAAATTATTACATAATAACAAAATTACAAATTACAAATCTACAACTAAAAATAAGTGAGTAACTAACTAACCTAACTATTAAGTAATAACTAATTAACTAACCTAACAACTGACCTTATTAACTAACCTAAGTAAAGTACCTAAGTACCTAACTACTAAGTAAACTACTGACCTTATTAACTAATTAATCTAACATGCTAACGTAACCTAACTACTTATTAACTAATTAATCTAACATTAAATGCTAACCTAACCAAACTACTAAGGAGTAAGGGTTGTGCTCCTTTTAAGTACCTTACTAAGTACTAGCCTAAGCACCCTAAGCAACTAAGCTCCTAATACAAAGCAACTAGCCATGGCAGTTAGCCACGCACGGCCACAGCTAAAATGGCTAACCGCGGTTACCTGAAGCAAAGCCGCTCCGAATGATCGGCTAGCCGGCGTGATTTGGTGTTAATCGGCGGCTTGACAGTGGCGCTGGCCCTAGCTCTCTGCCCTCCTCGACGCACGGTTGAAGCATGTTAGCCGCTTAAACCGCGGCGGTTAACCAAGCGTTAGGCGACGCCTGCCACATGCGGCTCGGCTCCGTGTCCTCACAAGGTGGACGGCAGATCCGCCGGGAGGCTTTGGAGGAGGAGAGGAAGGAGGAGAGAAGCACAAAGAGCTGGCTGGACCGCTGGAGGAGTGGGGAAAGTGAGGGGCTGTTGTGGATTGAGTCTCACGGGCTTGGAAATTAGGAAACCGGGGCACTGGCATCTCTACTGCAGGTAGCAGTGTAGCACACGGGCAGCATTGTGCAAGTATCTTTCCTAATCCCCCGAAAAGACACCATGACCATTGAGATTTGTTTGCCATTAGTTTCAATTATTTAACACATGCAATCACATGAAATACTGAGATATATTTAGAATTTTTAAATTTATTTAAACCAAAATGCTTAGAATAACGAATACTATTTTTATAAATTTTATAGTAATTTTCACTTCAAATTTCAATTTGAAGATTTTTGCGGAATTACGGCCGGTTTACCCATACGGTTTTGCAAACCGTGATGCGCCGGAGCGCGGTTAGCCGGCAGCTAGCCCGCGGTTAGTCCGCGACTCCCCACTCAAATCGATTCATCGCCACCTCTCCACATCCAAGATCCAACTCCGCCCACGCGCCATCGGTGATACGTCCGCAAGCCGCCACTGCAAGGTAGCCTCGAAAGAAAAGGGAAAAAAAAAAATCTGCAAGCATGTTTAGATACTGAAGATAGCATGCAGTAGCAGAGAGTCAGAGGCTAAACATGAGAGAATGCTTAGCATCGCATGAGCCTTTGCAGGACAAGGATCGTATATGGTCAGCCACTCAAACAGCTGGGCACGCCAATACTAACTTGAGTGATTATAGGCATATTCCACAGCTTTGGTGTAGCATCCCAAATTTTCAAAACCAAATTTGACACGTTAATAATTTCATTAAAATGCATAATTAAAATATTAAATTATTTACGTGTTGAAAAACATTATGGCATCATCATCGCATGTAACCTTTTTGAAATGGTTTGGGTCATTAATTTTTAAAGTAAAAATCATTGTCATGGGCGTCAGTTATTTAAAGGTATAAATATTTTCATGGGTGCATTTAGAAACTTTCAAACCCTTGTGAATTTGTCAAAACCTATTTAATATTTGCCCTTTGAATAATTATTTAGAAAGAAGAAAAGAGAAAAACAAAACTGGAAAAATTAGAAAACTTTTCTCTCTCTCACCTTTTCTCTCTGTTGGGCCTGAAGCCCTCTGTCCTCTCCGTGCTACCTCTGCACCGCAAGAATATCTCTCCTTTAACTCAGTTGTCGCTTGCGAGTTACTCCATCCAACGCCGTCTTTGCTGCACGCTGCACGCGCTCGCACATTTGACTTCGCCAAGGCCACGCCTCGCCGTCGCGTCTTCGCCATCAGGCTCGCCGCCGCCTTCGTTTGTTGCCGCCAGAGAGCAATAGCATCTGTCCATCGTTGCTCCCGGCGAGTTTACGCTCGAGCCGTCTTCGCCTATAAGATAAGCACTGAGCACCGCGTTTCTTCTCGCATTGCGCCAAGACTGCTCTCAGATTTCTCCCCGGTGAGCCTTGCTCATTTCCGTGGTCTTCCTCTACTTCTTAGTCATTCCCTCACTCGCTTCCTCTCATCCTTCCTACCGCAGCGCCGAAGAAGTCTGGAGCACCACGAAGCTAAGAAGTAAGTCGTCGTCAGAGTGCTCACCGCCGTCCTCGATAAGCTTCGCGACATCTCTAGGTGCGCATGAGCTTGGGAAGATGATCCCGGGGTGGCCGTAGTCTCCCCTGCATGTGTCATGTTGAGCTAGAGTTTCCATAGAAGCCATGCGAGCTAGTTTAGAACGTGTACTGTAGCTATGTATAAAAATACGTACGTCAGGCGCGGTCGGCGGATCAGCAGCTATAGGGTCCTTTGGAGGCGCTGAGTCGAGAGGAATCCATTTTTGCAGTCGGTTTGTCGAACGGAGGTCGCCACAGCCGGCTAGCCGAGCTCCAGTTAGCTCCAATGGAGTTGCCTGCGTGCTGTGTGCTATGTGCATGCATGCATGTGGCTAGAGCTAGAAGAAGAAGTGCTTTGAGATTAGTGCTAGTATGTGTGGTTGGGTGGCTCTGATGAGTGGAAACGTATTTGAGCAGAATACGATTTTCAGAGTTCAAAGCGCACACATAATTATAATCCAAAATTTAACAACTCTCTATTTATATTAATACCTATAACAATAAAAATTAAACTAATCATTTTGCATTAACTAGCAAATAACGAATGATTTTCAAAAACCTTAGAAAAATGATGAAAATATTATTTTGATGCATACACTTGATTTAATAAAAATATAAAAATATAAAATAGTTATGCATGCATCACATTTTCATGCATATTTATTTCGTGCATGATTTTCAAACCAAAATTGCATATAAATGTTTTCGTGTCTGATGAATGGTTGTATTATCTTGTATGTGTTGTCCGCGTGGTTAGACCCACCCAACGTCGCCGGTTGCTCCTACCCGTCTTCTGACCAAGGCAAGTCCCCATTCGATCATGTTGTGAAGCCATTTTCGGTTATTTAGAAAATGTTTACTAGACTTGGAAAATATGCATGCTAGTTTAAAAAGGTTTGTCGGTGTAATAAATACCGGGGTACAAAGAGCCCTCTGAAGGCAGGAGGGCTCCTGCGTCAAAGGGCGAGCAAGGCCCTGGGCCACATGGACGAGCCCCTCGAGAGGCTAAGAGGGCCCCACACAAGCGGGCGAGCCAGCCCAGCCACATGGGCGAGCTCCCCTCGAAGGCCAAGAGGACCCCACGCCAAAGCGGGCGAGCCAGCCCTGGCCAGCCATGGGCGAGCCCCTCAAGGCCAAGAGGACCCCACGCGTCAAAGGCGAGCCAGCCTCAGCGCATGGGCGAAGCCCCTCAGAGGCCGAGAGGCCCCACGCGCCCAGCGGGTGCGGGTGAGCCCCTCGAAGGCGAGGCGAGGGCCCCACGCCGCCAAAGTGCGCGTGGCAGCCCCTCCGGAGACCAGCGAGGGCCCCAGGCCAAGCGGGCCCAAGGGGAGGCGCGGTAAAAGGAGTCTTGGGACGGACGGCTCCCCCGCCGCAAAGGACGAAGCGATTTAATGAGACATCACGCGGATAGACAACAAGAAATGATTACTTCATAAAGGACCCCGCAGTCCGGAAAGCGGCACACTGTGGGCGCAGTAAGAATTGACCGCAGAGAGAAGGTTTGCTTGAGGAGGCCGCCTGCTGCAGAGAAAGTGTAGGCCCCACCCGCAGACTCACCGTGCAGGATCGGCGGGTCGAGGCCACTGCATGGCACGCTGGCGGCGCCGCTGCAGGCATGGGCAATGGCAGCACGTTGCGTCTCTCTGTCGTGTCTTGTCAGTATCGAGAGCATCAGACGCTTACCCCTCGGCTCTCCGCCATGACCCACGCCTTGTATAAAGGGGAGGAGAGAGAGGAGGACGGAGGGGAGAGGAGGAGCACTAGCATTCGTGCATTCAAACACCTCAGTAAACACATTCCCATTCAACCACAATCGAAAAGAGCTAAGGCTCAGCAGAGTAGGACTATTGGGTCGAACTCGTAAATCATGAAGTCGCTCCTTGTTATGCCCGACGCCAAATCGAATCGAGCTTGATCGAGTTGGCTAGCGACTAAAAATCGACCGGGGTGTGATCCGCAGTGGTTGAGCGGAGAACACGCCCAATGGCGCGCTGTAGGTGTGCTTAGCATCGGTTCAAGCTCTTCGACCTTTCTTCAGAGGCGATGGCGAGCAAAGCAATCCGCGATGGAGCAGAAGCGCCGCTAGAGCCGTGGCCACGAGTCGGCCGCGGCGATGGCGGTGGATCACCCGGCGGTGGCCGCCCGCCTAGGTTGGAGCCCTGGCGAAAGCCGCCTCGGCCAAGCTAGGCGGCGCTGGCTTGGAGGAGTGCACTCAAAGACAGAACCTCCACGCGCCGTGGCCTTGTTGGAAAACCCACCGGCCCGGTGACTTCGACTCCGGCGGCGCCGTGGTTGGTAGCCTTGGCCCCTGATCGCCGACGCCGCCCGGGCGGTGGTGCAAGCCGGGCGGGGAACCGCGTTCCGCGTCCTCCCGTTTTGTTGCCCTCGCACTCCTCTCGCAGATCTCTGGTGAGGGCGGGCTAAGACGACAAGAGCGCGACCCCTACGGGGCTCGGCCGGCAAAGGCGGCAGTGGCGCGATCTCCGGTCCCATCCGGAGGACCGCCACTTGTCTGCATGGAGAAGACTCGCGGACAAGCTCCGCAGGGCCGCGACCGAAGCGACGACGCATGCCGCGCCGCCGCGCGCTGGGACCAGCGAGAGGGTTCCCGCAGAGCTGCCCGGCCGGTGAGGGTGGCTTTTTGGCGCCGCCTTAGGCGACGGGCGGCGGGCGAGGACGCGCCCAGAGCAGAGGTTTCCGACGCCGGTGCCGCGCTTTTCTAAGGAGTCGCAAGGCCGAAGGGCGAACGGTTTCGTCCGCCCCATCGAAAAGTACGACGGCACCACCAACCCCGATGAGTTTTTGCAGATCTATACGACGGTGATGCACCGATCGAGGGTCGGGAAGGTTCGGCGAACTACTTTCCAGCCGTCCTCACCGGCGGAGCCCGCCAGGGCTCATGAACTCGCTTCCCGAGTCCGTGGGGTCATGGAAGGAGTTTTCGAGCTCTTCGTCACCAACTTCCGTGGCACCTTCGAGCAGCCCGGTAGAAGACGCACCTCCACAACGTGGGAGAAGAAGAGAGAGTCATTGGCGACTATATTCGGCGCTTCACCAGTCCGCAACACCATCCCCGACATCTCCATCGACGCCGTGGTCACGGCATTCAAGAGGCGCCGAGACCCCAAGGCCAAAGAGAAGATGGCCACCCGCAAGATCAAGACGACGGAGGAGTTTTCACCTTGGCGACAAGTGCGCCCTTCAAAGTGAGCTTCAGATCCGCCCGGCCTTGGCGGCAGGGCACTGCGGGCGGCGAGGCCGGACCTCGAGGAACCCCGCGGCAAGGACAAGAAGAAGCGCAAGGCGGCCGAGACCGGCAGGTCATGGCCGCCGAAAGCGACGACGACGACGACGATGATCACGCGCGCCACCGCAAGAATGGGCGCGGCGGGCGTAAAAGAGGAGGAGGTCGCGGCGCCCGGCACGGTCCCGTAGGGCGGCCGAGGCGGCGGTTACGGCGATCGCCGTGGTCGCGACAAACCCGCATGCCGCGACGAAGGGCGAGACCATCGCCCGTGAGTGGGACGGAAGGCCCCACCGTCCCATTCACCGCAATAATTCCCACGACTTGGCGGATTGCCATGTCGTCAAGAAGATGGTGGACAAGCGAGTCCACGAAAGCGGCAGCAGCAGCAGCAGCGTCCGGCGATGGCAAGGGCAAGGAGACGGCCGCTTGGTTTTCAAAGAAGCGGAGCGCGAGGTTGCCGCCATCCACGGCGGTCGGCCACCTATCCGCCCCACGCTAGCTTTAAGCGGCGATGAGGGAGTGTGTGCGCCGCCGCATGCGGCTTTTGGTCGTGAGGCACCGTGGCGTGGTCTGAGCAACCGATCGCGTTCAACAAAGCCGATCACCCAACCAGCACCACCGCCTGGCATCTCCCGATCGTGGTTGCGCCCCACGGTCCGGAATGTAAAGTTAGGGCGGGCTTTGGTAGACGGAGGAGTTCCTCAACCTCCCGTCGCCGGGTCGCAAGCGCCCAGATCCAAAGCAGCGGAGCTTCGCCTAACGCCCCATTCTTCGCATCGCGCCGGGCCGAGTCCGTCCGTCCGGGCGCGTCGGCCTCCGGTGACGCTTGAGGCTCGACAACTTCCGCACCGAGATGCTCGAGTTCGAGGTGGCGGACTTTGACCTCCTACAACGCCATACTAGGTCGGCCGGCGCCGACCAGTGTTCATGGCGGTGTGCCACTATCGTACATGGTGGTGAAGATCCCGGCCACCGCCCCATCGTTTTGAAAGTGGATCGCCGGAGGCGCTCCGGCTGCGACAAGGACGCCGCTCGCGTGGGCGAGCGTCGGTGCGGAAGGCCGAGGCTTCGACTCAGGAGCTCCTCGGCGAAGACCGTGCCTCCCGGTTCGTTCGCGGAGGTTAAAGCGGTCTCCTGAGCGAAGTCGACCCAGCGAAGACCGTTCGGGTGGGCGCCTCTCGGCGTCAAATAGGAAGGCGCGCTCGTCTCCTTCCTCCGATCTAACGCAGACGTGTTTGCGTGGCAACCGTCCGACATGGTCGGGTCCCCGAGGAGGTGATTGAGCACAATTGGCGACGTTCCGCCGGCGACGGTCATCTGTGAAGGTCCGGAAGCAATCGGTGGAGCGCCAGAAGTTATCCGCCAGAGGTGTACAAGCTCTTAAGGGCGGGGTCGTCCGCATGTCGCCCATCCTGTGGCTCGCGAACCCGTTTCGTCAAGAAATCCAACAGGCGTTGGAGGATGTGCGCGGACTTCACCGACCTCAACAAGGCATGCCCGGCGATCCGCACCAGCGCCCGCATTCAGTGAGCCGGGCGTTGGTTGGGAAAGCTTTCGCCACGGTTTTATTGTCCCATCGCCTCCGTGATGCCTTCGAGTGGTGAGGAGATGCGGCGTGCCAATTTCATGCTAAGCAGATCCACCGACCGCCCAGCGCGCGCAAACCATTCCGCTCTCCTGGCCGTTCGCGGTCTGGGGGCTGGACATTCTGGGCCCGTTCCCGCGGGCGACCGGAGGGTATACTCATCTGTTCGTCGCCATCGACAAGTTCACCAAGTGGGTTGAAGCCTCGCCGGTCCCGGCGATCACATCCGCAGCGGCTATCAAGTTTATGAAGAGCATCTTCGTCCGGTTCGGTGTCGCCAATGTAATCATCATCGACAACGGCTTTCGGTTCAAAAGCGCCGATTTCCAAGATCAGTGCGAAGAGTTGGGTACTGGCGTGCTTTGCCTCCATTGCGCATCCAAAGAGCAATGGGCAAGTGGAGCGGCGAACGCGAAGTACTCAAAGGGCTCAAGACAAGGGCGCTCGACCCGCTGGAGAAGCGCTGCAAGCGCCGGGCGAAGAAGTTCCCACCAGATTGTGGCGCCGCGGACAACTCCCAACAGAGCCACCGGCGAGACCCCTTCTTCTGGTGTATAGCTCGAGGCGGTGCTCCCATCGAGCTCGCCTTGGCCCCCAGTGGCGGCGTTCAGCGAAGACCAAGACTCTGACCGCGTCAGGATGAAGTAAATCTCCTGGAGGAGATCCGAGACAGGGCGGCGATCCGGGCCGCCAAGTATCAGCAGGCGCTGTGCCGTTATCAAGCAAGGCGGGTGTGTGTGAGAACACTGGCAGTGGGTGACCTCGTTCTGCGCAAAATCCAAGCGCAGCGGGCGCAAACAACCTGTCATCTCCCCTGGGAGGGCCCTTCAAGGTGGTCTCGATCTCCGCCTAAGCTTCGGTCAGGCTCGATTCAAGGACGGTCATGAATTGGCTAACACTTGAACGCCGAGCGGTGAGGAAGTTCTACCCGGAGGTAGCAGTCCAAGAGTTTTTTTTTGGCTTTGGAGCCGAGCGGCGAGGTCTTCTTCCTTCACCGATCGCCTCGGGGGCTGCGTTGTACAAAGCCATCTTCAATAAGAGATAAGTTCTGTCTCCTTGTGGGCATCTGCTTTTTCTTTTTCGCCTCAAGTCTGTTAGAAAGCATTCCGCTGAAAGTCGGCAATGAAAAAAGTACTCAAGGCGAGGGCCCTTAGTTGCAAGGATTTAACGCCACGACTCATGGTTGGGCGAGGCGCGGCAGACGAAGGCGGGTTCTAGCCTGGTGTGTCGGCTCGGTCTAGGCACGCGCCAACAATGCAACACCGGCGACTAGACCACTTAGGAAGCTAAGTTCTCGCCACGCGATGTCTAGGGTCGGTTCGCAAAGAGGCCATAAGGGTTGAAGTAACCAGATGCTCGAGGAAAAAGCGCCACTTTCAAGTAAAGCTCATCTAAAGCTTTTTGGCGATCGGTGGCTTAGCATTAGAAAGGTCTGTTAGAAAACATTTCACGAAAGTCGGTAGCGAAAGTACTTATGGTCGATGGCCCTTAGTTGCAAAGGCAAACGCTTATAACTTACGTTGGTGCGAGGCGGCGACGGAAGGTGGGCTCTAGCTCGGTGTGTCGGCTCGGTCTAGGCAATGCACCAACGGCGGCACCGGCGACTAGACCACTTAGGAAGCTAAGCGCCGCCACGTAATGTTTAAGTCGGGTTGCGAGAGGCCATAAGGGTTGAAGTAACCAGATGCCTAAGGAAGCGGCGCCACTTGCAGTAATCGCTCATTTAAAACCTTTGGCGGCAGTGCCCCATTTCAATTCCGCAAGTTAAAGTTGTGCGAAGTTCAAGTGAGACTCACAACAAAAGAGCAAAAGTTTGTTTGCATTGATAGGCAACATTTACAAGGCAAAAAAGCGGGAGTCTCGCTTCTCCTCCCGGTCTTAAATCTTCCATTTGAGCGGCGCCCCATCATGGACACGCGATCGGCGGCGGTGTCAACCCGCGCTTGCTCAAACCGTCCACCGGGCGCGAAAGGCTCCCGGTGGCGGCGTCGAGATCAAACGCGCGCCTCTCGAGCAAGACAGATTGCCCAAGATGAACATGGCTGCCGAGAGCGCCTTGGCGACCGTCTTCAATAGCCGCGTCTGCGGCGCCGCCGGAAGGACGCCAGGGAGGCTTCGGCGGCTCGTCCACGGCGCCGGCGTCTTCTGCGGCCGTCTCCTCCAATGGGATGCAAGGAAACACCAGTGGATGCGAGGCGTCCGGAAGCCGCGATGGCGCGCGCGGACATGTCGGCGAGATCGAGGCTTCGAAGTGCTCCAGCGGAGGTCTCGATCCGCTTGGCGAGGCGCGGCGGCAAGCTGCCGCCGACCTCGCTGGTCATCGCCTCGCCAGCGGCGGTTTCTTGGCCAAGGCGCCGCGGCTTCGCCGGCAATCGCTCCGCCAAGGCAAGGGCTTCCTCCCGCCGCCAGTGCGGGAAAGGGTGCGGTGCCTCAAAGGAACGCCCCACGTCGCGGTCACGGCCGAGATGGCGGCGGCGCCACGGGCGAGGTGGCTGAGGGTTCTCCGCCGCCGCGCTGGCGAACTCTCCGGCGCCACAGGCGACCTCCGTCGAAGGAGCGGCGGGCGGTGAAATTTGGCGAAGTCGCGGAGCGAGCTCGATGCCCCTGGCCCGCCTGCTCCAAGAGGGACAAACAGGTTGGTATGCAAAACCGTAGCATGCTAACCCCACGCGAAGTGCGCGTAAGCGCAGGAAAGCCAACTGAAGCGGTGCGCCAAGGCGAGCTGTGGGGAGCTCAAGTCGCTTGTTCTTGTGGCGGTGGCGGTGATCATGTCACCACCGTTAAACAGACCATGGCCGGGCGCGAAAGCAGTGCAGCAGTGAGAGCGCCACACAGAAGAAGCGCCGCGCAGGAGCGTCGGGCGAGAGGAAGAAGAAACCGCGCAGCGGCGCCAGTTCTCGAAGAGTCGCCGCTCTTGCCCGGTGGCGGAGCGGCGGCGATAGCGCAGGCCCCGCTAGATGGGGCGGCGCATGGCGCCGAAGCTTCGGGACTTGAAAGGCGCGCTCTCTTCGGCTCGCCCTCCCTCCTCGCCGCGTCGCCGACGGCGAGGATGAGGCGGCGCTTCGAGAGCGCTTGGCGAGTCGGCCGCCACGGCAGAGCAAGCAAGGCCGCGGAAGCTTAGGCGGTCGCCGAGGCGGCTCATGGATCTGCAGATGGTCCACAGGCCACTTGGACCGCAGACCGAGAGACCTCCATAGGGCGGCGCCGCAAGTAAGGGTTGCGCCCATGATCCCGGCCGCAGAGGGGCGGATGCCCGTCGGCCAGGCGTCGCCCGCCGGGCGTGGTCGAGCCCCCCACCACCGATCCGAGCACGCCGCCCAAGACGTTCCCATCAGATGAACACCCAAAGAAGAAGCAGAGAGTTGGCTATTAGCCAAAAATGGAAAGAAAGAAGGTACGAAATCCAAAAGAACGCGAGAGTATTCACCTCCAAGAGCGGTCACGGGTCCGTCGCTGTCGCCGTAGTATCGCCCAGCGGGCGCGCCTCGCCGGTGGGCAAAGACGCGCCAAAAAGTCCGCCACCACGGGTTCCGGTGAGCCCGCGGCGGAGTTTCGGCATCTGCGCGCCGCCATCGCCCCGATTCGCTAGATCGTCGGTGGGCCCCCGGTCGGCGATGGGCTCCGCAGGATCGCCGGGAAGAACAAGATCGTCGCAGCATTGGAGTCCTCCACGTCTGACCATCGCCGGTGCCGCCCTTCGATTGGACTTGACCATGGCGAGGATAAAGGTGGCGGCGTCGCGGCGCGCGCAATGTAGTAGCTCCCAACCGCGCCGAGCGCGAGCCGTGTGCGAGATGAAGAGTCGACGCCAGAGCGGGAGGCTTGGCACCGCCCCCACGAACATCTCGCAGAGGTGGGCGAAGATGACGAGGCCATGATCGAGTTGGGGAAGGTGCGCGCCGATCCCGTAGAAGGCGAGCACCCCCAAGAAGATATCGAGTGGCGGGACAAGGCCCGCCAAAGACGCCAGAGAAGGTCACGATCTCCCCGCGAGGACTCGGCATGATGGTGCGGCAGCTGAACCGGGCGGCGGTCGGTGGCACGAAGACTCGGCCGCGCCACCGATCCTCATCGACGGTGGAAGCAGCGAAGCGACTCCGAAGATGGTGCGGCATCCGCGGCGCCTTTCTTTGCGCTTGGGAGCCATGGAAAATTTAGCGGTGCTGGCGAGAAGGCTATGGTAGCAGCGAAGAAGGCGGTGGATGACTTGGAGACTTAGCGTCTGGAAGGACTACTTGCATACCCGAGAGAGGTGGAGAATCGGTGTACGGGTGCCGGTGGTGGGCCCCCACGATTGCCTCTCCGCCCAGACAAGAAACGGAAGCACTGCTGACGGTTCGCAGATCATGGTGGACCGGGGCTCTGTCGGTGTAATAAATACTGGGGTACAAAGAGCCCTCGGAAGGCAGGAGGGCCCCACACAAGCGGGCGAGCAAGGCCCCACACATGGGCGAGCCCCTCGAGAAGGCCAAGAGGGCCCCTGCGTCAGCAGGCGAAAGCAAGGCCCCAGCCAGGCGGGCGAGCCTCTCGAAGGCCAAGAGGGCCCCACGCGTCAGCGAGCGAGCCAGCCCAGCCACATGGGCGAGCCCTCGAGAGGCTAAGAGGGCCCCCAGCGTCGGCCAGGCGAGCCGAGCCTCGGCAGCATGGGCGAAGCCTCAGAGGCCGAGAGGCCCCCGCGCGCCAGTGGGCGCGTGGCGAGCCTCTGAAGGCGAGGCGAGGGCCCCGCGCCAAAGGGTGCGTGGGCGAGCCCCTCCGGAGACCAGCGAGGGCCCAAGGCCAAGGGGGGCCAGCAGCGGCAGAGGAAGCGGTAAAAGGAGTCTTGGGACGAAGGCCTCCCCGCAAAGGACGAAGCGCATTTAATGAGACATCACGCGGATAGGCAAGTGAAGAAATGATTACCTTCTGATGACCCTGCAGGTCTCGAAAGGGCCACCGTGGGCGCAGAAGAATTGACCCCAGAGAGAAGGTTTGCTTGAGGAGGCCGCCCATGGCAGAGAAAGGCGAGGCCCCACCCGCAGACTCACCGGTGGATCGTGCGGGTCGAGGCCACTGCATGGCACGCGAGGCGGCGCCCGCGGCATGGGCGGCAATGCACGTTTTGTCTCTCTGTCGTGTCTTGTCGATTATCGAGAGCATCAGACGCTTACCCCTCGGCTCTCTCCGCCAGCCCACAGCTTGTATAAAAGGGGAGGAGAGAGAGGAGGACGGAGGGGAGAGGGAGGAGCACTAGCATTCGTGCATTCGAAACACCCTGTAAACACATTCCCATTCAACCACAATCAGAAAAGAGTTAAGGCTCAGCAGGAGTAGGACTATTACCCGCGAGGGGTCCGAACTCGTAAATCATGAGTCGCTCCTTGTTGTGCCCGACGCCAAATCGAATCGAGCTTGATCGAGTTGGCTAGCAGACTAAAAATCTGACCAGGGGTGTGATCCGCAGTGGTTGAGCGGAGAACACGCCGTCAAGGTTAAATGCCGTATTTACGAGACTTAGATATCATGCCGAATAGAAATGGTAAGAAATATGGTAGGATTAAACCTAAGGCTAAACTACGAATTGCTCATATTTATATACTCGTTGTGGTAGGATAAATGCTTAAAATCATTTATACGGAATGATTCAACCATTTGTGTGAAATGAGAATATTGTTGAGAAATGTTTGGGAAAAATGGTGGTTTAAAGGTAACGCATCAAGGGTGATGCTTAGTAGGAAATGATTTTTCTCTTACCCCAAAATCTTTTCGACTAGGGAGATATTTTGGCGATTAGTGCGATGTGGCACCGGTTTTGTAAACAGGCTAAAATATCTACTCTCCTAGTCTAAGGACCGCTCATCCTATGATCCTATGAATCGAGCCATAATGAGACGACCTCGAGCCCCGGTATGGGGCCGGGCCCGATCGTCGGTCCTTGTGGTTGACGGTCTTGTGGCGAAACATCGTCAGGTGCGTAGCCTCTCGAGGTAAAGTGTACCCACTCTGCAGAGTTAAAGCTGTCATGATAGCCGTGCTTTCATGTTATGAGCGCATCGAAGGACTGATTATATGGTAACTCCTTCATTTTAAAACCAATTTAGAAAAAGAGTTTTGAACAAAGGATTTGAGATGAGTAAGGATTTGAGAAGGATTTCGTTTGAGCTAGGGGCCACCGGTGATATTTCGAAATGGGTAACGGCCTATCGGAAAGTGTCGCGTGGAATGGGCCTAGCCGGTTTTGAGAAAAGAAAAGAAGAAAGGATTTTGTTCTTGCTATGGCACTGAGGCCAAGTGGCGAGAACCGTTTGCGAAAAGCCCAAAGAAAATATAGAGATTTAATGTTTCTAAATCGCTTTGTCAAAACTAGGCTAATAACTGCAATTTTCGCAAAGCTGCCCAAGCCATCCATTTGTACTAAACCCCATCTGCATATATCCTCGACTTGCTGAGTACCTTTGTACTCACCCCTATTTCTCCTTCCCCTCTTCCGAAAATTTCAACAGTCGAGAAAGCTCCCTACGACTCGCCATCCGAGAAGGACCCGGACTTCGAGGAGGAGGAGGACTTCGAGGACGAAGAGTAGGGTTGTGTCCTGCCTGCCGCTTTGCCTGTGGAATAGTCTAGCTACTAGAATAAATCGTGCCATGTTGGGCTCCTGCGTTACCGTGTGTGTAACTCTGTATCTTGGCTTGCGTGCCATGCTTGATGTTTTAAATTGTGACTTCCTGTGGGGCGCTTAGTCCCCTATGTTGTAATAATGTAACTCGAAGGCAATGTACCATTATTGTTAAATTGTGTGTGCTAGCCATGATCTTCTGGGACTAGTACTGTATGCACAATTAGGATTCGGTCAATTAGACCGGGTCCTGACATTTGGCGAACCTGTAATGGCGGTAGATCACTTTTTATGTTTGATGAAAAGGTAGGAGTAGGACCGGAAGGACAGTCTTGATCGATTATGAGAAAAAGGATAGCGTGCCATCGATAGCTCTGATAATTTTAAGATTTATGTAATCTTGATAGCTCTCAATCTCACTCAGAAAGTCAGAATATTTCCAGATGTTCGAATCTATCTATTCTATATACAAAGCTAGCGCGAGCAGGTGAACGCCGTGTTGACACGTGTCCGCGTTGTACAGTACCGGTCGTCACAGCCGTCCGATCGCCAGCGATGGCAAGATCCGGCCGTCCGTTCTTTCTTTCTATATAAAACAATTTCCTTCGGAACGAAATGAACAACGCGGGACGGTTGCTCACTTGGTTAGCAGCGCAGGTTGTCATGCCGCAGACCATGGTTCGAGTCTCGCGAGCCTCACGCGCAGCGTCATTTTTCCCGATTTCTCAGTGAGCTCTCTGCCTCCTATTTTTTTTCCTTTCCCTCAATTACACCCTAACACAACGGATGCGCAGCTAAGTTGGTTAAATTTGGTATGTGTTGCCCTAGGGCTGGATTCAATCGGCCCGCCCGTGTGTGTTTTTTTACTTTGAGCACGGCGCGCCGCGGGCGCGCATGCCGCCCTAGTTCTATATACAAAGTGCGAGCAGGTGAACGTCGTGTTGACACGTGTCCACGTTGTACAGTACCGGTCGTCACAGCTGTCCGATCGCCAGCGATGGTGAGATCCGGCCGTCCGTTCATCCTTTCTATATAAAACAATTTCCTTCGGAACAAAATGAACAACGCGGGACGGTTGCTCACTTGGTTAGCAGCGCAGGTTGTCATGCCGCAGACCGCGGTTCGAGTCTCGCGAGCCTCACGCGCAGCGCCATTTTTCCCGATTTCTCAGTGAGCTCTCCTGCCTCCTATTCTTTTTTCCTTTCCCTCAATTACACCCTAACACAACGGATGCGCAGCTAAGTTGGTTAGGGCTGGCTGTGTGTTGCCCTAGGGGCTAGGTTCGAATCCCAGCCCCGCCGCTGTGTGTGTGTTTTTTTTTTTACTTTGAGCACGTCGCGGGCGCGCATGCCGCCCTAGTAGGTCTTATTTCACATCTCTTGACACTCGTAACTACACTTTTTTTTTACATTATGTAGCTCGATAACCGCGGCATCGATTTTTTTATACACCTTGAAAAAAATTATTTTCTTAATTTTGAATAAGATCTATACGTTATAGCGCTGAATAGAGCAGCTATTGGAAGAAAGGAATTTTAAAAGTGTAGTTTAAAGTCTGATAAAATTCTAAATGAATAAATAGAGGAGGTAGTGAATAGTGTTTTATAGAATAAATTTAAAGAAATCATTGAAGATACACTAATAGCATGTCCAATAATATAACTATTTGTGGATTATCTCACCACTATTCAAAGGCTACATTATTCGGTTTGTCAAATAGACGACAAATAAATTTACCATTGGTTACGACGCAACAACCTTCACGTGCGCACTATGTGTAAAGGTTTAGCGAACCTGCTTAGCTTGATTTGTATAATAGCAAATCGGTCCAAGGTAGTGAACCAGAACCAGCCTAACTTGATTCGACATATTAATAGAAGGGAATTGCTAATCATCAGTCGACTGAAATCCGGGAGGATTTCAGTCGACTTCCCACTTACCCACACGTCGCCAGCTTCATCCGCTCTAGGACCTCCCGCCACCGTCTTCCTCATCTCCCGCAGCCGCACCGCCATGGATTCGGGTTAGGGTTTCGGTGGGGTTCGGGTTCGAGGCGCCGCCGGGCTTAGAGGGGTGGCCGGGGAAGGCGGCAGCCCGGCGGTTGGTTGGGGATGGAGTGAGGGCGGAGGCGGTGCCGCCGGGAACGGGGGGAAGGCGGTTGGGGCGATGGTGGGGGTGAAGGCGACGCCCATGTTAGGTTGGGCGGGCCGGCGAGAGGTCAGGCGGCGGGGTGGCTAGGCGTCGGTGTTGGCCGGGGGGAGGGGAGGAGGAGGAGGAGTGAGTAGCAATCGAGGTCATGGGGCGGTGGAGCCGTGGAGGGGAAGGGAAAAGGGGAAGTAAGAGAAAGAGTGGGGGAGGCAGGGGCTAATCCGGGCATTGGATTGAGATCCAACGGCTCATAAAATCAACTGATGGGTAGGAAAAAAACCAGTTGACTGTGAAATAAACAGTCACTTAATAGAATATATATATATATATATATATATATATATATATATATATATATATATATATATGTGTGTGTGTGTGTGTGTGTGTGTGTGTGCAGCCTATAATTTTTATTTTTAGTCGCTTTTATTTTCTTAGCCAACACGTTTGTAACCGGGCCGGCCGGGTCGGCCTTAATTATCCGACGAAACTGTAACTGGGCCAAGCCCAGGGCGCGGCGCTGACCTACTAGACCCGGTTTGCATATAGTAATCGGCCTGCCACCTACTTTCCCCGATCTGTTCTCTCTCGCAGACTCGCAGTCTTGCGCGGTCTTGCTCAGTGGCTCCCCCTCGCAGCCTCGCCGGCATCGAACGAACGGCCGCCCCCCCCTCCGGCGACCACCGCCTCCCCCCGCGTATCGCAGCGCCAAGCGCCGCCTCCACTCTGGTTCGCTTCCTCCCCACCCTCCTCTCTCCCGCCCCTCTCTATCTGATTTCCCCCCTACCTCGTGGAAAAATTACCGGATACTTAGTTCCTTTTTTTCTCTCTAGGGATTGTGTGGATTCCTCCCAGTTTTGAATTCGGAGCCCTAGATGTAAAACCCTTGCGCATCCATGGGAGCCCGGCCAGGCGGTGGATCTGCGACTGGCCTGTGCCATACGACGCTGTGAAACCCAGCGATTTGCTGCTGACGCAGCCACGAATTCGTGTCGTGGATGAGCAGGGGAAACGCCTGTGAGATAGCAGATTTTGTGCAGATACTGCACCTTGCTCCCACCATTGCCCCTGTGTGTGTGTTAGCGTCCCGTTTGATAAGAGCAATTTTTCCAAGATAAAACAGCCAAGCCCTTTGCTGATATGAGGCTTCGTAGATCGCTCTAAGATTTATTTTGTACTTTTGGCCAGACCCTGTCGTGCTTATATGATAGAATGCAACAAGAACCTGACTTGCTTGGGGAACACCTCATGTATAAATGTTCCACATAGTGCTGATTGCTGATCAGCCCTATCGAATTGTCTGCTATAGCGTTTAGTGGTTAATTTGTGCTATCGATTTATTAGTGTAGCTCACTTAGAATTGTGTTCATCAGGTGAGCACGTGGACTGGGAGAATGCAAGACCCGAGAGGTATGCCACGAGAGGATTATAATGCCCCAAAGGGTCATGAGAGAAAGATTGTGTGTCGGCTTTCATCAAAAGCTGAACCGGAGCTGCTGCGGAAGGAAGTTCCACATTCATCAAGCAAGACACAGAAGCCAAACAAAAGAAGCTTTAGGAATGAGCCTCGCACTCCTGGGCCACAATCCAATAGAGGAACACCAGATTCACTGCCAGATTCTGGTCCTGCTGATGACTATCGAGCATTACGGCGGAAATATTTGCTTTTGGAGGAAGAAAACCTCACACTGGACAAGCAATTGGACATGACGGAAGAGGAAGTCAAAACTCTTGAGGATGAAAAGTTTGCACTGCTGGATCAGCTTGTTGTCTTGGAAGGCCTTGTAGACCCTTTGGAGCTGCAGTCACAACGAAGGCTATGAGACATTTATTCTCAAGTGTTCATCTGTTGATAGTCTAATTCAGCGAACGAAAGCTGTTACTGCTAGCCAGTTGTAATGGGATGGCAAAACCTTTTTTCTCTTTTCGGTACTCAGAAGGAAAAAACCCTATGATATCATGTGTTATGAAAGCTTGAATACTCTTAAGACATATATATGCTTCTAGATGAGAGAAAAACTCTTGCAATATCTGTGTACAATGAAAGGGTATGATATGTTCGATTCAAATTTGGTTTTAGCAGGAAGTTTAATGCATGCCTAAAGTTGAGCTCATGATGGAAGTTTTGTGGAAAAGTTAATGGTGCAAATTGATGATCTAGATAACATATGCTCTATTTTGGTTGATATTTGTCTCTAGGGGAATCTGTACTTCTCGTTAATACTAGTATTCATTTGATTTGGTAAACCATACTTGTTCAAACGAATCTGTGTCCTGCATAAGTACATTCATTCAGTAGATTGTTCACGCAAGCATGATCACCAAAATTGTCCTTGTATGCTGCAACTGTACTTTTAGAATGGCACCGGTTTCAAGTTATGTTCATGATTTCCTACTTTTTTTAGACCAGCTGATGTAGTGAAATATAACTCGATTTCAGCTCTGCGCAATGTTTTGTGGTATCCTAATAATCTTTGCAGTCTGCTCTTCATCGGATCAAGCAATTAATTGTCAACAACTAATGTTTGGAACAAAAAAAATGTTTTCAGAATGTTTTGAGGCAGTTTCAACATTCACCTGCCATTGTTCCATACTTCCATACAGTATAGTGTTTTGGGCTGCATAAGAATGACGCTGTAGTGAACATAACCATCTTTCAGCTCTGCACAATGTTGTGTTTTATCCTAATTATCTTTGGAGTCTGCTTTTCATCGGATCAAACAATTAATTGTCAACAGTTTGCGGTTTGGAAAAAAAAAAAGTTTTGAGGAGGCAATTTCAACATTCACCTGCCAGGCGGCCCATTATTTCATATGGTGGTATTGTTTTTCGGGCCGTGGATTTGGGCCACGACAGTTTTTAAAGCCCAATCATTTCACAAAACCCTCGCATATTAAAACCCAACCCAGCAGCGTCCGCTCCTCACCCAACGGTCCAATTCCCCCCGATTTTTTTGAATCTTCTCCTCCTCCGCTCTACCAACGGTCGGCTTCGGAATGGCGGCGGCGGCGGCGGCGGCGATGGCGGCGAAGGAGCTGGCGGTGCTCGACGAGGAGACGCTCGCTCTGATGGCGGGAGACGCCGCGGCGGCGCCGGTGGCGGTGGGCACCGAGTGGGAGACGTTCAAGGAGAACGTGCGGCCGCTGAAGCGGGGCCGCAAAGTCGGCCTCCTCAACCGCGCCCTCAAGGCGAACGCCGACCCCTCCCAGCGCGCCGCCCTCCTCGCCGAACGCAGGTAGGGCCGCACGACAAGGCTGGTTCTTGGGTTTGGCGCGGCCTGGGGTCAAGTCTCTGATCTTCCTGCTTGTTCTTCGATTGTTTGATTGGTGGGCTGATCCAGGAGGATGATTGAAGCTATCCACGAGTACCGCGGCGAAGATCCGCTCCAGCCGTGGCTGGAGTAAGCGTTTCTTGGTTCCTCTCCCTCGTTCTTGAGAAATGAGAAATATTACTAGCTGTTCGAGTGGAAAATTTGCTCGGTGCTCACGCCTTGCCTGCTTCATCCGCGTGCGCAGCTGCATCAAATGGGTTCAGGAGTCGTTCCCGACCGGCGGGGAGTGCTCGGGGTTGCTGGTGATTTACGAGCAGTGCTTGCGTGCTTTCTGGCACGACGAGCGGTACAAGGACGATCTCCGGTACCTCAAAGTGTGGATAGAATACGTGAGTTGCTGAATTTTCAGCTCGACCAATCTATATCTGTCATGCGGGGACATGTATTATATATGTGTTTGACCTCCAATTTTGGTTTGCAGGCTGGGAATTGTGCTGACGCTGAGGTCATATTCAGGTTCCTGGAGGCCAACCAGATTGGTCAGGGCCATGCTATCTACTACTTGTCCTTTGCGTCGCTATTGGAGTCGAAGAACAAGCTAAAGAAAGCTGACGAGATTTTTAACCTTGGTATAGCTAGGTGAGATTCTTCTGACGGACTGTTTCTTTTCTATTCCAAAGTTTCTTGGATTTGAGACTATTTAGTAGTTTTGTCAATTATATTCAAGAAAATGGAACCATGGAATAAGGTGTAGATATCACTATATGTGATGCCTCGTTATGGGTGAACCACACAACATGACAGGCATCAATATAGCCAAATATGGGGAAAATTCTATATATTCTGCAGGGCTTCATTATCTTTTTGAAGCAGTAAAGAGCTTTGTATTCATAGAAGTCAAAAAAGGAAAAGGTTCAAAATATACAAAAGGGAAAGGAAAAGGAACAAGCAACTAATCTAGCATTCAAGGAGGATCATGGTACGCTAATCTCCTAGCCAAGATGTCTCTCAGGATATTATCCAAAACTTTCTGCCTGGAGGAAGCCATGTTTGAGAAGATGCGAGAATTCCTCTCAAGCCATAAGTTCCATATCACGTAGATTAGAACCCCATCAGCCTCTTTGAACTTGTCCCTTGTCAAAAAATTGTGATAATGATTGGAGATGGCTACGAAGTCATTCTCCTGTTCTCCCTGACATGTGATGTTATAGAGATTCGCTAGTCTTCGCCACATCCGTTTTGCAAAGAGGCAGGTGTGAAGTAAATGAATCTGAAATTCATCCTGCAAGCCACACATTACTCAAATCTGATTATTTGGCCATCCTCTAGCTTGCAGCCTATCCGCTGTTAGGATGGAGTGATGCATAGTCATCCAAGAAAAGAAACGACATTTGTTTTCCGCATGCGCCTGCCAAAGTCGGAGAAAATTGTTATCCATTATCATTCCTGAGAATTGGATTTTGTTAGCTGAAGCTGCTGAGTATTGACCATGAGGAGTCCATTTCCAAGAGATGGAGTCTAGGGAGTTCGGCTGCAAGACCACACTAAGAGTTTGAGCAAAAAGCTTGAAGAATTGCTCTAACTGTTGAACATTATTGATTTTACGAGCAATTGCCATCCACCTATTGTCAGGTAACTCATGCTTGACCGAGGTCTTTTTATTTTTTGGAACCAACCTATGGCACTCCGGGGCGACAACCCTTGGTGATAAGCCCCCAAGCCAAGCGCTGGTCCAAAATCTGGCCTTTTCTCCGTTTCCAAGGTTCTAGGTTGTTGATGCGTTGAACAGTTCCTCATCCATTTTGTTATCATAAGGCTCTGCACCTAGGTTAGAGTGCTGCCAAGAGCGCCACCACCATCTCAAACACAATGCTTTTGACATCTTTGTTATGTCTTTTACTCCCAGGCCACCCATTTCTTTTGGACTGCAAACCTTTGTCGAGTTAACTATGCAGTGACCGCCTTTGCAATCCTCTTGTCCTTTCCATAGGAAGCCACGACGAATTTTGTCAATTTTCTTGATTGCCCAGTTTGGTAACTCAAGACAGGAGAGGAAGTAAACGAGTGTTTAGGTTAGGACCGAATTAACAAGGACCAACCTACCCGCCCTGGAGATCCATTTTCCTGCCCAAGCCGGCAGCTTTGCCTTGACTTTCTGCACTAGGGCCTCAAAATCGTCTCTTTTGAGCTTAGTGGGTCTTAGAGTCAAACCCAAGTAGTTGCGCGGAAGAGTCTTTGCCAAGACCGTGTGAGGTTGTAAGAGCGCTTGCATATCCTCCTGTGACACGTGTATTGGGTACACCTCGCTCTTTTCCATGTTGGCCTTGAGTCCGGCAAAGGGAGCAAAGGATTTAGGGAAAATATGGAGGATGAAGAGGGTTACTGAAGTTACACTGAAATAATTTTGCAGGCTACTTTACCATGTTTTCTCTGTACGAGGTTCAAACAGTAATGATAATTTATCTTGCAGGATTTATTAGTGCACTACGATCAATTGCTAACTTGTTAGAAGACTGGAAGTTTTGATAAGAACTGTAAAGCATGTTTTTTTAGTTTCCAGTCCACAAACTAGTTCTTGATCCCCCCTGTGAGGGAAATTACGTGGTTACCTTTGTTTGGGTAGTTGCTTGTTCAAATTCTTCGTTAATGCCTATAAGTTGGTTAAATTCTTATATTCTAGTTGTTGCCTTTTTTGTTAGGAAATCGAAGCCTGTGGAGAAGTTGGAAAGTACATACAGAGCATTTCTTCAGAGATCAACCAAAAATAAGGAACACCCTGAGGTGTACTATTGAAATGGTCGAAGCATATATTTTTTCCGTTCTCCTTCCTCACAAACTTAATTTTAATATTCTTTTACAACAGGATGATACAGCAAATGAAGATCAGCCAGTACGTAGCTTCGGTACTATATTGAACCGTGGTGAAACCAGTAAGTTCATTGTGTGATACTGGGATTCCATATCAACTTCAAATGGCTGGATGGGTGCAAGCTAATATTACATTTGTGGCAGGAGGTCAGCATACAGAGAACTCCAACCTAGCGAAACCTAGGGTAAAACTTCAAAGGTTAGTACCACTACTATCATGTAATCAATGTAAAATATCTTGCTGAACCAGTGTGGTTTTGACTAGTTGGTGCATTTGCATTTGCAGAGTCGATGCTAACAGGCCACTTCCAGTTTACAAAGATGAGAACTCGTTAGCAAGTCAGGGCCTTGGTAAAACCAGGAGCAACGATAGGGCCTGGCACACTCTTGGAACACAGGCAGATAGAAACAAAGAAAATAGCATGATGCCTACTAAATGGACATCGCACAAGGTATTTTCTCAAGCTCGTTCTTCAAATGGGCCCTTGTGACAATGGCACTTGTCTCAGTTAACATCTTTACAGTAATGAATTGATGATAACATTGCATCAAAAAATAGGTTCCACAGAAGGTAGGAGAGAGAGGAGCAGTTCGTTCAACTCGTGTCGGCTCCATTGAGGTCTTCGTAGATGAAGAATGTGCCAAGTATGTTATATGGCATCCTTAAATTCTTTATTTTTGATGATTCCTTTACAAAGAGCTATAAAAGTAAAGTTTTTGTAAATTTTCCTTTCAATTTATTTTAGGGAACCTGCTCTTCAAGTGCCAAAGAGTCCAAAACTATCTGTCCTGAAGCTTGGGCGAGCAACAAGTGGAAACCTTCAGAAGTAAGAATAGCTAAGTATTTTGTTTTCGTAGATTCAACATTTTCATTGTCAGTATCTAACACGTCTGTTTTCTTGAACAGGGAAACTGAATTGCTTAAGGAGAACCCGCTGCGCAACTTCCCTCTAAGCAGCCTTAGATAATCAACAGCATTTTTGTTTTGCTAGTGTTAATTTGTTGTTTGAATGGTGTGCCTTATGCCCAAATAAGCTTTAGCCTCTAAAGCTTATATAAGAAACTAGGCATGTTTGAGTGTTGTAAGACTGTACACTAATTTGGTTGATTAATCCTCACTGAGGATTGGATTAGTGTTATCAAAATGCAATATATATGTTGATTTTCCAAAAAGAATCAAATTGCAATATCCATTATTTCAGTTGGATGTTTCATGAATGTAGTAGCTTCGCAGCGTAATTTGATCTTGCAAATTTATTTTCGTAAGACCTATTACATTCATTCAGTATATCACTATATTGTATTAGACAAGCATGAACGCTAAAATTATTTTTGTATGACACAAATGTACTTGTACAGGGCACTGGCCGGTTTCATTTTATGTTCTACGTTAGGTGGCACACATGACACATGTACCTATTTTTGAGCTCTGCACAATGTTATATTCCTGGGAATCTGGTCATCAGATCAAGCTTTGAGTTTTGGAAGGGAATTGTTTTTGAGGAGACAATTTCAATATTCACCAGCAATTGTTCTGTAAATTATATTGTGTTTTCCGGCTGCATACAGAATAAATCAGACGAAATCAGGGATGACCACTAATTTATTATGGGGTGAATTGAGTGTTCTACGAGGAATTAGGCCTGTTTAAGTCTAAACTGGTGTATAAGTGTACACTAATTTGGCTGATTAATCCTCATGGATAACAGCAAACATTCAGTATTATCAAAATGCAATATGCTGTTTTTTTAAAAAAAAAAACACTGCCCACTTCTTTTTGTTATTTATGTATTACATCTAAAGCTTGTAGATTTACCACGTAATTAACCTTGCAGATTTCAATGGTACTATTTGTTTATTCTGTCCGAATGACAGAGAAATTCAAGTTGGGGATAGATCGACGTGTATGTGTCTTTTGCTCAGTTTTTTTAGCAAATAAAGAATTATAAAAATATCCATGTTTTAGTCCATAAAGGCCACAACCAACAAAACGTGACTGAAAACTGCCATGCAAGTGGATACAGGACACATCGGATCACGTATTATAGTCATGGCGACAGCTTCGCATAATTTTGTTTGCTCATAAGAAAATTAGAAACATGTTTGCGAATGAACCACTTGCTGTAAAACTTTCTCATCCTGTCAAGAAGGCCCCATGGCCCCCATAGGATGCAAAACAAGAAGACGAAATCGAAAACGATAATTGCCTTGAATTTTCTACCTCATTTTCCAGAAGGATCTTCATGCAACAGAGGAGGGATCTGACAGGTTACAAGTCCAAAAGGGCTCTGAATTCAGATGCGAATTATCTCACAGGTCCTAAGTGTTTGGAATTCCGATGCAAATTGTCTTGCAGAGCACATCGAGTTTGGTAATCATCTGAACAAAACTTTTGCGGTTAAGATCTTGATCTTGCACTAGTATAGTCCATATTGTTGAATTAATGATGATCTTTGTGGAGGGCACACAGGTTTTGATCAAGTTTGATAGACCACCCCATCTATGAACTGAATCTTCCAAGAGCAGCACATACTAAATACCACTGCAGGACTCCACAGGGCATCAGCCAGGACAAGGCATTGCAAATGCAGGTAGCCAGGTAGAGCCAAGAAGTCTCTTCAGGTGATGATAATGTCTGGCAAGTAGTTTATATGCAGGTGATAATGTATTAAAACAGTGGCTGGCTGCACTGGCCCACACCTTCTGTATCTTTTCGTTGCGTCATGGCTAAACTAGGGTGAACTGCTGAAGTGGCTGGATCTCTTAAACGCAGGACTTAACTGTCGTCGAAGTGTCTCGGACAGTATATAAAATGTACCCCTAAGATGGAGAGATCACTAGGAGTAATAAGGTTTTGGAACTGGAGATGCAATGGTTGGTTAGGAATTAATAAATGCCTTGACCCCCATGAATGGGGTGCTCATATATTTATAGGGGTACTGGTGATTAGGGTTTGCAGTGAGGATACAGGGGGACAATTTTGCCCTCGAATCCGGATCGTCGATATTAAATCGACGGCCCTTTACAACATTGGATCCCCTTTTTGGGCATGCAAAAGACCCTATCTACCCCTACCACATTGAGGCCCTTATCAAATTATTGGTCCAAGCTAATACAGGCCCATCTTCCCGTAGCCACGCTTATGGCCCATATTCAATGCTTGGCCCATTGGTCGCTGGGCCCCCTGCGCCTCTAATTAAGATCCATTTGCCCTCGCGTATCTTCGGGCAACTTTACCGTTACCCTAGTAGAACCATCTTCGGGGAATCCTTTCTCGCTATTATTTAGCCTATATGCTTCGAAGATACTTTCGAAGATCTTCACAATCTTTGGATTCCCCGTATTTGGCGACCAACATCTTCGGGATTTTCGCCCTGATCTTCGGGTAAAAGGGGGAAACCCTCCTACAACATTAACAGTTAACATTATTTAAAGTGGCTTAACTTTTTTTGTTCAACCAATTTATCCATTCAACCTCATATACAATTAACTAGTGAAGTCAGTCTATTCATTTAACTCGGTTGCTCCGAACATGTTAATCTGCTTCACTTAACTTATTTTTGAGAGATTAGTCTGGCATCTTCGAGATCTTTTTTAAAAACTTTTATGACCTGGCCAGCTGAGAGCCTGAGAAGCAGTAGACAGAGACACGCTGCTATATAAGAGGCCATACAGGCATACACGGTGAGCATTAGACCGTATAGGTTTACATGAGCTTGCAGTAGCAGCTTGCTCCATTGGTTTGAGCAGTGCAGTTTCTGTGGAGTGGCAACGATGCATCATCACCAGCAGGCGATCAGCTGCAGCAGGCACGGCCGGCGAGGTCGGCGGGTGCGCCACGTCCGGCTCGGCTCGCTGCTCCGGCTCCGGCTCCGGCTGTTCGGCCTCGTCGGGACGCTTGTCCGGTGCCTGGAGGAGCTCAACTGCTGCCCCAGGAGGTGGTCGCCGGCGACCGCAAGAGCACCACCGCAGAAGCTGAACCCGGCCGCCGGCCGGTGTCGCCGGCCTGCCGGGCCGGCGGAGAGGGAGAGTTCTTTCCATGCAGAGGCCATTGCTGATTGCTTGGAGTTCATCAAGAGATCCTACCTGCCTGTGCAGGACGATGATCATAGTGCTTCTTGCTAGTTAGTTAGAAGCTAGTTAATGTTGTGCCATGTAGTTAATCACTCTGTAGATATCAGTTTTTGCTAGCTGTTGCCATTGGCCATAAGTATTCATCAAGAATGGACGATTGTGTGTTAGAGAGCCAAGTTCTTGAATAAAAAAAATGCTGCAGAACACGAGTGTTTGTGTGTGCATGTGTTGCTGTTTGCTACTGGCCGATGGCAATGGCCACTGAAATGTCATTTTCTTGTCAGGATCATGTGTGGTTGATGCTTCCATGGGCGGTAGTTTTCAACTAGAGAATTAGGTGACCTTGAGTCATAGATGGTGACTTGCAGGCATCCAAGTTTTGTTTTGGAGAGCAGTTAGCCCCCGCATGGTACAAACAAATCAGAGGATGAGGAGGGCTTCTTGTGTCATCCACACTGACATGCCATCTTTTTTTGTTTTTTCCATTAATAATTTTGGGGAATTCTGAAGTCTACACTCTGCTAGTGTCGTGTTTGCAGCAGACGTACAAGAGTTTGATGACGTGTTTGGTTTGAAGAATGTGAAAGGTTGGTTCATCACAAGTTCATTTAGGATTTCTTTTGGCTGACTATTTCCCCTAGTTTTTTTTTGTATTAGTAACTTGGTTATGCAGAGTTTGGCGGTGAAGGATCAACCTAATCCGTTGCTTGAATGAAAGCTACTGAATGAGATAAAGGAGTTCATTTTGAGAGATTACTATGAACATTCGGTGATTTTGTCTCGCAGTTACTCCCTCCAGTTTGATAATTCCTGTCGTTTTAGACATGATCTCACATACCAAGGAAGTATTAAATATCTCGTAGTACTCCATATGGTCAAATAAATACTTGTAGCTTAGTGGTTGCTCCTACTTTCCTATGAGTTGCATGTCTAGGTTCGAATTTTGATGCTACACTTTATTTACATGCACACCCAACAAATGGTTCTAGGGCCACGTAAAGTTTTGCTTGCAATCAATGCATCCTAGAACGACAGGAATTTTTCAACTAAACACAAAACGCTCCAGCGACAGGAATTATCAAACTGGAGGGAGTATAAACTATCCTAAGGGAGATGGGGATTTTCATTGCCCCTATAAAAACTCAGACCTAGGTGGTAGGCTTTGTAACCAAAGCAAGCTTCTAGCTTATTCTCATGTGACAATGAGTTGACGCCGTTCCAAACATTGATGATTATTGGCCAATAGCTGCCACAAAATTTTCTTGTTACTTATTTACCCCGGCTTTAAAGAATCTTGAAGTAACTAATGAAAAAAAATTAAAAATACGGGTTTGCTAGAACCCAGTATTGAGCTCGGCTTGTGTGACACGCCGACAGGTGGGCCAGGCAGCGTCGTCTGCGATCCACCGGTTCCAGCGCTCCCTTAAAAATATGAGAAACTACTCTCTTCGTTTCACTATATTTGTCCATAGCATCAGGAAAATACGTCTCATATTATTTATCCATTGAGAATATCAAGTATAGTTATTGTGATGTTTCCACTTTTTACCCCCTAATCAAATGTTTAGCATGAAGAAAAGTAAATAGGTGTACGATAGCCCTTGCACATTGTTTTTTTCTTGAAGCTATTTCTTCCATGGTCAGTATGCACTGTGTATTATGGAAAAGTGAAACTACTACTTCTATGTGCAGTATGCATGATATGTTATGGAAAAGTGAAACGGAGAGAGTAAACGAAACAACATCTTAGATTTGTTTTCACAAGCTCTTGAAATTTACCCAAGTATTTTAGCAAATAATCGAATACATTATGCCTCGAGAATGACCAATAGGAAGTTATTCCGCTTAATTCCTAATATTTTTTTAAAAAAAGTTCCTTTAGCTGTTTCAAAATTCTTTAAAACCGAGATCAATAAATTAACGAATTTAGTTTTTTAAACACCCGATCTCACCAGCATGCCTAGATATGGCCTATAGGAAGTTATTCCGTCTAATTTCTAATATTTTTGAAAGTTTCCATTAGTTGTTTTGAAATTCTTTAAAACCAGAGCCATTAAGTCAAAGAACTTAGGAGTTGTTTGGTTTGAGAGATGAGCCTTTGAATTGACCAATTACTTGTTTGGTTTGAGAAATGAAGTAATTTCATCCGTGAGAAATAATGTCATCCTATCAAGATTTATAAAATGATCTCCATTAGGACGAGGTGGTTACTCAATCCAAACTTTAAACAGACCACGCTATCTCGAGAACAACCCTAGTTGCGTTAAGCCGGTTCACCCGTTCGGTGACCTCCTTTCAAATCAACTTAGTACTGTAATAATTTTACTAGCTTTTCATACCAAAGTAGAAATCTGCGAGAAAATCAGCTGGTTTTCGCCCAAAAACTACAGAGCTGTTCCTCCTATTTTCTGGATTGTTCCTATCTTGCAAATCTTTGCAAGAATTAACCAATTCCACCACAAAGGTAAACTATCACACGAATTTCAGACCCTTTAGGGGTAGAAAGTTGCTAAATACGTAAATATTTGCACGCCGTACAGTGGCAAAGTAATATAGAACCATCAGGCATTAACTTTCACTTTGTTATTTACCCATTTCCAGGGATTTTTTTTTTCCTGCAGTGTAGATACAGCGATGATAATTACATGTGACAGCCTTGAGGTACAAAATAATTTGGCAGAAGTTTTTTTTGCTGTAGTCTCGTTTCAGAAGAAAATACTATACAGGGCAGTTAGCACGGGGAGAAAATACACGCCAAAATTTCGGTCACTGACGTTTGGAATTCCAGAGCAGTTGACACAGGTACTCGAGCCTGGTAGTAGGAAAAAAAAAACTTGCTCCAATAATTAGCTGCCTTCAACATGCCGATGATATCCCACCAATTGAAATGAATGTTAGGAAAGAATGACAAAGTGCCCCCTAGAAGGTTTCCAGGAATCTGGGGTCGATATTACATGATTCTGCAAAATAATGTCCAGGTAAAGTAGATCAAATCCCCAGCTTATGTTGAATTTGAACATGAAAGTTGCCAAGAATCAGAAAGAGATTTCACCTAACCGTGAAGGAACAGATTCAATCCTTTAATGTAATGTCAAGCTGTACCTTTATCTTTTCCAATACTCCCATGTAACCACTCCAGCTACCTATAAAATTGGAGCGACAAAATTGCACCAACTGGTGAACCAAATAATATATACTATACTATTATAGGCCCTACTAATGACTGGAAGATATCACACAGTGCAATTTGAACTTCTCCAGAGCTATGCTCACAGCGAATTAGATTAGTTAATAATGGGAAAAGGAGGGGCAGGTTTCTCCTAAAGCAATCCTTCTCTAGGCCACGCAATAACAGCATCACATGAAGGACCAAAGAAGTTCTAGCAGACAATTCCTCTTTCTTAGCAGTGCCCAAAGGCAATATCCAGTGTAAAGCTGATTCTCCGTGAGAAGCACCATTAGATGGTTCATGTCCTGCACATTTCAGGTATGTTCGTAGGATTTTCTCAGAAACAAGCATTATCTGTGACTCGATGTTCATCTCTTCTGACAATGATGGGTTGTCATGAAGCAAAGCTTGCAGAAGTTTGAGGTAGCTCTGGTAAGACTCGTTCTCAAAATGAATGACTGCAGGCTCTGATACCTCCAAAAGGGAACATGCCTTGTGGAATTTCATGTGCAAGGAAGACACAGAACTCACTTCACTTGCATGTGACACAATGGCTGACAGCATCTCCAACAATATGCCCACATGCTCAGCACAAAAAGACCTCCTGTGTGTCTCATACAATTTAATAATGCCCTGGAAAGAAGCCAAGAAATTGTGAGTGTGATTTTGGTATCTGTTTTTTATGGAGATTGTAGCATAACCGTTGGCATGCTGAACATGCAGCCAGACTTATTTTTATTTCATATTTATTCAGATTCCTTCTTTAGTTGGGTGCACAAAGAAAAGAATAGCCCTATTACAAACAAAATTAACTTACAAATATTGAAGTACCTGAACAACTAAGAGTTGCAGAGCCATATGATTTTTCATTTTGACGATAGCGTAAGATGCCATTTCCATATTAGCTTCCTCTTCATCATCATTGTACATGTCATGATCTGAATTTTGCTCAGCTTCAGAATAAGACTCATTTCTATCTGGAATCTCGATATCTTGCATCATCGCAACTATTTTGTCGAACATAGCAAACGAATGTGTTGCTGATTCTTTAAAACACAACAAGATCGCTCTCCACTCCTCCCTGGAGAATTTTCTTGCAAGTCCTTCTGTTAAACGCTGAAAAACAGATATACCTGTGCTAGCAGACTGCTTGTAAGGGCTTCTGATAAAATTTGCAACGACAAAAGTAACTCTACCGAGTTCTGGCCGCATAACATCAAAGAAAGTAATGAGCAAATCCACTAAACACTTCACTGCAACAGTTTTAGTTTCATAATTCCAAGAATCATCCTCATTGCTGTTAATATGACCATTGGGTGTAGTGCTTTCATTAGTAAATAGAGGATAGATAACAGATTCAAAAATATTAGTCCAGAAGGACTGTGAGAAGAGGTGCCCATGATCCTTCAAAATGTCAAAGAGTACTTCCACTGCACCTTTCCGAATAGTTGGTCTTGTGTCAGTTGTCAATCTAGCTAAACCTGAAAAAGAAAAACAATCAACCAAGAAATTATGGGTGTGTTTGGTTGGTGACCCTCACTAGCCATGCCAATGGATTAATCATGACCAATTGAGGGCATGACCAATTCATTGGCAAATTTGTGTTGTTTGGATTGACACCAATGGAGTGCGCCAAATTTTGGTAAAGCGTTGTTTGGTTTGTTGACAATGAAGTGCCATCAAGGTTGAGTTCAAAGAGATAGATACCAAAAAAAGTCAAATAAATTCGAAAAAAATGAAACAGTAAAAAGGTTAGTTTAAGATTTTATATGAATTATAGAATTTGTTTTCTGCAATTTGAACAATTCATCACAAAAAAAATTATATAAATTCACAAAAATTGAAACTTATAAAAATGGGTAGCTTAGGATTTTAGATGAATTGAGAAATTTGTTTCCTGCACTTTGGACACCGTACAAAACAGATATAAAAATGAGAAGTTAAGATGTAAGCTGAAAATAAAAGGCTAGCTAGCAGTTGTGACATGAGTGTCTGATAGTGGGTCACACGCGTGGTCAGGTGCATCGGCGAGAAGGCGTGGGTGGACAATTTACTAGCCTTCGCTGCGTTGAACACAGTGTAAATCCGACGGCTCGCCAAATTTTTTGGGCAGCACGCCAACCATTGGCTAAGGACAAATAAAGGCCAAATCTCAAAGGCACAACCTTTCGTTGGCAAGCCAGGGTTACAAACCAAGCATGCCTTATGTTACAGATGTGATGCATTTCTAAATTGACCCCAAAATTCAAAAAAAAAGAAACTCATTTTGCAAAAGAAAAGGTAGCATACCAGCAAGCAAAGGAACCCAGAAGGAAACATGATCATCCTTGTGCACTGTTGAATTCCCATTCCCATCTGAAGAATCTAAATTATTTGGTTGATGGTCATTAGCTTTGTCATGAGAAACAAATCCTTCCTCGGCAAGTTTAACAGCACAGAACCGAAGAAATGCAATAGCATTGAGACTGGCATTGCTGCTAAATTTACTGCTTGTGAACGTAATAAGACATTTAACACAATCGGTAAATGTTGTGGTTTCAGTCTCAGTTATGTATGGAAAATAATCCCGAACAATTTTTTCCATGGTCTCAAATGCCAACAAAACAATACTTTTTCGATCATCAGCAGCGGCAGCAGTAAAAACCTGAAAGAGGATGAAACATTGTATATATTCAATATTGGCATACTGTTTCTCTAGTTTGTCCTAGGAACTAGATTACACACTAGGAGATGCATGTATTGCATGTAGGTGTGAACACATTGACTAGAAGATGAAAAGTTAAGACAAGATGTTAAGATAAGCTGTAGAGAAGGGGCCCTAAAACTAACCATAGAACACCATACATACCGTGAAGACACTCTTCCATCCAGATTTTATGTTGTTAACACGACTTAAAACCATCTGGGAGACACATCGAACTATAAGTTCTCGTACTTCTGAAGCATTGCTCTTCTGCATAACAACCGCAAAAGGTTGCAAGAATTCATTCTGAAAATTATAATTTGCCAGTTCCTCTCTTTCAAGAAACTTCATGGCTAGCTGCCTCAAAGAGTCCATAACAAAAATTGCTACAGACAGATTTTCTGACAACCCAACAGACACAAAGAAGTCTGATAGAACTTTCCAAATTCGAGACCACACCAGGCGTATGCGGTTCATATTGTAATGCCTGTGTAAATGAAGCTCTAAGTCAGAATACTAATTGACCATAACTGCTTGCTATCAAAATTCATGCATATTGATTGATTATGTTCTTAGATTAGAAGTTGCAAAAATCTTACGCAATCTCCACTATCTTTGTTAGACAGAAGATACGAGGATCAGTAGGTGATTGCAACTCTGTCATCGAGACTTTGCAAAGAGCTTTCACAAAAGCAACAATGGCATCACTATTTAATCTTTGGCTATGAGCAAATATATGATTTAACTCAAAAATGCCAATCTGGTCTAACAAATTTATGTTTGATATGAAATTATTGATCTGTTCAGGAGAAACTAATGGTGACGAATTTTTTTGTGCAGTTGTGCTGTCATAAGAACCTCCTCTAACAGCAGCCATTACAGCTGGGTTCTGAAGAGCATTAGTCCGCTTTGAAGATGTAATTGTACTTGACTTCTGTAATTTTTCTTCTGACTCAACAAGAGGTACTGTCAAAAATGAAGCATCAGTCGGTGCCCCCTCTCCAAGAAGATGTAAATGCTCAAACCGTGAAAGACATGTAAGTACATGCTCCCAGGCTTCCTGCAAATAATCACCATCTTCGATTGCAATGGATATTATAGCCTGTCAAAAAATGTAATGTAAAACAAAGGCTTATTATAAGATGGGCAATTAGGTCTAACTCACAGTAGATTGGAATATTAATTCATATGGTGGTGATAAATGATGTGATAAAATTACTATGATACAACAAGGGGGAACTCTTTGGATATGCCAAGCTCCTAGGTGCTGTTGAAATCATTTAGAATCAAGATAGAATATAGATTTTCTTAAAATATTGTAGTATAGTATTCAAGATGCATTGAATGATGTGATCTTCTTCTAATAAAGAGAAGCATTTGATTGGAGTTTGCAAACAAAAAACGAATCCTTCCAAGTTCATACCTTCACAGCATCGACATTCTTTTGTTTCATGTCAGCAGCACAATGGAGGTATGTGAATTTGGCTACAGACGTCACAAAAGCATCTCTCTGCGTCTGCATGCACATTATGGAGGTGACATGCACTGCGGATCTGAATCCCTGCAAACATTGCGATGTTGCAGCCTTATCATCACTTTGGTCAAGTGTCACACTAAACGCAGCCATCATAGGAGCCCAGCAAACCTCCATCATGAATCTTAAAATGGTTGTGTCGGTAATAACATAAAATACAGACCTGCATAACACGCAAACTTGAATTCACTATAAAGTGTGAAGCTATTGCATATTGATGGTTTTATTGATCTTACTCTGATTTTGTACTCTTTACTTTGAATTTCTCTTGTATGTTCTTTATTAGCAAGTCATTGGCTCCAAGTGCCTTGTCTTCAGCCTGCTTCCAGTTGACAAGGTTGATAATACTGTCTAATCCCAAAAGCTTAATTACACTGCTAGGTTGTTTGTTTTGTGGAATTGATGAATCAGCACTCATTTTTATCTCATTTTTGACAATTTGATCATACAGTGTACTCAGATAAACTTCAGGCAAATCCTTCCCATCATCGATTCCTCGGTTATTGCGAATGAAGTCAGACTTGGACATCTGCACGAGAAAAATCTTGTTAATAAACAAATCTTCTGTTTTGAGAACACAAACAAATAATCAGTTGGCTAACCTTGTCCTTGACCATTGTATTATGGGCATCGGTATTGAGCATTATAACAGAATAAGCAAGAACATATGCAGTATCTGCACTAGTAAAAGAGCTTGGATTGCATTTGCAAAATCGTTCAGCAAACTTTTCCATGATCCGATCAATTTTCTGTGCTTCTCCGGGCAACCTGAAACCTCTCAAATAATGCCTGATGGCTTCACCAAAGTCCATACCTTCAAAGTTCAGTGCATCGACATATGCATGCATAACTTTGATAGGAAATTCATCTCTTTCACCCAAATAATCCCCAATCATTGATGCATTCAAACCAGGAGTGTTTCTCAAAAAAGAAGCAACATCTTCTGGGGAATGACCTATCTTCTTGCTTTTAATGAGAAAAGCAATGCCCTTGGAAGGTTTTCTGTTAAACAAGGAAATTCCTTTCTGCAGAAGAAAAATTATACTTCAGTAATCCAAATGCAAAACCCCCTAAAAACAGTTCAACAACAGAGAGGATCTAAATCAAGGAAGCAAAATTTAAATACCTGAAGTTCTATTTTATACGCACGACGTTGCTCAAGTGAGGAAGCACCAGATATGTCTGGGCTACCAGAGTCAGACTGCAGTTCATAATCAATTCCACTCCCATCTTCTCCAATAAGGATGTTAGGATTGTCTATTGAATTTAAAGAAGATTCAGAAAGTTTGGGTGAAAAGTCACCAATTTTCAACTGTTGGTCCATCCACAAACCCATTGATTTGATTATGGTTGCAAGGCACTTGACTGACTCAATTCGAAATGTTTGATCTTGGGCTGTTGTTAATGTTGTTGTCATTCCAGGAGGGACCCCTAGAGCAGTCTTTAAAAGTCCATTGACAATCCTGCCAAGATCTTCTGGAGTTAAGAGGTGCTTTAATATATATAATATTATGATGAAAAGAGAGTGAACTATAATTTTCACAGGACTATGTTAAGCTAAATGAATCAATGCCTGCAGTGCATGTGACATTGTGGCTTGCATACCTCTATAGAATTAACAGACCAGGAGCTATTGCTTTGCATTTTTTTACATTAAAATAAAAATGTGCATTCATCAAGAACAGAATGGCATACCTTTCAAAAATATTTGGTGCATCGACATCACAATCATAGTTCACAAAGATATCAACAATAACCTGAGATTCTTTACAGATCTTCTCCAACAAGTTTAGAACTGTCATTTTCTGTAGAAAGCTAGGCTGATGTACATTCTCAAGAACCCTTAGGACCAGCATGGGAAAAAATATTCCGATTTCCTCTTTCAGTCCAGATCTAAATCTTGACAGCAAACCAACAAATATAGAACACAACAGCTGGAAAATACTCATCGCTGACAAGGCACTGTTCTTCAACAAGGACAAACAAAGATACTGCTTGATTGCTCCAAGGTACCTGCATCAAAAGAATAACCTTCAGTATACGAGTTCCATTCTTTTGTCAATATTTATTCACAGTAAATTGAACGCTCCTTTATGGACTAACCTAACAAAGCCTCCTACAGGCTATCAGCCGTAAGTACACTTGCAAGAAGTTTGTTGAACAATGGGCATATTTTAACCAATACCATTTCTACCGTTTGGCAGATCATTACCATTTTTAAAAAGTGTGGAGTTCTAGTCACACTCTCGTTGTAATTATAAATACAACAGAATCCATTCTGCCTCCTGTTCCTATCTATAAATACAACAGAATCCATTCTGCCTGCTGTTCCTATCATAATCACATCTGCAGCTCACACAATAATATCATCTTGTCTGTTCCCTTTCCAGCGTTCTACTAACTCGTTACTTTTAAATATTTTAGGTCTTTTAGTGAAAAATCTGTCATCATTTATGATCATCCATTAATAAACTATCATCAGGACATCATTTAGACCATTCTAAATGATTTGTCAGGTTGGTGGAAATAAAAATACATTGCTATCATCTATTATCTATACCATTGATATCGCTTTGATTAGTTCTTTTCATTTCGATTATATACTTCTCATTCATAATACAATAAAATCCTGCTGAATACCAAATCTTTTGCTGTCAGCTAGAATAGAAGTATAGAATAATAAACCTTGTTGAACCCCCATAACATTAACAACCACTTCCTTGGTCACATTGTCATGCATTGTAAAACATTCCAAAAACTCAAACCAGACAGGTTAAAACATCTGACCAGATGTTAACATTCATGTGGATTGAGTTAATACTATACCCTAATAGCCAAAAAATCTTGTATCCAAAATGTTTTTAGCTATTACTATTGTGTGCTTATCAGAGCATGGAAAACAAGGCTCCATATCCGTTTCTACATTGTCCATTTTACGCCTTCCTTCCCATAGTCATTTAAGCCATCTGCATTCTTCTAAGTCACTGCAACAATAATGTTTATATAGATAGGCAATGCAACAGGTTGAATTGACAAAATACATATAACTGATACAGCAGCTATAAGATCATACTTTTCATTTGATCTCCAGAATGGTCCAGCGTTGTCGACGACCATCTTGAGCAACTCAAGAGACAAGACCTTTCCCCGCAGCAGCACCTGGTCCTCCGGGTTGTCTGGCGTTGAGAACTTCATTGACAGCTTGCAAAGGTTCTTGAACAGCATCAACCCATCCTCCCTGATCTTGCTCATCCCAGCATCCTCCTTCCCGTCAGCCTCAGCCGGCGCCAATGGAGTCCCTGGCTCTGGGACGTCATTCCCCTCCATCACCTCATTTATGAACCCCTGCGCCACTTGCACTATGCTGGAGTCGTTCAGGCTGCGATCAGACACATCCATCATGTCTGTGATCGACACTGTCCTCACGCGCACATCCATGGAGTCCACCTCCACACGCGCAAACACTATCACCAGCACCTGTGCGAGCGCCAGCTTCGCGCAAAGCTGGTTGGCACTGCTGCTGCTGCTAAGGTATATGTTATAGCAGGTCTTGAGCATTTGGCCGAGGCCGTCGCCGCGGATGGCGACAGAGGGGCACCGCGCAGCGGCAACGAGAACGCGGAGGGTGGCGAGCTCCATGGTATCGTCGGCGAGAGCGCCACAGGAGAGGACGGCGGCGAGGAGCTTGGAGGAGGGGGAATCGTCGCCGGCAGCACCAAGGTCGCCGACGAGGAGGCGGTGGTAGAGAAGCTTGGCGACACAGTCAAGGGCGGGGTCGGCGACCTTGGGGGAAGCGGACTCGAGGGCGAGGAGCAGCGCCTGGAGGGAGGCGTCCGCGGCGGCGGCGGGCAGGCCGAGCAGCGGCGACATGTGCGGCGAGGTGGGGTCGGGCGGTGGGCAGGCCGACGACGAGAGGAGGTCAAGCGCCGACTTCGCCGCCGCGACGAGCGCCGAGTGCTTCCGCCACGCCGCGTTTTTGATGATGCGGTCCAGCGCCGGGCCCAGCACGCGGCCCGACGGGGACGAGCCGCCGAGCGGCGCCGTGGGGGACGCCATGGCGCGGGCGGAGGCGGAAGGGGAGGCGGCGGGCGTCTACGTGGTGGTCGTCGCCGCCGTGATCGTGGTCATTGGAGGGAAGAGATCTGAGAGGGAGGAAGGGAGGATGTGGAATGGAACAAATGGGAATGCGAGGAGAGAGAGAGAGAGAGAGAGAGAGAGAGAGG
Organism: Raddia guianensis; assembly: GCA_036346415.1. Classification (NCBI taxonomy): domain Eukaryota; kingdom Viridiplantae; phylum Streptophyta; class Magnoliopsida; order Poales; family Poaceae; genus Raddia; species Raddia guianensis. Next base: position 13,212,998 of record CM070542.1, read on the forward strand.
GGACGAGGCAGGGGAGGTGCCTGGTGCGTGCGTGGGGTGGAAGAGAAGAGAAACGACTGACGAGGGCACCAGGGGTGTGACTATAATTATAACTACTCAGGAGGTGACGCGCGAAAATGTTCTCCAGGCCTTTGATGGTAGGGGCGTAGGGCCAGACCGCCAGAACTTGAAGCTCGGCTCCTCTCATGCTTGATTCTTTCTAACCATATATTCCACCCTACTACTCAATCAGCCCATTGTCGTAAGTTCACAATGTGGGACGCATCGCAACACGACTCTTCCACCACCTCCATTCACCGCCCTCCCCAGTTACTTCTAATCGTCGCCCACCTCATCTTTTCCGGTCATCGTGCTCCACATACTCGACTGTCGTACCTCACACCTCGTCCATAATCCTACCGCTACCCCTTCAGATCTGGTGCCGCCACCCCTTCAGATCTAGCCCCACTGCCTAAATCCTCTCAACCACGTGTCAGTGCCCATATCTTCTGCCCCTTTAGATCTAGCACCACCGCCCCTCATCCTCTAAACTGACACCAACGCCCAACCCTTCCATGTCGACATCATTGTCCCTAGGATCTGGCACTATCGATCCTTTAGATTTGACCTCACTGACCCTACTCCTCCATGCCAAGAGCCGACATGGCGACACCGTCATCCTTGTCACCACAAACTCCAATCGTCATTGTTCCCTACTGAAGGATCGAGATGTAGACCTAGAGGGGAGGGGGTGAATATACTTTACAAATTTTACCTCAAAATAACAGCACAGCGAAAAGTCAATATTGGATGTTCCGATGTTATATCGGATAGTTTATTTGATATGGAATCAGACTATCCGATATTGCTGAAATTAGGGTTTAGCAAACTAAGGTAGAAACAAGGATATCACTTGCACCAGATAGGGTTAGAGAGCAAACAACAAGTGAAATGAGGAGAGTAAACACCAAATCAGTTAGGAGACTCGAAGAAGTTGTTCCCGAAGTTCGAATCTTTGAGGAGATTCTACGTCTCCGTTGAGGCGGCTCGGTCACACTTGAGCTGGGGTCCCTTCTCACCTTTAACCTCCCGGGTTGCACCAAGCACTCCCGATTTCACTCTTTGGATCCTTACCTTTCGGAGATGAATTCGGACTTCACAAACTCTCCCCGACCACCACACAAAGTACCGGTGGCTCTAGGGCAACTCCTAAGCCATCTAGGAGCCCTCAACCTCCAAGAGTAACAAATCCGACGAAAAATCAACTTGAAGAGCGAACCAAGTGCTCAAGGTTGAAGCTTGACCAACACAAAGCCTCTGGATCTAGATTCTTTACCCTCACAAAGATGCAATCAATGAGATTTAAGTTGGAGTGAAGATGGAAGGTGGGGAACTAGGGTTTGCAATAAGTGCTCAGCTGAAATGAATGTGAAAGGCAACCCTTGCCCGTGGGGGAAGGAGGGGAATAAATACTCTCGCCCACCAACTAGTTGTTTGCTACTGGCAGACATTGGATAGTCCGATGTTACACATCGGATACTCCGATATGAGAATGAGCGAAACGCGATGCAAAGGCTATGTTTGGATTCCTGTAATGATTTTGAGAATATTCAAATAAGGATCAATCAAAGAGGAAGCAATTCATATCGGATAGTCCGATATTATTATCGGATAGTTCCGATATTTTTGGAGCTGCAGACAGAGAGGGGTCAATCGGATCTATCATCGGATAGTCCGATACTGTAACATCCCAAATTTTTAAAACCAATTTGGCACGTTATTAATTTCTTAAATGCATAATTTGAAAATGTTAAATCACTCATTATCGCATTATTGCATCATCACTTCATGCATTGCATCTAAATTAGAAAAATAATTTAATCTTTCCAAGTCTATGTCCTTTGCTGGAAAGTTTTGGTGATTATTTTAAATAATATTTTCTATAAACCAATACCCCAGGTAATTATTTGGAATTATATTTTAAGTGTTGGGAAAGCAAAAACCATATTCCTTAAATATGAAATTATGGGAAAAGGGTTTTGAAAATGAAATGCTTTTGGAAAATAAAAGTCCATTTGAAAATCAGAAAAATTCAAAAGGCCTTAACCCCTTCTCGGCCCGGTAGCCCATCTCTCCTCTCCCCTCTTTTTCCTCCCCTTCTCTTCTCTCTCTCCTCTGTTGGGCCTTGTGCATTCTGTGCTAACCCACTTCTGCTGTGCCTCCTCCCTTGCCCCTGGCACTTGGCAGTGCCACCGCCATGTGGGCCCCGCCTTGTCATCCCTTCCTCCTCTCTTCCTCCACGCTTTCTTTCTCTGTTAGCCTCATGAATCGCCATTGCATTGTTCTCTCTCTCTCTCTCCGGGGCCTCGCCATGGCTCCTTTCCCCATGCATCGCCGCCTACACTCTTCCGCGGACCCTCTCCGTCCCCTACCCCTTTCTTGTCTTGTCGCGGCCAACCACCTCGGTGCTTGTCGGGTCCGAAACATTCACTTCACAGACCGGCGGAATCGAGCCGGCGAGTGCCAAACCAGCGTGGCATTGAATGTGTCCGAGCGGAGCTCGCCTATAAGTGGGAAGCTGCTCCCTTTGCTCTCTGCCTTCGCGCCACAGCCTGTTGAACTCCGAGCGGTGCGTCGCCTCCGCGCGTCTTCTATTCTCCTTCCCTACCTCGCTCTCGTTGCGTTCGGTTTAACATCACCGGGATTGACTCGCAGGTCGCCCAGTAAGCTCGCCAAGCGAACCGACGCCGGCGATCCAGACGCGTGTCCCGAGCTCGTGACCGTCGTCGCCGTCGCGGTCTCACCGCCTTGCCATCTCCCTCGACCGGCGAGCTCAAAGGTAGCCCTTGTTCCTCCTCATTGTCATCCCCGAGTAATTGTGACCCGACCGTGTGGTTCATCGCCGCCGCAATGACCGCCGTTGCCGCCACATAATGTCGCGTTGCTCACTTTGTCTCTCAGCGGGATGGTTAGACCCTCATTTGCCGCCTCGCTCGCGTCTCGCCAGCCTTGCCTAATCGCCCTCGGTGGCGGAAATCGCCGCCGTTGGCGCGTCGCCGCCGATCGCCTCCCTCTGTTTTCTTCCCCTTTTACCTCTGCGGTGCCGCCGACAGGTGGGACCCGTTTGACGATCGCCTCTCGCCTCGCTCCGCCAGCAGCCTTGAAGGCCAGCGTTAAGCAATGGGCCGTCGGTCGAGCCGCCCATGGCCATTTAACCTCTCCTTCTTTTTATTTTCTTTTACGTTTCAACTAAATCATTTCCGGGTTCACTAAAAGTATTTATTAAAATAGCTTGTGCATGCTAAAAATTCTGTAAAAATTAGTAAAATTACTTTATTAGTTTCTGAACCTGGGAAAATTATGTATTTGCATGTCATGCATGTGGGATTCGCTTGTTGGTTAAATAACTAGCTTTAGGTGCATTATTTCATGCGCATTTTGGAAATGGCCGTAATATTTCTTTTAAATGAAAAGAAAATGCTTTAGCAGTCCCTGGACTCTGCAAAATATTGATTTCCATGTCATCCATGCAGCAGGCATTTGTTATAAGTATTCATGGTTTAGTAAGGGCATCACTTCCTGTGTGCACAAGTCATTTGGCATAATATTGCTTCTAAACAAAATGCATTAAAAGTTGTTGTATGTCCCATTACCTAAAAACAGCATGGCATGAAATATTTTACTTATGTGTGTTGTATTGCTTTGCATGCGTGTGCGCGTTTAGGAGGTCAAGTTCCCGAAGACCCGATCGACGACGTCCCCTTCGCTTTCCCCGGAACCGATCAAGGCAAGTCCCCCTTCGATCATATCGTGAAGCCATTTTCGGTTATTTAGAAAATATTTACTAGACTTAAAAATATGCATGCTAGTTTAAAAATAATAAATGCCGTATTTACTAGAATTAGATATCATGCCAAATAGAAAAGGTAAGAAATATGGTAGGATTAAACCTAAGGCTAAACTATAAATTGCTCATATTTATATGCTCCGTTGTGGTAGGATAAATGCTTAAAAATCCTTTATGCGGAATGATTCAATCATTTGTGTGAAATGAGAAGTATTGTTGAGAAATGTTTGGGAAAGGGTGATTTAAAGATGGCGCATCAAGGGTGATGCTAAGTAGGAAATGATTTTCCTCTTACCCCAAAATCTCTCCGACTAGGGAGATGTTTTGTCGGTTGGTGCAGAGGGCACCATGTTTCGAAACTGGGCTAAAATATCAAATCTCCCCTAGTCTAAGGACTGCTTATCCTATGATCCTATGAACTGAGCCATTACAGTACGACCTCGAGCCCCGGAATGGGACGGGCCCGATCGTTGGCCCTCGTGGTTGATGGTCTTGTGGCGAAACACCGCCTGGGTGCGTAGCCTCTCGAGGGTAAGGCGTACCCACTCTGCAGAGTTAAAACTGTCATGATAGCCGTGCTCGCGGTTATGAGCGCGCGAAGGGACTGATTATATGGTAGCTTCTTCATTTTAAAATAAATTTAGAAAAGGGAATTTTGAAGAAAGGATTTGAGATGAGTAAGGATTTGAGAAGGATTTCGTTTGAGCTAGGTGCCACCGGTGATATTCCGAAATGGATATCGGCCTATCGGAAGTGTCACGCGGAATGGACCTAGCGAGTTTGAGAAAAGAAAAGAAGAAAGAATTTTGTTCTTGCTATGGCACTGAGGCCAAGTGGCGAGAACCGTTTGAGAAGAGCCCAAAGAAAATGTTGAGATTTAAAGTTTCGAAATTGCTTGTCAAAACTAGGTTAAATAACTGCGATTTCCGCAAATATCCTAAACTTCCTTGTACTGAACCGCATTTGCATAATTCCGGACTTGCGAGTACAATTTGTACTCACCATCCTTTTCTCCCCTCTCTTTTCAAAATTTCAACAGCTGGTCCATCCGAGTATGGCCCGCCGTCCGAAGAGGAGGACCCGGATTACGTCGAGGAGGCGTTCTCCGATGAAGAGTATGAAGATTAGGGTTACGCGTTCCTCTGACCTCCGTGCACGTGGGATGAATAAAATTCTAGATGTTGTAGTAGGCTTGTACCGTTGTGTACTCGATTTGCGACTGCGAGCCGTTGTATCTTTATTTGTCTTGGACTATGTTCCGTTTGTAATAATAATATCGTTGGCACTATTCCGTTTTCGTATATCTGTGTACTAGCCATGATCCTTGGGACTAGTACGGGTTTACTGTGAGTGGAATCCGATTTTGTAAATCGGTGCCGAAGCAATTGGTATCGAGCAGAGCTCTTATTGGCCCTAGGGCGTAGCCCTAGAAATTAGAGACCATATAATTTTTAAAAGAAATAATTGTTAAATATATTCTTACTCTTATAATCTATCTTTGGTGACGATCTTTTGGAAACTTGTAGATGCTTGGCGTTCGCTTCCGGCCTTGGTGTTAGCTACGGTGGTTTCGCATGCGCCATTCTTCGCCGATGTTGAGCACGCTTGGCTTTGGTGACCCCATGTACCATGGTGCCACCGCTCCACGCAAGGGGCCGACATCTTTGGGTGGTGTCGTCACCATCTTTCTTGCCGGTCCCCACCTACCCGGGTCCGTTCCGCTACTCCGCCACTCGCGTCACCGCTCAGGCGCCATCCGGGCGTGTCGGACTTGCTCTACACCGACTCATGATCTGTTTCGCGTGGAGTCCGTCTCCCGCTTCGCTTCTTTCCTCTCGCTTGCCGCGACGAGTATTCGATCACGCACGCCAGACGGCCGAGGGGTGAGTGACCAGACGGTGTACCACCTTGCCGAGCTCGTCCAATCCACGGACGACGCAGACACCATCGCCTGCTGGAGTTGAATTCGCCACGACGCCAACCGCCGGTGGACACGATCAAGAAGGAGTGCGCGACCTTAAAAGCGCGACTCCCATCACTTGGTGGAGAAGATCCACCTTCGCAAGAGGCTCCGTGAGTTGGTTCGCGAGAACCGGCGTCTCCGGGAATGCCGCTTCTTCCTCCGGGACTCCTACTCCTGCTTGCCGTCCTCGCGCCGAAGGAGAAGGATGTCGGCTCGACTCAAGCTCGAGCCCAAGGATCTCGCTGATCTTCCCTGTGCTCCTTCGAGCTCACCCCAAGAATCTTGATTGGATCTGGTCCAAGCTGGAGTGAGGCGCCGCCTCCTACCCTTGTCGAGCTTGAGGCATTCCCGATGGTTAGATTCGCCGCCTTTGGTTGGCGGCCCCGTCGACATCGATGATGATGAAGAAGAAGAAGACCCGTCGAGTTGGTTTCGAGTCCGACTACGAGCGAGTTTAGCTCGTAGCTCTCCCTACCCTTTGCAGTCAGTTGTCACCCTTTCTTTTCTTTTCTTTTGCTTTGCGTCTTGTCCGCCGCTTTTGCGGTCCCCCCCACTTCAATAACCGGCCGCCTCTTTAAGAGGACCGCCCATTCTTGTGTTGCCGCCCATTCTTGTATTACCGCCATTCTTTGTGTTGCCGCCCATTCTTTGTATTCTGCCCATTCTTTGTGTTGCCGCCCCGCTTCTTTGCCGCTGGGCCAGCTTGCGCCGCCTCTCCCGCCGTCTTCAGGCTGCTTCTCCACCCCTTGATGAGGAGGAGGCCGGAGATCCGCTCCGTGAGTCCTCTCGCCGCTCACTTGATCCTCCTCGCCCGCGCTCCGTTCATGAGCCCTCGCCGCTCGGTGAGCCCTCGCCCGCTCATGAGTCCCCTCGCCGTTCTCTGAGTCCTCCTCGCCGTGTTCCAAGCCCTCGTCGTTCCCGAGTCCTCGCCTCGGCCGAGCCGAGCGAGTTTGGTTATTCCTCGAGGAGATGAGGCACTTCCATTGTGGATCACCGTGGTAACCATCCTACTTTGGTTGGTGCTTACAGTGGGCTCTGTATCGATCCTACTAATCGTCCGGTGCCAATCCCGTAACCCGTGAGGTAGTTAGCTCGCGATTTGGGTGACGTCTTGGCTTGGTACCGCGCCCTATTGTACCCAAAACTATTATTTTATGTATGTGGGTGTGCATCGTGCCAAGTTTGCATGTTTTAACTCATGTTTTGGAAAAATCTGGTTTTAGCTCTTTCCTTATTGTCTCTCGTCCTCTTGGCAAGCAGATGGTGATTTCGCGCCGTCTTTGGCGTGGTGATTTTATCCGTGGTCGAGCAGTGGTGGTGCCACTAGCGAGCTAGTGGGCCCCGCCGACTTGGGAGGTTAGCCCAAACGACCCTGCTCGGCCGATCTTCCGTTGGAGGGCCACCCGTGAGCTCAACCTTTTTCCCTCTCCAAGCGCCACAAATACTCCCCAGAACCCCAAGAAAATCCCGAGAGAACCCCAAGAGAACCAAGCCGAGTCTCCCCACCTTCCACCGCTCCCACCTAGAGATCCCACTGCAAGAGAGATCTTGGAGATGCAGTTCCAGATGTTCCGAGAGCTTATGAGAGAAAGAAATAATGCCCCTACTCCTCCACCCGTGCCACACCATCCACCTCCTGCCAGTTCCCGTGTTAACAATTTCCTAAGAGCCAATCCTCCCAAGTTCGGTGGTTCTGCTGATGCCATGGAGGCAGCAGATTGGTTAAAGACCATTGAGAAATGTTTGATCATGTTCCAATGCGGAGATCTGGAGAGTGTTCATTTCATGACCTATCGACTTCTTTGGAGTTGCGTCAGCCTGGTGGGACACATTTTGTGAGTCTCATGATGCTCCTGAGACTATCACCTAGGATGAGTTTGTTGAGGCATTTGAGGAAAATTATGTCCCCGACAACTCAAAGGAGGCTAAGAGGCGTGAGTTTCATGCTTTGGTTCGAGGTAACATGACAATGCATGAGTATCTCACTCGATTTACTCTCTGGCTCGTTATGTGCCCGTGATGTGAGGAATGATCTTGACAAAATCTACTTCTTCAAGAAGGGTATGGACCACGAGATCCGAGCCTTGATTGATTCCATCGAGTTCACCACCTTCAAGCGCTTGTTTGCAGTCTTTGTGAAGCGGGAGGAGAATAAATCGTCGGTGTTTGGTCGCTAGGAAGAGAAAGAGAGCCCAGCAGGATGGTCATCCTAGCTCTCGTCCCAAGGACACCGCACCCGGGTCGTCTTTCTTATTTCTCCTCGCCCACGTTCTCGATGGGTGATGCCTCGCCAGTGCCATGATCGGCTCCACGGTCCGCACCGGATGTCGGCTCTCCCCAAGAAGGATCTGTCGAGCATCAAGTGCTTCGCGATGTCGCCAGATGGGACACTACGCCGATTCTTGTCCCAATAAAGGTGCCATGCCGCGCAAGGTCAAGCCAAAGTTGTGTTGCCAAGACCCATGAATTACATGTGCCTACTCGTGGGAATTTTCCGCAGCCAGAATGCTACTTACGTGGGGCGTGGTCGGGTGAACCACGTCGATCGAGGACGCCCACAGCGACCCCATGCGATGATGGGTAAGTTTCACATCAACTCAATCCCGCCTCGCATTATTTGATTACGGTGCAACGCATTCATTTATTGCTGCATCATTTGTTAAAAGTCATGGTCTTGAAATAAGTGCACTAAAGAAACCTATGCTGATTAAATCCCCTGGAAAAGTCATTCGTACTATATTGATGTGCCCTGATGTTTGCATTAAAATTGAGGGTATGGGATTTTTAGCAGACCTAGTAGTCATTGATTCAAAAGGGATAGAAGTGATACTAGGCATGGATTGGTTAGCCAAATACAAGGGTCATATTGACTGTGCCTCTAAAACAGTCAAGTTGACTAATGGTGATGGTAAGGAAGTTCAGTTTGTTGCTAACTCCGGTCCTGAAAATCTGATTGCCCTAAATAAGTTGGAAGGTCTCGATCTGAAGAATATGCCTATCTTGCGGGAATTTCGATGTGTTTCGAGGAGTTGCCGTGCATGCCGCTGAGAGAGATGTTGAGTTTGTTATTGACTTAGCTCCACGATGCTGCGCCTATCTCCCAAAGGTCAGACTGTCTTTCCGCCTAATCGATGGTGAGTTGAAGAAACAGATCGAAGAGTTGCAAGAGAAAGGATTTATACGCCCTAGTGCGTCACCTTGGGGTGCTCCAGTTATTTTTGTGAAAAAGAAGGATGGATCCCTAAGGATGTGTGTGGACTATAGGTCACTTAATGAGGTGACCATTAAAAACAAATACCCTCTGCCTCGCATTGATGATCTATTTGATCAGTTGAAAGGAGCTTCTATTTTTTCAAAGGTTGACTTAAGGTCTGGGTACCACCAAATCAGAATCAAGGAGTCCGATATTCCTAAGTCAGCTTTCACCACTCGGTATGGTCTGTATGAATTCACTGTCATGTCCTTTGGTCTTACCAATGCTCCTGCTTATTTCATGAACTTGATGAACAAAGTATTCATGGATTTCCTTGATAAATTTGTGGTTGTGTTCATTGATGACATTCTGATCTATTCCAAGTCTGAAGAAGAGCATGAGATCCACTTGAGGATGGTCCTAGAAAGGTTAAGGGAGCATCAGTTGTTTGCCAAGCTGAGCAAGTGTGAATTTTGGATGAAAGAAGTGTCTTTCCTTGGTCACTTCATTTCTGCTGAAGGTGTTGCTGTGGATCCTGAGAAAGTAGCATCTGTGGTTGACTGGAAGCAACCGAAGTCTGTGACTCAAGTCAGAAGTTTTCTCGGATTGGCGGGATATTACCGCCGATTCATCGAAGGGTTCTCCAAAATAGCCCGACCAATGACCAATTTGTTGAAGAAAGAAAAGAAGTTTGAATGGACTGCCAGCTGTGAAGACAGTTTTCAAGAATTGAAAAAGCGTCGACTTGACCCAATGCTAGTTTTGCACGATATTCGCAAAGACTTTGAGATTTTCTGTGATGCATCTCGTCAAGGTCTTGGTTGTGTCCTTATGCAAGAAGGAAGAGTGGTGGCTTATGCATCTCGTCAGCTTAAGCCACATGAGCAAAATTACCCTACCCATGATTTGGAATTAGGCGTTGTTGTGCATGCCCTGAAAATTTGGAGGCATTATCTCATGGGAAATCGACTTTGAGATATTCACGACCATAAGAGTCTTAAGTACATTTTCACCCACTGACCGAATCTAAGGCAAAGGCGTTGGTTGGAGTTAATCAAGGATTATGATGTGGGAATTCACTATCACCCTGGCAAAGCCAATGTGGTGGCTGATGCTCTAAGCCGCCGTCCCGTTTGTAATCACCTCCGGAGTGAGGAGATGTCGCCGGGTCTGTGTGAAGAATTTCTTAAGCTAAATCTTGGTATGGTAAAAGTCGGACATTTGAATTCGATGGAATTGCAACCCACCTTGTTGAATCAAATAAGGGAAGCCCAAAAGGATGATGAAGAAGTTCAAGAGATCAAAGGCAGAATGCTGAAAGATAAAGCACCCAATTTTTCTGTTGATAATGAAGGTGTGCTTTGGTTTAAGAAAAGGATCTTTGTGCCTGGTGTCAGCGCTCTAAGAGAGCTCATCCTTAAGGAAGCTCATGATGACCCCATCTCCATACACCTGGTAGCACCAAGATGTATTCGGATTTGAAAAGTTCATTATTGGTGGGCGGGCATGAAAAGAGAGGTCGCAGAATTTGTGGCCTGTTGTGATATTTGCCAAAGAGTGAAGGCAGAGCACCGGCGTCCTGCAGTCTGTTGCGACCTTTGAAAATTCAGTGGAAGTGGGAAGAAATTGGAATGGACTTCATTGTTGGTCTTAGAGGACTCAAGCGGCCACGACTCTATTTGGGTCATCGTTGTGATGACCAAAGTGGCCCATTTGTTCGATTCGCACCACCTATCTTTGGAGGCGAGCTCATTGAGTTGTACATGAGCGAATTGTGTGTTTGCATGGTGTGCCTAAAAGATCGTGTCTCGATCGGGAGTGCAGATTCACTTGAAGTTTTGGGACAAGCTCCATGAGTCGCTTGGGACTCGACTGAATTCAACCTGACTTTTCACCCTCGGTGATGGGCGGTGAAAGAGTGAATCAAATTTTGGAAGATATGTTGAGAGCTTGTGCTCGGTGCGCCTACCGGTTGGGATAGCGGTTGCCCTATCTTTGAGTTTGCATACAACAACGGTCATCGATCCGACATCCAGATGGCTCCTTTTGAAGCTTTGTATGGAAGGAAGTGCGGGACTCCTTTGTATTGGCAAGAGACCGGTGAGTCAAAAATATTTGGGTTGGATATTTTGCAAGAGGCCGAAGGGCAAGTCAAAATGATCCAATAGAGGTTAAAACATTTCGGTCCGACGGAAGAGTTATCTTGATAACCGTCGAAGGATTTGAAATTTGCCATTGGAGATTTTGTGTATTTGCGTGTCTCCTTAAAGGCATGCGTAGATTCCGTGTGAGTGGCAAGTTAGCTCCGAGGTTTATTGGTCCTTTCAAGATTCTTGCCGAAGAGGTGAAGTGGCATATCGGTTGGAACTTCGAGTATCTGGCGGTGTGCGATGTGTTTCATGTTTCTCGATTGAAGAAATGTCTGCGAGTTCCTGAAGAGCAGTTGGTTCCTGTGGTATTGGATTTGCAACCTGACCTGTCCTTCAAGGATTACCCAGTCAGAATTTTGGATGTGGCAGTTCGCAAAACCCGAAGCAAGGCTACGCGTTTTTGCCGAGTTCAGTGGAGTAACCACTCTGAGGCTGAGGCCACTTGGGGCGTGAGTCGATCTTGGTGAGTTCGAGTTGTTTTCAGAAGAATCGGAATCTCGAGGACGAGATTCACCTTAAGGGGGGGAGGTTTGTAACATCCCAAATTTTTAAAACCAATTTGGCACGTTATTAATTTCTTAAATGCATAATTTGAAAATGTTAAATCACTCATTATCGCATTATTGCATCATCACTTCATGCATTGCATCTAAATTAGAAAAATAATTTAATCTTTCCAAGTCTATGTCCTTTGCTGGAAAGTTTTGGTGATTATTTTAAATAATATTTTCTATAAACCAATACCCCAGGTAATTATTTGGAATTATATTTTAAGTGTTGGGAAAGCAAAAACCATATTCCTTAAATATGAAATTATGGGAAAAGGGTTTTGAAAATGAAATGCTTTTGGAAAATAAAAGTCCATTTGAAAATCAGAAAAATTCAAAGGCCTTAACCCCTTCTCGGCCAGGTAGCCCATCTCTCCTCTCCCTCTTTTCCTCCCCTTCGCTCTCTCTCTCCTCTGTTGGGCCTTGACATTCTGTAAGCCCATTCATTGCTGCCTCCTCCCTTTGCCCTGGCATGTGTGCCACCGCCATGTGGGCCCCGCCTTGTCATCCCCTTCCTCCTCTCTTCCTCCCCTGCTTCTTTCCTCTGTTAGCCTCACCGAATCGCCGCCATTGTTCTCTCTCCTCTCTCCGGGGCCTCGCCATGGCTCCTTTCCCCATGCATCGCCGCCCTACACTCTTCCATGGGACCCTCTCCGTCCCCTACCCCTTTCTTGTCTTGTCGCGGCCAACCACCTCGGTCTTGTCGGGTCCGAAACATTCACTTCACGGCACCGGCGGAATCGGAGCCGGCGAGTGCCAAACAGCGTGGCATTGAATGTGTCCCGGCGGAGCTTCGCTTATAAGTGGGGAGCTGCTCCCCTTTGCTCTCTCGCCTTCAGCGCCACAGCCCTGTTGAACTCCCGAGCCGGTGCGTCGCCTCCGCCGCGTCTTCTATTCTCCCTTCCCTACCTCGCTCTCGTTCCGTTCGGTTTAACATCACCCGGGATTGACTCGCAGTCGCCCAGTAAGCTCTCGCCAGCGAACCGACGCCAGGCGATCCGCCGCGTGTCCGGAGCTTCGCACCGTCGTCGCCGTCGCGGTCTCACCGCCTTGCCATCTCCCTCGACCCGGCGAGCTCAAAGGTAGCCCCTTGTTCCCTCCTCATTGTCATCCCCGGAGTAATTGTGACCCGACCGTGTGGTTCATCGCCGCCGCAATGACCGCCGTTGCCGCCGCCACATAATGTCGCGTTGCTCACCCTGTCCTCCCCGCGGGATGGTTAGACCCTCATTTGCTTCGCCTCGCTCGCGTCTCGCCCTTGCTAATCGCTCTCTCGGTGGCGGGAAATGTCGCCGCCGTTGGCAGCGTCGCCGCCCGGTCGCCTCCTCATTTTCTTCCCCTTTTTACCTCTGCGGTGCCGCCGGCAGTGTGGAACCCGTTGATGATCGCCTCGCCTCGCCTCGCTCCCGCCAGGCCTTGCAAAGCGTATGCATGGGCCGTCACGAGCCGCCCATGGCCATTTAACCTCTCCTTCTTTTTATTTTTTTTACTGAGTTTCCAACTAAATCATTTCGGGTTCACTAAAAGTATTTATTAAAATAGCTTGTGCATGCTAAAAATTCTGTAAAAATTAGTAAAATTACTTTATTAGTTTGAACACAGGAAAATTATGTATTTGCATGTCATGCATGTGGGATTCGCTTGTTGGTTAAATAACTAGCTTTAGGTGCATTATTTCATGCGCATTTTGGAAATGGCCGTAATATTTCTTTTAAATGAAAAGAAAATGCTTTAGCGATCCACGGACTCGCAAAATATTGATTTCCATGTCATCCATGCAGCGAGCATTTGTTATAAGTATTCATGGTTTAGTAAGGGCATCACTTCCTGTGTGCACAAGTCATTTGGCATAATATTGCTTCTAAACAAAATGCATTAAAAGTTGTTGTATGTCCCATTACCTAAAAACGACATGGCATGAAATATTTTACTTATGTGTGTTGTATTGCTTTGCATGCGTGTGCGCGTTTAGGAGGTCAAGTTCCCGAAGACCCGATCGACGACGTCCCCTTCGCTTTCCCCGGAACCGATCAAGGCAAGTCCCCCTTCGATCATATCGTGAAGCCATTTTCGGTTATTTAGAAAATATTTACTAGACTTAAAAATATGCATGCTAGTTTAAAAATAATAAATGCCGTATTTACTAGAATTAGATATCATGCCAAATAGAAAAGGTAAGAAATATGGTAGGATTAAACCTAAGGCTAAACTATAAATTGCTCATATTTATATGCTCCGTTGTGGTAGGATAAATGCTTAAAAATCCTTTATGCGGAATGATTCAATCATTTGTGTGAAATGAGAAGTATTGTTGAGAAATGTTTGGGAAAGGGTGATTTAAAGATGGCGCATCAAGGGTGATGCTAAGTAGGAAATGATTTTCCTCTTACCCCAAAATCTCTCCGACTAGGGAGATGTTTTGTCGGTTGGTGCAGAGGGCACCATGTTTCGAAACTGGGCTAAAATATCAAATCTCCCCTAGTCTAAGGACTGCTTATCCTATGATCCTATGAACTGAGCCATTCTGATCGACCTCGAGCCCGGAATGGGACGGGCCCGATCGTTGGCCCTCGTGGTTGATGGTCTTGTGGCGAAACACCGCTGGGTGCGTAGCCTCTCGAGGTAAGGCGTACCCACTCTGCAGAGTTAAAACTGTCATGATAGCCGTGCTTTCATGGTTATGAGCGTGAAGGACTGATTATATGGTAGCTTCTTCATTTTAAAATAAATTTAGAAAAGGGAATTTTGAAGAAAGGATTTGAGATGAGTAAGGATTTGAGAAGGATTTCGTTTGAGCTAGGTGCCACCGGTGATATTCCGAAATGGGTATCGGCCTATCGGAAGTGTCACGCGGAATGGACCTAGCGAGTTTGAGAAAAGAAAAGAAGAAAGAATTTTGTTCTTGTTATGGCACTAAGGCCAAGTGGCGAGAACCGTTTGAGAAGAGCCCAAAGAAAATGTTGAGATTTAAAGTTTCGAAATTGCTTGTCAAAACTAGGTTAAATAACTGCGATTTCCGCAAATATCCTAAACTTCCTTGTACTGAACCGCATTTGCATAATTCCGGACTTGCGAGTACAATTTGTACTCACCATCCTTTTCTCCCCTCTCTTTTCAAAATTTCAACAGCTGGTCCATCCGAGTATGGCCCGCCGTCCGAAGAGGAGGACCCGGATTACGTCGAGGAGGCGTTCTCCGATGAAGAGTATGAAGATTAGGGTTACGCGTTCCTACAGCCTCCGTGCCTGTGGGATGAATAAAATTCTAGATGTTGTAGTAGGCTTGTACCGTTGTGTACTCTGATTTGCGGCCTGCGAGCCGTTGTATGCTGTTTGTACTGGACTATGTTCCGTTTGTAATAATAATATCGTTGGCACTATTCCGTTTCTGTATATCTGTGTGTACTAGCCATGATCCTTGGGACTAGTACGGGTTTACGCAGGTGGAATCCGATTTTGTAAATCGGGTGCCGACAGATACATATTTGGAACATTCCAGGGGAACCATCGGATAGTCCGATAATTTTTGAAACTGGAGACAGAGAGGAGTCAATCGGACCTATCATCGGATAGTCTGATTCATATCGGAACATTCCGGAGAAATCATTGGATAGTCCAATTTTTTTGCGACTGGGAGACAGAGAGGGGGTCAATCGGACTAAGGATCGGATATTCCGATATACATCGGAACATTCCGGTTCAACATCGGATAGTCCGATATGTTTATAAGCAAAATTACCTCAAATTTGAATAGTGGATAGAATGTGTCAAATTTCTTCTACGAAGAGCACTTAGAACATCTAGAAAGTGGTTTTCCGTCGCATCCCTTTTAATAGTACGGCATGTTCTTAGACTCAATTCAAAAGAAAAGATCTAAGTCTAATTAAAATGTACACCGTCTTCTCCTTTTTGTTTTAAAGTTTTCAAATGTCTTCCAAATTCATTTCCTAATAATAAAATCTATGCAAGACTTCATAAAACAAATTAGCTCTTTAATTTGCCTATCATCTATCAACAAAATCCACATAGGGCCTAGATGCACTTTCACCTACGTTTCTTCAAACGATGTTGCTCCCCACCTCCGCCGAATGCGTTGCTCCTAGTCAGCGTCAGCACCCCAATTGTCGCCCCTTTGCTCAAGCTTGTGGGTCCTCGCGAGCTAGCTCGTGCTTTGGACAAGCTCGATTCAAACCTCGCTTCTAGCTCGTTTCGTCGAGCGAGCCTAAGCCAAGCCTCACCTATGGCTCGGTGACATGAACGAGTCCAAGCTCGAGTAGACTCTGGTTCGCTCAAACTCGGCTCCTTTCCACCTCCTACTTGGTGGCAGGGAATTGGATGGAAATGAGTTGGCTTACAATTTATGTTAGCTTTGAAGGGAAATTTGGATATTTAGCACTTGATTTGGTTAACTTTATCTATGTGACAATTTGTTTGACTTTTTAAAATATTGCACCCAATATTTCGTTACATGAAACTCATCCCTTTTTTTCTATTTTCATTTTTGTTTCTAGTGTTCTATTATCTTTTTTTCCCTAAAGTGACCAAAACACACATATAGGCCTTGTTTGTTTCAGATTAAATTAAATTAAATTAAAATTTGTTATTTTTATATAAGCCAAATGATGTAATGTTTTGTAGTCATTTTTATGCGGTTTTAAATAGTTCTTCTTAAAGTTTGTAAAATAATTTTTTCATAATTTTTTGAACTCGTTAAAACGTATTTTGAGGGGATCAAAAAATTGCTACAGTAAAACGCAACTCAACATTAATCTAAAACAAACAAGGCCATAGCCTTAAACGTTCGATCAGATTTTGGTTTAACTAGATTTCCAAAATTTAAAAGTTGAATATAGGAAACTTTCAGACGAATAAATTTGTCCATGTTATCAAGATCGATTTGTTTTTTTCTCAAATTCAATTTTGGACCAAGTTCAAATACCCGGACATATTACAATAAAAATTTTAAATTTAACATTTTGGTCAAAATTTGTCGGGCTTAGAATCTCAAATTCAAAATTTAGCCTTATTTAATATGTTTGAATCAAAATTTGAAATTAACCAAATTCAGATACGACAAGTTTTCAAGGTGGGTATATTTTTTTGTCACTCTAGATGAAAAAGGGAATTTGAAGGTCAAAGTTAATATAAAAAAGAGAAAATTGCACTACAAGTAAATAAAGTTCTTACGTGTTTTCGCTTATACCCAAATTTTGGAAAGAAAAATAACATGTATTTGAATACATGAAGTTGCGTTATGGTCTCAGTTAGATTCAAATTATCAAAATTGTATGTGTAAACCATTCATTCATTGGACCTAACTGATAAAACACAGCTTTATGAATTGAGAACTTTAGATACCCGTTTTTTTCGAATTTTGGACTTAAGGTAAAAACTCGAGACAATTTTATGTAGCCACGTTGAAATTACTTTTTAAACTCATGCTTGTTCACAAAAAAATTAACAGCATCGTCTCCTTCCTGCGGCGCCTCCCGGAACCGTCGCTCCCTCGCTGGCTCCGGCGCTCCGCCTCCGGTCTCCCCCACGTCCCCCTCGTCCCTCGCTAGCACCGCCTCCACGCCGCCCCATCGCTGCCTCGACGCGCCTCTGTCCCTGACCACTTGTCCCCCCGCCGGCGCCGGTTCCATCCCCGTCTCCGGCCTCCCCACGACCCACCCCATCTAGATTCGTTGCTCGCTGTCCGGGCAAGCCGCCCTCAGGATCTCCGGCGACTGCAGCAGGTACCGGGGATCTCCTCGTTGCACATCCTTGGGGAGCTGCCAATGGCAGGAAGCAGTAGGCCGATGGAGTGCGTGGTGCAGGGGATCATCGAGACCCAGGTATTTGCAGTGAGTGAAATGTGCAGCGCCTATCCATGCTGTGAGGATAGTGCAAGTCATCATGTGAACTCCAGTAGTGCGTTTATTGATGCGGAAACTACTTGTAAATTTATGTGGTAGTAATAATACACGATTGGTTTCAACAATTATCCTGGGAAATTCATATGCCGTGACGCAGGTAAGAATGATGGTTTGTGTAATGTTCTTTGTGCGTTCTAAATTTATCTAGAGTATCGTAGACCTTTGTTGGCTGTTGCTGTGTACCGAGTTTGCTCGTTGTTTTATCTATCTTTGATAAGAATTTTGGTACATGCTCTATGGACTTTCAGACTGGTAACAACCATATCCAAGGGTGTGGTCAGTTGATTTAGGGCATTAGTTTTGTTGTTTGGAATTTTCTTCAAAACTATCTTCCAATGTTAGTTTATCTAAATGTTTTACATCAGCTGCAGAGCTGATACTCTCCTTTGTGTTACTTATAAGAAGAAAATTACCTTGTCATTTCTTCCAGAAGCATGCATGAAGTGGTATCAGAATTTTATGTTCAGAGAATAATAATTGATGCTTCAGTGCATAATAATTGATGCTAGAGGATTTAGTTGATTCTTTGTCTCCATGATAGGTTAGTCACTTATTGTTTGTCCTCAGCATGTATCAACATTATAGTTGAGATTAAATATTATTGACAAGATTGATACATAGGATAAGTCATGCTGACCACTATATGCCCACCATTTTTCTCCACTTTGACTCTTTGAGGGCACTACCCCTGCCATTTGGTGTTTTGTTTACTGTATCTGCTGTACATGGTGATACAATAATATTTAATGTACAGCTGGAGGGACCATATAGTTCACATTGTAACTTTAACCGTAAACAGAAATGTAATTTCTATATTCTAGTCAATGTATTAATCTATCACTTAGCCTTCATTTAGCTTGGCTTTGCCAGTGCTTTTTTTTTATTGATCTTCCCATTATGCAGCATGTTGAAGCTCTTGAGGTTCTTCTTCATGGTCTCTCTGGTGTCCCAAAAGAACGTGTGAGAGTGCATGAGCTATGTCTTAAAAGTGGACCAAATCTAGGTAGGTTATTTTTTCTTTAATTTCTGAGTCATTGGGGTCGTATGCAATTGCTATATTCATTAGGACCTTTCAATCATGCAGGAGTTGTCCCATCAGAAGTTCGTTTATTGTGTGACTTGGCTCAGCCCACACCATCGTGGTAACTTTTTGTGCTTGTTGGTGCTGAAATTTACTTTTTTTTTTGTAATGTTTACTGTTTAACACTAATATCATATGGTAATATTTACGTAGGACCGTAAGACATGTTGGTGGTGCCATGAGAGGTGCTGGTGCAGAGCAAATGTCGGTTCTTGTGCGGTCAATTGTAGAGAGCAAAACCAGCAGCAATGTTTTGCGCTACTTCAACAGTATAGGGTACAAGTTAGATCATGAACTTTTGAAAGTGGGTTTTGCGTTTCGTTTTCACCGAGGTGCCCAGATCACCGTGACTGTTACGTCTGCTAACAAGATGCCAAAACTCCATGCAACCGACGAAGCTGTGCCGGTCACACCTGGAATACAGCTAGTGGAAATCACAGCTCCTGCTACTGCTGACAATTACAACGATGTTGTTTCAGCTGTCACTGCATTCTGTGAATATCTAGCACCGTAAGTAACCCCTAGCTTGGATTTTTGAGAGTTCAGTTGGGATCACATTGAAACGGATCAAACATTGATCTTCTTTTACTAATCTCTACTCACATAAGACTGCAAATATGGTGCAGGTTATTGCATCTCTCTAAACCTGGTAACTCAACTGGAATCGTCCCAAGCGCTGGCGCTGCAGCTGCCTCCCTTATGTCAAGTGGTGGTGCTAAAACCTTGTAATCTTTTGTCGCCCATACCTCCTTGTCTGAGTGAGTGATATGCTACGCTATTGTATACGAATCAGTTGAGTATCTGGTATTGTTCCGCTGTTTGATTTTGTCACTTAAGGTCAGCAGGCCCATGGTTTTTGCGTGTGACAACGTATTGTTGGGCTTGTCATGAGCATTCAAAGGCCCCGTTGCCTTGCAGCCAGCTTCTCGGTTTGGAGACCACTAGTGGAGTGATGATACTTCACGTACTAACCGGTGTTTGGATTAGCGGCTTCAGTTTTCACTAGCAAGTGCAAATTGAATATTAATGCATATACATCTTAATCTGCAGCTTTCATACTCTGTAAGATTAGGATGTGTCGTATTTGCATGTTGCAATGTCAATGCACCGATGCGCGAGCTGCTTACCAGACTCTTTACACAATATCGAAAACTGTAGAAGAGCACATGTAGTAGTATCTCAGAAGCTGGAGGGGACGCAAATTTTAAGCAAGAATTAATGAGGAAAGAAGCAATAACTAGGGATGTTTTCCCGCAGCATTGCAGCAACTACGTTCTTGGATCAACCTCGAGTATTCTGCAATTGTGACCTTATAGCAAATAGTATTCTGCACGTTACTCTATAATCTTAGCCACCTGAAACACAGTACTGCGATAACTGTAGCAACCAAGCCAATCCATTCCATTTGTCGGTATTTTATATGATCTAATTCATACGAGAATATAACGCACGCATAGTTAACAACCATTTCTATGACAACGTGAACTACTCTTCCTGAAAGTTCACTCCAAAATAAACCAAGCAAGAAGACTTGCTGATGGTGGCAGCATGACACAGCCAGACGTTCCCCAAGTGCCAACATACATCTTGAAGTAGCCTTGCAAAGATGACCAGCAACCTTGCAAGCAGCTGCTTCATGCCATGGGAACTGACAGCTTGATTCTCGTCCTCATGCCCTTGCAGCGTCTCCAATGTCGATTCAGTACCAAAGTTCGTGGTTCGTCACCGTTTATTGTTCCCGCCACTATTACGGGATCTCTTTCGAGGCTGCTCGGAGCCACCAGGCTTCTGTTGGGAACACCCGGCATCAGGAATAGGCGCATGATGCTCACTAGCCAAAGCAGGGAAACCAGCGGCAGGGTTTCTGCACACAACAATTAGACAGAATCATGACTTTGTAAAAAACTAGTCGACCCTGTCAAAAATCAGTATTGATTTAAGAAATTACAGCCAACAGAATGATGTTCATAGTTATGAAATGTCAGTCGAACAGAAGAATCTATTGTCTGCAGCACACCATCTGTCACATGAGCCTTTTTTTCTCAATTATTACACGTCCTGTTTAACAGACTATCATGGTTCGGTAAACATTCAAAAGTGAACATTGTAAGGAAGCCAAAGAGTATGGCATGGACAATTTGAACATGAATCAAGTAATCTCGCTAGACATTCGGGGGTTACTAAAACCATTTAGCAGAGATAAAGCAGTGCCCATATCCCATCCTTCGAACCAATGAAGAATGATGTACTATGCAAATATATTGGTGCGTCTTATCTTACCCATGAGTACGGCAGACTCCTGCATGGCTGTGAGAGCACCAACTGGCCTATCCTTCATCAAACATTGGCGAAGAGCCATATTTTCGTTAGCACAGCACTGGAGAGCATAGCTGAGGCGTCGGCACTCAGCCTCCAAGTACTTGCTCTTCATCTCCAAATCCTTAACATACATCTTCTTCCTCTCCCTCGATTTCATTGCAGAATCTCTATTCCTGATTTGCCTGATAAGACACAACATATGATAGTACTACAAGTCTGAGATTATACTGTCAAACCAAACTGAATAAACGAATCTGGTTAACCTATTTTGTTATAGTAACTATAAGTACTCTACTACCCTCTATCCTTTCAAAGAAACTTGAGATACCCAAAGTTTTGTTAACCTAGTTTGTTATAGTAACTGAATAAACGAAGTTTGATGTGGAATTTTACAACTAAACTAAATGTTTAAAAGTTATCACAGCAGGAATCACCTCAATACCTACTAGCATTTTCCAGCATAAAATCCTTCAGCTATCACATGTTCTCGGGGCAGAAGCAATGTTTCTAACCTAAAATGACAAATAGAATTCGTATGCACAAAAGTTGGTAATTTATTTATTTCATAAATAAATCCTCGATAAAAATTGGTCCTCCCAAATTCGGACGCAAAGATTACTACCTCCTCTTCTTCTTGCTGTTGGGGTCGTCGCCATCCACACCCACCATGTCCTCTCCCTCCTTTGCGGAGGACCCATCCGAGCTTGCCCCACCCGTGGGGCTCCCCTCTTCGTCACAGGCGAGGACTGCATCCAAGAAGTCATCATCGGCGACGGCCCCGCCCGCCACCTCCTTCACGTCGCCCATGAGAAACCTCTCGATCTCCCACAGCGCCTCCCCGCCCCCGGGGCTCTCCCCATGGTCCACCGGCTCAGCCAGCGGGACGAAGACGGCGGGGTCGCCGGAGAACGAGGCCAGGAGAGCTCCGACGTCCTCGAGGGGGAGGTCGTGGTCGCCTCCATCACCCACCGCCAGCGCCGGCGCCGGCGCCTCCATGGCGATGTGCGCGTGCGCCTACCGGCAGCGCCTTCGCATTGCGAATTTGCAGTCGGTCACTTGCGTTGTTGCGTTGCGTCTCGAAGGAGTTTTGGTGCGTGGGGCCCACCGAAGGATGCCGTGTCCTGGCCAATGGGGAGGCGCGGGGCGGCCACATCAGCGAAGGCCCATCCGCCCAAAGAATTTTGTCGGCCCAGCTGGGATTGAAAAATTAAATGGGCTTAGCTCGTTAGGCTGGATTTTACTGGGCCTGGAAGTTTGCGATTTCGATCCATAGTTTTGGGTGCAGAGCAGAGCAGAATCGATTCAATCGACCGCCTCCGCCTCCGCCTCCGCCTCCGATGGCCACACCGTCGTTGCCGGCGATGGCGCCGGCGGCGGCTGCCAACTCCGCACACACGGCTCCGCAGCCGCCGTCTGCGGCTGCTCCGTTTTCCCAGCCGCTGTCCACTGCCGGCACCGTCAAGACGGAGACCCCTCCCACCCCAACCACGACCTCGGCCGCCGCCACAGCAGCTCCCACGGCTGGAGCTGAGGACTCAACTTACACCGTCGCCGTCCCAAGCTACTCAGGTAAGGTCCCCGCGCCTGCACCCCGCTTCTTGTAGTTGCTTCGACCTGTAACCCTAACCGAGGGTTCCGCTCGCAGCGTGGTTCTCGTACGACGCCATCCACGACACGGAGCGCCGCCTCATGCCGGAGTTCTTCGAAGGAGAGGCCGCGGCGGCGTCCGGGTCCCGGGGGCCAGACGCGTACAAGTACTACCGTGACGCCCTCGTCAGGAGATTCCGGGTGCGGCCGGACCGGCGGCTCACGCTAACCGAGGCCAGGCGTGGCCTCGTCGGCGACGTTGGATCTGTGCGCCGTGTGTTCGACTTCCTTGAGGAGTGGGGGCTGATCAACTATGGTGCTTCGCCACAGGGGTCGAAGCAGGGGAGAGATAAGAGGGAGGAGGTGGCGCCGTCCCAGCCTTCATTGCCTGCTGGGTCAACAAAACCCAGGAAGCTTTGCACTGGGTGCCGCACCGTGTGTGGGCTTGCCTATTTCTCCTGTGAGAAGGTGAGTGATTCGCCCTTGTTTTGATTTGTGTGAGACATATGCGTGTAGTGCAGTGTAAACTTGCGATACATATTTGCGTTAATAGATGTGCATCATATATATCTAAGTAGAACTATCTTAGCTCATTTATGTGACTGATGCGCTATGATAATCAGTTTGGTGGCAGTATATAAGGCACTCATCTTGCTGGAAAATAAGTCTGACGCCAAGGTACTTGGAGCTGCAAAAATATAGATCCTTAGATTTATATGTTATGTAGGGGGAGGAGCACTAGTTTTATCCCCATGACTTTGCTCATGTATTAAGAAATTCATTTGATGGGATTGGAGATATTCCTAGTTCATCAATGGTTTTGGTTAGCTGGTCTGGTATAGTGATATGTCCATAGAAAGGAAACTGGGGCTGTCCACCGCCCGTTGGACCAGCCCCCATCCAACGCCTCGTGCCGGCCGTTGGATGATGATCCAACGACTGAGGTTAAATCCAAGGTAAAACTTTGTTATTTTTGTGTAGCTGCGCGTAAATATTGAAAAAATAAAATAAAGATATGAATATTATCTAATATGCGTAAGATTTTGACATGTATGTTTTTTATATTTTTATGATTAATATTTGTTTAAGAAAAGTGTTCTAAAGTATAAAGTGGACAAAAAAAATCATAAAAATAATGAAAAAAAATATATGTCAAACATGTTAAATATTATATAATATTCATATTTTCCATATATTTTTTCAATATTTATATGCAGCTATACGAAAATAACAATGTTTTGCACTTGATCTAATCTCGCATCATCCAACGGCTGGCGCTGGGCGTTGGACCGTTGGATGGGAGCATGTCCAACGCCCGTTGGGCCACCTCTGCTTCCCCATATAAAGGGTGTTAGAACAAATGAGCAAAATAAACTTGCTGGTGAAAGGTTGATGATGTATGTTTTGTTCTGGGAGTTGTCATGTTTAGTTAGTTATAATTTGAATTGAGGGGTTATAGAACTCATGTGCACAAGTTTATCGTTATAGAACTCATGTGCACAAGTTTATCTGCCCTGCTTAAAGTCTATGTTTTTGTAGATTTATGGCTCACACTGGACAGTTGGAATCCAATTGGTTCTGCCATGCCCTTATTTTCTGGATCTGGAATAAACACCGATCTGGCTGGCATTGGCATGCTATTGTTGTAACCTCATGGATTTATTGCTGCTTTTGGAATGCTTGTGAATGAATTTGGTTTAGTGGGTCACTTAAGAATTCATGATGAACTATCATACTCTTTAGTCTTTGCGACCATTTTTACATAAAAAGAGCTGCAATAAAGATTTGAAAGTGATATAGAGTAATTACGTGTCATTTTTAAGTCAGCTAGGGAGTTCGTCGCTATTTCATTGGAACACCTTTATTTGCCCAATATTTGCTTCTTGATTTGGTTATATTTCTACATGCCTATTGACAACATCAACTGAATTACTATTATCGTATTTCTTCCTTGTATATTTTCAACCTTACCATTGATTTCGTGAATATTTCAATAAGAGTTGCTACCAATTTCCCTCTCTTAACTTATGGTTGTGATCAGGCGGATATAAGCCTCTGTGCTAGGTGTTATGTACGTGCAAACTATCGACCGGGTCTTACTGCAGATGACTTCAAGAGAATTGAAATTACTGAAGATGCAAAATCAGATTGGACGGACAAAGAAACTCTTCACCTACTTGAAGCTGTCTTGCATTATGGAGAAGACTGGAAAAAGGTGTCTGAACATGTTGGGAGCCGCTCAGAAAAAGACTGCATTGCTAGATTCATCCGATTACCTTTTGGAGAACAGTTCATGGCACCCAAGGAGGACATGATGCAGTTTCAGAATGATGACAACATTGACGATCAATCTGGAGCAGAGACCTCAAAACGAATACGTCTCACACCACTGGCAGATGCCAGTAATCCAATTATAGCTCAGGTCTGTGCCAGTGTATCTTTGATTTTACCTTGGTGGCAGTTGCCAACTCCCTTGATTGGTAATGTCAATTCTACGTAAAAAAAAAATACTAATATATCAAAAAATATATTAAAGAATGTCACCTGGGTAGAGATTTGGACATTATATTTTATATAGCATTCTTGTAAATAGATGAAAATATTGTATTTACTACTTGCTCAGTTAGCCTCACGTGACATTTATAAATTATATCCTTTAAAAGACACAAGACTTATGATATCATTTTATTTAAAATGGTTTCTGACATCACGTTTCTGACTTCCATAAGGAGCTGATTTGTTGACATGTGTTGCACTGGCCTGATATGTACATGCTGTTGGCTTCTGTCTTTCAATTGTTGTCTTATATGACTTTAGCTTGAGTGTGTATAATGATTGATGGAGCAAACTGAATAACTGACATTGTTTTACTAGGTTTCTTTTTTGTCAGCCATTGTGGGTTCAGATGCTGCTGCAGCTGCAGCTCAAGCAGCTATTTCTGCACAGTCCCAGATTGATGTAAATGACAAAGGGATTTATTTGTCAGTCAACTGTACCAAGGAAGAAGGTAGCTGTCATGCTCTCTGAACCACTTGTTTGTCATGTTTTTGGATGCTTTTGTCAGTCAATGTTGCATTGCTGCTAAACATACAGCTTTACATATCTAACAGTGTTAGTGTGCAATGATGTGGTGCAGGAAGCATTAAGCTCAATCATGCATGTCTAGTACTATAGCATTTAGGTGCATCTGCAAAATATGGTATATGGGCTTGTATCCAAGTTCAATCTGTGGTAGTAGCTTGGTGAACCTCCAGAGATTTTCACAAACACAAATATACTTGAAATTGTCAGCTTGAATTTCCAGAGATTGCACAAACACAAATTTCGATGCATATCATCATAAATAGCTCATTACTGACCCTTCTTGCAAGGTTTCCAAAGGTTTGTTTGCTAAATCTATTTCCTCTGCAGAATCTCCTTGCACAAATGGACTTTCAGCCAACGATTTATTCAAAGAGGCATCTGCCAATGCACAAGTGCAACTTGAGAAGGAGCGGAAGGATGTAGAGCAATCTTTATCCAACATAGTGGATGTCCAGGTACCAAAACTAGAACTCTGAGATAACAGTACTTAAAAGAAGAAAATATGATATTTTTATATTAGTACTTAGAATACTGGTATTTGTATTGACTTGTCATTTCTGTCATCTCTTGTTACAAAATAATTTCAGATGAAGGAAATACAGGATAAGATATGTCGTTTTGAGCAGAAGGAACTGGTGATGGAGAAAGAGCGGCAACAGATCCATTATTTAAGGGAATTGCTCTACACCGATCAACTGGTGGTTGTCCAGCATCAACGCAAGCCCCCAACTGTAGCCACAGAGAGCAAAGAGGACGAGAAGCTAAAACCTGTCATTAGAATAAGCTAATCCAAATCATGCTTCGCCATGGGCTCATAGCATGTCTTTGATGTGAGAATTGGAATTTGAGGTCATCCACATCTCAGCCAGGGAATCAATTATGATGCGCCCCCTTAGGTAGCTACTAATCAACCCTCTTTTAGCTGGCAGAGTAGTAGTGTGTGGCTGCAGCTGTTGTATAAATTGATTCTGATTAGTGATTTGTTTGTATACAGTCTAGAACTATTGATAATGAAATCTGTGGTGGTGTTGGGTATGAATGCTGGGGTATTATATATTTCTCGTACCATTTCATAATGCTAGTCTTCTGGATCAGCTCTGGCCTGGAGCTGCTTGTGAAAATCATGAAAGGGTTCTTTTAGGTGGGACAAGCTACGAGCGAAGCCACAATTTTCTGCCCTTCCTGGCTGTTGTGCGGACGTGCAGTTCCCGGAGCTATTTATTAGCAAACATCAGTGGCTGATTCTCGCCTTATGGTCAATCTGGAGAGCACGGATGGTTTTCCAGAAGCTGGTGTCCAGGATAGACGTGGTTAGATTTTGCTGATGAAGATCCTAAAAGTTCCCTAAAGTTCCACAAATGCTTTAGGCTATATATAATGGAAGATGTAAATATCTCGATAAACAGATAACTGTTTGTATTTATGAACTTTCCAATCATACCATGCCAATTTTTAGCTTATCTGCTTTTGTTATCAACTTAATAGTTCTCTCTCTTGAACTTAACTTTCAGCTTCCGAATATGATCCAAGTCTCCTGAGACCGGCGGACGACAGATCCAAGGCGGCGGCGGAGTCTCGGGCGGCGCCTCCGCCTGGGCGCGCACGGTGGGGCTGAGCACGGGGAGGCGCCGCTGGGGGCTCGCGGTGGTCGGGCCGAGCTGCTCATCGGGACACGCGGAAGTGGGGAGGCGCTGCCAGTGCTCGCCGTGGCAATGGCAGGGTGAGCTCGGTGATGGAGAAGGGCAAAACGATAAAGTCACGAGTTAAAAAAGGGTAAATCAACAGTTTATTTGAATAAATAGGTGAAATGTCACTGAGATCATAAATTCGTATGTCCGGTGTCATACGCTTAATATAATTTAAAACGAGGCCGTCGA
Organism: Raddia guianensis; assembly: GCA_036346415.1. Classification (NCBI taxonomy): domain Eukaryota; kingdom Viridiplantae; phylum Streptophyta; class Magnoliopsida; order Poales; family Poaceae; genus Raddia; species Raddia guianensis. The sequence continues at coordinate 13,240,543 of CM070542.1, forward strand.
ATTGAGTGTCACAAAGGTCAATCTTCCGAAAAAGGCAGATAAACTTTTACAAGAAACAAATGTTATGCCGTGATATACCATAGCCCGTAAATGGCTACAACTCGAGCAGACAGAGAGTTCAAAAATGGCATCCATCCAAGGAGAAAGCTTATACATGTGCCTTAACCGCTCTTCCCAGTGACAGATTAATTGTGTTCAAGCGACGAAGGACAGATTAATTGTGTTCAAGCGACGGAGGATACAAAATTCCACCATCGGAGAGCATCTAGCTCCAGTTATTGGCCAGGAAAAAAGGAAGGTAGAAGCCTGCCTATTTTATGTTCCATTTATTGACATAAAGGGTAACTCAACATATCGAGCGAAGCACTCGTGTAGCTTCAAGCAGCCTTTCGGCAGTAGTTTTCCAACCAGTCCATGGTTACACTCTTTGGCCTTTCAAGTGGGAGGCCAAGGGCACGGTCCCAAATGAGCTGTATTGCAAACAAATTGATCAGCGTCAACAGATAAGATCCAAAGAAGAAGCATTTCAAAGTGAAAGGCAGAAGACAGACCTGTGATCCTATTCCAATGCTCCTTGACACACCAAACAAGACGGTGAAATACCTACATAATTAGACAATGTGATGTAAGTACCCATTATGAACTATACTCAATATTGCATCATATGCCATACGTTCAAGATTTAGTAACTTCCCAAGTAAGTTAACCTACAAAGATGAACATACCGTGCTTCAGATAATCCAAAGTGGTTCAGTAAGACTCCACTGTGAGCATCAACATTGGGCCACGGATTTTTGACCTGAAAATACATAGAGGAAAATCAATGTCAACAACCAAAGAGCTGAAATTATAGGAGAAATCATGATTGATTTGATAGCAATTTACCTTGCCTAACTCAGTGAGGATTGGAGGCACAACTTCATACAATTTGGAAACCTGGAAATAAATAGCATATCCAATTGAGATTGCTGAACTAGAGAGAGAGACCAAGCAAGTAAATACTGACCAGTTGGAAAAGTGGGTCCTCAGGTAAATACTTCAAGGCAAACTCCCTTTGACATGTGTATCGTGGATCCGTCTTACGTAGAACTCCATGACCGAAGCCAGGAACAACCTAAAAGAATGAATGAACGGTAGTAGTTTGGATATTTTTCATTCAAACTTAACCCAAAAAATAACAGTAGATGTAGACAATCAGAGATAGCGCACTTCAATAACCACACTAAAAGAATGGATCCAATAGAACTATAGAAGGCAACAATCCTAGGCCACTGTAACATTTTTTTTTCTCGAACACACACGAGAGCTGCGTATCATTAAAATAAAAAGAGATGGTAGGATAGATGTAATAAGATACCTTTCCACTCTTTAGTGTCTTCCAGACATATTCTCTGAGTTGATCAGTTGAAAGGTTACTCCCAGTCTCTTCCATTACAGATTTGATCCATAGCAGCACTTCCTGCAGCATATGCTGACTACAGTCAGTTCGTGTATATATTATATTAAAATACCATGTCAAACAGTTAAAAATGCCATAAATACACATTTCTTCTTTTTAAGAAAATGTGCTGCAAGGTTACAATTTATCAGGAGCAATTTATTCCAGGAGAAATCATTTGACAATCATAAATCATAAATGCAGCAGGATGTGATAATGAATTTTAATGCATCAAACTGAACATACCTGATTAGCCAGGCCATGCAGCGGCCCAGCTAAACCATTCAGCGCAGCTGCAAAAGAAAGGTAAGGATCTGACAGAGCACTTCCAACCTGTGATTTAATAAACACAATGAGTGAGTACAAAAGAGTACCTGTTGAAAAGATAGACAGGAAAAAGTCCACAACAAAGGACAACGGTTGCTCCACTCTAAGCTAGCTGACTCCACTAATAATTATGAGGTTACCTTACAACATTAAAGTATTAAGTGTTACTGCTTCTACCTTGACATCACAGAAATTCAACATCTCCTTAGTCCTTACAGCTATCAATTCTAGAATAGATGACCTTTTTAATGATTTACCCAAAAAAGCACATTGATATACACCAATTTTCCAGATAGATCATCCAGAAGAAATAAATAGATAGATAGTCCTAACAACAGACCTTTATTACTATTAAAATAATTAATTATATTCTCAATATTATGCGTTTCAAAAGTACTAAGGACTACATCAGCGCATCATTCATGATCACAGTTCAGCAAACAAACTGAGCCAAAAACCTAAACATGTCTCGTACACTTCAAAAAAATATTGATTACTAGTTTAATTTATCCCCACATATTAATATATCACATATACATAATAATTACGTCACAGCAAAATAGAGAGAATCAGTAATGTCAGATGCAATGATGTATCCCAAAATTGTAATATACAAAAAAATGCACAAGGGTGTGGCCAAATAAAAGTAATGTGCAGCAGCCAGTGGTCAGCCCTAGGTTGGTTCAGACTTCAGAACATGATGGCAACACTAACAAGCAAAGTCACTAAGAAACAAAATAGTACCAGATGTCCAGTATGTGCACTGACATTACCACCTTCGTGGTCACTGCAAAAAAAAACAAACCGCAGCGTGAGGAAAAATCAACCTTAAGTCACTCAAACAAATAAAGAAAAACGAAACAGCTCAAACATGGATGGATGAAATTACGTGTGAATTGTTACATATAGACGCATCAACTCCAGCATTTTGGGATCATCAAAACCGAGCATGTGTGAAAAATTCGCTGCATAGTCCAGTGCATTATCAGCTGCTATAGTTTTCCCATCCTTGAAAACCCTTCACAGAATCAGAGAAATAGAGTTATTGCTATTTCTGAAAACAATTTTGCAAGCTCATATTTAACTTAACAAAACCTTCAATCCTTCACTGCCTAACGGTATGTTGCAGTTAGTGTGTTAAAAGATGGTGCATGTGTTGGAACAAAAGCTACCTCCGGTAAACATACGAAGCCACTGGTGGAAGCCGAGCAATCAAATTTAAGCAATCTTCATATGTAGGCTCCCAGAATCTATACAAGATAACAGTAATAAAACGTTGTGAAAACCACTATTGAACAAATAAAGCAATTTTGTGGAAACATAAAGCCCAAGTTACTTTGATTTTGGCATCCCTTTGTCGTAAGCCTTTTGGAATTCACTCTCAACCTGAAGTAGAATTAGAATATAAAAACTAGATTAAGTCAGTTTGCAGGTCCTAAAAGGATTTCAAACAGCACAAATATGGTGGAACAATTGGTTTGATTTCAAGCAAATTTTAAATTTTCTCAATTCCTTTCTACACGCACCAATTCTGCATTCTATACACCTCAATTAAGTTGCACAAAAAATGAGTTCATTGTTCAGAAGGATAATACACAGAAGAAATTAAATAAGACCAGATGGACAGGGCTTACCTGAAGTGCCATCACTCCAGTGGTGAACTGTGTCATTGGATGAGCAGTTACTGGGAGAGCATCTATTGCCTTATAGACATGACCTGCATGCACATCAACTTTCAGATCTTGAGAGCAAAGTGAGCATGAAAAGGAGAGTATTTGTAGTGGTTCAGTATTCAGCTCTAAAAAAATCCAAAGCTTGGATACTCAAGAAACACAAATCAAATGTTCATAGCTAAGATCCAAAAAAGCTACAATTTTATCCCAGAAAGGATTAAGCAAACCCCCAAGTTATTCTACATTAAGAAAGTTGGGGTAGGCCAGGAAAGAAACCCAAAAATTGCCACCAACTAGAGAAACATATAAAACATTGCAAGTTTACAACAGAAAATTGGTGGTTACCCTTCAGCAATTTTAAAAAAAATCACCTTAACAACTTATTGTCAACCATTCAAAGATTATAACCAAAAAGGAAACATATACCTATAAACATTCACCTTAACTTAACAATGTATTGTCAGCCATTTGAAGATTATAACCAGAAAGCAAACATATTAGTATTAGAGATACTATTAGTGTGGTAGCTTCAGTTTTTTTGGGAAAAAAAACCTAACTCTTGCAAAATAGAATTTTACATCAATGAGACCTCCTAAATCTTTTTATTCAGCTGTGATTACATATGTTTTTTTAGGGAAAAAAAGAGAGAACCAGACAACGAGATTCTTTTTAAAACAAAACTGCAAGGATCCAGCAAAAACAGCAAGGGACCTGGAACATTCGAACGGGTAAGCAATTCCTTTGATAAAGCCTCAACTTGCTCCTTGGTTGGCACCTGAAACAAATAAAAAAAAATCAGCCCACTCTAATAGGTAAATACCTACATGGAGACAAAAACTAGGTGAGAACAGGCAAAAAATCGAAAAAGATTACAGGAATAGCAGAAAAGATCAAGAAGAAACCTGCCCCCAACTGAATTAACAAATTCTTCTTGTTACTGGTGTAAGTGTTTTATAAGAAGGCAAACCTTTCCGGTCAAAAGAAGCCAAAGCAGACCCTCAGGTAAAGGCTCTCCATCTTTAACTGCCGTCGGCAGCACTTTCTGGCACTCTGGTATAGAGAGGCCCCTGAAACGAATACCCTGGATGCACATTTAAATTTGCAAAATCAAACTTAGTTCCATTTCTACCGCAAATGCACAGTGAAATCTTTGTGTTTAAAGATAAAATCGTTAAGACAAAATAGACATGATAAACCGATTAATTTTGTGCATAAACAGATTTTTTTTGCTAGGCTGTGCAGAAACAGATTACGCTCAATTATTAGTATGAAAATGTCGTGCAAATTAAACAATAGTGTTATTTTTTTAGTCAATCGCATGTTTCAATATGTACATATATTAAGTCAGTAATTTTCCCCTATAAACAATAGGATAGGCCAATAACATCATGAAGTGGAAGAATAGAAAGATACCTCCTCTGGGTCAAGTAAGGATGTTTCCCAAAGCATGCCAACCATCCCTCTCATCCCACCAAGGACCTGGAAGGACATGATTCAGGATTTTGACCCAATAAGTTATTTATAAAAGAACATACTAGAAAAAGTAGGGAGTTATACATAGACAGTTATTACTAAATGCATACCATATCCACGGTAATGTTTCCAAGTTGGACCTTTCCATGCTCCGACTTAAGTTTCTTTAAACGATCCTGTAACAAAAAAACATAGCAAGTTCAGCTCTTCCGTCCTGATAGTCTGATACTATAAATAAGTCAAGTCAATGCTCCTGGGCAGTGAAGATGTTGGTTTTATGAGGTTGCAAAAAGACAATGAGCAAGCCAATCATATATGTAGTTTAGGTTATGTAATTTTACATCAATTACGAACGCACTTTCATAAGGACCAGTGGTTAGAGCAGTGAACTACCAGCCAAGTGCAAATGTTCCCAATTAAACTAAGTGCAAAACTAAAGCTGTGCGCAAAATAATAAGTCTAAAATATGTTGTTGAATTTTTACATAAAGGCAGGGGACAAAAGCATTACATACTGTATATTGTGAAATATATTTTAGAAGCATAAAAATTAAAAATATGCATTCAATTACATGTTCCAACACAGCATGTGTGAGCACAAAGCTCTCTGCGCGATTTGGAGAAGGAATTAAGCATGGCCGCACATAGCAATACATGAAACAGAAAAGGTGCACACTGTTGGCTAAAAAGAAAAAGAACGAAAGAGCAAGAATCTGATACTACAAAAACTTTTCGACTTCATAAGGTTTTTTATTTATATGGGCAAGCGAGGCACGTACCTGTTGTTCAGGAATGAGTTCCTGGAGCTGGGACTTAAGATCCTGCATTATCATAAACATAAACAATACCATGTTCAGAGCACATCAAAATTCCCCTCAGGAGAAAATCTAACCACAGAAACATCACATTGTCTAGCAGTTTCCAATCTCACGCGACTCTATACAGCTTTTCAGCACAAAATTGAACAGGACGGTAGCCATCTTACGAGATCAGCAGCGCTCTGCATCTGCAGCCATCTCACACCACCAAGCGTTGTCGCCTCCTGCGTCTAACAACACAACAAACAACGATTTCACAATACGCAAACGCTTCAACGCAGGGAAAAGCAGCAGCACCAAATGCCAGATGGGGAAGGTATGTCGACTCACCACACGGGATCGCAGCCTCGAGACCGCGGCGAGGCCCCGGAAGAACGCCATGGCCGGAGCGCGCGGCTACCGCAGCTGAGTTCAACACAAACACACAAAGGCGAAATCCATCAGGCCCGATGGCTCCACCGCCAAAATCAACCAAAGCAGATCGCCACATTGGCCTCTGAACCCCTCCCGAATCGAGAAATCAAGGGAAACATTTCCGGGCAATTGATCATGCCAAAAAACCGGGAAAAAAAACAAGGGGAAATCTCCCGAATCCCTGTGAATCCTACCACAAAAAAATCGTGACGAAACCAGCAGCGCGCTAAACTGATCGGAGAAGAGGGGGATCAGGTTTCCGGAAATGCGAGAACGGAGAGTGAAAATTTGGGATCGAGGAGGGCTTACGCGTGTAGGGAATGGAAGGCGAGACGAATCGAGTGGGGGGGCACGCTGCACGCGGAGCGGAGGAGAGAGGGGCGGCGCCGTGCAAGACCTAAAGGAGAGGGCCGCGCCGCGCCGCTCGCCACGCCACGCCGCCGCCTCGCTCGCTGCACCGTCCGCCTCGCGCGCCGAGGAGGGGGAGAGAGTTGCGAGCGGAGAGGGGAGTGGGGAGAGAGAAACTTGCCGTCGAGGTCGCCGCCGCAGAGCTTCGGGAGAGACGAGGCGAGGCGCTGGGAGAGAGAGGCTCGCTCGCCGTCGAGGTCGTCGCTTCAGGATTGACGGAGCGGCGGCTGTTCAAACTTCAAAGGGAGGAAGAGAGAGCCAGCAATTGCGAGCTGCCTTCCTAATAAATCGCGTTTTTCTTCTCTCTGGCTTCGCCTTTTCATTCGAGTTCAACCCCTGCATTATCAAAAGGGCGCCATTGCATTCTATGCTATCTGATCTCTTTTTTAAGAAGCATTCAATGTTATTATCACCTTAATAATATGGAAACACATGGCATTGCCACAATTCATCGTTGTTTTAAGATTGGTGGAGACTGTTGGGCAGTGTCGTGGTGCTGTGACACGGTGACACCGGTGTGGTGGTAAGAGTAAAAGACAATTAGACAATATTCCTCATCGGAAAGGTTATTTTTATAGATTAATTTGATGAGACAGTACCATATTATGACCTTTAATTACTTCATATTAGGATGGTAAAATTAGTTGTATACCATTGAAAGATGTCAAGTTTGGTTTATACCGCCAAAAGGATAGGTTTACTTTAATACCACTAAAGATGTCTTCTTTGTTTTGTACCACTCTGGTGACTCCATCAATCACTTCGTTAACCTCTCGTTCATCTCCCACAACCTCTTTGCACGTTTGTATCGCCCGACCACCTGTGCCCCTCTCTACCACCTCTGTCCCCAACGGGCCGCCCCTCTCCACAACCCTCCTCCCTACAGTACCGGTGAGCAAGAGCTTATCGCTATCATTTCTATAAATGTGGAAGGATTTCGGGTTAGCTTCATCTCAACAAAATTACAACTAAGCACACATATAAGCTTGAGGGTTTTGGAGCTAGAGAGAAGCCGGGACATGGCGGATAGGGGAGCATCCGTGAGAGAGACATCAACCGCAGCAAGGGATGGGAGCTAAACCAAGGATGCAGATGTGACACATTTCAGGTCAGGGCATTCCGCGACAGAGTTAAATCAAAAGGACTATATACCAACAAGGGCGGCGCATCTAGGGCATGGCAATGGGAGAAGGTGACGTCCTTGAGGAGGGTGCAGTAGCTCGCGAGGGCATCGATGGCGGCAACACCACCGCTATGGAGCCCCGAGAGGTGGAGGAGATGGAGAGATGGATAGAAGCAACGGAGATTAACGGGAGAGAGTGTGAAGGCAAGGAAGTAGTATAGAACAAAGAAAATAGATCTTTGCTAGTATTAAAATGAATCCCAACCTTTCGGCGGTGTAAACCAAAACTTGGCATCTTTTGATGGTATAGAACTAATTTTGCCTATTAAAATTAAAACTATTTCCTCATAAAGAATAGTCATGTGCCTTTGACAACATGAAGACAAATCAACTACGAGGCAAATCCTATGACAAATACAACAGTTTTGTCGTTGCTTCTTTTAGAAGGAAATAGACTTTTTACTATTCAGTTCATAACCTTAAGACTTGACTTCGTATTTATCATGCTTGAATATTTAAACTTTATTATCAGTTGAATTTGCTAGTATTTCAATTTAAATTGCAAGTTGCTAAGAAAATCCATTAGGACCACTCTCGAACCATTTAGCCCTATTAACGTGTCGTCTTTTACAGCAGCTCGTTATTTTGGAAATATAAAGATGGAAAAGAGAAAACACAAATGTTGTTATAAAGACAAGTCTTGCTCCGCAAGAAGGGCAAACACAAGAGTTCGTGAAGAGAAAAAATAACTAAAAATATTATTTAAAACTAAAAAAATCAGTAAACCATTTTAAGAAAAAATCTATGAAAATACTAATAAACCAACTAAAAAAATAGAAGCCAAAAAAGGTAACATGTCCCACACACCCACAGTTATGTATCACTTGGCTCTATCATCTAGTAGCATGAAACTCCATTGGTTTGTCGACGTTCATAACAGGCAAGCTTTAAGACCATATAAAACTAAGGATAAGGGGAAGTCCCGAGACTTGAATTCCTATATACTCATATACCTCGCAACAACATACGGTTGTACCCCTCAAAAGAAACATACAGCTGTAAATTATATTTGTTGTTAACTCGTTGACCCGATGAGCCCAAACACTCCACTATCTTCAAAGAAACAGATATCATTGTACCAATGTAAAAAAAGAACATTGGGTCCAATTTTCTAAAAAAGAATAGCCATGCATATCACAAACATAAAAACAAATATTCTAGACCTACATAAGTTGTGTTCTACCTCAACCAATCCACAAGTATCTGCGGAGAACCAGAAAATCACCCGACCCTGTAGGTCTGTAGCAGTTATAATGATATTGTTGGAACTAGCTTGAATATTAATAACTCCTTTTGTTATTTTAGTGCACTTTTCCGTAAACTAAAATGCGCATTCCTACGCAAACCAATTAGCACTTTCCTATGCGAACCAGTTTTTGACGTAGCTTTTGTCATATTTTATTGTCTCACAAATATGAGTTAGAAATAACAAAAAGAAAAAACCCCGCCCATCTAGCAAGTAAAATTAAAGTTTAAGTGAAAAGTAAACAAAATAGAACCAAAAAATGGTGAGCTGATTTTAAAAATTTCCAAGAAATAGAAAAGGTGAAGAAAAATTTAGGGCGGTGGCCATGCCAAATTTTGACTCGCCAAAATGATTTGGCTGTCGTTTGGTTTCTAGTCAATAAATGGCGTGCCAATGGAAAAACTAGCCCTGCCAAATTTTTTACACCGCATTCTTTCCAAAGCAATGGCGCTCGAATCTCTCGCCCTTGCCATCTCGCCTTCTCGCCGTCGCTCGTGTCAGCGCCTTGCACCGCAGAGACAACGACAGCCAACTAGTTTGCAGATCATTTTAGTTCATTTTTATCTTCTAATTTTCATATCTATTTGTATAGTATCTAAATTACGTGAAACATTTCGTAATGCACATAAAATCCTAACCAAACCAAAAGGACAAGCACAACAACGGCGCAACCCAACGCACCATAGTACCGTGGTCCGTGTTCACAGGCGGCCCACAGACCACAGCCTATGCAGGGCCCCGACCCCGAAAAAATTTGGTGGAGCCGAGATGCAAACGCGGGTCTGTGCATACCCGGCTCCGATTCATGCCGCGTGGCCGCCGCGCCCATCCGACGAACGCCGCTCCCGACTGCTGTCAGGTGATTCCAAGCGCCGGGTGATTCCAAGCGTCGGGCGATGGCTCGGCTCGGCTCCATCTCGTCGCCCTGTCGCTCCCTCGCAGCTTCGCGCTCTCTCTCTCTCACTCACTTTCCCCAACTGCGCCGCCCCCGCCGCCTTTACCTGCACCGCCCCAGCGCCTCCACTCGGCGCCGGCGAAACCTTTGTTGTTTTGATTTGGCCAACAGACCAACCATTCAGGCTGCATATGGTAGAGAAACAGGATCACCACACTTCCCTACTGCCCCTGCCCTCCCAAGAACTCACCACCTTGCTCCCAGCTCCAATCCCTAAAGATACAAGCAGCAAGCCAGCAACATAAGATCAAATGAATCGGACATGCAAGAGGAGAACCAAGGAAAATTCAGTTACTCAAAGATTCAGATTCTTGATGCATTACCCTTTGTCAGGTCAACTCTATTGCCCGCTACAAACAGTCGAAGACAGATGCAAGCACAAACAAGCAATTAACTCATCAAGAACAAACAGGCAACCAAGAACTCATGAAGAAGAGGCAGAAAGGGAAAAAAAACAATTTTTTTCATCTCTAACGACACGGGCTTTGTTTCATCATTCTTATTCTTATTTACACGAGACTTGAGATGAGATGACGGAAGGGAGACTGGGGACGCAGGCGCAGAGCAGCAGGGCGAGGAGGCACACCGAGAGCAGCCTGAGGGCGAGCTGCCTGGGGTCGAGCTTGGTCAGGTTCATCACCGCGATCTGGAAAAATACCCGAAATAATCAACAGCTAAATAGAAAATTAATAAAATAATCCACAGAAAAAGAAAATTACAAAACTATCCTCGGTCCCGCCACCCGGCCGAATTGCCGCCACCATTGGTGACATGACAATGAAGCCGCCACCAGCGTGGCATGACAGCCAGACAGCTTTTCACCCACGCCAATATTGCATGTGATGTGTATAATATGTATATGTATATATTGTATAATATATTATAATATGTATTATACATATTATAATACATATTATATGTATAGGGTTTAGGTATATTTGTATATGTATAATTTTATGTATAATATGTATTTGTATATGTGTATATGTGTATGTATAATATGTATCTTGCATGTGACGCCATTTTACTAATATTATGTATAATATTATATTTTAATATATATATATATGATAAATATATACTAAATTATTTGTAGTTCTCCAAATCTAATTTTATTGATTATTGATAATTGATTAGTAAAATGGCATGTCTAAAATAATTTACGTTGGCTTGAACTTGTTTCGTTCGAAGAGAGCTACCGGCAATTTCCCCAGTGCAGTGAGCTCGTCAGATCACAATCACATGAACCACGATCACACACGCACACGCTTCTCGCTGCACCTTACGCTCAATTTGCTCCAGATTGGTGGCCGAGACCAAGACCACAGCGACCTGGAGCTTCTCCCAAGCCACGTTGCATGTACGTGGCGTATATTTATATACACATGTGGCCGGTATTGCATATGTATATATGTATAATATAGATATATCATAAATTTTAAATATATATGCACGTAAAGTGAATTTTGGCATGTAAAGTGAATTAGAGAATGTAGCAGAGTTGAAACCATACAATACAACACAAACATTAATACGAAAGTAGCAGAGTTCAAACCATACAATACAAGCATGAATACCTTATAGTTGTTTCTTAGGGAATTGAAAAGTACGACGTAACATTTGGGTGGCAGCCAGCTAGACGCGTCGCCTCCGGCATCACGAGGCACAAAGCGTTCGTGCGGACGTGCATCTCTAGGATCGCCTTGTCATTTCGAGGCGATTTTGAGATCTGTGATCCTTGCGTGAGAACCATCATATATGCATCTGCTGCCATTGGAAAAGGATTATCCATCCACGATGCCATACGACAATTATTTATCATTTTGCACGAGGATATAAAGTTAGGTTACATCGTAAAATAAATTCGATCTATATGAAGGTAAGTAAACTCACAGTATACAGGACATCGGTAGAATCTCGTCCGGTCCAACGAGAACGAGCCTATCGTAGAGTCTGCACCATCGCATCCATTCCACAAGCACACAGGCGATCCACGAAGATAGTGAGGGCGGGCGCGACATGATTGACTCCGTCGCGGTAGTTCATTTCATTTTGTTGGGCGAGGTCCTCCGATGGGTAATGGATGTGGCCTTACGGTCGGGCGATTCCCACCAACTTGGCTTAATCCATGCGTTGGTGGACCTTTGTTCGACCATCCTACTACGATGACGGCAGACGACATCACATCTCGTGCATAGGCGTGTTAGCGGCAAGTGGTAAGTCTTGAAGTAGCGACAAATGCAACGCCACTAATCGCCATAATGGTAAATGCAATGTCAATAATTGTATGGAGAACAATTTTACGCCAAACCGCGAATGCACATAATAACATAAGTTCATAAATTACATTATTACACTTGTCGATTGTAATAAATACCGGGTGCAAAGAGCCTCGGAAGGCGAGAGGCCCCAGCGCGTCGGTGAGGCGAGCAAGGCCCAGTGGCGTGGCGAGCCCCTCAGAGCCGGGAGGCCCACGCGTCGGTGGCGAGCAAGGCCCGTGGCGTGGCGAGCCCTCGGAAGGAAGAAGGCCCCCGCGCGGCCAGGCGAGCAAGGCCCAATGGCGTGGGCGAGCCCCTCAGAGCCGGGAGGGCCCAGCGTCGGCCAGGCGAGCAAGGCCCGTGGCGTGGCGAGAGCCCTCGGGAGGCAAGCGAGGCCCCGCGCGCCAAAGGCGTGCGTGGTGAGCCCTCCGACGCCAGTGAGGCGAGGCCCCGCGCGCCAAAGCGAGTGCGTGGCGAGCCCTCTCGAAGACAGGCGAGGGCCCCGCGCCCAAGGCGGGGCCCAGGCGGAGCATTGCGAAGAGTCTTGGGACGAAGGCTCCCCCTGCTGCGAAGGACGAAGCGCATTTAATGAGACATCACGCGCGGATAGACAGAGGAAGAAATGATTACCGCTTCTGATGACCCTTGCAGTCGGCGGCACATCCACCGGGCGAGAAGAATTGACCGCAGAGAGAAGAGTTGCTTGAGAGGCCGCCGTGTCGGAGGAGCGGCGAGGCCCCCCCGCAGACTCACCGGTGTGACTATCGGTCGAGGCCACTGCGAAGCACGCGAGAAGCGGCGTTAGCGGCGTGGAAGCGTGACGCGTTTTCGTCTCTTCGTCGTGTCTTGTCGATTATCTTGAGCACCAGATCGCCTACTCCTCGGCTCTCCGCCAGCCCAAAGCTTGTATAAAAGGAGGGGAGAGAGAGGGAGAAAGGGAGGGAGAGACGAACACACACAGTCGCCGAAGCATTCGTGCATTCGAGACACTCTGTAAACACATTCCCTTTCAACCACAATCAGAAAAGAGCTAAGGCTCAGCAGGAGTAGGACTATTACCCGCGAGGGGGTCCGAACCTGGGTAAATCTGCGAGTCGCTCCTTGTTGTGCCCGACGCTCAAATCGAATCGAGCTTGATCGAGTTGGCTAGCAGACTAAAAATCGACCAGGTGTGATCCGCGATGGTTGGCGGAGAACACGCCCGTCGATGGCAGCGCTAGGTGAGGGCGCTAGCATCGGTTCAAGCTCTTGACCTTTCTTGAGGCGATGGATGGCGGCGATCCATGACGGAGGCGAAGCGGCAGCTAGAGCCGCTGGCAATGAGTCGGCCGCAGCGATGGCGATGGATCACCGGCGGTGGCCGCCGCCTAGGTTGAGCCCTGGCGAAAGCGGCCGCCTCGGCCAAGCTAAGCGGCGCTGGCCTTGGAGAGTGCACTCCAAAGACAGAACCTCCGCGGCGAGGGCCTTGCTGAAAACCCACGGTTCGGTAACTCCGGACTCCCGGCGCCGTGGTTGGCAACAGCCGCTTCGTCGGCGCCGCCGCCAGCGGTGGTGCAAGTTTGGGGGCAGAGAACCGGTGTTTCGCGTCCTCCGTTCTTTGTTGCCCTCGCACTCTCTCGCGAGATCTCTGGTGAGGCGGGGCCAAAACGACAAAGCGGCGACCCTACGGGGCTCGGTCGAGCGGCGTCGAGTGGCGCGATCTCGGTCCCATCTGGAGGACCGCCACTTACTCGTGGAGAAGACTGCGTGACAAGCTCCGCAGGGACGCGACACAGCAGCGACATGTTGTCGCCCGCCGTCTTGTGGGACCGACAAGAGGTTCCACAGCTGCCCGGCCGGTGAGGGTGGCGCTTCTTGGCGCCGCCTAAGCGACGAAGCGGCGGCGAGGACGCGCCCGAGCGAGAGGCTCCGGCGTCGGGTGCGCGCCTTTTCTAAGGAGGCTGCGCGCGCGTCCGATGGCGGAGCAGTTTCGTCCGGCCCCATCGAAAATACGACGGCTCCACCAACCACGATGAATTTTGCAGATCTATCGACGGTGATGCGGCCATCGGAGGTCGGGAAGGTTCGGCGAACTACTTCCCGCGGTCCTCACCGCGTGAGCCCTTCGTGGCTCATGAACGCCCCGGTCCGTGGGGTCATGGAAGGAGCTCTCGGGCTCTTCGTCACCAACTTCGTGGCACCTTCGAGCAGCCGGGGTGAAGGCGACCTCCACAGCGTGGAAGCGAGAAGAAAGGAGAGTCATTGGCGACTATATTCGGCGCTTCGGTCAGTCCGCAACACCATCCCCGACATCTCCATCGACGCCGTAGTCACGGCATTCGAGAGAGGCGCCGAGACCCCAAGGTCAAAGAGAAGATGGCCACCCGCAAGATCAAAACTACGGAGGATCTCTTCACCTTGGCGCTGACAAGTCGCCCTTGAGTGAGCTTCGCATCCGCCCGAGCCATGTGGCGGGCCACCAGTGCGAAGCGGCCGGAACCTCGAGAACCCGCGGCAAGGACAAGAAGAAGCGCAAAGGCGGCGAGACCAGGCAGAGTCATGGCCGCCGAAAGCGACGACGACGACAACGACGACGACATGACCAGCCAGCGCAATGCGCCAGGTAGAAAAGAGGAGGAGGTCGCGCGCCGGCGAATACGGTCCCCGCAGGGCGGCCGAGGCGGCGGCTATAGCGATCGCCGTGGCGCGACAACCCATGGCCGCGACGAAGCGAATCATCGCCCGTGAGTGGGACGGAAGGCCCCTCGTCCCATTCACCGCAACAACTCCCACGACTTGGCGATTGCCATGTCGTCGGCAAATGGTGGACAAGCGAGTCCACGAGCAGCAGCAGCAGCAGAAGCGTCCGGCGATGGCAAAGGTAGAGAGGCGGCCGCTTGGTTTCGGCGGCGGAGCGCGAGGTTGCCGTCATCCACGGCGGTTGACCACCTATCCGCCCCACGCTAGCTTTAAGCGTGCGATGAGGGAGGTGTGCGCCACCGTGCCGACTTTGGGTCGATGAAATTTGGCGTGGTCGGAAGCGGCCGTCGCGTTGATCAAAGCCGATCACCCAACGAAGATGCCCGACCTGGGCATCTCCGTCGTGGTTGCACCCACGGTCCGGAATGTAAAGCTAGGGCGGTCTTTGGTAAACGGAGGAGTTCCTCAACCTCGTCGCCCGAGAGTCGCGGCAAGCTCCAGATCCAGCGGCGGAGAGCCGCCGCGCTCCCATTCTTGACATCGCGCGAAATTTGAGTCCGTCGGCCTGGGCGATCGATCTCCGGTGACTTTCGAGCTCGACAACTTCCGCACCGAGATGCTCGAGTTCGAGGTGGCGGACTTGACCTCCTACAACGCCATACTAGATCGGCTGCGCGACCGTGTTCATGGCGGTGTGCCACTATCGTACATGGTGGTGAAGATCCGGGCCGGCCGGCCCCATCGTTTGAAAGTGGACCGCCGGGCGCTCCGCTGCGACAAGGACGCCCTCGTTGGCGAAGCGTCGGCCTGAAGGCCGAGCCGACTTTGGGAGCTCCTCGGCGAGACCCGTGCCTTCCCGGTTCGTCCGCGGAGGTTAAGCGGTCTCCTGGCGAAGTCGACCCGGCGAACCGTTCGGGTGGGCACTCTCTCGGCGCCAAATAGGAGGCGCGCTCGTCTCCTTCCTCCAGTCGCCTTGAGCGTGTTCGCGTGGCAACCGTCCGACATGGTTTGGGGTCCCGGAGGTGATTGAGCACAAATTGGCGGCGTTCCCGCGCGCGACCGGTCATCGCGAAAGTCCGGAAGCAATCGGTGGAAGCGCCAGAAGTTATCCGCCAGAGGTGGGACGAGCTCTTAGAGGCGGGTGCGTCCGCGATGTCGCCCATCGGGTGGCTCGCGAACCCGTCCTCGTCAAGAAATCAACAGGCGTTGGAGGATGTGCGTGGACTTCACCGACCTCAACAAAGCGTGCGAAGGATCCATACCGCTGCCCGCGATCGATCTCATCGTCGACTCAAGCTGCGGGTGCGGCGGTATTGTGCTACGGATCGTACTCGGGTACCACCAGTTAGCATGGCGAAGAAGATGAAGACAAGACCGCCTTCATCACGCCCCACGGGCGTATCGCTACTCTAAGGATGGCGTTGGATTGAAGAATGCTGAGGCCCGACCTATCGTGAGCCATGCATATCGCTCACCGCTCCCAAATAAGGCGGAACACGGAGGTGTATGTCGATGACTGGTGGTGAAGTCCAAGAAGGCGGAGGAGTTGATCGGCGACTGGAAGAAACCTTCGTCAACTCGAGGAAATCTTGCATCAAGCAATCGAGAGAATGCGTGTTCGCGTTCAGTCAGACAACTTCTTTGGGATTCCTCGTCTCGGAGGATTGAGGCGAACCACGACAAGATCGCGTGATCGAGAACATGAAGCCCCGACGCGACTTGGCGGATCACGGTGCTTGGTGGGTCGCTTGACCTCCTGGGCAGCTTTATAGCTCGCTGGGGACAAAAATCTCCCATTGCTCAAGCTCCTAAAGAAGACCAACCAGCCGAGTGGGCGGCGGAGGCGCAGGAGGCGTTCGACAGTCTCAAGAAGTATCTTACCTCCCGCCGTGCTTGTCGCCCCAGACCGGGCGGCCGTTGATCCTCTATGTCGCGGCAAACCCCGAGCGGGTAGCGGTGCTAGTGGCGGAAAGAGAGGCGTTCGGCGCCCATTTACTACGTCGACAAGGTCCTCACGGCGCGAAACAAGGTATTCACAGCACCGAAGATGCTTCTACGCCGTCTTGACGGCATCCCCAAAGCTACGCCACTACTTCCGGGCGAGAAGTCACAGTGTTGACCAAGTATCCCTTGCGGAGATCCTCTTCAACCGCGAGGCGACAGGTCGCTTGTCGCTAAATGGGCCATGGAGTGGCGGAATTCGATCTCAAATTCGCTCCCGAGTGGCCATCAAAGGCAAGCTCTGGCGGAGTTCATTAGCGAGTGGACTCGGCGGACATCGAAGCTGAAGATACCCGACCTCCTCGCCGTGGACTCTCTTCTTGACGGCTCATTCATTTGGAGAAATTTGGGGCTAGCGTCGTCTGGTGTCTCCAACCGGCGATGTCGTCCGGCACTGGTAGTCTTGGACTTCAGCGCTCACTAACAATGTCGCGGAGTATGAAGGATCTTTCGCCGGGCTCGGGGTGGCCGACCCTTGGCATCCGCGGCTACAAGTAAAAGCGACTCTCTCTGGTCATCAACCGGCGAGGAAGGATTTCTCCTGCTCGGATCCGTCATGGCGGCCTACCTAGCGGAGTGCGTCGGTTGGAGCGGCACTTTGAGGTTTGGGCTTCGTGCATATCCTCGTAGTGACAACTACATGGCGGATGAAGCGTCCCTGATTGCCTCGTCAAGGGCACTGTTCGGTGGGGTCTTTGAAGAAAGACTTCTGTGCCGTCCGCCGTCGCGCCCCCAATTCTGGTGGGGACGGCGCTTTCCGACGCAGACTCCGCCTCTGGAGGAGACGTCAGCGATCTGCTGCGGCTCCCGGTTAGAGGAGGAGGCGAAGAACGCTGAGGCGGTTGAGGCGGAAACGCCGGGCGCGCGAATCGTCGGCGACAATGTCTGATGTAACGTCGTCACACTCGTCCGGGAAGGTCGGTGGATGGATCGATCCTAGCCTACTGCGGGATGGAGTGATCCCAGCGATGACGCGTCGGTGCCGAGAAGATAGCGCAAGGCCAAGCGCTCATACTGGTAGGTGGGGACACATCGCGAGCGCAAATGGAGTTCTCTTGAAGTCGTCACTTTCGGGAAGCGGGGAGTGAAATTCTCTCGAGATCCATGGAGGCATGTCGGGAGCCATTGAGGGAGCCGGCGTTAGTTGGGAAAGCTTTTCGCCATGGTTTCTATTATTGCCCTCCGGGATACCTTGGTGGTGAGGAGATGCGAAGCGTGCCAATTTCATGCTAAGCGAGATCGGTGTGTGTGAGAACTGCTGGCGATGGCGACCTCGTTCTGCGCACAATCCAAGTGCGGTGGGCGCAACAAAGTTTATCTCCCCGTGGGAGGGCCCTTCAAGGTGGTCTCGAGCCTCTCGCCTTGAGCTCGGTCGGGCTCAGATTCGAGGGACGGTCGCGAATTGGCGAACACTTGGAGCGTCGGCGGTGAGGAAGTTCTACCGTGGTAGCAGTTCGAAGCTTTTTGGCCTTCCTTTGGAGCCGGCGAGGTCTTCTTCCTTCACCGCTTCGCCTCGGGTCTGCATTGTACAAAGCCATCTTCAATAAGAGATAAGTTACATTTACTTGTGGGCATCTGTTTCTTTTTTCGCCTCAAGTCATTAGAAAGCATTAGGTGAAAATTTGGCGTGAAAAAAGTACTTAAAGCGGATGGCCCTTAGTTGCAAGGACTAACGCCTATGACTCATGGTTGGGTGAGGCGAGGTGGGACGGAAGGCGGGTTCTAACTGGTGTGTCGGCTCGGTCTCAGCAATGCGCCAACAATGACACCGTGACTAGACCACTTAGGAAGCTAAGTTCTCACCACGCGATGTCTAGGGTCGGTTCGCAAAGAGGCCATAAGGGTTGAAGTAACCAGATACCGAGGAAAAAGCGCTCACTTTCAGCGAAGCTCATCTAAAGCTTTTTGGCGATCGGTGGCTTAGCCTTAGAAAGGTCTGTTAGAAAACATTCTTTGAAAGTTTGGTAGCGAAAGTACTTAAGGTGATGGCCCTTGATTGCAAAGGCAAACGCTTATAACTTCTGTTGGTGCGGCGGGCGACGGAAGCGGGCTCTAGCTTCGGTGTGTCGGCTCGGTCTAGGCAATGCGCCAACGGCACCAAATGACTAGACCACTTAGGAAGCTAAGCGCTTCGCCACGTAATGTTTAAGTCGGGTTGCGAGAGGCCATAAGGGTTGAAGTAACCAGATGCCTAAGGAAACAGCGCTCACTTGCGGCGAAGCGTTGATCTAAAACCTTTGGCGGCAGTGCCCAGTTCAATTCCATAAGTTAAAGTTGTGCGAAGTTCAAATGAGACTCACAACAAAAGAGCAAAAGTTTGTTTGCATTGATAGGCAATAATTACAAGGCAAAAAAGCGAAGTCTCGCTACTCCTTCCGCCTTCGTCTTCGCTGGGCGGCGCCCCATCATGGACACGCTGGATCGGCGGCGGTGTCAACCCGCGCTGCTCAAACCGGTCCGGTGGCGAAGGCTCCCGATGGCGGCGTCGAGATCAAGCAGCGTCTCGAGCAAAACGATTGCCCAAGATGAACAGCTATTTGCCGAGCGCCTTGGCGACCGTCTTGATGCGCCCGCGTCGCAGCCGCCGCCGGAAGGACGCGCAGGGAGCCGGCGGCTCGTTCCACGGCGCCGATATCGCGCAAACCGTCTCCTCCAATGAGGATGCAGGAAACACCAGTGGATGCGAGGCGTCCGGAAGCCGCATGATGGCGGTCGCGCAAACATGTCGGCGAGGGTCGGGCGCTCGAAGTGCTCGGTGAGGTCTCGATCTGCTTGGCGGCGAGGCGGCGGCTTACTGCCGCGACCTCGCGGCCATCGCCCCTTCGCGGCGGTTTCTTGGCCAAGGCCCGCCGCGATTCGCCGGCAATCGCTCCGCCAAGGCAAGGGCTTCCCCGCATCGCCCAGTGCGGGAGAGGTCTGGCGCCTCAAAGGAACGACCTCGTCGTGATCCACGGCCGAGATGGCGGCAAACACCAGTGGCGAGGTGGCGAGGGTTCTCCGACGCCGCGCGCCGGACTCTCCGCCCGCCGTGAGCGACCTCCGTCGAAGGAGCGAGGCACGCTGAAATTTGGCGAGTCGCGTGGGCGGAGCTCGATGCCCAGCGTCCGCCTGTTCCAAGAGGGACAAAGCAGGGGTTGGTATGCGAAAGCGCAGTAGCGTACTAACCTAGTGCGAAGTGTGCGTAAGCGCGAGGAAAGCCAACTGAAGCGGTGCGCCTGAAGGCGAAAGATGAAGGGAGCTCAAGTCGCTTGTTTGTGGCGGCGGTGGCGCGTGATCGCGATACCACCGTCGAGCCAGCGCCGTATTGGCGCGAAGCATCGTCGGCGAGAAGTGCAATGGCAACAGCGCCGCCAGCGCAGGAGCGTCGGCGAGAGGAGGAAGAAAGCAGCGCAGCGGCGCCAGTTCTGATAGTCGCCTTCTGGCGATGGCGGAGCGGCGGCAATGTAAGAGGCCCCATTGGTGGAAGCCGGCGGTGGCGATGGCTTCGGCTTAGAAGAAGCGCTCTCTTGGGCTCGCCCTCCTCCTCTCGTCGTCGTCGTCGTCGGCAAGGATGATAATGGCGCTTCAGAGCCTTGGCGAGTCGGCAACCAGGCAGAGCAGCAATGGCGCCGGAAGCTTAAGCGGTCGCCGAGGCGGCTTCATGGATCCGCAGATGGTCCCCGCCACTGGACCGCAGAGACGAGAGACCTCCGTAGAACAACGCCGCAAGTAAGGGTTCGCGCTCCGCTGGTCCCAATCGCGAGGGGCGGATGCCGTCGGCGGCGATGTCGCCGGTCGGCGTGGTCGAAGCCCGCTTGACCCGATCCGAACATCGTCGCCAAGACGTTCCATCGGTGAACACCCAAAAGAAGAAGCGAGGTGGTGTTAGCCAAAATGGAAAGAAAGAAAGTACGAAATCAAAAAGCGCGAGGGTATTCACCTCTAAGAGCGGTCTGGGTCCGTCGTTATCGCCGTAAATACGTCCGGCGGGCGCGCCCTCAAGCGAAGCGGGCAAAACAGCGTCGCAAAAGTCCGCCACCACGTGGGTTCCGGTGAGCCTGGCGGCGGAGCTTCGGCAATCTGCGCCGCCATCGCCTCCGTACTCGCAAGATCGTCTGGTGGGCCCCGGTCGGCGGTGGGCTCAGCAGGATCGTCGGGAAGAACAAGATCGTCGCGGCCGTACCGGAGTCCTCCACGTCTGACCGCTGCCGGTGCCGATCCTTCCGGTTGGACTTGACCGCGGCGAGATAAAAGCGGAGGTGACGCGGGCTGGAAAGTGAGCTCCAACGCGCTCGAAAGCGCGAGCCGTGTGCAAGACGAAGAGTCGGCGCCAGAGCGGGAGGTTGGCATCGCCCCACGAACATCTCGCAGAGGCGGGCGAAGATGACCGAGGCCATGATCGAGTTAGGAACAAGGTGCGCGCTGGATCCCGTAGAAGGCGAGCACCCCAAGAAGAATTGAGTCTGGCGGGACAAGGCCCGCCAAAGACGCCAGAGAAGGTCACGATCTCCCGTAGCGATGACTTCAGCGCGATAGTCTTGGCCGCGGAACCGGCGGCGGTCGGTGCACGAAGACTCGAAGCCGCGCCACTTGATCCTCATCGACGGTGGAAGCGGTGAGCGAGCTCCGAAGATGGTGCGGCATCCTCGCGGCGGCCTTTCTTCGCTTAGGAGCCATGGAAAATTTAGCGATGGCGTTGGCGAAAGGCTTGGTGGCAATTGGCGAGATCTTTGTGGTAGCGGCGAAGAAGGCGATGGGCAACGAAGACTTAAGCGTCTTGGAAGGATTGGCGCATGCCGAGAGAAGTATTTATAAGCGTGGAAGCGCGGCGCGGCAGTTTAGATTCGCTGCGGCGCGCCATCATTGCCCCGCGTTTTGGTTTCCGCGAAGCGGCGTGGTTCCCAAGGAAGATCGTGTGCGGTGGAGAATCAGCGTCGGCCGCCGCAGGGTGGTCCCCACGATTCGTCTCCGCCAAGACAAGAAAGCGGAAAAATATCTGCGACGGTTCGCGTATCATGAGTGGACCCGGCCACTCTGTCGGTGTAATAAATACCGGGTGCAAAGAGCCTCTGAAGGTCGAGAGGGCCCCACGCGTCAGACAGGCGAGCAAGGCCCAATGGCGTGGGCGGAGCCCCTCGAGGCCGGGAGGGCCCCGCGTCGGCCAGGCGAGCAAGGCCCGTGGCGTGGGCGAGCCCCGGAAGGCAGAGAGGCCCCACGCGTCGGCAGGCGAGCAAGGCCCGTGGCGATGGCGAGCCCCTCAGAGGCAAAGCGAGGGCCCCACGCGCCAGCGGGTGCGCGGCGAGCCCTCCGACAGTGGCGAGAGGGCCCCGCGCCCAGCGGAGTGCGTGGGCGAGCCCTCCGACAGTGAGGCGAGGGCCCCACGCGCCCAGGCGGAGTGCGTGGGCGAGCCCTCTCAAGACCAGGCGGGCCCCTGGCACCAAAGGGCCCAGCATGGGGGAGCATTGCGAATGAGTCTTGGACGAAGGCTCCCCCGCTCTGAAGGACGAAGCGCATTTAATGAGACATCACGCGGATAGACAGAGGAAGAAATGATTACCGCTTCTGATGACCCTTGTCTGTCGGAAAGCACACTTCATGGCGCGTGAAGAATTGGCCGCAGAGAGAAGAGTTGCTTGAGGAGGCCGCCGTGTCGGGAGGAGGCGGCGGGCCCCACCCGCAGACTCACCGGTGACTATGTGGGTCGAGGCCACTTCGAAACGCGAGGCGAGGCTAGCATGGCGTGAAGCGTGGCTGCGTTTTAAATCTCTTCTGTCGTGTCTTGTCGATTATCTTGAGAGCTTTGATCGCTTACTCCCTCGGCTCTCTCCGCCACCCAAAGCTTGTATAAAGGAGGAGAGAGAGGGAGAAAGGGAGGAGAGAGACGAACACACACATCGCCAAGCATTCGTGCATTCGAGACACTCTGAAACACATTCCCTTTCAACCACAATCGAAAAGAGCTAAGGCTCGGCGGGAGTAGGACTATTACCCGCGAGGGGTCCGAACACAGGTAAATCTGTGAGTCGCTCCTTGTTGTGCCCGACGCCAAATCGAATCGAGCTTGATCGAGTTGGCTATGAGACTAAAAATCTGACCGGGGTGTGATCCATGATGGTTGAGCGGAGAACACGCCGTCAACACTTAGTAGCAAGCGACCCCTTTGTCGTGTATGCACTTGGGGTGTAATGGTCAGGTGGATGCGTCGTACGCTATCCTAAGTCTGAGAAGGTCCAAATCGAATTTGATCCTTAGTTTGGTCCGCGGTTGGGATATACCTAGGCTGTGAACTTATGGCTTACGCAGACCCACCAAAGTGTGGAAAACCCCCCATCATGCTTTGTTCATAAGGGGTCGCATGGCCGTGCACAACCTGTGAAGTGCCCGCATAGGGGGTTTGCTCCCCGTGTTGCAAATTTGAAGGGACCCCATGGGGAGTTTGCCAGTTAGACCCCCAGTGTCTGCCGGATCGAGTATAGGAATGTTGCATCCGCCAAGATATCTTGAAAGCTAAGGTTGGATGCAAATATACTATCGACATAGATGCTCCCATGTTTGCCCAATTTGCATCAAATTGGGTATCTTGTGTCTTCGCGATAGTCATCGAGGTTTCAAGACGGCGCCTACGTTAATATCAATCCCTCCTCGTGACCTAGCCACCGAGTGAAGAATCTTGGTATTTGTATTGGAAGGGTGTCGATGTAGAGGCTCGGGAGAAATTTGAGATTGTCGTCAGGAACCGAACCGGTGGTGTACGCTGTCCATAGGCTGTGATCTCGCAGAGTAGCAAATCTTGGAGGAGGTGGTGACTCGGTTATGCGGTGCACGATTCTTCTCGGATCGGGCAATCCCTTTCGCGATGTGTGTGCGACCTATGCCCGCCGACCCCCCTAATCGCTCCCGTAAGCCGAGATCCCACCCTTCTAATGAGGGCTCTCAATGAATTTGAAGAAGATTGGTCGGTCCATTGTGTTTTGCGATAGAAGCTCCGTTGCATGGCCATGCAACGAATAAACCTCCGTATGCGCATCAACCATGTCATATGGTATTCGAAGGAGCTATGAAGTATGCAATATAGATGAAACTATCGGAGAGGGCACGTCATACCAGAACATGGACTCGTTGGGCATAGCCCTCTGGTTGTCGGAGCGGTGCATTTGCTTTGCTGTGGTATCTGGTGACATCTGGTCCTTAGGCGGTACCATTCCATGTACCCCAAATATCCAGTCTCGTCTTGTGGTCGGCGAGATACCACACTTCGTCAGTAGCCAACTCAGTCCACCGCTCGATGTGGGCGCTATGGACGTGGGCCCAATCACGGTTGCGCCCGGTTGAACTAAGCCTAAAAAAACACTTGTGCGTTACATTATGAGTGGTAGAAATATGTTCGAAATATTTAACTTATGATGCATACCCATGGGAGTTGCCCGGATGCCGAGAAGGTGGAAGTGGAAATAGTTGCCGGTAGCCAAATTGCCGTTGAACGCGTTCCGGCGAGTATCCTTACACGACATTCATGCAGACTAGATAACAGGTCGTCATCCAATAATCTACACTCTCAGTACACGTGCTAGCCAGCAAGCCCCCCGTGGCAATATCATAGGTTGCCAGATGGCAGAATGGTTCCCACGTAACTTAGTCATGTACCAGAAGGTCTAGGTCTGACACAAGCCGCGTGTAAGACGCCCTGTCTACTTCTCTCAACCATCGCAATTTTGCATGCAACCATCTATATCCCATTGTTGCTCTATATGCCGGGGGGGTCAAATTGGCGTCTACATGAACAGGATAGTATCGTACTGGCGTGTTTGGACGATTTAGTGGCAAATAACTCCACGACCATAATTGGATGAGGAGAGGACAACCCCAAATACGCGATTCGGGGCTATCCGATGGCATCGACACATAACTCCCGGTATGTATCGCCAATCTGGCGAGACCCCAACTGCATCGGCTCGTAGTCCTCATTAAATAAAGCTTCATTGCATAGCTCTCG
Source organism: Raddia guianensis (assembly GCA_036346415.1). Lineage (NCBI taxonomy): Eukaryota > Viridiplantae > Streptophyta > Magnoliopsida > Poales > Poaceae > Raddia > Raddia guianensis. The sequence goes on from CM070542.1 coordinate 13,265,387, forward strand.
AGCCACGAAGACTAGGTGAGAGGAGATCGATCACCGTTGCCATTTGTGAACATGACACCATGAGGAGGTAGTCTGTGCGGTGTTAGCCTAAATGCTACGGTACACGGTCGGCAGAGTCTCGTGTAGCGTGTAGACCATGTACACGCCGTGTACACGGGATTACACGGATTACACGTTTTTGTACTTTTTAATTAAAATATAAATAAAAAACATGTATATGCCTAGAAAACTATACTGACAAGTGGCATAGATGAATAATATATTTCCAAGATTACACGTGCATCGTAGATTTGTAGTTCACATATAAAAAAATGATTCCAAGTAGTGCAAGTATGCAACAAATGTATCCTTAAGCTGTATGTCACATCTCCTATAGCCTAGACGCCATGCTACACGCTGAAAAACGCCGTGTACGCCGTTTTTTTGCGGTGTCGTGTAGGCCGACTAGGCCGTGTAATTCCGTGTAATTCCGTGTAGCGTGTAATACACCGTTTATGTGCTAAACAGCACAGTAATCCATCGTGTACCGTGTACACGGCCGTGTACACGGCCGTGTAGGCGAACACTGAGTACAGGTACACCTCGTAGTGCCGCAGTACGGTCGCGTCATCAGCATCGGCTGGACACGGACCAGCCTCGTCAAGGTGCTCGAGCCATGAGATCGAAACACCCTGGTCGCTTCCATTATATTCAACTTTAAACCTGCACAGATTTAGAATAATATTTCATAGGCTCAATTTATGTAGTAATTAGAAATATGCAAGTGAAAAATTAGACACTCACCTTTTTTCGACATAATTTTTTTATGTTTGCCTGCTTGGTTTGTTGACAACGAAGACCCGTCCAGAGATGGGCAACCCTGTGAGCATGACCACATCCTTCAATATAATCGTCATCTCACCGACCGGTAAGTGGAACGTGTGCGTCTCAGGACACCAGCGGTCGACCAGTGCGGTGATAAGGCCCGGGTCAAGTCTTAGGAGCGGTGTCAGGCGGTCATTTCCTTGTGGTACCCCATTAACAGTAAGGGTCCACGGCAACAATCCAGCACGGGCAAGAAACATCCAAAACCGGGCATCCAATTGTTTGATCTGTCGTGATACCCTCAATCGTAATGTTTGCATCTACAAATAACAATATCATAATGTTAGCAAACCATCTTAATATGAGATAATTTGTATGAAACATGCAAACCTGTTCAGTGCCCTGCACCCATTTCTAAGACCTATGGCTGGAGTCATCCCGTGCGAAGAAGAACTGTGGAACGTCCATTGTCTACACTGCAATTCAATATTTTAGTTGTTATATACGACAAATATTAAAACCTCATGTGACAGTGACGAATACAAGTCTTTTATTAAAACATACAAGAAGTGACGATATAACGAATAATATTGTACGACTCCGATGCACAAGAAGTGAGGATATAACGAATACATGTCTTTTATTAAAACATGACGGTGATACAAAGAATTGCCAGAATGATATTGTACGACTCATCCCTGATTTGGACAGCGCCTACGGTCATGTCCTGACTGTTTACATAGATGACAGCGACTCAAACCATCTCCACCATCGCCAGCATCCATGTCACCTTCAAAACGCGTCGTCGCGGTCTACCTTAATGCAACACGCCAGTGGGGAAATGGATGGAAGGTAGGCCCTTCGAGTTTTATATCCCCTCGATTAATTAGCGCATCTTGGGTGCCCATGTTTGTCTAATTGCATTCATTGAATAGTACGGAGAGACGTATTGGGTGCCATCGTTGCTAAAGAAGATCTCGACATGCCGCCATGACGTGCGAGCATGGGATGTGTTCGAGGCGGGTTTATTGCAAGTGTATACAGACCTCATCTTGGCCAAGTTGGCACTTTTGTTGATTATCTTCGCGCTAAATCTGTCATGTACTTTCTCTTGCGTACCACATTGAATATGTTATTCATTCTATCATATATTGACGTCCGTTGAACCGAGATTTCGTCGGCGTCTCGTGGGATGGCCGACACGAGGAGAAAGTGCTTGTGATTTGCATGGCCGCCATTTCTCGGTCGCGGAAATAATTGCTTGTCCTAAAAAAGATCATCTCAATGATAGTGCATATTGGCAAGCCGTGCACGCCTCGAAGCACATTATTATACGACTCAGCTATGTTCGTCGTCATCACCGTGTATCTGCAATACAAGACTTCTTAAATTTACGTTCGAACGAAATGGAAACTAACATTGTAAATAAATCTACCAGCTTACCGGACGCCATCAGTGTCATGGACGAGAGCCCATTTCTCCGCCGGTTTTTGCGCTATCCACTGAGCAAAAGTAATTTTACGGCGAGAGTCGACTTCTTCGCCCCTACTATTTGAACCCCGATGTGCTTTGATCTTGGCGACCATCTTCACGACGCGTTCGTTAATATCATTGAATAAGCGCATTGAATTTGCGCTGTTGGTTTTGCATGCACATAGACTTGAACTTCTTCACTAGGGGCTTGTTCTTGAATGCAGTGTATAGGTTCGCCCCCAGGTGACGCATGCACCATCGAGAACGAACGTCTGGCCACATTGGTGCATCACCGGTGGACAATACTGGCTACACCATGTAGGATCCCCGGTGGCGATCGAAATGACGACACCTCGAGGCGATCCATGACAACGTGAATCTTGAAGAGATAGAAACCACAACCAGCTGTCATTGTTCTCGCTCTCCACAAGAGCAAATGCGAGAGGCAATATCTGGTTGTTCCCGTCAACTCCAAGTGCCGTCAGTAGAGCACCATAGTACCTACCGGTGAGGAATGTCCCATCCACACATATGACGGGACGGCGGTCTTGGGAAGGCCTCTATACCTTGTCAAAAGACCAAAAGCAGTAGCAGAAGGTAGAAGTGGTTCGGTGCGACACTTCCATCGGGGAGGTATATTGGCTCATGGGCAGAAACATAGCATGTCTCGGGATTTCTCTCCTATATCTTGCGGAGGAGACGGGGAGCCCAGTTGTATAACTACTTATAATCCCCGAACAACAATTTGAGTGCCTTTTGTTTGGCTCGCCATGCTTGGTGATATGTAATCGACATGCCAGTGCGGTTCTGCACCTCGGCCATTATGGAGTGTGGTTTCATAGAGATATCGGCTTGAATAGCAGTTAGCAACATCTGCGCTATGAACTTCGAGTCCACATTACTGCTAATATTGCGTACCAACTCCTCCGTACAAGTGTGCGGCTCGTACCTACTGATTATGAAGTGGTGCTCATGTTTTGGGCGATGCGCCCTAACATGGAATGAGCACTCGGGTTTCTTTACGCACTTCACCTCGTACACGGCCGCCCCGGACCGTGCCACAGAGTGCTCGCGCCGTGTTGTGACACAAAATTGCTGATGAAGTGTATTATCTCATCCTTCGTGTTAAACTCTTGACCCACTGTTATATCATTGTGCATATACCCCCATCTGAAAATATTCGAGTGATCTCCGATCACCCAATTCGAAGCATCCAGAGCGCGATAATACGCTATGGCATGCATCGGGTCGTCCTCTTCTTCGACATCATGCTCACCCCCTTCATCGAAATCATCCCCTGTGGCATGTGCATCTATCTCTCCCTCCTCCATTGAGATATCCGGATCCGTGCCTATTCCTAATGCCTCGACACCGGTCATGATACTACCAATTGGGTCCTCCACATACCCTTCCGGCACTTCCTCATGTACACTCTCTTCTACGGTGTTGCTAGGCCCTGCCTCCGATTGTCTTGCCTCAGGCCGCATGTACACACCTAAGTGGTACCCCTCTTCTACTGCCTTATTAACATAGTACGTCCAAGCAGATTTATTTCTCAGTGGCCACAGGTTGTATACGTACATCGTACTATTTGGAACCTGACATGGCCTAACACCGTGTAGAACAAGTTTGTATTCATGACGGTTTATACAGAGATTTCGAACTATAACCCTCGCCAGTATTGGCAACTCTATTGGCAATGTGACTGTAGTCTGCAAATGGCTGCATGTGTGCATGTTTACAAAATTCCCTTGTATTGGCGCGGGTGCATCTCCGTAAAAAAATAGTCATTGGTGTCTCCATTTACGTCTGTAACATACACGTGCTCATTCATATTAATATTGAATATATGTTTGTTTATATTTAACTATTATTTCATACATTACATAAAATGTTAGCTTACGTGTTCAATACATAATACGTGTAAATATAGCGTACGTGTTTAATACATAAATACGTACAATTATTAGCTTACGTGTTTAATACATAAAATGTTAGCTTACATGTTTAATACATAAAATGTTAGCTTACGTGAATACTTCCTCCATCCTATTATATAAGGCGTAACTGCTTTTTTTCTAAGTCCCAAATCATAGGGCGGCACCTCCTCTGCTCCTGTTCACACACATGCAGGCATTGAGTGCACCGACGCATGCAGCAGCAGGTGGAGCTCGGCCAAGCATGCAGCAACACGTGTAGCTCAGTCAAGCATGCAGCAGCAGTGCAGGTGGATGCATCGAAGCGTCGGCCAACCACAGATGCAGCAGCGGATGCATCGAAGCGTCGGCCATCGGAGCGAGCGAAAATAAATAGATTTCTTGGTCTCCGAGTTTTACCCAGTTACGCCTTGTATAATGGGATGGAGGGAGTATTAACTAAAATGTCACTAAAACACGTACAATTATATTACTATTTTGCATGCTAAATATACATTCACTACTAGATTCCTAACTTTTTCCGAGGGTGGAAAAACAGTCAGTTATTAGTAAAAACCGAAGGCCACATGAATAGCCGAGTGTACACCGTCGGCCATTCCCCCTCGGCCACACGTTGTGGAGAAATGGTATGATTCCCGAGGGAACTTTCGGCAATTTAATTAGCGACGGTACTTAGGGCACTCGGTATTTGATACACATTAGTGAGAGGTCTGCTAAACCGTCGGTTAATATGAACACTCGTGTATAACATGGGTGAAGGTTTTAAAACCCCGCCGGTGATTTAATTTGTGATGGTTTTTACGAAACCTTCGGTAAATGGAAACGCTCACACATTGCATTTGCGACAGTTGACATAACTGTCGGCAAGTGTATTGTCATATGTTCTATGAAACCCTCGGTTAATTATTTATACTCGGTTAATTACATTGTTAATGACGGTTTGCACAACCATCGGGAAAAACTTTTACCATGAGGATTGCTAAACCGTCGCCCATTAGTAACCCTTGGTGAGACATTAATCCGAGAACCATTAAATGCTCGGTAAATCATACAGGGACACTCAGAAAATGAGTTTCCAAAATCAAAATGCATTCCAAAACATTCCGGATTGTGAATTGCGATGCATTGAATTCATGTACAAAGCTAAATATAATTAATTATGCCCATCAACTATAGGCATATGCCATAAATATTCCTCCCATATCGATATTTCATCTAACAAAATCATAATATTTATCATCCAACAATACAAACGTGCATGGTAACACATGTCCTTGGCTGATAGCAAATTATTCAAAATAGTGAAACGAACAATGAAACTAAAACTCTAGCTTAATCGTGCTACAATATTGGCAGCCCTTAAGCTTTAGCAGCGCTAGTCGTTATTGATACCACCTTCCATGTCATCCTTCTGCCCCTCACTTTCTCCCATGCTGTAATCACCACTAGTGTCATCGCCACCCATTTCTCCAAGGTTGTGGTTGATTCCTTGTTGACCATAAGTGCTCTAAAATAAAGGAAAGCATATTAATCAATATAAGTAGCAAACATCATCAACAATATTTTTCCTATGTTTTCAAAATTAAAAAAACGTGTCACTGACCTTGCCATTGTTGCTCCTATCTTGTCCTTCTGCCCACCATCATGGTGTGCTAGTGAGTAGTTATCAAGCATCACTATGCAATACGGCAATAGCAGCACATACAAGCTAATCTACCAATAGACATTACTTTTTTTATTAAATACTAACCTGGGTAATTGCACCAAAAGTTCCAAGAGTGAAGTTTGGGATAAAAAAAAAGGAATGCTCAGCTTCACCCTTTTTGGATGTGCTGCCAAAAAATGTCAAATTTCCTGCACACAGAATGCAATACAGTAGTTCAGGTTAAAACAATCATAAATCTTCAGCTTCATGAAACAGAAACTCAAAAACCATATATATATCACCACGGCCTCACATGATTAAAAGATCCTCTGAGATTGTTGCTGCCCCACTGATGCCCATGTCCAATTTCTAAAAGCACACCTTACTGATTTGATAGTTTGTTTTAAATTAATAAATCCACAGCTAAGACATATAGCACTAATTCTGTTCTGAGACATCCTATAAACCTCTATGAAATGATGATTTCAACATTACAGTTAGCTGGATAATAATTCTGAACCAATAGGATATGTGCACTTAACCCCTAGTCCCGTACTTAAATAACAGTAAGATCAGAATAGTCAATTTAGTTCTGGAAATCTTTTGGAACAAGTTGAAGCACAGCATGAAAATATAATTAATTGTATATCCCGGAGACTTGAACTGATACAAAAGGTAAACTGTTGCTCAAATCGGATCTAGAGTTAAAAGGCTAGAAGACATATGCTCATCAAATATATGGTGTGAATTACATGAAATAGTTGGATAGCCAAGACACCATAAGCCACTGGCATCTGTTCCACATGATACCTGATCCCTATAGGATAAAATTGTCAGGGTACGATGGCTGTATTTTAAGAACAAAACAACTTTTACATCGAACAAAATAGCATGTTCTACTCTCAATAGGATGGTACTTCAAAGTAATCCCATACTTACAGCAGGATTCCAATTATGGCTGAGGTTTGAGTATGGTGCAAAAGCCTCTTGTGGAAATTTTCTATCCGGCGACAACTCTACACAGTTAAAAACAGTACATTCGTTTGGAGATGAGGCAACAGAATATACAAAGAACATGAAAAAAAAAAGATAATCGTGGCCGGCGAGCCCGTTTACTACTAATGTTTACAAATTAATTGCCACTGGACACAGTTTTAGAGATGTTAAAATTCTCATCATCTCTACTGATGAGAGGTTTGTGTATCGTTAGTTTATTGAAGAAGAGCAAAGATTAGCCTGTGCATTAAATCTATTCTACAATAATGAGGTTGTGAGCTTTTCAATTGCTAGACCTGTTCATGCATACAATTTGTTTATCACATATAACATAAATACTTTTAAGTTGGGATGTTTCCTGAGACGCCTGTCACAGCACTTAGTCAAGCAACATTGAATCAGCAAAGAAACCAACAGATAAAAAAGAACATACCGAACCCTCCTTGCAATTTTGCATCAAATCCAAGTCCTTCAAAGCCTGATCCATCCGCTTTCTGCAAAAGAAGAAATAATCGGGAAGAGGAAACCTGATCGAATAACAAACAAGATCTGCAGAGCTTGGGGGCCGGCGGTGCTAGAAAACCCGGCGCGGAGGTGCACCTGAGAAGGAACGGCACGGGACGTGGCCGGAAGGCCTAGGGCGGGAGCCAACAGCAGAGGGACCAGAGGAAGCGCAGCGCAGGACGTGGCCGGAGCTTGGGGCAGCGTGGCCGTGTGCTGCGTGCGTGCCGCGTGTGGGGCCGATGGATCGGTGGCAGCAGAAGCCCGGGATGGCAGAGCTGGGCCCGAGGCGACGGGCGGCCTCGGGATGGCGGGCGATGGGGCGGACTCCGGTGGCGGTGTCTTGCTTGGAAGTTGGAAGAAGCCGGCGGCGTGAAAAGCTCCAGGCGGCGGTGGCCTTCGTGGGAACAGAGCACCCAAGGGGCGGCGGCTTTAGTGGTAGGATGTGAGCGAGCTAGGGTTTTTAAGAGCCAAAGAAATCTGAGCCTTCAGATTTGAATTGGGATTTTAATAGACGTTGATTTGGGGCTTGTTTCTTTCAGCTTAAATTAAATAAAATTAAATTTAATGAAAATTTGTTATTTTTTATAAATCAAATGATGCAGTACTTTACAATAATTATTTTTTGGGATCTAAATAATTCTTCTTATAGTTCATAAAATATTTTTTCATAATTTTGAACTCTTTAAAACATATTTCAAAGGGTTGCAACTTTTTAATATTAAAGTTTTCAGACTTTCAGCTCAAACAAGTAAAGGCCTTGGTTTTGACTTGGGTCGGCCGAGGTTGTGCTCTAACTTGATTTGGGTTAAGGCTCGATTTGATTTGGTTTGATCTATCCTCAATATGCGATGGAAATAATGTTAAATTTCTAATGTTCGGACTTAGAAAGGAAAATAGATATTCGTGCATGCCTTATAAAGTATTATCTGAATGGATATTATTGTCCGTTAGTTTTCATTAACACGGGTTTGATGTCAACTATAAACCACCAATTGTTCTAGACTACTTGATTTAGTGGTTGTCAACCGTTGGATATGCAAGGATTTAGGCGAATGAGGCTAGACAAGGGAATGATTCAATTTGGGTGCGGTTGGGGATTAGGCTTACCCACCATGATTTTCATCTGCGTCCGCCATCGATCGCGATGGGTGATCCGATGGCCAACGGAGGTGATCTAAGCCGAGACGATCGAAGTTAGAAGAGCACACATTCTTGGTATTTAACCGATCCGCCGTCTGCGAAGAGGTGAAGTGGTGAACGTGATTAGATGAACTATCGGCCGCCGCCACCGCTGCGTTCTTGTGTTGGCGTCTTCTCTTCGTCTCTTCGTGAGCTTTGCTTAATGGGCCTCCGGAAAGGTGCGCCAGTGTTCATCGAACTAATATGGCATCTTTACTTCAACATACCAATATCCATGGCCACCTATTATTGATCCAAGGGCAATATAGAAGAACTCATACTTAGCCGAGTGCTTGTCTTCCCCATCAGTAATAGCATAGGATGGCCGAGTGTTTGGCTCACCCCCACGGTAAATGTGTTTTTTCGTCGGCTATTGGTTATGAATATCCGAGTGTGCTTCTTCCCCGTCGGTGATTTTATGCAATAGCCGAGTGTTACAACTGTATACATGGTAACGTGTATTTCACCGTCGGTAACTGCTTGCAATGACCGAGGGTTGTACTTCCACACACGGAAAAGATTTTCCCCTGTCAATGATTTTGTCAAATGGCCAAGAGCCACTAACGTACTCTAGGTAAATGGCCTGCCCCGTCGGAGAAAGTAATAATTACCGAGAGTTCTCAACGTAACCGTCGGAAAACTACAAACCGTCGGCTACTTTTTAATTTACCGAGGGTCCGTAGGATTTGCCTCTTTACGCTCGATAAATGTTACATTTCTAGTAGTGATTAATTTCTCTATTATGTTTAATTAAGCTAACAAGAAAAATTACTATATGAAAAAATATAGTCACTCTTTTTAACTACGCACACTAGCGTTAATTTGTCGCTAATTATATATAATTTTGCACGGTACGTGCAATTAAAAATTAAACATTCATATATTACATGCTATAAAAATTCACTAATTTCCATTATATTTGTAGACCATTTTCTCTCCTTACATAACTAATTAATCACTAATCATAATTTAAGTTAACCTAACACAACAAGTTTATGTTAACTATAAAATGCGTATCTGACGGTTATAAGATCGATCGGTTCAAAGTTCTGAAAAATTAAAACAAGCGTAAATTAGATGAATATACAAAACTAAGTGGTCATATTAAACTATCACCGTATGTGCTTCGACCTTCGTAAATCGGTGCATCTTATTGCTTTGCTATCACAGTCTTTGGTGCGTGCTTACTGGTGATGCACAATTGATAACAAAATAGAAGCAAGACCTAGTCTTTGGTGCTTAGTTTCATTAATTAATTACGTGATGATGATTAGTTTAATTAGCATTAACAACATACTATGCCAACATCAGTATAGTCAGATAGCCCTCACATATCAAGATTATCATACTGTGTATATAATATATACATACAATATTAAGTACTAATATATATACACATACAATATATACATACAATATTAAGTACATACAATATTAAGTACTAATATATACATACAATATTAAGTACTAATATATATATACAAGATTAGCATAGAATATTATTATGTCAAAATTAACTCTTGCATATACGCACATGCAATAACACTATTTATTAGCAAGTAGATCAAACTTAAATTTCAAAATATTCCTCACACCGAAAGCGAAAAATATCGGAAGTGACACCGCTTTCGTGAATCCCCAACCGAGGTATCAACGAATAATATACCGAATCGAACGAATCGAAAAGAACCGAAAGCGAGAGTGAGTGTGTGAAAGGTCGCTCTGCGTGTGAAGCCTCTACGCGTGTGTGAAATGAATGAAAGCGAGAGTCTTTGCGTGTGTGAAGGCGAACGAACGGCGAAGCGCGATATATATACACTAAATTTTTTATCACTGTGACCTCTAATCGATATTAATTAGCGTAAATCATGCAATTCTTGTTTGCTTAATTAAAAAGTCGGCACTATTTTATCGGTGGAGATTATTTTATTATTTTTTCTACTTTGTTTTGTCGGTGGATATTATTTTATAATTTTTCCCGCACTATTTTGTCGACGACGCGTTTTTAATAATATTTTTCCGCATGCGATAACAGAACGCCGGGGAATTAGGGGGTCTTGTCGGTGGGGCATGCGGCCAGCGGGGTGGTGGCGGCTTCTGCTGCGGCCGCCGAATGCAACGGCTAAATCTATGACCGCGCCGATGGCGGCGATCACCGGGTGGCGGGACCAGTGCTACTTTTGTAAAAAAATTTCTGTGGATTATTTTATTAATTTTCTATTAACCGTTGATTATTTGGGGTATTTTTCCCCGCGATCCTGAGGTTGGGGAAAGCTAGAGAGAGAGAGCGAGCGAGCGAGAGACAAGCCGACAAGGCGACGAGATGAGCCGAGCCGTCGCCTGCGCGTGGGGTTACCTGGGAGCCTGAGTCGAAAACAGCGTTTATTGGATGGGCGCAGCGGCCACGCGGCACGAATCCAGGCCGGGTATGCACAGCCGCGCCCTTGCATCCCGGCTCCACTAAATTTTTTTCCGACCCCGAGTCCCCGACCCATCCGTACCGATCGGTCGCTTTTAAGCTCGCCCTCGCCTTCCAGTCTGCCTCCTCCCGTACCGTTCTGACACAACCGCCCTCTTTGCCGCCGCCGCCCACGAACCCTAACCGAGCTCCACGCGAGGGCGGCGCCGGCGCGCGCGGCCATGGAAGGCGGCGGCCTCAAGAGGGGCAAACCCGACGGCGCCAACGGCGTCTCCTCCGGATGGAAGCGCGCGCGTGGTGAGCCCAGCCGAACCCGTCAGTCTCCTCCTCCTCCTCCTCCTCCCTTCTGGATGCCTGGTTCGTTCTTGTTTCTTGGGTGAACCTCGAGGTTCAGCCTACGGGACCAGATTTCAGAGGGGCATACTGCTGTTCGCCTAGGGTTTAGGGGTTTCCGAGGAAATCTGCGTGGCGGGCGCGGTGAGACGCGGGATCTGTGGTTCTTTTTTTTTTGAAGGGGTCATTACCCGGTTTCATTAGCTTAACAGGGTTAAAACACCCAGCTTACAACAAGGACCCTTACAAAGTTCAAGCAACAAGTTGAGAGCCTTTACAAGAGCCTCGATGCAAGAACCACAAACGCTGCTTCTCAGAGTGACGACAACTGCCGCCGGAAGAAGACACTGAAGTGCCTGACGCTCCTGACGGAACCGCCACCACCCGCCGATACCCCGCAGGGTTTTGAAGATGGAGAGGTGCACGAAGGCCCTGCGCAACGGCCGCGCCGCCGCGGTTGTCACTGAACTGTGGAGCAGGGGCACCTCACCGCAGGCAAACAGGGCAGCCAATGCTGCACCGCCTGTGGAAGACGAAGGCAGGAGCAAACACCCACCCCAAAGTCTCCACCAGCCGCCGCATCGCCGCAAAGTAGAAGCTGCAGTAGGGGCGGGCATCCGTCCCCGACTCAGCACACACACTACAAACACATACAAGACGATCCCAGATCTGACACAAAAGATCCCCTATCGCCGAAAGTTGCACCGAGGCAACAACAGCAACGAGGAAGAAGACCTCCGGCGGCCAAAGCAAAGAGCCACACCGTCGCCAATGAGCTCTTTGCAGCTGACGCCGAGGAAGCAAAAGCCACGCCAGGATGAACTTCACCGCCGGCCAACGCACCTAGAACACCACCAGATCTGGAAAGAACCACACACACAAACCCCTAAAAACTAAACCTACCTTAGAAGCAGTAGGACTGTACATCGTCCGGCGCGGATCCGGCACCAGCCACCCACCCCGGCGACCCCAGGGGCCACCAGCGGCGAGGGGCCGGTCAGATCCGCGCCGCCACGCGCTGGTCACCCGAAGTCGCCCCTCTCTCCTGTAGCCGCCACGCGCTGGGAAAAGGAGGAAGCGCCTTGCGTTGGTACTTGGATCTGTGGTTCTTGATGGGTAGAGACGAGGAGCTCGGGGGGGGGGGGTGGTGTGGTTAGAAGCTCGCAAATTGCCAAAGTGTTGTCAATCATTATGACTTGAATCAAGAACCACTACTTTATCCGGCAGTCCTGCTATTTGTTGCTTATTATTGCATTTTTTTTGTATAGAGCTTATTGACTCGTTTAGTCCCGATATAATTCCCTATTTGCCACCTTAAAGAATGGTAATTCACACTTGTTTCACTGACATGCAGATCCAGGCCTACATGTCAGCCGCACATGAGTGGCAAATAGGGAATTCTTTGAATTGAATGTAGCTTACTTTTTTAGTGCACTATACTGTGTGAACCAATTTCTATTATCGAAAAATACTGTGTGAACCAATGGCGTCTGGATTTTGTTCTGCGCACCAAGATTAGTAAATTAACACAGTATTAACATGACACGCATAATTAATTTGGTGTAACAGAAATGGAGTCAAATCAAACTGGTGTAGGAAGCAAATTGAAGCCGTGCACCAAATTTTTCAGGTTATAATCCAACTTAAAATGAACTCCACCTGGTAACATTTATCCTGCACAATGTTATTTCATTAAAACTGTCTCTTTTTTTTTGGTTTCTGAAAGATTGTCTTGGTGCTAACAAATCAGTCAATCAAGATTGTGCTACAGGTTCTCCCTGATCTAATCCAAGCTTAAGAACACCCACTGGAGTAAAATTGGAATGCGCACACATGCGCGAAATCATTTTGAATCTGTGAAAGATGCAACAACAGTATAAGGATGCGTAAACTTCATTTCAGATGAACAATCAGTCAGTAATATCATGATGCAGCCTCATCTGCCCAAATTGAGAAAAGAAGATTGAATACATGACTTGGGAACTACCATGGAACTCCCATCTTGAAATTCTTTCACCAATTCCCTTTGTAATGTACAATATTAATTATTTATCCTAACAATTGGTACATGCAGGGAAAAATTACTACTGCATGTTTTGAAATTGTACTTGCATAATTGCATCTATAGCTCCTCTAGCAAGTACCATAGGCTTATGATGTTTAATCATGAGTATGTGAGGCAGTAGCAAATTTGTGCTTATGATCTTGAACTTATATTAGCAGCAAGACATTCCTAAGCTTGTCATTTGAAATGTAGCTTAGTGCCAGTTCTTTCCAGCTTAACAGCTTATTGTAGCTTTGAAAAGCGATTGAGGTGGTTTTAAAAACCGATTTTTTAATTGGTTTGTTGGCTAATTATTGTATTTTACACACGTCTTCGAAATGGAAAAAACCGATTTTTAAAAATAATTAAAATGCAATATTTTTTAATTGCATTTGCAACTAAAGCTTTGACACCCTGTTCTGCAAATAGTATAACTTATTCTGCCACACCAGTTTCTTACCCACATATTATTCTCATTGTGCAGTACCTCTGGTTGCCCCTTTGGTGAGGGTTGCCATTTCCTCCATAACTTCCCTGGTGGCTACCAGTCTGTAGCAAAAATGACCAACCTGGGTGGCTCAGCTCTTGCACCTCCTCCAGGAAGAATGCCAATGGGATCTGGTGTTCCTGATGGTGCACCTGCACCCACCGTCAAGACTCGCTTGTGCAACAAGTATAACACTGCAGAGGGGTGCAAATGGGGGGACAAGTGCCATTTTGCACACGGTGAGAGGGAGCTTGGCAAGCATATGTTGATGGATGGCTCAGTGCCTTCTCCAATGGGACCAAGGCCCACTGGTCACTTTGTATCTCAGCCAATGCCCAATCCTGGCATGACCACTCCAGCAAGCTTTGGTGCTTCTGCCACAGCCAAGATCAGTGTTGATGCATCTCTTGCAGGTGGCATCATTGGGAGGGGTGGCGTAAACACAAAGCACATATCCCGAGTGACGGGGGCCAAGCTGGCAATTCGGGATCATGAATCAGATACCAACTTGAAGAATATTGAGCTTGAGGGAACATTTGATCAAATCAAGAATGCTAGCGCCATGGTCAGGGAGCTGATTGTTAGCATCAGTGGCAATGCCCCTCCCAATGTCAAGAACCCAGTTGGCGGATCTCACCGTGGTGGAGGGCCAGGAAGCAACTTCAAGACCAAGATGTGTGAGAACTTCACAAAAGGATCGTGCACTTTCGGTGACCGATGCCACTTTGCCCATGGTGAGAATGAGCTGCGCAAGTCGGCTGCTGCTTGAGACCTTGGTGATTTGTAGCCATTAGTTGATGTAACTTTTAAACTTGAGCGCCCATGATGAATTTGCTGACTGCTTATGCCATCGTTTTTACCACTGGATCTGACATTGCGGGCCTGTTTGGTTCGCGACCCTCACTTGCCATGCTAAAAAATTGGTTGCCATGGCATTTTGGCCACCGTTTGATTTGTGACCATTTGTTGACGAGCCATACCAATGCGACGGCGTGCCATCTATTTACAACGCGCAAGCGACTGATGGCGCTGGCGGCCGAATCGGCCGCCTGCGCCCTGCCAACGCGCGACGCCACGGAGGGCCCAGCGACAGCCAGCCATAGCTAGCTAGCCGAACACGCTTTGCTCCTGCACTTCGTTGTATTAGTTCGTTTCTTTTCTAATTAAATTTCTCTTTCTTGTATCAATTTCATTTGGAGTCCAAATTGCATAGAAAAAATTCATAATTCATCTAAAATCGTAACCAACCCATTTTAAATACTTTTCTATTTTTTGATTTTTGATTTTTCATTGGGCAAACTACATTGGCTACGAACTAAACAACACAAAGTTTGGCAAGAATTGGCCATGCCCTAAGATGTCATGCCATTTTTTGGCATGGCCATCCAAGGCTACGAACCAAACGCGCCCGTCTTGTCGCCTTGTCCCAAGTTGTTTTGTCTTTGGCAGTTCACTAGTTTCTTTATCCTTTAGACCTGTGGACTGGTGTCATTATTGTTGATCCTGCTTCTTAACGTCTGCATGGATAATGGTTTCCGATGATCTCACGTGGCTATTGAAATTGCTCTGCAATTCTTGACGATAAACTGGTTTTTTTTTGTATCCTCGACGAAACAATAGCTGATGGAGGGATGTGTTTCGTGAATTTTTTTTTTAAGTCGTTTGTTCCAAGAAAGCTGGAGGGAGGTATTCTATTCTGTAGACAACAATACGGTAAAGATTGTTTAAAAAGACTATTGTAGCAGTAGCTCTCACAGAACTTCAGTTCTTTAAGGATTATTGTGAGGATCTGATGGGTGATATGATGATTTGGTCCTATAGCTATAACGCGCCGAAAATAAGATCCAGATCTGCCGAATTTTAGTGTGCTCCTGGGATTTAAACCCAGAATAATCCTTAAAAAAACCGAATTTTGGTATTCACAACCAAAATGTATCTGGCCGTTTGATTTTACAACTCAACAATACACAAGATATCAAGACATTCCAGAATTGTCGAAACAATTTTGTCCTCGACAAAAAAAAAATGTTGTGAACGTCACCATACAGATCTGATACTACAAAAATATGAGCTACCTGATCTTAAGAAACCCGAAAAATAAACTTGGATTTTGTTACATCTATACTGCTCTAAGAACTCGCACAAGCTGTGCTGTAGCACACGCACCTACTGTTACATCGGATAAGTTAACTGGGCGGGCGATATTTCTACATACAAACACAAATGCCAAGCAAGGCAAGATTATTCCTGATCTCTGAAAAGACGCTTCCGCTTGGAGGTTAGCATGTCCTCGGGTGTGTCCACAACAACCATCTGATCCTGCAGAACCAAACCTCGATTCCGAGTGAGTTTCCTGATCGGCGTTTGTTGCGCGCATGGCTCCAGTACTTCATTATCTTCACTGCAGAGCGTGTTCTCAGGTGTTCTGTGCGGGATCAGTTCTTCTCCAGCAACAACAACCTCCTTCATAAGCTGGAAATGGTAAAAAGATGTACGAGGCCAGATTATTTAAAACAGTAAACTAACTGGCTCCCAAGTCCCAACCATGAATAGCTAAACGTATTTTGATCTTATAAATTATTATCTTGCCCATAAAGGAGGACTGAAAAGAGAAACTGAGTCATTTTTTGTAGCCAATAAACCATATATTAACTTAAAGAAGGATACATGAACAAAGCAAAACCAACTGAATTTCTTCCTAACAGAGAGCTCAAATAATTTGTTTTGCAGATACAGGGTGACGTGTGTGGATTGAAGATGACAAGCTAAATATATGAAAGTGATTTTGTCCCTGGTTTAAGTCTACAAAGTTATTCTTGTAAAAATAATATCCACAGCTGGGTCTGTAGATGGGGTCGTGCCTGCACATCCTTTACATAGCAACAAAAAAGGGGTAGTTGTATGGGTATTCAAATCAAATAGGAAGCTGTTTGAGCATAAAAACTGTTTATCAAGGACAAATATTGTCCAATTGAAAAGGTATATCAATAAAGTGTAGGTTTTTTCACATGCACATTTGGTATATGTATTGCCACCACCATCAAATGTGCATTGTGATTGGTGCAAACTTCCAAAAACAAACTATCATCCCATCTTTTAAACATCGTGTGTTCCTTGCATGAATCTGGCGCATATTTGGTGGTTAAGGTATTGCATGCATACTCCCATGTACATGTGGTTGAAAGGAACCGTACCTTCCAATCTCTAAAATCAAATCTGAAAACAAAATGGCTGTAGGAAACCTCTCCTGAGGCTATAGCACTAGCAGGAGGCGCATTTCTTGGATCTGTGCGCAAGGTTAGAAGAATCGTATTAGATATAAAAAAGAATGCATCTCTATAGCATTATTAAAGCAAAAACAAGCCAGACAACAACGTCCTTACAGACTATATGATGCCCATTGTCATCTACATTTATTGCCACCCTGCCATCTTTCACTAGGAAAGATAGTGCAAAAATATTTTCAATCGTTTGGGCGAATGACAGCCTGTTCAAAACAAGGTTCTCCAGCCTTGCACTCTTCTTCCTTCTCAGGATATCAAATATGACAGACACATTCCGGTCGGTGTCTGTCTTTACTCCCGCTGAAGAATCAGCAAGCTGCATATTAATGAACATCACATGATTATAAACCCTTAGTTGGAAGTCATGAAAGTCTGCAAGTCTAGTGGTTATACACATATGGCAAACAAAATATATCGGAAAAGAGAAGTCCAACCACCAACCCAGAAACATGACAGGAATTGAGGAACTGAGGAAGACTGCAAAAATAGGAACGGTTCTGTTCCATCTGTTTCATTATGGGAAAAAAATCTTCCATAATTTTAATTAATTACGAACCCATCATTGGAAGTCATGAAACAGTCTGCAAGTGTATGATTATGCATATATAGCAAACAAAAGATAACAGAAAGAAGTCTATGAACCAACCCAGAAATTTGATATAAATGGAGGAAGATTGTGAGAATAGGAATGATAGGTTCCAGATATTTCTTAAAAGAAAAAACATTTATGGTTTTAAACATGCAAAAATTGCGTAACAGAAGAGGATCCAACATGATAGGTTATATTTATTAAGCTGTCGACAACATCAATAATAGTGTCTACCCACCTCACAGTATGTCGGATTGAAACAAAAGATAAACAAAGGAGAGAAACAAACCATGAAAGAAATATGAGAATAGACGTCCCTTCTTCATTAACCCTACTATAAATAACATATAATCAAGTGTCTACCTCTTCAGGGCGAGTATTTTCGGTTGGCCTAGCAGTTCGTTTTCTATTGACAACTGGAAGCTTCCGCTGCTTTACCTCTGTATTCATAGGTCCAAGCCTGTAAAAAATTAACAGGGCTTAAATCATTTACCAAGCAGACGATAAGCACAAAATGAAGATAACTTACAAAGAAAAAGCATGCTATTACATGGTGGAGCATCCAGGAACAGCCCTGAATATATGGGAGGAAGAAAGACCAATATCACCCCAGCGCAAAGAGGCAACCTCAGCATCAAGGCTGGCTTGCTGCCCAAATTTCTTCAGCAATGCTGTTACGAAATCAGAAGGCGTGATTCCTTCACTTGATTGGGACCTCACAGATGTTACCAAAGTGTTTGCAATGTCCAGCAGAGCTTCTGCATCAGCTATTTGCTCCCTAGGTCTCTGCACTGCAGTGTAGAAGGACAACTTCATTTTGTGTTTATCATCAATAGCCAACACTATAAGAAGGGAAAAAATTGACGATTTTCCATTCTCAACATTGGTTCTCGCTAAGTATGTCACTCTGTGTGTATTACACATGGGATCATCTGTGTATATGACAGTAGATCAGAGTGGCATATTAGCGAGAACCAATGTTGAGAGTGGCAAATCGTCAAATCCCCATTGGATATGAATCGTCAGGATTAAGTAAAAATTTGAACCAAGTCCTCAAAACTCGCAAAAAAAAAACACCCCTCATCTAAGCTTAACATTAATTCGTTGCTCAGTGTGGCTGAGCTAATTTTTAAGCTAGATATTTTTTTAGCATGGTTCTCAGAGTTGATTGTTTTGTTTATGCTATCTTTTCAGAACTTTTAGAGGTGTTTTGAAAATAAAAAAAGGATTTTAGCTAAAGAGTTTAGGTTTTAGAGTAGCTTAGGCTTAAATTTTAAGCAAGCTTAAGCTGAAACGAACATGTGCTAATCATGTCAATAATACACCCACAGACCCACTTTTGTTATGAAATGCAATCACATATACAACCAATTAAGCATTTAGAAACCAGATCAACTTGTTCCACTTTAGCATTGAAGAACAACCAATGCATTCAAACTCCACAATCTATATATGATACATATTGCCGTATCTAACTCCATCTTGTCGTATGATACAGAAGTTCAAAATAGTTCAAAAGTAGAAGTCTAAACTGAAAAAAGCCAAGAACCTAAGATAGGTGGCATGAAAATAAACCTATGATCATGTATACATTCTACAAGTGACAGCAAAAATCCTAAACACATTCTTAAATAGTTTGCTGCTAGTGATGTATCCTGATATGGTTGCCTTAACGATTTGCAGCTATAAACTAATACATAAGCTTAATACTATACAAATTATATCCAAAAAGCAATAAACCAAACAAAAGAGGTGGAGAGGGACAAATCCAGCTGAGGCGCTAAAGGCTTTCAACTGGACTAAATCATACTAGACTGGACAATAAAATCTGCTATGAAAATTACAACTTGTGAACACACATATTATAGCAGAGACTGGAAGTATCAACGCCAACGAGGGATGGTGACACGTACCGAGATCGTGCAGGCTCTCCACCTGCGTGATGACGGCCGTGAACCTATCAGAATCCGCCCTCGCCATTTCGTCCTTCTCATCTGCGAGCGCACACACAAACCAACTCAGACCACCGATCCCAACACACACACGCACCCAAACCCGGAACAGAGGGCGGGCGACCGGAGGGCCTACCGCTGATGATGTTCTTCATGGCGAGGTACCGCGACCGGAGCATCCGCCGCTCCGCCATCCCCTGCTGCTGCCGCCCGCGGCCGGCCGGCCCCTCCGCCGAAGCCATCGGGGGCCTAGCGCGCCGAACCCTAAACCCTAAATCCCAGCCCTAGGCACGCCGCCGAGAGGGGAGCGCGGCGCGGGCGCGGGCGCGGGCGCGCGGGAGCTGGGAGATTTCGCGGAATCGCGGAGGCGGGGGGGAGGAGAAGAGGAGGAAGGGGATTTTTGAAAGTTTTGAAAAGCTCGCAGCGGAGGGAGGTGGCTTCCCCAGGAAGCTGGGCTGTTCCTCCTGCGATGTGTTGGCCTCATGGGTGGGGACACGACCGCTCGGGGACGGTGTATGGGCCCACCTTGCAGTGACAGGAATGGGCGGAGTTTTTTTTTTCTGCGTTGCGTTGGCCACTTGTCAGTTGCTAGGCGCAGGGCGCTCGCTTCGGCAGTAGGGAAGTAGGCTGCCACGCGCTGGTGGGTGGCCCCCTGGTGTCAGTGGAGGCATGGTACGGATCAGTTGTGTGGTGTTTGATTTTTTGGCGTCCCGGTATCCGTTTCGCGGGGTTTTGGGGTTTCCCTCTCGGGGAAAATTTCGAGGATTCAGCGTTCCGACACTCTGGAAAAAGCGAATTTGTTTGTTATCGAAATGGCAAAAATGTTTAGAACCATTTTTTGAATTTTTTTTCATAGTTCTAGTACAAAACTTTGCCTTTTGTGACAATGACTTTGTTCTTTTCGGTTCAAATTAAATTATATAAAAAAATTGTACTTTTTTACAGACCAAATGTTGTAGTTATTTTTGTGTAGTTTTAAATAGTTCTTTTAAAGATACTAAAATGATTTTTTTATTTTTTTTGACTCTGTAATACTTATTTTGAAGGATCACAACTTTTTTATATTTAAATTTTCAGCTAAAAAGAACAAGGCCAATGCCATGGCTTCAAGGCGTGTACAACAAAATAATATAAAATTTAGCATTTTGTTGTCCTTCGAGGAAAAAAAACTCAAACATTTGTGAACACTGCAGAAAAATCTATGTAGCGCACAAGATCAAAAGATATTAATGTTAAATCCAACGGAAGTATCATGAGCTCAGTACTGCTACTCCTATACAACTGCACTAGCACCACAAACACACAAAAAAACAGTCCATATGCACCTTCGTGATCTTGCATTCTTGCAAAAAATGCATATAATCGGTGCTAGCGCACAGGCGCCTGCGCTCGGCTTATCACGCCTCCGTCGCCGCCTCCAGCCACCACCTCGGCCGACGGCGCCCTTATCGCCGATCGCTCCACCTCCTGTCCACCCACTGCCGACCAACGACGCCCACCCTAACCACCACGACTGCGACGACCAGATCCGCCAGCCGTCATCGGCCCGACCGCCATCTCTCCCCCACCCTCGACTCTGGCGGCTCCGCCGCCGCCCTCACAACCCCGACCAACCGGCGGGCCTCCACCTCCCTCCACTCTTAATCTATAGTCGGAGAGCACAAAAACCGTCCACCCCAACCCTAACCCGGGCGGCGCTAGCGCCCGAAGCTGGAGAAGGCGGTGCCTGCGCAATTTTGTCCTGCGCAGATGCCTATAAAATAGCATCTCCGATAATCATTTGGCATAGAACTCAACAAGGAGGGAAATCGAAGTGGATCAGAGTAAAACAGGATCATGACATTAATTAGTTCCTCGCACTACAGTCTTCAGGTTGCTTGTTCTATTGCCAAGACTATTTAGCACTAAGCCTGCATTACATTATTATTAGTTTATTGCCGGTACAAAGATCCTCCTCTGATATTCTATAGTGTTACAGTAAAGAAAAAACTCTGGTGATCTGTCAACTCCAGTTGCTGAGTGGACGTCACGTCAGCAACTCAACGCATGCCAAGATGGTAAGACCATGCTGACATCACATGCACATGTCCTCCGTGGAGACTACCTCCACTAGAGGCCCACACTCCATTGTACGGATCATCTCGAGGCCCTTCACCACCTCCGGCATGGTCGGCCTCCGCCGCGGCTCGTCGGCGGTGCAGTCCCGGGCGATGGCGAGCGTGCGCGCCATTTGCTCCCGCTGCGCGCCCGAGACCGGCAGGGCGGGGTCGAACAGCTCGCCCCCATGGCCGCGGGCGACCATCCACCGCACCCAGCCGACGAGGTTCCCGCCCCCTTCCTCCGCCTCCTGCCCCGTGGGCGGCCGCCCGGTGAGCAGCTCCAGCACGACGACGCCGAAGCTGTAGACGTCGCCCCTGGCCGTGCACCTCATCGACAGACCGTACTCCGGGGGGATGTAGCCGAGCGTGCCGGCGATGTCGGTGCTGACGTGGGTCTCGCACGCGCTGATGAGCCGCGCGAGGCCGAAGTCGGAGACCCTCGCCTCCAGGCGCTCGTCCAGTAGGACGTTGCTCGACTTCATGTCCCTGTGGATGATGTGCGGCACGAAGCCGTGGTGCAGGAACGCGAGCCCCCGGGCGGCGCCGAGGCAGATCTTGAGGCGCTCCGGCCATGGAAGATCCTCGGCCGTGCCGCCGTCTTCTTCACGGCGCCTCAGTCGCGCCTCGAGGGACCCGTGCTCCATGTACTGGTAGATCAAGAACCGCTCGTCGCCGCAGGCGGAGTAGCCGAGCAGGGGGACAAGGTTCGGGTGCTTCACCTTCCCAATGGTCTCCATCTCGGCGTCGAATTGGCGATCCCCTTGGTACTGATGGCCGCCATGGAGCCTCTTGACCGCGACTCTCATGTCTCCAGGGAGCGTCGCCATGTAGACAGTGCCAAAGCCACCGTCGCCTATTATGTGCACCGAGCTGAAATTCTCGGTGGCTTTCAGGATATCATCTGCGGTGATCCTCATCGGTGCATGCTCAAATGTCGCAAGATTGATGCTCGGAGGCTCCTGCGGCTTCTTTCGCAGGAGTTCGTAGCTTAAGGCTGTCTCATGGGTATCCTTATCCTTGGACTTACTGACAGTGGCAGGTGCGCGAGTGAATGGTAAACTGCTTCTCAATAGCTCCCATCTCATATAAACCACTAGAAGAACCAGGATAATGGCAATGGCGAGCACAATGCCACAAATGATTGCTGCTCTGCTAACAAAATTAGATGGATGATCCGCCTTGGGAACAATACCATTACCAGCACAAACGGCTACTGTTGCACAATCTGATAGGTTGTATGTGTCGATGCGGTTACCAGAGAAGTTGGCGAACGTGAGGCCAAATGTATGACATATACCACAAGGGATGACACCACTAAGATCGTTGCTTGAGAGGTCAAGATAGTACAAGGAACTGAGATTGCTGATCGCTGACGGCAGGCTTCCGGTGAGGCTGTTGTTGTGAATATCAAGATAGGTCAGTTTTGTGAAGTTGGAGATGGACTCATTTAGGCTCCCTGAGAAATGGTTGCTGCTTGCATTGAAGAAGACCAGTGACCTCGAAGAGTCTTTGTCCTCAGGACAAGAGAATGGGATTCGTCCAAACAGGTTGTTGTTGCTAACATCCACATGGTTTAGGATACCATTGCAAAGTAACGATTGTGGTAGAGTGCCAGTAAGCGCATTACCGGATAAGTCCAGCGCTGCAACCTTGGGAAGAATATGACCTATCTCGGTAGGAATAGAGCCATTTAGGTGGTTATTGGACAAAATAAGGCCTTGAAGGCTTACCAGAGGTGCAGACCAAGGAATCATTGAACCAACTAATGAATTAAAAGACAGATCAATGGTTGCAAGATTTGTCAGCTCACCAAGCTCTTCAGGAACGGTGCCGTTCAACAAATTATGCTGCAGGTATAACTCCACCACTACAGTGCAATTCTTGATGGTTGTCGGGATCTGTCCGGTCAATCGATTGTATGACAGATTAAGCAAGCCTTGGTGCTGAACAAATACTGAGTCAGAGTGAGACTCATTCGAGAATCCCACACATATCCCAGGAGGGATAGCACCAGATAGATGGTTTTCGGACAAAACCAAGGTATTTAGTAGTGTCAATTGAGATATGGCCCTGGGAATGTGTCCGGTCAGATTATTAGAGCTCAGGTCCAGTGTGACAAGGTTTGTGCAGTTGAAGAGCTCTGGTGGGATGCTCCCAGATAGCCTATTGCCTTGTAGAGACAATGTTGCCAGATTACTTAGAGCACCAACATACGGTGTGATAGATCCTTCTAGGTAGTTGTTGTCCATCTGTAAGATGCGCAAGCTAGAAAGTTTACCAATTTTCTCAGGGATCGACCCTGTAAGCTGATTGTTGCTGAGAGAGAGATGCTTAATGGTTGATGACGCCCACATCTTGTCAGGCAACATCCCTGTGAAATTGTTTTGGGACAGTTCCAGTGCTACTAGCGGTAGCTCAGCCAGGTAGCCAGGTACCTCACCTTGAAGATGGTTATCAAGCAAGTTCAGGTTAGTGAGGTTCTTGCACTCTTTAAATGTCTCCTCAATACTCCCAGTTAGGTTGTTATGATCCAATCTAAGCATCTGTAGAGAGGTGGATTCACATACCTTGGCAGGGATAGGACCAGAGAATAAATTGGTTTCTGCAAAGAATCTAACCAAATGCTGCAATGATAGCACAGGCAGAGGTCCACTGAACATGTTCTGGGACAACATTATAGTTTCAACATTCCTCCAGTACTGAATCCAATCTGGAATATGACCTGACAATTTGTTCCCTTCCACATTGAACATGGTAATAGCTTCTAAATCTGCAAGTTCTTTAGGGATAGAGCCAGTGAGATTATTGAAAGACAGATCTAGCTCATAGAGCCTTTTGCAGCTACCGAGTTCTTTTGGTATGCTCCCACTGAGCCCTGCACCATTTGCAAGCAGTGTTGTTAGATTGCCCAGCTCACCGACTGAAGTTGGGAGTTCACCATTGAAGCTGTTCTCTGATATATCAAGTCCTCTCAAGCTTTTGAGACCACCAATTGACAAAGGGATGGTGCCTGTCAATTTGCATTTGAAGAGGCCAAGTATTTGTAGCCGCTTCAGGTTACCAATCTCTACAGGTATACTTCCAGTGAAATCGTTGTCCCCTAAAATTAACCTTTCCAGATTTTCCAGTTGACCGATCTCCCTGGGTATTGGTCCAACTAAATTATTTGATGACAAATCAAGTGTCGACAGGCTCACCATTGTGCTTATTCCTAGGAATATTGATCCACTGAGGTTATTCTTTCCCACATCAAGGCATGAGAGTCGAGACAGGTTACCGAAAGATGCTGGTATAGCCCCGTTAAACATGTTCATGTCAAGAGCAAGGTACTCTAGGTTCTGCAGGCTGCCCAGCTCTAGAGGAAGGCCTCCAACGATGGAATTCACAGATATAGATAGCTTAGTGAGGTGCTGAAGCTGAGCAATGGCAGGGCTCAGTTGTCCAGACAGTAAATTGTTGTCAAGCACCAATTCCTTCAACATATTCAAGCCAAATAATGAGATAGGTAGGGAGCCAGTTAGCTGGTTATTGCTCAAGTCTAGGTATCGGAGATGCCGCAGATTCCCCAATGCTTCTGGAAGCTCACCAGAAAACCCACATCCACTCAAGTTGAGCCGAACAAGTGACTTGAATGTGCCGATACATGATGGAAAAGGGACGTTGAGTGGCACAAAGGATAAGTCTATGACCACAACATGATGCTTCTCACAAGTTATACCTGACCACCTGCATGGGGGAGTTCCTGACTCAAACCAGTTGTGTATGAGACCATTTCCTTCATTGACTGCAGCCTTCAGAGCAAATAGATTATTCATATCAGATTCTACCAAAGCAGAGCTATGGATGAATGGGAGAAGCGAGATGAACTGGCAGAGGATATCCTGCAAAAAAAAAAACAGAGAGAGAATGAAAAAGGTAAGCCAAAATGCATCCCTGTACTAGTAAGAGTAATGAAGTGTGAGCAATACTAACACACCGAACCAATAATCATACAAGCAAACATCTAAAAGACATAACTCCGAGTGCCTTCCAAATCATAGCACCGATTTAGAAGGTTCTTTTATTGTAGCTCTGGTATTAAGTTGTTTGAACTACTTTTAATTTTCAGCGTTATTCATAACCCAAAGTTTATACGTTGTAAATTATTCAACGAAGAGAGGTGGACTTGACAATACTTATGTATGACTCGAATTGTGTTTTCAAGAAAGGACATGTCTGGAACTCTGAATGCTACATATAAGCTAAAATTAGAGAATAACGAGATGTCCGCACGCGCGTCAATAGTTTCAGAGTGTGCGTTTAGTTAGAATTGCAGTGTGTTTGTACATGACAGAGCTTTCACTTGCCTTCTCTTTGTTCATGTTTATTAGGACCTGGTGTATGAATGCACATTTGAATCCTGATTCCTGACAAAGCTGTATCTTTAAATGGGAAGATAATAAAAGGCTGTAAAATATAATTTCATACGGCCATTTTAATTCATTGTGTGTTTGCAGAGGCAACATCAACTTTCCTTTTGGAGAGGAATGAAGACCTGCCTGCGGCCTGCCCCTTGCGGCTACGGCCATCCACGGCGGCGCTCTGGTATCAGCGAGCGTCCGAGTCGCCGCGGCGTCTCCAGCAGCGGCGGTTTGGGACGCGGCCCGCATGGGCGTGGCGGCGGCGGAAGGAGCTAGGGCTTCGCGACGGGCGTGGCGTCGTTGGTGCGTGTGCGATGGCAGCGGCGGGGGACGACGACGGTGAGGAATCGAAGATTCGAAGAGTCGCGAACCCTCGCCGTCGCCGTGCAGTAGGAAGACGGAGAGCCAAGCAAGGCGGCGGGGGCGCACGCATCCAACGGCTACGGCCGCACCTGAGACTCGATCGGACGGCCTATGGTGTCCCTCATGGCGGATGATCTCATGGTCTCGCACTCTTGCGTGTGAACTGACACGACTGTGGAACCAATGTCGGGCGTGCATAAAAAAAAAATCCAAGTGCATGCATGCATTGCAATCTTCTGAAATCTATTTAGAGAGATTTATTATACTTCGCTGTCATATTGATGGATGCTATTAAATTAAATAAAAAATTTACAACGCTACAAAACGAACAAGCAGCTGTTCATTCTCCACAGTACTATCATATTTTTTAGAAGTAGGTGTTAAGAAACCTCGCTACCGAGTGTAGTCCAAGGTATAAACGTGGCAATCAATCACAGAGAAAGAACAATCACAGGGGACACAAAGATGTATGGGTGGAGCTCTGCTTTATTAATTCTCAGATCTGTGTGTACAATAGGTGTTCCACCTCTTCTTATATAGTACTGCTTAGGGTTTAGGCTAGGTCCATATGTGGGCCCCACCGTGGGGAAGCCACCGGTAAGCCCTAGCGTCTTAGTCACAGCATGCAGAGACCGTCTTGGTAAAGCTTCCCACGGATGGTTTCCCAACACTCCCCCTTGGACCTTGCTAGCGAGATGCATATGCCTCATCAAAACTCCATCCAAAAACCCAGTGGAAAAAAAGGATTGGAGAAAGAGTACATAGCATACGCTTGCTGTGCGCACGATTTGCCTCATTAAAAACCTTATGTGAGAAAACTTCAGGGAAAAACTCACCAAGGGAAAAAGAGTACAAACCATCCAACATTGTATTCAATCTTCTAGATCGAGTTGGGTACTCCAGCTTCATGCCAAAGTTTTAATTCAGGGCGTGTGAATTATCTCCCTGAATTCAAGACTTCTTTGAGCTGATCATTCCAATGCCCCTAACACACCTTTCAAAGGAGGCGGTAGGTAATGACTTAGTGAACAGGTCAGCCAAATTCTCACAGGATTTGGTGTGCTGGATACTTATTTCATTCAATTTATGCAATTTATGCGTATAAAAGAACTTGGGGTCTATATGCTTAGTGAGATTACTTTTCACATAACCCGTTTGCATTTGTGCAACACAAGCAACATTATCTTCATAGATAATTGTAGGGGTTTGCTCAATAGGTAATCCACATGACTGCAGGATGTGTTTCACCATTCTTCTTAACCATGCACATTCACGAGATGCTTCATATAATGCAATGATTTCCGAGTGGTTTGTGGACGTAGCCACAAGCGTCTGCTTGGACGACTTTCATGACATTGCAATGCCACCACAAAGGAAAACATACCCAGTTTGTGATTTACCAGAATGCGGGTCCGAAAGGTACCCAGCATCTGCATAACCAACAATGTTCATATCTTGGTTCTTCCTGTAAAACAGGCCAAGATCAATGCTTCCACGTAGGTATCGAAAGATAACCTTTATTCCGTTCCAATGCCTCTTTGTGGGCGCTGCACTGTATCGAGCCAACGTGTTCACGGCGAATGCAATATCGGGCCGTGTACTGTTAGCAAGATACATGAGTGCTCCTATTGCACTCAAGTATGGGACTTCCTGCCCGAGGATTTCCTCCCCCTCTTCCCTGGGTCGGAAGGGGTCTTTTTCTTTCTGCAATGACCTCCCTATCATAGGGGTTCTGGAGGAATATGCTTTATCAAAGCCAAACTTTCCTAATACCTTCTAGTATAGGTAGCCTGATATACTAAAATTCCATGAGGAAAATGCTCGAGCTGCAAGCCTAAGCAGTACTTAGTTTTACCTAAGTCTTTCATTTCAAACTCAGACTTCAAGTAAGAGCATGCTTCTTCAACTTCTTCATTTGTCCCGATGATGTTTAGATCATCTACATATACTGAGACTATGCAGAATCCATTCGGGGATTGCCGTATAAAGACACAGGGACAATCTTCATTATTTGCGTAGCCTTTCTTGCAGAGAAAGTCACTTAAGTGATTATACCACATCTTCCCAGACTGCTTTAGTCCATATAGAGACTTCACAAGTCTTACACTATATAGATTCCTATTGGCTCTGTCGTCATTCGGGACGGGTATACCTTCAGGTAACTTCATATAGATTTCAGAATCTAAATTACCATAAAGGTAAGCGGTCACAACATCCATCAATTTCATTCTTAAGTTCATATTAACTACCATTGAGATAAGATATCTAAAGGTAATGCTGCCTATGACCGGGGAGTAAGTTTCCTCATAGTCAATTCCAGGACGTTGAGTGAAACCTTGAGCTACCAGCCTTGCTTTGTATCTCACGACTTCATTACTTTCATTCCTCTTACGAACAAAGACCCACTTGTACCCTACAGGGCGTATGTGGTTTGGTGTACGGCTTACAGGCCCGAACACTTGTCTATTGTTCAGGGAAGTCAGTTCTGCTGTTATTGCCTTTTTTCCATTCTTCCCAATCCGGTCTTGCTTTACATTCTGCTAGAGATGTAGGCTCGGGATCATTTTCAATTATGGAGGCAATTTTCTTTGCATAGTAAATGTCGATTATGGCTGTGGCTCTATTCATTACTTCCCCGGATAATTCATAGTTTATGGCCATTTCATCATGGGTTGCTTCGGGCAATTGTTTACCTTACTCTTCACCGCTTGTCCCCTTAGCGCGAGCAAGTTCCTTTAGTTTATTATAGCCGATGTGTGCGCTCACATTTGTTTCGGCATTATGCACTGGTTCCTGCTGTGGAACATTGTCGGGTTCCTACAGTGGAACATTCAAATCTGGGAGGGCCTCGCTAGCATGCTCCTTACCAGTGCCGGGTCTCAACCGGCTCCCCTTCCCATGGCGGGGTGCTTTTGTGACTGGTTGTGATAAGCTCTCCTTCCCTCTTTTCCCCAGGCGTCCCCGGGTACTTGGGGTTGGAGTAACCAGACTCCCTGCTCTTTTCTTAGGCCTTTGAGCAGGTTGAGGGGTACCTTCTATTTGCTTTGGTACTGCAACCCTCTCTGGTGCATTGCGTGCAGGCACATGCGACTTAATCACTCACTGCAAGTCACAAAAGTGATCAGACAGTGCATTTGCTAATTTATTCAAGTTTAGGATCTTCTGGACCTCACCATTTGCTTCACTAGTGCGAGGGTCTAATCTTTGCCAGACCACCTTTGCTTGCAGTGATTTCTCGGCATTCATCTTCTGGTGGCTTATTCTCTCCCCCTAATGACGGGAAATTATCCTCGTCAAATATGCAATCAGCGAACCGAGCCGTATGCAAATCTCCAGTCATAGGTTATAAATATCGGATTATAGAGATGCTCTCATATCCAACATAAATCCCAGACTTTAGAAGAGGGCCCATAGCGGCACGCTGAGAGGGTGGTATAGGTACATATACCTTGCAGCCAAATTTTCAAAGATGCGAGATCTTGGGGATCATGCCCTGGGCTAGTTGCATAGGTGAATGGATGTTGTGGGCCGATGGTCTATAATTGATGAGATTAGATGCATGTAGGACTGCATGTCCCCAGCAAGAGTTCGGTAAGTTAGACTGCAAGAGAAGTGGCCGGGCAATGAATTTAATTCTCTTAATCAATGCCTCTGCTAGCCCGTTCTGCGTATGAGCGTGCGATCTTGAGTGCTCAAGGTGAATCCCGATGCCGTGCAATAATCATCAAAGGCCTTTGAGGTAAACTCTCGGCGTTGTCCATGCGAATGGATTTGATGTTATGCTCGGGAACACATTCTTAAGGCGGATAATCTCGAGATTAGCCCAGCGACGCGTGGTTCCTTGTCGAGAGTAAACTCACGTTCGACCACTTCGAGGAAGCATCAATGAGTACCATAAAGTATCTAAACGGCCCTGACAGGGGCTGAATAGGGCCACAAATGTCTCCCTGAATCCGTTCGAGGAAAGCGGGGACTTCTTCTCTAACCTTCAGGTGATGGCCTAGTAACCGATTTCGGTGCACAATTGGTGCACACAAAATCTTCATGATTTGGAAAATTTCTAACACTGATACCATGGCCTTGCGAATTATTCATAATTTCTCTCATCATTCTAAAACCAGGGTGGCCAAGTCTGCTATGCCAGAGGGAAAAGAGTTCAGAGCTTATAAAGGTCGTCTTAAGGGAGGTGAACACTGCTGGTGCTCTAATACTAGTGTGGTATAGCCCAGATTCTAAGGAGACGAACTTCTCGAGAATTCGCTTCTCGCATCCGTTGTGCTGCATAATGCACAAAAATTCATTGCCATTCTCTTCTATGATTTCTATATGAAATCCATTGGCACGGATGTCACGAAAACTCAATAATATTCGAGTGGATTCAGGGTATAATAATGCCTCTTTTATTTCAATAATAGTTTCCATAGGCAAAATTATAGATGCTCTTCCTGAGCCTACAATGCAAGTGTCGCTTCCAGCGATAGTGGTGATACAACCAGTATTCTTCGAGATAGACTGGAAGTATTTCGATTCTCGCATGATACTATTCGTAGTACCACTATCCACAATGCACAATTCCTCCATGGGCGCTACACAAATATATATATAGTTGCAATCAGGTAATGGCACAACCACATATGCAAAGCATATAATTCATGCAGAATTCAAAATACTATAATTCAATCATCTTGAAATTCGGGGTTCTTGAGACCAACCACGAGAATTAAAATATGCTCTCCTAGAGCTTACAATGCAAGGGGGAAATTCTAAACTTCATTTAAATGTCTTCTAACGCAACCACTCTAAGATAATAGCAGCGACAGGCTGCAAGAGAAAACTAGATAGACTCAGTGAACATAGCGTCCACACTCTCCCGGATGTCGAGTCATTAAAGTGATCAATCTGCATGGCGCCAGGGGGACGGGGGCGGGAGAGGCGGGGAAGAGATGCAGTTCCTCCCCAGGAGATCATCCTCTTCAAATTCATCTTGGGCTTATTCTTCTCAACTTGAAGCTCGCTAGATGCGCTTCAATAGGGCCTTCTTCTTGGCACGATATGCGCAACCACTTCTTTGGGCTCACGGCGGATCTGGACCAATGCCCTTTAGGCGCGGCGATAGCACGTTTGGATTCTGCTGGCCATACGGCTTATGCTGACTCTGATTACCAAACTTGTCGATTCTTGCCCTTTCTTTCCTTTCCTTTCTTGCCCTTCTTATTGGGCTTCTTCACCTTGTAACTATTGGCATTTATTTGATTGCCATTCGGGTTACTTGGTGCTTGGGACTTGAAATTCTTCATCAAGACATTATCATGAGTTTCAGACACCATCATCATGTCGATGAGAGTGCTATACTCCTCAATATTGTCCTGACGGTACCTACGGGCTAGCTGAATTTCATTGGGATGAAAAGTAGAGAGGGTTTTCTCAATCTTGTCTTGCTCAGAGACAGGCTTGCCACAGAGCCTTAGATTGGTGCAAATGCGGTGCAGCGCAGAGTTATAGTCAGCAACAGACTTAAAGTCGGCCACCCTCAGCGATTCGATCTGCTTTGGGCTTGTGGGAGAATTGAGTACTTCAACCTCTCAAAGCGCTTGCGAGCGCGTTCCACACTCGAGGGACTTGTCACGCCATGTACTCACTTTTGAGTGGGTGACAAGTGATGCTGAGGAAATGCAGGAACTGTAATTACATTCAGTGATGGGGTTGCCTGGCCAATACCAATGGTGGGCCTTGTTGCTTGCTACCAGGACAATTTCAACATCGGACTTCCGGTCGAAAGTTACGCCTCAGGAGGCAAGCTCCTCGAAATCACGGCTTGCAAGGCCGGTCATACGCAAGATAACCAAAGATATGATTACTTGGGTAATCAACCTAGAGTGGTGCGTGACATAAAAATAATTCTAGCGGTTTCAAGTATGGTGCCATTACGAGATGCTAACTAATTCGATAATATAACAAGCAATAATTTTCAGAATAATTGCACGAAATATTAGCGATAAATAAACAATTCAAAGCAATTCAAATAATTACGCAAGAATCGGGGTTTTCAAATTTCTTTTGAAAAATTCCGCTTATCTGAACCTCTCGGTCAGTATGCGACCTCTTGCTAGCAAGGCCGCACGTAGTCTTAAAGGGTTGAAAATAAATAATTTTGAGACCTAACGGGTGATTCTGCAAGAATCGAGGATTTTGCAATTTTAATTGTTTTCGCTATGGGCCTTCTTTTCCGTTTTTTCTTACTGAGGTGGGCAGTGAGGGGGCCGGCGGTGGCCTGCAGTCTTGGGCCCAACCAGGCCTGAGCCCAGCCGGGTGGCCTTGATGGGGGCTGGCCAGGCGGGCCAAGCGGCGGCGGCTTTGGCAGAGAGTGGCCCAGCGGCTGGCTTTGGCCTGCTGACGCCCCTTGAGGGCGCAGTTCACCGAGGCGGCCCATCGAGGCGGTGCCAGGCGGCTAGGGTTCCCTGAGGCGCCGCCATCTGGCATGTGCGCCATGGCGTGTGTGTGGCGCGACCGCGATGTGGGGCGTCGGCGGGGCGCAGCAATGTGGCGTTAGCGAGCAGCGTCTTGCGTCTTGGTATGCGCAGCGTCTTGAGTCTTGGTAGCGTCTTGGTAGCGGCGGCGGCCGGTGGCAGCGGCAAAGCGGCGGCATCGGCGGTAGCGGCCATGGTAGCGGCGACGGCAATGGCCGACATGGACCCACGGCGGCGCCGGCGAAGCGCGACGGTGGCGGGTTTAATCTTCAGTTGAAAACCGAAAATCCCAAAAGCGAAAACGAATCTACTTCAAATTTGTTGCAAAATTTCCAATCTACTAGGAAACACAACAATTCTTCTCGTCGCACACAAATTCACGCATAGATCACGAGCTGCGGGGTGTCGGCGTCAAAAATACCTTCGTGGTCGTAGTGGATGCAGATATGCCTTCCTCGCGGATTGATCGGCACGTCGATGGAGCGAGCGTCTTCGATAACGTGTTAAGAAACCTCGCTACGAGTGTAGTCAGAGGTACAAGCGTGGCAATCAATCACGAGAAAGAACAATCACAGGGGACACAAAGATGTATGGGTGGAGCTACGCTTTATTAATTCTCGGATCTGTGTGTATGATAGGTCTTCCACCTCTTCTTATATATAATCTTCTTGGGGTTTAATTTAGGTCCATATGTGGGCCCCACCGTGGGGAAGCCACCGGTGGCCCTAACCGTGCGTCGTCTTCGCACTGAGACCCGTCTTGGGCGGGCTTCCCCACGGATGGTTTCCCAACAGTAGGGAGTATTCTTTAAACGAACCGTTGGATTCAAATTACAATGTTGTCCTAACATATTTGTTGTGTACCATCAAAGAATTCTACTTTAACAATACTTATAAACAGCTAACACTTCTGGTGACGCGTGAACCATATAGAAATTGGACAGTTTCATGCAAATATAAAAGTGGAACCTTAGTTAGCTTGTTACCTTCCGGACAAGGCCTAAAAGTAAGAGCTTAGACCAGCTAGGCATCTTCCAAACCATGACTATGGTCTTCAAATCCAATGCAAGCTTAGACGTACGCACATCAGAAGTAGCGTCGGACAGTCCCGAAATGAATCCTGGAAAAAAAAAAAGATAAGAGAGATTGTCAGCTACACACGAATGATCAGCAAGCAAACGCATCCTACGATCCACAGCCTGAGCACACTAGCTAACAGGGAGTGAATTTTCCCATAGTACCCAGGGTTTTTTTTCGGGCACCTCCGCGACCATCCGATACTAGTCAAGATCTATACGCTATCTATGCTTTCTAAAAGTTTTTTTACATGAACACCCTTGAAATATATAAAAACGGCAATTTGGTTTTCTTCTTCCTCCCTCCCTAGCTAGCCACCACTTGGCCCACCGTCGCGGGTGACCACCGCCTAGGTGCGGTCACAACACGCGGATGCGGCTCGCCACAACCTGAGCGGGGGTGCTGTGCATGAGCCGATGTGGTGCCGACATCATCGTGGCCGTGGGTTTGGCTGAGGCAAAAGGGAGAGAAAGGATCTAAATGTTTGGAATTTAAATTTTTTGAGAGGAGTTCTATGAAAATACCATGCAAGGGAAAAACTATCATGAGCGTCATGAATCTTAACACCGATCATGTTGTTGTCATCAAGCATGCATGCAAAGAAGCTTCCCACGCCTCGCGGCGACAAAGTACTCGCAGCGTGTTTTGGTTGGAGGGAATTCGCAGGAGGGCAAGCAAAACATGCATGCATCCGTAAGTAACTCCACTGGTAGTACTGCAAAAGAGGAGGTCGCCATTAATTAATCACACCTAGGGGTGGGAATGGGTTTAAACCCACCCCTAACCCGACCCAACCCATAAAAAATTTGCCCTCCTACCCACCCCAACCCATTCCATAAATTAGATTACTAAAACCAACCCATAGCTGTCCGCGTTTGCACTTCCCCCATTCCAAACCAACCCGTTTTTCAAATTTGGGTTGAACCCGTTTGACCAACCCATTCCACCCCCATTTGGCCATCGCAGGTTCACAAAGTAACAACCAATCTAGCTTGCCATTACTGGAGAAATAGAAATGGCCTTGGTTGGCTGTTGCCATTAACCCGAACCGTACGTACTTCAAAGAAAAAGAACGCACAACGGACAGGAATTGAGGTCAGGAAGCAGTAGGTGAGAAAGGAATAGAATCGAGCACCAAATTTATGTATTGATGTCAGGAAGCAGTAGGTGAGACAGGAATAGAATCAAGCACCAAATTTACGTACAGGACAGGAGTACTCCCATTATCTAAATCGAAGGCAAGCAATTAAAACGGTGGTGAAATAATGAACTGGGGGGGGGGGGAGCACCGGAGCAGGCATTCCATCAAATAGTTCGTAGGCATGGGATGATTGAGCGAAGAAAATCGGTGACAGCTCACGAGATCGTAACCCACCTGCACGATTCAGACGCTAAATCGATCAGCGATCGTTACTATGGCCTGCCACCGTTCCGATTTCTGCTACGCCATCCGCCCATTCCTGCATTGGACAGAACTTTCAGTTCGAGGAGGAGGAACCGAAGGAACAGCAGTGAGAACAAGAGGACGTCGATTAGGAGCGAACCACGCGCGGCGACCGCCACGAGGAGGAGGCTGGCCTGGGGGTGGCGAGGGAGACGAGGATCCGGCAGGGAGGGCGGAGACAGCGAGGCTTCCAGCTCATGAGGCGTGGCTTGACGGTCTCCGGCTCATGGGCGTGGTGGCGCCGGCCAAGGCCGCCTGGGCGCGAGGAGATGAAGATCCGGCGGGGAGGCGCGAGGCGGCGGCATATCGAAGGGTCGCCGCGGGGCGGGGCGGCCGGGTGGGGAGGATGGCGGAGAACCCGAGCTAGGTGACCCCATTTGAACCCTCGGGTTTCAACCCGATTCAACCCGAAAATTTACACCCCATCCCAACCCACCCCAACCCGTGAATGCCTTGTACCCGACCCGCCCCACCCCATAAGCCATCTTAACCCGTTATACCCCATCCAAATATAACCCGTTAGAAACCCAACCCTTAAACCCCACTTCAATCCAACCCATTCCCACCCCTAATCACACCCCGCTGCATAGCAACAGGAGTTCCGCAATCACGTAGCAGCCGCAAGAGAGCACGAAGGCACCGTAGAAACGGAGGCGGAATTCAGAGCAGCAAGAAAAAAAAATCTTTTTTGCAGATAAAGCACGATCATAAGAAGAAAGGGGTTGAGATTAATTATAAGGAGCCGAGAGAGAGAGAAAGAGGGATTGACTCCTTTATTTTTTTTAAAAAAAAAGGAGCAGGAGAACTACCGTCCTATTTCATTGAATAGCAGGAGAAAATAAAATACAAAACCCGTGCAAACACGAAGTACAACCACAGCACTCATTGCAACTCGCCAAAGCGGACACACCTCAAACCCTTGCCGGGAACACCGCCTCTGAGAGGAGAAAGAAGGAATGCGACCTTTCTCACGCCACAAAGCCAAAGGTCAAGAGAGAGAGATACAAGGGGAGAAGGAAACACGACCAACACTCACACAACGACGAGCGACTCCTGAAGCAATAGACCCAGCGAAAACCAATGCGCAAAACGGTGATGGCCTGGCCATTAATTTTGCTGCGTAGATGATTTTAATGGCTCAGATCTTTCCTCCTCTCTCTTTTCTTCCCCTCCCTCTCTCCTCAGATTTTGTCTCTCTTCCTCACGCGTGCGCCCCTCTTCCTCCAACCCTGCCGCCGTTGTGCCGCCCCGTCCACCCTAACCCGACCGACGCCTTCACCCCTCGGCACCACCGCTCCAACCGCCTTCACCCCCTTCCACGGCTTTGGTGGCGCCGCTGCCGCCTCTGTTGCCGCCTTCATTCTCCATCCCTAACCAACCGTTAGGCCACCGCCTGCTCCGACCATTCCTCTAAGCCCAGCGGGGAACCAAGCCTTGAATCGGTGGCGACCCCAAACTTGAACGCTAACCCGGTGCTCTTCCCTTCTCTACTCTCTTCCTCTAACTAAACTGTCTACGCCAATAGTAGGGGAGATATAGTCGTCTGGATAAATGAACTGCCGTCCAGACGACTGCCAACAGCGAATCCGAAAAAAAAGGGCGCATACGTTTTTTGTCGGATAAAACTCGATCGATCTCTCGTCTCTCTGCGCTGCTGCGCAGGCTAGCTAATTAGTCCGTGCTACCATATCCAAAGAAGCAGGAGAAGGATGGGACATGCACGGATCTTGCATACGTGCCTGGCCGCCGGCCGGCCAAACGCCGGCGACGCGTCGATGGTCTACCCGCAGTGGCCGGCCGGCGGTATATGCTCCTACACGCACGTTCCTGCGTCAACCTTAGGGGAAATATTGGGGCGGCGCCGCCGGTGGGCAGCGGCCGGGAGAGGGTTAAGACGGCGGATCTCTTGCTTACCAAATGGTCGTAGTCGCCGGCCGGCGACGCTCCGACGGCCGGGCCGGATCACTGCGCGTGCACGGGGAAGGCGCGTGGTGACTGGTGAGTGGTGAGCAAAGCTGCGAGAGCGAGGGGAGGGGTCAGGGGAGAGGGGGAGGAGGAAGGGGCAGGAATATATAATACAGTAGAGATGCATGGAACGCGTGTTTTTCTTTTCTTTTCTTTTCCCTATAGTTTTCCTCCTTTTTCTAGTTTTCTTTTTGAAAGACATATACGCCTGTGTTTGCTTTATTTTCTTTCTATTTTAAGCGGGTTGTGTTTTCGTTTATTTATTTGCTGGAGTTTGATTTCTCCGTGAAATGAAATGCCGTTTGCAATTTTTTTTTTCCATTATATATGTTCTCACTAAAAAAAATGACCACCTGCCGTTTGCAATTTTTCTTCCATTATATATGTTCTCAGTAAAAAAAATGACATGGTGGTCGGGTTCATCTCCAATACCTTTTTTGAACTATAATGCTGGTTGTGACAAGTTTTAATTGATTTTGTAACATGTTTAAACATACATGTAATGTTTTTCAATCTCCACATAGCTACGAGCAACATTTCATTTTGGATAAAGGTATTGATTGGTTTCTAAAGAATGGCATGTGGCTACCGCACATTTTATTTTGGATACAATACATGTATATTGGCCTAATTGAATTCTTGCCATTCAAACGGATACCAATTTTAGAACCCTGGGTCAACAGAAACATATCCATAAGCACACAACGCGTGAAATTATGAAGTCCAATTAAGGTGTAAATTTATGAACACCAATTAGTGCAGTGAGATTATGAACCCCAATAAAACCAACTATTTGCATTATATATTTTCATAAAAAGTTTACGCATGGAACAGGCTAAGACCTTATTGGATTCAACTGAAAAACTGTTGTGGATTATAATGTGAAAGTTGTGTAATTTGGATGGGTCAGGAGGTGCTTAGAGCACCATCATCGGGTTTCCTAATTTTTATCTCTATATTCCATCCCAAAACACCGTTGTCGCCGGCGACAGGGGGCGGTGGGCGGTGCCTGGATCGTCAAAGAAGATAAGGAGCTCAATCGTTTTTTTGTGAGCTTTTCGAAAGGTATTTACAAAAAATCCCTAAGTCAGGAACTCCTCTCGGTGGTGATAAAACGCGGCATTCTTATTCTTGTGCTTATTTGTTGCTTGTTCATGGTTGGTTACTTGATCATGGCATGGCTGTGGCGTGGCAGGATGCAGCCGAAATGCCTTGGCATGACAGGAGTGCGGTTGGCATGGCCATGGCTGATGGCACGACAGGTGCGACGCCTACAAGGTGCTCGACAAAATGCACTAGGATGGTTCATCTTAAGAGCAACCAAAAATGAGTTCAAACTAGGCGGGCTCATATAAAACGACCAACCAAATGCTAGGTGGTTGCGACCTTTTTTAATCCCTTATTTAGTTTTAGTTTGGCGGCGCCAGTGCGGACGTCGAGACAGACGCGCCGGTAACTGGACAGCGCCGTCCGTCCGTCGTCCAAGCACCGCGCATCAACTTCGCCCAAGACGCCCAGCGTGATCGAGATCATCGATCGACCGAGCGCTTGTTAGGCTGCGATTGATTAAATTTCCAATTAAACTTCTGATTTCTGTATAAAATTCAAACAGTGTTCAAAATACGTGGAATAAAATTCATAATTCTTCTAAAATCGAGAGCAACCCATTTAAAATACTTTTTAATTTTTTAATTTTTTTTTACTTTTCCATTTTTTTATGTGAAACTAGAAGAAGGCACTTATGAAACTTATATCTATACTAGCGAAATTTGGCCGTGTACTGATGAAACTTGGCCGTGTGCTGATGAAATCTGATGAAACTTGAATAAAACTTCGATGTAACCTAATGAAACTTGGATGAAACCTGTTGAAGCTTAAATTGACCTGATGAAACTTGAAGAAACTTGTATGAGACCTGTTGAAACTTGATGACTTGCATTAAACATGATGAAACTTGACAGTTCGGCAAGTTTAACGAATATGAAATCCAAGTTTCAGTAGGCGAAACCCAAGTTTCACCAGGTAAGTTTGAGGAGTTATATGGCAATATATATTTTGTTTTGTTCGTAAAAAATACGAGGAACACGTTGGTACAAACGGTTTGTGGATTAGAGCACTCAGTCAAAAATTATGGTCACCAAAAGAAAAAAATTCTATGGGACCCACATGCATGCCGACACAGTGTATCCCCTGCGCGTTTCGCGCGGCGCGAGCGAGGCCGGACGCGCTGGCCTTCAGGCCCGAATCGTTTCCGTTTTAGTTTTGGTTGTAGTTAAAAAAAACTATCACCATTAAAAGCGGTAGAAAAAGACTTAAATAAATTATTAAAAAATATTTATGAGATCTTTGGAAAAACCACATAAATTTCCAAAAAAAAATTTAAAAATTATAGTGAATTGTCTGTATAAAAATAACAAAAAAATTCAAACGCTACAAAATCTAAGGTCCTATTCTCCTCATCTTATATTATTTGACTTATCTTCTTGAGGTAGCCTTAAGAGTCGGATCCACTTTGTTTAACTTGTGTTTTAGAAATTTTAGATAAATCTTTAAGATAGAAAAAAATAAATTCATAAAATTATTTTTTAATTTAACAAAAACAACTAAGCAGATAGATAAGTTAAATAAGTCAGATAAATCGACAAAAAATAGACCTAAACTAACAAGCATCGGAGAGGGCCTGCATGGCCTGAGCTTGGTTCATGCTAGCCATGCTGGGCAGGCCCAAAGCGTATCTAACGGGCCACGCTGGGCCGGGGCGTGCGGCTTCGCTCGTTAGCACTCTCTCCACTCGACACAACGGCCTCCATTCCCGCGCAGTCCCATCCACCGAATCGACGCCTCCCGCAACTGCAACGCCCGCTCACGCGCTCCGCACGTGATGTCCTCTCTTCTTCCTCGGCCCCTCCCCACCAAAGAGGCAAACCAAGCGGCCAAGCCCCCTGCAAAGCCCTGAACCCTCCTCACCGCCGGTCGCCGGAGAGATCAAATCCCGGTGGCATCGCCTCCGCGAGGCCACTCCGGCGCAATTCGACCCGCTCTGATCTCCTGGGCTCCTAGTCTCGCGGCCGATCGCTCGCTCGGATCGGAATCCCGCGCAGATTCGGGCGAGGGATCAGAGCCGGAAGCTTCTAGAGCAGCATTCCGAGAGGAGCGGCGCGGCACCGGTCAAGGCTGGTGTTCTCAGGTTCGTGCTCGGGCTGCCCGCTCCAGGAGGGATTTCGCGGGGATCACCGCGGATTTTTGGGGGGCGGGAGAATGGCGGTGCCGTGCGGCCTCCTCGCCGTGGTGGTGCTCTGCGCCGCGCTAGCCCCCGCAGCCGCGTTCACGGACCCCTCCGACGGTACGGTTCTCTCTCATCCAATCTGTAGCCGTAGAGCTCTAGTTACCTCCGCCATGTCTCTGCCCTGTGCGCGAGTATGCGCGTACGCGTGCTCCCTGTGGTGCCAGCGCCCAGCGGTGGCTTCTATGAGAGCGTGCGCATCGGTGCGCGAGGGCGCCTGAGCACGCTCGTGGATTGGCGCGCGCGGGTGCTCCCGCTTGCACGCGCCTGTGCAGTCTCGCGTAGGCGTGTGGGTTTGTGATCGTTAGCTATGATTACTTGACAACGTGATTATCTGTTCGTGCTTCTATGTGCTGCTCTGAAGTTTGCAAGCAGTATGTTCTAAATTTCTAGTGGGTTTGCTGCCTTGCGTTTGTTTTGTTACTGTTGTTGGTTACTTTACAGCATTAGGGCTATGGGAATTATATCGCACATTGAGGTCGCCTTGGCAGCTTTCTGGGTGGATATTCCAGGGTGGTGACCCCTGCAGCAGGGGTGGTGAACATGGATCGTGGCGCGGTGTCTTCTGCGAGGGCTCATCTGTTGTTGCTATGTAATTCTTCAGTTGATTCTGAACTTACTAATCAGTTTTGACTGAAAATTTGTAGGCATTATTAATTGGTAATTAACTTGAGCATTTTGCTGTCCCTCTACTTAAAAGCAGAAATATTAGTGGGCTTGGGGTTGGTGGGTGGCTTGGCCCGGAGCTGCTCAAGTTCCACTCGTTGAAAGAGTTGTGAGTTTCTTGTTACAAAGTTCGTGGAACTATTACTCTGCAATCCTTTATTCACCTTTTTTTGGGTTTGTGGTTCCTTTTCTGCATATTGATGATAGGGATGTCAGCTTCAATAATATTTCTGGTGAAATCCCTCGCACTTTACCCCCAAGTGTGGAATACCTGTACATTCTCTTTTCCCTCTCTGTCTATCCCATCTGAATTGGGTTAAATACTTAATAATGTAATATGGATGGTATGACCATTGTATAGTG
Organism: Raddia guianensis; assembly: GCA_036346415.1. Taxonomy (NCBI): domain Eukaryota; kingdom Viridiplantae; phylum Streptophyta; class Magnoliopsida; order Poales; family Poaceae; genus Raddia; species Raddia guianensis. The sequence goes on from CM070542.1 coordinate 13,307,159, forward strand.
TTCTCTTGCAGAAATTTAGCAGTCAACAAGTTTGAGGGGAGTATACCACCAACACTGCCATGGCTACACTCCCTGAAATATTTGTAAGTGCATTTTTTGCACTTAAGAACATTTCCTACTAAGAATCTGGTTGCAGAATTAATCGAATCATCTTAAATTCTTGTTTCAGGAACTTCAGCCATAATATACTCTCTGGAATAATTGGTGATGTTTTCATCAATATGGAAAGCTTAGTAGTAATGTAAGGTTCGCACATCTTGATTACATGATCATTTTCAAAGCTAACCATCTCTGTGAAACAAATACATTATTTAATTTATTGCAATTTCTAGTGGCAATGACACCCAGTATGTAGCATGCCATGCAATATTTTTCTGCCCAGAACATCTGAATTTAGTATATGCATCTATAAGAGAAGGTTCAGCTTATATAACTCTGGGATACTTGCGCTTCCTAGCTGGTGCCTGGTACCCTTCAACTAATTTGTGTATATGGCTGCAGGTTTCTTTTGTATTTATGCCCATACACGTTTTCTTGCAATCACATCCATTAAATGGGTCATCTGATGTAGTTTTTGGCTATCATGTGAAAAATATCCTGTTTGTGCATTTTGTTTTTATTTTATAGTTTATACAACAATTTGTTTTACCTTTCCTCAAGAAAAAACTTCCACCTTATTTTTTTTTATTAATGCAAACACATATTTCGACACTATAGTACTTTCTGAACATCCTTCTTACTATTTTCCCATATTCTTTTAAAATTAATTTTAACCAGTGTAATGGTCTCTCATTCATTCGTTTCATGTTTTTCCCCCGCCGCTTTCAGGGACTTATCATTCAACACTTTCAGTGGTGACCTACCAACATCGTTTAGTTCGTTGAAGAACCTTCACTATCTGTAAAAATGATGAGCCTTCTGAACTATTTTGTGCACATAGATTCAGGAATCGGTTGGTTAAAAACCGTCTTGCCTTTTCTTTTGCAGTTATTTACATCATAATGAGTTCACAGGATCTGTGATTCTATTAGCAGATCTCCCATTGTCAGCTCTGTAAGAAATTTGACTTGATTATATCCATTTTTTATTTGTCATCCTTTTCACTTAACGCAGATGATCATTGATTTCTTGCAGCAACATCGAAAATAATTACTTCAGTGGCTATGTGCCTGGTACTTTTGAGTCCATTCCCGAGTTGAGGTATTGAATCCTTTCATAACATTCCCACCAGTTCTTCCTAAGGATCTTGTGAAAATCTTTATAACAGTATGTGACTTCATATGTAGTTAAAATAAGCGATTGCTTTCTGCCTAATATTCCAGGATTGATGGAAACCAGTTCCAACCAGGTTTCAAACACACACCTTCCTCATTTACTAAAAGCACCCATTCACCTCGACCTCCAGGTTCTCCACCTTCACCTCGAACTCCATCTCCACCTCTGACCATGCCTCCACCAGCAGTTAGGCAGAATGTAAAGCAGAGGAAAAAACCTCTACAACCTTCTTTCGTCTATTCTCCTCTGCACAGCCATAGCCACCATAAAAGGTCACACTCTCGAGTGACAGCTGCTGCAATAGCTAGTGTTAGTTGTACAGCGTTTGTACTCTTCATTGTTGGATTTGTTCTGAAAAGCTGGAGAAGTTCTACATGCTGCCCTAAGAACAGTGCTAACAATGCCCATCCTTTAACGGCCAACGTGGAAAGAGGTAGCATTGGGAACTTAATTATTTTTGGCATAACGATTTTATGCATTATTGATGCTAAACATATTCTTTCTGCCTGTTTTGGTTATATCTTATCACTCATCATAAATCTGAATCATTAACTGCTTGTTCGGGGAAAAATTGGATCTTTAATTGTACATCTAGACGTCATCTTTAGCCGTAAACCCTTGTTATTTTCAACGCTCATTGATAAAACGATACCATCAAATTTATGTACATAATTTACTTTTCATTCTTGCTTGCTACATTATAATCAATCTATATATGGGACATACTTGCATTCACATCACTGAAGCTGTATTTGCCATTTTTGTAGTTCCTTTAGCAGGTGATGTTTTGTACTCTTGGAGTTCTTTCATGAATAGTTGTCAGACTCCCTCTAGCGATGGCATTGCATCTGAAAGAGTTCCCAAAAGAAAAAATTGGGCCAAGACATCAAAAAACCTTCTACCCGCAAAACAGTTTCCAGCCATTGACATTTTGGCGGCTACCAGGGACTTCAGTGAAGAATGCCTTATTGGTGAAGGTTTCACTGGCCGAGTTTACAGAGGTGATTTTCCTGATGGCCAGGTATGACATTCTCATTATAGCATGCATATTATCATTATCTTTCTAGTATGCTTGCTGCTTTTGGTGGGAAAAGATGGAAGAAGCTCTTAAGTGTAATTCATATAAAATGTGTTTGAAGCCCTGATAGATGAATTGTTCTTTATCTGGTTTATCGACTATATTCCACTGCTATTTTCAGTCATAATTCGACCAATTTCCTCACCTTGTCAGTAATAAAGTCCATTAGCATTTAGCAGTGTTGGTTGTTTCAGACCCGCTATGCTTATTCTCGATGTCTTTATAAGATCGCAGTTCGAGATACAAAGAAGATGAAATTCGTACTCATTCCCCATCTTCGAAATCAATCAGAAAATCACGCTATTTAACTGCTGTATAAAATCGTTGTTTCCCTGAATAGTGAAGCCGTGAAGGTCCAGAATTTGTTACAGGTAATTATTTATATATATTTTATATGTATAACACACATTTCTCGTTATGTGCACAGCTCCTGGCTATTAAGAAGATCAACATGGTAGATTTGTCGTTATCAGAACAAGATGAACTCATGGACATGCTTGGGAATATGTCCAAATTAAAGCACCCCAATATCTGTTCTCTTGTTGGCTATTGTGTGGAGTTTGGGCGTTGTGTGCTTCTATATGAGTATGCAGAAAATGGCTCGCTTGAAGATCTTCTGTTTTCAGCAGCCACAAGGTCCAGGGCTTTGTCATGGAAAGCTCGGATGAAGATTGCTCTTGGAGTTGCCTACGCTCTGGAGTAAGTATGGTATACCAAATCATCTATTTTGTTTTGTTGAACTGCAGGATGATTGATAATTTGATTACACCTATATGTCCGCTATATCATAACCTTAATAGCTTCTTTTTGGTTCTTTAGCTGAACTGTCTCCTTTTTCTGTTTTTTATGTTTTAGACCTGTATACTGACTATCTTTCCCGAATTTTTTATATATATGCTTATGTAATCTCTACAGGTACATGCATTCAATGTGTTCTCCTCCAGTTGTTCATGGAAATATTAAAGCTACAAATATTTTGCTCGATGCTCAGCTCATGCCCTACCTGAGTCACTGTGGATTATCCAAGTTAAACCGTTTTGTCAGCGCTACAATAACGGTCAGTTCTCACAAGTTTCCCAGTCACCAAGGATAATATATTACTACTTTGCATGGATCATTATCATTGTGATGCAGTTAATGCCTACTCATAACAATGATAGGATCGACTTGCATCTTGGATGCCCAATCATCTTGGGGTTTTTTTTACTCACGCTTAGCGATTTTGATTTTGAATTTGACAGATGGATGCACCCAGAAAAACTGATCCCTATAACTAGCGGTTAAGAATTAAAAATTAAATGTGGCGTTTTTTAAGTTTTGTCATGACTTACTACAATCACTTCAATTCATGCATGCAGGCACACACACAAATGTTAGAACTGCGTTTTATTCAAAATCAAAGCTAGGTTACCAGGTGGACTCACATCATTTGATGTTTTGGCATAACACTTGCTTAAGGAATCCTTTCCAATGCATTCACACCTACATGCAATGCATACGTCTCCTAGTCAAAGAAAAAGATGTTAAGATATACTCAAGAGAAGGGGCCCTAACTCTGTCTGTCTCTCCCTTCGCACATTTAAAATCTGTTAAGTGTGTCCCGTGCATCTACCTACGCCCCCTCCCACAATAGGTAGCAGGAACTAATTTATTGAATATTTGAAGGATGTGCTGCACTTCATAATAATGTTACTTTATCTTGATCGCTTGGCCATGACCTATTTCTTCACCTGAAAAACAGGATTCAGAAGCTCTCAGCGGTGCTAAGGGCTATGCTGCCCCTGATCCTATTAGCACAGGAACAGATAACGTCAAAGCTGATATTTACAGTTTTGGTGTTATTTTGCTAGTGCTTTTGACAGGGCAAAAGGCTTTTGACAGGTTTGTAGTCACATACTTTTTACGAAAGTAGCAGCCTTATTTTCTAAACGAAACTTCTCTTCTCCAGTTCAAGAAGACAGAATGAACAGTTTCTAGTTGATTGGGCATCTCCTCATCTGCATGACCTTCATTCTTTGGAGAGAATAACTGATCCAATAATACGTGGCTCTATGCCACCTAAAGCTATCTCTGCATTAGGCAAAATCATCCTGCGTTGCATCAAGGTAGTTGTTCATTCCATTTTCTTGTACAGATTCTTTGGATTATTTTTTTTACCTTCTGGATAGATGTCAAGTTGGAACTCAGAACAGTGTGCATGCTGCTACGTGAAATGTCTAGATTAGAATGTGCCAATAGAAATAGATCTATATTACACCCGAAAACTATCAGGAAAAACTATTCCACACCTTTAACTGCAAAACTGGTTATTTATAACCCTCCATATCCTTAGGAGGTTATGCTAATTTGGTATCAGATTTTGTACTTGTTGCTTGCAGTCATGGCATAATTACTGATTTTTTATTTGTAAGATAATCAAAAGCAACAGCAAACAAACTCTAAATTTTTTTAAAAAATAAAAAAAATACTTTGCCGCATAAGAATCACACAAAAATATTTTTATATATACATTTTCAAGATTCAAATATTCGTTTAATTTCTTGAATCAATTTTATTTCAGATAATAAAACCTTGTAAAAATAAAAAAGGAAACCATGATCCTTATACACCGAAGTATTTTTTGATAAGTTTTCTAAAATTTTCCTAGTTTGTTTACTATCATGGTTGGCTTTCATTAAATAAAACACCGCCTAATCATAACATGCCATGTGCATGAAGCATGGATAAAGTTGGATGCCATGCCAGTGAAACCATCATGTTAAGTAAATTGGTGTTTATAGATGGGGCTGCTAAACAAGCTGTTCTTTAGTTGTGAGTGTACGACAGACCTTTCAGCTAGTTCATGAGCGTAATATATATGGGCTTATTTTTAATAGTAATCGACAACCACCATAGGTCTCGTGGAGATATCTAGACCAATCGGATTCCATCATAATATTCTGCGGCCATTACTTGTGTTGTTTATTCGTTTCAATGCAGCAATCACCAGAGCTCCGCTCGCCGATGACAGCCATAACAGACAAATTAGTAAAGCTTGTAGAATCGACAAGTCTTCAAAAGACAAAGCGAGCACATCACTCGGAGGTTGATGCTCAGGATCTCTCTTTCGTAACAGCCAGACCGTATTTTGCACAATCCTCAACCGGTATCTCCCTTGACAACGCTTCTTCTCTCATCTTGAACTCTTCTCGTAAGAGTCTCAATTTGATTTTTTTTTAGGAAACTCAATTTGATTATTCTGATCAGTCAGCCAGGGTGGAACTGAGAGCTGCATCTCCCGATGATGGAAACACCTGCCCTTCTCCCCGAAGTTTATCAGGCCAAACTACTTTTTGTATACCCGAGGGAAATACGTGTACCCAAAGCTTCACAGCTTTTTCTGCAATGTCTGTCGATGCCAGTTGCTGATACTCAAAGCTGCTGTGTTGGCATTCTGTATTCACCGACCACGGGAGACACTGGAAACATACGGTTATACGGTTATTGACCACGAGGTTACTGAAAAACTCTGCTCCCATATTCCGGTAGAAACTTGTGCAAGCACCTCTAGACTCTAGCAGTACTGTTACCATTTTATCCTTTGCATCGCGGTGCTGCTTGGGATGCTCTTTGCAGGTTCTCTCGAAACGGCCAGTACAAGATGCTTGTCAGCCAGGGGCAATGGCTAATGGCCTACAGCTCAGCATCTGATCTGGAATGGTCCTGAATGATTTTCCAATGCTACTCGGCTCACATGTTTTTCTCTGGTTAGTTTCTGGAAGATATCCGCCGGACTCAGTAGATCTCATCCGTTCGTGCTTGCAGAAACTGTAGATTCTTCCATTCTTATTAATTCTGGGCACTTGGCAATTAACTCATTGAGCTCAGCTCAAGAACCTTATTACTAATTACTAATGGCATTGTAGTAAAACACGCTAGCAAATGCCTCTCCTGGTGAGACAGCAGGAGCAATCTGGTATACATCTTATTCCCAATCTACATGCATTGATGCACCACACATCTCCCATTCCTGGAGCTGATCTGATTCTGGGTTCAGATGGAGATGCTGTTGGGGATGCCCCTCCCGGTGACCCCTGGGCCCGAGAAGGGCTTGAGCAGCTCGTAGGGCACGATCCCGGCGCCGCACCGGTTGCGGCGCTCGGGGTCGTTGTTGCGCTCGTCGATGGTGCCCTCGATCTCCTTGAGCCTGCCGCTGAACTTCTCGAACGCCGCCTTGACCCGCGGCTCGACCAGCCACGCCGGCTCGGCGTACTCCCCCATGTACTCCTCGTCCGGCGAGTGCGAGGAGAGGATGTCAAGCGTGGCCATGATCTTGATGGCCTGCATCTGCGAGGGCAGGCTCTCCAGCAGCACCTCCTCCGGCCTGGCCATGAACTTGTTCAGGTCCTCCTCGCGGCTCTCCTCCACCGGCATCGGCTTCCGCATGACGGTGGGGCGGTTGGGGAAGTAGCCGCCGTAGTGGTACTGGCCGAAGTTGACGGCGGCGTGGTGGCCGGAGGTGACCCACATGATGGTGGTGAGCACCTCGACCAGGCCGTCCCGGGAGTCCACCGCCGGCCACCACGGCTCGTCCTTCTTGTCGGCGTGGCCCTTGGTGCGCACCTCCTCCCACCACGCCTGCACCTCCTCGTCGCCGGCGACGTCCTCGTCGGACTTGTAGTAGAACCTGACGTAGTCAGCCGCCCACTGCTTGATGGCGTCCCACACCAGGAGCCCATCGTTGGCGTAGGGGTAGTCCTGGATGGTGAGCTCCAGCTCGCCATCGGGCCCTCGCACGGCGAGCCCCCGCCGGACGAGGTCCTCGGGGAGCGCCTCCATGTCGAAGCGCCACGTTGCGGCGTAGGCGACGGAGCTGAGCTCGACGGAGTAGCGGCCGGGCCAGAAGGACTCCTCGATGATGCCGTCGGCGTTGATGAGGCTCTCCCTGGCCAGCGCGTTGATCTCCATGGTGTAGCGGAAGTGCGGGTGCAGGAGGCGGTACACCGGGTGCATCCGGCTGAGCTGCCGGTTGGCCGCGAGGATGTAGGGCTCCACGCAGCCGTGCGTGCGCAGCCAGTGGCTCACCAGCTGGTGGTACCCCGTGTCGTGCGCCAGCACGTGCGCCTTGGCCAGCTTCCACAGCCACGAGTCGGTGGCGTCGGGCCCGTGCGTGAAGGCGCGCCGCCACGGCGGCCGCGTCGGCGACCGCGGCCGCGCCAGCTCGATGGCCAGCGGCATCAGCGTCCCCAGCTCCGTCAGGAAGAAGACGGTACGCGAGCCGTACAGCGTCGCCTCCGGGAGCTCCCGCACCCGGTGCACGTACGGGAGGAACACGTCGTGGTAGTCCAGGATGAAGAGGCGCCGCCGCTCCACCGCCTCCTCCACCGTCATGGCGCCGTTCATGTGCGTCTCCAGCACCTCCTTCGTCAGCGCCGACTCCGGCGGGCCGTACACCGCCGGGTCCAGCTTGCTGACGATCGGGAACTCCGTCAGCAGCCGGATGCACACCGGGTTCAGCCCCGCCAGCGTCTGCCTCGCGAACTCCTCGTCCCTGAACCACGAGAACCTGTCCCCTGCAGCATCAATTAATGACGCAAGATATATCAATGGCGGCGGCGGCCGGCGGCGAGGTGGAGGTGGGGGTGCTCTCAGTAGTGCTCACTCTCGACCATCTGGGGGACCTCGAAGCGGAGGACGTGGTCGGTGGTGTCCTCGATCATGCGGACGACGCGGGGGATGACGCTGCGGATGACGTCGAAGGAGGCGGCGGCGGCGGCGGCGGCGGCGCTCTGGCCTGGGACGTGGATGCCGTCGCTGTAGAGGCTGTCGATGGCGGGGAAGTGGGTGAAGTTGCGGGAGTGCTGGCTGAGCAGCGGCTCCAGCGCCGGCAGCATCGCGTGCAGCCCCGACCGCAGCGTCGTCGCGCTGAACGTCATCCCCTTCACCTCCGAGAACTGCTCGTCCCGCGGCACGTACACGTTGCTCCTCCGCTTCTCCGATGCCGGGTCTGCGCGTACGTATTCCTCCTACGTCAGTTCATTCCATGTGCATGCTCTCGCACACTGACATGTACATGCCAGACGTAACTCCATATATATACGCATGAAAAATCCACCGAATTAAATTTTATGGGATCGAGGGTTTGTTGAATTCGTCGTCACATTCTGCCACACTTCTTTGTTAAAGTGTGGTGCGCTTCCATTTTGGCATGCCACAAAAGAGCGTCGCACATTTGTTGTAAAACTACCAAAAATTGATTAGTACTCCCTCCGTTCCAAATTGTAGTTCATCGTTAACTTTTAGATATTTTATTTGACCATTCGTCTTATTAAAAAAATATATGTAAATATTATTTATTTTGTTGTGATTTCTTTATCATTAAACATACTTTAAACATGACTTTTATTTTTGCATGTTTGCATTAATTTTTTGAATAAGACGAATGGTCAAAAGGCATGTTGAAAAGTCAACAAGGAACTACAATTTGGAACAGAGAGGGTATTATGAATCTAGATGGCGTTCGGAGGCTAAGGGTCTGTTCTTGTCAGCTTAGCCAGTTTATTTGACTTTTCTATCTATTTATTTATCTTCATTTAAATTTTAAATTTTTTTGTATCTGATTTTTCTATCTCAAAGACTTGTATGAAATCTCTAATAAATGAGTTAAATGAAATGGATCAGACTTTCGAGGTTACCTTACCTTAAGGAGATAGGATAGTTAGATAAGCCAAATAAGAAAATATAAGCCGAGAATAACAATCTGTAAATTTGTTGGCAGGCTAGCTAAATTATTAGCAAACCAAGTGAATCAAGCAAGCAATCTATATCTAATTAGGTGGGGGCATGCATGTATGTCTCATTTGTGGTGTGCTGGATCCTTGTTCCAACTTCCAAGCAGGTAAGCGAGCTTGCTTACCGCTCTTGGTTCTGGGGCGGCCGGTGCGGCAACGGCGCGGGTAGGGGTGGTGGGCGCCGCCAAGGACGGGGCGCTTGTGGTCGGGGTTCCGGTCGGGGTCGCCGAGGTCGTTGTACACGTCGTAGTCGTAGACGCGGTCGAAGAACTTGCGCTCGCCGCGCCCGTCGCCGCGCAGCGTCTCCAGCTCCTTCTTCCTCAGCGCCTCCATCCCCTTGGGCGTCTGCGACGGCAGGTACGACTGCGGCGCACGCATGCAAGAAGCCATCAGCTTGCCATCGCGGCAGGCATGCCCACAGTACTGCCATGCAGGCATGAACAAGTGTAGGCCTTTTTCTAAGATACTAATAATATGGAACCGGCTTGATATCAGGCGACTGAGATCAAGCATCTTCGTAGGACGGTATATAAAAGATCCAACAAAAGCATTTAGGTAGGTGAGACAATTAATCGATGGATATTTATCTAAAAATCAGTCGTCCGATGATTAGCAGAAACGTAATAAAATTGCTTTGACCTCTGCAATTGTAAGATGTATCAGCATACAAAAGTCTGTGTACCTTGATGGTGAAGAAGATGCGGCGGTCGGGGTTGTCGAACTTGGAGTGCACCCAGGAGTTGCAGTCGAAGGAGACGGCGGTGCTCTCGTCGTCGCCGGTGACGAGCTTGATGGCCCGGATGTACATCTCCCTGTGGTGCTCATTCTCCACCAGCACGGCGCCCACCGGCCCGAACGACGCCGGCACCGAGAACTTGGCCTCATACGTCCCCTCGCTCATCGTCTTGTGCGCGAACCCGGTCACCCTACTCTTCTCTAGCCCCGTCTCTGCCCAACCAAATTACCACCGTGGTCGGATAATAATTAAGCACCCATATCTAATACACTTTTCATCTGACTTTTGATTGAGAGGTTATTGAGAAAAGAAATCTCTTTAGAGCGTGGAGAAAAAAAATTCAAGAACTGCATGGCGCTGTCGGAGAGTGAGAGGAAGAGAGAGGTGAGCTGAGGCTGCGCTCACTTTGGTCGAGCTCGGAGCTGACGAGCTCGAGGAGCAGCGTCTTGCCGAAGAGGTCGCCGAGGTCGTCGATGCCGCGGGCGGCGTACACCACGCCGAGCGGCGGCTGCACGGTCACCGTCGCCTTCACCGTCAGCGGCCTGTCCACGGTGACGGCCGACACGCCGAGGTAGTCCTCGGTGGAGCTGCAGCTTATCCTGTGCGGCGCGCGCCTCCGCCCGGCGGCGCCGCGCCTCTGGTGGCAGCTCGCCGCCGCCGCCGCCGTCGCCGGGGACGGCGACGCGAAGAGCGGCGAGCCGACGGCATTACTCTGCGGGGAGAGCACCAGAGGCTGCTTCAGGTGAATCATGGCCGCCTAATCCGTCGCGTAACTACGTTCGTGTAATTACAACGAGGGCATAGCAGATGGGGAGAGCGTGGACGATAAGATTGGAGATTTTTTTTTTTTTTTTTGCGTTCTCCGCCGCTCAACTCGCCCTCGACTCCTCGAGGTATAATATAGCGGCGTGCGAAGGGTGTGAGGGTGAGCTGATAATATAATATAGCGGCGTGCGAGCGCACGTGCGTCATGTCTCATGTGGGTGGCAGTGCCCACTCATCGATCTCTCTCAATTAACTGAGTTCGGCGTTTTGCAAAAGCAAATCCTCATGTGTTATTGTGGCCATGCATTGGTCAGGCTGAAACCTGCTCATACCCTCATACCCTCTTTGCATCTCACATCTTTTTTATGACAAGGCCCTCCAAACGATCTAAGCATCGCATGAGGTCCATGTTCCCCCTCCACCCTCCGGTTCTCCATCTTCTTCCTCAGCTAGCTCGGTTTCTCCTCCCTATGTTTCCTCCGGGTGTGACCCACCACTAGCCAGGGGCGGATCCAGGATTTTGAGTTAGGGGGTGCACACTTCTTGATTAATGTTTGGAGGTGGGCGCCGAGAGCAGGCCGGGCGGCCGTGTGATGCAAGGCGCCGTGGGCAGAAGAGCAGCCGAGCGTGAATGAATCCATGAAGCAAGCCGGAGCGGGCGGCCGAGGCGGTCAGGAGGCGGTCGAGGGCCGCTGAGGCGTGCCGTGGCTGCCGTGGCCAGGCGGTGCCATGGCAGGCGGCAGGTGGGGTGGGGGCATGGGGTGAGGGTGGGCGACGATAGAGCTCTTGAGCTAGGGTTGGCAGAATGGGGAATTTGGGGGATTTTCCCCCAAATTTCGCTGAGATGGGCCGAATGGGTCGGTGGGGAGGGCAGGTGGCTAGTTGAAAATGTTATTGGGTCATTTTAGTGGGCTGCTCAAGGTGAAAAGACCTAAATATCTTATGAAATAGTCTTTTTCTTTTAATATAAGACCTAATAGGTATATATGGGGTTAAAATTTTCTAAAAAATTGAGGGGGTGCCTGTGCATACCGAGCACCCCCCTGGATCCGCCCCTGCCACTAGCCATAGGCGTGACCACCACACCACCCTCTTTGGTCGCAGCGTCGTTAGATATAGGGCATGATGGGCCATGACTGAGGTTGCAACCAATGGGTGCGGCACGCATGGTGATCACTCTAAGAAAATGAGACAAGGCGTGCAGGAGGAGACGACTGGTCCGAAGGGGGAGGCAGGATCTTCGAAGAGATTTTTTTTTTGAAAACAAAGAATTGGATCTTTGGTGAGCTCGCTTCCACCACCTTTCCCGTCACCTCCAACCACCACATGTGGCTGACAGCGTCCTTACCGCTTTGGCACTCCACCTCATTCCTCCTATTGCCATGTTGGTCCCGCCCACCTTAAATTTATCCCTTCGTGTCGATGTGCCATGTACGTATAGGGATGGCAAAAATACCCATGGGTCCGGATACCCGCGGGTACCCGACCCGATGGATTCGGGTCCGGGTCTAATCCTGGACCCATGGGTATAAAATGTCTGGTCCGGGTTCGGGTCCGGGTCCGGGTCTCAAATTAGACCCACGGGTACCCAGACCCGGACCCAAAAAATAGACTGACATGTGGTCCCGTACTGTCATTGACTCATTGTCTCATTTAACCCTAACTCTCCCAACACCCATCCACGATCCCGATCCCCCCTCAGCCGCCTCCCCACTCGCCTCCTCCCCTCAGCCGACAGCCGCCGCCCCTCTCTCTCATCCGCCGCCCCACTCGCCTCCTCCCCTCAGCCGCCGCCCCTCTCTCTCAGCCGCCGCCCCACTCGCCTCCTCCCCTCAAACGCTGCCCCTCTCGGCCTCTCCCTTAGTCCCTTAGCCCTCCTTCCCTCTCTCCAGTCTCCATCCTACTCGAGAAACCTTGGCGGGAGGCGAGGCGGCGGCGGCTTGAGGCGGCCAGCAGCGAGAGGCTCTGGCGGCGGCGAGCATGAGGCTTGCAGGAGCCTGGCCTTGGCGGCAGCGGCGCTTCTGAGGAGGCTACTGCGGCTGGCGGCGTCAGGCGGCGGCGGCGCGTCTTGAGGCGGCGGCGCTGCGTCGAGGAGGCGGGCGGCAGCGTAAGAGGCGGCGGTGAGGGGCGGCGTCTCTCTCCCCTCCCGCTCCTAGGTTGGACCAGCGGTACCCGTTGGTCTGGTACCCGCCGGGTCCGGGTGCAGGTATAGGTTTAGACCGAGAGCAACTTCGGTCCGGGTCCGGTCCATTGTTCGGGTCTCGGGTCCGGGTCCACAACGGCTGGACCCGGAGGTACCCGACCCGATTGCCATCCCTATGTACGTACCCTCCTCCGTTCTTGTGCCTTAGGCGACGCCGTCGCTGCCTCACCACAATCTCCTCCCATCACCACTCAACCGTCACTACCCCCTATCGACCTCCCTCTAAGCCTATGAGATTGAGGGACCAAGCCACGAGTGAATTCCAAACCCGAACATAAACCTTCAAGTGGATGATGGCGACGATGTCAATGAGCCGTGCATGCGATGTGCCGCGGTGCGGAGGCGGAAGGAAGAAAGCCATACGGTGTTATGCTGCTGAGGAGGAAGAAAACAAATAACGTTTTAAATCAAGTGTTTCTCCAACCAAAAAGGGCACCGTTCTTGGAAATCAGCTTTACTAGATTAGTCTCATTAATATAAGGTAAACCTATTATTTGTTCCGAAGTACTTTGGCAATCTACTACTCTTTTGCCCTTACATGTGTCTATGACAACATGTGGGGTCGATCTGGTCCCATCTATCACAGACACATCAAGGATAAATATATAAACAGTAGTTGACAAAGTACTTTGGAACAAATAGGAGAATGCCCCTTTGTATAATTAGATCTTCATTCTAAAAAAAATAATTAGATCATCTTTACTCAATATTTTTTAGAATTGTTTTAAAAAATCCTCAAGTATAGTAGCTAGCAAAGTAAAAAAAGTCTCAGCCACTACAAGAAACGCTCAAAATCTCGAGGGCCCCCGGAAGGCTCGACGACCACCACACAGCGGTCGTGAGAGGATAGGAAATCTCGACGGCCATGCAAAAACCGTCGAGATAATAGACCTATATCGACGGCCACCACATAGGCCATCGAGATAGTCTCCATTCAGCTCCCGCGTCTCACTTTTCGGCCTTTCGCGGCGCAGGAAAAGAGCAGTCTCGACGGCCAGCTGACGGGCCGTCGAGAGAGTTAATGGGTCAGGCCACCTCCGCTCGTGTCATGGGAGGCAGTCTCGACGGCCTGTATCTGGCAGTCGAGACAGATAATTTTCAGGCACGTTGATTTTTGTTTTTTAATTTCAAAAATGCTTATAATTTGTGAAAATATGTGGAAAATTCTCATTTTTTTCATTGTTACGAAAATCAATGTGTGAAAAAAATGCTTATAATGTTATATTTTTAACGTCGTGTTTTTGAAATATGTATATGTGGGTTTAAAAATTTGTAAATTACATGAAAAATGTTGTAATGTGTAACATTGCAATGAAATAAGGGTATGATAATAATTTGCATGGTTTGATGAACACATAAAAATTATAAGCGCATCTCGATTGTATTTACTTCAAGTCTCTAGAACGTTGAGTCATTATTCCGGCGATATGCTCCTTTACATATGGACATGTATTTTCAAACATTTTTTCGTTGTAAAAAAAATATTGTGATGTCTCTTCATGTTCGAAGTAAGATTATGCAACGTGCATGACCAGCATATTTTTTTTGTAATTTTTAAAAAATTTAAGCTGCTTGGTTGACCACCGAAGAAGGAGCATAGTGTGAGCCGTCGAGACAGAGACCAGTCTCGACGGCCCCTATAAAAACCCTCGATAAAGGATACCTGTCTCGAGGGTAGTCAACGGGAGCCCTCGAGACTAGCCTCTCTCGACGGCCCCTTTAAATAGACCGTCGAGAGGCTTGTGAGACAGCTGCAAGCCGTCGAGAGAGAGAAGGCCCACTGCACACAAGCATCCCCGTGCGGATGCCAGACCAGTCTCGACGGCATTTATTGCGGCCGTCGAGATAGCCAAGGGATAAGGGTCCAGTTTTGGGGACATAGCCAATTTTATTGCTCGGGCTAGCTTCCTCCGTGCCAAGCCCAGCGCCTCGCCTCCTCCTCGCCCGAGTCCACAACCGCCGCCGCCTCCCCTCCGTTCCCGCCGCCGTCGCCTCCCATTCGGAGATCCGCCCCTCGTATCCCGTGCCGCCTCCCTCGGTGGATCCACTCGCGACACAGCAATCCTAGCCGCCGCCGTAGCCAGCGCCGCCCTCCGCCGAGCACCCCGCGCAGCCCATTCGTCGAGCCAGCGCGCCCGCCCCCTCCGCTAAGCCCGCGCCGCCCTCCGCCTTGTGCCGTCCATCTCGAGCCCAGTGCCGCCAGTGGATTTGGTAAGGTACATCATGATTTTTAGGTTTTGGGCATGTGCTGATTGATCCAAAACTTGGATGAATCCAATTTTAATTTGAGTGAATGTATGTGCTTTCCATGCTCTACGATGGGAAATATTTCAATGTGTTGCTGTTGATATATATCAATGTGGTTTGCATGCCTTTTTTTTAACTCTGTTGTGACTTACAAATCAGTGACTCTGTTGTGATATATGTACACTTCTCATTGCCTACTGGTTGCTACTGAATTACTGCTGTTAAGTTACTGCAATGAAGTTAATTGACCTTTCGTAATTCACTAGCATAATTCCAGTTACACGCACAAACAACGAAGACAGCAGATCAACAGCTATTTGCACTATGTGATGACTAACAAGTGAAATCTGGAATAATCCAACTTTGGATTGTAAACTGGACCCATTAACCAGTGAAATCTGGAATAATTAATTCTTTTTATTTTGTCACAACCATTTTGCTTGCAATACCAGGATGTGGATTTGTATGCTAGGTATATGTGTTTTTTGCGCCATACCAGGGTTCATCAAATGACCTTTCTCATGGGCCATTAACATCCCTACTCTATGTAATCTGGTATATAAGCATGCATGTAGCTAGTAGTGATCCTTTACTGACTGTATGTCTATATGGTACCTGATATACTGTCTGTCCATGCAGACTATTCTTGATGCTGCAACGTTTTCCTGTAGAATCAAAAGGAAGGCGTAAGAAATTGCAGGAGGTACTTTATGGTCATTGATCTAAATATTTTAAACAAATTTGGCCTGAGTTTGGAGGATTATTAATGACAAATTAGATGGTAATGATGTGTCCATTCATGCAGGTTGGTTATGCGACTACAATCTGCTTGTGTTGTTTCTTGGTCAGATGTATCATGGTAAGTATTTGCGATTACTTTGAAGTATGCTATGCTGCTACCAATTTAGGCCAATTAGCTTAGAGAAATCCTCTTAACTTTGAGTGTGCAACTTGCAGATGTGCCTTAACGCATTTGATAAAGCATTTGATCTTGATGTTCTGAACCATCCAATTCTAAATTTCTTCTATTACTTGGTATGCTTTCATTAATTATTTTGTATTCGTTATGTGCTCAACCAGTTCGGCCTCATCAGGAACCTCACCGATGTCAAGCTCCTCTCTGAGTGGGGGATTCTTTTCCTGGTACGTTTCTTGTGTAAGTTAAGTCTCATGTTAATTAGACATTAACACCAAGATCAATTGATTTGGTTCATCTCGCTGCCTCCACAGATGTTTGAGAAAAATCTTGCAATTCCTCTTTGATTCAAGACCTGATCTGGTGAGATATTTTAGTTAAAGAAAACTTGTACTTGCGTACCTAGATATGAATCATTTCTCTTTAATTTATGGGTAGATCTAATAATCTTTGTCTACCTGTTTGGAAAACAGAATGCTATATATTGTACTGTCTTTCTTTCGAAGATTTTCTTTAATAGGAACTGAAAGGGCATCAAGGATTCCATTATGAGGGACAATTCAATTTTTTTATTGTAAATAGTTATATTGAGTTGTTCATTACAAAATTGGTGAATATCAGGAGTGTTGACAAAGCAATAGTAATTGGAGCTACCCTCATTATCATCATCTGCTTTTGTTCTTCAGGTGTGCATTCAATAGTTAACTAGCTGCGTAGCACTTTTTCACTACCAAGCATTCTGCTTTATCGGTAACAATGCGAACAAACGCAATTTTTGTTACATGACTTTCAAGTAACACATCCCTATTTACATAAGTAATGTCTAAATTAATGTAGTATCACAAAGGCTTACCTGGTAAACATATGGATAATTATAACTCATATAATCTCCTACTTAGTGAACTACGGCATAGGTCCCTTCACAGTATATTAACTTCTTGGTCTAAACATGTGTTTATCGTTTATGTACTATACAATAATATTTACTCATTTTATTGCAGAATGCTGTGGAGCAAAGTGTCTGGCAGATGCTAGTAGCTGAAAGCTTAAAAGCATTGGGTGGACTTGGCTTGCTTTCCCTCGGAGGGAAATACCTCATCAGGCGCATCTTTGAAGTCTGTTTTTTTCTATTTTTTTAATACATTCATAATTTAATCAACATGGTTGCATATATGTGTTAAATGTAATTGTGTGGCCATCGAGCCATTTAGGCACAATAGATATCATATACTACACCTAGGTGTAGAATAGCTAATTCTACACCCAGGATCAATTCATCCCGAAACGGACCACCTGGTTCGTGGTCAAATATATAAAACCCGGTCAGATCCATTCCCAATCCCCAACCCCCCAGCGCGCTCCCATGGCCGGCGGAACCATGGCTGCCGCTCTATCCGGCCCGTCCGTCGCCGCGGCGTCCTCCCGGCCTCGTCGTCGCCGGTGACGTCCTCCCGACCCCCTCCGTCGCCGATGCAGCCGTCCCTCCCACGTCCGACATCGGCGACACCTTCCCCACCCTGTCCGTCGACCGCGCCGCCGTCCTGGTAGAGTGCTGGTTTTGCTTTCTAAGTTCGGCTATAAAAGCAGGACTTGTACACACTCTGCTGACACCATTCTAACTGCCCTGGATGCTCACTGAGGCCTCTGCTAGAGTGTTGGTTTTGCTTTCTGACTTCCCTCATCGAGGTGCTCGCGTTTTTGTTGTTCTCATTATTTCATGCGTTTGAATGTGCAGCTGTTGGTACTTCGGGTGGAAGAGAAATAATTTAGTAAAGGAGTGTACATTGCAGAAATTTGAACAAGGTATGCATTTTATGAAACTGATATGAGCGGACTTGTAGATTTTGCATAGAGTAATGACTAAGTATAGACTAATTTAATATGTGGAGTAAGTTAACTGAATTGTTTAGCTTACTGCTAAAATTTTTAAACGTTGAACTGGTTATTTTATTATGGCATGCAGGTGTTGGTACATCGGGTGGAAGACGAAAAATCTAGTGAAAGGTGGTCGTTGTAGATATTATCACAAGGTATGCATTTTATTAAATTGTCAAAAGTCATGCCTTAAAAACTAAGTTAGTATTTCATGCATCTGCTAGCTTCGGTGTGAAGGTTGTAAAATTTGTAGTGACAGCGCTTAGCATTTCATGTGAAACTAAGTTGAATGGTAAATAACAGGGACTAGCATTTTATGTTCAACCTCCGGTACTAATTATCTAAAATACCGTTGGAGGAAACTAGTCGTATTCCTTGCGAAAGCAGCAGCGCGCGCAGGAGGGAGCCGGGCTAGCCACATGGCGGCACTGGGTGGCCCAAACCAACGGCTTTAGCCACCCAGCGTGGAGTAAGCCGCCCGGCCTAGCGGAAACGAGCCCACTTTTCTAATTTCCAAAAGATGTGTCATAATTTTAAAAATTAGAATTATATGTGTATTATTTAACCAATTTTTCCCATGGAATCAGAGGCGACAGCGTGGATCGATGGAGCACCTTGCCGAAGATGTGCGGGTCACGGACAGCGAGAGATGAGGAGTGGCCCATCACAAACCTTATCTGCTGCTGCTAGTGGCGCTCCACCAATGAACGGACGAGGCTGCATGCAGCTACTGCTAACCCTAGATATTTTGTACCTGCTGCATGCACGCTGCCAATCAAACTGCTGCTGTTTTCCCCTCGGCTGTGCATCTACAGTTCCACTCGCTGTCTATCGCTCGCTCGCTCGGTGAACTGTGACTGAACAGTAGTGAAAAGAAAAATACTGATCACCAACCAGCCCTCTTAGGGAAAGGGGTACAGTGCTCAAGAGGATGAAACGCCTTTATTGGCATCCTGGTAATGCAGGGGCATCCATGCACCGTGGCTGCGCCCGTACGTCCTTCGGCGAGACCCCTTTTTAATTTTTTGAAAAGAAAAGGGGGGAAAATTGACTGCGATCTTTGTGGTCGCGGGATTATAGATTCGTATAGAACCATATGCATATGTAGAACAAGCTGCGTGGGGTAAGCATAGCCTCTGCCGTAAGGCAGAGGGATACGCTCGTTGACATGTGGGTCCATAGCGGGTGGGGCATACATGCCAGCGGCCGTAATTTTTCTCTGTCGTACGGCGGAGGATCCACATCCATTTCTATTAATGTGCTCCTGTTAAAAAGTAATTCTTATCATAAAATAACCCTTAAAAGCTTTTCTTCAAAGAATCCCCTAAACAATTAAGCTTACATCGATGGATTCACCATGGCCGAATGTTACGGCCGTCAAACTCCATAAGTCGAGATAGCGTCCGGTTATGAATTAGATGATGTAGATTGATGTGGAATTAAATGTGGAAAATACATCGAGGTATATCTACCACGTATAATGTCTAGTGGTGTGGCAGCTTGACCTTAGCCGTTCATTTTCAATCTAACACTTTTACCCGGCAATGGCACGTGCTAATTTTTGAGCTGAAAGGTGGATGACATGGATCCATCTCCTCCATGGGGATACGTACAGAAGTCTCGCAATCACGACACTCCCATTCTGAATGGTCACTTGCATATTGTCCATGAAACACACATCTTGTGCTACCTTCATGTACAGGAGATAGTTCAAGTGTGTCCATTTTGCGAATTTGAGTTTATATATAAAAAACGAATGTATAAAATTAAAACATCTTGCGCATTTGAGTTTACAACTGACCTTAAGGGGGTGTGTAAAGCCCATATCACTCAGGTTTAAATTTTCATGGAATAATAAAAGTCTTGGTCCCAATCCCAATTCTTGAGGTGTCCTATAGTTACGTGAGTAAACTGGATCTCACAATACTGAAAAGACTATCTATATTAATTCACCATCATTATTTCTTAGTTTGGAGGGTCATTCCTGATGCCTAATGCACACGCGCGCCCTCTCAGCCTCTCTGTCTTTTTAAGCACACAAGTAGAACTTTGCATTTTACATAGCCCTATGGTTCCATGTCCCCAACTCCCTAACTTCTCTTAATAATTTTTTTGTCTACCTGGATCGATCGAAGGGACTGGAAATATATATAGAGGAATGAGGGAAAATTTGAAAAGTTTGGAACCACTAGCACATGAGCTGTTCAAAACCGACTATTTCCCAAGAGGCCCTGTTCTTTTGAGCTGATCTGAACGGCTGAAATGACTGAACTTCGAGAGCTTTTCGAGGTAGTCTCGAGATTCGGATATATTTCGTTTGACTTGCTTTTTAAAGTGTTAGGACCCACTTTCAAAACAACGAAAAAACAGACTAAAAAAACTTAAAGCATATGTGTTTTCAAAACGTAGATAAGTCGTTAAGCTGTTAAGCCATTAAGCTGAAAAGAACTAGGATAGCAAAAATAGGCATTCATAATTAGGAGTGGCAATGGGGCGGGTCCCCGCTACAAATGGTTCCCCGTCCCCGTCCCCGGCACACCAAAGCTTCCCCGTTCCCCGTCCCCGTCCCCGGCACGCCGAAGCTTCCCCGTTCCCTGTCCCCGCTGACGGGTAAAATTTCCTCCCGTCCCCGTCCCCGATCGTGGAACGGGGACCCGACGTATTTTCATACCCGAGAAAAGAAGGCAGCCGCCGCCGCCGCCGGTGGAGTGGAGTGGAGTGAGCAGGGGTGGGAATGATGTTAGGGTAAATGGAGATGAGGGATTAGTGGTGTAGTTGGGCTGGGATGTGTTAAGTTGGGCTGTGTTGGGCCGATGAATTGGATGGGCTAGGCTCACTAAATATTTTATTTTCAGGTTCGGACCGGGTCCCCGCGGGGAGGAAATTTTCCCATCCCCGTCCCCGCGATACCCGACGTGGTATTAATTTTCCCTATTTTCATCATTGTGGGAGATTAATTCTCCCCATACCCGTCCCCTAATAGGGGAATTCCCCACTGGGGATTGGGGAACGGGACCCCATTGCCATCCCTATTCATAATGCAGGTCATTGACTAGTGCCAATTCAGAAAAAAGGACACTGATAGACAATTAATCTATGTTGTGACATGTGCTCTGGTCGACTCAGAATTGAATGACTAGTGGTTTGCTATATGAACTTACAATGGTTAGTATAGCATAAGAAGAAAAAAAAGAAGGTGGCGGAAAACAAGTGTTGAGAATAGAAGGCACAAACACAGGATTTAACGTGGAAAAAACCCCTCCAATGTGGAGAGGAAAAAACCACGGGGAAAACAATCACTATAATGGTGCAAGAGGTACAGGGTACAAGGGGGGCCTTTATATAGGCATGCCCAAGGGTAAATTAGTAAAAACTAATATTTGGAGGCATATCCTAACAAATCTCCCCTTGACTCTAAATCCATGAAAATGTTCTCCTAAAATCCCCGAAGGGCATTAAGCTCCGCGAATACCAATCAAGTCAAGACAATGCTTGAACTTGGTATTAGATAATGACTTTGTAAGCATGTCTGCAGGATTCTCATCAGTGTGTATCTTTCCCACAATAATTTTGCCTTCAGCAACAACATCGCGGATAAAGTGGTACTTGATATCAATATGCTTAGTCTTGGCATGATACATATCATTCTTGGTCAAACAAATAGCCCTATGGCTATCACAATAAACAGTGTTGACAAGCTGTGGAAAACCAAGTTCAGAAACCAGACCTTGCAACCAAATAGCTTCTTTAACACCTCAGTAGCTGCAACATATTCTGCTTCAGTAGTAGAAAGAGGAACTACAGATTGTAATAAAGCTTTCCAACTCACTGCAGAACCACACAAAGAGAATAGATAGCCAGAAATAGACATTCTCTTATCGAGATCACCAGCATAATCAGAATCAACAAACCCAATAACATCATTCGACTTCACTAAACTTTTATCAAACATCAAGCCATAGTCAGAAGCACTTTTAAGATAACGAAGAATCCACTTAACAGCATTCCAGTGTTCCTTACCAGGATTATGCATAAATCTGCTAACCACACTGACTGCATGAGACAAGTCAGACCTTGTACAGATCATAGCATACATGAGATTACGAACAACACTGGAATATGGAACGTGGGACATATAATCTTTATCATCTTCATTGGTAGGACATTGACTCGAAAATAATTTAAAATGAGAAGCGAACGGTGTAGAGACAGGCTTGCAATTATTAAGATTATACCTTTCAAGTATTTCCTCAATATAACTTTTCTGAGACAGAAAAAGAGTACCAGCTTGACGATCACACTGAATTTCCATCCCAAGAATTTTTTAGCTGGACCAAGATCTTTCATCTCAAATTCCTGACTAAGTTTAGCCTTCAACTGATCAATCAGAGACTTGTCATGAGAAGCAATAAGCATATCATCAACATAAAACAGTAGATACACAAAAGATCCATTGGAGAACTGCTTGAAATAAATACAATGATCATAATTGCTTCGAGAATAGCCATGAGAAGTCATAAATGAGTCAAACCTTTTATACCACTGCCTTGGAGCTTGTTTCAAACCATAAAGAGATTTGTTCAAATGACAAACTAAATGCTCTTTTCTAGGAGCAACAAAACCCTCAGGTTGAGTCATAAAAATCTCCTCATCCAAATCTCTATGAAGAAAAGCAGTTTTAACATCAAGTTGCTCTAATTCAAGATCGAATAAAGCAACAATAGCAAGCATAACCCTAATTGATAAATGACGAACAACAGGAGAGAACACCTTGTTAAAGTCAATACCTTCCCTTTGTTCAAAACCTTTCACCACTAGACGGGTTTTGCACCTTGCAGGTTCAACTCCAGAAAGTTCATACTTCTTCTTATAAAGCCATTTACACTTCAGAGGTCTTTACCTTTTGGAAGCTCTACCAAATCCCATGTATGATTTTTGTGAAGGCTCTCAATTTCTTCATTCATAGCAGTTAACCATTTAGAAGATTTATCACATGAGATAGCTTCAGAATAAGAAGATGGCTCAAAAATTTCATCACTAGCAGTAATGAAAGCATAATTGGCAACATTATCAGTGTCACGATATCTAGCTGGCAATTGAATATCACGTCTAGGTCTATCACGTGCAATGCAATGATCATCAGAAACAGGAGGCTGAGAAACTGACAGTGTAGTACAACAAGCAGTAGAATCAACAGGTAAGTCTACCTCAAAAGTTGGATTGCTTGTAGAAACAACAGTTTCAGATGCATCAGTGGATGAGGTACCACTAGTAGAAACACCTCCAGAGGAACATAATGAACTTTCATCAAAAGTAACATGACAACTAACAATTATTTTCATAGAATCATCACACCATAAACGATACCCTTTGACACCGGAACCATAGTCAAGAAAAGTGTATTTTTTAGCTCTAGGCACTAACTTTCCATCATTACTATGAGCATAAGCAGGACACCCAAAAATTCTAAGATTAGAATAATCAACTGGTTTGCCTGACCATACCTCTTCTGGAATTTGAAAATTAATCGCCGAATTAGGAGAGCGATTAACCAAGTATGCAGCAGTATTAATAGTCTCCGCCCAAAAGCCATGCTTTTCCCATAAACCAGCATTGGATAGCATGCAACGGGCCCTCTCCAGAAGAGTGTGATTCATGCGTTCTGCACGACCATTCTGCTGAGGTGAACCTGGAACAGTCAAATGTCTAGCAATACCATGATTAGCACAATATTTATCAAACTCACCACTGCAAAATTCCAATCCATTGTCAGTTCTCAATTTCTTAATTTTTTTGCCAGTTTGATTTTCTACCAAAGCTTTCCAAGTCTGGAAAGTAGGAAAAGCATCACTCTTATGCTTTAAAAAGTAGATCCAAACCTTACGAGAGAAGTCATCAATAAAAGAAATAAAGTACTCACAGCCTTCAATGGAGGGGTGAGGAGAACGACCCCAAAGATCAGAATGAATATAATCAAGAATTCCTTTACTCTGGTGAGTAGAAATAGCAAAGCTAACTCTCTTCTGCTTGCCAAAAACACAATGTTCACAGAATTCCAAATTGCCAATATCTTCTAGACAACCTTTTTTGTGCAAGAGATGCATACCTTTTTCGCTCATATGACCCAAGCGCATATGCCAAAGCTTGGTATTAGAGGTGTTGGATGCAATAGCAACAGCTGCAGTGCCTGTAACTATAGAACCTTGCAAGTAATAAAGGTTATTCATACGATTGGCCTTTAAAATAACACGATTGCCAAGAGAAACCTTAAGAACACCATTTTCACCGGTATACTTGTATCCCATACCTTCTAAGGTGTTCAAAGAAATAAGATTCCTCCTCATTTTTAGAACATGACGAACATTTGTAAGATTCTTAAAAGTGCCATCATGGGTTTTAATTTGAATTGAACCAATACCGATAATTTCTAGTGGAGACTCATCACCAATAGTAACATCATCATTTGTAACAGCAGTATACTCAGAAAACCACTCTCTATGAGAGCAAATATGAAAAGTACACGCTGAATCGAGAACCCAAAAAACACGTTTCTCTAAATCAGTGGTGACCAAAAGGGCTTCTCCACCCTCACTATCAGGATTTTCAACAATTCTAGCCTCGTGATTTTTCCAATTCTTTTTCTTTCTCTCTTCTTTATTTTTCAGTTTGACACACTGAGAAATAATATGATCATTGACTTTACAATAACGGCAAAAGTTGTTGGAATTACGACCTCTTGATTTAGACCGAGACTTTGATCTATTAGAACTGTCAGTTTGCTGAGATCTACCTCTAACAATTAAACCCTCACCCTTTCCACCGGAATGAGAATCAACATCAAACTTCTCCTTAGACAATAAATTTGATCTAACATTCTCAAAACTGAGGGTAACATGATTGTCATAAAGCATAATTTCTTTAAAGTGTTTAAAGGTAGCAGGCAATGAGACAACCAACAAAATAGCCTTATCCTCATCTTCAATTTTCACTTCTAAACTCTCTAAGTCCACAATGATGGAATTAAATTCACTGAGATGAGACTGAATAGAAGTACCTTCTGCCATGCGAATAGTGTACAAACGTTCTTTCAGACGCAATTTATTGGCAAGACTTTTAGTCATATATAACGACTCCAATTTTTCCCATAGGGAGGCGGCAGTCGTCTCCTTAATAACTTCGTGCAGAACATCTGTAGACAAACTAAGCTGTATGGCAGACAAAGCCTTTTGATCTTGTTCTTTCCACTCACTTTCATCAACTTTTTCCGGTTGCTTCAAAAGAGCTTTTCGGACACCAAACTGTGTAAAAACGACTTTCATTTGAACCTGCCAGATAGAAAAACTGATCTTGCCATCGAACTTCGCAATGTCAAGTTTAGCAGACATAATGATAAGAACAAATATCAGGAATTAAAATAAGGAGAAATAATCCCTGAAATAATTAATCTGGAACCGATCCGATGAGAACCAATTAAAACAGCAGATTTCCTGGTAGCATCTGGTGTGCACCAAGCATAATAGAGAAAAAAAAAATTTCTTCTCTGAACACCCGCAAGCACTCAATGCAAATACTTTTTTTGCACGGGAAACGGAGCAAAGCCTTTTGCTAATCACAGCATGCATGGATTTTACTAATCAACATGCATGAGCACGGGAACGCAACGGCGGCTTGGTGCAGAGCACCCAACGGTGGAGTGACGGAGCGCGGCGACGTGGACAAGCCGGCTCGGGCAGGCAGCGAGGGCCGCGGGACACGCGCGGCAGGACAGAAGGCCGACGGGTAGCCGGCGACGGGAACTGCAACAGCAGCTGAGCAGCAGGCGACGAGCGGCGCCGAGATACCGATGCGAGACGGCGGGGTAGACGGAGGTCGGCCGCCAGGAACGACGGCGGCTGGTGGGAAAATTTTCGTGGAGCTAGGGTTTTGGTGAAACCAAGAAATCAGGACCGTTAGATCAAGGATCCGATGGCTCTGATACCACTATACACACTGATGAGAATCCTGCAGACATGCTTACAAATAGGGGCGGAGGACCCGTTATGGTAAGGTACCTTGGCCCGATAAGCATGTGGTACCCCTTAGTAAGCGTGGTCACCCAATGCCCGAGCCAGTAGAAGCGGCCGAGCGCTTGAGAGACCGAGAGGCGAGGCGCCGAGAGGGAGCGGCCCAAGCACTGAAGCACCCTCACGGCCTCACAGCGTCACCCATCACCCGTCACTCCCCTTCCCGTGTCCTCTGTCCCTCGCGAGCACGCTGCTTGACGGCGCCATGTTGCTAGGGTTAGCCGGCCGCCGCCTCGCTGCCTCGCGCCCGTCGCCTCGCCATCTCGCGCCCGACGACGCCGTCGTCCTGACCTCATGTGATCGCGCCCTCGCGTCATGACGCCGCCTCGCCACTTCTCCGGCCTGCCTCATGACCCTCTCCTCCTCGGGCCTCGGCGCCTCGCCTCGCCACTCGCCACCGCCACGTCGCCACTCGCCAAGGCCCAAGGACTAGCCCAAGGTAACTCTAAAGTTTAAACTCCTAGTCTCCTAAATGGCTAAATCCTAATAATTTTTGGAAGATTACACAATAGTCAATACACAGTTAGGACTTAGGACTTAGGAGACCCATTTTTATATTACAATATAATAAGATACTAGTTTCTAGTTACGAAGTTACAAGGAAATGTCATATATATAAATATATAATATATGTTGATTATGTATTTATGTTCGATTTCATTTGTTGATTTGAAGAGCAGCTGTGGACTCCCATTGTGAAGAAAGAAGATTGCACTGTGAAGTGTTCATGGCAATAAGAAGTCAAAGGGGAAGAGGAGGAACGGTAGCACGAGAAACATTGAACGGGAGATATTTGAAGGACTTGACCTTGGAAATATTAAAAAGGTATTTCAGAAAAAGAAAGATAGACAGATGCAATTGCCTAAGTCTCCTAGATGTAACTAATTGTATTATCTTATCGGTATAACTTCATAACTTGCAATCCACTTTTTTTATATTACTTATCCCCACATGTTTAACTACTAATTTATCTTTGATCTTTGTTTGACAGGTTATTTTGGTACTTGTTCATTTCATGTATTCTCTGCTCTGCACTTTGTAAACTTCGTTCGAGGTACTTTTCGATAATCTTCTTGTCTTAATTTCTTTTTATGTGTGATTGTGTTGAATGCGTCCCCAAGCCCGCCATACCTTAATTTTCCTCCGTCCTCCGCCACTGTTGACAAAGTCATTATCTAATACCAAGTTCAAGCATTGTCTTGACTTGATTGGTATTCGCGGAGCTTAATGCCCTTCGGGGATTTTAGGAGAACATTTTCATGGATTTAAAGTCAATGGGAGATTTAACGTGTATCCCCGTGGTTGTTTCATTAATACCCTGTACATCTTGCACCATTATAGTTATTGTTTTCCCCGTGGTTTTTTTCCTCTCCACATTGGAGGGGTTTTTTTCACGTTAAATCCTGTGTTTGTGCCTTCTATTCCCAATAAGTGGTATCAGAGCCGTCGGATCCTCGATCTAACGGTCCTGATTTCTTGGTTCCACCAAAACCCTAGCTCCACAAAATTTTTCCACCGGCCGCCGCCACGTTTGCTCGGGGCTTCCTCAGGGCGTCGTCGTTCCCGCTTGCCGCCTACCTCCGGCCGCTTCTCCGCGCAGATTCCCGTCGGCGTTTTCGTTGCCGGCCTCACGAGCCGCCGCTCGTCGCTGATTTGCCGGTGCCTCTTTGGTGTCTTGCCGCTCGACGTCGTCCGCTGACTCGTCTCCTTCCGCGGTGCTGTTTCCCGCGCGAGCCCCGCGCCGTCTGCCATCCCGAGCCGGCCTGTGCACGTCGCTGCTCGTCCTCTCGCCACCGTGGTGTGCTCTGCTCCAAGTCCATGCATGCTGTGATTAGCAAAAGGATTTGCTCCGTTTCCCGTGCGCAAAAAGGATTTGCATTGAGTGCTTGCGGTGGTCAGAGAAGAATTGATATTTTCATCTATTTTGCTTCGTGCACACGGCTCCTCGCACCAAGGAATTTACTGTTTCATTTGGTTTTCTTCACATCCAGTTCAGATTAATTTTTCAGGGATTATTTCTTCTATTAGTTCCTGATATTTGTTTTTGTCATTATGTCTG
Source organism: Raddia guianensis (assembly GCA_036346415.1). Lineage (NCBI taxonomy): Eukaryota > Viridiplantae > Streptophyta > Magnoliopsida > Poales > Poaceae > Raddia > Raddia guianensis. Next base: position 13,335,146 of record CM070542.1, read on the forward strand.
CAAAACTTGACATTGCAAAGTTCGATGGCAAGATCAGTTTTTCTATCTGGCAGGTTCAAATGAAGGCCGTTCTCATACAGCTCGGTGTCCGAAAAGCTCTTTTAAAGAAACCGGAAAAAGTTGATGAAAGTGAATGGGAAGAACAAGATCAAAAGACTTTGTCTGCCATACAGCTCAGTTTGTCTACAGATGTTCTGCGCGAAGTTATTAAGGAGACGACTGCCGCCTCCCTATGGAAAAAATTGGAGTCGTTATATATGACTAAAAGTCTTGCCAATAAATTGCGTCTGAAAGAACGTTTGTACACTATTCGCATGGCAGAAGGTACTTCTATTCAGTCTTATCTCAGTGAATTTAATTCCATCATTGTGGACTTAGAGAGTTTAGAAGTGAAAATTGAAGATGAGGATAAGGCTATTTTGTTGGTTGTCTCATTGTCTGCTACCTTTAAACACTTTAAAGAAATTATGTTTTATGGCAATCATGTTACCCTCAGTTTTGAGAATGTTAAATCAAATTTATTGTCTAAGGAGAAGTTTGATGTTGATTCTCATTCCGGTGGAAAGGGTGAGGGTTTAATTGTTAGAGGTAGATCTCAGCAAACTGGCAGTTCTAATAGATCAAAGTCTCGGTCTAAATCAAGAGGTCGTAATTCCAACAACTTTTGCCGTTATTGTAAAGCCAATGATCATATTATTTCTCAGTGTGTCAAACTGAAAAATAAAGAAGAGAGAAAAAAAAATTGAAAAAATCTGCTGAGGCTAGAATTGTTGAAAATCCTGATAGTGAGGGTGGAGAAGCACTTTTGATCACCACTGATTTAGAGAAACGTGTTTCTTGGGTTCTTGATTCAGCGTGTACTTTTCATATTTGCTTCCATAGAGAGTGGTTTTCTGAGTATACTGTTGTTACAAATGAAAATGTTCTCCCAAAATCTCCGAAGGGCATTAAGCTCCGCGAATACCAACCAAGTCAAGACAATGTTTGAACTTGGTATTAGATAATGACTTTGTAAGCATGTCTGCAGGATTCTCATCAGTGTGTATCTTTCCCACAATAATTTTACCTTCAGCAACAACATCGCGGATAAAGTGGTACTTGATATCAATGTGCTTAGTCTTGACATGATACATATCATTTTTGGTCAAACAAATAGCACTATGGCTATCACAATAAACAGTGTTGACACGCTGTGGAAAACCAAGTTCAGAAACCAGACCTTGCAACCAAATAGCTTCTTTAACACCTTCAGTAGCTGCAACATACTAAAAGAGAAAACGAATGATAAAAAAGGAAGCAACCAGGAAAAGAGTGTTCATCAAGATGAATTAAACATGTAGAACTTAGAGGGTGCGACCTAGGTTCTTTTCCAATTGAGCTAGCATGCACGTGTGGTGCTATGTTGTTCTCCAAATTTTGGGAGTGCCATGGCATACTCGACGCCTCTACTGAATTTGCCACTACCAGCATCAGCATGTCCTCCACTACCTGTTGGCATACGTCTCAACGCCGTTGGTTTTTATCCCGTTCTACTTGTTGGAGCTGCGTGGATGCTTTCTTCCAATGTGGATGTTCCTCCCGTTGATGGAAGACAATGGCAAAGTCGACATTGCTGGGGAATTGGTGATGGAGATGGCCACTGCGACAGTTAGAGATGACGATGGAACCGACAGAGATGAATATTACGATGATGGAGGTGGAGATGACGACCGTGGCGATGGAAGCGGAGACGGCCATGGTGACAGAGGAGGAGGTAGCTACGGCTGGCAACATGACACAAAAGCCAGTTCACGGAGACAGAACCGAGGTGGCTAAAAGTACAAAGTATAAACACACATGACTCTCAAACATAGGGGGAAAATGAGTTGTTTGTGTGAGAAAAAAAGGACCAACGATTGGGAAAAGCACTAGAAATCTCAGCATGGACTTCTAATCCCCCTGATTTCCATGTGCGTTTTCCTGCAACCATAACAGGTTTAGTTCACGGGTGTTGGACTCTTCGTTCCATACTGGATCTGGACTTTTGGTTCGTAATAATTTGACACAGCACTGTTGTTGCCTGTTGGCCCATGTTTGATGTTTGGCGATCACAGCAGTGAGCAGATCATGGTGCAGCCCTTTCTTGCACAGTGAATCAAGACAGCAGACGAACAAATCTTTGGGCATGCTGTCCTGGCATTGGTAAGGATAATTACCTTCTAGCAGTTTTCCTAATTCCACAACCAAATCCCAACTCCACAAATCACAAATATTCGCACGTACATTTGTGCTCGTTACTCAGCAGCTAAAATCACTGACTTGATACACAAGTTGTTGACATGTGCTATATTGACTTGATACACAAGTTGTTGACATGTATGAAAGGCCAAACAAGCCGCTCTCACGAGTCCTTTCACAAGCTAAAAATTAGGCTCGGCTCCCTCGTGATCCACAAGATAAGGACATGTTTAATGGTAGCATCCGTTTATAACCCTTTTATGACAACACAATTTATCTAGTTTATTTTTACTATTCGTCTGGTACAAAAGGATTATACAAGCCCTTGCCAATTCTACCCACTAGGCGCCTGCAGAAACAGTGAAGCGGCATGCAGCCAAGCTTATGTACCAAGCAATAGGCCTGTTTGACAGATGTTGCATGGCACGTAGATTTCAGGAACTTACCACCAAACGAAGAGAAAACAGCGGTGAAAAAGGTTTATGAATCAGTGGTTTCCTCAGAAAAATAAATAAATCAGTGGTATGAATGTACAGTAGGAACAGTATGCAATCATACATGTCCAGGGCAGGCACGATCTAGCCGCAGCAACTCTACGCTTGCAGCTGTGAACATATGCAAAACAATAGAAATCAAATGTTTATTTTTCAAAAAGCTGGTCCATTGGTCCCTAATACATATTCGTGGAGCTTATGGAAGGGCCAAAAATGTGTAACCACCAGGAAAAAAACAAGATCAACCATCCTAGTCGTCGTCCTCCCAACAACGAAACATAAAAAAAGAGTAATAGACCTAACTACTTTGCCAAAAAAAAAAAAAAAAAGACAATGAATACATGTGCTTTTTTACATTCTTGACAGGGTGGAATCCGCTCATGGGAGTAAGGTCAGCTTCGACAATGTGGTCGAATGTTTTGGAGTCGCAAGAAGTTGGCAAAGAATAAACAGTCTTACAGGTGTACACTTCCTCCACTTATGAAAGCATTCTCGCGCATGGTCAATCACCTTGCAGACAGTAAAGTTGGCGGATATTGCCAGAAGCTGCAGACATGAACAAAAAAATGATTTTAAGTTATTCAAAGCTAAAATGCTAAAGCAAACCAATTTTGATGTTGAAACAATATCCCAGTGCTGGAAAGAATAGTTGGCATCATTTTTTGTTGGCCTCATTATGCACATCAATCTATACTAATATTACTACGAGAAAACAAAGTTAACATAACAGAGCTGCTGAATCTGATGGAGATAAAGCATCAAATGCATCAACTATCGGCATACAATAGAGGCAAAAGATGAACTGTGACAATGGAATGTACAGATGTAGCATACCGTACAACCAATCTTTGAATTGTGCATGAAGGGCACTAGCCAATTCCTTTTTCCTATTGTCATCAAGCTGCAACTCCCGGATAGTCTTTTGAGTATCTTCCAGAACAGCACGCTGAAGATAAAATATATATATTTAGGAGCATATAACCTTTGGGAATTTCAAACGATAAGATATAGATAAGTGAACAAAGTGCAACTAAACAAAATTAATAAACTAATTTGCACTATTGAGTCTTAGGGTCCGTTCTCCCTGACTTATCTTCTAACTTCGAGAGTTTTTTAAGGTGCACTCAAAAGTGGGGTCCCCTTTGTTTACTTGTTTTAGAGAGATTTTAGACATGTCTTTGAGATAGAAAAAAACGGATTGAAAAAACAAATTATTTATATTTTAAACAAAGATAAGAAAATAAGCAGATAAGTCAAATAATATATAGCGAACAGGGACAAGGTTTTTATTTTTCACTACTTTGCTGAAGAAAAAAAAGCTATTTATCCCACGTCCATTTGCTAATTGAATAAGGACACTTTAGATGGGCATAGGCCTAAAGCCTACACAAACTTGTTTGGGAGCTAAAGGCTTTGTTGTTGTTGTGTTGTTGAAGATGGGCATAGGCCTGCTAAACGAAGAGGACAAGATTTACATCCTACTTTATCACATAACAGACGTGTTCTTCAACTTACCATTCCTACTGCAGCTATAACCATCTAAAAGTTAACACACGCTTGTTCAAATCACATCCTTTTATTTGATACAAGAACTCACGGAGAGAGTGTAAGCACCAAATGCAATACAATGTAATTAAATGGATACACAAAGTATATAACAAATAGAACAGCGCATACAAGTCGTGCAAGCTATTCTAGACAGCTCTTGCACTCATCAAATTGAAATAGAAGCTTCTTTCTGGAAGGTTTTGCTCTACTGAATGCAATAATTTTGATATACCTTTTTACTTTGGGATTCCTGATAAATCTCAGGCAATTGAAAAGGATTGCTTTCCTTGGGCTCTTGTACTTCAGCCACAAACCAATTAGGAATCTGCAAACGGAAAGAGTCCTGCTGTAAAAATTTATACCAGTAAAAACATTCAAGCGAACTGTGAAAAGCCAGCTAAAGCATGATTATAGCATTCCATTATTCTTCGTATTGCTGGCACCAGCTGTAACCAAAACGTGTATGCAAAGTGTAATGATGATGATGGCACTGTTCCCCTAGGTGGCGCCTACGCACTATGCCCTGGCACTTCGCCTTGCCCGTCTATGGGATTTTTCCTGTCTAGACACCACCTAGGGGAGCACAGGAAGATGGACAGTACCAAAAATATGAATGAATGAGTTCAATGCACCACAGGTTGTCATACACACAGGTAAGGAAATGGTAACGTAACACACTCTTTGGATTTTCATATCTACTTGTCTGTTTGGAAGAAGTCCATCTCTCATCCCTCAACTCACGTGTTGGTTTACCTGGTTTCTCAAGTGCAATACCATTTAGAAATGATGCCCATTTGCAATACCGTTTAGAAATAGTCCCTTAGCCTGGGAACAGTGGTTTTGACCAGAGTTGATCTGTGTGGTCCACCACCTCGGCATTTAATGTGGCCGTTGAAGGACCAACATTAAACAGAGGCGTGCATATATCTTTCATTAATTAATTATATGCAAATGAAACTAATGCTTTGAGGTGATTCCAATCATGTTCTGCATGCAAGGAATAGTATACTACATTAAAGCAATAGACAAGATCACACAGTTCACAGAATCTGTCTTTCCAAAATTTGTTTTATTTTCAGTTTTTAATTGTTTTATTGGAGTTCTATCTTTGAAGAATCATGTTGGAGTTTCAGAAAATCCTTGATTATTTATAGACCCTCCAATGATATTGGTTTTCATAAGCAAATATTAAAAATATTTAAAGATATTTAAAGAATGTGACATTTGGTTGGCAATGGGATTTCAATAATTCAATGTGGACGGTCCATATCAGTTGTTGACTGCTTGAATTTCAAAAGGAGAAAATTACACTTAGACCCCCTGAACTTGTAGTGTTGTCTCAAATAGAGAACTTTAAAATTTCTTTTTTGTCCCCTCAAGCAACCCTAACAGATTTGGCCAGGAGTGCATACGGATGCAAGTTCGAGGGGCCAAAAAAGAAATTTTCAAGTTTAGGGGGGCTAAGTGAGACGACCCTATAAGTTTAGGGGACACCATTGTAATTTTCTCTATCCAAAAGATTGCCCAAAGTAAACCAACCTCCCTCCCTAATTATGCTTGTGCTGTTGTGCATGTATATACTTGAGTATGAATAGATTGAGACACATGCGAAAGGGTTGAGGCAGGCAAAAAGAAACTTCCTGGTAGGGAAGGTGAAGTTACGTAAGCGTGACCTAACCACACCTCACCAAATGTACACTCTATTTAGGATCCATCTTACTAAAGAGTTAAATCTACCTCACATTTTCCCTGCCAAATTTCCAACTAGCAAAGGGAGAATTGGCAACTAATACTTTTTCTTATTTCAGGTATGCATGAGAATTAAAAAGGTTGCAAAACTAAGCGGTGTGAAATGGGCAGCTTCCCTATACAATATACTATTAAAGAGGAATGCACGAGTAAATAGCCGTGCAATATATGCTCTAAATATGTTGAATACACGAGAGTATTTTTATGGAGTGTTATAATAGATGCAGGAGAAATATGATGGGCTCAATAAACGCAAACAAGTAAAAACATCAACAAATCACATCCATGCCTTATATTTTAAAATGTAAAAAGCCCATCTTTGGTTTCTCAACTCTTGCCTTTATTTAACTTTAGCCTCTCAATGGCCATGTGGAATGCTGAGGTGGTGAGCTACGTGGGTCAATCTTGGTCAAACCACTGTTTCTTAGGCCAAGGAACCATTTGAAAACAGTGTTCCAAGATAAGGGAAAACAGTGTTCCAAGATAAGGGACCATCTCTAAGTGGTATTGCAGTCAAGGGGCAAAAAATAAACTGATGAAAGAGGGATCAACGATGCACCTTTTCCTTTCTTTTTTCATGACAATTTACAAAACAAAACTGAAAACTCACGGTGTACTTGACATACCAAAAAGTTAGTGAATAAATCAGGATCTAGAGGAGTAGCTGATTCGGCTTGAACATCAGAAACCCCAGCAGGATGGGATAATGAATCATGTGGATCAACGACTCCCAATACAAAAGGTTGGTTCCATTTGTTGACAGAAGGATCTACACCAACTTGCATCATATGCTCACTCAATTGTGGATAGCGTGTATTAAATGGAGCAACCTGTTCATACAGGAAAGGATAAATTCCATGATGTTAAGATGCTGAACATCAAAGCCTTTACATTTTTCCAGCTATAAACTGAATACAATGTATACCATGTAAAAAGGGAAGCTGCTTTTTTATATGGTTAAAAATAAGCTTAAACAAATATTTCTTAGTTCTTGCTGAGTTATTTCTTTCTCAGCACATGTTTTACAAATTAAATTATGACCATAACCATTATGCCTGGTAAGCATATATCAGGACACCTCAGTACTATCTAAACTGTCCATGTAACAACCTGATGAGTTTCTCAATAAACTGTTCAGATGATGATCTTGATATTAGAGATTGTGGAAATGTAGCTTGTCAATTCCATAGGCCCAATGGGCTGTATATACAAGTACAAGGGAAAAATGTAAAGAAACCCCTATACAAGTATCTAATCTAACACTTGAATGGTTAGTGAACCTGTCCCCCACTCAGCTATAGCAATTTCTTTTACACGGTACTTACAGTTTATTAGTCGGACACACATAATATAATAATATATAATTAGATAGCCACATAAACGACATATGAATCAGAGAATATATATCATAACTAATCATATACGGCAGTACTAACATATGATCCTCATAAGTAGACTATTTTAATAATTTTAAACAGATGTGAATATATTATAAGAGAACACACAGTTATCCATTAATTCTGATTATTTGCTTGCCAGTAACTTGTCGGTACAATGAGCATATACCTTCTGCTACACTGTTTACAACAAAAAAGAGTAACAAAACCTCACTTGTAGTTTATGGTTGTCCCCCACAATAAGAGGTTGGTGGTTTACTCCCAAGTAGAAGACGCACTCGCGGCAATTGGCAATACAAAATCGTTTTGCAGCTGCAATAATATGCACTCTTTCACAATGCTCCACTTTCACAACCTGACGAGAAAAAAAAATCATTGTAATTATATGAAACAACAGCAAAAAATAATGTGATAAAAAAGATAACAATTATATGTTCTTAGGAAAAAAAGGGTCTATTTTATACCTGAACTATCGCACTTGGTCTGCATAACCTCATGAACTACAAAACCAGCTATTCTGCCCCCTAAAACCATAGAACCGGTGCAAATAACCCCCTAGGATGGTTTTGAAGGTAGTTTTGCACACATGGCGACCTACGTGGCAGTCCAAACACACAAGAAACCAAAATAACATGTATGGACCCAGTAGTCACACACGTAAGCACATTTTCCTCTCCCCCCCCCTCTTCCGACACCACCAAACCACCGGCCACCTAGAACTGCACCGCCAAGTACCTTGAACCGCACGGCACCGGGAGAGACCAAGCGCGGGGTCAGCACCATAGTGAAAGGTTGCCAGCGAGCGACATGGCGCCAAAAGAGGCCAAGCACTAGGTCGGCGCAACAGCCAAGGTCACCGTCGAGCGGCATGGCGCTAGGAGAGGCTGAGCATGGAGCCCCAAGAACCTCGACGGCGACAACCTAAGAGGACGTCCTGACAGCCCATGTCACAGCCGCCCGCGACGCGCCGCCCCAGCCTTCTGCGTTGTGCTGCCCCGCCCTAACATCCCACGCTGCACCGCCCCGCCCTAACCTCCCACGCTGCGCCGCCCCAGTCTCCAACGTCGCGCCACCACTGCCATGGCCACTCCCGCCACCCTAGCTGCTGATGAGAGAGAGATGGGAGAGAGAGCAAGGAGAGAGGGGGGAGGAAAAAGATGGGTTAGAGAGGCTTCCTTATGGGCCTTGCACATTTAGTTTTTATATATTTGTTATTTATGTGATGCATTGCCACATCACTAGACACGTGGCGAAAACCACCTCTAAGATCACCTCGGGGGTTATATGCTCCGGTTTTGCATAGTTTTGGATTAGAATACCTGGTTTTATAGATACACGAAGCGCGATAGTTCAAGGTGTAAAATAAATTTTTTCCATCCTTATTCAAAGTGATTCTCTCTCATTTTCCTATTTGCTGATATACACCATATCTAAGATCATATTCAACAACCCAACTGGCCAACTCAAACTACTTTTTACCTATGTCATATTTCTAGGGATCCAGACCTCATAAGAATAAAGTCATGGATGCACTACATAATATGTCAGCTCCACCCTCAAATGCATTATTTTTCCTTACTTTGTGCATGGAAAATACTTAATACCCATGTATCTTCTCTAAGCTGTAATGCTGCCATCAACAAGAGTGGTTCTGTTAGATAAGTCCTGTGCGTGCATTCAGTTTCAGAGTTAATAATTGCTGTCAGTTTTCCAGTTCTTACTGCTGGTTCAGTTTTCAGTCTTTATTTGGTCAGTTGCACTTTGCTGATTAATAGGATCATGCAAGTGCAGGTAGTGGGTGTTTATGGCCACAATCAGGAGTTATGAGATTGTGGCTAAGTGGGTATTGTAATAGTCTATATATGCTAATAAAGAGATATGGAAAAGCTGCCGCTTTGCAGCCCAAAACTCACCTCCGTTCCTGAGTGATTCTAACATTTGGTATCAGAGCCGTGTTAGAGACCCTGGTGAGATTATACACTGAGTGTAAGCCATGGATGTCGGTGGCCGCGGTGCTGGTGGGCGAGGTCTCGGTGGTAGAGGCGATGGTGGCGCGGAAGGGGGCGGTGCCGCGGGTGGTCGTGGAGGCCGCGGTGGCAACGGCTCTAGGACACCCCCTCCACGGCGACGCGTGCCGTCGCCCTCACCCCCACCACGTCGTGGTAGGAACCGCGATGGAGAGGCACGCGAGGTCGTCGTCGAGCGGGTGATGAAGGGAGCATCGAGCTCCATCAAGTACCCCATGCTCTCCCGCACCAACTACGTCGAGTGGGCGCTAGTGATGCGGGTGAATCTTCAGGCGCAAGGCCTGTGGGATGCAATCGACCCCGGCACCGACGACTTCCAAGATGATCGGATGGCGCTGTCCGCGATTCTTCGCGCGGTGCCACCGGAGATGTTGGTGACACTCGCTGTCAAGGACTCGGCGAGAGAGGCATGGGAGACAATCAAGACCGTCCGCATTGGTGTGGAGCGGGTCCAGGAGGCCAATGCCCAGAAGCTTCGTCGTGATCTTGCCAACATTGAGTTCAAGGATGGTGAATCAGTTGATGATTTCTCCATGAGGATCTCCAATCTGGCCAACAATCTCCGTGTTCTGGGTGATCCCATCACAGATGCAGAGGTGGTGAAGAAGTTGCTGCAAGTGGTGCCCGATCGCTACACCCAAGTGGCGATCTCCATTGAGACGTTGGCGATCTCCATTGAGACGTTGTTGGATGTTGGAGCACTGTCGGTGGAGGAAGTGACCGGTCGCCTCCGTGCGGTGGAGCAGCGCTATCGGCGTCTTTGTTGGCACCGACGAGTTGTTCACTCGATGCCGGTGACAATTTGCTGCTCACGAGAGGAAGCGATGGCAAGCGCGGCAAAGAAAGAAGAATGGCGACGGCAGTTCTGGTGGTGGTCGAGGTGGCGGCAGCAGCAATCGTGGCCAGGGAAATTGGAAGGGCAGAGGCGGTTCATCACAGCCAACCATTGCCCGAAATCAGTGTAAGAACTGTGGCAAGTTTGGGCATTGGGCACGGGAATGCCAAAACAAGCCAAACGAACAGGCCAATGTGGTTCAAGGCCAAGGTGAAGAGGAGGCAACCTTGTTGATGGCACGAGAAGGCTCAGTGTTGTCACCAGAGGTACCCTCTGCACCATCAATTGGTATTGCCATTGAGGAGGAGTGTGCTCTTGCCCAATGTGAGAAGAAGGTAGACTCAGATGACATGGAATGGGTGTTGGATACGGGTGCCACCAATCACATGACTGGTATCCGATCAGCCTTCGCTGAACTTGATGCAAGTATTCATGGCTCGGTCTGTTTTGGTGATGGCTCTTCAGTGCATATTGAAGGACGAGGCACCATACTTTTTGCCTGTAAGAAGGGGTAGCACCGAGCACTGACAGGGGTCTACTACATTCCAAGACTCACCACCAACATTCTCAGCCTTGGTCAGCTAGAAGAGGCTGGAAACAGGGTGATCAAAGGAGTACTGCGTATTGCTGATTCATCATCTGGTCTGCTTGCAAAGGTACAACGATCTTCCAACCGTCTGTACATCTTGAGGGTTAAGGTGGCAAGACCAGTATGCCTAGCAGCACGGGGAAATGAATTGGCATGGCGGTGGCATGCACGGTATGGACATTTGAATTTCCCGGCGTTGCGTAAGCTTGCGAGACAGGAAATGGTGAAAGGAATGCCTGAAGTTGATCAGGTTGATCAAGTTTGTGATAGCTGTCTCATTAGGAAGCAGAAGCGTAATCCTTTCCCCAAGGAAGCCAAGTATCGGGCTTCGAAGAAATTAGAGCTGGTTCATGCGAATCTTTGTGGTCCAATTACACCAGCAACACCTGCCGGAAATAAGTTCTTCCTTCTAATGGTTGATGATATGTCAAGGTACATGTGGCTTGTGGTGCTTAAGTCCAAGGCAGATGCTGCAGAGGGGATTAAGCGTGTTCAGTGGCGTGCAGAGGCAGAGAGTGGGTGTCGCCTCAAGGCATTGCGCACTATCGTGGTGGAGAATTCACTGCGATAGAATTTGGGGACTATTGTGCCAAACAGGGGGTAGAACGCCACCTCACAGCATCCTATTCTCCACAGCAGAATGGAGTGGTTGAAAGGCGCAATCAGACCATTGTTGGAGCTGCTCGCAGCATGATGAAGGCAAAAGGTGTGCCAGTAAGGTTTTGGGGAGAGGCAGTGACAACAGCGAACATGTCACCTACTAAGAAACTGGAAGGGAAGACTCTATTTGAAGCTTGGCATGGTGTGCGACCAGCTGTAAGCTTTCTCCGGATCTTTGGGTGTATTGGTTATGTCAGGAACACCAAGCCACATCTGCCCAAGTTGGAGGATTGCAGTAGGCCGATGGTACTGTTGGGGTACGAGGCACACTGCAATGCATATCGTCTCTATGATCCAGCAGCTGATCGAATGGTGGTATAATGGTGGTATCCAGAGATGTTGGTGGTATCCAGAGATGTTATCTTTGATGAAGAAGCAAAGTGGGATTGGAGCAAAGGTGGTTCAAGTGGTGCTGTAGAAGAGCCATTTGAAGTGGAGTGCTGGGTGACCTCTACTACAAACATGCAGATTCCCTCATCTGCGGGTTCATCAGCTGGTTTGCCACATCCTGCCCTAGGTGATTCTCCTCAGAATTCACTAGGTGGTTCACCTCAGATTTCACCAAGAGTTGAGTATGCTACCCCACCGTCCCATGATTCTGGACTAGATGCCTATGCTGAAGACGGAGAAGTTCCTCGTTATCATGCTGTGGATAATCTGCTAGGTCCAGCCATGACACCGGGATTGGTGCCCTGGGATCTGGCAGTGGAAGAACTTCATGTGGTCAGTGCAGATGAACCTGAATCAGTTGAAGAAGCTTTGCGAAATTCCAACTGGCGCAGAGCAATGGAAGAGGAGCTTCGGTCAATTGTTGATAACAACACATGGAGCTTTGCTGATTTGCCAGATGGTCATAGGACAATCGATTTAAAGTGGATTTTCAAAGTGAAAAGGGATGAACATGGGGCAGTGGTCAAGCACAAGGCAAGACTTGTGGCGAAAGGGTATGTGCAGCGACAGGGGATAGATTTTGATGAAGTCTTTGCTCTGTTACTAGAATGGAGTCTGCGGCTTCTTCAGCCATTGCGACCTATAATGCTTGGGAAGTGCATCACATGGATGTGAAATCAGCATTTCTCAATGGTGAACTTCAGAGAGAGGTTTATGTTGATCAGCCACCTGGGTTCCTAGATTCAGCTCATGAAGGGAAGGTCTTGCGTCTTCATAAGGCCTTGTATGGACTTCGGCAAGCTCCACGAGCATGGAACACCAAGCTTGATGCTACTCTGATGTTGCTTGGTTTTCATCGAAGTATCAGTGAACATGGAGTTTATACTCGTGGGAGTGGGGATTGTCGACTGATGGTTGGTGTTTATGTGGATGACTTAATCATCACCGATGGGAGTAGCAGTCAGATCACCAAGTTCAAGGAGGAGATGAAACAAAAGTTCAAAATGAGTGATCTTGGTGCTCTTCATTACTATCTGGGCATTGAGGTTATTCAGGGAGTTGAAGGAATTATGCTAGGACAGATGGCCTATGCAGCGAAACTGGTGAAGAAGGCTGGATTATCAGGCTGCAATCTGAGTCAAACACCAATGGAGGTATGTCTTAAGCTGAGCAAGTCTAGCATCACTTCACTGGTTGATCCAATGTTCTATAGAAGCCTGGTTGGTAGTTTGCGCTATCTGTTGCACACTAGACCAGATCTGGCATATTCAGTGGGATATGTGAGCCGTTTCATGGAGCAACCTCATGCAGAACACCTCACAGCTGTTAAGCGCATCCTGCGCTGTGGCTGGAACTATGGATTGGGGGGTGTTTTATTCAGTTGGGAAGAAAGATGGTGAAGCAAAGCTGCTGGGGTTCAGTGATAGTGACATGGGGGGGTGATATTGATGATAGGAAGAGTACATCGGGGAGTATCTTCTTCTTCAATGGGAACCCTATTACTTGGCAATCTAACAAGTAGAAAGTTGTGGCTTTATCTTCTTGTGAAGCTGAGTATATAGCTGCAGCATCTGCTGCATGTCAAGCTGTGTGGCTGGCAAGACTCATAGCTGAGATGCTTGGAATTGAGCCTAGTATTCCAATTCTGAAGGTGGACAATAAGTCAGCTATATCCTTGATGAAAAATCCAGTCCACCATGATAGAAGCAAGCACATTGATGTGAAGTTCCATTATATCAGGGAGTGTGCTGAGAAAGAGCAAATTAAGGTGGAGTTCATTGGGACTGCCGAGCAGCTAGGAGATATTCTCACCAAGCCTCTTGGGCGAATCAGATTCCATGAACTATGCACCAAAATTGGTCTCTTCAATAAGGAAGTTGCGACAGGACTTAGGGGGTGATTGTTAGATAAGTCCTGTGCGTGCATTCAGTTCCAGAGTTAATAATTGCTGTCAGTTTTTCAGTTCTTACTGCTGGTTCAGTTTTCAGTCTTTATTTGGTCAGTTGCACTTTGCTGATTAATAGGATCATGCAAGTGCAGGTAGTGGGTGTTTATGGCCACAATCAGGAGTTATGAGATTGTGGCTAAGTGGGTATTGTAATAGTCTATATATGCTAATAAAGAGATATGGAAAAGCTGCCGCTTTGCAGCCCAAAACTCACCTCCGTTCCTGAGTGATTCTAACAGGTTCTTCCTTTGCAATCTATTTTCGCAAGACTACAACTTGAAAGTAGAATCTGGTAGTTGTTGTTCACCAGTGGTTGAGAACAATTAATCTGTCATGCCTAAGAAGTCATGATCTTTGTTGTGTCTTTACGTGTCTAAAGTTTTTAAATAACCATTTAAATGTTAGACCATCTGCTGCTTAGCTGACACCAACTACCAATACATATACTGTAGATTCTCAACAAAGTCTGTATAGCTTAATGATATAGAAGTCATTTCAAGTGCATAGAAACAGCATGTAGAATCATTCTAGAAAAAATCTACACACAGTAAAGAAGATCAACTACAATAAAAACTGAATCAGCAATAATGGGAACAGAAAGCGTAAAGAATGATCAAATGACATGCATACCTTACCAATAGCACCAAGAACAATAGTAGCATCAGAACATCCATACACAGTAGCATACTTAGATGGTGCTAATATGTAGATAACAGAATCATGGCAGTTCAAAACCTACAAAGCAGTTTGTAGTTTGTGTTAGTATTATAAATTTCTAGCTCTGGGATTTCAATGTTAAATTGATAAAGCAGCTACAGCAGATTAATTGCAACACAGGGTTAGGAGTTCCCTTTTTTGGGTAAGAAATGGAAATTCCTTGAAGAATAATAAAAAAAAAGACATTTCAACACAGAGAGCTTCCGTATTGGTTTTCCCTTCCCAAATCAGATTGATAGCCAGCATGTTTCTCTTCTGCTTTAACCTTCTACATATCAGTGACATATGTAATGGAAATGCTAATATGGCGCAATTCAATTTTCACCAAACTTAGAAGTTTCTTAAAAAAAAATTACAACATTTAGTTTAGGAAATGTTATATACTTCTGCAAAATCTCAAAATCAAACTTGATAGCATTTACAACGTTAAAAAAGGATAAATTCTTGCTGAAACAATGAAATGTCATTTAAATGCTACTCTGGACAGATTTGTCTCGCAAATGCAATCCAGTTTGATCTCAAAATTCCGTAGAGATGTTGAGTATATGCTCCAATACATGTAATTTTTTAGAAACTTTTTAAACCTCTGAGTTTGGTGAAAATAAGACTTTCAGCATAGGCCTCGTTTGTTTCAGATTAATTTAGAGTTGTGCTTTACTGTAGCAAATTTGTGACCGCCTCAAAATACGTTTTAACGAGTTCAAAAAATTATGAAAAAAAATATTTTACAAACTTTAAGAAGTACTATTTAAAACCCCACAAGAATGACTACAAAACATTACGTCATTTGGCTTATACAAAAATAAAAAATTTTCATTTAATTTAATTTAATTTAATTTAATCTGAAACAAACAAGGCCATAATCACATTCTCAACCAATACTTTATCTCCATATCTTGACCCCAAGAAATGCAAGTTTGCATTATCATTCCTTAATATCCATATTTGAATAACAGTTTTTTTTTCCCTTCTAAGGGGTAGTAATATTCCTCTACAAATCCAGAGATAAAAAGATTCTCAACTAAGCTTACAGCGGCACCAAAATAACAGCCAAAATATAAGTTAAATGCATCTACATATTCAATGATAAGAAGATCCATGGGTATGCTTACAGTGGCACCAGAACAACGGACTGAATTCAAGTTAAATATAATCACTTGAAAACTCATGAAACTAGACTTTGTGAAAGGGACATTAAAAAATATCAACCTTGCATTGAATGTCAGTGCGGCAATGCAAAGAGACAAATCTCTTCAATCCTTTCTAAATCAGAAGACAAACATTGCTTATTTATTGATAGGCAACTGCATATGCTTCATACCTTAACTGAATGACCTTTGAGATCAGATGCATGCTTTACAACAGAAGTTTTGGAGAAGCCTTCCACAAATGTTGTATTTCTATAGTATGAAGGATTGGTACCAGAAGGTGTGCCGTTCCTTGAATTAGTTGTGTTCGCATCAGCCATGGTCACATCAAGATCAGATGCAATATGCTGGCTGCCTTCCTTTGCTGTGGACTTCTCAGTAGAAAATTCCAATGAAGAAGCTATATTCTGCAAAATCCAATCATGAACCTGAGAAGCAGGGACCGGAGCAGCAGGCATGTCTGGATCAGAATTTGCAAAAAACATGGCTGCCTGGCTTAAAAATGTTCCGTCTGATAATTGCACTAGAAATCCAAGGTGCTCAAAAGTCTCCGCTGTTAAAACCTGCACAAAAGGTTGCTATAATAAAATTATAATATCTTTTAGAGCTTACATGTGGCACAGTGATGGTCTTCAAATGCAGAGAATCAAGTAGGGGTGAAAAAGGTAACACAGCATACACATATAAAGAACAACTGAGTTGAAGACAAAACGAGCTAACCTATTCTCCAAAGTCCGAACTAGCTGCTATGTCAAGTTCTTAGAAACAATTACATTTAAAAATGCCTTCGAATGTAAGGTCACATACTCAAATCTACCCTTAGTTGCACACATAGAAGTGACATCACTTGGTCACATATATCTAGCTGGATCATCAAATGCATGTAATACTTGATCTTTGCTTTATTTTTATAAAATTTGTTCTTTAAGACTCAATACTAGGTGGTGGTCAACGAGGTCATCCCATAGGTTGGCACGACCAACTTGTGGTACTACCTGCCGATGCTCCGCTGGCTCGACAAGGTCGGCGTGATGAACAAGATCCTCGCCACCGTCAGCCGGAGGGACGTGTTCCTGCAGCGGCTCACCTTGCAGAAGACAAAGTCCAAGGTCTATGCAGCCCTTGCCGGTTTCCGTGTCCTCCGTCGTAGCTCCGGCCTCGCCGTCCTTGCCGGCTTCCATGATGAGGCGCCATCTTCAACCGCTGCACCGCCCTCGCCGGCTCCTGCCCACTGGTGGAGCTTGCCGACCTCCCCTCTGCCTCTCAGGTTTTCCTTCTGAGCACGTTGGAAGGAGATGGGGATTGGGGGTAGTTAGGAGGAGGAAGAAGAGAAGGGTATTGACATAGGGGGCCGTTTGTCAGACCGTATATTGAGCTCGTATATCCGCCAAGTCCTCCGTAATGGCATCTATGAGGGAATCCACGGTATATAATGGTGCCTACGACCTAAGCGACTTTGCGGTGGCATTTTCATGCAAAGGTAACTCGGTAGTGGCATATATGCTTTTTACCCTTTAAAAATATCATGAATAGAAACAATTTGAGAAGCATAAAGGAAGAAAAGGTGGCATACCAGAGAGTCATCGCCTTCACCCTCAATAGAATCAGCCAACAATGTAAGAATGTTGGCCATATGTTTTTGCAGATAAGATAACTGATGGATCTCTTCATCTGCTTGAGAAGGCATAAACCGACGGGTATTACTCCGTACAAGCTGCAAAACAATATAAATAAGAATAACCAAGTGAAGGTGATGTTTCAAAAAATACTGATGTTGGCAAATGGAACAAAAGGTACAGGCGCATTGAATAGATCTCTTTATCCATGCAATAATAAACATTGAGGAAGCATAAAGTAGAAAATATTAAGTTTTCCATATATCAACATGAAAAAAAAGGCCAACTAAGTATTTATGTGTTGCACTTGGTCTGAGACAGGGACAACTGGATCATTTTGAAGGATTATGATCGACTAAAAATGAAATATCTAGCAAAGCAAGAAATTTTTTAACATAAGTTAATATTCCTGGCCTAAAAGCACAAAAATATGCAACTAGGTTAAGGAGCCAGATAAAAAACATACTCCCTCCGTTCTAAAATGTAAGGCGTGCATGTATTTTAAAAAGTCAATGTTTAGAACAATTGACTAATAATTATGCTAGGAACACATATGTTCGATGTTATGCATGTGATATAGTTAGATTCATATTTGAAAGTACTTTGATATAATGTTAATTTTATAGTTATTGATGATATAATATGAAAAAAATTAATGGTCAAAGTTTACGTTTGTTGATTTCATCAAAAAATTATATGCCTTACATTTCAGAACTGAGGGAGTAAATTACAAGAAGATTTATATGAAAATGCTAGTGAAAAGGGCCTCCACAAATAGCTCTCAATACAAAGAACCTAAATAGGTAGTGCACCATGAAGTAACAGGTAAGCAATCATATAATTGACTGAATATATGACAAAGATGGCAACAAGGATGACTGGCCACATAGTTACAGTAAAGTGTGCTGTGTTTGGTCTACTACCGGTCTACTACTTGCATACTAATTCAGTAAGTCCAATTTCCACATACAAGTTTCAAGTAACCAATCATTCACTCCAAATGGTCATGATACAAAACAGAAAGTCTTAATTGCTAGTAAAGAAAAGATTGCACAGTACATACTACAGAGTGGCATCCATCCAGTAAGTATCAGGAGCTAGGGCTTTCCCTTGTAAATAACCGTAGCACATGTCCTTTAGCTCAAGTACTTTACAGACCAATGGATTTTCTTAGAAAAATAGGGCAGTACCGAATCATTTCATCGTGAATGATAGCACAGCAGACGAAGAGACGAACAATAGCAACTGATGCGGTTTACAGGAAAGTGTGACTACATCTCACTTGCAGATCAATGGTGCCTATTTGAGGCCCAACTGGACTGGACACATAATTAAGTCTATACAATTGTCTACCGATGATCCTTGTTGTCACAGATGAGATTCCAGGTTTTATCAAGTACGGTGTTCACTCAAACTCGCCATGGTGCAAATTGTTGATATATAAGAGAAAGGCAATGGTTATTGCCACAGGAGTAGCCAAATTATATGTATAGCACCGCAAAAATACCTCTTATTGAACACAGTTTCTGCAGTGTAAAGAGCACAGGTCATGGAGTTCCAAGTATTCATTTCCATGTTGGACCATGTAATCTCCCCAACATGGAGGCTGTCTACAGAAGCTTCATATTAGTACAAGATAACTCTAGGTCCTCATCACAGACGGCAGTAATTTTAATAGTAGGTATGCCATGACACAGTGTAGGGCAGGACACTGGCAGTAGTGATCAAATAATTCGATGCAATGAAATAATTCATTCGTGGGAAGGGAAGATAGGACTGTACAAGTTCGGTTGGGCGCCCCATTCCCATGTGAATTTCTTCCATGCCCTAGATATCATGTTCTACATCACCTAATAGCACTCACAACCGAATTTCACGAGCGGCCAAATTCTTATTAAAGCGATCGAATAAACGGGCCCTGGTCCTGACCTGGATCGGGGAGAGCGCGGACAGGTAGCCATCGAACGCGGAGGTGGAGGGCCAGACGTCGGCGACGGCCGGCGAGTCCTTGTGCGCGCGCTGCACGAGGCGCTTGTACGACTGGATGTAGAGGAAGAGCAGCACGTCGCGGAGGTCAGCGCCCCCGCCGCCATCGGCGCCGAGCGCGGGGTCCTCGGCGGGGAGCACCACCGCGAGCGTGCCGAGCGCGAGCGCCGCCTGCTCGGCCGGGATCTGCAGTGCCTCCGCGAGCTCCGCGGCGCCCACGCGTCCCCCGCCCGCGGCGGCCGAGGGCGCGAGCTTCTCCTTGAGCTGCGCGAGGGTCTGCGCCAGCGTGCCCTCCGGGAAGATGAGCTTGGGGATGGGCAGGAGGCCGTGCTCGAACGCCTCGCGCCGCGGGCGGAGGAGTGCAGGGGAGGTGGGGGACGCCGCCGCCACCGGCGGCGGCGGGTCGAGGGGCTCGTCGGCCATCGCGGCGAGAGAACAAGAGGAGATCTGGGAAGAGGAGGAGAGTGGAGTGCCCGTAATTTTTTGTATCGCGTTTTCGTAAGGGTAATTTCGAATTTTCTAAGGCGTTGTTCGTTCCAGATTAAATTAAATTACATTAACTTAAATTAAATTAAAAATTATTATTTTTATGAATACTTTTTATTCCTTTTTTAGTTTTAATTAGTTCTTAAAGTTTGTAAAATAATTTCCCCATAAATTTTTAAATTTTTTAGACGAATTTTAAAGAGTCACAACTTTTTAAGATTAAAGTTCCTGTAACTTTCAGCTAAAACTAGAGCCTCCTAAACCAGTAAGAAAAAAGTGCTGCCATGTGTGGTCCAATGATTAATGGCCAAATCAAAAGAAATAAAGAAAGAAAAAAGCAAAAGGAACAATATTGCGATCAAATTATGAGATATGGAACATTAATTTTAAAAATCTATTTGTCAGAATTTTCAAAATTTTTAAGTTTTAATTTTTTGTGAATTCTTTTAGTTTAGCCGTGGTGACATGTATCCATGGCTAGCAGACGTCAACCTAGGAAGAGGAGCTCGTTCATGTTGACCCGGAGCAAGAAGTTAAGGAACCGGAGCCCTTTTCAAAAAAAAAAGGAACGGGAGCTGAGAAGGCGAGCACGAGATGCAGCGGATAGGAGAGTCGTTCCCCATTGTTGAGTGCATGCGGAACAACGAAGCTAGAGCTAATTGTGGATATTGGCATGCACAACAGGTTTGCGAGCAGATGATCGAATTTGAAAAGGATGACCCCAAAATTTGGTTTAAAACGTCCACACGTGAGTAACAAAACATTTTGTTTAGCATTGTGCAACATTTTATTTGTCTTTCGTAAACATTCTCCTCGTTTCTTCGAAAGATGCTGCAATGTTACCAATTTAATTGCTGCGATGCTTTTATTTGAATAGTGCGAGTGCTCTAATTCACTTTTTTTTAGATAAAGGAAGCTTTATTGAAAACAAGATAGTTACATCAAGATGATACAACCATCCTGAGATCACTCCCTACTCTGCATGCAAAGATGCTTGTACGAATAGATACAAGAAAAGACAGACAACTTAATAACTATCAATCCGAAGATTAGATCGTCACTCATGTGTCTGGGTAAAACATTCCTTGATCACCCGTTCCATATGCGAGCACGCCGCCATAATAAAATCCCACGAAGCCGGCCGCTGAAGAATAGTCCAAGTACGTAGCCAATGGATAATTAAGTAAATAACCTGCAAAGGAGATGAGATAGTTTTCTTATTAAAAACCACGTCGTTCCTGCATAACTAGAGCGACCAACAAGTTGCAGCCGCCCCCAATAGGGCCAGTGGTTTCAAATCCTTGTTCATATTACATAACCAAGCACCAAACAAATGGGATACAGTACAAGGTTGACAGAGTCCTGAAGCTGCGTAGATTATGGACCAAACTCGCCGCGCCAAACGGCATTCAAAGAACAGATGATTAATTGTCTCCTCTTTGTAACAAAAGCAACAGTTCTTATTACCATTCCAGTTTTGTCTCGCTAGATTATCTTTTGTCAGAAGTACCCCTCGTCGTAGGTACCATAGGAAAATCCGAACCTTAAGTGGTGTTTTTAGTTTCCACAGACATTTATTAATATTTGGGACATCACTATGAATGAGCGCAAGATAATGTGATTTCACCGAGAACTGACCATGAGGATGTAAATTCTAGCAAAACACGTCTCGCTCGTCAGACAAAACAACATTAGCAATGCGTGGAAGTAAAGTATTCCATGCGGCTAATTTTGGCCCAACGAGATCTCTGCGCCATGATAAAATAGGATTTGTTGTTTGAAGGACCTCTACTACAGTAATCTGTTTGTGCCGAGCTATATTATACAAACAATGGTACTGTTCTCGCAAGGTAGCGTTTCCCAACCACTTGTCCTCCCAGAACCTAATTTGAGATCCGTCCTTAATACTAAAGCTTCCGAAACGAAAGAAATCTCGTTTCACCTTTATGAGACTGCCCCAAAAGTGTGAATCTCCAGAGTTCCACTGTACCTGCAATAAAGGTCGAGATCCCAAATATTTGTTTCGTAGCATTAGCTGCCAAACTCCATCTGTGGTAAGTAATTTAAATAACCATTTGCTAAGAAGGGCAACATTCTTAATATCCAAGTCATATATGCCAAGACCGCCTTGTTTTCGCGGTCGACATAGGATGTTCCATTTTGCAAGACAATACTTTCTCTTCTGGTAATCACTTTGCCAGTAAAAACGAGATCGAAAATAATCCAATTTTTTAAGGACTCCCCTTGAAACTACAAAAAAAGGATATCATATACATTGGTAGGCTAGTAAGCACCGAATTGATCAGTGTCAAACGGCCTCTAGTTGAAAGATGTTTCTCTTTCCAACTACTCAACCTCTTCTCAAACCTATCTTCAACCTTCCAATCAATATTTCGTAACTTCCTATAATGCATAGGAATACCTAAATATCGGAATGGGAAATCACCACTGGCACAACCAAATAACTGAGTATATTGGTCCTCAAACTCTTGAGTCTCATCAAAACAATAAATTTC
This sequence comes from Raddia guianensis, assembly GCA_036346415.1. Lineage (NCBI taxonomy): Eukaryota > Viridiplantae > Streptophyta > Magnoliopsida > Poales > Poaceae > Raddia > Raddia guianensis. The sequence goes on from CM070542.1 coordinate 13,357,469, forward strand.
ACTCTTGTGGAAGTTTATCTTTAGACCTGATAGTTGCTCAAAAGCACAAAGTAATAACTTCATGTTACAAGCTTTCTCCAGATCATGGTCCATGAAAAGGATTGTGTCATCTGCATATTGTAGAATAGATAAATCTCCATCTACAAGATGTAGTACTACTCCACTCACCTGCCCAGCCGAAGTAGCTCTGCTAATTATAGTTGCCAACATGTCAGCTACTAAATTAAAAAGAATTAGAGATAGTGGATCTCCTTGACGAAGCCCTTTTTTTGTTTGAAAATATGGCCCTATATCATCATTGACATTAATTGCTACATTTCCATCCGAGATGAAAGACTCAACCCAAGAAATCCACTTAGATGAAAAACCTTTCATTCGTAATGTTTGAAGCAAAAAATGGCCATCTAACCTTGTCATAAGCTTTCTCAAAATCAATCTTGAAAATTACTCCACTCTGTTTTTTACGGTGTAGCTCATGAATAGTTTCATGTAAGACAACAACACCCTCTAGGATATTACGTCCTCGCATAAAAGCAGTCTATGTGGGACTGATAAGATGATCCGCTACCGAATTAATTCTATGAGTAGCTACTTTAGTGAAAATTTTGAAGCTGACATTTAACAGGCAAATTGGCCTGTATTGTTGAATGCGGTTTGCCTCTTGAACCTTCGGGAGAAGAGTAACAACTTTTCTAATAAAATTAAGACTAAACAACGACAGATTCCCAGAATGAAGTTCATGAAACATGATCATCAAATCATTTTTTATTACATCCCAGAATTTCTGATAAAACTCAGCCGGGAATCCATCTAGACCAGGAGCTTTATTATGTTCCATAGCAAAAACAGCATCACGAATTTCCTTTTCTATGAAAGGTGATGTTAAGAACTCATTTTCAGCATGTGTAACTTGAGGGATATCGAAGGTCCTCGATTCATCCAGAGAGAAAGAATTTTCTTCAGGTGGACCAAAGAGACCTTTATAAAACCGAGTGATAAAAGTTTTAAGATTGTTTTGACCCTCAATTTTTTCTTCCTCCTGGTCTAGGAAGAATATTCTCTTCTTCCTATGCTTGCCACTGGCAACCATTTGGAAGTACCTTGTATTATTATCCCCCAACAAGATATCGGATATTTTTGCTCGCTGGTAATATTTTAGTTCTTCTTCTCGAAGTAGTTTGGTCAAGTGATCTCGAGACTGAGCAAGTAGTTCACTCTCAGTTGCGTTCAGATCACGCACCTCAGCGGCGACATCCAAATCACGAATAGTGGATTGAAGACTGGCTTTATGATGTTTGTAAAAACCATTGTTGTGAGAGGCCCATCCACGCAGAAAACTTCTTAAGGCCCTTATTTTCTTATTCCTTCGTTGGACAGAATTTTGGCTTTTTACAGGCTTATTCCAAATTTCTACGACTTTATCATAGAAATCTTCTCGAGTAAACCAAGCTAATTCCAACTTGAACTGCCTTCGGTTCCTTTGGAAAGCCTGTGTGCCAGCATCTAGTAACAAAGGTGTATGGTCAGAGACACCCCTATGTAAAGCATGGACAGTCACTAATGGAAATTTAAATTCCCATTCCGATGTCATTATAACTCTATCTAGTTTTTCATAGGTCGGAGTAGGTAGCGAATTTGCCCAAGTGTATTGTCGACGCGTTAAATCAATTTCCCTAAGATCAAAGCTATCAATTATAGCATTGAACATGAAAGGCCAATGGTCATTGAATCTGTCATTATTCTTTTCCTTGCTACTCCTCAAGATGTTAAAATCACCACCAATTAAAGTAGGTAGTTGGTTTTGTTGGCAGGTACGCACTAACTTGGCGAGAAAAGAAGACTTAAAGGATTCTTGTGCCGGTCCATAAACTGCCATGAGAATCCACTTGAACTTGTCTAGTTTATTACAAAGATGGAATTTGACATAAAATTCCCCTTCCACAACCAGAGACAGGTAAAAAACAGAAGCATTTACCCCTAAAAGGACACCTCCTGATCTACCCCGTGGTGGAAGACAATGCCAAACGAAATCCGCTCCACCTGAAAGACGACCAAGATTCGTCTTTGACAAATCCTTCTTTCCTGTCTCCATGATCGCAACAAAATCTAAATTTTGATCCTTAATTGTTTCTGCAATGTATCTAAATTTACCCAAAGACCTCTGCTATTCCAAAAGATACCTTTCATTGAAAACCAATTAATTAGCTTTGTTTCCACCCCTATGGACCCAGCGCCCCTTTCTTTTCAAGGCTGATTTTGATTTTCTAGCGGTTGCCATAAGATCACAAATAGTTGTGTCCAGATCCGCTTCATCGGAAACAACCTCTGAAACATCCGTAGCTAGATGAGCGATTAGGGCACTGCCCGCGTCAGTGTCCTCGTCATCATCTACATTAAACGGATTGAATTCACCTACAATTTCAGTCCTGTTTGAACTTTTACCTCCTTTTACTATCGGTTTTACTGTCAACCTATCTATCTCCACTCGTTTTAAAGAATTAATAGCAAGACAACATTCAGAGGTGGTACGACCCAATTGAAACCCCAAATGAGTTAAATTCAAAGCACATCTATCATTAGATAAAGCAGAAATTGAAACTGGATTAAGGACGGGGAGTACCTAAGTGTGGAGGGCTTGGCGAATGTGATGACATAAAATTGTCACCCACCACCTTGGCATGATCAAATCCATTTTTAACCTTGGCTCTAATTCACATGCTGCAGAAAATCCATTTTTAACCTGCTACGGGATTTAGAACTTGAAAGGTTTTTTTTTTTTGTTATTGCAATGTCAATGGGCTGGAAGCCATATATTGACCCATTTGTAGGATGACAACAAGAAGCTTCTCACGAAAAGAAGAAGAAGAAAAAGCCATTGCTCGCGACAAGACTTTTGCTTTGCAGCTGAAGCAAGTGACCTTGTCATGGTCAAATTCTTATCAAGACACAGGCAGTCTGCGATCAATACATCAGGATTTTGGACCTTGTCAGGAACAATCTGAACCCATGTTTAGACACGTCTCGGCGATCAAGAGTGCTGTCAAATCGGAGGAGCCTATGGACCGTATGCTATATTTCCATCTTGTCATACATGTTTGTCTCCCTAGAATTCGGAATCTATGGAACATGTTTGTCTCCCGAGAATTCGGAATCTATGGAACTTATCATGCATGGTAACACATACACCGAAAACAATATAAGATTCCTTAATTGTAAAATAAACAAACACGAATAAGAGGATTTCAAAGAGGCGGTACTGTGTTGGTAGTTTTTTTTCCCTGTTAATATTTATACGAAATCAATGAGACTCGTCTAGGGATTTGTTTAAAAACGTACTTATATTTGGGAGTGTTCGCTTTTATTAGTTTTTAGCGGTATCCAATGGATGAATACACTTGGGCCATGTATTTAATTAAGAGAAATACTCATCAACGCTATAGTGTTCGGAACGCAGATAAGAGCGTCCACGCCAAGACCTCTATCACCAACCTCTATTTCACTATTAGCTACTCCCTTCATCTTTCTCTCTAATTTTCCATCGCATTTTATACTACACTCTAAAAGTTTTCTTTCCTCCATCATGGATGCTCTAATGGGATAATTACACGACAAGCATGCGTCTCCTGCTCTTGCACGGTTCGCTCTCGTCTCCCACACTACGACGCTAGGCGACTAGGGTAGTTCACATGCATGCATGCGCTCGTGCGGTTTGCTAGCGGTCTTCTTGGTCAGAAAGGCATTTGAAATGAAAGTGTAGCCTATTTGTTCTATCGGTTCAATGCAAAATTTTTTTTTTACTTTTATCTTTTCATTCAATGCCTAGCCACGAAAGATATATGGATTCATTTGAATCTTTTTGTTCTTTGTTTTATCACAAGACTAGACTACAATGATTAGAGCTCTTTGCCAAGCTAACCCTATATCTAAAAACATAACTTCCTTGACCGGAGGGAGCAGCTGGTTTCCTCCACCCGATCCAAATAAATCAAACATTTGAAATAGTAACTCTACGGAGCCGGTAGAAAATTACAAGTACGAACGGCCCAATTAATGCACGCATAGCTTTCTCAAAATTTGACCAGGATCAATGCGATGAACACAACATATTTTCTATAATTATGAATGTAAACAAGATCAATCATATATATAGAGAGAGAGAGCCTCAAAAACAGGTCGCCCCACCGTCTGGATCGATCCAATAATCACATATCGTATTCTACCTTTTTAAAAAAAGTCTAATTATTGTCTAGCTTTTTCCATGGCCTCTAACCACTCCCTTATATTTCTTGTACAAGCACTCAACCTCAAGCAGCTAGCTAAGCTACAAGTCCTCCTTTTGCTAAGCTTCCGGTCAGAATAAGCTCACGAAGCCACAGGCCACAGCTACAGAGAGGGAGAAGCTGGGAGAGAGAGAGAGAGAGAGAGAGAGAGAGAGAGAGAGAGAGAGGAAGGAAGGAGAGAAACTGCGGCGACACGCGTCTACCTATCATTTTCTGGGAGATCAATCAGAGGTCAGAGGTATATGCATGTGAAGAACAGGATCAAGCTGGTTCTTGGATGATCAGTTCTGCTAGAGGCTGATCAATCAAAATTAATCTGGGAGCTAGGTGCTATAAGGTGATCAGGAGGATTTCTGAAGAGAGAGCTAGCTAGGGCAGTAATTGGTATTGGGAATTGAAGTGTTTGCATGGGGGATAGGCCATGGCAGCAGACACATGAGCAGGATAATTCTTTTCCGCAGGCCGGGATGATCCAGGCTTCCACCTCCTCCATTCATGGCAATGATATCATGTAATATTTCTTGCTTTCTCATACTTACTCGAGCCTTTGATTCCTTTCATTTCTTCTTGAAAAGTAGATATTTGATTTCTTAATTCCAGTTATGTTGATAGTTTCTTCCATGTCATGTTCTAACTTTCCCTTTTGAGTTTTGGGAATTGTTTTTTGTGCGTTAGTTGCATGCATGGGCTATCTACTACTATCTAGGATGTTTTTGCGCAACACCTCTCTCTCTCTCTCTCTGCATGCATGGTTACTACCGAATTAAGTTATTTCTGAGGATAGTCATGGATGGAATAAGCATCTCAATCTGGTAATGGATTATACCACCGAAGTTTATCAGTGTAGTACTCTTGCATATATATACTTTGATTTGATGTTCTTTGCTCCAAATTAAAGAAGAGATGCTGGTGCAACTAATTAGACTAGCTACCACCAACTTTTCCTGATCTCCTAGGCTGATGTGTTTCTCTTCTGATAATTTAAATTTTTCTCTTCGATCGACCGCTCTACAAATAGTTTCTCCCTACTAGAGAGAATCAAAAACATAAGAGATTTATTTTCTCTCTGTTTTTTTTTTTAAAAAAACAGCTCATAAGATCGAGAACATTTGTGATGGTCAGTGAGCAGAAAAGAAATTAACATCTCGAACTGGTGGATTTGTTCAGCATCTCAAACCTGCAGTTCCAACACTTGTTCTTTATTTTATCCCCTTTATTGGAGTGTGAAGCAGCTATCTTAAGACTTAAAATATGATCAACTAACTTAATAATGGTTACGATCATTAGTTTGCAGTATTCCACTATTAATTTGTGCAAGTACGTGTAGCAGAAAGGACCCTGGGGGATACGATATGGCAGAATTGGATCACCTCTTCCTCTACCTCAACAGCCAGGATCAAACACCAGTTCAAGAACAACCGCGTAAGACATATGCCAGCTTATTTATTTTAGAAGACTTCAGACTTTTGGATCATAAAATTGTTTTTTTAACACTTCGATCATAAAATTGTTATGGTCAATGTAAGCATGCATGATTGTTCTAAAGACTTCAACTGCGTACGTAGTCATTTTTCAGAGTTAGTTTCTGAAGTTACTTCTTGAAACTCCGGGAGCACACAGGGCGTTCCAAAAAGAGGAAAATCATAACCTTTTTTTTTTCGGGACATTACATGTCAACATACGCTTCCTTGCATCATGATCAATTCATATATATTTTGCAAACATGTCATCTACCTCGATTTGACATGCATATATATATATGTGGCTATGTTTAATTTGCTCTATACTAGCTAGATATAGCTATCGATCGATCTAGATATATGTACGACGTTGGTGATAATCTCTAGCTAGCTTCGATGCCTTTCCCCTTCTTTTTTGCGCAAAGGTTCTACTTTCTGACATGTCATTTTCCTAAAAATTTATCTTGAATTGGAGGAGAGTGACATGTAACAAACACCTGCCGATGTGCTAGCTCTTCTGAGGAAGATCAATATATCATCTACCGCTAAAACAAGGGAGAGACATTTTTCCTTCTTGGCTATATATATACATATGCCTCACTTTTTCCCCATTTTGTATGATCACATGAATCTATTTTAAAAAATTATGAGAGGTTGAACATATATATGTGCATGCATCCTCTTTCTTCACCTGCTCCTACATGGTGTTAGAACGCCAGTGCCTTTCTAATTAAAAAAAAAAAGAACGGTAGTGCCACTAAAATCGGCATGGATGATGGATCACACCATGCGTTAACTTATTCAGTCTTCTTCATGCATGGTTAATATATATTGGCACGCATCGATAACTAGAGGGGTTCTCTGCAAAAAATCAAAAATCAAAAATCAAAATGAGTTGGGTCGACAAGAGACGGCCGCACGAATCTCGGCACTCTCTGAACGATTGGATGATGGATGAAACCGTGCAAACGTCCCATAGACGAGGGTGTAGTGGAAGCCTTTTTTTTTTGGTAACTTTCGTACATGCCTGCATGTTTTCCAAGCCAAAATGCATCTCATTGATCATATTTATCATTCATGTGGGCATGCATCCATGCAGAAACTCTCAACATCTTCCCTTCTCGGCCAATGCACGTCGTCGAACCTGCTTCAAAGGTACGTACGTATAGTTATATACACTTTTGTATATATGAACACATGCAGACACGCATCAGCAATTGTGCCTGCATGCAGAGATCAATGGGTAAGGACTCGGCATCAAGCGCCGCCGCCGCCGCCCCTTCAAAGCGGCCGCCGGCGAGGCCGGCTCCGGCGTCGACGACACCGGAGCCGCCTGTCCCGGGGAAGGACGGCAAGGCAGCTGCCGTCAAGGTGGTTAGCTCCTTAATTACTCACATGCACATGCATGCAGATGCAGAACAAGCTAGCTAGTACTGTAATACAATTACGTTCATAAACCGCAAATACATAGCGCAATTAATTAAGATTTAACTGTGATGGATCGATGGATGGTCAGAGAGAAGGAAGCGGCGGCAAGCCGTCGAGCTCCGAGCAGGAGGGGCCCAGAACGCCGGACGCCAAGACGCTGAGGAGGCTCGCTCAGAACAGGGAGGCCGCCAGGAAGAGCAGGCTGCGGAAGAAGGTAATGCTCATGAAAATTATATAAGTACCATAGATTCGTCTCAAAGACTATTAATTTCACCGATATTAGATTCGTCTCAAAGACTATTAATTTCACCGATATTGTAATTTAGTGAATTTTAAAAATAAATTACGGTAGTAATTAGTGGTCAACATTGTATCTTCAAGAACGCGCAATCTAAAAACATCTCTTGTGTTTTATCATTTTGGATATGTGCATGTTGAAGTTTTAGAAATTCAATATATAAGTCTTCTAAAATATTCAGATTAGGTACCCATATAAAATATATGTACAGTACTTGCATATAGATTTGTTTGAAAATACTTTCATAATATTATAATTTTATTTTATTGGGTTTAATAATAAAGTGCGTATGTAATTAGCGATCAAATTAAGTTATTTTGAAGATTGTATAATAATATTAAAACGGCTAGGTGTTTTTGTAAGGAGGAATAATATATGTACGTACCAACAATGATTCACCCCAATATTAAGGTTTTTTTTTAGAAAACCCATGGTTTATATATGTTAGAAGATGGATGTGAGTGTAATTACTAAAAGTAGGCCGGTGAAGACATAGCGAAGGTTACCTACCACCGAAAAGTCTCGTGTAGTAATATCAGCTACAGGCACAAGATAAATTAATTCCACATGTTGTATCATATATCATCTGATTAGAATGTTAGATATATTTCAAATTAAGATTTTGATGTATATGCCATATCTCTTGGGTGTCAAAACATATATAGGCTTACATTCAAAACCTGGAGACAAGCAGGGTCAGGCTATCCCAGCTGGAACAGGAGTTGCAAAGACCCCGAACGCAGGTATGCGAAAGAAACATAGAGCTGCGAGGATTAATTACAATTTCGAATCTTAATTATTATGAAAACCACTCGTGTACTCACGATCGATGCCAGAAGCAGCAAGCTAGCTAGCTGCAGTTGGTTAATTAGTTGGTTAAATAGAATTTGTTCGATTTTCTTTTGAGAAAGGTTAGACTAACCAGCTAACTAATCTGTGTACACAAATCAACAAAGGATGCAATCTTTGGTGGTGGAGGTATTTCTGCTGGCATTGGAGGACTAAGCCCAGGCATGTAATGAAACTCTAAACCACACCGACAGAAATATCCTTGCTTTATTTGTTAGGCCTTTTTCTTTTCAGTTTTTTCAGTTGAAAATGTACAACTAGGTGAAAATTTTAATCTGAAAAATTATGAGCCCCTCAAGCGAGCTCTTGGAGACTTCAAAAAATATAAAAAGTATTTTTGAAACATTGAGAAGAGCTATTTAAAACTCCACAAAAACGACTATAAAGTATTACTCCGTACATCGTTTGGCTGTTAAAAAAGAACAAATTTCTAGCGGTAGCTTTAATTTTAATTTAAGCTAAAAAGCAAAAAAAAATGTAATATCCCTTACATGCACTTGGATAAAAAAAATTTGACTTCAATTTACGATATCCAATTACCCAAACAGAAAAGCAAACTCGTGGGTCATGGGTAGTTATGGTTCTAGGCACGTCTGCAACTACCTAATGTATGCAAGAAGAAATAATCTTTTTCATAATTAACGGGTTTTTTTTTTTGCAAAATGGCGTATGAGAGGAAAGTAGGAGCAAAGTACAAATCTAGGCGTGTATCAAATGTTTGTAAAGGTACCGGAAACTATAGCTGAAATGGGGTAATCCAAGGTTTTTCTTACAAAAGAGAGCAAATATATGAGAGGGCCATGGAAGCATATATAATCTAGGCCTGAATCAAGTGGTCACGAAAATGTCTAGAACCATGCATAGCTACAAATTAAAGGGAAATCTTGCTAATTAAAAATCTGACTCAATTAGGTTTTGATCGGATTTATTCTAAATGGAGACAATTCTTTGCATGGCATTTAGAAAACAAATCCCATTATCGTATAAGTCATCGTTGCATCTTTAACACACAGATATCGATGTATGATTCACCGGTCAAATATGGACACATGCGATGAGTGCATTTGCGAAATTGGAGAAATTAGAGCGAATTTTTCCAAAACATGATATGCATGTGGTGACAATTTTTAGGGCAAGCGCGCGTACGTGTCCATGCAACACCTTATTATATATAGCGTTGATATACAGAGACGTAGGAGTTGGTTTGCGTTTGTGATACATCGTGAATTAAGCTACTGATCAGATGAGTACTGATGAGCGATGCATGTTTATGATCTGCATGGCTGCATGCAGAGGCGGCATGGTTCGACGGGGAGTACGCGAGGTGGGTGGAGGAGCACGACAAGATGATGGGCTACCTGCGGGCGGCGGCGGAGCACGCAGAGGAGGGGCAGCTCCGGCAGCTCGTCGACGCCGCGGCGGCGCACCACGGGGTGCTCATGGAGCTCAAGGCCGCCGTCGCCAAGGCCGACGTCTTCCACGTCGTCTCCGGGGCGTGGCTGCCCGCCGCCGAGCGCTGCTTCCTCTGGATCGGCGGCTTCCGCCCTTCCGAGATCATCAAGGTCAGTTAATTAATTAACCGGCCGTTTGCATGCACGTTAGCTTGAGGTGGCTTGCTTGCTTAAACAGTGTTTTTAATTTCACGCACCTTCTAGATAAAAAAAATCAGATGGAAGAAACTAAAATATTTATATTTTAAATGAAGGTAGATATAAATAGGAAAATAAATTAGTTAAGACCGTTAAGTTACATAAGTTGTAAAGCACACTAAGTTACATAAGTTAATTTAATTACAAAATTGATTTTTCAAAGCTTTTTAGCTTCTTTTAATGACAAAGTCCGATAAAAAACTCTTATAAATAATATAAACTGAATTAACTGTACCACCTTCAAGAACCATATATTTTCTTAAGTTCAATTTAACATCTGATTTAACCAAACAGTCTATTAGAGTCACTCAAAACATGCTTGCGTCGCATTAATACTAAGCATATAATCAACTCGAGTTGATTAATAATCGTTAGAGCCTGGCGCGATCCCCCAACACATATGGTTTTAGACCCAGGCTCCGCTAGGTGTCTGGGTCTATTAAGGCCCTCTTTGATAGCTTGTTTAGTTTTAGTTTAGTTTTTGTTGAGAAAATTTGACCATCTTTGAAAGTGTTATGAAAACGCTAAATAAATTATTACAAAAATATTTTTGAGATCTTTGAGAATAACCCTACAAAGTTATAAAAAAATTATTTTCAAAAAAAAAATGAATGGTGTATATAAAAATAACAAAAGTTGCAATCCCAACAAAAACTAAACTAAAACAAGCTATCAAAGAGGGCCTAAATCCACGAGTCCAACCAGAATCATGATCAAAGCTTTGGATCAAGTAATTAAACTCAGTTGATGACGAGTGTCTCACTTTTAAATTATGTTTTTTAAGATACGACTAGCTAGACCTGTGCTCGCTGACGTACGATGTCTCAGTTCATGAGTGTCTCAGCTCTATATATGACGCTGATGAGTGTCTCAGTTGATGATGATGAGTGTCTCAGTTGATCAATACTATGACGCTGACGATGAGGGTCTCAGTTGATCAATACTATGACGCTGACGATGCGATACGTGTTGCTCGCTGACGATGTCACGATGTCGATCCGGCTAGTTCGAGCGAGAGCCAATTGATGGCTTCTCGTTCGAGCGAGAGCGAGAGGCTGCTAGGTCTCTCGCGATCCTGTAAGCTGCACGCTCGGCTCTCGCGAAGCCATCGACTGCTGAGCTCAGGTTTTCGCAAGCTTGAGCTCACCAATATTAATTTGACCCTGATTGCATGCTGGCTCTTCTTAATTAGAAAGCCATGGAGGCAGGCACGAGTCATGACTAGCTAGCTAGCTAGCTATGTACCTAATATATCGTGCTCCTGTAGCACATATACACGCGTACTGGTCGTAAGAAAAATGGATGAAAATACATTATTATCTACTTGGTGACGCGAAGAAGAGATCTTTCAATGATCAATGAATTAATATGATGGTAGTTTATTTTTACCCCGTGTTTGCACGGGCTTTTTTTATTTTTATTTTCTCATTCTGATCAATGAAATAAGATGACAGTTTTCCTACCCCTCTTTTAAAAAGAAGAAGAAGAAGAGATCATTGCAGACTATCTAAGGTTTTTTTTTGGACTTGTCTATAACGTCGTCGACGTCAGGACAAACCACTATTTTATGTCGATAAACTTTTAGTATATGACCTAATAAAAGTGTTGTATTTCTAAAAAATAGTTTCAAATAGTTTAGACACTTGTCCGACTTTCTATTTGCTATAAGAAACCCACGTGCTGGGCTATAAGTAACACACAAAATAATAGCTTCTAGAAGATCCTAGCTAGAGAGCGACCGGTTAATTGATATGAAAATAAATACAATGTAATAGCTATTTTCATGCATGACAATTAACTGTCTGCAAAATATAATTTCGTGCCCTCGATCGGTCTCCTCACGAGTGTTACCGACAAAACGATAATCCTAACACGGTTATATATATATCCTTTTCTTTTTCTCCGACGGCTTTTTGTTGACCGTCACGAAAAGATTTGCAGCTCCGTGTAGTGAGAAGCCACTCCCCGGACACACACATTAGGTAGAGATGATGTACGATGGATCAATCAGCTATCAAACTAGCTAGTTAACATCAATTAGTAGGTAAGAATTCTCAGCTGATGGAACAGTTAGGTCCTTGCATGCAAGTCTTTGGCTACTATATGTGTTGTTATTTTCTGAGTTGGGAAGATAGTTGGTGAAGGCCTGAAGGGAGAGGTTAGATAAGAGATGTTGATGGGGGCAGGGATGTGTCTCTTGTCTAGGTAGCTAGCAAGCTTCTAGATGGAATATGGGACAAGTCATTCGATCGATCCATTGGGACATATGACATAGTAGTAGTTAATTAACCAGGCATAGTGTAAACTTGGCAATTCTTGTGTATTCTCCGGTAACCCCGGCCAAGCTTTTATACGACTTTGGACCAATTTTCTTCGACACATGCATGCATGCATGTTACATAATATATATGCATGCATGCCAAATCTCCGATGGAAAAATATTTATATTAATTGGATAGTGCAAATCTAGCATGTTGATTTGATCATCTCAAAAGTCTTCTACAATATTATAATTCTGTTGCCTTCGACAAACAAACTTAATAGTAATTGAACAGCAATACTAAAGACCCTGTTTGATAGAGCTGAAAAATATGGACAAGATATAAATTTTCTCATATATAATTAAGCAACACTGGTCATCGAAGGCCGCCATCCAAACATGCCCTAAAATCTGACGAAAGCGTCTGTGTACACGTGTACTCACGTGTTGTTGCATGCAGGTGATGGGGCGACACGTGGAGGCGATGACGGAGGCGCAGGTGGCCGGCGTGTGTGGGGTGCAGCAGTGGGCGGCGGAGGCGGAGGCGGCGCTGGACCGCGACCTGCAGGCGGCGCGCCGCTCCCTCTCCGACGCGCTGCTCGCCGAGCCCTACGCCGACGACGTGGCCGCCTACGTGGCGCACATGTCCCTCGCCGTCGCCAACCTCACCTCCCTCCAGGCCTTCGTCGCACAAGTACGCACGTAATTAAGCGATCCATATGTCCCATATTCAATTGCTTGTTTGATTCATTAATTAATTAATCCTCCCCGTGATCAATGATTTTTTGGGCGCTTATACTTTAACTAGCATGCTTGCATGCATTGACTAGACAGTAGCTACGTGTAACGCATCACAAATTAAGGCAATTATTATCTGCATGGCTCTCTATGTGTGATCATCATCGCCCTCAGGCGTGCATGCATGCATCGAGTAGGATCGATCGACTTGACTAATGACTCCTTGACTCCTTGACGTAATCCTAATGATTGCAGGACACATTGCATATTCGACGCTGCTCTTCCAATGACAGTTAGCCTAATAAGCATGAAAATTAACATTTTATCCACAAAATAATTAGTTCATCAGATGCTAATTAGTTACTATATGCTGATGCATGGGCGTGATGCGGTGTACATATATATGCAGGCGGACGCGCTGAGGCTGCAGACGCTGCACCGGCTGCCGCAGATCCTGACGGCGCGGCAGTCGGCGCGGTGCTTCCTCGCCATCGCCGACTACTCCCAGCGCCTCCGCGCGCTCAGCTCGCTCCTGCTCGCGCGCCCGCCGCCGCCGCCGCCGCCCGCCGGCGGCGGCCGGATCCAGCCATAAATTTGTGGAACCCTATGTGCCTAGCTACCACCTTGCTAGCTAGCTGCAGCCTGCAGACACAGCAGTCGCAGACTGAAAGCATCAAGCTGCAGATCGACCGGTTAACTGACCTTGTCGATCCCCATCAGTTTATCACAGGACAGCATACAGACAGACAGGGATAGTCTTGTTCACAGAGAGATCATCTGGCCACACGAGCGATGATCGATGATCCATTTCATAATTACTTGTTTTGACAGGAGTTGATTAGGAATGTTCGGTTTGTGTAGCTGATTTGCTGTGCATTTATCAGCACATGTTGTAGCTAAAAATCATTCAGTATGAAAAATAAGAATCAAAGCTGACAGACTGTAATATGTGTGGCCACTGTAGCTCTGTGCACGTACCCAGATAAGATTATCGTTTTATCATACAGAGGAGCTGGCTTTGGAAATGGCCTCTCTTCCCCTTCTGTCAGTCTCAAGAGTATCATTCAACTAGGGACATGGAAAACTCATCTAAGGACAGCAACAAACAATCAACAAGTTGGTGTTACGAGTTACAGATGTGATCTACAATCATCAGTTCATCACACCAGCCTCTGGGAAACAAATCGATTAGTTTACGTTACAACAATTAATATGCTATTCCTGGTTCTCGTTCTTGGAAAAAAGAATGTATCTGTCAATGTCATGAGCTTGCAGCCTTGCAGAGTTGTGTTGTATCATTGTATGTCATGTCCCCAAGTACACAATAATCACACAAAAACAAAGGTGGATTCCCTCTGCTGCTACAATCTGTCAAGGGCGTCAACAATGGCCTTGCGAAAGGCATCATTATGGAGAAAAAAAGAGGACACGTGGCCTCCTGTTACCCACCGGACTTCTGAACCCGGCCATGCCTTCTGGAGCTCCATGATTGAATGTCTGGGAATGTATCCATCATCCTGAACAAGGAGATCATTGCTTCATACTAGAACCAAGCTCCACTTATAGACATTCTAATATCTGAGGCTAACAGAATATTTAATTTTCTGAACAGTACAGAAACAAGATATTGGACACAGGCTTAGATGATCATTCAATGGAGCATCCAAAATTGATGCTGCAACACAGATGATGCCAACAAAAGATCTAATTCAGGTCACACACAAATAAGACCTGTTGTCGCAACAGTAGTAAAGCACTAACTTTAGTAATGTAATCTGATGATGAGTTACTCTGTCAAACAAATACCTAGCAGTAGTAGGTTGAAAGTACAGAACCCACGTAGGGAAAACCATATTTTGATATGAATCATTTATATGATTATTCAAAGGTAGAGTTACACTAACCGTTGCACCAACAAAAATGACGGCCTGTGGATTCTTCGGTACTGGGAATCGAGTGACATCAGTCAAAGATAGCACCGATCGCAACTTGTCTTTTACTTGCTCAATAGTGATTCCAGATTTCTGTGCTGCATCTTCCGTTAAAGAAGTTACATTTTGAGCTAATGCTGCTGCATCTTCTCTTAATGCCTCCCAGGCTGTGGCGTGCCTGTAGAGTCCTTCACAGAAAGGTACCACAGCAGAATGGGGAGCAAGAAATGGTAGTGTGGCAATTGGTGTAGGATGCAGGGATCCAACCATTGCAGCATGTACACCACCTGCGATATTAAAAGAACCCTTGTGAGAAGAATCGACAGGCATTACATTAATAGTGAATTTTAATGAACTTCAATCAAAGTTTTTTTTATTGGTACTATGTAAAGGCCACTTCAGCATCATACAACATAGTGGTGACAAATAAAGAGATTACTTTGAGAAAACCCATATTTATTATCAAAAACTTGTAAGGAACAAACAGTACCATGAGAATGAAATGAGTTTGATAAATAAGCAGTTGAATGTTCTTTAAGATTTCATGCATTCGAATATGGTGAAAAACTATACATACTAGTATTACTAATGCATACCCATGCTGAGCCCACATATACCCATCTTGCTGTAACCAGCCTCAGCCTGCAACCAGTACAGGAGGCTGCGAGCTTCATCAATAGTTGCTTTCCCTAAAAGTAACAGATCACTTACGCACTGAAGCTTTGACCCATGCTGCATGCTAGGACGTCGTTGTCCGTAATAGGGGCTGCAATTCATTTGAGATACCAGATTCTGTGAGTTTTTGGCAAACATATGCTACCAAATAAAGTGCAAGACAACCCTTATATATAAAAGCCTCACCTCTCGAGAACCATAGTTGCAATGTTGTCTTTCAAAAGTGGTCCACCAAGCCGAAGCCTTCTCTCAAATGAGTGATCGCCAGTGCCTAAAATATTAGAGATAATTTTATCTTAATGCATTAAATATAGGTCCAAGATCAAATCTTTGGAATTAGAGATTTTTTTAAATTGCAAACCAGCAGGAGAGTCTCCTAGTGCACTATAGCGAAAAAAATCTACATACAGATTTTGAAGTAGAGATTTGGGGTATGAATAATCTTTTTACAGAGCACAACTCTATAGTCTTACCCAGCTTGTTACTTAAAAATGCATCACATTATGAAAATAAGAATTCTAGAACCAGAAAGATCCCTCATCATTGAACACAGGATTGGAAGATTAAAAGGTTGAATTTGCTCCATGTTAAAAGTTTGCAAATTTTATTTTGAGGAATTCAGGTGAGGGCTAGTGGTTGCAAAACTACATGGGAACCAAATAGCGTTAATCTTGTGTTCAACCAGCAATGGCTTAATTCTAAAGGCATAAAATTGTACTTTCATATTCAAAGAAGATTTATCTACGTGAAATTAGAGTGGTATATCAAGATCATAGAATTACCAACTCTTTACCTGCCAAATGTATCACACACGCCATCTTCTCTGGTGAGACAGACTTGGGTGTAAGAAAAGCAACTCTTGCATTGTGACTCTCAGGAGGCAATGCATCGATTAGTTGCTCATCACATGTAGTCCTGAAAACACCCTCTCGCAGACAAGAATTCTTTGTCTCCCAAATTGTTTTCCATATGGGCTGCACAGCAGTTGGTGGCCAGTTCTGGCAACTTGCCTCAGGAAATAACTGCTTCACCATCCTCTCCAACAAATCGAGTTTGGTACCTCCCCATCCTTTCGAGAAAAATGGTGTTCCTAATTTGGCGCGATGAAGGAGAGTCCCATAAATGTGGTCCAATACATAATGTACTAACCCAAGATTCACCGATACCATATTCAATGGATGCTTGAATAATGCTTACTTCTAGGCTTTATTATAGATTACAATCATGGACACTGAGAACTGCCTACAGTACAAAGATCAACGACAGTCCAAGTCAGAGTATTCTAATAAATGCAATGCATAAGGGACATTCAATGAGTAAGAGAAAAGGAATGGTTTTTAGCACATCGAGACCACATGCTCACCATTTTGAGTAATTTCAAGCAAAAATGTTACCAAGCATTTAAGCATATGCCTGCCAGTTTGAAATGTTGGATAGACATGGAAGAATCTTAACAGAAACAAACATACTAAACTATAAAAGTTACACTTCAAAGTTTTGGGTCTACTGTTGTCGAGCATAGTAGAAGCGTGGACACGAGTGTGAAGAGGGTTAGAACTAAAAGCACAGCAAATATCTATCCAGAGCAGTAACAAGAACAACTTTTTCAGAGGAACTAGTATGACAGGATAAAGTCAGAAACCACGAGCAGAACTGAGAACGTGAAAAGAAGAGTTGTTAATTGTGAAGTTGGAGTAAGGCATTAACATGTAAAGTGTAAATGTCCGTATTGCACATAACCTTGCACACAATTACAGAACTAACTATAAGACTGACAAAATTGACAAAAGCATGACTGTGGAACCAGGGATTCTAGGAGACATAATTGTAACATTCACTTGCGCGTTATGAGTAGAAACCATCAAGCAAACATTCGAGAGTAATGTGACACTTCATCATACAAGGACGGCAGGCAAGACATATATCCACGACAGCTAAATAAAAATCTTTGCGCAAGGAAGGCTGATCTGAAAGAACTATGATTCAGTTCGTCAGAGCAACTACCTCGCGGCTCAATGCAGATATCCAGACGCGTTCTACCGCGTGCACCGGTGAATCCACGGCGAAACCCAACACCAGCTCCGCAAACGCACCCCGATCGAAGCAGACAGCACATCACTTCAGAAACTACCAGCACACGCAAGACGCAACGCGCCTACCCTGCCCTGCCAAACCCGAGGAGGCGGCGGCGGCGGCGAGACGCCAAGAAACTGCGAACCCACCGGAACCCGGGCGAATAAACCCCTCCTCTGCGGCGGGGAACGGCGCAATCGGGGCGGAAATCCACAGGCGCGCCGCGAGGGAGCGGACGACGAGGGCCGAGGGAGCAAGAGAGAGAGAGAAGAAGATCTGCGGCAATGTGCCACGGTGAGAATTACCTCGCTGAATCGGCGGCGTCGCGAGGAAGGCTCGTCGCCGGCGCGCGCGCGGGTGGGGAGCAGGCGGCGCCGGTCAGAGCGGCGGCGATCGCTGGAGCTTAGGATTTGGCTGGGATTGGTTGGGGTTGGACAGGTCGCCATTGGAAGCGATTTGCTAAAAATTTTACTGTTTACCCATAAAAAATCAAGCAAACGAAAAACGCCGCCGTCATACTAATCAAAAAAATACCCCTGCGCGCTCTGCGCGCAGGCGGCATCGGGGCATGGCGCTCGGGCGGAGCGCCAGGGCTCGGCGCGCCGCCAGGCGCCATAGTAGGCGCCGCCAGTGGCGCTTAGGTAGGCATGGCGGCTGGCGCAAGGCCAGTGGCGAGCGAGGCGCGCATGGGCGCATGTGGGCGAGGGCGCTGGCGAGGCGGCGAGGTGCGAGGCGGCGACCTCATGGAGGCGAGGCGGCGACTCATCGACGGCGGACGGCGGGCGCGGGCGAGGAAAGCGAGGACGCTGGCGCGAGAGGTGCGAGCCGTGGCGGCGAGGGCTGGAGGTCGGGCGCGGCGAGGCGCGAGGCGAGGGCGGAGGCGAGGCGGCGACTTGCCGACGGCGACGGCGGGCGCGCCTCGCGAAGCTTCGCCGCCGCCCGCCGTCCATGCGCCGGCTTCGCCCGCCTCGCATTCCGACGAGGTCGCCTCCGCCCCGCCCGCTGCACACATACCACACGCCATGCCTCGCCTGCCAGGCCGCCGCAGCCACCGCTGCCCAGCACCTAGGCGCCTGGCGCGTAGGCCGCCTTGGCGTCCGGCAGGGGCGCTGAACCTTGGCGCGCTTCCACCAGAGCGCCTTGCCTCGATGCCGCCTGGCCGAGAGCGCTTAGGGTATTTTACAATTGGCGCAAACCTTGGGCATTTTTTCGTTTATGCGATTTGTTATCGTCATCGATGGGGTGGGGCCGGGCGTGGCGCAGGAGCGATGCGGGCGTCCGGACGAGGGCAGCGGGCCCACGATTACGTGGCTGATCAGGCCAGGG
This sequence comes from Raddia guianensis, assembly GCA_036346415.1. Lineage (NCBI taxonomy): Eukaryota > Viridiplantae > Streptophyta > Magnoliopsida > Poales > Poaceae > Raddia > Raddia guianensis. Next base: position 13,376,436 of record CM070542.1, read on the forward strand.
TCCCATCTCCCATGCGAGGCGGCGACCGTGGGATCGTGTGGGATGTGGTTAGGATTGGGTTGCGCAACTCCGCCGGTATAGTAAGGCTGTCTCCAACAGAAATCCTTAAATTTGATCCCCTATAACCATATATACAGATTCCCTTTAAAAAAAATCTCATCCTATATTTCTTTCATCTCCAACAGCGTTCCCTATATGGAGAATTGTATAGGGGGAGGAGAGAGAACCCCTATATATAAGGGGATGGAGAGAAAAACTCTATTTTAGGAACGGAATAGGGGATGCTGTTGGAGTACATAGGGAAAGAATCTATTTCCTATTTTAGGGTAGAGGGTGCTTTAGGGGAGCCTGTTGGAGACAGCCTTAACAAGGCATTCCCAATGCTAGGGGTGGGCGTTCGGTATTTTTGATTTTTTCGGTTCGGCGTATTTAGTATTTAAAAATTTTGGTATTTGACATATAGGTACCGAAATGTTTGGCAAAAAAAATAAATACTTCGGTGCTACCGAACATTTTTATTCAGAACAAAAATCGATGGAGCCTTGAATAGATCATGCTGAGTGATCAAGCAAGGATAGGATTAATAGATTGAACAAAGATGAACCAGCAGATTCTTGAATATTTGGAATGAGCAAGTAACAAGAAAAGGGCAACAGATCGAGCAAGAAAACAAAAAATAGATCGAATAACGAATAGGTGACAGATCTAAGAAAATGAGAGGGCGCTCCTTGAAAAAAGTCATGGTAGACATTACCGGAAGCCATCTGTGCCCTTTGTCCAGGCTGTTATGCGGTGCTTCGGATCCAATAACGAGCAAGAGCGAAGGAAATGGTGCATGGCAGCGTGACTGGTTGGAGAACTCGAGGGAAAACATCGGGGCAACACGGTGGGATGTTGAGCTTGTGGATGGCTCGTCGGCCCATCGGCAAGCACAACTGCACAAGGCTGTGGTCAGCAGCAGATGGCCGGCTGGCGATGGACGCGTCGGCAACAGCAGATCCTACGCAGTTGCATGTTCGATATCTCGGTAACTTTGGTATCCAGGATCTTGATACCGAACCTAATACCGAATAACATCTCGATCAATACCGCACCTAGTACCGAATACCGAAAATACAAACATTTTCGGTAAATTCGGTTCGGTATCTCGGTATCGGTATAATTATGCCCACCCCTACCCAATGCTACCCTTTTCTCGTTCCTATTTTTTCTCCTCAAATCAAGATAGGTAATAAAATATAAGAAATGAAAACATATGGAGAGATAGAGTAATAGTAGAAAAATAGATGAATAGGAATGAGATAGAGAGAAAATAGAGATTGTATTGGGCATGCCCTTATACCGTATACTCCACTATTCACCGTGGTATAGATAAAAGAATCATGCATATTGCAAAATAAAATTCATATTTTACACTATATTTTTTAAAATATTTTTCATCTCTCTTATTTCTAAAAAATTAAATGACCAATGTTTCACGGTATCAATACTAATGCAGGTTTTTTTTTTTTTATCATGATGTAGAGTTTCGAGTACATTGGTTGTCGTCTACTTTTGTGTTAAAATTTGTGCATGGCTGAGGCTCTACCTTTTTTCTGCTATTAGTTTTTACAAAATACCTCTAAGCATGCAAAAGGGTTCCTTCCTTGGCCTCGCGTCGATCCACCAAGAGATAACCTGGGTGACTTGAGCAACCGGCCCCATGATCTGGATGCGGGGTGCGGTGCTCACCGCTGGGCATAGCCGGTTGGCTAGAGGCAGGAGTTGGACACAGCACGATAATGATTTGAGCGGAGGTCTTAATGGTCCGGTCGGAGATAAATGAGAGTGGAGAAATAAAAAGAATGCCATCTTATACAAAATGGAAAGAAGTTACCAAGCCTAAACAAAATGAGGATTTAGGTTGAATAAAAAAAATGGAGGTTTAGGTGTGGCTAGTTTGAGGAAAATGAATGAAAGTTTGCTCTGTACATGGTGGTGGAAGTTAGACATAAAGGATGCGATGTGGCAGGATATTGTGAAGGTTAAATATATCAAAAGTGGTCTTTCATCTCATTATGTCAAAAAAAGTTTGACTCACCTATTTGGGCTTATCTTTTGAAAGTTAGATATATTTACAATGAGAATATTTGTAAAAAAGTGGGAGATGGTTTAAATATAAGCTTTTGCCATGACAAATGGCTTTATGACAGACCTTTAGCTGAAAAGCATCTTGAGATATGATATTTGTCTATATCAAACTATTTCAGTGGCCCAGCGTGTTAAGAGTAACTAGAATTTGAGTTTCAAAAGATGGTTGGACAGAGGCTAGGATAACACCTGGTTGGAGGTCTTGGAAAAGGCCAGATCAATATCTCTAACAGAGAATAGAGACGGTGTGAAATGGTTACTAAATGACAAGGGCACTTTCAGTGTTAAGTCGGTTTATAAATACTGTCATAACAATGTGACTAAGCACAATATCAAAGGCCTCTGGAAGGCTAAACTTCCTCTGAAACTTAAAATCTTTGTGTGGTTGATTATGAAGAAAGCTTGTTGTCCAAGTTTTACTTAAGGAAAAGAGGTCGGGGAGGAAATTCCAAATGCGAATCATGCAGTAGCATTGAAACTCAAAAACATCTCTTTTTCAGATGTCATTTATCCAAACTAACTTGGAGCCTTCTGAGTCACTGCTTTGGGGTGGATTGGATCCCATCAGGAATGAATCATTGCAGAATGTGGAAACATAGTGTTATTGATAATAATAAGAGTCTAGGTTATATGGGGATCGCTTCTGTTTGTTGGTCGATCTGAATGTTAAGAAACCAGACTTGTGTTCGAAAAAACATGTTAACAATCCTCTGATCGTTCTTTATATTTTCTGTTCTCTTGAAGGAGATGATAAAGGGCTGGTGGTGATGGGCATCAAAGGGATTTTCAAGACCATCAACTCACCCACAATTCCTATCACGAAAACACTCTCTGTCGGACGGCGTCTGGGCGCAGCCGGATAGCGTCCGACCAGCAAAACACGTGCACAGTGCACACTGTCGGACGGCGTCCGGCTGTTACCGGACGGCGTCCGATCAATTTAAAAATTATGTTTTTTCTCCCGTCGGACGGCGTCTGGGAGAGGGTGGAGAGCGTCCGGTGGCTTTAGCGCTTGTGCATCTCTTGCTGTCAGACGGCGTCCGGTGGGGACCGGACGGCGTCCGATAAACCTATTTTTTGTGAGCAGTTGCCGCCGTCGGACGGCGTTCGGTAGAGGCTAACGGCTAGTTATTTTGTCTCCTTCCGGAGGGCAACGGCTAGTGTAACATCCCAAATTTTTAAAACCAATTTGGCACGTTAATAATTTCTCAAGTGCATAATTTAAAAATGTTAAGTCACTCATTATTGCATCATCCCGAAATAATCGGTGCATTTAAAATCTCCAAAGTAAAAATATTTTGGAAGTTTATAGTAAACGGTTGACTTATAAGGTTTTCTTTAAGCAAATCCCATGTGGAATTTTGGAAAGGTGTTATTAAATTTTTGGGAATTAAAGTATAATTTCCTAAGTATTGTTGTATTCAAAAGAGTATTTGAATTTGATGACTCTTTGGAAATCAGAAAATTCAAAAGGCCTTAACCCGCCTCTCGGCCAGTGCCTACCATCCCTCCTCTCCCCTTTTCTTCTTTCCCTTCCCTCCTCTTTCCCTCTGATGGGCCGACGATTCTTGCGCCAAATTGCTCAGCCTGCCCAAATTTCAAATTGCATGCTGTGGTCCTGTTTTCGTCCTCTTCCTCCTCTCTTCTCCCCTGTTCTCCCCTGTTTTGTCTTTCCGCTGTCATGCTGCGTGTCCGCCACCCACCGCCATTGTTCCCTCTCTTCTCTCTCGGGGCCTCGCCATTGCCTCCCCATGCATCATGCCCCTACACTCTCCCGCGGACCCTCCGTCCCCTACCCATCTTGTCATATCGCCGGCGAACCACCTCTTCGCTCAATGCGCCACCTCACAAGACCGGCCGGAATCGGCGCCGGCGATTGCCTAATCGTGACGTCGCGTCAAGGATTGCTCCGGCGGGTTTGTCCTAAATAGGAACTGCTTCCCTTTGTTTTTCGCCTCGCCACCGTGATTGTGCCTCACTCGAGCCGGCGCTGCCGATCTTCGCCGCTGGCCGCCGCTCCTCTTTCCTTTCGCCGTCTCCTCCTCCTAATCCATGCCCTCCTTGGTGATCCGCAGGTCGCCCAATAAGCTTCGCCAAGTGGATTGACGCCGTGTGATCCGCTGGCCCCGAGCTCGCGCTGCTGCCGCCGCCGTGGTCCCGCCACCGATCACCCTTCCGTCGGTGAGCTCACCAAGCGTTGCCGCCTCTTCATTGTTGCTTACGGCCGAGGGAATCGGGTTTTGATTCCGCTTCGCCGCGCCATGACGCGCTCGAGGTTCCGCCATTGTGCTCGTTGCGCCGCCTCCAGACATTCCTCGGCCGCCGAGACCACCATGGTGTTCGCCTCGCTGAATGTCACTCCTCAAGAACCATTCGAACCTCGGTGGCGGCTGTCGCCATTGCAGTGCTTGCCGCCGCCACGGTGTCTCCTCTGTTTCCCCTTTGCCACCACGGTGCCACCGACGGGTGGGACCCGCCAATCATCGGCGGTCTCCTGCGCCCTCGCCACATGGCCAGGCGTGCCAACAAGATTTGGGCCGTTCCGCCGAGCCGCCCAAGATCGAGGCCCTTTCTTCTAATTCTTTTTCTAATTTCGGATTAAATCATTTACCCGGTTCACCAAAGTATTTGCTAAAAAGGTCTAATGCGTGCTAAAAATTCTGTAAAAATTAGTAAAATTACTTTATTAGTTTCTGAACCTGGGAAAATTAGGTATTTGCATGACATGCATGTGGGATTCACTTGTTGGTTAAATAACTAGCTTTAGGTGCATTATTTCATGTGCCTGTGAGAAGTGGTCATATTGTCTCTTTTAAAATGAAAATAAAATACTTTGCAAGTCCCTGACCTTGGAAAATAATTGTTGCCATACCATCCATGCAGTTTGCACTTGTTAGAAGTATTCATGATTTAGTAATGGCATCATTCCATGTGTGCATTACCATTTAGCATCATGTTTCCTTTAAATGAAAATGCATGAAACATGGAGTTGCTGCATTTCTTAAAAACAAAGATGGCATAAAGTATTTTACTTATGTGTGTTGTATTGCTTTGCATGCGCAGGCGTTTAGGAGGTCAAGCTCTCGAAGACCCGATCGACGACGCCCCTTCGCTTTCTCGAACCGATCAAGGCAAGTCCCCTTTGATCATATTGAGAAGCCATTTTCGGTTATTTAGAAAATATTTATTAGATTTGAAAATATGCATGCTAGTTTAAAGGATAAACGCCGTATTTGCTAGAATTAGTTATTATGCCAAATAGAAAAGGTAAGAAATATGGTAGGATAAACCTAAGGTTAAAAATATGAATTGCTCATATTTAAACGCCTTTGTTGAGGTAGGATAACCGCTAAAAATCGTTTATGCGAATGATGCAATCATTTGTGTGAAATGAGATATTGTTGAGAAATGTTTGGGGAAGGATGATTTAAAGGATAGCGATCAAGGGTGATGCTTGATAGGAAAAGATTTTCCTCTTACCCCAAAATCTTTCCGACTAGGAGATATTTTGTCGATTAGTGCAAGATGGCACCGGTTTTACGGGCTAAAATATAAACTCTCCCTAGTCTAAGGACCGCCATCCTATAATCCTATGAACGGAGCCATTACAAGACGACCTCGAGCTCCGTATGGGACGGACCCGATCGCTGGCCCTCGTGGTTGATGGTCTTGTGGCTAAACATCGTCTGGGTGCGTAGCCTCGAGGGTAAAGCGCACTCCACTCGCAGAGTTAAAACCGCCATGATAGCCGTGTTTCATGTTATGAGCGCCAAGGACTGATTATATGGTAGTTCCTTCATTTTAAAATAAATTTAGAAAAGGGATTTTGAAGAAAGGATTTGAGATGAGTAAGGATTTGAGAAGGATTTCGTTTGAGCTAGGTGCCACCGGTGATATTCCAAATGGGTATCGGCCTATCTAAGTGTCACGCGGAATGGACCTAGCGAGTTTGAGAAAAGAAAAGAAGAAAGAATTTTGTTCTTGCTATGGCAATCGAGGCCAAGTGGCGAGAACCGCTTGAGAAGAGCCCAAAGAAAATGTTGAGATTTAAAGTTTCAAATTGCTTTGTCAAAACTAGGTTAAATAATCGCGATTTCCGCAAATATCCTAAACCTTCCTTGTACGGAACCGCATTTGCATAATTCCTGCACTTGCAGTACAATTTGTACTCACCATCCTTTCTCCCTCTCTTTTCAAAATTTCTACATTTGGTCCATCCGAGTATGGCCCGCCGTCCGAGGAGGAGGACCCGGATTACGCCGAGGAGGCGTTCTCCGATGAAGAGTATGAAGATTAGGGTTACGCTCCTCTGACCTCCGTGCTCGTGGGATGAATAAAATTCTAGATGTTGTATTAGGCTTGTATCGTAGGTACTCGATTTGCGGTCTGCGAGCCGTTGTATGTTGTTTGTACCGACTATGTTCCGCTTTGTAATAATAATATCGCTGGCACTATTCCGTTTCAGATATCTCGTGTACTAGCCATGATCCTTGGGACTAGTACGGGTTTACGCAGGTGGAATCCGATCTTGTAAATCGGGTGCCGACAGCTAGTTTGCTCTTGGGGCTATATATAGATGTCTAGTGGCTGGCTTCTTTGAGGTTTTGCTGCTCTCTACACCTACCACACTTATTGCCCATCAATTAGGTGATCTAGAGCCATTCCTCCACCCAAAAATCATCCAAAGCCACAAATCATTAAACCCCAACACTGAGCTTCATGGAAGTTCTTCGATCCGGCATGATCGGGGCGTTTCGGGCTTGTTACTTTTGAAGACGACATCCTTCGTGGAGGCGTGGGCTTGGGAGTAGGCCTTGGCGTGTGGCTACTCTCGAGTCGGTGTACGGGTGACGGAGTCCACCTCGCTGGAGTGGCGGAACGACTACCGGGAGTAAGTGAGGCGTTAGGCTCGAGAGCGAGCTCGAGCCGGTCCTTGTGCGCAAGGGGTAGCCTCAACGGAGAGTAGGAGTTATGGTTCAACTTCGTGAAACAAATACCGTGGTCGCTCTCTTATTTACTTTCCGCACTTACTACCGTTGCATTGCTTGTGTTGAATTGTGATGCCATGTCTTAGTTGCGTATTAACTTGTCTATCGCTTCCGTTTGCGTATCAATTGAAACTAGGATTGGGTCACCATTAATTTGATGCTTAATTGAGAATAATCGAAGAAGAATTAAAATTGCCTATTCACCCCCCTCTAGGCCATAGGATCCTCTTTCAAATAGTATCAGAGCCAGGTTCTCCGGTATTAGCTTCACCGCCAGAAGATGGCTCAAGAGGAGCCTATGATAGAAATTGAAAAAGCTCCTATCTTAGATGAAACAAACTACAACTATTGGAGAATTAGGATGCAATGTTACTTATAGGCGCTTAGCTACGATGTGTGGGTTGCTTGTGAGACCGGTTATCCAGACCCTCCGGCCGAAACAATAGCTCTTGATGATGTTCATGCTAAGTACAAACGTTTTAATGACATTGCTAGAAATGCTTTACTTTCTAGTGTATCTTCCGAAGTTTTTAATAGCATTGGCAATCTCACTAAAGCTTATGACATTTGGAAGCATCTTAAAGAAATTCATGTTGGTAGTGCCGAGATGCTTGAGGAGAAGCTATCTCGAGTTAGAAAAAGATTTGATCAATTCAAGATGCTTTCTAATGAAAGTGTCAATGAAATGTTTTTTAGGTTGAACCCCATCGTCAATGAAATTGCCGGATGTTCGGAGAAGAAGGTTTTGAAAGACATTGACATTTGTCGGAAGATGCTTGATGTTGTGCCATTTAGTTTCAATCCACTTGTGACCTTAATTCGAGCATCCAAGTCAAAATTCAAGAAAATGACACCGACAAAACACCTCGAACAACTCAATTCTTATGAAATGCGGCTTCTTGAAAGTGAAGAGTCTCCGCTCAACAAGAAGTCAATTGCTCTTCCCGCCAAAACCAAAAGTGGGAAGAAGAAGATTGAAATTGAAGAAGATGATGATGACTCCGATGATGCAATTCCGGAGATTGAAAAATTGGCCCTCCTTGTCAAGCGGTCAAGAAAGTTGATCAAGAAGATGAGTTTCCGCGGTAGATCATCCTCTTCAAGGCGAAGACCCATCTCCGAAATGCGTTGCTATGAATGTGGAGAGAAGGGTCACTTGGCGACGGATTGTCCAAGAAGCAAAAAGAACTAGCACAAGGCAAGGAATCAAGAGGAAGATGAGGATGACGATAAGAAGAAGTACCGTCACTATCTCAAGAGCGATCACAAATCTAAGGAGAAGAAAAAGGCTCTTGCCGGTCAAAAGACCAAAAAGGAAGATAGCTCAAGCTCATCATCCTCCCAATCCTCCTCCGAAGAAGAAGATACTAGAGTTCATGGGCTAGCCGGACTTGCGATCAAGGAAAATGCTCCTCCAGCTCTTCCCAAGCAAAAGTTTTGTCTCACCGCCAACATACAAGAAGATGTGATTGGGGAATGGATCACCGACGATGAAGGCTCTTGGGCGGACTCCTCCGACAACGAAAACACCAAGGTGTCCGAAGTCGCCATCAACAATCCTACACCTCCCATGTGCCTCACGGCACTAGAGGAGAAAGTAACAAATGAGCACCTCTCTAAAATTGAGTTTAAACTTTTGATTGATGATTTAAATAATGCTCTAGAGAAGGAAAAATCTAAGAGGAAGAAATTAATGAAAGTGCATAAAGAGCTTGCAAATGAATTTGAGAATTTGCTTGAAAAACATGAAACTCTAGAAGATGATTATGAAGCTCTAAATTTGCAAGTTGAAATTCTAAAAAACAAACTTGCTAGCTCAAATGTTGTTGATGAAACTTCTCTTGATAGCTCAATTGAAAAATGCAATGTTGGTGTGACTTGTGACTTGATTGATACCGTTAATGGTTCACTTAGCTTATCTCATGACACATCTTTGAGCTTGTCACCCACTATCACACCTAATGCTAGCTCATCCTCACCCACTAGTGCTACTTCTTGAAATGAAAATGCTTTTCTATTGATACTTGTGGTGTTGCTAAATGTGCTAATGAGCTAGTTAAAGAAAATTTGCTTCTAAAGGATAGAATTTAGCAACTAGACTCTAGCTTGGCCAAATTGCTTTTGGGGAACAACTCTCTCAACAAAGTGCTTCGGAAGTAAAGGTACACCTTGGGCAAGCATGGTTTGGGATTTCATCCCGGGGATATGCCCAAGGGAGGTTGGGGTAAGCCCAAGCTAACTTTTGTTAAGGGAGGGACCCGTTGTCATATTTGCAAAAATGATAAACACAAAGCCATTGCTTGTTCTCTTGCAAAATCGTCCCAATTCATGTCTAAAACTCAAGTGCTTAATGCTAGTTACATGCTTATGAGAAAGAATGGCTCTACTTATGCTAAATATGTTGGTGCACCCGATGAAAAGAAAGATGTGAAGGCTATTTGGGTGCCCAAATGCTTGATAACTAACTCAAAAGGACTCAAGAAGAAGTCTTGGATACCTAAAACCCAAGCTTGAATTTGTGTATGTAGGTGAACTACAACAGCGGTGGCCGGCATTGGATATTTGATAGCGGTTGCACCCAACACATGACCGGTAGTTCAAGTATGTTCACCTCACTAGAAGAGGAGAAGGACCCCGAACACAAGATCATATTTGGGGATAACTTCAAGCGAAAGGTAAAGGGTATAGGTAAAATTGCAATATCTAATGACCTATCCATCTCTAATGTTCTCTTGGTGGCAGCTTGAAACTTTAATTTTCTCTCCGTTGCTCAAGTTTGTGATTTAGGTTTTGATTGCTTCTTTTCGGTCAACGGAGTTCGTGTTGTTTCCACTAAGGATCAAAGTGTTGCTTTTGAAGGCACCCGGTTTCAAAACTTATATTTGGTTGATTTTTCAAACCGTGAATCCTCTCAAATCAAGACTTGTCTTATTGCTCAAACCACTCTTGGTTGGTTGTGGCATAGACGTCTTGGACATGTTGGAATGTGCACTTTGAAAAAGGTTTTTAAGAATAACTTGGTTGTTGGAGTGAAGGATGTCAAATTCGAGAAAAATCGTTTATGTAGCTCATGCCAAGCCAGCAAGTGGCTAATTCTCATCCGACTAAGACTTTCATGTCTACAGCTCGACCACTTGAACTTTTGCATATGGATTTATTTGGCCCAACCACCTATGCGAGCATAGGCGGTAATTCTTATTGTCATATGATTGTCGATGATTTCTCTCGCTTCACTTGGGTATTTTTTCTTACAAATAAATCACTTGCCGGTGATGTGTTTAAAAGATTTGCTTTGAAAGCTCAAAAGAAATTTGACTCTTTTATTAAAAGGGTGAGGAGTGATAACGGTACCGAGTTTACTAACACAAATGTTGAGAAATTTTGTAATGAGTTAGGAGTCAAGTACGAATTCTCGGCGGCCTACACTCCCCAACAAAATAGAGTGGTGGAGAGGAAGAACCGTACGTTGATAGAGATGGCAAGATCAATGCTTGACGAGTATAACACGCCGCATGCTTTTTGGGCGGAAGCCATCAACACGGCGTGTAATGCCATCAACCGCCTCTACCTCCACCGACTCATTCACAAGACCTCATATGAACTACTAGTGGGACGAAGGCCCAACATCTCTTATTTTCGAGTCTTCGGTTGCAAGGTTTACATCTATAAGAAAAGGACTCATTTGGGTAAGTTTTAAAAGAGGTGTAACATTGGTATCATGCTAGGGTACTCCTCTCGCTCAAAAGCTTTTCGAGTTTTTAATAATTCTACAGGGCTAGTTGAGGAAGCCTATGATGTCAAGTTTGATGAAACTAACGGCTCACAAAATGAGCAAGATTTGACAAAAAATGTAGGTGATGAGCCACCGCATGAAGCTATGGAGTTGGGGGAAATACGACCCTCACCGGAGGCACCAAAAGATGAAGTAATCTCTCCCACCACCTCCATTGATTATCAAGTTCAAGACACCTCTCCAACAACTCAAGACCAAGCGGTGGACGAAAATGCGAACTTTGAAGTTGATCAAGCTCAAGGGGGAGTCGTTGATCTACAAGTACCCATCCAACAACACCGCTCTCTCTCCAAGGATCATCCCCTAGATCAAGTCATTGGCAATCTCAATCAAGGCGTAATAACCCGTTCTCATGCCGCTAATTATTGTGAGCATCACGTCTTTGTGTCTATTGTTGAGTCTAGGACCATTGATGAGGCATTGGCGGATGCGGATTGGGTGAACGCCATGCATGAAGAACTAAACAACTTCACTCGCAAAGAAGTTTGGAAACTTGTGGAAAGACCGAAGGACCACAATGTCATTGGAACCAAATGGGTCTTCCGCAACAAACAAGATGAGAACGGTGAAGTGGTGCGAAACAAAGCAAGATTGGTGGCGCAAGGTTTCACACAAATCGAAGGACTTGACTATGAAGAAACCTACGCCCCCGTTGCTCGACTTGAAGCTATACGGTTACTCTTGGCATTCGCCTCTCTCTATAACATTACTCTTTTTCAAATGGATGTTAAGAGTGCTTTTCTAAATGGTTTTATTGATGAACTCGTTTATGTCGTGCAACCGCTCGGTTTTCAAAACCTCAAACACCAAAACCATGTCTATAAGCTCACTAAGGCGCTATACGGTCTCAAGCAAGCTCCTAGAGCATGGTATGAGCGTCTTAGGGACTTTCTCTTAGAAAAAGGGATTTAAAACCGGTGCGATTGATTCCACATTGTTTCTAAAACCTATAGAAAATGACTTATTTATTTGTCAAATATATGTGAATGATATTATTTTTGGATGCATTAACAAATCTAAATGTAAGGACTTTAGAGAAATGATGTCCAAGGAATTCGAAATGTCGATGATTGGAGAACTCACTTTCTTCCTTGGATTTCAAATCAAGCAACTTCGGGAAGGAACCTTCATTTGTCAAGAGAAATACACAAAGGACCTTCTCAAACGGTTTTCTATGGATGATTGCAAATCGATCAAAACACCAATAGCCACTAATGGGCATCTTGACTTGAATGAAGATGGAAAACCCGTGGACCAAAAGCTTTATCGCTCCATGATCGGTTCGCTTCTCTATCTCACCGCTTCTCGACCCGATATTATGTTTAGTGTGTGCATGTGTGCTCGCTTTCAAGCATCCCCTAAAGAAGTGCATCTTATTACCGTAAAACGCATTTTGAGATATCTAAAAATCATTACTAGCCTAGGACTTTGGTACCCCAAGGGAGCGCGTGTTGAGCTTCTTGGCTATTCCGACTCGGATTATGCCGGTTGCAAAATTGATCGCAAAAGCACCTCGTCGGGTTGTCACTTGCTAGGATGCTCACTCGTGTCATGGACTTCGAGGAAGCAAAACTCCGTGGCGCTATCTACCGCGGAAGCGGAATATATAGCGGCGGGGAGTTGTTATGCTCAACACTTGTACATGACACGGATGCTTAGTGACTTTGGGCTAAAATTTGAAAAAGTACCACTTCTATGCGATAATGAAAGTGCAGTGAAAATAGCCAACAATCCGGTCCAACATTCTCGTACAAAGCACATCGACATCCGACATCACTTTATCCGTGACCATGTTGCAAAGGGTGACGTTGTGCTCGCCTACGTGCGAACGGAAGACCAATTGGCGGATATTTTTACCAAACCCTTAGATGAGGTACGGTTTTGCAAATTAAGAAATGAACTCAATATACTAGATAGATCAAATGCGTGTTGATTGATTTTTGTGATTTTTGGGTCTTATTTGAATTTTTCCATTTGCTTTTGACCCTTGTCACATTTAGGGGGAGTTTAATTTCAACTCATGATCTCAAAACTCCCTCTAGTGGTGAAAAGATAAATTTGATTTTGGGTTAGCACATTCTTGTCCTATATTTCAAGCCAAAACAAATTTGAAATTAATAGACTATCCTTATCCTCTTACCATTTCAAACCTCTCAAGCAATAAAATCTTATCCCCTTTGAAAAAATTTGCTCCATATGCATATTTGTTCTCTTGAAAATCATATGGCATCAAAATTGTTGAAAATATTTGAAAAGGAGCCAAAATTTAAAAACATGTGCTTAAACTCTAAAGTGAACCCCTATGCTCGATTTTCATGTCTATATGAGAAATCAAGGCAAAATTTGGATTCACACATTTTCTTGGTCTCTAAAATCAAAATTTGGGTTTTTGAATTTGAATTGGTTTCATTTGTCAATTTAGAATCTTATCCCTTGAAAATTAAAAATTTAAAAATTACTTCAAATTGCTCACATTTGAATCTTTCTTTGAATTTTGAGCAAAAATAGATAATATCCCTTCAAAACACTATTTTTATTAAAACTTCTTGTATTGGTGGGGCCCACTGGTCAGAAGAGCAAGCAGCTGTGAATTCTGCCTTCATCGGACGCCGTCCGGCAACTCTCGGACGCCGTCCAGCAGGGTTTTGCGCGTGTTGAATTCGTACTGTCAGACGCCGTCCGGTCACCAGCGGACGCCGTCCGACCAGGTCCAATTCGCGCTGCAATCCTCCTGTCGGACGCCGTCTTGTTTTCCTGCACTCGTCTCGACGAAGTCTCCTCCACACAGACCAGATCTTGTCGGACGCCGTCCGACCGGGTCCAACTGCAGATCATCAGATAACTTACCTCTCCGCCTCCCTCTTTCCTCATTCCATCTCACTCTCTCTCCTAACCGGCGCCCTGCTCCTTCTCCTCACCGGGAAGGCTCTCCGTGAACTCCGGCGACATCCACCACCACCGCGGCCTCCCTCGTCCTCCTCTTCGATTCCCACGCGTGGATTGAAGGTGGACGGCCTGCTTGCGCGCCTCGCCTCCGTCGAGCTCTCCTCCTTTCCCCTACCGGGAAGGGCCTAGGGGACGATCCTCTCGCGCACGGCGGCATCCTCTTCCCTTCTAGGGCTCGGTAACGGTTTCTCGCCTCTTTTCCCGGCAAATTCCTTTGATTACCGAGTTCTAGGTTTTGAATAGGTTTTTTCCGTGCTTGTGTTCAGGGTTGGCTCGTGGTGTGGTTGGCTCTTGTGGTTGGGACTTGGTCAATGGCACTTGGCAGTGGGATTGTCTCGTCAGTGGGCACTTGGTCAGAGGGAGTGATTCGAGATGTCGCGTTCATTGAAGAAGTTTGGGAAGGCTCTGAGCAGGACACTGAGTGATCGTCGTGATGATGGGGTACCGGGTGATCCTGATTATATTGATGAGACGGCTAGCAGTGCCGCTCCTCCTCGCCCAAGAAAAGCTACTAGAGGGGATATACAACAGCAGCATGATCCAGGATACAATTGGAAACAGGTTGCGGGTCTTCTTTTGCGACCGCCGAGGACGTTGACGATGATACATATGCTGAGGACCCGACAGAGGAGGATGTCACTGAGACAGTGGTTGCTGAGGACGAGCCCGTGGATGACTTGGTTCTAAAGTTATCCATAGAAACATTGAGAAAGAAGAGGTCTGTTTCTTATGCAAGGTGGTTCCCTTAGTGGCGAGAGGATACCAAAGATTTCAGGTTTTACACCAATTTTCAGAAACAGCTATATATGTGTTTTTCTACACCTAAGGGAGGTCTAATGGACCCCCATTGTGTTGATTGGACGGAGATATCCGCAGTGGCAGGACCTGAGGTACACACTATTTTCAGCTCTACTCCAGGCCTGGCAGAATTGATTTCAAACAAGAAGTTGACTTGGAGCAAAGAAAGGATCTGTGAATTCTTTGCTACTCGCTAGTTGTCAAGATGAGATGAAGTTAATTACTATCACTCACCGATGGACTTATTCAGGGAATCACAGTGTCGGATATGAACTATGCTTTGGGCACCCCTGATTCTGGCACCGACTTAAATGAGGTGGCCTATGAAGATGTCCTCTGGAGGGGAAAATATCCTCCACTTGAAGAAATAAAATTCATGTACATTGATCTTGATGAGGAAGAGTTAAATATAGAGAAAGCAAATCAATTGCGACAGGAGCCTGCTTTGATAAATGTTATACTTCGAAGCACTTTGTTCGTTCGAGGCGGTAACCGCGACAGGATTCTTCCAATTTGCAGCTGGTTTATGCTCTATCTTCTAACAGGCAGGACCATAAATATTGGAGCCACCCTCATGGGAGAACTTGATGACACTATTTCCGGAGAGGTCAATAGAGCACTACCTCTAGCTCCCTATATTGGCCTCTTACTCTCTAGGACACAGCGGATTTCTGAGGATGAGGTAAAGAGTTGGGACTGCAAGATCAAGAAGCATCAGATGAAGAATTTCTTAAACTCTCTTGGAAGCAAGGCAAAGTTGAATCGCCCCGGTGATGATGCTCCTCCTCTAGCTCCGGCCCCTGCTTTTATCCCTGCTGCTCCAATGCAGCCGTTTGTGCTAGCGCCTGGTGCGGGTTCTTCTTCTGCTGCCCCTCCTTGGTATGACGCTTTGATAGGTGAGATGAGGGGCAATGACCGAGATGAGAGAAGAGCTTGCACCACTCAAGAGAAATGAATGAGTTGGCGGGTGATGCTTGGACATATCTGAGTGTTGAGTTTGCAGAGTTTAAGTCTGCTTTGCAGTGCATGGGTGCGATGTTCATACCAGTGCCAGAAGGGGCAAATCCGTACGCATGGTATTCTCATGCCCACGAAGTTATCAGTCCTATGAGCAGCGACAGGTGTTCCCACGCCCACCTGCCTACCCACCACCGGTTCATCCTTGGGTATATCCTCCTCCAGGGCCTGCACCTACTCATGTGCCACCACCACAGCCTTTCCCTCCTCCTGGTGCTCCAGCTCAGCATCCTCTTCCCGGTAAGATCTTTTTTACTGGTGGAGAGATGTGTCGTCATCTAAACTTTTTTTTTGCAAAACCCTCCACCTACCCAGCTCTTTGATGATCAATCCTCTCCTCGGTCGGTACCTTCTGCAGCTCATTTCGCTACATACAAGCGTCGCAGAGGGCCGGGATCATCTTCAGGTGGCCATGGACATAATGGAGACGACGACATGGATGAAGATCAAGAAGAGTAGACTGGCTAGAAGCTTTTTCTCTTTTGTGTCACTTGGTGACAAAGGAGGAGAAGTTAGAGAGAGTAGCATGGGTTAGTAAGGGGTAGTGAGATCGAGGTCTTGTTTTTCCCTGTAATATTATTTATTGCTTCGATACTCTTTTAAATTTGCGATTGTTGCACTGGTACGTTTTATGTCATTTGAATCTTGTTGACTTCTGGTCTTAATTTTATGCATGAATTTAGGAGGAGCTTTTCTTGAATGCACATCCTTGTGGTCGAGTTGTGGTTATCTTAGTTTTGAATTTGCTCGCATATTTGTATTGCACTAACCCTTTTGCAGCTCAAAAATTTCATTCTCTCTTGGGTTGCCATCAAGTGCCACAAAGGGGGAGATTGCGAGCATCGTTGAGCCCTAATTTTTATTAGTGGCATTGATATCAAATTAATTAATATAAAGTGTTAGGGGGGTTTTTGGATTTCTCGGAACCCTAGCGAAGACTCGGCGTTTTTGTAAAACCCTAACTTGAAGCGTCGACAATTTTGTGAGCAGCTCCGAGGTATCAAGTGCGTGACCCAAGTAGAGAAGAGGTCACGATAGATTAGAGTAGTTAGGTTTTATTTTCTGTTTTTGTCGGATTTCAAAAGGGTTTGAATATCTCGGATCTTGCCGGATCTTATGAATTCTCAAATCTCGGTTTCCTTAGTCCACCTCTTCTAAAAATACCTAAAGATATCCTTGTGAGATTTCTAGAGCGTAAAATAACCCACCTCAACTCACCCACAATTCCTATCACGAAAACACTCTCTGTCGGACGGCGTATGGGAACAATGACAGCGTCCGACCAAAGAAACACGTGCATGCAGATGTACATCGCTCGGACGGCGTCAATTATTACGGACGGCGTCCGATCAAGTTAAAAATTTGTTTTTTCTCCCGCCGGACGGCGCCTGGGAGAGGTGGAGAGCGTCCGTGGCTTTAGCGCCAGTGCATCTTCTTTGTCGCCGACGGCGTCGGCTGGGACCGGACGGCGTCCGATAAGCCTATTTTTTGTGAGCAGTTGCCGCTGTCGGACGGCGTCCGGTAGAGGCTAACGGCTAGTTATTTTGTCTCCTTCCGGAGGGCAACGGCTAGTTTGCTCTTGGGGCTATATATAGATGTCTAGTGGCTGGCTTCTTTGAGGTTTTGCTGCTCTCTACACCTACCACACTTATTACCCATCAATTAGGTGATTTAGAGCCATTCCTCCACCCAAAAATCATCCAAAGCCACAAATCATTAAACCCCAACACCGAGCTTCATGGAAGTTCTTCGATCCGGCATGATCGGGGCGTTTCGGGCTTGTTACTTTTGAAGACGACATCCTTCGTGGAGGCGTGGGTTTGGGAGTAGGCCTTGGCGTGTGGCTACTCTCGAGTCGGTGTACGGGTGACGGAGTCCACCTCGCCGGAGTGGCGGAACGACTACCGGGAGTAAGTGGGACGTTAGGCTCGAGAGCGAGCTCGAGCCGGTCCTTGTGCGTAAGGGGTAGCCTCAACGGAGAGTAGGAATTGCGGCTCCGAACTTTGGTGAAACAAATACCGTGTCGCTCTCTTATTTACTTTCCGCACTTACTACCGTTGCATTGCTTGTGTTGAATTGTGATGACATGTCTTAGTTGCGTATTAACTTGTTTATCGCTTCCGCTTGCGTATGAATTGAAACTAGGATTGGGTCACCATTAATTTGATGCTTAATTGAGAATAATCGAAGAAGAATTAAAATTGTCTATTGACCCCCCCTCTAGGCCATAGGATCCTCTTTCACCCCCAATGGTAGCCCATCGAACGGTTCGAGCCTCCTGCCCGAAGTGTCCGACACCACCGATCGAATCGTCGATCGCCACCATGCTCCACCTTGCGCCGATAGGGCATTTTTCGCGGCGCCCGTATATGCATGAACCTCGTGTCTCCCCCTAGATTTTCCGCATGGCCAACCTCACCAACAAAGCTCTGATACCACTTGCTGAAGCCCGCTGCGATCCTGCCATCTCATGGCCCGCCAACGATCCGTATTTGTTAGGTTTTGTGTCGAATATGTGTACTAATAGGTTACATGAATTCTGTGTTGTAATAAGCAGTGTCAATTTAGAGTTAGAGTTGGACTTTAGTCAGGTCTCCACTATATAAAGGGAGGCAGCCCTGGTGTAACAAAAAAAGACAATAACTTCATAATAGTAGCATAAGCAAGAGGAGGTCAATGACCAAGCATGTGGTTGTGACACGGTCCGTAGGTGTCTTTGCAGATATGGATTGGAGAGGAGCTCCCATAATCAATGCCCCGCTGATGTAGGCGAATGCTGAACTGCTTTCCCAAACATCGTGTCTCTGATATCGTTTGTGATCTTGTATCGGTGCATATCCTAACATCTGGGTTGTCAATATCTTATTAGATTCTTGTGGTGGTTTCATTTTCTGTGAATGGAAATGGGAGTAGAGCCGGTGCCTTGCTCAAAACCCCGAATTAAGGATGCAAATATGTTGGCTCTAGGGTCATCTTTGACCTTTTTTTAGTTCACTTGTGTACCAAATAGATTACGGCCGTGTTCGGTAGCCCGTTTTTTCTGGTTCAGTTCAGTTTTCGTCAACAAAAACGCGTGGCTGTCTGCCGTCTTCTGTGCACACACGCGCGTGGGGAGAGCTGTCACATCGTGGTCAACAAAAACTGAACAAACCGCAACACAACGAGCTGCCGAAGAGGGCCTGCATCTCTGCGCTATTCGTTGCTCGGTGCTCAGTAGGCACCGCACCGCACCGCCACCGGACTGCATTGTTCTCTCAGAAAAGAACATCTGCAGTCTGCACGAAGCATCCTAGCAGAACTCTTGCAACAGGAGATGAGGCACAATGAACAAGAACTAGGTGAGCAACATCAATCCACGAACTCTCCGGATGCCGGAATTTTCGGTGAGATCGCGAATGGCAGCCCGACGCATCCGCCGTCCGCCTTCGGCTGCGGATCCCGCGGTCAAGACGCCACCTTTGGAGGTCAAAACTCCTCCGCCTGCTTCGTTCCAATCCACTGCGATCCGCGACGTGACGCGGACGCGCCAACCGTCGCTGCCTGTGTGTTGCGGGGCGCGGCGGAGATGGGCATCGTTTTCCAGTGAATGCTCCGGCGTGTAAGCAAGCGGCGATGGGCATGGATAATCCCATAATGATTGGATACGTCTCGATCCATGACGCCTTTGGCTTGCGGCTCTTAGGGTGCAAGAATCCCTCCTGCAAACCGTCGCTCTCCTCTACGGATGAGCAGATTTCTTTATCCTTCCAGACTCCAGAGTGAGTGTGAGTGCGACGAGAACGAGATAATATTTTGTAGCTCTCTTCGATGTGGTAGTATGATTCTACAATTTTACTTATTCCCTTTCTTTCCATGCAGTTCTTGTCTTAACCCTGAATCTTGGAGTCACTGCGATTCGGATTACTTGAAGCATTGCCTTGTGCGGTGGTAGAGGACAGAGACGGAGTCGACTAGTCAGTTGGGGTTGGGGTTAGTGGAGTGAGGGGTGTGTGGACAGTGTGATTATTGGCGAGGGGGATGGCGCGCCGCGTGCCGATGGAGGCGGCTGGGCTCCTGGTGGCGGTGTTGGTGGCCGCCGCCGTCCATGGCGCGGCGGCGAAGGTCTGCACGAACACGCTCCCTGGGCTTACGGCGTCGCACACGGAGCGCGCGGCGGCGCAGGTGCGGCGTTCCGCGCCGCCAGGCGCCGGAGAGGCGGCGCGGCCGGCTGGGCTTGCCGTTCACGGCCACGGCCACGGCCACGATCACGAGCAGCACCTCACCCCCACCGACGAGTCGGCCTGGATGGCGCTCGTGCCGCGGCGGCTCCTCGGCAGCGGGGCGCCGCCGCGTGCGTCGTTGGACTGGTTCATGCTCTACCGCAAGCTCCGGGGCGGCGGCACGGCGGGGGCGTTCTTGTCCGAGGCGTCGCTGCACGACGTGCGGCTGGAGCCGGGCACCCTCTACTGGCAGGCGCAGCAGACCAACCTGGAGTACCTGCTCCTCCTGGACGTTGATCGCCTCGTCTGGAGCTTCCGCACACAGGCCGGCCTGACAGCGCCGGGGACGCCCTACGGCGGGTGGGAGGGGCCCTCCGTCGAGCTCCGGGGACACTTCGTTGGTTCGCCCACTGCAATCTTGACTTGCCTGGAACAATTGTAGTTTACACAGCTCAACTCAAGCGGGGTGATCTTTTGCTGCTGATCTTTGCAGGGCACTACATGAGTGCTACTGCCAAGATGTGGGCGAGCACGCACAACGATACGCTCAACACGAAGATGTCGTCGGTCGTCAACACGCTCTACGATTGCCAGAAGAAGATTGGCACAGGGTACCTGTCAGCCTTCCCATCGGAGTTCTTCGACAGAGTCGAGGCCATCAAGGCTGTTTGGGCTCCTTACTACACAATCCACAAGGTATAGGAGTTGTTTCAGTGGTTTACTTCTCCTTGATCAATATGCAAATCAATCACTGTCCCATCGCGTGAGAGTGATTTTTTGGTTTGCAGATTATGCAAGGGCTTCTTGATCAGTATGCAGTTGCTGGGAATTCCAAGGCCCTTGAAATGGTGGTGGGGATGGCTAATTACTTCAGTGACCGAGTAAAGAATGTCATTCAGAAATACAGCATCGAGAGGCACTGGGAGTCGCTCAACGAGGAGACTGGGGGGATGAATGATGTGCTCTATCAGCTCTACACGATAACGGTAACTTGGCAACTTGTTAAAGTTTTAGCCTCAATTGATGCAATTACGTGAAGTGTGCTTCAAGCCCTCAACTGATACAGCTATGTGTAGCCTTGGTGCTTCTTTATTTCTCATTGGTTTTAGAAGCCTACTTTTTTTTTAATGAAGTTGCTAATTTCTATAACTTGGGCAGAATGATCAGAGGCATTTGACGCTGGCTCATCTTTTTGACAAACCCTGCTTTCTGGGGTTGCTTGCAGTTCAGGTCAGCTGTCCTAGCTGTGACTCTTATGATATATAGCATCATCTAAGAATATGTGTTAATTCACTGTAAATGACCCAAATGAACCCACGTTCATTTTTTTCTTGTTTACACCTGTAGTTTATCTATTCTACAAAACAGTTAAAACTATTTAAGAATGTTATGATGACTTGGTTTAAATTTAATTGTCACCCAATACCAAACAAATCTAAATTCTGTTGCAGTTCATTGTGTATTGTAATCTGTCCACTATAGTGAACTGACACCATATATAAGTGCACAACTACATGGAAATTGAAGTTGGGCACCTATATTCTGACTGTTTATCCACAAAACACAATAATATAATTTCCATCGCAGGAATTTCTGAGTGATAGCTTTGTCTGTTTTTTTTTAAAAAAATTTCAGGCTGACAGTATTTCAGGCTTTCATTCTAATACACACATTCCAGTTGTCATTGGTGCGCAGATGAGATATGAAGTTACTGGTGATGTTCTTTACAAGGTAAAATTATGGAGTAAATTGATGTTCTCTACAGAGTCGGTGTGCTCCACCTCCATATTGGTAGATGGAGAGCAATTTGTCTAGGGATATTTTAAGTGCATAACTATATATCACCTTTTAGAGTATCATATTTCGCTTTAAGGTGTGGACATTGCTTTCCATCTCTGTAGTTGCTTTCTTATGTTCAGCCTACCTGTAGTTATGGTTTCTATTAATCAAATCAAAGCTTTGTATTGTGACAAAAAGGAATCACTTTCAGTGTATCTTTTCTTCTTGACGATATTGATATGGTACTACCTTGTGTGTGTGTGTGTAGGGGGGGGGGGAGGTACAGTTGTCGACAGTCCATTAGCTATTTAACTTTACTAGCCGAGCGTCCATGCTTTCCTACTTGTGAAGCTGATCTTTATTGTAATTCCTGAAACAGCAAATTGCGACATTCTTTATGGATACCATAAATTCTTCCCATAGCTATGCAACTGGTGGCACATCTGCCGGTGAATTCTGGTAACAAAACTGTAAATGCCTGATTTGTAGTAAATAGTCATAGTATCTTTGGCGTATAACCTTATATTCTTAATTGTTTTTCAGGACCAATCCGAAGCATTTAGCTGAGACTCTGAGCACTGAGAATGAGGAATCTTGCACTACCTACAACATGCTCAAGGTTCACAATCATCTACTTTTCTTGGAAATGTTTAGTTCTCTCTTAAAATTTGTCATATGCGAATAATACGCAGGTTTCTCGCAACCTATTCAGATGGACAAAGGAAATAGCGTATGCAGACTATTATGAAAGGGCATTGATAAATGGTGTGCTAAGCATCCAAAGAGGGACAGATCCTGGTGTGATGATTTACATGCTACCCCTGGCCCCTGGACGGTCCAAGGCAGTGAGCTACCATGGTTGGGGAACAAAGTATGATTCATTTTGGTGTTGTTATGGGACAGGTATTATACAAAGACTGCTGGATTCCGTTTGACATTGCTGAAATCTTGTCCCTCCTTAGGAAATAAATGATTTGGGTCTTCTATTTTTTGTTTAAAGGGGTAGAATCCTTTTCAAAACTTGGCGATTCCATTTACTTTGAGGAGAAAGGATATACACCAGCACTAAACATCATTCAATACATACCAAGCACCTTCAACTGGAAAACAACTGGGCTTACTGTTACTCAACAACTCAAACCCCTCAGTTCTTCAGACATGCATCTACAAGTTTCACTCTCCATTTCTGCAAAGGTTTTTTTTTCATGCAATTCAGACTTCAGATCAAAGGACTACCAGTTTAACTTATTCTCTATTTGTGCAGAAAAATGGTCTGTCTGCCACATTAAATGCGAGAATACCTTCATGGACATCGCCAAATGGTGCAAAAGCAACTTTAAATGACAAAGATTTAGGGCTAATTACTCCAGGTATAATCATTTGAATGCATGGATCACAGATCTGCTGCTTCAATTATCGTTGGTCATTTTACGCACAAGTTTTTTACTTGATCAATTTTTTTGTGGGTAGGGTCATTCCTCTCAATATCCAAACAGTGGAACTCAGAAGAAAGCTTATCACTGTGGTTTCCCATCACCCTAAGGACTGAAGCAATAAAAGGTAAAAGAATTAAACATGTGCATCAATGTATTTAAGTTTAAAGGAGTACGTAGCTAATTTCTATTATTGACACTTTGCACACAATAAATTGTCATACCGACCAATGGTTATGATAAAGATACATAATTTAGCACCGGACATGCAAAACGGTTGGTACCATGCCTATACTAATTACTGTGATTTATTTTAGTTAAGAGTTTTCATTTAAACCTCTCATTATAACTTCAGATGACCGGCCGGAGTATGCATCTGTTCAAGCAATTCTATTCGGGCCATTTGTTCTTGCTGGCCTAACCACTGGCGATTGGGATACTAAAACTGGCAATATCAGTGCAATATCAGACTGGATCATAGCAGTTCCTTCGTCTTACAACTCACAACTGGCAACCTTTTCACAAGCAGCAGGTGGGAAGACATTTGTTCTGTCAAGTGCAAATGGCACTTTGACGATGCTAGAACAACCTGAAGTCAATGGCACTGATACTGCCATCCATGCAACATTCAGAGTACACTCTCAGGACTCAGCAAGGCGACATCACACCTACAGCGCAACTGTGCAGGGGGGCTCTGTGCAGATCGAACCATTCGACCTGCCAGGAACGGTTATCACCAATAACCTTACCCTGTCTACACAAAATAGCTCAGATTCCTTCTTCAACATAGTACCTGGGCTTGATGGAAAGTCAAACTCAGTTTCCCTTGAGCTCGGGACCAAACCAGGATGCTTCTTGGTGAGTGGTGCAGATTACTCTGCTGGAACAAAGATTCAGGTCAGCTGCAAGAGTTCTCTTCAGAGCATCGGTGGAATATTCGAGCAGGCAGCAAGCTTTGTGCAAACTGCTCCACTGAGACGGTACCATCCAATCAGCTTCATAGCAAAGGGGTTGAGGAGGAATTTCCTCCTGGAGCCATTATACAGCTTGAGAGATGAATTCTACACAATTTACTTCAATTTTGGGGCCTGAGCATTGCTATATATTAGTAGAAATATCCTGAATAATATATTCCCTTATTTTTCACATATGATAATAGTTTAGAACATGCAACAAAAGAGGGGACGAGGTTTATTCTGAAATCTTTGAACATATAGGACGACTTTACTGGTGCGGTATTGACAATTTTATAGTGAGGTAGTTACTTGTGATGGTGTGAATTCAATTGTTTGCAAGTGAAAGAGCCATCAGTTCTTTGGACATGGTTTATTCTCCTTTTATTTCACTTTCAGCCTGCTGGTAACCAAGTGTCCAATGACTTCTGTTTCAAACAAAAAAAAAAAAGGGCAAACATTTAGGGTGTCTAATTTGGACTCCAGTGATCGAGACTGAGCACTATAGTTTTTCATAAGATTGTTGCATGCTAGACATTATAATTACAGTCCAATACACTACAAAAATGGCCAGAGCAGGTAACAACAGGGAGTTTCGCATATAAATACATCTCCAGCTACTGGGACGACGACGAAATCGAGATCCTATCCATTCCCATAAACAACACTGAAGAATCTCTACTCATCATAACTCCCCCATCAGTGCCTGCATTTTTTAACACATCTTGCTCAACACCCGGCAAAAGAGTATTTCAATGTTCACATCATGTCTAGAGACACCCAACCACAAATCAAGGGGGGCAATGGTTCATCATCTGCAAAAGAATATTTGGAACTTGGCTTCTTTGAAATCGGCAATCATGCTCATGCCAAGCAGTTCATACTTGTTTCAGTCCACGCGATACGAGAAGCTTCGAGTTCCAAATGTGTAAAGATATTAAGGGGCCTTGGCTTGTGGTTAGAGGACAGAGTTAGAGCAGTGCTGGAATCAGAATTTCAATTGCCCTGTACCAGGAAATCAAATACGAAAAAAAAACTTCACATCAGTAGTAACTAGTAAACCACAGAATTACAGGGTATTGTAATTTAGAATTAAACAGCAACTCCATTAAAAGTTGTATCCTTGATCCAAACCACAGAGAATTTAACAGGTGGTCATCATCCACAAGATTTACAAATCTATGCATTCCAGTTACTTAAGTGGTTGTAGAGAGCAATAGCTTCACATGTCAAACCTTCAGGTGTGCTTAGTTTCTCTGCCAGTCAATAGAACATTAAAGTATGATCTGAGATTCTGCAAACCGACACACCACCGTGTCTTCTCTGTTCCAATGTTCAATCTAGACTACAAAGCTATCAATCATAACTTTATAAACTTCCCTGAACGAGAAGTAACACCATCATACAACAAAAGACATGATAGAAGAGCATTATATGAATTGAATATCAGACAGATGAGAATATGAAATATTGTATTAACAGAATAGAAAAAATGAGCAAGTGGGCAATATAATGGACCATTGCTGATTACTATTACTGATTGGAAAGTAACATGGATGGGACAATAGTACATTACGGAACTAGCTAAATGAGATGCCACAATACTGACTGAAAAACCACCATGAATAAAGCTTACACAACACACCCAACATGCAAACCATTCAGACTCGACTGAGAAGATGGATTCTTGCAGCTGCGAAGATGCAGTGGGCATCACAATGTTGAATAATCTAAGAATGCAGCAGCAGCCAACAAGAATGAGAAGTGCAAGGATAGGGCAGCAAAGATGGATGATGACATCTTGAAGGTTGCAATCCATTTCGCCCTATAGTGACCTTAGATCTTGTCAAGCTTTTCTGCCTTCACCACTGGATTGGCCTTGGCGATGGCATCTCGAGCTGCAGTCCGGTAGTCAAACTGGCAGTCATGCTTGTCGGAATAACGGTGCATTGCACAGTACATGTTACCACATCGGCAGTTGAATCCTGTCAGACCAACCCTCTTCCTACAGGTTGCGCACCTGTTTGGGCCCTCCTTGCCCTTCGGGTTTACAGAAACACCCTCACTGGTGCCAGCAACATCTGTAGGCTGCACAACAAGTGCCTTTGCCTCGACTTGTGCAACCGCCACCTCTGTGCTTGCCCCGATGGCAAGACCTTTCGTACCATCGCCACCGTTGACAATGCTATCAATGGAGGAGGCAGCCAGCTTGGCCTGCTCCTCCTTCATAATCATCTCCTTGTGGCACTTGGAACACATGTTCATGGTCGCCGCGCTCCCAAAGAACCCACAATTATTTATGCATAGGATTGGCCCCTCCGGCTGCTGGCAGCCCGTCTCCTTGTGCTCCATCTCAACTGTATCCTGCATACCACCAAACAATGTGAAGGTCACTAAGTCAGTACCCAAAGAGGGGGTGAGGGAGGGAGAGAATCAAATCGAACCTCGGATAGCCTAAAAGGAACCAGATAGTTACAATTACATGTTAATATTACCATAAAAACTGTAACTTCAAGCTCACATGTGATAGAACGAGATCCTAATTACTAGTAAGCGCAACACAATCACTACCTCAAAGGCGACATCCCAAGCCTCCTCAATCACACTACCAATCTATCTAACCCATCCAGTTCATCCGGCCAGCAGTCCAACGAAGGGCAGGTCATCGTCATCGTATTCAAATCCCAAATGCTAGAAATTTAACACACGAAACCGTGAACCGAACACCACAAGGACCGAATCTGCTTCTTAATCCGATAAATCCCAACGCCTGCGACTCAAGACGCGCATTTCACCTAAAGAGAGCGACGCAAATCTAATCATCTCGCACCCCAAAAAAAAAAAAAAACAACCACAGGCCGCACCGGAACAGGCCACCAAAAGGAACCACCAACGAATCTCGCGCGGAGAGGACGGCACCGGCACCGGCACCTCTCCCCGTCCCATCGATCCCTGCGCCGAGCGAAGCAATCGCCCCCAAAACAAAACACCACGCGCGCGCGCCGATCAAGGCCCGCCGATTCGGCGCCGGAAACCCACGGATCGAGCCAGGCGAAGGAAGCAGAGGGAGCGGGGGAGGGAGGCGGCCCTAACCCTGTGCGCCCCGGCGGCGGCGGCGGCTGCGGAGGCGGAGGCGGAGGCGGCCTGCGGGGATCGCAACCGCGGGGAGGTCGGGCTAGACGTGGTGCTTCGAAAGGGGGGCGTCGCCACAGGAGGAAGGTGGGGGGAGTGAGTGAGACAAATAAACGAGGAGGACAACGCGGACGCCGACGGGAAATTACTCTCCTGCCCTCCGCGCGGCGGGCCAGCGGCCGTCCGATCGGGGCGCGGGCTGCCGATGGACGGACAGGATCGTGCCACGTTTTCCGCGGGTTTTGCGTCGAGGCCCCTGGGAAACGGTCGGCATTTAAAGGAGGGGCTTTTCTTTCTTGCCCCGGAAGAAGAAGGGCGTGTCCTTGTCTCCTCTTTACTGTGGTGCGAGATGGTATATTGAGATCCCTGTATTTGTTTCTGTATATATTACGAAAGGAAGGTTGTTACGAGGAAAAAACAGCATGACTTCGCCGTTAAGATCTATTTCCTTTTTTTTTCTATATGAAGTAGCATGCTAATCTTGAATCTTGATCTTTTCATACAGAAATCATCGATATAATTGCTCATGCCACGTATGGTATCTTTGCATGGTTCAAATCTAACCAAAACAGGGGGCGGACACCTACGATATCTATGACAGTGGAGTCTCACCACATATTTGACTATAATTTTTAGTATAAAATAGAAAGAAAGAAGGAACTAAACTTCATATTTGATCATTTGAGGCTTGAATTAAACTTCAGTTCCTCTTATTATCCTTTTGCTACGCCCGCCCCCAAAACTATAGATACGATAGGAATACATTTGTTGGAATTTGATAATCCCGAAAAAACATTGATACGTTGGTGTTACACTTGCGGGGATATAGGCTCGGATTTACCAAAAACAAAAGGGGCAATTGTGTTCTTACCCTTGTTTTGAGAGCTAATTGTGATTTTGCCCTTATTTTTTTCAAATTGTGATTTTGCCCTTACTTTTTCAAAGTGAAGTCCACCTTTACCCCTATTCCGTTAAGTGTACTTAACGGCGTCAATGACGCATGTATTTTCATATTAGTACGTTATGATTTTTCCTTATTTTGAGTATATATTATTCAAAATATTTCAACAGTGATATGATAGCTCACATGTACTAGTATTTCACAGAGACAATATAGATCAACATTAAAAAAATTTCACAACAATATGGATTGAAATCATACTTAACAACCATGGCATAAGGGGCCTAAATGCTTAACGTCAAAAGCATCAATGTCGAACCATCACTAATGTAGAACATAGCTAGTTTTTACATGTATAGACCATGCACCCCTTAAACATATATGTATAACAAAAACACCGATATAGAATTAACAAAAGCAAGTAACACTATGCAACTATTACATGCTCATTCCGAACATCAAATTCAAGCCTCGCGGCGTTTTGTTTCCCGTTGCGTCGCTTAGGTGGCCCTAGCTTAACGGAGTTAAGAATAAGGGTAAACGGTTGGTTCAATTAGAAAAAACAGGGGCAAAATCACAATCCGAGAAAAATGAGGGTAAAATCACAATTAGCTTTGAAAAGCAGGGTAAAATCACAATTTTCCCAAAACAAAAATGACGCGCTTGAATAATAAAAAAACATAGGCAACCTAGCATTACACTTGGGATAATAAAATGGAATCTAGCCAAAAGCATCAATGCACCAGTGATTCACTTAGCGGGACGAATCCTACGCTAACATTACACTTGGTGAGATTATGTCTCATAAAAATAGATACGTTATAAAAAATAGAAAAACTCAACGTTATAAAAGACGTGTGAACCTATCTTATGGGTAAAATTTGCCATTTATAAAATGTGCTGGTGAATGTTTATGCTACTTAATGATCAGTGAGAGTGTTGAATTTGAGTTTGCTTCATTTAAACCTACGTTGTATATGAAACCTGATATTTATATAATGTGTTCATGAATGTTTATGTTGCTTAATGACCAACGGGAAGGCTAATATTTTGTTTTTCTCTGTATTTTCTACATATTTTTTAAACCATATCACTTTGTCCAAGTAAAAGGATAAAATGAATTCTTCACCCTTCTTTCTCTATTATATTGCTAGAAATGATAATTCAAAGAGTCTACTGTATCAAAGGGCAATAAATTTGAAGTGTCATAACAACGAGAGAAATTTATAATGATGTCTAGCAAAACCACCAAATTTAGGCCTTGCTTGTTTCAGATTAAATTAAATTAAATAAAATAAAAATTTGTTATTTTTGTATAAGCCAAATGATGTAATGTTTTGTGGTCATTCTTGTGGAGTTTTAAATAGTTTTTCTTAAAGTTTGTAAAATATTTAATTTTTTAAACTCGTTAAAACATATTTTGAGGGGTCACAAATTTGCTACAGTAAAACACAACTCAACAATAATCTGAAACAAAAAGGCCTTCGAGTATAGTGCAACCAGTTTTTGAGAAAAGGAAACTATACGATTTAAGAGACGTTTGGCTAGCGATATTTTTTAAAATTCATATTTCAGTTAGTAACACTCCGGTCCATTTTTTAATGACCAGCAGGGTCGAAGAGGCATATGTAAATCGTGTGCGATAGCTAAAATATCACATCGAGGGCATGAGAAAAAGATTTCCGACGTGGCAGAACCTCGTCTCTCTCCTCGGCTCCTCGCGCCCTCGCATTCGCATCCATGGTGGCGTCGACGCCACCAAATTCCGGCCCGAACCGAAAAGGCGGGAAAATTTCCCGCACTCGGGCCTCCCCGCTATAAAGCTCCCGCCACCGCGGTTGCTTTCTCGCCTCCGCCACTTCCACCACCGTCCCCCGTGGAATCGAGGATGGGCCGCAAGAGGAGGGCTAGGGTTTCCCGCGCCAGCGACGGCGACGGCGGCGAGGAGGAGGAGGAGGAGGAGGCGGCGGCACCTCCCGGATCGCCCGCCGCCGCAGCCCAGAGCAGGAGCCTCTACGAGGTAAAGCCCCCGAACCCCATGGCTACGGCTTGTGCGAGCGCGGCGCGGGTATGCCTTGCTTGTTCGACGCGATGGTTTTGGTTGAGCTTGCCCGGTGGAGTGAGGGTCTGTTCGTATGGAAGATCTCGTGGATCTCCATGCGGATTTGGATTGCTCGAGTTGGTGCCTGGGAATTGGGGCTGAACTTGTGCGGACGAGATGAGCTAAACGTGGTTTCCAGCATAGGTTCTCCAAAGAAATGGAATCACTTGGGAGCGATTTATCTCATCAGTTGATCTGATGATTTCGATCACTTGCGTGTAATCTGCCCACACCTCTCCTATCCATGTTATGCCATTTCGACATACCAAACATTTTTTTTACCATACATGATATATTTTTCTTACCATACTAAGAATTACATTACCCATTCATACTAAAAGAGTAAACACAATATTCAAACACTAAAAATGTATCTTAACTTATACCTAAAGCATCATCTGTCTAGGATTCTTAACTTATCCAGGTCACTACAATGCTATAGTCCATATTGGATATGCTCTAATACAATTAATTACAGCTAAATATTCATTCCATTTGTTAAAAACTTATTACATGAGGATTGACACAGTCTTTGAAATGCAACTTTGACCACCATTTACCATTGCTATTTACTTAAAATTTGGTAAAATATGATATTATGGAAGTGCTTTTGAGATGAACATATATGTATGATTTTTATGTGCCCAATTACTGATGATCATAGTTAAATCCACGATCTCTCTCATTCAAATTGCTACATTGTCAAAAAGGAAAAATTTGACTGTAGGACACTACAAATTTCATGGCTTGCTCATTGAGTCACTGTTATGTGGCCCCATAGCCCAAATGTAGTGACACATGGAGTGGCTACTTGCAAAGCCATGAATGTTGTAGTAGCCCAGCTCTACATGGCAGTTACATTACAATATTACATGAAGTTTCTGCTGTATGGTTTATATCTAGTTGAATAGCCATTTAATTTTTACACAAACAATAATTTGTACCTCACCTGTAACTATTGAATTTTTTTCTTGTTCCTTACCTCCTGAGACATTTGTGCTAGGAGTTTTGACTTGACATTGCTGCAAAACTGTTGTCAAGTGGTGCATGCTACTTGATTGTACTATACGTGAGTTGGAAAACCCAGGCTTAAATAAGCGTGGCAAAAGAGTTGAAATGGTGCATGGAGTTGATGTCGGCATATTCCAATTGGACTAGATATGTATCGCTATTTGAGTACATGAGGAAACAATTGTTATGCACTTATGCTCCAGTTTATTGTCTTTTTTTCACAGCATGGGTAATGGACTCATTAGATATGCTTTATTTTTCTTTTCCCTTCATTCTGAAGATCTTAGGGGTTGAGAGGACGGCTTCACAACAGGAAATAAAGAAGGCATACTATAAGTTAGCCTTACGTCTACACCCAGATAAGAATCCTGGAGATGAGGTAGGATCAGAAACTCCATTTTTTTTTTTTTTTGTCTTGGAGTAAATAAGGGCTGTCTCAATGAGGATGCTATGTTATGCCAGGAAGCCAAGGAGAAATTTCAGCAGCTGCAGAAGGTGATAGCTATTCTTGGAGATGAGGAGAAAAGAGCATTGTATGATGAGACTGGCATTACTGATGATGATGTGAGCATCTAATTTTGCATGGTTTCCATTTTTCAGTCACATGTGATGTTTCCTGAAATCTTTTCTTTCATTTTAGGCATTAGTTGGAGATGCTGCTGACAATCTCCAAGAATACTTCAGAGCAGTGTACAAGAAAGTATGTTTATATTCCATATATTATTGAGATAATTGTTTGTCCATTCTTTTTTATGCAATGTGTGTGTAATGATGATTTGGTATGCCTTCATCATTCCAAGGTAACCGAGGCTGACATTGAAGAATTTGAAACTACCTACAGAGGGTCAGATTCTGAGAAAAAGGATCTGAAGGAACTCTATACAAAGTTTAAGGGCAACATGAATAGGTGATTGCTACTAAATATTGTGCTTTCAGGCTGGATGCAATGCTTATTTGAAAAGGTGCTAATATGCTAGTTTGGATTTTGTTTTCTATTCTAACCTGGTGTCCTTTTGTGCAGGCTTTTCTGCTCAATGATTTGCTCATATCCAAAGCTTGATTCCCACCGCTATAAGGATATAATTGATAAGGCAATTGCTGAAGGTAAACAACCGTACATGGTTGCCATTCTTCATATTTATCATAGCGGCTATGTATCTGTTCTATTAATCTCCTACAGTGGAACACTGGCAACGTGCCCAGTTCATGCATACGACTTGACCTGTTCCTGAAACTCCTATCTTGGTAAGAATGTTACCGATTCCCTCCTTTTTGTAGGTGAGCTGAAGTCCACCAAAGCATATGAGAAATGGGCCAAAAAGATCTCTGAGATAGAGCCACCCACAAACCCATTAGAGAGGAGGGTGAAGTGAGTCCCCACCCATTTGATCCTCCCAAGGTTATTATTATTCACCACCATTTGCTCATCTTGGCCTAAAAACCCTGCGTTGTCAGGAAGAAGAAAAGCCAGGACAACGATCTGGTCCTAGCGATAGCGCAGCGCAGGGCGCAGAGGAAGGACCGGTTCGACTCGGTGCTCTCCTCCATAATGTCCAAGTGCGACGCCAGGGCGAGCAGCTCGGAGCCCACGGACGAAGAGTTCGAGCGAGCTCGGCAGAGGCTCGAGAGCAAGCGCGCCAAAGGTCGCAAATGACACCACCAGCCTCCTCTCACCTTCCCTGCTCCGGCTGGTGCACGCTAAGAGTGGCACTGTAGACAGTGCAGCTTTGTTGCAAGTTTGCTGGGCTCATCTAGGACGATTTGCCGATGCATGTCCATTTGTAATTAAATCAAACTGTTGTCTTTTCTGATGTGAGCTGACTGAGTTCAGGGCAAAATGGATTTATGAGGAAATCTGTGCTCATGCTAGGTATGGATTGCTCTTGAAAATATTTTTATTTTCCGACCAGGGGTCGTGTTATCCATAGCTGAAAATCACTAGAGCTAAAAGATTGCGATTTTTGACAAAAGAACACATGGAAATCTTTCTCTTATCCCAGCTCTTAGGGTTCATAATATTCATAAGTGAAAACCGCTAGAGCTCAAAAATCACTTCAAAATCAATTACTTTTAGTTATCAAATCATATATTCTAGGTTGAGACTTGTCTGTTTGCCTATGGATATTTGGTCAGTATGGATTGGTTTTGATTTTTGAATCAATATTTTAAAGCAACAAATGATCCATCATTGGTGATTTTAAGTTTAGCTCGGACCCTAAGGGTGTGTTTGGTTTAGGGGTCTTGGATGATTCCATCCGGCATGACATCGTTTTTTGTTTGGTTGCTATTAGTTGGATCCATCCGTCCTGGTTCTTTTCATCCTTCCACAGTGTTCCAAAGCGGTCCGTCTCGTCCGATATGAAAACGTAAGTTGCGTTCATCCTGGTCACTGTCCGCTCCTCTCCTTCTCTTCCCCAGTGCGCCGCCCCCTCCCCTCCAGTCCTCCACCTCCTCCTCCCCCGACGACCAGCGGCGGCGCCCCCCCACCTCCCCGGCGACTAGCGGGCGCGCCTCTCGTGCCCTCCGCCTCCTCCCCGACAAAGCAACCAGGCGGAGCTTGGCTTGATGGGGAGGCAGGCGCCTCTGCCTGTTCTTGGCGGCGGCGGCCTCTGTGGACGACGGCGGTGGTGCATGGCCTCTCAACAGAGGATGCAATGGCGTGAATGGTGGCGCAGAGGCAGCAAGGCCATGTGAGGGAGAGAAGAGTGGCGAGGAGGTGAGGCGAGGCAGTTCGGGAGCATGAGCCTTGCAGGAGCTCAGGGGAAGCGGGCGGGCTGAGGCTTGGCAGCTGGGAGAAGCAGAGGAGAGAGAGAACACGAGGTGGAGGGCGGCGGTGCCGAGGTGGAGAAACAGAGGAGAGGGAGAGAGAACGCAGTGGTAAATCAATTGGTCATGGATGAAAAAAAAAACAACCAAACACCACCACATAGATGAATTGATCCATTATCAACGTATCCCATCCCTAATCCTATGCTGGATGATTCAACATGGCCCAACCAAACACACCCTAAACCGATTGACGTGGTTTATCATGCATTTATCATATAACCCGCTATCATCGATAATTTGACCTAATTTCTAACCGATGAGAATTTTTTAAAAAAATAAAGGAATCGCCAAGAAGTGTTTTTTTAGGAACCATACTACCATCCCCGCGCATCGATCACATGCATTTGGCATCTTCTCCCGTGTCCACGCACCAACGGCCATTAGTTGCAACCAAGAGCCTAATCACCACCATCCCTAATCAAATCTCGTCGCTAATCACACCGGACCAGCTAGCTAATCACTCACCGGCACCGCCCCATTTCTGGCAAACGCGCGCCAGCCGGTGGCCACCCGAGCTTCGCTCATGGCCGCTCGCGCCCCTACAAAAGCCCCCCGCCCCGCGCCTCGCCATCGACCCCTCCTCCCAAGCCTGCAGAAGCAGAAGCGACCAGAGAGAGAGAGAGAGATCACCCAATAAAGAGCGTCTTCTCCGCCTCCGGCCGCCCGACCGATCGGCCAGTAACCCACGCCGGCTTCTTCCCGCGCCGCCGCCGCCGCCGCCGAGTCGATGGAGATGAAGAAGATCGCCTGCGCCGCGCTCGTCGCCGCCGGCTGCGCCACCGCGGCGCTGGCCTCCGAGGCGCCCGCCGCCGCGCCCGGCCCGGCCACCAGCGGCGCGCTCCCACTCGCGGCCGCCCCGCCTCCGCCGCCGCGGCGCTCGTCGTCTCCTTCCTCGCCTACTACCTGCACTGATGACGACGAGGAGGGAAGCGGTGGAGGCGTGCAGCTCGCGCACGCGACGCAGTGTGTTTGTTAATTTACGAATTATGAATCAATCTTATATCTAATTAAGATGTTTCGTGATCATTCAGTCCACGTTGTAAGTTGTATTCGTGCCTAATCGCCACGCTATATTATATAATTGGAATTGATTTTTTTTATAATTTTCATCTTCATCTGTTCATGTTATTACTCTTGGATTTATATCCAATGTTCGTTTCGTGCTGAAAAGTTATTTACTGAACTTTGGGGTTTTTGAAAAGTGTTTTCAAGTAGTCGAGACTAATAATCAAAAGTCAGATTAGAGGAATTTTATCTCTTAGGATTTTGAAAAAAATAGCATCGAAAGCTACAAAAAGTTGATAGGATAGGGAACAAAATGACAAGTGGGCTTCAGTAAAATTAAAAAAAAACCATGTGACTATGCCGCCTTTGATTGTGAGCATGGTGCTCTGCATGTTTACATGGTTAGATTTGTTTTTTCAATTTGACATTCACTCTTTTTTCTATTATTTTTATATAATTAAATTTATGCAATTCTTTAACATTGGCATAATTTTTTTCTTCTATTTATGATATTTATTCTGAATTTTTACAATTGTTTTGTTATAATTGATACAAACTCTTTTTTTTAAGTTTAGCATGGATTTTTATTTCAATTATTTTCCTCCGATTTGTTTTAGTTCGTATGAAATCTTTTTTATCTAATTTTGTTATAATTCGGACCCACAACAATTATCCGTGTAGAATTTTATTTTAGATTAATACAAAAATTTCTAGAATTTTTGGTGGCTCCTGTTTTATTTATACAATAGATAGATTGACAAACGTTGGCATCATGATTCATGTCTCTGGATGGATGGTAGGCATGATTTGTGTATCTCAATTAAAAATTCGACACTGGCAATGCTGCTTGGTGGAGTATGTACCGTTTTGTAATTTTAATTTACTTCTTTTGTTATGTCAAGACAAACTAATGCGGTCAAACTTCCTATTACGGGTAAAATTCTACAAATTCCCGTGTAAAATTCCTAATACGGCGCATGGATTTTGAAGAAAACAAATTCCCCTGTTAAACATGAACCTTAGCGTTTAGATAAAATATGTGATATCTATGATATTCTTATCCATTTTTTCACACATTTCTTTAAAACACCTAAAATCGGTAGCCAGCAATTTGGTGCAATCCTTCTCGATTGGCGAGAAATTTGAACTAAATTTCATGCTAATCCGTAAAGATCCGGGCCAAGATTTGTCTTTGCAAACAAGACCGACGATTTGTTCCTTAAAAACGAGAAATTTTGCAACATGACATTCAATTTGTACGTCTCACATCACATCGTATGCTTATACTACTTCCGTTTTTTTTTATTTGACGCTTTTGACTTTTGAGCACGCCTTTGACCATTCGTCTTATTCAAAAATTAGTACAAACATGTAAAAAAAAGTCATGTTTAAAGTATCTTTGTTGATAAAACAAATCAAAACAAAATAAATAATATTTGCATAACTTTTTTGAATAAAACGAATAGTCAAAGATATGTCCAAAAGTCAAAAGCGTCAGATAAAAAAAAAACGGAGGGAGTAATATGTAAAGCCAACTAAACCAACGACAATGAAAATGCTATATTTTAAAATATGAATTTTAAAGTGCGGCAGTGGTTGAAATCTTTCCCTTAAAAAAACTCCCAAAACCCACACAAAATAAAGAAGAGCGAGAGACAAATTCCCTTTGTCTAAGCAATTAAGCATGAGGACGTATCCAGTACAAATGTCCATTGAATGTTAACATGTTAACAATAGATCTGAATCATCGGATCCATCAGAAACGACCTAGATCTAGAGATTAGTATGCCATTTTTCTCGCTTAAACACTTCGACGAAAAACCCGTCTCGTCTCATCTCGTCTCGTCTCCTCACCAGCAGTCCAGCTCTCCTTAACTGCTCAGCGCAAACAACTCGCAAGTCGCAAGCGAAGCTTCTCCTCTCCAAGCCCCGCCCCATCCCCTCCCCCCCCTCGACTCGCGAACCCTAGCCGGCGGCGGATGGAGTCGCAGGTGGTGGTGGCGCTCGGCCTCTCGCTCGTCGGCGGCCTCAGCACCTCCATCGGTACGGCGCCCCCCCTCCACACCGCAGTCTACGCTCCGTCCCGCAGTTTGATCGTCTGCCCTCTGCCTCGAGAATTCTTCCGGCTTCCGAGGTTTCCAGGGCTTAACCCGTTGATCGAGCTGTTCGTGTAGTCTCTGGCAGCCATGGGTGTCGGGCTGCGCCTTGGAGGAATCTCATAGTGATTCGAGGCAGAGGAATCTCATAGGATTATAGGAATGTACGCGTGGGCTAGGTGGTGCTGGCGAATTCCAGCTTGTTCTAGGCGAATTCCATTTTAGAACAGCTTGTTCTAGGCAAACCCCCATGTTTGCCAGAAACAAAACAAAAAAAACCGTAGCATTTTGACTGTTAAGCATTGGAAATCGAGCTGTTTAGGTCTCCGCAGGCCGGATTGGAATGCAGAAAATTCACAAGGAACAGAAATGAATCCTAATTATGCAGGAATTCAGCAATTTCTGTGAATTTCCTACATTCCACACAGGCCCTTAATCAGGTTATTTTCAAGTTTACAGATGAGACCTAAAGTAGCACAACTGCACATGTTTAGGGACTGGAAGTGTGAACCCTTTTATCTTATATGTTATGTGTACTATGTTCAAGTAGTGTCTGGCCTTGGTTGGTCACAGGAGACATGCTACATGTAGCTGTTAGTCTTTGACATCCAACTTACTCATACTTGGTGAACAGTTTCTAACGGTGAACTATCTCAAGATGCTCATAGATCGCTAACATTCTTTTCAAGCTATGAAAGTCTTGACTTTTGATATGCTCATGTGTTTTCCAGCAAGGCTTCTTTGGACATTAACCATTTCACCAACACTAGCTATCCACTATTTTGTTTTTTCAGGTGCGCTATTTGTTATTTTGAATCCTACCCCTAATCTTAAGATGCTTGGGCTTCTACAGGTGATAATAAACTTGTTAAGTAAATGAGTAATTTGATAACTTCATTACCTCTTAAGCAAGTTCAGGTTTAATTGTTGATGCTCCATATATTTCTGTCTTGCTGATAATGATTACAGGGTTTTGCTGCTGGACTTATGTTGAGCATTTCCTTCCTAGATTTGGCACACAATGCACTGAATTCTATTGGTTTCTTGAAGGGAAACCTTTGGGTCAGTCATGTTTTCCTTATTATTCTAGAATCTGTGTCCATGGAATGTAATACTCATCTATCTCAATAACAGGTAGCAAGCTAAGTAACTTATCTTCTTTTGCAGTTTTTTGCTGGAGTTCTTTTCTTTGGTTTGGTTGTCAAGTTTATTCCAGAGCCAACCATTGTACCAACAACTGATGCAAGCAAGAGGCAGGTTGGATAAAATAAATCTTAATGATGCTTGCAGCATCATGTTGATATGTTTTGTCACTAAAACAGCAAGGCTGAATAGAATTTAGTTATCTATATTTGGTTTGAGGAAAGCAGACCGATGATGATGGGTCGGGTAAAGATATGATGAAAAAACATCGCCGACAGGTTTTATTTAGTGGGATAATTACCGCTGTCGGTAAGAATCTTGAATCTTGGAATGCTTCTAAATCATTAAGCACCCTTGTTTAATTTGACCTTGACTCTATTAAACTTACTTGCGGCAGCATGATTATTTGAACTGTTTCATGTCTGCGAGGTTCTCGACATACAACCATCTGACTTGATACTTATTGTGAGCTGCAGGAATTAGCTTGCACAATTTTCCAGAGGGGATGGCAGTATTTCTTGGATCCATGAAGGTATTGCCTTTGTATATTCATGTCAGTATAGTAACACCATTTGTCTGTTGAAGAAGGGTTGCTCTATTCCTTACATCTTCTAATAAAGAGGCTCTGACTCTCTGTAAACTTGGTTTATAATGAGTTCTAGTTACCATGTTTAATTATTAAATTTGCCCTGATGGTGTTTTGTTACAATGAAACATTGCAGGGTCTTCGTGTGGGACTGAATTTGGCCATTGCTATTGCTTTACATAACATCCCAGAGGTACACAGATCAAGCTGCCAGCTTTTCTGATCAAGCATCGTGAGATTACGATCTACATTTCAATTACTCTCTTAGTCAGTAACTGTTTATTGTTTGGGCATGAAATAAGAACCAAATGCCATCAAAACTCTCTTTGTATAATGAATAATTGATTTCACATATGTGTTTACTATGGATTCTCAATTTTTATTGCAAACTAATTCATGATAAGGTAAAAGGGTCCATGATGTTTTAAAGTTCTTTGTGTTGCATATATGCCCTTAAGCTTACTTTTTTTTTACACGCGCTAGGTTTCAACAGTGCCCAAACTTTATATTCCATTGAGAACTTACTAGAATTGGGTGGCATTTGCATTAGAGGATATTTTGTAACTTAGTATAGATAAGGGATATATCTGCAAATAGTGTTAGCAGGATATAAATTATTAATAGGAAAAATATAAATAATTTTATTTTACAAAGATAATTTATGCAGGCTATGGATTTGCAAATAATAACTGAGACTGTTTGACACATTGTCAATACATTTTTTGGTTGATTTAATGTGTGCATTTGCTTCTTCTATGCAAACCAATGTTAAGAGTGGTACAAGTGCGAGCCTTAGACCATCATTTAACTTTATAAAATTTGTATTCCTCTTGTGGAGCTCACCGTCTCACTATCCTAACTAGTTGACACTGTGTTTCCTTTTCAGGGGGTTGCTGTAGCTTTGCCACTCTATTTTGCTACCAAGAGGTATCTGTTTATCTCTTGTAGAGATTAATGATGAATGAAGTTTAAACTTTATTCTTTGCAACAGCCTTTAGAAATGGATTCATGAACTAGTATTTGCTATCAATTCTTAGTTCTCTTAGCCAGAATTTATAAGTGAGTACAAATAGCCTTGATTTGTTAAAATATTATATTCTATGGCATACAATTTGAGGACTAGCCATAGCCCATAGCTGGTGGACCTCTTGAGGTTACTCTTGAGTCTTGACTAGTATATGTGAGCTTCACCTGTTTCTCCATAGGCTTGAAGGGTGAGAACAATGAATAGTATCCTGATGTGATACATGCAGGACCGCGGAGTACAAACAATTTGAAATGATCGTACTTTAGTAAAAAGCCAAACGCAAGCGCTGCTCAACATCTCCTTTTGCAGTGATAATTTTATTTTATTGTTCCTCTTGTGATCATTAGCCTTTTTTTTGCTGCACAAAGTAATACATATATCTCTGTTTTTTCATCTAAAAGCAAGTGGCACGCATTTAAAGTAGCAACACTCTCTGGTTTTGCTGAGCCACTTGGAGTTATTGTTGTAGGTATGCTATTCTATATATGTTTTTCTTTTTTTTATTTTTCCAGTATATATATCGAATACTGACAAAAATGTGGTTATTGCAGCTTACTTGTTTCCGAGCAGCTTAAATCCTGAAGTTCTTGAAGGCCTACTTGGATCAGGTTGGTCTGTTAGTAACGTGGGAAGCTGCTGTTATGCTGAGTGCTTTCTTGACCTCCCATCCCATGTGTCTTCATGCAGTTGGTGGTGTTATGGCTTTCCTCACTTTGCATGAAATGTTACCTCTAGCATTTGACTATGCTGGTCAGAAGCAAGCTGTCAAAGCCGTCTTTGTTGGCATGGCCTTCATGTCTGCAAGGTTTGTTATCCGCAGTACATACTATTATATACATTGATGCTACTGTACATCTCTACTATATATAAGACCTAGATTACTCTGGCTCTGTTACATTGTATTAGACACAAAACTAGGCCTGACGCTGCTGTGCACCTCTAGACACCTGGCAAGCTGTTCATACTATCCTCACTACAGGAATCGCAGTTTATGTGGACGGCCAAAAAACTAATGTTGGTGGTAACAAAAGCCGCCGAGAACTCCATCATCTATGTCGGCGGTTAGTCAAGGCCGCCGACATAGAGACTAGATGCCACGCCAGCGATGGAGAATGAGGTTTTCCCCTTACTCTATTTCGGCGGCATCTACAAGGCCGCCGACATTGCGACCCAACCACCCCGCCGAGCCGGGAAATTTGAAAATTCCCCCCTCCTGCCACTTAATCTGTGTCGGCGGCCCCACGATTCCCGTTGACATTTCTCCTTCCCGGTCACGGCAGCTTCACGGCCTTAACGGCGACATCCCATGGTGGTCCCACATGGCAGAGGAAGCACGTCCATGCCATGTGGGCCCACATTAAATGGCACGGGGCTGGATAGCCACCTATGTCGGCGGCATTGCCTATACCGTTAGACAGGCCCTCCCTACTGGCGGGCTGCTACGCGCATTCTCCATATGAGGGCTCGGCTGCAGGCTCAGAAAAAGGTTCAACTGCAGGCGACTCGGGAAGAAGGGTGTCAGCCGAGCAAATCTGCATCTCGGGAAGAAATTCGGCTGCAGGTGACTGAGGAAAAAGGGGGTCGGTGAAGCAAGCGCCGACGAGGGGCGTACAGGTTCCGTCCCTCTCTCCTCTCTTCCTCCCGCTCCCACTCCCGTTCCTATGCTTACAGTTCACTGTCGACCGAGGAATCGTCTGCCAATGGAAAATCACGGATAAAGGCTTTAAGGACGCTCTCGGCTCCAAGCCCCACTTAATTTCAGGTTTGTTTTAGTTGATTTTTCACGGATAAAAGCTTTCGGAGTTTTTCTCACACTGTACTTGCGGTTTTTCCAAAAAAAATTTCCCACTAGGAATCGTGTGGAAGCTCAGACTTGTCTGCAAGGTTTAAAGTCGCTCTCGGTTTCAAATCACCGATAAAGGCTTTGAGGTCGCTCTCAGCTCCCAGTCGATTTCAGGTTTGTTTTTGTCTATATGAGGTTTTTTCAATGTTCTTCTCCCTGGTGATTTGAGTTTTTTTTTTAAAAAAAGTAGATAACCACATACCGACGTACCTACTCCGACTCGTTTGGAAGCTCACAGTTGATTTGAGTTTTTTAAAAGTAGATTATCACACATGGACGTACCAACTCAGAATTATATGGAAGCTCAGACCTCCCTGTAAGGTTTAGTTATACTTTGATTTATATAAGAAAGTATATGCACATTTTCAAAAATTTTAGGATAATTTAAGTTGCTTTTTATATTTACAACAGATCGATGAAATTTAATATTGATGTTATTATGTCTGTGAAAATGAATACTATAATGGATCCAATGAGTAGGAAAATCATAAATAGACTTTTCCGATCTAAGTATGCGGGGCACATCTCCTTCTTTCAATAGAGACCTGATGAATCGGTGCGCTTCGAAATATTGAATGATTTGAAACGGGAATTTCCTGAGTTGGATGACTGTAAACTAAAACAATTGATTCAAGACTATGAAGAAATGGTAATAAATTATAAGGTAAGCTGTGCAATTCATATCATAATCCGCAACTTATTTTCATCTTAGGACCCATTCCAACTGACCGTGTTTTTTGTTTATGAAGTACAGCGGGAGAAAAACTCCGGAAGCCTTTATCCGTAAAAAATTGACTAAAACAAACCTGAAATCGAGTGGGGCTTGCAGCCGAGAGCGGTCTCAGAGCCTTTATCCGTGATTTTCCATTGGTAGACGATTCCTCGGTCGACAGTGAACTAGGAACGAGAGTGGGAGGGAGGAGAGAGAGAGAGGACGGAACTCAGACGCCTCGTCGGTGCTTGCTTCACGAATTCTTCTTCCTCACCACCGCAATTAATTTCTTCCTGAGATGCAGATTTGCTCGGCCGACACCCTTCTTCCCGAGTCGCCTGCAGTTGAACCTTTTTCTGAGCCTGCAACCGAGCCCTCATATGGAGAATGCGCGTAGCAGCCGGCCAGTGGGGAGGGGAAATAGCAGTGTAGGGATACAAATTCACCGGCGGCATTGCCTATACTTGTCGATGTCTAGGATATAAAACCTGCTTATATGACATTGTTATGGCCTTATATATGTGCTATCATTTGGTTACGTATATATGTGGAGGCTATGTGTCATTTGATTAGGTTTGGGGAGGGCTATGTGCCATTTGGTTTATATTTGTCGTTGAATTTGTGTTTTGCATCGATGTGATTGCGGATTGCTCGAAAAGATGTGGATTCGAGCACCTAAATATGTGGATGATGTGCGGACAAACTGGGGAGGGCTATTTTT
This sequence comes from Raddia guianensis, assembly GCA_036346415.1. Lineage (NCBI taxonomy): Eukaryota > Viridiplantae > Streptophyta > Magnoliopsida > Poales > Poaceae > Raddia > Raddia guianensis. The sequence goes on from CM070542.1 coordinate 13,419,579, forward strand.
GTTGGGAATTGTATATTTTTGCAGGTTAAAATTGATGTTTTTATCAAAAAAAAGCAACAATTTTAATTCATGCTGCAATACCTATGTCGGCGGCCCTATATATGCCGCCGACATAGGCCTCCTCCTGGCGATCGGCCACGGCCAGCTGGCCACCAACAGTCTCGGCGGCACAGACGAAGGCCGCCGACATTGCCTTAGATCTACATCGGCGGTATACATCTATGCCGCCGACATTGTTCACCTCCAGTCGCCGGGTTTATCATTTTCTGTCCTACGCCTATGTCGGCGGCATTCCATATGCCGCCGACATAGGTTGTGCCACGCGTCGTCCATTCGTCGCCCGGTAGAGCCCACCTGTCAGGTTGTCGTCAAACGGCGTGGGCCGTCACGGGCTCAGCAATGTCGACGGCCGAAAATGCCGCGGACATAGGTGGCAACTAGGGCAGCTTGCGCTGCTGCTTTGTCGGCGGACCCGACGACAGAAGTGGGCTATGTCGACCACGGGGCCTCGGCGGCGCATTGTCGGCGGCTAGCCGCCGACATAGAGTTATGTCGACAGTATTTTGGGCTATGTGGTCGGCTTTTGCCGACCACACTGACCCTGGTTCCTGTAGTGCCTATCACATACTCACTTTGTGATTTTGCATTGGCAGCTTGTATTTCCTCGAGATCAGTCTACCGAAGGAGATTAGCTTGTAGCATACAACAACTTTACTGCTGCGTGTATCTTACATCTTCACAGAATCCATCAAAGATGTAAAGATATGGCATTTTTTAGCTTTGCCAGAATGCTAGGCAGGCCAAAGGGCGTGGCGATGGAGGCTTCGTCATCCACACCAATGTTTTCATGCAGGTGAGCACATAAGATTATGGCTAGATTGATGCGCAGGCCATGTGTAATTTATTACTAATGGTCACTGTATTCGACCATTTTACAACGCAATGAGGAACAATATGGGCCGGGGAGGAAAACAGTGTAACCACAAAATGTGTCGTCAGGCAATAGAATGCCAATTGGAACTGATAGAGTTGCCACTGATCAAATCGTTGTGATCTGTGAACAACTTAGCAATGCTTCCCAGTGTATCTGGCAAAACCTGACTTTGCTTGAACCACCTGCCTGCAAACATGAATGCACCAGTTTGTTGTAAGAAGCTTTATTATTGAAGCAAGACACGGATACGCTGCTTCTTTTTCCGTGGTCTCGGAGACTGCCTCCAACCATTGAGCTGCACGCCTGCACAACATGGCTGCCTTCAACCATGCATGGTCCATGGTGTGCACCTCAAGGTAGCCTCTGCCCTCTAGTATAGAGGAGCGGGTGACCAGGCATGCCCTGTTGTGGGTTACAGATTGTCTCTCAAGTGCTGTAGATGCTCGTATTAGGGTATTAGTTGAGGAAATGCATTTTCCATAGTTGTAGTTGCGTCACTGACACGTAGACCCCATACAGCCAGGGTCATCTGCAATGGCACGACGGTAGAGATGCAGACTGCAGAGGATACACGTCCATTAAAGTATTCTCAATTCTCCGATTGGATTGGACATCGAGTTCATGACATAGAGAAGCTTTTTCCATCGTATGCGTAGATGTCATGTAGAATTGAGGCCAGAGAAGACTGACTAATGAATTCTTTTGTTGTCTTCCTTGTACACAAATCCGTAGGATTTACTACCAGCTGATGGGAATCCTTATAGGTGTTTTGTCCTGCAAATGACAACGCTGAACAGTTGGGACAACAATACAAAGCCAGCTCTCTTTTCTAGTTTAGCTGAATTTGAATCATGGTTGATTTTGAGCTGAATTTCTCACGTATAACACAAAAAAAATTGCGGATCATCAAATCGTAATTTAAAACAATGTTCGACTGTGTCGAAAGCCAGACAAGTTTTCCTTACGAAGACTAGCTAGATCAGTAAATCCAAATGCATAACTATCGATCGATCAAAATGCGCAGGAAAAAATCTAGCCAGGTCACCGATCGAGATTAACCTGGCTCAAACTTAACGTTGCAAACACCATATTGAAAACTCAAGATGAGAAAAAAAAAATACTTCATCAGGATTCTGGTCAATCACCAAGGCCACCATGTGGATCACAATGATAAAGCCCAGCATTTTAGCCCTTATCCTTGGGGATTTTACGCTGGGTATCAACTGGGGTTAGCTGAACTACCCTATATTGACCTCTCACTCTCTCAGTGCTGGAGCTTCCCTTCTATTCGAATGAACTCAAAGAGGTGGTCTTCAGCTTGCAAAGCTGCAAAGCTCCAGGTCCAAACGGCTTCTGAATTCTGATACGGCCCAACCTTCTGTTGAGCGTACGTAGGGTAGCTCGATCTTTCACTGGTACGTCATACTCGATCCGTGAAATCGTCGATCAACAAGGAGCGAGCACCTAGCCTCTCGAACCACGGTCGACGAACGAACACGAATCAACGAGGTTGAATCGTTTAGATTGCATCGACAATTACAAGAACGGCATGTTCTTGCCTTGCGCCGGCGATCACAAACCCGAGAACGGTAAGAATCAAGAACTGGTGCCTTCAACCGTCATGGCGTTTTCTAGTTTTCTCTTCTCATAATAAAACTGATCTGTTACACAGGAGGACGACCTCCTTTTATTTCCCCTAAATCCCTACGATGAAACTACTACCGACTCCAATCTAAACCGACGCGTAGAAAGAACCAAAGTCCTCCAACCATGCAGGGCACGTTACAAATTAAACTGGAATAAATAAAGAATACATTAATTAATTTAAAGATAGAAAAATTTTCTCTCCTATAACTAACTTGGATCGGCTGATATTTTCTAGACGTGGACTTGTGGGTTTCCTTGCATGGCGCCTAACAATTCATGTGTTATAGTAGTAAATTATACTAGGAATTAATGGATACTCCATATTTTTCTCTTCTTGGCCCATGGCCCATCGTGTGAGACACAGCTATCAATATGGCGCATGCACGCAAAATAATTCTATTCAAAGGGCAGGAGAACTGTCATCTATTGATCAAAAGGAAGAAATAGTACAGGGTAGGGGGATTGCCCCTCCCCCTGGGGAACATGATAGAAAATTACGCTTAATTACACAGAAACTAAGTTGGCACCAGTTGCCTCCCAGAGATGCAGCTCGTCGATCAGTTGCTGGAGGAAGACTTTCGAACGGAAAATGCGGTTGTTATGCTCGATCCAAAGGTACCAAATGGTGCCAGAGATGATCGAGAGGACACCCTTATAGGACCACCAAGCGTTGAGGCAGATCTCCCTCCACGTGACCGGATTGAGTGCGGGGCTGTTGAAGAGCGCAACGAGCCTACTCCAGATAAAGGAGCTGAAGTCACATTCCAGAAAAAGGTGGTCCGAAGTCTCCAAGTTCCTTCGGCAAAGGGGGCAGAAATAAGAGTTGGGGAGCTGCCGTCGCTGTAGAGCATCCGCGGTCTGTATTCGATTCTGCAGAAGAAGCCAAAGGAAGAACTTGCATTTGGACGGCGCCCAGAGCTTCCAGACTCTAAGCAGTGGGGCGGCAACAGCGCCGAGAATCAGAACGGTAGGCGAGCGCCTGAGAAAGAACCATCTTGCAAGAACCGCCAAGCGCGTTGGTTCGGCTCGCCCTCGGAGAGGGTGACGCGGGATAATCTGGCGAGTAGCAAAAAGAGTTCGGGGGCCATCTGTGGCAGCATGTTTCTTCCTAGGTCGAGTAGCCAGTTGTTGTTGGAAAGAGCGTCTCGTACTGATCTTGTTCTCTTGGTCGTGGCTGCGTAGAGCTGTGGAGCTAAATCCTTGGGGGCGCAACCGGAGAGCCAGCGATCCTCCCAAAAGAACATGGATGAGCCACTACGCAGGGCTATAGAGGAGCCCAAACGTAGTAGGTCCGAGTCCGATTGGGGAGGAGTGGCTAGAAAATCAGCCCAGGGGGCGGGGGCGGGAGTCTTGCTCAACCATAGCCAGCGAGTTCGGAGCGCTCTTGCGAAGAGGCTAAGGTTGGGGACCCCGAGGCCCCCAAGGGAGGTGGGGGAGCAGACGATGCTCCAGTTAATTTGACAGTGACCACCGGTCGCAGAGTTGGAGCCCCGCCAGAGCCAAGCTCTCCTGATTTGATCAATCTTCCGGAAGACGGACTTTGGTGGACGGAGGATGGATAGAATGTAGGAAGGCATGACCGAGAGAACTGCCTTAAGCAAAGTTAGTTTGCCACCTTTGGACATGAGAGGGCCCCGCCAACTGGCCAGCTGATTATGGATCTTGTCCAGGAGCGGTTGGAAATGCACGCCATGAAGATGTTTGACGGATAGTGGAAAACCGAGATACTTGATGGGGAAGGAGGCCCTTTCAGCTGGGAAATCTTCGAGGATGTTTTCGAGATCGATGTTAGCGCAGCGGATTGGGGCGACCCGGCTTTTAGAGAAGTTAGTATTTAGCCCATTGATCTTGCCAAATTCTTTTAGGATGATGGAGAGGCTGGACACGTCCTCTTTTATGGGGTTGAGGAAGATAGCCGCGTCATCCGCAAACAAGGATACGCGATGGTGGCAGGCGAACCCCGAACTGGTGAGAGCGCACCAACCTCCGTGGCTCGTTGAAGGAGGGTGCAGAGGGGTTCAATGGCTATGTTGAATAACAGGGCGAGAGAGAGAATCCCCTTGACGAAGGCCCTTGAAATGGAAGATGATCTCCGAGGGGTGGCCATTAAGAAGCACACGGGATGAGGAGGAGGCGAGTGACAAGGAGATCCAGTTACGCCAACGGGTTCCAAAACCACGAGCCTGGAGGTTATCAAGGAGGTAGGGCCAGGCAACGAAATCGAATGCCTTTTCAAGATCTAGCTTTAGAAGTAGGGTTGGGTTCTGTTTTTGGTGGAGATATTTGGCAGTGCCCTGAACAAAGAGGAAATTAGCTTGAATGTGATGTTTTTTTATGAAGGCGCTCTGGCAGGGCGAGATGAGGTCCTCCATGAAGGGGGCCAGCCTGAGGGAGAGGATCTTTGTGAAAAGCTTTCCTAAACTATGAATGAGGCTGATCGGCCGGTAGTCGACCGGAGTAGAAGGATTGTCTTTCTTGGGGAGAAGCACAATGAGGACACGATTAAGGACCTCAAAACCACCCAAAATAATTCTGTGCTCAGCCTTTTGCCAACTAATATATCCTTCCTATAATTAAGGAATAAGGAATAGATCAGCTGCACATATATTAAGTAGCCGCGTTGCATGCACTTTTCTATTGCCGTGTTGCCCATAGATCCCAACGAACAAAATATTGAACAAATAAAAATCCCTAGAATTTCTCCAACAAGCTCATCATCATGCACTACCTCCTTCTTTGGCTCGTGCGATGGTGGTCGGAGGTTGCACAAGCCGCTCAAGCTCCTAAAGGGGCTAGCTCGGCGATCATGGTCGTACTCTGGCATATTTTGCTCGAGCGTAACTCTTGGACTTTTAAGCAGACAGAGCGCCCCACGGCCTGTCTACTACTTCACAAATTGTTTTCCTTCAATGTTTTTTAGTAAAGGGCAAAATATTTTCTATTCAAAAGTAAAGTGGAGGTTTATTGTTACGTTCCTCTACCTTTATTTTTATAATAACACATACAGGTGCAAAAACATGAGTTAGTAAAGCATGTTAACGTGATATATGTGAAAACATCAGTCGATCATTGACCTCTAGCTAGTATGTATTATGTGGAATTTAATTCACAGGTTTCTTCGTTGTAAGGCTCTAAACTCAAGGTCGGTATCGGCTTTATATGCTCAACGTTCTTTTGGAAATCTTAATCCACCTTTTAAAGGGAGTGTTAAGTGTGTGCGCGCACGTGCGCGGCATCTTTGTGATTGGCATATATATCCTAATCTCCCCAAAAAAAGTCGGATCACACCGTTAAATACCTCGCCCCCATGTCCTCCACTCCCATTTTCTCTCTCCTCTCCCCATTCTCAGATCCGATCCGGAATCCACGCCGCCTTGATCTCCTCCCGCGCGCCGCCGCCGTCTCCCGCCGCGCCCGCCGCCGCCCCGACATCGCCGGCACATCGACCGGCGCCGCCTCGCCCGTCCCGCTGCCACGGCGGCGCAGCCCGTCTCCTCCGCCACTCACGGCGGCGCGCCATCTCTGATCGACGCTGCCTCCACGCGCCGGCGCCCACGCCGCCTCCACGCTCCCACGCCGCTGGCGCCGCCTCTCCCGTCCACGCCGCCCACGCCGCCCGAGCGGTGCCGCCGACGACGCCCGACGGTGCCGTGCATCACCCGGCAGCGCCGCCCATCCTCCTCCAGCCGCCGCCTCCTCGCCGAAGCCGCCTCGCCGCGCCGCCGCCTCCTCGAGGCCGCCGCCCCGCCGCCAGCCACAGCGCGCCTCCCGCCGCGCCGCCCGCATCCACCGACACCGCCGCCGCGCGCCCAGCGCCGCCGCCCGACGCCGACGGCGCCCACATCACCCGACAGCGCCGCCCTCGCCTCGGCCAGCGCCGCCTGGCTCCATCCTCGCTCCACGCGCCCCACGACGCACACGCGCCGCCCTTCACCACGCCCACGACGGTCGGCGCCGCCCGCCGTGCGCGCGCTCCGTCGGTCGACGCCGCCCGGCCGCCTCCGCGTCCAGCGGCGCCGCCTCGATCTTCACCGCCTCGGCCCGATCAGATCGCTCGACGGCGCCCCCTGCTCGCCGCGCGCCGGCGGCGGCGGCGGCGACCGTCCTCCATCGCCGACGTGCCGCCCGTCCACCTCGCGCGGCGGCAGCGGCCGCCCGGCTTCCCTTCGCCTCCGCCAACCCGTCCGCGTCCAACACCGGATTACTTAGCAAATTCTAGGATTATTTAGGAAATCCACTGTGAAAATGTAATAATTCTGTATATTTACTTTGCATTACGACTAAGTAATGCATAGTAATTAAGGTTTTGACTGCTTTTTCACTTTTGTATATATGTATAATCGAAAGTAATGAGAAGTAACTGGTCGAAAATATGGATTACTTTCTTATTTTTGGCCCGAGAAATGTAAGTAATGGAAAGTAATCCGTTTGAAAAGAAGCAACTCAAAATTCAAACAAACCGACATGCAAACCCATGATTTTAGGGCAGTTAATGCCCCCACGATTCTAGGATCTTGCCTCCTAGCGAATTACTTTCCGTGCTGAAACATGTTTATTTCGATTACTTCCGATTACTTTCAAAAAGCGACCGTTTACTTAGGGTTTATTTGGTCATGGTTCATTAGGAAGGCTCAGTGTGATTAGCTTAATCTACCCTAGGGCCTCGTATATATATATATATATATATATATATATATATATATATATATATATATATATAGAGAGAGAGAGAGAGAGAGAAAGGCTAGCGTGCACCCAGAGCACGGATCTCTCAAATGTTCAACCCGTTTTCAAAATCAAGATGCCTAACAACTGATCCGAACTGTTGATCTTGTTCGTCTCACTGAAATGTAGCTAGTGATCAAGTTTCATATTTTTTTAAAATTTATTTACTATTTATTTTCTATTTTCAAAAATCAGCCTTCCAATTAGTCGTGGTGCGTCCAAAAAAACAGATTTTTGAAAATAGAAAACAAATAGTAAATAAATTCCAAAAAATACGAAACTTGGTCACTGACTACATTTCAGTGAGACAAACAAGATCAACAGTTCGGATCAGTTGTTAGGCATCTCGGATTTTGAAAACGGGTTGGGAGCACGGAGAGATCCGTGCTCTGGGATGCACGCTAGCCTTTCTCTCTCTCTCTCTCTATATATATATATATATAGAGAGAGAGAGAGATTTGCTAGTGTACACCGTTGATCTTGTTCGTCATGTCGAAATATATCTAACTACCAAGTTTCATATTTTTTTGAATTTTTTTGCTATTTGTTTTCTAATTTTGAAAATCAGCTTTTTTGGACGCTCCGCGACTATTTAGAAGGCTGATTTTTAAAATTAGAAAACAAATAGCAAAAAAATTCAAAAAAAACATGAAACTTGGTAGTTAGATATATTTCGACATGACGAACAAGATCAACGGTTCAGATCAGTCATTAGAATCTCTAATTTCAAAAATCCGTCGAGTGTACGGAGATATCCGTACACTCGAAAGTATATATATATATATATATATATATATATATATATATATATATATATATATAGAGAGAGAGAGAGAGAGAGAGAGAGAGAGAGAAAGGCTAGCGTGCACCCCAGAGCACGGATCTCTTCGTGCTCCCAACCCGTTTTCAAAATCCGAGATGTCTAACAACTAATCTGAACCGTTGATCTTGTTTGTCTCACTGAAATGTAGTCAGTGACTAAGTTTCGTATTTTTTTGAATTTATTTACTATTTGTTTCCTATTTTCAAAAATCAGCTTTTTTGGACGCACCACGACTAATTGGAAGGCTGATTTTTGAAAATAGGAAGCAAATAGTAAATAAATTTAAAAAAATATGAAACTTGGTCACTAGCTACATTTCAGTGAGACGAACAAGATCAACGGTTCGGATCAGTTGTTAGGCATCTCGGATTTTGAAAACGGGCTGGGAGCACGGATCTCTCCGTGCTCTGGGGTGCACGCTAGCCTTTCTCTCTCTCTCTCTCTCTATATATATATATATATATATATATATATAGAGAGAGAGAGAGAGAGAGAGAGAGAGAGATTTGCTAGTGTACACTTGAGTGTACGGAGCCTCCGTGAACTTCGATGGGATTTTGAAATTCAAGAACTTTAGTGATCGATTCAAACCGTTGATCTTGTTCGTCATGTCAAAAGGTAGCCACCAACCAAGTTTTGTATTTGTTTGAATTTTTTTGCTATTTGTTTTCTAATTTTGAAAATCAGCCTTCTAAATAGTCGTGGAGCGTCCAAAAGTAAATTAAAAGGGAATTGTTATATACGAAACCCTGTTTTAATTAATTTAAACAAATGTGTGTTCTCCGCTCAACCACTGCGGATCACACCCCTGGTCAGATTTCTATCCTGCTAGCCTATCGCCAAGCTTCGATTCGATTGAGCCTCGGGGCAGAAAGAGCAACAACACGGGATTACCTGGTTCGGACCCCCTTGCGGGTAATAGTCCTACTCCTGCTGAGCCTTAGCTCTTTCTTGGTTGTGGTTGAATGGAATGTGTTTACAGAGTGTTTCCAATGCACGAATGCTAGTGCTATGTTTGCACCTCACGTGCCTCCTCCCCTCTCTCTCTTCTCCTTTTATACAAGCTTTGAAGCTGGCGAAGAGAGCCGAGGGGTAGGCGTCTGAGACTCTCGATAATCGACAAGACACGACAGAAGAGGCAGCGTGCCGCTGCCGCCACGCGGCAGGCTCGCCTCGCGTGCCAGAAGTGGCAACCCACCCGATCACACCGATGAGAAATTGCGGGTGGGGCCCACTGCTCTCTCCGACGCGGCGGCCTCCTCAAGCAAACCTTCTCTCCACGGTCAATTCTTTCGCATACACAAGGATGTACCGCCAGACCGCAAGGGTCATCAGAAGCGGTAATCATTTCTTCATTTGTCTATCCGCGTGATGTCGCATTAAATGCGCTCGTCCTTCGCGGCAGGGGGAGCCGCCGGAAGACTCCTTCGGAACACTCTCGCCTGCGGGCCTGGCGCGTGGGGCCCTCGCCTGGTCTTCAGAGGGGGCTCGCCCACGCACCCGCCTGGCGCGTGGGGCCCTCGCCTGGTCTTCAGAGGGGGCTCGCCCACACGCTGGGGCCTAATCGCCCGCCTGACGCGTGGGGCCCTCTTGGCCTCTGAGGGGCTCGCCCACGGCTGGGCTCGATCGCTTTGCGACAGCGTGGGGCCTCTTGGCCTCTGAGGGGCTCGCCCATGTGCTGGGGCTGATCGCCCGCTGACGCGTGGGGCCCTCTTGGCCTCCTGAGGGGCTCGCCCACGCGCTGGGACCTGATCGCCCGCCTGACGTGTGGGGCCCTCTTGGTCTCCTGAGGGGCTCGCCTGACGCGTGGGGCCCTCTTGGCCTCTCCAATACTCTTCATACCCCGGTATTTATTACACCGATAGTTTTTATTTTTCTCATGCATAAAATGATGGGAAGGGTAGAAACCTATTATTCACACTGCGTCATTGACCCTGTGAATTAGCCCTTTATTGCTGCCTTATTTGTTATTCCTAGCCTATCCTTGTGCATAGATACTAGTGCTCGTGGGTTATTAGTTGTTAGGTTATTCATTATTTATTAATCTTGTGACTTGGTATAATTGGAGGTGCTGAGTTACTTAATAAGCTAATCAACTAAAACCTACGTGGCGTGTGTTGACTAAAGGTGGCATAGTCGGGTGGTTTTGTGGACTGTGGATTGTTGGAGGTAGTCACCTTGGTCTAAGGACTTTGGACGTGTGCCAATCCAGCCAAACCGAACAAGCGCAACCATAAGTGCTAACTTAAGCATGAGTGCACCATGTGCTTGTCCTGGCTTAGTAGTTAGGGAAGACTGTTAACACACTTTACTTTGAAAAGATCGGACTGTGGTCCGTTGGCTCAAGAGGGGGGCCCGAGTGCCTAAACCTTAGAGGGGGTATCGGTGTTAACAGAGGGAACTAATGAATCGCCTTGTATTGTTACTTGGTCTGGGCTACTAAGGAAGAGCTAAGATGCAAAAGTACCACTCGGCTTATGGGTAAAGTGTGCTACACTCTGCAGAGTTAAAACTATCATGATAGCCGTTCCCACGGTTATGGGAGGGGAGGTAGGCCGTACATGGTAGTCTCATGTGTTTAATAATAATCTGATGGGTTGGTTTTGGTTTTGAGTATTCGAGGCTTGTGCAGTTTTGCAGAGGGGCTTTCGAAGCCGAGCTCTGTTTGTTACCTTGGGAAGTTCGTTCATATTCATTAATTGTTCAACAAATGATTTTACAACACTTTAATTAATATTGACTAGAATAGGTGTTTATGCAAATTAACCATCATGTTCTTGTTATTATCCTTGCATCATTTATAAGGACTCTTGCTGGGTAGCCGTGTACTCACTATACAAAAACCACGGATATATGTTCAGGAGAAGATTCGATTCCGGTTTGCCCACAAGATCAGAAGGGTTCTGTGCCGGACTTCGCGGAGGATTAGCTGTCGCTGAAGGGTCGGATTAGAGAGCATCGACATATTTATATTCTTGCATATCATTTGGGATTTTCCGCTACTCTGAATATTATTATATGGATCTAAACAAACTATTGTAATAAATAGTTGTGGCACAATTACTTTTGCATTTATCATAATATTTTCTTAGTTAGGATGATTGTGTTGTGACGATGCTCGACCCGAGTCGCTCATGAGTTGCTAGCATTGATCTCTGGGACTAGCAATGGATCATGGGTAGATCCCGGTGAAGCCGGGGTTGTGACATGCATGGCATGACAGATGTGTCAGATGAGATTAAGATATGCACCTCTGATGTCTTTAAGGATGCAACCAACAAAGAATTTTTTCTATGCTATGAGCCAAGGTTGTGTGGTTTATGGTTGAAGAGAGAAGTAGAAAAGCTTGAAAAGTGACTCGAGGTAAGCCAATCTTTTATGTTTGTCGTTTAAATATCGAAGGTCTATTTAAATTTCTTCAGTACATTTTCTGCTAGATCCTAGAGCATGCTGAAATGGTTATGATACCATCACTATATTCTATTTCATCTAGAAAAAAGGTCCCTTGGCCATACTCCAAGTACAAAGTCTCCATACCATGATCGGCCGATAGCGTCCTTTAGCTATCTCACATTGACAATCAGCTATATCAATCCAAATGTAGCCTGTGTATATCATATGCCATACACCTGGAGCAATAGATTTGCATACAACCATTAGAAATCCAAGTCGTGGCCTCAATGATGTTTGACAGAATTCTGCGTCAACTTCTCTGATCAATATATGTAATGCCAAGCGGACAATTATGTCATGCATGCTTGTCCCACATCACTACGACTTGTATCATTGATCAAAGTACGAATTTTTGGTGAACAATTGCATGCTACAAGTTTCTAGTATTTTTATTTGCTACATGCAAAAGTCTAATAGATATCAATCTTTTCATTGATCCTCAGGAACCTGCATCGACTACATCGTTGAAGTGAATATGGTTACTCAGTGATGGTGGCACTAAGGCTACCCTCCTTATTATCAGTTAGCTAAGGCTTTAGTTTAAGTCCTATTTGAAATGTTGAAATGCAACCAGCTACTTCAGATAAGTTCAGTGTGTTTTTATGCGGTGTTGGAAATGCAATCAGCTATTTAGACAAGTTCAATGTGTTTTTATTGCTAATAGTAATATGTTACTTAGTTCAGTGTGTTTTTATGAAACTCTATACGCTATATTTTCCAAAGTGAAGTGTAGTGCCTTGGTGGTTTGGTTGAATGTCTACAAAATTGTATCCTTTATGTATATATGGATGAACCGCGATTGGACTAGGTACTACTAGAGCAGGTGACTAACAGAATGAGAATCATGTGTGTATTGATGTTGTGTGACTAACAGAATGAGAATCCTGTGTATTGATGTTGTTTGGGTCAGCTAGCTGCTTCACTGTTTTACAACATGTATCATTTACAAGTGTAAAAAAACACTTCCCAAGTGGGGAAAGAAATCCACCTGTTTCTTGTGCCCTACAGATTACACATGTAATATTTTACGTACAGGTATAAGAAAAATCTGAGATGCCAAGCAGGCTCTAATTCTCACATCTTACATGCAAATTAATAATGCGCTGCTCCTGTATTTCCATGTGATATTTAACCCATCATATGCACTTGCCAATTGAAATCTTCATTTTTGCATTAGATCGATCCACAATACATATGATCACAAACAAATAATTTACCCCGGCCCTCACGATCTGAGACTGAATGTTTTAAACGGATCTACATGCACTGATGATACGTACACACAAATCGTTATCAATATATAAGCATTATCTTATACGTATATACAACTATACAAGTATTCAGCAGCATGCATGCATATGCATGGTTTACACTCACCCCGGACGTACAGGCACTACTCAATCGTTCTTGACGCCGGCGGCGGCTGCGGCGGCGGGGTCGCCGTGGCCGGTGCCGAAGGCGCGGGCGTGGTCGTTGAGGGAGCGCTTGTGCCTGAAGTCGGCGCCGCAGGCGCAGCGCCAGAGGCGGCCGCAGTTCTTCTCGTGGGTGCGCCAGTCGCCGCGCACGGCGAAGCGCTTGGCGCAGCGGCGGCAGGCGAAGGGCCGCGCGCCGTGGCGCCGCCGGTAGTGCGTCTGCAGCGTGCGGAAGTCCTTGAGGGGGCGCGCCCGCGGGTGGTCGATGTGGTTCCGGCACCCCGCCGCGCAGCAGTAGCACGGCAGCCGCAGCATCGCCGTCGGCTGCGCCCCCCTCAGCGCCGCCGTCCCCCTCCTGTACTCCGACCCGTGCCCCCACATGTGCATCTGCATCATCATACAGTAACAGTACCCATATATGCTCATCCCCATGTCACCATGTGCACAGAGAGAGATCTCTAGAGAGAGAGAGAGGGACCTGGAGGTTGTTGTATCTGTTGAAGGTTTTGTGGCAGACGGTGCAGGAGAACTGGGTGGCGCCGGCGAGGATCTGCGCCGGCGTCGGGATCCAGTACTGCCCGCCGGCCTTCCGCGCGCTGCCCGACTCCGCAGCCATGGCGCTGCCCCTGCTTGATCTGCTTCCTTCTGCCAGCGCTCCTGCAGCATCTGCATCACAGGCACCAGTGGTGCTACTACTACTGGTTGTTGTGATCACCGCCGCCGCCACCGTAGGAGAGTGGGCCGGCAGGCCGATGTGCAGGGCCACCGTGAGCTCATCTTCTTCCTGCTGGTTGCTGCTACTGCAACAAGTAGCAGTGTAGCTGTGGGTGGTGTGGTGCAGCTGATGAGCATCTTCTTGCAGCTGGTTGCTGCAGGAAGCAGCAGCCATGTGGTAGTAGCGGCGGTGAGGTGAAGGGGTGAGGCTGAGGAGGGGCAGGGCTTCCTTCACCGGAGGGGAGGGAGGGTGCTCATTGTTCCTTCTCAAGAAATTAGGGCAAGGGTCTCCCATGACCATGAGTGGATGGATCAAGCTGGTCTTGGGATTGGAGCTAGCTAGCTCAAAGCAGAGAGATGTAGACTAGAGAAAGTGAGGACCAGAGAGCTAGATTGAGAGAGCGTGTGTGCGGACAAAACAAAGACTATTAGATGTGGACGGATGCACACAACGACTACTGAATTTGGATAGATGCATGCATATATAGATGAGTGGATGCTACTGGGGATAAAAATTTCGGCTGAGGTGCGCGGAACGAAATATAGTTAATTTGGTCCCTTTGGCAGTGGAATGTTCCAAATCGTCATTGAAATACTTGGCTTGGATAAATTTTTGAAGAAAAGTTGGCTTGAAATATTTGGCTTGGATAAATTTTTGAAGATAAGTTGGCTGAATTTTTTTAAAAAAGTTTGGCCTATATATTTGACCGAATTATTATCTGTCGTCCTGATTTCCCCTTGAAGTATAGTTAGCTAGGATACAATTATTTCTTTACAAAGTCCCCCTAATCTTGAGTATGTATTAATATAAGACGGAAAGGTAATGCCCCTTGAGGCCTTGAGTGCTTTATATGCACAAGATGGTTAGGAAGAAACAGTAGTACCTATATATGCTATATATAGACATGAGTGCATGACTATGGGCTTTGGTCTGATCTCATTGATTTCTTTCTCGTATTTAACACATGCTCATACGAATCTTTACTATTAAATTAATGTATCTAGTGTGACCAATGTGACAGTATATCGTTTTACTAATTAAAATGATCACCTGCCACATGCAATCCGTTAAAATGCTCCACAATGGAACTTAGCTATAATTCTCCACCATGTACCAGCCAATATATAATAAAGTCTCTCTCCATCACAACAAAAGTTACCAATAATCAACATATACATATGACATCTCATACCCCCCTCCAAACCGACACTAAAAGTATCAACAATATCATCCTATCAAATCTCTCTTCGTCTCTTTCCCCACTGCCAGCCCCTCTCATGGTGCCATTTTCCTCCTCTCGATCGAGTAAGCATGATCATCTCTCTTCCTACCATGATCGTCCTCTCTGGTCACTGTCATGCGCAAGAATATAACCCCACACCGTTGTTCTTTCTCCGATGTTGCAGTCGACCGTTCAATTAATTGGATCTCGTGGATCAAGAGGCAATTGATGGAACTTTCGGACATCAAATTTGTAAGATTTGAGAATGAATTTTTTTAATTATCTAGAGAAACTTACCAAGCATCGATGAACCCCTTGAGGTGGTTAGACTATTTAGCTAATCTGAATAGTTGATCTCTATAAAAGGTGGCCCGCACAAAAACAATTAGAATTCATTGATCTCTAAAACCAGAGATTGGGATTCCATTACAAATTATGGAAATCAAACTAGAAATCCAAATTTTTTAAATTCAAGTTTTAAACGTTTTGGTCCAAAGTTCAATTCAAAAACTGAAAACCAAAATTTAAAACCAAAATTTGAAGAATCCAAATCTTTGTTATGGAAGATTGACAAAATCAAATTTTGAAAGATTCGATCCAAAATTAAAATTCAAAAACTAGAAATCAAATCTGAAAATGAAATTTTCAAATCCAAAATTTAAAGAATCCTAGTCTGCAGTATAAGAGATCTATAAATTTATAATCCCTTTTGTGTGGTCCATCCTTTATGATGATCACCGATTCAATTAGCCAAATGGTCTTACCTCCTTATGGGTTCATCAGTGCGTGCAAATTAAGAAACTCCACCTACCTAATGTTGTGCTTTTGTGTGTGTGTGTGTGTGTGTTCCCCCTTTGGAACGCTGTGGGCGAGGAGGGATTCGAACCCCCGACACCGTGGTACCAATAAGGAGCAGTATTTCTTATAAAATGGATTCGATCTATAATCGATTGAAGTAATGAGTCTTCCTTTGTGGTGATAAATTGCCTACTTAACTCGATGGTTAGAGTATTGCTTTCATCTGGTAGGAGTCATTGGTTCAAATCAATAGTAGGCGGTAGGTAGAAAAATTACTATATAGCATTGAACTTAGAGTAAAATGCACCGGCAGCCCTCGAACTTGGCAGGGGGTGTCATTCTGGGCCCCAAACTTAGAAAACCAGCTATTCGGGTCCCTGAACTTGGCACGGGGTGTCATCCAGGTCCCTAACTTAGCAGAGCGTGTCATCCAGGTCCCCAAACTCAAAAAATAAGAAAAAACATATAAAACAATTATAAAACCCTGCTATTGTATACTTGTTTTTGAATGTTTTAATGACTTTCCAAACTTTATATGTTTTTTCTTATTTTTTTATATTTTTAATGATTTTTTTCTAAATTTTTTTGAGTTTGGGGACTTGGATGACACTCCGTGCCAAGTTTAGGGATCTGGATGACACC
The DNA here is from genome assembly GCA_036346415.1 of Raddia guianensis. NCBI lineage: Eukaryota > Viridiplantae > Streptophyta > Magnoliopsida > Poales > Poaceae > Raddia > Raddia guianensis. Next base: position 13,435,950 of record CM070542.1, read on the forward strand.
CCGTGCCAAGTTCAGGGACCCGAATAGCTGGTTTTCTAAGTTCGGGGACCGAAATGACACCCCGTGCCAAGTTCAGGGACCCGAATAGCTGGTTTTCTGAGTTCGGGAGCCGAGATGACACCCCCTGCCAAGTTGAAGGGCTGCCGCTGCATTTTACTCTTGAACTTACTTCACTTCACTATCTAATGACCTTTTCTACCCCTCTTCCCTTTTTCTTTGTATCAACTAAACCTTTGGATTGTCTTCAATTGGATGGGGGAATCCAATTGATAGCCTCGACACGTATCTATATATCATCTACTGGATCTCTTCTACCAATGAATTCCGTTGCAGCGCATGAAAACTTATCTAGTTTATAAAATTTATGGTCTGTTTTTTTCGGTTTAACAGCTTATCTATGTTTTGAAAAGACACATGCTTTGAATTTTTTAGCCCCTTGTTTCATTGTTTTGAAGGTGGGTCCTAACGGTTTAAAAAACAAATCAAACAAAATAAATTTGAATCTCGAGACTACCTTAAGAAACTCTTTAAATTTAATCATTTTAACCATTCAGCTGTTCAGCGGTTTAGATCGATTCAAAAGAACAGAACCTTACTCACATGGGAATACAATAGTGCGCAAGCGATGATGTGGTCCCATGACATGACAAGTCCTCTCTCCACGCCTAGTCGATGGTACTAGTACATATATATCGATCACCTTTAGGTACATATATATATAGAGGCAGCCTAGCATAATTAGGCTAGCTACTACTGTATGTACTGGTGTCAGCTAGCATGATGAGTGTAGGGGTCGATGATTCATTTCAAGCTTTGCAACTCCCCGACGACGACACGCACGCATTCATGGGTTGAAACCTCAAAACTGAAGGAGATCGGGACAGTACTGACACTACTGAGGAGCATAAATGAGAATTAATAGTAGTAGTGCAGTAGTTGTGCAGGCCGGGTTAGAGAGAGAGAGAGAGATTGATGGGCTTGTTTGGGACGTACGTACTGTTCATCGATCAGCCCTCCGCGAGCGTGTACTGCTACTCGATCGATATGTACTAACAGCTCCATCGTGATCGATGGATCGTTCACACCAATCGATCGAAATTGCAGATTAAATTTGCACATATATATATACGTAGAAATTAAACATTGATTTGGAAGTTAATTGATTTGGAAGTTAATTGGAACCACGAGAATCGTCGAGATCGATCAGGCCCCTCAGAAGGGTTGCCCTTCTAACAATTAGTACATGGAGCATGTACGTACGTATGGCCGCTGCAATTTTTCTAGGTTAAAGAGAGAAAAGCTGGAGCTGAACAAAAATAAATAGGAATATATAGGCTTCGTATGGGATGACTGACGGTTATTTAACTCTCAGTTGATTTTCTAAGTCGTACATAGATCAGACACCTTCATAGGATATATAGACACCTTCATAGGATATATGAAAGATCCAACAAAAATATACAAATATATGAGAAAATCGACTGAGAGTTTTCTAGAAATCAGTCGTCTGATGATTAGCAAAAGAAAAATAAATTAGTATCATTTATTGTTCAGTTAATTTTGCTTTTTTTAAAGCAAACCGAAGCCAATCCTTCATCTCAGATGATTTCATGCATGGACCGTCCAAGATACCCCCCTCCCCCATGTTGCACCATTCTACTTCCCTAATCCAATGTCACTGTGCTGCTCTTTCTTGTGTCGTTTGTCACCACTGGATTAATCCAATGTCACTGTGCTTCTCTTTCTTGTGTCGTTGTCACCACTGGATTAAGACAACTACTTCTCTTACTTGGCTTTGTAGAGTTGCCAACGAGATGGAGATGACGACACTGGTACATGGGAGAGTTCGGTGTCTGTGAAGAGGACGGTAAATTAAATTCCAGTCCAGTTGACTCAGAGCTAGCTAGCGATGGTGAGACCGTTCAATTCCAGTCGACGAGGGTTAGCCATGTAGAGTTTGAGTACTAAGGTTGTCACAGTTTGCCACACCTAATGTTAGTCATGTTTGACTGAGTTAGCCAGCTGTTTGGTAGATAACTCAAGTTAGGTAAGATTTATTTCCTGTCACATGGACTGATGGACCCCATGGCATAGACACAAAAAAAGTGTGGCTAACTTAACTAAGCTTTCAAAAGTGTGGCAAAAAATGTGATGAACTAAAGTTAGGTAAATATGATATCTTAGTTGATTTTTGAAGGGAAAGGCAGGAGAGCTGCCGTCCATTCATTGATAGAAGAAAAACGGTGCGACGCACCAAAGTTACAAGAGTTACAACACGCAAGGTCTTTGCACACCTCGACCAAGCGGCGGCTTCACACGCCAAGAAGGCCAAGAGACCTTGCGGCGACACACAACTGGAAGGGAGGGGGAAGAAAACAACACCGGCCACGCCGAGCGCACTACCAACACACACAACGACGGACGACTCCGAATTAGCAGACCTAGTAGACAACCAAAAAGTGCAGCAGTGACTAACACGGCATCTCCAACAAGGTAACGACGGGTAAGACCCGCCGCCATCGTGCGGCCACCAAGGTTTTTACCCGAAATGAGAGAAGGGGCTGCAAGATGATGCCTCCAATGAGGGGAACGTCACCAAAGGTGACGCCACCATCCGCCTAGGAATGGGCAGGGCTTTCGCCCAAGCCCCTCCCCCCACCAATGCACAAAGCGGCTGCCACAGAAGACCACCACTTAACACGGCAGACTGAAGCCGCAGGACCGAAGAGCGCACACGAAGCGCCGCCACTTAATACGGAAGGCGCCGCCCACACCAGCAAGCACCCCGTAGCAGAAGGAGGTCCAAGACGACGAGGGCGGGTCCAAGCCAAGCAACGAAGAACCGTAGACACTCCCGGAGAGGACGTCAGCCAAAGTCGATGAGCGGAGGGTACGAGGGCACCACGAAGCCAAAGAAGTAGGCCACCCGACCCCACCACCCGTCGAGGAAGACGCCGCCACCACCATCTAGCACCTCGCAGAGAGGGGAGGGAAAGACAACGAAAGCGGGACCTCGCCAGGTGGAGGGAGAGCCGAGCCCCAAGACCTAGCAAGGAAGAGGTCGTCACCGCGAACGTGCACCTCACAGGGAGGGGAGGGCATAACGACGGTAGGCGGGACCTCGCCAGAGAAAAGGGGCACGGTGGGTTCACTCTCGCTGAAGGCATAGCGGACGCCACAACCCGGAGTTGACTTCCGCCAAGCGATGCACCATCGCGGAGGTGTGGCGAGGAAGAGCACCGCCGAGACGGCCAGTTGTTGCCGGCGCGCGCGAGAGGCGCCGCCACCGCAGGCCGAACCAGAGCGCCTTGCCACTGCAGCGGCGCGACCGCGCCGCTGAACCAGCAGGGAAGGCAAGGAGGAAGTGAAAGGAGAAGGAAGGGAGAAGCGGCCCGCGTCGCTCAGGGAAGGGCTCCGGGAAGACACCGCCGCGGGGCCGTGGCTTTGGCCTGGAAAGCCGCCAACGAGGAGAGGAGGGAGGAGGAAGTGGAGGAAGCGCAGACCACGGAACGGAGGCGTGGCGGTGCTGCCATGCCCGAAGCAAAAGAAGCGTCAGCAGGGCGCGAGGCGGAGGTGGCCGCAGTGGCCGAGGTGGCGCACAGCGGATCTGGATCTAGGGCGGCGGCGGCGCCTGGGAGGTTTCCGCCGTGGAGAGCTCCCTAATGCAGGAAGAGTTGGTAGGGCGCGAGGCAGAGGTGGCCGTCGTGGCCGGAGTGGCGCACGGCGGATCTGGATCTGGGTGCCGTGCCGCCGCCAACGAGGAGAGGAGGGAGGGGGAAGGGGGAAGGGGAACACCTGGGGAGGAGGGGGGCGGCGACGGCGCTAGGGTTTGGGGGAGGAGCTGGAGGAGGGTGGTCGCCCCCATGCCGCCCTAGGGAGCGACGCGGGGTCTTGCCCTGGTGCGCCCCCGCCTAGGCCACGCCGCCGCACGCCACCTCAAGGACGCGCCACTTCCAGGCCGCGCCGGCCATGGCCGCGCCGCCGCATGCCGCCTCCAGGATATCTTAGTTGTGGCATTATTAGAAAATGTTAACCCCTAACCAAACAGGTCCCTAGTCTCTTTTCTTTTTTCCCATTGATGACCAGACCACATCAATTCCTGGCTAGCTAGAAACTGCAAGAAGCATCACGCACCTGTGCCTCGCTAGATCTATATATATTTCATATCTATATATAACCACGTACGTACCTAGCCATATGAGAAACGTAACGACGAAAGCAATTCCTCGAACTGGACCATCAGCTATATAGCTAGCTAGACAATTTTGCATGATCGCCATCCTTGCAGTTAATTAGCGCGCGCACACAGCTATATATTAATTATGGCTTCACAGTGCGTGCATGGTACACTAGCACATGTGTTTGTCCTAGGGTTTAATTTTTGGAGATGAGTCAACAATGTGACCGATCGATGTGACAAAGGTCCTAGCTAGAGCTAACTTTGCTCTGCGCGCACACACGTACTTGTACACGTCAGGCCAAGATAGATATGCACACCGGCAGGTACTATACATATCGATAGCCTATATATATATATAGTTTACAGAATATATATATATATATATATATATATATATATATATATATATAGAGAGAGAGAGAGAGAGAGTTGGGGTCAGTCATGGGCGACAGGCACTCCGTCAGCAAATGCCGTGCGATTTTTGAAAAACCGTGATCAAAATTTTCGATCCGAACCGTTCATCTTCTTCATCTTATTGAATTCTCACTCCATGCAAAATTTTACATTTTTAGATTTTTTACTATTTATTTCCTATTTTCAAAAATCAGCCTTCCAATTAGTCGTGGTGCGTCCAAAAAAGCTGATTTTGGAAAATAGGAAATAAATAGTAAAAAAATTCTAAAAAATGTAAAATTTTGCATGGGCTGAGAATTCAATAAGATGAAGAAGTTGAACGGTTCGATCAAAATTTTGGTCTCGTTTTCAAAAACAATGGCCGACGGAGGATCCGTCACCATATTTAATTTACTTCAACTCTATATATATATATATATATATATATATATATATATATATATATATATATATATATATATATATATATAGAGCATGCATGTACAAAAAGAGTTTCTAGTTGGCCTACCTTAACATAGTATATAGGTACATGTTTGCATGCACCATGTTTTTTTTTTTTGAGTCAGCAGACGGGAGCATTGCTATTTTATTAAAGCGGGAGAACGAACTGTACAATATATACAAGAAGAGAATGGGGGGGGGGGGAGAGAGAGAGGGGGGGGGGGAAGGGCTCAACCTAGGAAATTACAGACGAGAAGGCTGTCGCCCAAGCGGCGAGACATCCCTGATTAGGGCTACAACTTGCGAAACAGACAAAGTCTGATTATGAAAGATGCGCCTATTGCGCTCCTTCTATATTTCCCAGATCACATGGATGATGACGCCATTGAGAGATCTCGCAGTAGTCTTAGGGATGCCATGCTGACTGAAGATCCACCAATCGCAGAAGCTAACCGAGCCGGTAAAAGGGGGTTGGCGAGGCAGAAGGTTTGCCAAATCACGGAGGCAAAAGAACAAGAGCCGCAAAGGTGGTCGACCGTTTCTAGTGGGCCAAGGCAGAAGCAACAAGCCATCTGGTGCAGCCACCCCTTCTAGGAAATTGCATGCACCATGTGGTTCTTGTTTACATGCCATTTCAACCGAAACCGAAAAGGCCAAGGCCACGGTTAATTTCATGTGCCTAGCTCCAACGCGGATGATGTGATGGAACAATGCAAATATGTGATTGGATTTGATTTATAATTGCAGCAGTTATTAGTTCGGAGGCCACCATATTTCTCTCTAAGTCTCTGCATATATATAGGCCAGGATTATTTTGCGGTGCCTGGATGTGGTCCATGTGGACAAGTAATTATCAGGAGCTAATTAATTGTTAAACACATGCTCGCAGGTGCTTCTCGAACGTACTAATTGCTACTACCTTCGTCATGCAATGTTTGTCCGCTCTGCATACCTAGGAGACATGGATGCTAGTTATTCTTTTATATAGGGTGTTTCGTTCTTGTTCTAATTAGATAGATCAAATAATACTACATCTATCCATCAGAAGTAAAAATGATGCAATTCCTCGTTAAAAAATAACTACCATGCATGTCTTGTAGGTATGCAGAGCGGACAAACATTGCAAAGCGAAGGTATTGTATATTTTCTAACTTCTAGAGCTTCCAATAGTGATCTCGATAGTTAGATCCGCTTTGTTTGATTTCTTCTTATAATTGTGAGACACAACTTCAACGACGAGAAGAAAAAGGAGTAAAAAGCGAAATTATTTGTCTTTCTTAAATAAAAATAATTAAGTTACATAAGCAGGTAAGTTAATATAAATGCCTCTTCTTTACACGCTTATTTGCCGGGTTGTTCTCTTACCCTTATGTTATTTGCTTATCTTCTTGATTAATTTAATTATTACAAGCTCAATTTCGAGAGCTCTTGCAGAGCTAGAGGTAACTTAAAAAGTCCTATGCGATCCATTTCTGAGAGCTCTTATTTAACAGCTTGCTAATTTCTGAGAGCTTTCAAGGCATGGTTTCATAAAAGAAGTATGTCAGACTCTCAATACCATTTTCGTGAAAGCGCTCTCGAAGTTAATCTTATCAATAAATAAGAAGATTATCAGCCAAATTAAGGGAGAATTAATTGAAGTGACTTCCAACATTGAAACGAGATGCTGGGTGCATCGCGGAAGAATTCGGCTTCCCTGCTCCCGGCTCCTGCTCCCTACCCTGCTCCCTCCTCACGCGGAAGAAAATTTGGTGCATCAGTGATGTAAACATCTCTATTTACAGCACCTCGTGGTTCTGTGACACGTGTTTCTTACACTCGGTTACATTCCACCGCGCATTCGATGGCTCGGCTCGTTCCTCCCCTGCGCCTCCTCCCCCAGCTCCGCCGCCGCCTCGCCGCCGCCGCCCTCATCCCCAACGCCGCCGCCGCCTTTCTCCTCCCCAATGCTGCTACTGCCTCTCTCCTCCACCAACGCCACTGCGTTGTCTGCTCTCTCCCCCCAACATCTCTTGGTTTTGGATAAGAAGAAACAACAGAGCAAGGTGATTCGTTTAATCACTCGATGGAGAGAAGCAAAAATGATGGCATATGTGCACAGATTTCTCGATATGGAGCAATTAATGGTTGCATCCTGTAATTAACAACAAGCATCGATCTCTTGCGACTCCAATTACAGCAAAAGGATGCTTTTTATAGGGATTTACCGTGTTTTTTGTCCTAATTCCGGAGCAAATCAGCGCTACGCTACTGCAAGCTTATTTGGAAAGGGGGCGGGGCTCATGGCGCTTTTGCAGCGGAGGTCGGCATGCTTGCCGAAGATCCCGGAGGAGAGGGCGAAGACGGCGCCGGGCGGCAAGAGCAGGTGGCGCCCGGCGACCCGGCGGCATGAGGAGGCCGATGGCTAACGCCATCGACCTCGCTTTTTTTCTCCCTGCTGGTGCCGCTGCGCTGCGCCTCTTCCCCATGCCGGCGTGCCCTTCTCCCCAAGCGGCCCGGCGGTAGTGCCGCCCTTCTCCTCCAACTCGGCGTGGCGGCACGCCTTCTTCCCCAGCGACATCGGCATTGCATGCATCCCGTGGAGGCGGCGCGCCCTTCTTCAGCGACACCGGCGCCGGCATCCCATCCCTGGAGGGCGGCGCCCATGAGACGGCGATGTCCCCGCGGAGACGCCGGCGCATGTGAAGAAGCAGAGAGATATCCAGGGGAGAGAGAAGGGGGCAGACGGCAGACCAGAGAAGGGAATAGGGAGAGGTGGTGGGACACGTGTGAACAATCTAGGAGGTGATGTAAATCTCCTTGGTTGCATCACTGATGCACCTAATTTTCTTCCCCTCACGCAGGTGCTGTCCACCCGGCCCCACTGATCTGCTTTTTACCCTTCTCCTCCAATGCAATGCAGCCACGTGTTGGAAACACGGGAGGGAGCACCCGCGGGAGCAGGGAAGCTCCATTCATGGCGGAAGGGATCACCATGCATGAACAAAAACATCATGCATATATGCAGATCAGCTAGCGTCCTAGCTGTCCTCGGATCAGGGATTACAAAACCGCGGTTAACCGGTCGAAAACCGCGGTTAACCGGTGAACCGGTGGGGGTCGGTTTATGGAAAACCGGCCGGTTAGGTTTCAAATTTGGTTCAAATTTGAAAATCCGTGAAAAAATCTGAAAAAAATCCATAAAATAGTAAAGGTTATTATATGAGTATTGGCTGAAACAGAATTTAAAATTTTCAAATTTTCATGTGTTTTTCGGTTGATATGATTGAAAATAAATAAAAAATAAAGAATAGCATATGCTAAATTGACATTTGTATGTTCCTATAATTTTTCCGACAGTAAAATTAGTTCTAAATAATAGACAAATTGACATTTGTATGTTCCTATAATTTTTCCTATTTTTAAATTGATTTTTCTATTTTTTCTCAATTTTTCTATTTTCATTTAAAAGCAGGCCAAAGCTGGCCAGAGCTAACCGGTCGGCTAGTCGGAAAAACCGGTGGGTTAACCGACCGAACCATTTTCAGCTAAAACCGACCGGTTAGCCGAGCTAACCGGTCGGCTAGCCGAAAAAACCGATGGGTTAACCGACCGAGCCGTTTTTTGAATATGAATTTGAATCTGACCGATTTTCCAACGAAATTTCCGGTTAACCGCGAAAACCGGTCGGTTAGCCGAACCGGGCCTCCCCCGGTTTTTGGGTTCGGCTCGGTTATGTAATCCCTGCCTCGGATGTCTCCAAGGGAGATACATCAAATCCGCAAGAAACCTCATGATCGCGAGCGCGAAATTCACCGTCCGATCGGGACACCGCGCCTGCATGCATGCAGTAGTATAAAAACAATCCAGGCTATCTCGATCAGCAGCTGGCCACTCTCATATCTCTCCCTCTCGTCCATGCACGCATCATGCTGGCTAGCTTGCTCTGATCGCACAACAGTGCCATACTGTCCAACCCGTGGCTGCATCCGGCTTGTCAGCTTCTAGCTAGAGCTTCCTATGATCGCATGCATGCATGATCCCCAGAGAAAGAGACGGTCTTATGTGCCTTGATTAGCTTTTTGGCCACGTACCGCCTCGTCCAAACAATCTCGATCGATCTACGCATGCATGATGGCTACCTGCTGCCTGCAGGCAATGCATTGCAGTGCTGTGCAGCATGACTTATAATAATTGGTGGTTGGAATATTGGAGCCAAACGCTATATATGCATGGCTGCAGGGCATATAGTTCTAGGTTTGCTCCTGCAAGCTCTGGAGAAGGTAACGTGCGAGGAAACGATCGCGATGTGCGTTTGTTGTTTTTCGATCTGGAAGAAGTACTGTTGCTCCGTCTCATGCATATATGCTTGCATGACTGCATTTGCTACTGCTCGATCAGTACAAGGTGTTTGGGCTTTGGAGCTAGCTACGTACGTACTACGTACCCTCATGAACAAGCTATAGCTAGCAGATCGATCGATATGATATGCATGCAGCAACTTATATATGCTTATTCGACCCATGCACCCCCAAGAATTATATTGATATGATGCGTATATAGTACGGTAATAATGTGGAACACCTTTGGACACGAAAATGTTGTTTCTATCGGGACTGAAATAGTCGCCGCTCTACTGTGACGATCAGTCTCTCTCTTTCTGGCCAGAGCATCTCCAACGACGGTGACTCCAACGACAAGGACCCCTACTTTAACATGTAGCTAGGATGTAGGGTAGCGAGACAAGCTAACTTGTGCGAGATTCGTACCATGACTACCTGGATTTGTTCTACTATGTAAATAAATTGTGAATATATATATGATCCAAGTAATAAATGCCCAAGTTTTAGGGCCCCAATTACAATAGGATCGATCCACATCGATCAAGCTGCTCGGAGAAGCCACCGATTTTTCGGTCCCTTGGGGCATGCGGTTGTTTTTAAGATTTATGTCACCCACATGCTCAACTAATAACCATAGAAAACAAAAAAGCACATCAAAAAATAATAGAGGTTAAACAAAATATCTGAGAGTGGTTAATCTAAAAAAAACTTACAAATTATTTTCTATCTAAAGACAACAAATCATCAACAAAGAAAAGTTAAAATTTCAATGTAAGCTTACGATATACTCCCTCCAGTTTGATAATTCCTGTCGTTTTAAACATGATCTCACATACCAAGGAAGTATTAAATATCTTGTAGTAGTAATATGGTCAAATGAATGCTTGTAGCTTAGTGGTTGTTCTACTTTCCGTGAGTTGCGTGTCAGGGTTCAATTTTGATCTACACTTTATTTACATGCACACCCAACAAATGGTTCAGGACCACGTAAAGTTCTCGCTTGCAATCAATGCATCACAGAAACGGCAGAATTTTTAACTAAACACAAAACGCTACAGCGACAGGAATTATCAAACTGGAGGGAGTAAGTTCTTTTCAATACAAAATAACAAAGTTTCCACGGTAAAATCAAGTACAAAAAATAGTGTGCAGAAACTTTTTAAAAAATAGTCGCCAAATTTAAAATAAAAATGTAGACTAATCGAAAAGAAATAATTGCCTGTCTAAAACTCAGAAAACAGAAGGCAACGCTTGTGATGCTGACATCGCATGGAGTGCAGATTCTGCGAGTACTCAGCCCCGTCCACTTGAATTGGTAGGCCTGATGCCGCCCTGATCTGATGAGAATGCGTTGCAGCACAGTGCATGGAGTCATGACATGTGCAGGCCCATGCGTACCATTGGTCCCGGGCTCCCGGGCCCCGGACCCGGACGCAAAAGAGGCAGGAGGCGGCAGCTTTGATTTCTGCAAACTTTGTCACGAGGCAGGAGATGGAAGGTATCTTGGAATACTCACCCTGCCACCCATGATGTCTGTTCAAGGGGCACACACACTTGGGTCTTGGGGTTTCTTTCCCAAGCTGCCACCAGTCGGTAGCACCATCGACTCCATCGTGCCACAAAGCAGTGACAAGTGAACTGGCACGTCGCTGCAACAGGTCCTCAATTTTTATTTCTCTGGCTCAAATTTCACATAGGCCAAACTTGATCGGCTTTGATGTACTTCTGGGCCTTTTCACAGACATCATTGGTATGTAGATGTATCAGGTTATCGGCGCTGATTAATTAGCAGCTAGAAGCTCTTTTGTCTTTTTTCCGACCTCCAGGGATGTTTACAACAGAAAAAGAAAACAGAACAACAAAACTATTATGTTACAATAAGGCAATCTAAGCTAAACAAAATTTGCTGGCAAAGAACTCGCGCTTGCACCGGGAAAAAAAATGAAGAATGGCACTCTCCTACCAGCAGCAAAAGCTAAGCAAATCAATAGGAGGCTCACACAGATATACATGATAGATGCTCAGCTAGGTTAATTTCTGTATCCAACACCAAAGTGAAAACGGCTTGCTTGTTTATCATTGAAAGCATATTCAAGTCGCAGAGGTCCCAGTGGGGAGTCCACACGGATGCCAACACCGTAGCCATAACCACTTCCTGGTTTCCCACGGGCTCCAGCTGGGTCACCTAAACAAGCAATCACCAGAGATGGTCCAAATGAGAACTGGGTTTAGGGAGAAAATGCGATGCTATCGCTGCAAAATATGGAACATTATCAGGCTTGTTTCAGCAACTGCTAAATTTCACCAATAAACTAGATTAAGAGGTAAAAAATAAATTAATTATGAATCTGAGATTTATCTTTTCAGACCAAATATGAGGACCTGCAGCCTAGGGGTAAAGCGGAAAAGCAGAGCACATACTAGCCTGCTTTAGGACGGAAGGTCACAAACGCGGACAACAAAATACCGTATGGGCAAAGTGAACAGAGCATGACTTACCAGGAACTTTTGGACCAGAACCAAGATCACTACCATAATCACCAAAGACTACACCTTCCAGTGGCCCAAACTATATAAAAACAAAGACACAGTAGTCAAAACAACAGTATGAAAGATCGGTTTTTATGGATAAGATCATAGAGCAGGCATGATGCATCAGGGATAGCACAATAACAAGTAATCTGCATGTGATTGCAGTAGTAATCTTCAGATTGACATCCTTTCAGTAGCATATGTAGCTAAAAAATGTCTAAATATGCACAGGAAAAAGTTTGTTGAGTAAATTCAGTAGACAATTCATCTATGTTCAGCGTAAATTGATGATGTTACATTGATCTGACATGCATAATTCTTCAGATTGATTTGATCTGATTGTTGGACCATTTCTGTTTCAAAGGAAATTATTGAGTATGCTCAAACAACTGACATATTCGAATGAGATGCAACAGGTATGTCATCACATTGCATTTGTTAGTTTGCTTTTCAAGTTAACTATACTGTAGTTCTCCACCTTAAATTGCAGGATAATTTCAAATATGAGCCTTTCTAAATCCTTTATATAAGCGTATTTGTGTTGTCAACTACATATTTATGAATAAATGCATGTTGTTATGCCTGTACTGTGCTAGTATTTAATGTTAATGCCCTATTAAAAAAGACATAATAAATATTCCATTTAAGAAGCATACCATACGGCAAGAGACTTCTCCACTGCCGACCGCATATGAACGACCAGAACCAACAGCACCTTCTTCATATCCTCTCACACTATTTGTCCCACCGATTGCAAATGCTTCATGAGGTGAAAAGTTTCCCTCCACATGACCACCAGATGCACTACATCACATAAAAATGATATTATATTGGGGAATGATCAAATGGGTAATTATTACGCCACTTACGTGCAGGCCCAACAGGACGTGAACAGTAGCCACGATAATGTAGCACTGGATTAGTGATGATTAGATTAGGTGAGTTTTGGATTAGATAAGATCGTTTTGCTTAGGATATAAGATTAGTTAGGATTTTTTTCTTAGAGTTGAAGTCTTTTATCCTTATAAAAGGGACGGTCATGTATCTTCCTAATCATCCACACAATGAAGTAAAAATGAGAACTAGTCTCATAGGAGGTGGCTCAGATTAATAGCCTAGGCGCTAGCTTCTATGACAGCTCATCTCGCCCACATCAAGGGCCTTACCCATTCGTGCGTTGTGTGCTTGAGATCAAGCACGTAACAGTAATATTACCCAAAAAAAGAAAGAAAGTTAAGCTTGGTATAAAAAACTGTCGGTGCAAACTCATCTTTGTTAAGATATGCAACAAACATATGTACCTTAGAAGAAGTCGAGCAGGACCAATTTCATAGCTCTGCCTCAATCGTGCTGTCACTCTGTTGAAACTAAGCCACTCAGGAAGAACAGGAAGACCTTGCTCGATATTGAAAACCAACTAGAAGCAGCAAAATGTTAAGAGATAAGAGATCGCGATGATAAAATTACAAAGCAACAGAGGGGAGTAGCATAAATGCCAACCATTGTAGAGCTGTGATCTCCAGAATCTGTGTAGACACTTTCAAGCTTAGCAAGTAGTGTGTCATCATAAGCATTTCCACTGCATTGTCATCAAAGGAACATCGGGTTTCAAATTTCAAATAGTAGCTTAAGTTGAAAATGATATTCATGGTGAATTCAAACAAATATTCATGGTGTGCCCAAACATATATATATGGTGCAAAGTAAAGGTAATGAGGCATCAAGATTTGAAACCTGGCGGTTAATTGGCTGTTGTAGAAATCTCTGATGACAGGGTCGCCTTTGTCATCACGAGCACCAGTGTGCTGCATAAAGTGTAAGCACTCAGTAGGATGCAGTTTGCCTTTTTCCCTTTAGGGACAGGTACATGGAAAGGAAACAACACATATTAAGAAAAAAAAATCAACAATGCTTAGTTTCACTTGTTTCTTACACCAACACACAACTTTGCCAATGTATCTTTTTTCCAAAATTTGTAACCCAAGGTGGTATAGACATCACGTAATCATTTCTATTTTGGGCTTTCTGCAGGCCTACAAGTAGTAACTAGGGAGAAAGAACCATTTATCTAACACATAAGGTTCATTTGTTTACCTGAAATATTAATCCAAGGGTACCGCTCCATTTAGGCCTGAACGGCCGACTGTATTCAAGGCCAGCAGTGACTCGTCCAATCGTAAGGGCCCCATGGTCAGGGTGGTCCCCGGCATGGATAAGTGTTCCAGGAGTCCTAGAGTTCTGGCATAAAAAAAAGTTATAACTTGTACATGATTTTCAACTGATGGGACCATGGAGCTGTGAAGAAAATATTGTATTAATAGTAAATAAATACCTGAACCATGATATTTCTAGAGGTCCTCTTGCTGTCACCATCAATCCAAGGGTCAGTGTAGTTTAATCGAAATATAGAATCTATTTGGCCCCTCTCCAGTGAGAGATTCAACTTCTTGTTCCTCCCGAAAACATTCCGATGAGAATACGCAAAGCTGTATCAACAATCCACTGTCAGAAGATTATAAGAAACCCTCAGGTGTGAGAAAAAATTTAGACACACAAAATTTCGGTTTATCCAGGTACACCAAACTGTAAGATCAATTACAAATATAAAATCAACAACAATTGGATATTCTCAGTTCCGATCATAAGCATAAGCTCATATGCCTGTTTGAGACGCCTGTCACATTTTTAGCTTTTCCGGAAGAAGACGATTTCCGGCTGGACTACATGGCCTAACTGCCTCTAGTTAAACAGCTGTACTGCAAAAGTTTGCTGTTTGGTAGTCTTTCTTATAGCTAGGTTGGCTGCCAACTTTTAGCTAAGAAAATAGAGAAATTTGAAGGGAGATAAAACAGTGCATGAGCTAGCCAGGGAAGTGCATTGTGTCCGCCATGACGATGAGCCAACGAATAGCTTAAGACACACACAGTAAGTGTGAAAGAACCTACTAACCTGCCAATAAGCCCAGAAAGAGGTCCATTTGTTATCCTGCAGAATAGGCATCATGGCGTTATCACATTATTAGATTTTCAAATGTAATTTGAAGATATGCTACAGATGTCTTTGAAATCCAGTATATTTACAAGTTCAAGACCATGCAGCTAAGAAGTGGATTTTTATGGAAGCACAAAATTCACTAGCAAACACTGCCAGTACTTACCCACTAGAAATGCCACCGCCAGCAGAGAAACCACCAGAAGGGCGTTCAACAAGATTCATGACAAGATCAACTTTGTTTGAATCTGCAGAAGACCATAAGATCACAGGTACTTAACAAAAGAAGGATCAGCTCACAAAAATAATGAGACCAAAGAGATCAGCATTACCCCCTACTGGTTGCGGAATTATGGTAACATCCTCCATAATTCCCATAGTGAGTATTGTTTCAACATCTCTTTTCACTTGTGCTCTATTGTAAGCCTGTTTTTCATTATTTGAAGTTTGGACAGATAAGATATAAGTCTATAAGACAAAGTGTAAAACTAGCATTCAGCATAAGTCTAAATATTTATTAAATAAATGCTTTTTAGTTCAGACTGCTCGTGTGCTCATCCCATAGATTTCTATTTTATAATACAGACTTGTGCATAAATATGTTGCCAAAGTTACATATAGATGATGAAGAGCTTGGTAGATAGTAGATAGGCTCCAACCACAATCATTTACCTCCATTTTAGAAGTACTTGTGATTTTGATTCTAGCATTAGCATAGAAACTTAAATGTCACATCAAAGCAATGTTTTAACGCACAGTTTGGTCTTATTATGTGTCAAGGAAATGACTCTAAAAATCTCATACATGCAAAAAAATGGTGCAATAAGACAATAAGGAATCAAAATAAACATTTATAAATAACATCAATAATGCTTATAAAGTAGATTAAACACAGAGAAAGCAAATGAACTTAGAAAAATCTCTGACCTGCCCCTTCTTGGTGGTAAGTTGCCGTAGTATGGTCTCCGGTTGTGTCTTACCAACAGTTGGTTCACCACTAGTGATGAAAAGAGAAGGAAGAAGATAAGAAAGATCAGAATATCACATGGATAGAATATATTGATCAGTGAAGAGAACCTCACAAAGTCAGGCTATGAGTTCTCACGTTCTTCTATCCAGAAAGCGAATATTGATATTATTAACCTCGGCTTCAGAAACTTGCAACCTCAGAATTCCTCCAGAAAGAATCTCCGCATATGAGACCTGAAGCCAAATCAAGAGGGTTTTGATTATCATTGGAGTACAAAATACTTTTTTAAGTTACAGATGTAAAAGGAGTCGTTTTACCACACATTCACAATTTCCAACATGATATTTCATATTTATAATTCTGTTAGGGATAAGACCACATAGATTCAAAAACATGATTTGAGAACAGAAGCTAACTGCTTCTATGCATTCTAATTTATATAGCATTAAGTAACAAAAGACAAAGGAAGATTGGATTCTATGTTGTATGCATACATAGTTGATATTAGTGAGAGAGATGCAATGACTAGTGGGTTAGAGAAGGGGGGCAATAACGCCCAGTTGGCATGATAGAGAAATTCTAAGATGGCTAAGAAGTTATGAGGTATTTTTTAATGGGCCTTAGACAGTAGAAACCTATTACTAGAAAGTGCACTATTGCAAAACAACAACAAATAACACAAAACATCGATTTTTCTAAAATTTAGAAATATAACGGACCATGGATTACATTATTTTTTCCACCTACCAAACCAGTTAGACCACGCTCCTGATACCAACCGTTAACAGACTTGATCACTTGATCCAAATGTCTTATATTGATTATTTTCCCTGCATAATGCAACACCAAAAAAAATAAGAGAAGAGGTGAGGTGAAAATAGATTAATCTATGTTAGCATGACTTCCTGTGGAATTTTGATTTTTGAGTGTGGAGTGCGGGAAAAAATATTTTAGGATCAAGAGTTCATGGCTAAACTAACAAGACAACAATGTGAGACTACAAGGCACTGTGCTATATTTTTTGACAGCTTATGCATTGTCAATGACTCAATGTCAAAACTAGCTGCGTCATTTAATTTCATGATATCCTAATTTGACCAAAAGCCAGATAAAAATAAGGTGTTAATTCTCAATGCCCAACTTTATTCTAGGCTGGTGGTACATCAGGGTTACATAGGATACTAATCAGTGTTATGTACCCTCTGTGCGACTTTGCACGAACATTAAAAGGGAAAATAAATCAATTTGCATACCCTAAAGTATCACAAGGCACCAGTTGATAGAGCATTGCGTAAAGTAAATGAACCAGTTACGATATTTAACAATGAAGGCACATGTCCCAATTAAACTAGTCCATAGCCTTATTGAATGGCATCTCCCATAGAAGGCTCTTAAATAAGAGAATAGAGAAAATAAAAAAAATTATACCATGGCGATCACAAAATGCATCCTCCAGAAACTTGGAGGGCAGCATGTTAGCGCCCTCGCAGACCAGCCCGTGAAAGTCCTGGTTCGGCTCCACCTAAACCAAACCATAAAGATACCACGAAATATGTAACCTCCAGTTCCAGGAATAAGCATTGGATACATTGCATAAGGGAATTGAGAAGCAGGCAAAAATTCTGACCTCAAATACAAGGCGAATTCCGTCGCGGGTGTCGACAGCGACGGGCATGCAGGAGCGGAAAAGGCCGCTCTCCACGACGCGGTGCACGTCCTCCTGCACCTCTCGCACCGTGAGCGCCGCGTTGGGGCGGCACGCGCGCAGCGCCGCGGTGGCCGCCGTCTCCAGCTCGGGCCGCTCCAGGGGCTCCCCGTCCTTGCCCCGCACCGCCACCTCACTGATCAGCACCCGCTCCTCGCCCCCTCCCCCTCCGCCGTCCTTCCCGTGCCTCCGCGGCAGGGGCAGGAGCGGCGGCGCCGCTGTCTCGGCGAGAGCGGCGGGGACGCGAGGGAGCGACGCGCCGAAGCGGCGGGCGGCGGCCTCGATGGCGCGGCCGACGTGCGCGAACGGCAGCGCGGCGGAGAGGAGGGTGGGCACCGGCGCGGGGGCAGGGGAGGCGATCGGAAGCTTGACGCCGGAGGAGACGAAGCGGACGTCCCGACGGGGCGCCATGGCGGCGGAAGCGGAGGTGGGTGTTAGGGCGGCGGAAGCGGAGGTGGGCTAGGGGTTAGGGCTTCGGTGAGGAGGTGGGCGCGAGGGTTTGGTCCGCCATGGGCGGCGATGGGCGGCGGCGGAGGTGAAGCAGGCAAGAGGTTCACTGTACAAACCGCTTGGCCCAGTTCACTGTACAAACCGGGCCTAACAGAGCAATGTGCCAGGATCACAGCCCAAAAACATAAACGGGCCGGGCCGGTTACAAACGATAAACGTTCTAAATAAACTTCTCTAAAAGGGTGTGTCAATATTCAACTCGCAATCTAGACCGTCCATCCTTCCGATCGGACGAACCATATCAACTCGTGGGCTTATACTATGCAACTCTCCGAGTGTTCCTCTTCTTCCCGATCGATCACCTTCATTCTTCAGCTCCGACGACGTGTTGTCTCGCCGCCCGCACGGCACGCCGCGCCACCCACCTCGCCGTCGCCATCCCCGTCCCCAACCACGTCTCGCGCTCGCTGGATCCAGATCGGGCCTCAAGGACTTCCCCTCCACCGTCGACGAGCCCTAGGCCATCGTCCGGAGCTATTCAACACAGCACGGCGTCGCCTCCAAGGTATGCGTCGCCTCCTCCCGTATCCCCTTGCTCCGATGCCTCTGTTTTTTTTTCCCCTCTGCCTCCGGCATCACCCTCACGATCGTCCTCCCCTGGACGCGGCCCCGCGCGCCACCTATGACGGCGCTGCTACTGGCGCTTCCGCGTCAATCTCCCGGCCAGCCGACGGTGAGGCGCTGCCTTCCAGCCGCCGGCTTGGTCCCACACAGGCGAGCCGCCATGGCCGGGCCCGGAGGAAGAAGGAAAACATCTTTTTTTTTTCAGGTGAAGGGATACCGGAGATCCACGGGACAACGCTTGTGATGCTGAATTGCTGACATAGCATGGAGTGAAGATTCTCTGAGTGCTCCTCACCCACGTCCACTTGGGCTTGGCGTTTAGTACTTCAGTTTTGGACGTTGTTCAAAAGGTAAGTGTCTTTCAAAAGGGACTTGGGAAGGGTAAAAATTCATTTAGATTACAAAATAAGAGTTCCTACATAAATTTTTACAAAATAAGGGTAAAAATATGGTTTTAAAAATTATTTCAAAATTTTATAGTGAATGGTCCGTAGAAAATGACAAATTTTACAAATCGAATCAAAACAGTATCAAAACCGTGAACCGGAGAGGGCCTTGAATTGGTAGGCCTGATGAACGAACCAAGGAGTCATGACTTGTGCAGGCCCATGCGTACCATTACCTTCGGTGGCAGATTTCTGCAAACTTTGTCACAAGACAGGAGATGATGGTATCTCCAAAATCCTCACCCATGATGTTTGTTCAAGGGGCACACTTGGGTTTCTTTCCTAAGCTGGAACCAGTCGGTAGTACTCTCTCCTTTCTTTTTATATATTATTGTGTAACCTTCTGGTCTTTTTTATTTATTGCTATTGGCTTTTAGACATTTGATCATTTGTCTTATTCAAAAAACTATTTAAGTATTATTTATTTCGTTATGTTTTGCTTTATCAGTAAAGATACTTTAAGCATGATTTATATCTTTATATATTTACAGTTTACACTAAATTTTTGGACAAGACACATGGTTAAAAAGCATTTCCAAAAGTCAATGCCGACACAGAGAAAAGAACGAATGGTACCTACCTGAGTCCAGCGTACCACAAAACAGTGACAAGTTAACCGACACATCGCTGATACAGGTCCTCGGTTTTGATTTATCTGGCTCAAATTTGAAATGCTTTGATGTACTTTTGGGCCTTTTCACAGACATCATTGGTACTGTTATCAGCAATGATTAATTACCAGCTATAAGATCTTTCTCTTTTTCCGACCTCTAGGGATGTTTTCAACAGAAAAGGAAAAAAGAACAAGAAAACTATTATGTTACAACAAGGCAATCTGAGCTAAACAAAATTTGCTAGCAAAGAACTTGTACTGGCATAGCAAAAAATGAGAAATGGCACTATCTCCTACCAGTAGAAAAAGCTAGCAAATCAAAAGGAGGCTCACACAGATATACTCCCTCCATCCCAAAATAAATGTCCTTTAAGATTGTTTTGGAAAAACTAAGTAGGAGGGCATGTAGTTGAAAATCTAGAGTACTTTATAGTGTGGGAGGGGAATATATGGGTATTTTATAGTGGTGGAAGAGGAATCTAGGGGTATTTATAGTGGTGGGAGAGGTATCTAGGGGCTAGAAGAGCACTTATTTTAGGACAAATTTGAATCCTAGAAGAACACTTATTTTGGGATGGAGAGAGCACATGATAGATGCTCAGCTAGGTTAATTTCTGTATCCAATCCCAAAGTGAAAACGGTTTGCTTGTTTATCATTGAAAGCATATTCAAGTCGCAGAGGTCCCAGTGGGGAGTTCACACGGACGCCAACACCGTAGCCATAACCACTTCCTGGTTTCCCACGGGCTCCAGCTGGGTCACCTAAACAAGCAATCACCAGATATGGTCCAAATGAGAACTGGGTTTAGGGAGAAAAGGCGATGCAATCGCTGCAAAATTTGGAACATTATCAGGCTTGTCTCAGCAACTGCTAAATTTCATCAATTAACTAGATTGAGGCAAAAGAAATAAATTAATTATGAATATGAGAGATTTCTCTTTTCATACCAAATATGAGGACCTGCTGCCTAGGGGGGAAGTGAAAAGCAGAGCACATCTATAAGACTAGCCTGCTTTAGGACCAAAGGCCACAAAAGCGGACAACAAAATACCGTATGGGCAAAGTGAATAGAGCATGACATACCAGGAAATTTTGGACCAGAACCAAGATCACTACCATAATCACCAAAGATTACACCTTCCAGTGGCCCAAACTATATAAAAACAAAGACAAAGTAGTCAAAACAACAGTATGAAAGATTGGTTTTTATGGATGAGATCATAGAGCAGGCATGATGCATCAGGGATAGTACAATAACAAGTAATCTGCATGTGGTGTCATTGCAGTAGCAATCTTCAGATTGACATCCTTTCAGTAGCCTATGTAGCTAAAAAATGTCTAAATATGCATAGGAAACAGTTATGTTGAGTAAATTCAGTAGACAATTCATCTATGTTCAGCGTAAATTGATGATGTTACATTGATCTGACATGTATAGTTCTTCATATTGATTCGATCTGACTGTTGGACCATTTCTTTTTCAAAGATAATTATTGAGTATTGTCAAACAACCGACATATTTGAATACGATGAAACAAAGAAATTGGAGCTATGTCATCGCATTGCATTTGTTAGTTTGCTCATCCAAGTTAACTATACTGTAGTTCTCCACCTTAATTTGCAAGATAATTTCAAATATGAGCCTTCCTAAATCCTTTGTATGCTTGAATTTGTGTTGTCAATGCCCTTTAAAAAAGAAAAATAACTAAATATTACAGTTAATTAAGCAAAGCATACCATACGGCAAGAAACTTCTCCACTGCCAACCACATATGAACGGCCAGAACCAACAGCACCTTCTTCATATCCCCTCACAGTATTTGTCCCACCAATTGCAAATGCTTCATGAGGTGAGAAGTTTCCCTCCATATGACCACCAGATGCACTACATCACATAAAAATGATATTTTATTGGGGCATGATCGAATGGATAATCGTTACACGCAGGCCCAACAGGAAATGCACAGTACCCACGGTAATGTAGCATGGGATTATTTATGATTAAATTACGTGAGTTTTGGATTAGATAAGATTGGTTGCTTAGGAGATGAGATTAGTTAGGATTTCTTTCTTGGGATCGAAGTCTTTTATCCATATAAAAGGGGTCACGTATCTTCCTAATCATCCACTCAATGAAGTAAAAATGAGATCTAATCTCATGGGTGGTGGCTCCGATTAACAGCCCAAGCGGCCAAGCGCTAGCTTCGATAACAACTAGTCTTGCCCACATCAAGGGCCTTCCTTACCCGTTCATGCGTTTTGAGCTTGAGATCAAGCACGTAACAGTAATATTACCAAAAAAAGAAAGAAAGTTAAGCTTGGTATTAGAAACCTTCAATGCAAACTCATCTTTGTTAAGGTAAGATATGCCGTAAAACATATGTACCTTAGAAGAAGTCGAGCAGGGCCAATTTCATTGCTCTGCCTCAATCGTGCTGTCACTCTGTTGAAACTAAGCCACTCAGGAAGAACAGGAAGACCTTGCTCAATGTTGAAAACCAACTAGAAGCAGTAATATGTCAAGAGATAAGAGATCGCGATGATAAAATTACAAAGCAGTAGACTGGAGTAGCATAAATTCCAACCATTTTAGAGCTATGATCTCCAGAATCAGTGTAGACACTTTCAAGCTTAGCAAGTAGTGTGTCATCATAAGCATTTCCACTGCATTGTCATCAAGGGAACATCAGGTTTAAAAATTTCAAATAGTAACTTAAGATGAAAATGATATTCATGGTGAAGCCAAACATATATACATGGTGTACCCAAACATATATATGGTGCAAAGTAAAGGTAATGAGAAATTAAGATTTGAAACCTGGTGGTTAATTGGTTGTTGTAGAAATCTCTGATGACAGGGTTGCCTTTATCATCACGAGCACCAGTGTGCTGCATAAAGTGTAAGTACTCAGTAGAATGCATTTTGCCTTTTTCTTTTAGGGACAGGAAAGGAAACGAAACAACACATATTAAGAAAAGATCAATTCAACAATTCTTAGTTTCACTTGTTTCTTACATCAATACACAACTTTGCAGACGTAAGGTAGTATAGACATCATGTGATCATTTCTATTTTGGGCTTTGTCAGCAGGTCGACAAGTAGTACCCAGGGAGAAAGAACCATTTATCTAACACATAAGATTCATTTGTTTACCTGAAATAATAATCCAAGGGTACTGCTCCATTTAGGCCTGAACGGCCGACTGTATTCAAGTCCAGCAGTGACTCGTCCAATCGTAAGGGCCCCATGGTCAGGGTGGTCCCCGCCATGGATAAGTGTTCCAGGAGTCCTAGAGTTCTGGCATAAAAAATAGTTATAACTTGTACATGATTTTCAACTGATGGGATCATGGAGCTGTGAAGAAAATATTGTATTAATAGTAAATAAATACCTGAACCATGATAGTTCTAGAGGTCCTCTTGCTGTCACCATCAATCCAAGGGTCAGTGTAGTTTAATCGAAATAAAGAATCTATTTGGCCCCTCTCTGGTGAGAGATCCAACTTCTTGTTCCTCCCAAAAACATTGTTCCAAGAATACGCAAAGCTGTATTAAAATCCACTGTCAGAAGATTTTACGAAACCCTCAAGTGTGAGAAAAAATTTAGACACGCAAAATTTCGGTTTATCCAGGCACACCAAACTGTAAGATCAATTACAAATATAAAATCAACAACAATTGGATATTCTCAGTTCCAATCATAAGCATAAGCTCATATGCCTGTTTGAGACGCTTGTCACATTTTTAGCTTTTCCGGAAGAAGATTTCCGGCTGGACTACATGGCCTAACTGCCTCTAGTTAAACAGCTGTACTGAAAAGTTTGCTGTTTGGTAGTCTTTCTTATAGTCAGGTTGGCTGCCAACTTTTAGCTAAGACAATAGAGTAATTTGAAGGGGGATAAAACGGTGCATGAGCTAGCCAGGGAAGTGCATTGTGTCCGCCGTGGCGACGAGCCAACGAATAGCTTAAGACACACACAGTAAGTGTGAAAGAACCTACTAACCTGCCAATAAGCCCAGAAAGAGGTCCATTTGTTATCCTGCAGAATAGACATCATGGCGTTATCACATTATTAGATTTTCAAATGTAATTTGAAGATATGCTACAGATGTTTTTGAAATCCAGTATATTTACAAGTTCAAGACCATGCAGCTAAGAAGTGGATTTTTATGGAAGCACAAAATTCACTAGCAAACCCTGCCAGTACTTACCCACTAGAAATGCGACCGCCAGCAGAGAAATCACCAGAAGGGCGTTCAACAAGATTCATGATAAGATCAACTTTGTTTGAATCTGCAGAAGACCATAAGTAAGATCACAGGTACTTAACAAAAGAAGGTCCAGCTCACAAAAATAATGAGAAAATAAAGAGATCGGCTTTACCCCCAACTGGCTGGCGAATTATTGTAACATCCTCCATAATTCCCATATTGCGTATTGTTTCAACATCTCTTTTCTCTTGTGCTCTATTGTAAGCCTGTTTTTCATTATTTGATGTTTGGACAGATAAGATATATGTCATAACATTAAGTCTACAGGACAAGCGTGTAAAATTAACATTCAGCCTAAGTCTAAATATTTATTAAATAAATTCTTTTAAGTTCAGCCTGCTCATGTGCTCCTTCCATAGATTTATATTTTTTAATACAGAATTGTGAATAAGCATGTTGCCAAAGTTATAGTATATAGATGATGAAAAACTTGGCAGATACTAGATAGGCTCCAACCACACTCATTTACCTCCATTGTAGAAGTATTTGTGATTTTGGTTCTAGCATTAGCATAGAAACCTCAATGTCACATCAAAGCAATGTTTTAATGCACAGTTTGGTGTCATTATGTGTCAAGGAAATGATTCTTAAAATCTCATACCATTCAAAAAATGATGCAATAAGACAATAATGAATCGAAATAAACATTTATAAATAACACCAATAATGTTTCTAAAGTAGATTAAACAGAAAGAAAGCAAATGAACTTTAGAAAAAGCTCTGACCTGCCCTTTCTTGGTGGTAAGTTGCCGGAGTATGGCCTCCGGTTGTGTCTTACCAACAGTTGGTTCACCACTAGTTATGAAAAAAGAAGGAAGATAAGAAAGATCAGAATATCACGTGGATAGAAAACATTGATCAGTGAAGAGAACCTCACGAAGTCAGGCTATGAGTTCTCACGTTCTTCCATCCAGAAAGCGAATATTGATATTATTAACCACAACTTCAGAAACTTGCAACCTCAGAATTCCTCCAGAAAGAGTATCTGCATATGAAACCTGAAGCCAAATTAAGAGGGTTCTGATTATCATTAGAGTACAAAATACTTTTCTTTTAGTTACAGGTGTAAAAGGAGTCGTTTTACCAGACATTCACAATTTTCAACATCATATATTCATATTTATATTTTTGTTAGGGATAAGACCACATAGATTTAAAACAACATCAAATAGCACAAAACAGCGACTATTTTCAAAATTAGAAAAATAATGGAACATGGATTATATTATTTTTTACACCTACCAAGCCAGTTAGACCACGCTCCTGATACCATCCGTTAATAGACTTTATCAATCGATTCAAATGTCTTATATTGATTATTTTCCCTGCATAATGTAACACCAAAAAACAAATAAGAGAAGAGGTGAGGTGAAAATAGATTAATCTATGTTAGCAAAACTTCCTGTGGAGTTTTGATTTTTGAGTGTGGAGTGTGGGAAAAGAAATATTTTAGGATCAAGAGTTCATGGCTAAAGTAACAAGAAGACAATGATATGAGACTACAAGGCACTGTGCTTTATTTTCTGACCGCCTATGCTGATATCCTAATTTGACCAAAAACCAGATAAAAATAAAGTGTTAATTCTCAATGCCCAACTTTATTCCAGACAAGTGGTACATTAGGGTTACATAGGATACTAATCAGTGCTATGTACTCTCTCTGACTTCGCACGAACAATGATAAGAAAAAAAAAATCAATTTGCATACCCTAAAGTATCACAATGCACCAGTTGATAGAGCACTGCGTAAAGTAAATAAACCGATTACAGTATTTAACAATGAAGGCACATTTCCCGATTAAACTAATACATAGCCTTATTCAATGGGGTGGATCTACCATAGCAAGCTCTTAAAGAAGAAAAAAAAAAGAGAAAATCCAAAATTTCTACCATGGCGATCACGAAATGCATCCTCCAGAAACTTGGTCGGCAGCATGTTAGCGCCCTCGCAGACCAGCCCGTGAAACTCCTGGTTCGGCTCCCCCTAAACCAAACCACAAAGATACCCCGGAATCTGTAACCTTCAGTTCCAGGAATAAGCATTTGATGCATGGCATAAGGGAATTGGGAAGCAAGCAAAAACCTGACCTCAAATACAAGGGGAATACCGTCCATCCAGTGCCTCCGCAGCAGGGGCAGGAGCGGCGCCGCCGTCGTCTCGGCGCGTGCGGCGGGGACGCGGGGGAGCGACGCACCGAAGCGGCGGGCGGCGGCCTCGATGGCGCGGCCGACGTGCGCGAACGGCAGCGCGGAGGAAAAGTGGGTGGGCAACGGGGCAGGGGCGGCGCCCGGGAGCTTGACGCCGGACGAGACAAAGCGGACGTCCCGACGGGGCGCCATGGCGGCGGAAGCGGAGGTGCGGGGTTTTAGGGGGGTATTGTCAAACGGTTTTGCTCCTGCGCGGGCGCCTGCGTTCGCGCGCCCGCGCAGGCGCTGCCGCGCGCCGGCGTTGCCGTGCCCGCTCGCCGCCGACGCCGTGCGCACGCCGCCGACGCCGCCGCGCTCGCCGCCGACGCCGCTGCGCTGCCGCCGACGCCGAGGACGCTGCCTGCACTCGCGGCCGCACGCAGGCGATGCCGTGCGTCGGCGCCGCTGCTCGCTCGCCGCCACAGCTGCTCGCCGGCGACGCCGCCACTGCTGCTCGCCGCCGACGACGCTGCACCGCCGACGCCGGTGCTCTCTCCCTCGGCAAAACGCGACGCCGTGCACGTTTTTATAGCTTACGGAGTTTTTTTCACTTTTTTTATACTGTTTTTTCAGTACTTCTGTGCGGTGAAATTTCTGTATAATCGTACTGAAATTTCTGTATAATCGTACTGAAAAAAATGGACGCCTGCACGAAACGCAAAATGCAGGCGCCTGCACTGTAGTCGGTCCCATTGTCAAAACATCTCGGCCCTCAAATTTTAAAGAAAAATAAAAGCAGTTTTTTAGAGCAAAAATAAAAGCAGTTATAGTTAATAGATGTTCCTATATTAATTGCATTTGTATCGTTATAAAGTTTATAAAATTACTACCTTCATCTTTTATTTAACGTATTTGATTTTTGACACGTTTTTTACTATTCGTCTTATTCAAAATTTTATTATAAATATACAAAAATATAAGTCTTGCTTAAAGTACCTTTAATGATAAAATAAATCACATCAAAATAAATGATATTTATATAGTTTTTTGAATAAGACAAATTATCAGAGGCGTGTCAAAAAGTCAAAAACGTTAGATAACAAAACAGAGGGAGTATATGGCAGGTAAAAAGGGCAACATGTCCCGTGTACATAGGGGTTCTCGTGTAAACCCCATGAACACCAACTAGCAAAAGTCTTGAAAAAACTGAAAACAATTCCTGATATTCTAATGAAGTTGATGAACTTATGTATAAAGTTTAAAGATCAAATTCATTCTATATTAAGAGTTATAAAAAAGAAAAACTATACCAATTTTAAATTATTCAAATTTATCATTATTTTTTATTTTTTATAACATATAAATGCTTTGATTTTCAAACTTTATACATAGGTAGAGCAACCAATTAATAACATATACAATTTTTTAAATTTTTTTATGGCTTTTGCTAATTGGTGTACACGGGAACCCTTGTTTACATGGGATATGTTGTCGGTAAAAAAAAAAAAGCCCCTAGATGCAGATTGCCCAATATTCATTAATTATAAAATGAAGTAATAAACTATAGGCCACAAATAAAATATATTTAATTAAGACGGGTGTCATAAATCGAACGATTTATGTCAGTGTGACATCATCACTGTAACTTAGGAAAACATATGTTAAAACTTGAAAAATAACCATTAAAACTTGAAAAAAAGACTATTATAGAGGTTGTGTGCCTGACCGAAGAGGGTAGGCGTCGATAGAGACAATAGAGTTTGTGTGCTCCGTAGTAGAGAGAGTGAGAGAGAGGAGGGTCGAAGTAAGATAGAGGGGGAGGAAAAGAAAATGGACAAGTCACCTACATGTGGAACATATCCATATCGGACGCCACGCCGTCGCCACCATGGTGAAACCACCTTCAAAACCAAGGGTTATTTGCGCCGGTTTTAAAAGTTGGGGAGACAAAATAGCTGGTTTTCAAAGTCAAGGGTTATGTGCGCTCGACTCAATACTTCAGAGGGTTAACTAGAGTTTTTCCTAATTTAGGTGTTCCGACGCTTCAAATCCTTGGAAAACCGAAACCACATCAATTGTTGAAAAGATACATCTGATCTCGTCGTGTGAAAAGTACCAATTTTAAGACTAGAAAGCTATTGTTTAGATAAAGAGAAAAATCACATTACAACTCTCCCCATTGTGGCTTAACCGCTAAATATGCTTCAATAGATGCAAGAAGGCAACATATTTTCAGCTTAATTTGTTTTTTTTACAACAAAAGCGAGTGAAGCAAAGTCGATCCAGATAGGTCGAAGGAATTCCAAACATAAGATTAGAGTCCATTTAATAAATTTTTTAAATTTTTAAGGAGAATTCATATTCCACACATAATTTATTTAAAGCAATCCTACAGATCAAACATAAGCCATATGGCAGCGGGATTTTTTCCTTTGAATGTCGATGCAACAAACTTTTCCTTTTTAATTATTTTCTCCATTTTCTTTTGTTTTAAATAATTTTTTTTTCAAATAATATCACGTCTGGCCGTGCTAACTTAGGGATGGCCGAACCCGACAGACACACAGGTAAACGGGGTGATGGCAATCAATTGGAAAGATGAAATTTTGCAAAGGAATACGTCTGCCTGTTTCATTAGACATCTCCAACGGTATATCTTTGAGGTCATTTCTATTTTATGAATTTTTTTTTATCCCTTCAGATGCTCTAACAAATTCTTTTCACGGTTCTATTCAGAAAAAGTTTCTTTGTGCATTCTTTTTAGAAGATTTTTTTTATTCATTCTCTTAATGCATTTTTTTCGAAGGGGTGATGGTAGAGATAGTGTAAGTAAAGAGAAAGAACGTAGAGAAGAAAATGGAATGAAGAAAAAATAGTTAAAGATGGTTAAGAGCAACAAGAACCATCAGTGTCGATCAATCAATTGTATCGGTGTGACACAAAAAACACATTGATTCGGAGGCACATTCGTATAAAAAAGAGAGGAAAACATAAAAAGAAAGTGTTCACAAAAAAACCGAAGCAACTATGTTTTAGACCTTGTTTGTTTAAGCTTAAATTTAATTAAATAAAAAATTATTTTTTGTATAAGTCAAATGATGTAATACTTTATAGTCATTTTTGTGGCATTCTAAATAGTTCTTCTCAAAGTTCGTAAAATATTTTTTTCATAATTTTTTAAACTCTTTAACACATATTTTAAAGGGCCACAACTTTTTAATATTGAAGTTTTCGGCGACTTTCAGCTCAAACAATCAGGACCACAGCTCAAACAACGAGCGTGT
Source organism: Raddia guianensis (assembly GCA_036346415.1). Classification (NCBI taxonomy): domain Eukaryota; kingdom Viridiplantae; phylum Streptophyta; class Magnoliopsida; order Poales; family Poaceae; genus Raddia; species Raddia guianensis. Next base: position 13,465,322 of record CM070542.1, read on the forward strand.
ATTGTGACTTGTGAGCATGCCTGTCGTCCTGCAGGCAGCTTTGCTGATTTTGACACTGCCCTAGAAAGGGGCAGGCAAAGGCGACGAAAAAGCGGCGAATTCGTAGTGCGATCTGACGAGTGACGAGTACGAGGGATCGCGGCCCTAGCGCTTGGAAGTAGCTCGGCGAAAACGATCTCAAATTTGAAAGGAGGAGATCGGAGTTGGACCGGACAGACAGGTGGATGTGAGCTACCCAGCCACCCAGGCTTTTCTTGACAGGACACGAGCCCTACCCTCGAGTCAAACCAAGCCAGACCTCGAGTCAAACCAAGCCAGACCTTGTTTGTTTCAGATTAAATTAAATTAAATAAAAATTTGTTATTTTTGTATAGGCCAAATGTTGTAATATTTTGTAGGGGTTTTATATAGTTCTTCTTAGAGTTCACAAAATATTTTTTTCATAATTTTTTGAATTTTTTAAAACGTATTTCGAGTGCATCACAAATTTGCTACAGTAAAACACAACTCAACATTAACCTGAAACAAACAAGGCCCCAATCAATCTCCACAGGGATTCCTCTACTCCCATGCATCCACCTCTCCGATGATTCCTTCCCGTGCTCAAATGGTCGTTTGTTTTAAATTTGTTTTTCCAAACATAGGTTATGGTGTAGTCAATGTCTCCCTTTTTAAAAAGATGTAACTAAAGGCGAAGAGTTACATACGAAGGAACGAGGAGAAAAGGACAAACAAAATAGTTTTATTTTCGGATTTGCTAGGTGTCGGTCGCCTACGCACCTCAGGTGGAATGCCGTTAAAATGTGGATTATTTTATTTATTTTGGTGCCGCATAGATTTTATGTCTGAATTATTTACTTTCTCGTGTGTTGTCTAGTTCTGTTTGTTCTTGTTGTAGAAAAATTGTAGTTTTGCTCTAATTTGAAGAGTAACCAAAAAAAATATTAAAACTTGCCTATGACTATATTCAATTTCTCCTTCTGGGGCTCCTCGATCCTTTTTGGGACATATCTTTATCTTATCTATTTTTGTACATACCTTCGAGAGCTTTCAAGGTTGCTCGAGAGCCGGATGCTCATCGCTTGACTTATTTTCCAAAGCTTCTAGACACACCGTCGAGATAGGGAAAATGATTAAAAAAAACTAGGCGTTTGTATTTTAAACAAAGATAAACAATTTTGCAATTAGTCAAAGTCAAATAAGCTGTAAATAACATGGCCTTATCAATAAATTGTTTAACAGATGACTACGATTGCCAGACCTTATGTTAGGTAGATTTGATCAAAGATAGACATGTATTTGGTTCATAGCAACCCTTTAGTAAGATTTCTCCTTTTTTCCTGTGTCTCATACTTAAGAACATGTTTAATGTCATATTTTTTTTGAAACCTTTCTTATCCCAATACTATTCATCTAGTTGATATGCATCAAAGTTCGCTTACGTTAGCTGAAGCGTGCCAAAGGTTTCATGAACTAATTTGAGGCAAGTTTGGAAAGAAAAAATTTACCTCCTGTTTTAGGTGTGTCCTAAGTTAAAGTTTAACTTTACCTATATAAAAAAATTTAAACTATTTGAATTGTGCACATAAAGACCATACATATAAATTCGTCTTGAAAAATATTTTCGCAGTATCATATTTTCACAGATTTTGTAGATAAAATTTGTTAGTAATTTATGGTCAAAGTTGTATTTTGAAAATCGTATCAATGTCAAAATGACAAGTATTATGGAACCGGAGGGAGCAGTACTCAAGACGCAAAGGCCATAATCAAATTTTCCATTGGAACTCGGAAATGGTCTATGTGCGTAATACAAAAGGAGAAGAAAGCGGAGACAGCGAGCGGGGGAATCCGAAACAAAATCAAACTCAAAAAAGTCGAACGAAACAGACAAAAACGCCGCGAAATTCACGGCATTCGCATCGAAATTCTACCAAACCAGAGCAAAATATAAGCAAGCGCGACCCCTTCCTGGCCGCCTCGTCTTCCTCCTCCCACGGGCGGCCTGCCTCACGCCCTCCGCCCGCCTCTGCGTCTTCTAGACCCTTCCATAATTCCATTTACCTCCCCTCTCCACGGCCGCCGCCGCCGCCGCTGCAGCCTCCTCAATTCCTAGAAGCGCAGAAGCAGAACCCCAGAGCCCATCGTCGCCGCCACCTGCCGCCGTCCGCAGCCGCCGCCGCGGCAATCGCCGGAGACCGAGGTAATCATCTTCGCGGTTTCGGCGATGGCTTCTTGGATTGGATTGAAGCTTTTTTCCCCCTCCGTTTCTCGCCTCCTCGCCCTGTAGTTGATGTGAGAGTTGCCGCGCTCGCCGGAGCGTTTTTTTTTTTTAAAAAAAATCTTGCTGGATTTGGTGGATTGCCCCCAAGTTGTTTGTTTTTCTAATGGCGGGAAGCGCCTGCGCCCTGCGGGCTGCGGCCTTAGGCATGGCTGTGCTGTCGCGCGCGCGTCAGCGGTAGTTGTTCCACGGCTCGAAGCTTAAACAATGCGTTTGAGCGCGCATCTCACTGAATGGAGCAGCACCAGTGCATGATTTGGAAGGTTCAAGAAAAAAAAAGGGTTTCTTTCACAGCTCAAGATACCTAGTAATCTTTCTGACAGCTGTAGAAGACAGCTCTGCTCAGTGGTTTCCATGGTTGTGAACTTGTGATTGCACTGTACTGATGATCCAAGCTGTGATGTAGTTGCAACTTGCAACGCAGATGCTCCCATGTCTTCGTTTGATGAACTGTGTTCACGTTCTGTTAATTGTTTGATCTGATACTGTTAGACATTCAGATATGTTCCTGACCATGATGTTCTGCCCCTGTCAGGGTCACTTGCGGAGCAAGGATGGAGCAGAATGGGGAGAGCCATATCAAAGAACCGCTTCTGCAGGCGGTGGGTGGGGGCTCCGGTGCTTCCCCTGCCGGAGTGTCTCCGAGGAAGGAGAGGAAGACAAGGAAGGCCATGTTCAATGTCCGGGGCATCGCGTGCGCTTCCTGTGCCGTGTCGATTGAGACGGTGGTGGCGAGCTTGAACGGGGTCGAGAGCATCCAGGTCTCGCCTCTGCAGGGCCAGGCTGTTGTCCAGTACAGGCCTGAGGAAACTGATGTAAGATTGCCTTGAGCTGATGGTGCTGCTTTCTTTGCTGAATTCTAACTATTAATTAGAGTGGTATGGAAAGAATTGTGTGTTTTTCATAATTGGGTGAAAAGGGAAGTTAGATGCATATGGCCACCTGTCATGTGTTGCACTTAGTATAAGTTTCTACCAATCAATTTGTACTATTGAGGCAGGAGTATAAGTGTAACATGGATATTTTGGATTTTGGGAAATGAATTTTGTGCAATAAATTCATAATTAGGTGATAGGTCAAATTTAGCTCACCTTTGCCTGTATCATCCATATAAGGTCCACGCCTGAGTAGTGAGTACTAGCAACTACCTTTTGTTTTTGTGGGCCAATCTCTGGACAATGATTATTACATCATAGGACTGTTGAATATTCCTAGGACAGTTGTTTTCATAAATGATTTGTTGAGGAACCATATGATCTTACTTTATACTAATTGCCTTTTTTTTTGCTACCAATCTGATTTCAACTGGTAAATTTAATTCCTATAAGCACATACACTTTCAATTAACTGAACTTGTGTATGCTTCAAAACTTCAATTTATTCTCATCATGAAGTAATACTGAAGAAAGGGTACACCTTAGGTATTATTTGCTATATTTTCTCAGTAAAGAGTCATATTCTCCCAGGCTAGAACCATAAAAGAAGCCATGGAGGGTCTCAACTTTGAGGTCGCTGAACTTCAAGAACAAGAAATTGCTGTATGCAGACTCCGGATAAAAGGAATGGCATGTACGAGCTGCTCTGAATCTGTTGAACGTGCACTTCTGATGGTACCTGGAGTGAAAAAAGCTGCAGTGGGGCTTGCCCTAGAGGAGGCCAAGGTCCACTTTGATCCGAATATCACCAGTCGTGATCTTATAATTGAGGCTATTGAAGATGCTGGATTTGGGGCTGATCTCATTAGTTCTGGGGACGATGTGAACAAAGTGCACCTAAAACTTGAAGGTGTGAATTCACCGGAAGACACCAAACTCATTCAGTCGGTACTGGAATCTGTAGAAGGGGTAAATAGTGTTGAATGGGACACAATGGGACAGACAATTAAAGTTGCATATGACCCTGATGTCACTGGTCCGCGATTACTTATTCAGTGCATTCAGAATGCTGCACAACCCTCTAAATGCTTTAGTGCTAGCTTGTACTCACCACCAAAGCAAAGAGAAGCAGAACGCCGTCATGAAATTATGAACTACAGGAACCAGTTTCTTTGGAGTTGCCTTTTTTCAGTCCCTGTGTTCCTGTTCTCCATGGTTCTGCCAATGCTTTCTCCCTTTGGAGATTGGTTGCTTCATAGAATCTGCAATAACATGACAGTAGGTATGCTACTGCGTTGGTTGCTATGCACGCCAGTTCAGTTCATTATTGGTTGCAGGTAAAGTCTCAACTCGCCAGCAACTTCTACTTGATGTCGTTTCCTTTTCTCTCTGAACCGTGTGTGGTCTGTTTGACTGTTTCTTATAGTAAACATGATTGCGATTGTATGATATTGTTTGGGAATGATAGAAATAACACAAAGTTTGATGAACTTATGGTTGCTTTACAATCTCTCCAGTGCACACTTATGTCACCACTTGTATTAACTATGTTTCCTTTTACTTGTCAGATTTTACGTTGGAGCTTATCATGCTTTGAAACGAGGATACTCTAACATGGATGTGCTGGTTGCTTTGGGAACAAATACCGCCTACTTCTATTCCGTTTATATAGTTTTGAAGGCACTCACATCAAACTCATTTGAAGGGCAAGATTTATTTGAAACTAGTGCTATGCTGATATCTTTTATATTGCTGGGAAAATATCTGGAGGTGGTAGCAAGGGGGAAGACTTCAGATGCTTTGTCAAAGTTGACAGAACTTGCACCAGAAACAGCTTTTCTTCTGACTTTCGACAAGGATGGAAATGTCATTTCAGAAGCAGAGATCAGCACCCAGTTACTTCAAAGAAACGATGTCATTAAGATCATCCCTGGTGCAAAAGTCCCTGTTGATGGTGTTGTCGTCAAAGGTCAAAGTCATGTTAACGAAAGCATGATAACTGGGGAAGCAAGGCCAATTGCAAAGAAACCAGGAGATAAGGTTGGTGTTTTGAAATTATAATTATAATTATTTGGATTTTATCTTCTACTATTCTGATGCACCAATTGGCTTTTTGAACAGGTTATTGGTGGTACTGTAAATGATAATGGTTGCATAATTGTTAAGGCCACCCATGTTGGGTCAGAGACGGCTCTGTCACAGATAGTTCAGCTAGTTGAAGCTGCTCAACTTGCAAGAGCTCCAGTGCAGAAATTAGCAGACAAGATTTCACGTTTTTTTGTTCCAACTGTAAGCTACATGTTGTTTTTCCCTGCGAATTTTCTTCCTGCTATGTTATCTCTACAAAACTAGAATATGGTCAGACTCAGATCCTACCTGCCCGAGCAGTTCAATAATTGGTTTCCGTCCTGATTTCTCAGAATTAAAAGTTTTGGGCATGATGAATCTTAGTCGGTAGACTAGACTCTGCAAGCATTCAACTGAACCACCCGGTCTCCTGCTCCTCAGTGCTCACCTATTTTATTGGGTAAACTGGTCAAGATCAAATGTATTTATTCAATTTAGTGAATTAACTGGTTTAAACCCCCCCCCCACACACACACACACACACGATAAATCATTAGTTTGTACATGGGGAAATATGAGTAGCAGAGGAGGTAGCCTCAATTCCAACAGCATCAGCTCAGATCATGTTGGCTCGTAGTGCACACCGAGTTTATTTGGCAAACTGGTCAAGACCAAGTTTATTTATTTAATCTGGTGAATTAACTGGTTTTTCTGATCTGACCAGTTTGCAAGCAGTAAACATTAGGTTCTCTGGGAAAGCATATCCTTACTTGCACATGGTCTGATATGTGCCTGCCGTGAGCCTCTCTTGAGAGAGAGAGAGCTGTTTTCATCTCATTATCTCATATTTTTGTTTGTTCTTTCTCATTTCTAGGTTGTGGTGGTTGCGTTTCTGACATGGCTTGGCTGGTTCATACCTGGGCAGTTTCATTTATACCCCCAGCACTGGATTCCAAAGGCAATGGATAGCTTTGAGCTTGCTCTGCAGTTTGGAATTTCTGTTCTAGTCGTTGCATGCCCTTGTGCTCTTGGACTGGCTACGCCAACTGCCGTTATGGTTGCCACTGGAAAAGGTGCTTCTCAAGGTGTCCTTATTAAGGGTGGCAATGCGCTTGAGAAAGCTCATAAGGTAATCATGAAGTGATATTTGTTGTGTGATGAAGATGCTAGTGTAAGCAGTAAACTTTTCGGTTTCAAATTATCTTGTGGTAGATTGGCATAGCGAACTATTTTCTTTTACTATCTCTATTTGCAGGTTAAGGCAATTATATTTGATAAAACTGGAACCCTTACTGTTGGTAAGCCTTCTGTTGTCCAAACAAAGACCTTCTCCAAGATGCCACTTCTAGAACTGTGCGATTTGGCTGCTGGTGCTGAGGTTGGTTCCTTTTTGCTTACATTTTGGTGGGCATTGTGATTGTAATGTTAGGAGCATCGACTTCTATTCGGATTGTATTGTCTCTAATCTCATTTTACCTTTATCAGGCGAACAGCGAGCATCCCCTATCAAAGGCCATTGTAGAGTACACAAAGAAGCTCAGAGAACAATATGGATCCCGCAGCGATCACATGATGGAATCCAAAGACTTTGAGGTGCATCCAGGGGCAGGGGTCAGCGCCAACGTGGAAGGCAAGCTGGTTCTGGTTGGAAACAAAAGGCTCATGCAAGAATTTGAGGTTCCCATGAGCTCTGAAGTGGAGGCTTACATGTCTGAAACAGAAGAGCTTGCTAGGACCTGTGTGCTTGTTGCCATCGACAAGATCATCTGCGGAATCCTTGCCGTGTCGGATCCTCTGAAGCCTGAGGCAGGCCGCGTCATCTCCTACCTTCGCTCAATGGGCATCTCAAGTATCATGGTGACCGGCGACAACTGGGCTACCGCGAAATCCATAGCAAAGGAAGTCGGGATCGACAGCGTGTTTGCCGAGATCGATCCAGTTGGAAAAGCAGAAAAGATCAAGGACTTGCAGGTACAGTCTTTTTCTCCATTCTCCTTCATGAATCAGACCTGATGGTACTGTTGCATTCCCCGCCTGACATGATTTGTTCACAGACTCAGGGACTGACGGTGGCAATGGTGGGCGACGGGATAAACGACTCGCCGGCCCTGGCTGCGGCAGACGTAGGCATGGCGATCGGCGCAGGCACGGACGTGGCCATCGAGGCCGCCGACATCGTCCTGATGAAGAGCAGCCTGGAGGACGTGATCACCGCCATCGACCTGTCGCGGAAGACCCTCTCGAGGATCCGGCTGAACTACTTCTGGGCGCTGGGCTACAACGTCCTGGGCATGCCGATCGCCGCCGGCGTCCTGTTCCCGTTCACGGGCATCCGGCTGCCGCCCTGGCTCGCCGGCGCCTGCATGGCGGCCTCGTCGGTGAGCGTCGTCTGCTCGTCACTGCTGCTCCAGCTCTACAAGAAGCCATTGCGCGTCGAAGGCGCGCCGAGGCCAGCACCCGGCGGCGATGGCTCGGATCTCGTGTGAAGCTGCCTCGCCGTGCTGACGAACAAGAACTACCTGTTCTTGATTGATTCTTGTACAGGATTATTGTCAGACCGATGCCTTCTCTGACCGATGATTATGAATAATACCGGAGGCTCAATTGCTTGTTGTCCCCTGATAGAATACATGTGAAATTTAACCTCCGAATTAGAGAGAATCTCTGATGAAGTCGATGTTCAGCTTACATACTGTAGAGCTCTTTCTAAACTGCTTATTAGCAATTCAGCTGGATGTTTTTAGAACACTCCCGTAAAGTTGTCAAAAATAGCTTCTCAATAAGCCAAAGTCATTTCTAAAAGTTGTCAAAGTTCAACGTGTAGCCTAAGTAACATAACTAAAAAAATCTAAGCTCAAACTCGAGTAGACTCAATTAAATATGCTTTTATCAAGAAAAAAATGTTTGAATAGGCCGGATGAAATTGGAGTAGCCTCCATAAAATATAATAATTGAACCAATCTTTTTGTCTTTCCAGAGCATCAAATCCAATAGTGCGAAATTGACTAGTCATCTAGAATTATTAAATGGGAAAGTCTATTTAACAGTCGACTTAGATTTACCTTTCTTTCGGTCAATCCTCACTCACCCGCGCGCCGTCGGCCGTCTTCCTCCCCTCCGGCGACCTCCTCTCCCACCGCCGCGCCGCCATGGATGGGTTAGGGTTTAGGTGGGGTTCGGGTTGAGTCTTCTGGGCTTAGAGGATGGCAGGAGGCGGTGGTCTGACGGTTGGTGGGGATGGAGTGAGGCGGCGGGAGGCGGCCATGCATGAGCTGGGACGGGAAGAAGCGGTTAGGGTGGAGGTGGCGGGGTGAAAATGACCGTCGGGTTAGGTTGGGTAAGGCGGCTAAGCGGCGTGCGGAGGAGGAGGAGGAGGAGGAGAGAGGGAGAGTCGGGTCGGGCGGTGGAGGAGAGGAAAGAGGAAAGTAAGAGAGAGAGTGGGGCGCGGGGTTGATCTGGGCCGATTCAACGGTCCAGAAAATCGACTGATGGGTATTAAAAAAAAGTTTACTGTTGAATAGACAGTCCCTTGTTAAATAGACAACCAATATAGAAAGCTATACTATCGTTTTTATATGCACATGCTATAGACTGTCTTAAACGTGCCTTTTCCAAGTTCTAAAAAACCCAATGTTTTCGATGAAGCAGCATAGCTGTCAGGAAGCCCAATACAGAATGCTGTTCGTTTCTGCAAATGAACTAGCTAAAAAGACCCGAGTCATTTTTGAAGGGTAAATTGTGAGCATACACAGGTTAGACGTGCTCCTGTGGCCAGAATCGTTCAGGGCGCCGCGGGAACAAGAAAAGCAGAGGACAGCAGCAGTCGTCGGCCGCGCGGCATGCGCGCGGTTTCCCGCCTAAACATAGCCCCCCCGCCGTATATAAACGCCACCGGCGCGCCTCCCCGCCTCGTCGGAGCAGCCACCCCCCACCCCCACCCCCACCCCCACACCCACCCCTCGGAAACACACCGAGAGAGAGAGAGAGAGAGAGAGCAGGAATGGCCGGCCGGGCGAGCAGCAGCAATGGAGGCGGCGCCGGCGCGCTGATCGTGGCGGCGCTGCTGGTCGGCGCGGCGTGCGCGTCGAAGCAGCACGGCTCGTCGGGGTCGTCGTCGTCGTCCCCTTCGACTCCGGCGGGGCCGCTGGACATCACGAAGCTGGGGGCGCGCGGGGACGGGAAGAGCGACAGCACGAAGGCGATCCAGCAGGCGTGGAAGCACGCGTGCGCGGCGACGGGGACGCAGAAGATCGTGATCCCCGAGGGCAACTACCTGACGGGCGCGCTGACGCTGGAGGGCCCCTGCACCAGCTCCATCATCATCCGCCTCGACGGCAACCTGCTCGGCACCGGCGACCTCAACGCCTACAAGAAGAACTGGATCGAGGTCATCCACGTCGAGAACTTCTCCATCAACGGCCACGGCAAGATCGACGGCCAGGGCCCCCTCGTGTGGACCAAGAACGAGTGCCACAAGTCCTACAACTGCAAGATCCTGCCCAACGTACGCGCCCCCTGTCCCCCCCTGCATACGTACATACTCGCTCAGGACCTGAACCTCATGAGCTGAGCTGATTAAAAATGGAATCTTTGTGATCTGAAGCTCTGAACCTGAGCTGAGCTGATTAAAAATGGGATCTTTGGAGGAAACGAAATTGCAGAGCCTGGTGCTGGACTACGTGACGAACGCGCAGATCAGGGGGATCACGCTGCTGAACAGCAAGTTCTTCCACCTGAACATCTTCCAGTGCAAGAACGTGGTGATCGACAAGGTGAACATCACGGCGCCGGGGAACAGCCCGAACACGGACGGCATCCACATCGGCGACTCGACGAACGTGACGATCAAGGCGACGAGCATCGCCACCGGCGACGACTGCATCTCGATCGGGCCCGGGAGCAAGAAGATCAAGGTGGACGGCGTCAAGTGCGGCCCCGGCCACGGCATCAGCGTCGGCAGCCTGGGCCGGTACAAGGACGAGGACGACGTGGAGGACGTGACGGTGACCAACTGCGCGCTCAAGGGCACCACCAATGGCCTCCGGATCAAGTCGTACGAGGACTCCAAGTCGCAGCTCAAGGCCAGCAGGTTCCTCTACGACGGCGTCACCATGGACAACGTCTCCTTCCCCATCATCATCGACCAGAAGTACTGCCCCAACAACATCTGCGCCAAGTCCGGCAACTCCAAGGTCGCCATCTCCGACATCGTCTTCAAGAACATCAGGGGCACCTCCGCCACGCCCGAGGCCGTCACCTTCATCTGCCCCAACAACCTCCCCTGCCAGGGCGTCCAGATGCACAACGTCGACATCAAGTACGCCGGCTCCGGCAACACCACCATCGCCGTCTGCCGCAACGTCCACGGCAAGACCAGCAGCGTCTCCAAGGCGCTCGCCTGCATCTAGGCGCATGCAGCTCACCAGCTCGAGCTCATCCCCATCCATCGTCACTTCCTTACTAGTAGCACTAGTATTTGATCAACTATTCATCCCATCCCGACCCCGTTGTTATTACATTCGTCTCTGTACCATACCTATACCTCACCTCGATTCCTTTCGATCGTTCATGATGTTCCCGTTCCATTTTCTTCATCGGGTATAGCTCAGATTATTTATTCATTAATGTACGCACGCGACGATTTATGATTTAAGGATTCTTCCTTTTTTTTGAGTGAAATGTTTGCTTGAAGAATGGAGGGATAAAAGAGAGAAGTCAGCATTATGATTCTTTCTTTCTTTCTTTTTTGACAAACATGGGGTTAGAGCTTATGCTAGAAATCATCCATATTTGAAGGCAAATTTCCCAATCTATAAAATTCTTTGGAGCAATCCGAACATCTCCAGTAGGATTTTTCTGGATTAAATTCATCTGAAACTCCATTGGATCAAATAACTCCTAACTCGGTGATGGCAGAATTCTAGCTTTGCATGCATAACAGATACGTAGCTACCACTCACCGGAACCATCCTGCAACCTGTACCGAATGAGATATTTTTTTTGGCAAGATGATCAAATTATTAGTAAGAGAGAGAAAAAAAAACCTCACTAACACCTGAGGTGCTCACAAGTCACAAGCCACAAACAGTTGGTAGTTACTTCAAAGTTCAAACTAGTTTTTGGACAGTCTGATCACACCATCAACGGTACATAACAATGACTAAAAAATGGAAACGAGAATAGGGCGACTGATGAGGCAAGTGAAATGGAAGCAAAAACACAGGCCCTCGGTAATCCAGGTGTGCCGACTTTTAGGTTTCATCATACTGGATTGCGAAAGAAGAATCGGTTATTTCAGTTATGGTATTTGAGTTAGATTAGGATTAGAAAAACTAAATAAAGTTCCAGTGAATAGTTGCTTCATCTTTTCCTTTCTTTTCCTGATTTCCTTTTCAACGAAATTTACCTTATTGTTTTTTTCTGTTTCTCAATCGGCATATTAATTTCAAATTTAATTTTTTTGCTCCTTTGCCGCACGGTTATGCCGATACTACCAACTCTTCTTTAATTTTTTTATGACTAATTGCACCATGTTTGATGAGAGGAAGGTTCGTAATACTCGAAGATTGGTGAAAAGGGACATACTGAAACAGTTTTTTTGTGGTAGAAGCAGAGGTTTATGCGCCATTGATGCATTATCAGAACGATGTGAGTTCAGATAAATTTTATTGACACAGAACATTTGCTTCTCTTTTCTAAAGTATTTGCTTCTCTTTTCTAAAGTTAAGGAGAACATGTGCCATATTATTTTCCAACACTAAGCCCTTAATACACTGCATGCTTTCTTTCGAGATTATTGAGACACTGAAGAATTCAAGACATGTAGGTCATCCATCTTGGTTCATGGAAGCGATGGCAGAATCTTCCCGGTGCAGGTTCCGAATCCAATGTTGTAATCTTCACCCTGGAAAACCAGTACATGGCATAACTAAACAAAACATCATCTCACCGAGACCTAGAATTGATGCAAAGATTAGTTTACTGAACCTTGCAACAAGCTGTCAGGATGACTTCATCCCCATCTTCTAGGAACTTGCGAGTTGAATTTCCAACTGATATCTCCTTCTGCCCATTCCATGTTAGCTCCAGCAAGCATCCCAACGAGTCAGGTTCCTGAAACAAGCACATAAATTAAAAATACAAATACACAAGAATTTCTAAATTTTAATTTTTACAATGATATTTGTAATCGTTACTCCATACAGGTCCACTGAGTGTGCCAGTTGCAAACATATCCCCTGGTCTCAGATTGCATCCATTGACAGTGTGATGTGCTAGTTGCTGCGTCAAAGTCCAATACCTGTAAAAAATATGAACATATGCATGTTACAGTGTCACAAAGTTAGGTAAAAAAGAAATTTCATGCAGTAAAAAAAAGGGAATAGTGCATATAATATCAAATCAAAACATTGCTAAACGCAATGGGAATTGGCATCAAAACCAAAGCCTTATGAATATATTTCCCTGACTACTTACTAATGAATGAGTGGATTTATGTAAGCCATAAATGAGATGATGCGTTGAATTAAGAAGTAAAAAAGATGACTGCTAAGTATAAGGCATATAATCAGAGTTCTTACAAATGCTTGAAATTACTCTTTGCAACAATTGATGGATCACTTTGCTCTTTGGGCTTAATCCAAGCCTAGCACAGAAAATGAAAAATGGAATAATCAGATTGATTTTAATAAAAGTATACTAAAGAGTAGAAGTAAAAGCCACAATGATGACGTATTCCTACTTCAAGAGTAATATCATAGTTTATGTGATTCTTTTCAGCTAAGTATGGCAAAGGAGCAGGTTCCTGCAACATAAAGTAAATTAGTTCTCCACAGAACAATAAAATGCTGATTAGCTAAAGAAACAATACTAATAACCATGTAATAACAAACTGCTAACCTGCTTAGGAGCCTCACAGGCAAAAGGCTTTAGTGCATCCAGAGTCACAATCCAAGGTGACACAGTTGTACCTGGAATTAAATATTCACACAATGGAAAAGACACCTGTTAAGTATAGTTCTTCGCAATGCATAACAAAGATCGTAGAATATTCCAGCACTTCTACATGCTACAGTAGAAATACGAAACTCAAAATTAATAGCTACAGAAACATCGTTAAGATGATTATGAATGTTCTAAAAAAATAAGCAAGCTCTGTGATGAAATCGGTTTTATACAAAACATGATATAAAGCTTATGTTGAACTCTAATTAATGGTATCCGGTGTCTTACTGAAGCTTTTCCCAAGGAAAGGTCCAAGAGGTATAGTTTCCCAGGCTTGGATATCTCTAGCTGTAGAATTATACAAAAGTCAGCCACAGTGTGCAGCTAATCTTAGTTAAAATCCAAAAAAACATATACCTACCACTCCAATCATTCATAACCATTAGGCCAAATATATGTTCTTCAGCATCATTGATATCAATAGGTTTGCCCAATTCATTCCCTGGTCCAACAATGGCTGCCTGAAAGCAACAAGTATGATTACATGGGTAATCAAGGACAACCATCTTGCTGTAAAATAATCATAAATATTATAGTTCAATATCAATGATAACCGATTCACTTTTTGATAGAAACCACATGCCAAGTTAGTATGGCACAAGGTTAAAAAAGTATCAGCTACTACAGTTTGAGAGGCTTGCAGGAAGCTAACCATCTCAAGTTCAAAATCAAGCTTCTGAGAAGGACCGAAATAAGGCTGTGAATTTCCTGTAGGATGGCCTTGCCCTCTAAAAGACAGAAAAGATAATGTTATCAACATGTCAAGTAAATTAATCACACAGCAGAAACAATCATAAATTACTACACACATATACAATCAATTTAGATTACTTCACAGCATATGACAGAATTTTAATGCAGGAAGAAGTGCAGAATAGCATGAACTGGCAAAGTATGACAAAAGGAGAAGGCTGGGAGCATTGAATTGGCGATAGATACTCCGAAGGTAAATGTATTTGGAAGTACCTGATGCTCGCCACTTAAGTAGCTAATTCTTAGAGAAAATATTTATTCACTACATTCAGATAATTACACTACATTCAGATAATTATAAAACTGTTCCCTGGCATTCAAATAAACATTTGATCTATTAAATTTTTAGGATGTTTACCTAGGTCGAATAATGTCCGTTCCAGATATGATTATAGATGATGCTCGCCCATGATAGCCTACTGGAAGATGAAACCTGAGTGAAGCAAACATACAGTTAGCCATATAACTCATGCCAGAACAACGCAGTATTCAAACAAAAGTGCAGTAAGCAATAACTGAAGGACATGCAGCAAAGCTTTAAAAAAATATTAATTTGTAACCCATGAGAAACAGTCCATGTTGTAGCCATTCTTATAACCATATGACCATAACAAGAATCTTCATTGAAGCCAAATTAAATTCATTACTCATGCAGTACAAAAGCACAGTTCCCTTGCAATCTATACCTAGGCTCAACTGATTGACTTCAACACAAGACATGACCAAATAAAGGACATTACCAATTTGGATTGACGGGAGTCTGCGGTCCACGGAATATGAACCCACAATTCCTTGCATGGTGCACAGAACAAAAGAAGTCTGTGTAGTCTCCTACCGTGATTGGTAGAAGCATCTCTATATCAGTCTGCACCATCAAAACAGGTCATCAACAATTTCCTCAGCAAATCTTTCGTTTCTCCCAGAAACAAAAAAGATAGATGTATAAAGCTCACCATTGGCACAAGGCACTTCTTCCTCAAGGCCTCGTTGTCACGCAGTACTGGCTCATCCGCTGCAAAGCAACCAAGAAAGAGAAATAAGGAGAAATTTCCATCAGGATCTTTGCACTTCCCTTCTCTACAACAATGGATGTCATCAAAAACCAAATTATTTTGACATAGCCCTTAGGATTACTGAAACTTGTACTTGTTTGCGCTATGAAGGGGATTACATGTCAGCAGGACTATTTGCCGCAAACACAGGCCCGGCCCAGACCCTGTCACAGGCCCCCAAATTAATAGGACCTCTAAATTGGCCCAATACAGTAAGTATATATCTATAATTTTCTGTCTTATATTTTAGAATACAAGGAGTACTAGTTATGAATATTTTGTTTCTCTAAATTTTAAAGATTTTTTTATAAGTTAAAAAAGAATTGCAGAATTTTGAATTTTCTCTCTTATAATGTTGTATTTTGAGGCCTATTTGTAACTTTGTTATATTTTCGCACTGGGGTCTCCAAATTGTAGGACCGGCCCTGCGCAAAGACCTTGTTTTTTTATCATCAAGCATTGTTTAATAATAAAATTGTGGCGCAGAGTAGAGAGCTTAAAGTGAGCAAAGAAAAGAAAACCTGAAAGAATCCTCTGGAGTGTGGCGCGCGCCTCCCTCCACGCCGGCCGCCCCATCCCCAAGAACATGTTGAGCGTCTCCTGCGCGCGCAGAAATCACAAATTCACAATCACTCGCTTTGCCCACCAACCAGTACCGCCAGTGCCTAAATCTCTAATCTTTTTCGCCAGGTTGATCGATCATGCTCACTCCGAACTCCCAATGCCCCATCATCAGATACCTGGTAGGCGTGGGAAGGCAGGCAGCAGGTACCTGGTGGAAGCAGGGGGAGCCAGCGAGGACGGGCCCGTCCATGAGCCCGGCGTCGGAGACGGCGGCGAGGTCGAGCGCGAAGCCCCCGATGGCGACGGCGGGGCGCGGCGGCCCCGGCGAGCCCCTCCGGCAGAAGACCCCGAAGGGGAGGTTCTGGATGGGGAAGTGCGAGTCACGGGGCACCTCCACGAATGACCGCAGCTGCTGGTGCCTCCCCTCCGCCGCCATTGCCGCCTCTTCTCGCGGTCTCTAGCTTGCGCGCGATTGCTACACGACGAGGACGAGGAGTCGAGGAGGAGACGACACTGTGGAAGAGGGAGGCGGAGGTAGAGGGGTTTGGTGCCCGTATAAATACGTGGTACAGGCAGCCGTATGGGTCGTGCTCTCTAGTGTCAGGTACCCATACGTATCAGTCCAAACTCCAGCGGTAACCGGAATCCTTAACGGAGCCATGTTAGAGCATCCCAGCAGGGCCTTCAAATTTTCCTTTATCATTCTGAAAGCTTCTCGCTACGATAATAAATACGGTCTGAAATTCTCTCACGTCGTCAAATTCCTCCTGCTGCATTTAAAAAATTTTGAAATAGAGATGCATTTGAGGGGTGAGATGGGGATGCTCTTAATAAAAGGAAATTCGTTTTAAAATATATAAAATATAGATTTAGATTAGATATACATGGCATAATAAAACGTGGCATCTCGAAATATGGAACTCTGTAGCATATACAGGGTTAAGTGTTCATACATATAAGTGACACATGCATAACTGAATATAAACTATCCTTAATGAAAAAAACATATTTTAGTCCATCTACAATATATTAAGGGATCGACTACGGTCTGGCGCTTTGCATTTTGCGTTCGCTGGTAGCGCCCTTTTTTCAAGACGATTATACTGAAATTTCGAGACGATTATACTGAAATTTCACCGTCTGAAAATCTTGAAAAATAGTATAAAAAGTGAAAAAAACAGTAAGCTACCAATCGGCGTCGATGGCGTTGCGAGGGCAGAACACACGCCAGCGTCGACAACAACGATGGCGTCGGCGGCGGCGGCGGCGGCGTCAGCGGCGACGCGAAGCGAAATGGCATGGAGCGAAGAAGGCGATGGCGTGGCGGCGGCAATGTGTCATGACGGCGGCTGACTTCGCCACAGAAGAAGCAGCAGCGTGGCGACAGCGGCAAGATCGGCAGGCGGCAGCGGCGGCAAAAGAACAGACGGCGGCGGCGGCGGCGGCAATATGTGATGAAGCTGCGCAGATTGTGTGGCGTCGCTGCATGAGACCGCAAATCTGACGACTATCGCTAGCAAAACCGATATATTAAATATTAGACAACATACTAAAAAAAAGTAAATTATACAAACGGTCTCAAGACTATCACGTAGTTCACATCTATGTCCCGATCTTTTGAATTACAGCTTAGAGTCCCTGAACTATTAAAATAATCCAAATCCAGTGCACCGTTATCACACTACCGTACGAGAACCGACGTGGCTGCTCCACCGCACAAATCCTGACACTATGGACAGTATGTCAGGATCAAACCCAGGTTAGCACTCAGCTCTCCCTCACTCTGTAGTGCTGATACTCAGCTAGAACGCTAAGACCAAGCACCTGCTGAACTCACACGAACACAAGAGGAAAACCGGTTTGGTCTGCTAACTTACTGCACTTTTTCGACTCTATTGCATATATGTGAAAGAAAACAAACGACCCGCTAAGGCCACTTCGCCGTGTGCCATCCCTACGATGTGGTTAGTGTGCCACTCACACCACTACTCCACACCTCCTACAAATCAGCTCCAGCTAAGCCAACTGCAGGCCAACACACGCACTAACTGAAATAACCAAACTGACGCAACAGACTCAAAACAAACACATGCAGAAAAATAGATACAAGGTTGTGCACACTGAATTAATCTAACAATTCTCCTCCTAATTCTTTGTGCACTAACCAGAACACTTCTTGAGCCCAATCTTGTTGCAAAGTTCCTCAAATCGACCACGCCAAAGGCTTTGTCAAGACATCACCTAGCCGGTCTTGATTCGATAAACTCAATCTCAAGCTGGCCCTTTTCAGCACAATCCCTGACATGATGGTACTTTATGTCAATGTGCTTGCTCCTGTTATGATGAACAGGATTTTTGATCAGTGAAATAGTGGACTTGTTGTCCACCCTGAGCAATGGAGTGCTCACTTCTTCATCCTTCAACTCAGACAGAAACCTTGCCAACCAAGTCCCTTGACAAGCTCCAGTAGCAGCAGCAATATACTCTGCTTCCCAGCTTGATAAAGCCACCACCTTCTGCTTTGAAGACTGCCATGTAACAGGACTGTCTCCTAGGAAGAAAATCACACCACTAGTACTCTTTCGGCTGTCCACATCCCCAGCCAAATCACTATCACTGTATCCCAACAGTTTGTCATATGCCTCTTCTTTCCTCCTAAAACTGAGACTAGATCATGTGTCCCTGCCACATATCTCAGTATATGCTTCACTGCCATCAGGTGATCTTCATGGGGATCTTCAAGAAATCTGCTAACATACCCCACTGCAAAAGCAATGTCAGACCTGGTGTTAACCAGATACCTTAAACTTCCCACAATACTTCTGTAATTTGTCACATTCACCTTTGGTTCACTGCTGTCCTTGCTTAATTTCAGCCTTGGCTCCATAGGAACCTGACATGGATTGCATCCAGCCATCCCACTTCTCTCTAAAATCTTAGTAGCATAATTACCTTGACTGAGTGATATCCCATGAGTATCTTGCTTCACTTCCAGCCCAAGATAATAGTGTAGAAGCCCCAAGTCACTCATCTTGAAGGTGTCAGCCATCTCCTTCTTGAACTTCTGAATGTCACTGCTGCACTCACCAGTAATTATCAGACCATCCACATACACTCCAAGTATGAGCTGGTTTCCTCTCCTCTCCCTGGTGTAAATAGCATAATCTGGAATGCTCTTCTTGAAGCCAAAAGACTGCAATGTACAGTCCAATTTGGCATTCCATGCCCTAGGAGCTTGATGCAGGCCATAAAGTGCCTTGTGTAGCTTCAACACCTTGTGCTCACTGCCCTCACACACAAAACCTTCAGGTTGTTGAACATACACCTCCTCCTTTAGGTCTCCATTCAAGAAAGCCGACTTCACATCCATGTGGTGAACCTCCCATCCTTCAGATGCAGCAAGATCTAGGAGCAATCTGATTGCATCCATGTGTACCACTGGAGCAAATACCTCTATGTAGTCCACTCCTTGACATTGGGCATAGCCCTTCACTACTAGCTTTGCTTTGTGTCTCACCACAGCTCCCTTCTCATCTCTTTTCACTTTGAAAACCCATTTGAGCCCTATTGCCTTCCTGCCTTAAGGGAGATCACACAGAGACCATGTCTTGTTATCCTCAATGGCCTTTATCTCCTCAAGCATTGTCTTTCTCCAGTTGGACTATTTCTCAGCCTCTGCAAATGATGCAAGCTCATCAGCACTGACCACTAATGCCTCTTCTTCAGACTCCACCCGAGCTAAAGACCTAGGCACAGCTCCAACTGGTGACAAAGACCCAATGATGTTCTTCACAGTTCTGAATTTCAGTGGCTCACCACCATAATTTGCATCAACATTGTCACTGAAATGACTAGGTGGAGACACCACCTCCACTCCTGGCTGGTTATTAGTTTCTGGACTGTTCAACACTTGAACATTTGAACCTCCTCCAGACTCCACACTTGAGCTTGCTCCACCAGGTGTCTCAATAGTGCTCCCAGCCACTGGAGATGCCTGGCTCACACTTGTATACCTCACTGTGAACTCACTGCTCACTTCTTGGTTGCTCCCATCTGCAGCCCTGCTCCAGTCCCATTGAGCCAATTCATCAAACACAACTTATTCACTCACATGTACTCTTCCAGAGACAGGATCATACACTTTAGGGTTAATAGGATATATACCACTGCTCAACTTGCTTATTCGGAATTTGCCATCGTTCCTTTGAAAATGCGATATATGCCATTATGAAACTGCGTCTCTCCGATATATGCCATTCCGTGCGACACGTGTCCCATTTTTACTTGTATTTTCGGATTTGGACCATTTTACCCTCATCTTCAACCTCCAGCTCTTCTTCCTCCTCTCCCTCCCCAACTTCTCTCCCCGCTGAGGACAGCCGCCGGGCAGGGCTCTTCTTCCTCCTCTCTCTCCCCAACTTCTCTCTCCCCGCTGAGGATAGCCGCCGCCGTGGCCCTGCCGGTGCTTCTCCTCCGTCGCCGCCGTGGCCCGTCGATGCTCCTCGCCGCTGCCGTCGCGAGCTCCATGCCGTTCTGAGTGTCGACGCAAGCCTTGTCGTCGCTTCTTCTCGTGCACGCGAGGTCCGCGTTGCCGCCGCCGTCGTAGCGAGCTCCACACGCTGCCCCGGCCATCACGAGATTCGCGTGGTAATCGCAAATCCACGAGCTCCGTCTTTGCACCAAGACGTCGCGGGAGGACGAGCCAGCGTCGCCACCGCACGTCGCCGGGAGAACGAGCTCCGCGCCGCTGCACGTCGCCGGAAGAACGCCAAACCGGCCAGAATTGAGAGAGAGTGAAACAGAGGAAGAAGAGGAGAGGTAGAAGATGAGGGCAAAATGGTCAAATAAGCAAATACAATGTCGGATGTATAAAAAAGAGGACACGTGTCGCACGGAGTGGCATATATCGGAGAGACGCAGTTTCATAATGGCATATATCGCATTTCCAAAGGAACGATGGCAAATTCCGAATAAGCAAGTTGAGCAGTGGCATATATCCTATTAACCCTACACTTTATAAGCTTTTGATCCTGGGACATACCCTATGAGCACCATAGGCCTGCTCCTATCATCCAACTTCTTCAAGTTTGGTGTGGTGTCCTTCACATGGATAATGCAGCCAAATGTCCTCATGTGGTGCACTGTTGGCTTCTTCCCAAACCAAGCCTCATAAGGTGTCTTGCCTTCAACACTCTTGGTAGGTGATCTGTTAAGGACGTACACTGCAGTTGTCACAGCTTCACCCCAAAACATTGCAGGCATTCCTTTGGCTTTGAGCATGCATCTAGCTGTGGCCATCACACTTTGATTTCTTCTCTCCACTACTCCATTCTGAAATGGGGAATAAGGAGCAGTGAGATGCCTCTCCACACCCTGATTTGCCCAATACTCTGCAAACTCAGCAATGTGAATCCTCCTCCTCTGTCAGTTCTAAACACTCTCAACTGTCTACCCGACTGCTTCTCAGCTAGAGCTTTGCACTTCTTAATACTTGTTGATTCCATATCCTTGGTCTTTAACAGCCTCAACCACATGTACCTGCTCAGATCATCCACTAAGAGGAGGAAATACCTATTGCCACCTGGAGTCACTGGTGACACAGGCCCACAGAGATAACCATGGACCAACTCCAAGAGCTCCTTTGCTCAGACTCGCTTTCTTTGTGGCTGAACTCCTCTTCTTTCCACGCTAAATGACCATTTGCATAGCTGCTCCACTTGTTCAATTTCAGACATTCCGTGCACCATTCCATCGCGCGCCAACTTGCGCAGCGCCTGGAAGTTGAGGTGCCCGAAACGTGCATGCCATCTCCAAGCTTCCTCCTCACCGCGTGCTGTCAGACACACAGGCTGTGCAATGTTGGTGTCGAGCACATATAGCCTGTTAGGTGATCTCTTGATCTTGGCTAGCAGCTGCTGATCTAGGTCAAAGATCCTCATCTCCTCCCTCTCCACAGCAACTCGATATCCATCTTCAGCCAACTGTCCAACACTAGAGCTTGGGAATGAAGTATACCTTCTCTAGAGCCCTACACTCGCCATTCTTGCAGGCAAACAGCACTGTGCCACTTCCTTCTATTGTCGCCACAGAGTCATCCCCAAACCTGACTGATCCCTGTGATCCCATGTCAAGATCAGAGAAAACAGAGCATATACCTGACATGTGGTTCGTCGCACCGGTATCGACAACCCATCTGGTCTTCTCAACCTTCTCCTTGCCGCCAAATTGAGCGAACAGCTCTGCTTCTGCTTCTTCCGGCTTCCCCTGTTCCGGCAGCACAGGCGATGAAGGTCCATCGATCGCCTTTGCTAGCAACAGCGTGTTCTCTTCCTCCTACGCCACATGCGCTTGCTCCTTCTTCTTCGACGGTGCTCTGCAATCTCTGGCCCAGTGCCCAAGCTTGCCGCAGTTACGGCACTGGCCCTTGGAGATGTCTCTGTTTTTGCCACGGCCGCCACCGTTGCGTCCACGTCTGCCTCTACCTCGGCCGCCTCGACGCCCGCCGTGGCTTGAACTCCCATCTCCTTCGCGCTGTTTCATCCGCGCCTGCCACTCCTCCTCCGTGAGGAGCAAGCGGCCACCGGAATCAACACGCCCGCCGCCATCCTTGCGCCGGTACCTCTGCTCCGCCGAGCGAAGCCGCCCCGTGACCTCCTCAATCGGCAGGGAATCCAAATCGAGCAGAGTCTCGATCGAGATTGCCACCTGCGAGAGGCGATCGAGGACGGCCTGCAGCATCCTCTTCACGACCTCCTTGTCTTCAATCTTGTCGCCGAGAACGCGCAATTGACCCGCGAGGGCTGTGATGCGCTCAGAGAACTCGTCGACACTCTCGCCATCCTTGAATTCGATCTTCCCCAGCTCACGCCGCAGCTGCTGCGCGTTCGCCTCGCGCACGCGCTCAATACCGACGCGCGCCACCTTGATCGCGTCCCAAGCCTCCTTGGCGCTGTCCTTCACCGCCAGCGACGACAGCATCTCCGCTGGCACCGCCCGCAAGATTGCGGCGAGCGCCAGCCGGTCATCGCGATCATCGCCTCAGCCAGTGTTGACCGTGTCCCACAGCCCTTGAGCCTGGAGGTTTACGCGCATCACCAACGCCCAATCGGTGTAATTGGCGCGCGTGAGCGTGGGGTAAACCAAAGAACTCGACGCCTCCTTGATGACTCGCTGCACCACCAGCTGACCGCCGTCGTGGCGATTCCGCCGCCGTGGAGATGGTGACCGCCCGCGCCTCCCGCGCGTCGGCGGCGTCACCGACCTCTCGCCACGTCGGCTTGATTGCGCCGCCTCCACCGGAACCGACGCCGTCACCGAGCGAAGCCATCACCGGAGTAGACCAGCGACAAGGCTCGATACCAATTGTCGATCAAACCGAGTTAGCACTCGGCTACCTCTCATTGTATAGTGCGATACTCAGCTAGAACACTAAGACCAAGCACTGCTGAACTCACACGAACACAAGAGAAAACCCGGTTTGGTGCTACTAACTTCTGCGACTTTTTCGACTCTATTGCATATATGTGAAAGAAAACAAACAGCCCACTAAGGCCACTTCTGTCGTGTGCCATCCCACACGACGTGGTTAGTGTGCCACTCACACCACTACTCCACACCTTCTACAAATCAGCTCCAGCTAAGCCAACTGCAGGCCAACACACGCACTAACTAAAATAACCAAACTGACGCAACAGACTCAAAACAAACATAGCAGAAAAACAGATACAAGGTTGTGCACACTGAATTAATCTAACACAGTACATGTGGCATCTTTATATTTTATATTTTTTGAATAAATTGTGCGAGCGGTTCCTAAACTACTATGCATGTTTCATCTAGGTCTACGATCTTTCGAATTGCAATTTTGAGTAAATTACACGAAGTAATTGATTTTGAGGCTGAGGGTTGATTTTCAGGCTGTGCTCGAACGAAGTTCAAGGAGATAGTTTTGCTTTTCACTGGACAAGAGGGTAACGCGGTAAATTGAATAGTAGAGTTCTAGAATCTTGTCCATTGAGCAGGCAGTGTGGAGAGCTCGGCTGACACCGGGGACGGGAAGCAGGCGGCGCAGAGGCGTTCGGTTTCGGAACTCTTCGGTAGTTGGTACTAGTAGCTAGAGCGTGAGAGCGACGGCCAAACCGGCAGGCACCATCCGGGCGAGCCACAAACACCACCACTAGATCAACCAGCTCCCAGTTACCAAATCCAACGCCGGCAGAAAGGGAATCCAACCGAAAGGCAGATAGATAGGCGCTGCCTAAGAGGAAAATTGATTGTATCACACTTAGGCTCTGTTCTTTTGAGCTAATCTGAACCGCTAAAATAACTGAACTTTGAGAGCTTCTGAAGTAGTCTCGAGATTCAGATACATTTTGATTGACTTGCTTTGTAAAGCGTTAGGATCCACCTTCAAAATAGCGAAAAACGGACTCAAAACTCAAATCATATGTATGTTCAAAACGTAAATAAATCGTTATGCTGTTTAGCCGTCTGAAAAGAACTGAGACTTAGTTGTTTTATAAAAAAATCTTTAAAATGTTTTAAATATTTTTTAATCTTTTAGTATCCCTTTTTTTAAGGCCGTTAATTTTTAACTCAGTCAGTCCGAATCGAACCGAACGTAACCGCAAATCAAAGAGGCCTTTAAAAAACTTCCAGAAGCAGCTTCAAGAGGAACATTTGGTTCAGCTAGCCTTCGAGGGCTTGAGGAGACGGTTCGAAATTAACCGAGAAACAACCTTGCGAGGTTGAAGCGTTTGGCTTTAGAGCTGTAAACCACTCAAACCGTAGGCCAAACAAGAGACGTGCGATTTAACTTTGGCTTGATGAGACTGCCGCACATGTATATGCCAGGCAAAACAGCAAAATCGGTCTGGATCCGTTTGGAACATTGGAATTTTGAGAGCAGTTTAATTCTAGCATAGATCATACAAAATTCTGGCATTCCAAACTGTGACTAAATAGCAAACGCCAGTGCTCCCGTTCTCTTGCAGGAGCAGAGCACAAGGGTCAAAGCCTGAAAAGGCTGAAACCTCAACTACTGCTCAATGCGGATGGCACCTTCCGATGTTTCCTCAGAATTTTTCTCTGAATATTCTGGAGTAGCAATTTAGAACCGAAAAAAAAAACCGTGTGCTGCTATGCTACGGTGGGCATGAGAACAGAAGAGATGTGTTGGTTCCACCAAACCCGAAGGAATTTGAGATGGCCGCTCGTATAGGCATCGTTTTTGAGGTGGCTAATGGCATGAATGAGCCTTTGAACAGTGGGTCTGGCTGCTCTAGGTTAAGCGTAGGTGGCGCAACTCCCTGCACATGGTAGATGATGTTATGCACAGGAGAGTTTTCCAAATCAAACTACTGATCACTAGCTGTGGATAACATACATGGTGGATAGCTAACACGGTGAAGATTGCTTCCACTGATCCGGCTGCACCTAGCAGATGACCAATAGCTCCCTGAAGATAGATGTTACTGTCATGAAATGGGATACTAAGGGAACTGTGGTAATTTTAGTTGCACATAGTGTGACGCTACCTTCGTTGAGGATAATGCAAGACCCCCAGATGTGGCATGGTCACCGAAGACAGATTTTATTGCACTCGCCTCTACAGCATCACCTAATTGTGGTTCGAATCCAAAGCATATATTATTTTCATCATAATTTTAGATGGCACAAGATCAATTAAAAAAAACAGAAATCATGTCAATCCAGAATTTGAGAAGTTTTTGCCAGGCTGATTGAGCACTCACCGATAGGAGTTGATGTTGCATGAGCATTCAAATAGTCGATTTGATTTGCCTGAAGCCCTGACTACAAAAAGAGGAAGAAAATATTTAAAAATGTCAAGTAAATAACTGTGATGCAGTTTATAATTCTTCGACACCTAAAAAAATAGAAACATCTAGGCCTAAAGCGTGCAACATAACAAATTTACAAAGCAGCATGATGTTGCACCTGTTCCAAAGCCCGCTTCATGGATAAGATAGCGCCTCTACCCTCGTTCTGTGGCTGAGTTATGTGGTGTGCATCGCCTGACAAAACTTGAGGTTTGTAATGTAGTACGTAGTAATGACAGAATAAACAATTTATTTGTGGAATGCTAGGATACCACATACCAGACATTCCATAGCCTCGAACTTCTGCATAGATTTTTGCACCCCGATTCATTGCATGATCATGTGCCTACAAAAGAGTAAATTGTTGCCCTCTTAAAGCACAAATAAGATGAATCAGGGTAATTTTACAATATTCCTGGCTATAGATTACATAAACCACAAAAAAATAAGCAGATATCAGAGATTCAAGAAATCAACAAATGGAGATATGATTCAAGCCTGGCCAAGAGACAGAGCAAAGTCTTTAAGCAAGTGCTGCCAATTTTATGAAGTACATGATTGATTTTAAACAACACTGAATAGGCAACTTCAAAACAACAAGGTAAAACATAGGTCTTTTCTTCAACTCACCTCCAACACCATGACCCCACAGCCTTCACCAATCCTATCGATTATTTTGAAACAAACATAAAAATGGGCATCAGGAGAGGGGGGGAGAGAGGAAGAATGTAATAGAAGTATGACATACACAAATCCATCTCTACCACAATCAAATGGCCTCGAAGCTGACTGTGGAAAAGAATTGTATTTTGTAGTCAGTGCCCTTAACCTGCACCATCAAACAAATAATATTATAGTGAAATAAGATAAGGTTAATGACACTAATTGTGGTGGGGAAGCAAATGCATTAACGAACAAAAAAATGTGAATGACTTGCTAATTGCTATGATGACTATGAATCATGTGGACATGAATCTGGGCTCAAATGCTTCCTAGATCCTACAAACCTCACTCTGCAGGTGCACTATCGCACCATACAACTTCAGTAAAGCATTCAAGGCATCTTACAATTTACTGAAAGAGAGCTAACAAACAGAGTATTTTGGAAGATAAGCAGCACAAAACAAGCACAAACATACTTGCCTAGAAAATCCAGCTATCGACAAAGCATCAATACTAGATTCTGTTCCACCAACCACCATCACATCTGCATCTCCAAATTGAATCATCCGGGTAGCATCACCAATAGAGTGAGCACCTGTCGCACAAGCTGTCACAGCAGCATGATTTGGACCCTAAGTCCAAAGCATTAAATTATCCATATTAACATTCATGCAATGATTTAAATATGGAATGAAAAGCCTTAACTATGGCATGTGACAATAACAAAACGTTTACCTGGAAGCCATATTTCATGCTGACATGACCTGCTGCCATGTTGATCAGAATCTTGGGGATGAAGTATGGGCTGAGGCGACGTAGACGCTGTGTTCAAATAAAAAAAAGTCACATTTCAGTGCTGGTATGGCTGGAAGAATATAAGTTATATTGCAAACCATGTATGGAACTGCAGGAAAAAATGATAGCAGCAGACAAAATATAAAATGTAAGGGTGATTTGCTTCTGATTTTAACCAAATATCTAGCACTGTATCGCCTGGATATGTTCTCAACAGATTGATGGATTCAAAAGTGTTCGGTTCATAACATACAGACACAAAAAGCAGTGAAAAGAAATGATCTAACTATTTCATTTATCATAGATCTAAGTAACATAGCTGCCACCACGCCAACATTACTAAAAGAAAAGGAGCAACAAAAAAAATGCATATGTGAATATTGGATACTAACATTTTCAATGATCATCTGTGATGCATCTAAAATGTCTGAGATGCTTCCAATACCCCCACCGATTGAGACTCCCTGATAAAGACCTAGTCAGACCTAGAAGCTCAGAAATACAAAGAAAAATATATTCCACCGAAGACAACTGGTACCGTTCTTTCCTTCTTCTCATCTTCTGAAGGCAACCAATCTGCATCTATTAAAGCCTCATCAGCTGCACATAGAGCATAGGCTATAAATCTAGATATAGATTTATCGTCCTGGAAAGAAGAACATCAAATCAATGGTTCATGAATGAAATCTGATTGTGTGAGACAGTCTGCAGAATTATTATCACATATTCATAAACATTCAAGTAAACTCCAAGAAAACATATTGTGTTCCCGATTGGAGGAGAGAAATAATGTTGGGAGACAGCAGATAGATAATTTACAATTTTTCCTTCAAATTTTTCTTTAAAGATAAGCAGAACTTTTAATCTACCTTTAAAAGTATGCAATACAAATACCTAATAGAAGGGGCCTAAAAAAAAAGCAGGTTCAAGGAAATAAGCCTGAGGCAGTGAAGATGGTGTAAGGTCACATCAGTAGGTACCAGTTTTTGCAATTTTCATACTATACTGATTTGAGACATAGAAAAATGGAAAATCCCATCTAGCATTGCGAGACTTATACATCCACTATATATGAAATCCAAGCTCGAAACACTTGTATCCATCATGCAATTTTTTCAATGGGCATATGGGTCATCGCATGCCGTTCAATTATTCACTTTCACAAATGGTGACGCTATGAAATGTTGATACAAAAAAAATATAATAAAAATTGACGTCATAAATGTAAAACATATTGCATAAACTTGCCCCAATTTAGCTTCCCTCGAAGCCTGAACACAACACTCCAATGCCTGCACGCCATATCAGCACAAACAGCAGCCTATTACACTAATCCATCCTAGTAGGAACAGACTAACAATGAGATAGGAATGGAAGCGAAGCATCTGATAGAGTTGGGGCGTAGCGAAGCATCATAGGCTAATAACCTTAGTCCACGCCTCCTCGTCGAACTCGGCCTCGCCCTTCCCGCGCGGCACGGCGGCGGCGACCCTGGAGGGGAGCTGCTCCAGCGTCCGCTCGGACGCGTCCCCGGGGAGGCGGAGGTCCTCGGCCGCGAGCGCGCGCACCGCGCAGTCGCCGGCGACGAGGCGGCGCCAGGTGGGCCCAACGCCGAGGCCGAGCGGCGTGACGGCGCCGAGCCCCGTGACGACCACGCGGCGGCCGGCGGCAGGGCGAGGCGGCGGTAGCCCCGCCTCCGAGGAGAAGCCCCGGTGGTGGAGGCGGTGGCGGAGGAGGGCGGCGCGGCGGAGGTAGCTCATCGTGCGGTGCTGCAAGCTTGTGCTCCCGGGGTTGTGATGACACGGGTGCCGTTAGATGTGTAATCCGTCGGACCGGGCATGGATCATGGAAGACTTCTGTCACGCATAAATTTCCCCTTTTTACATTTCACAAACAGGTTTTCTAGCTAATCGGTTTCGTCGATGAAACAGGAAGGAAATGCTTATTTTGATATTTTAATATGTAACTTTAAAAATATTGTATTTTAAAAATATTGTATTTTAATTTTAGTGGATTTTATATATTGTATTTTAATCGGAGATATCAGACATTTCAAATTTTAGAAGTATATAGCGTGGCGTTCTACAAAATTTATCTTTTTTATATAGCCTATTTGGCTTAATAATTTGTAAAGATTTTTTTTGGGTTTTTAGTACTCCTTTTAAAGATCCTAAAAAAAAATTATATTATTTTTTATAATATCTAAACCTCTCTTTAAATACTTTTAAATTTTGCTGAAACGCTACGCTACGCTACGTTAAGCTCAAATGTACAAGGCCTCAAAGCGCTGCGGAGTAATCTACGCTACTCCTACACTAGGTGCACTGTAAATGACCTGTGAAGCCAATTTGAAGGTGGTCTTTTCACCTTGCTATGACGTGTGATCATAATCTACGAAAGATAGGCATGACCTTTCTACGTTTCATTGACGGTTTGGTTTCAAAAGCCTAATAAAAATTGTCGGGTTCCTTGGAGTTTTATAGGGAGAGCATTGAAATTCAAAATAGGGCCACATATGACTTTTGTCTCATCGATCGCTCTGTCCTCCTCCACCGTCATCTTTACCCTACCTCCCTACCTCAATTATTTCTTGCTTCTCCTCCTTAAATGCTCTACCGACTTAACACCCCTACTTAACCCTCCTATCAGATTAAACTATGAACTTAGTATATTATATTGTTATGCAGAGGATGGCCAAATTCGGTCTTTGTCCGTTATGTGGGGTAAATGCGGAAACAGCTAACCACCTTCTTGCTCATTGCCCTTTTACTAAAAACATTTGGTATCATGTGCTGCATGAGTTGCACGAATTCAATTTGAGGATACCGAGTATTGAGGAAGACTTTGGAGTTTGGTGGATTTGCATGCGTAAGAATATTCCTAAGAGCCATAGGAAGCAGTTCGATGGCCTTATAATCTTCGTCTCTTGGAATGTTTAGATTGAGCGAAATGAGCGCATCTTCCGAGCTAGGTGTCATGATGTTGTGCAGGTTCTTCATACAATTAAGCAAGACCTGCTGGCCTGGATGATGGCTTCCAATTTTGATGATAATGGTTGATTACCTGGGGCATCGCTGTAAATCTTTGTTGCTATCGTGGTGGTCGAATTGGTTTGAAGCATAGGTTGTTCAGGTCGCCTTCTGGCTGCGCCGAAGCCGACGTCTTTGCGACCAGCAGTTGTTCTGCTCACTGGCGCTGTTCTGGGCCTTCCAAATTTACTGGCGCTGTTTGTTCCCAGGAGTTGCTAACGTCTGTATTTTGTTTCAACTTGTGTAAAAGGCTGAGTGTTAGGCCTGGTCTTAGTTTAGTTTTTAGTTGTGCTCTTTTGCTTCTCTGTTCAGTCTGGGTGGAACTTTAGTTTTGTTCTTCCTTTTTTGCTTCCTTAATAAAGCTTAGGCAGTGGTCCTGCCAGTTCCTTCCAAAAAAAAATGTATGGACTTGTATAGTAGATTCTCGATGTATAGACATGTAGGACATATATGTTACGTATTATGTGAACGATAAAAAACTAGCAAAGATCATGTTTTTTATATATTTTTTGTTCTCTAATATATTTCCCAAATTTTTATGCATAGGAAATTTTCCTTTATTTTTCATCATTACACACTTCTATAATTTTTGTTCGTAAATTACACCAACTAGCCGGACAAGCAACTCGAAAACCGCCTAACTTGACCAAAAACCCGCCGGAAAACCGGGTCCTTCAACATCAGGTCTAGTTTAAACTTTTATAGAAAAAGGGTCTAGTTTAAGGCAACATATTCAATACAAAAGAGTATTAAGTGCAAAACCCTGATTGATCTCATCCCAAATGCAAGAGATATATGCAAGTTAGATAATCAGGCTCTTGTGGATTAGGGAGGTGGTTGAAATTTGGTAGTTGGGATGAGATCCAAGGTAGGATTGATGTTGACTTCAGACTGAATACGTCGCTTTAGTTTAAACTTTCAAGTCAAGTATATTTAGGTTTTGATGGGTTCCATGAGTTCCTTTGTCACTGAATATGTTGCCTTAGTTTTCATCGATTTTCAAACTCGACAGTGTAATGGTTTCTCTCTTTCTTCATGTCTGCATGATCTTACATCTTAGGACATACCAACACAATTCGTGCAAAGTCTTAAGAAAAAGTTAAGAATTTGCCACATCAATCATTGTTAGATAAAGATTTGTGTGCGTCAATACCATATGGATTATAAAGCCATTGTCATCGATCCGTGAGACGAAAATCCTCGACGTACCGCTCTTTCGAAGTGACGGTGGCTGCTCAAATCATCCAAAATTCTATGGCCCTTCAAATTCACGGCATGGTAATGGAGCAAAGCATTTTGATTTCCAATAAGAAAACAGGCACATGTATAACTTAAGTACAATCAAGAACACTAAGTTAATATTCTCGATGTTTATATATATGAAATTATCTGAATATATGACAGGGATCGAGAATGTTATCGGTGAAAACCTGAATTTGGGAAGGAATCTATGACAGGGATGGTTAAAGGGCTCTCTGTGATCTGTCGCTTGGGAGTTGGGACCGCTTGGGAAAAAGCTACTTGTGCTGTGCATAGAAGAGTCCACCTCAGTGCCGGAGGCAATGGCCATTCAGATTCGAAAGCGAGGGAGATTTTTGGCGCCTCCGGGGACAGGAAGCCGTCACGTGCGTCGCCTCCGGCCCCGGGCGCCATTGCCGCGCCGCGCCGGGACAAGGCGCTCGCTGTCGCGGCGGGGCCGGGATGCCGCGCCGCCGCAGAGCCCGCTCGTGGCGGGGGACCGCCGCCCCTCGCCGCTCCCCTTTTAACAGCCACAGGGTGCGGGTAGGGCTGGGCTGGCGGCTTCGGGCGCGGCTGGGTGGCTTGCGAGCGCGGGGCGGAGATGGGGGAGGAGGCTGCGGAGGCTCAGTCTCTGGCGCTCACGCCGACGTGGGTCGTCGCCGGCGTGTGCCTCGTCATCGTCGCCATCTCCCTCGCCGTCGAGCGCCTCCTCCACCGCCTCGGCAAGGCACGCCTCCGCGTTGCTTCGATTGCTTTCCCCTTCCCCTGCCGGTTTCTTCCCGCCAATCTGATTCGTGGTTCTCGCTGGTTTGCTAAAATTCCTCCTTTGCTGCTTTGCAAACACCCACAAAATCTTCCACACACTTCTTTCATATAGGTCTTTTTTTTTCAGCATATTGTACCGTTGCGTATTACTGTAGCAAATTTTGTTATTTTTATATAGCATATATGTTGTCATTATTTGTGATGATTTTTTCGTGACTTTTAGTAGTCGTTCCAAAGATTCTAAAACTATTTTTAAATTATTTTTTTTATAATATTTAGACCTTATTTTGAGGGTTCTTAAATTTACTACAGTAATACGCCAACGCAACGATACGCTGAAAAGAACAAGGCCATACTGCTCCCTTTCTTCTATTGACGTGTGCTAGTGATTTTTGTTTTAAATTAAAAGTAGCTAAGGAAGCGACTTTGATACTGGATACGTTCATATTTTCATTTAAAAAAATCTAAATATTTTCGGTTGGGCATGTAAGTGGCAAAAATATAAAATGTTCTAGTGCAAAATGACGTCTATATAGCATCAAGGAGTTTTTTTTTTTTTAATTGAATTGGTGATCTTTGGTATTTGAGACATGGGTTTCTGCAAGCTAGGTTCCTGCCACACCATTTCTGTATCGCTTGACTGTGTGACAGTGTGTGCAACACACTTGGAGGCTCGTAAAACTAATTACGGAGATTGGTTAAGTAAACACAAATACTGAAATACAATTGGGTAAAGTAACATTTGAGCAATTTACTCTGTAAAAAATAGCGATCAGTCCCCTGCAATTGTCGAAAAACAGGACGGCTCGCAATTTTATTTTACAGCAATAGCTGTTTGAGTTTGCCTTTTACTCAAGTTTAACCGTATCCTTGTTCAGCTGCTGAAATACAATGGACAAGAAGCACTGTTTTCAGCCCTGCAGAGAGTCAAAGAAGGTTATGAAAGTTCTTTTTTTTGTAGCAAAGTTATCCAAGCTAATAGTTAGATTTTTTCAAGCATTTTATCTGTGAAAAAAGTCATGTTGGATATTTGGATATTACGACCGATCTGCACCTCATTTCTTTCGCACATTATCACTAGTTCACTAGGACAACCTGCATACATCGTCTCCATATGTGCTGGTTTCTGCCTCGTTGAAAATCTCAATACTTGAATGTAATTGACCTGAAATGAAGAACCAGATCCCGATTGAGAAATGTTTCATAACATAGGGAGCATAATACTTCATACTAGTGTATTCCTGTTTCATATATAGTACCGAGCATGGTAAAAAAAAAAAAAACTCATTATTGGTGTCATCAGTAGGGTCCGGTAAAAATATACATCACTTAAAAAAAATCAATGCATTTAAATTTAAACAAAAAGGTGGCCAAGAGAGAATTTTTTGTTACCAGAAATTTTTGACAAATTTGGAATTTAAATTTTGTTTTAAACAGGTCAGAAAAAAAATGAAAAATCTGGTTATTACCCCAATTATTGCTCCCATCGCTGCCCTCCATTAAAATTTTGGAAATGATAAATTTTCCTGGTAATGTGTCTTCATTGTCTGACCTTATTTGTTGGTTTCATTTGCAGAGCTGATGCTTCTGGGTTTCATTTCCTTCCTACTAAGTGTCTTTCAAAATTTTATCAATCATATTTGCATCCCAGAGAGCGTTGCCGACCTCATGCTTCCATGCATCAGAGAAATTTCCAAAGCTACAGAAGATGCTGCCAAACTTTGCAAGAGAAAGGTAGACTGTGAATGCTTTAACTTTTGGTAAATATTATAAATGCCACCCAGCTACCGCAAGATTTCCATTTTAGATTGCTTAGTGTTGTTTGCTTTCCTCTAAGAATCTATACATTTCAAATATCTGATTGTTCAGTTTATTCTTTGATGGTAAGCAACTAAGCATTGTTTGTGTTCTGAGTAGCAAAACCTTTTTACCTGTGTTCAATGGAAATTGATAAGGCATTACTGCTCCCAAGCATGAGCCAGAAATGCTGGCTTGCACATAGTGTTCATCATTTTTGGGGTATTTCATTCTGTACTGTCGGTGAAATAGTGCTCTAAAGAAAGGAGATTGTAATATTTCTGGCCTTATTGATGATTCTCCGTGAATATTAGTCAGATCGATCATTCTCAAATAGCAGTCTTACTCTTTTTCAGGGTGAAGTTCCCATGCTATCTGAAGAGGCTTTACATCAGTTGCACATCTTTATCTTTGTACTTGGTGTGGTCCATGTTGTGTTCTGTGTTACAACACTGTTACTTGGTGGCGCCAAGGTATAACTATTGGCATGACAAACAAATATGTTTTTCACATGACATGGTAGTCACCGTAACTCACTTAGGGTAAGGTTTTGTAGATGAGAACATGGGAGAAATGGGAGAAAGGCATTCAGCAAGGAAAAGTCAAGGATCGTACAAAGAGGTCAGGCTGGATGAAATGGCCAGTTGTAAGGTGGATTGTAAGTAATCCGGCCCACCTATTATGCTTACCAATTATTGTCGTGTCAGTGGTAAATCCTTATTTCATTATACTAAGGAAGATGTCAACATGAGGATAAAATGGGTTTTAGTCCTGCTCTCCATCCCTTTACCCAACAAATGAATTATTAGGATTCACCAAGGAAAACCAAAATTTTTTTTAGTGATACTAATTTCTTTTCTGCTTTAAAGAGAAAAATGTTATTGAAATTTACATAGTAAATCCCATAGTTACCTATAAAATCGAATTGTGGAGGCATTGTGAAGACTGAAGACTTATCAAATATTTGGTTGAGTTCAAATGTTATTATTGAGAAAATGTAGAGTACTCCTAGATGTTCCATTATCAGCTAAGGGCCTAAGGTTTGTAAGTTCTGGTAAATCTATTCTGACTTCTGAAGATATGAATGGCATGAGCACAAACAGCCGATTTGCACTGCTTTTTGTTATTTCAGGTGCCCCCTTTTTTTTTTACGGAAAAGGGCAGGCGCTCTGCCATTTCATTAAGGAGGAAGAAATATATACAAAAACAAGAGGGAAAACACCAAAAAGACTACTCCATACTAGCTAGGTGGGCCAAAAGGCCCCAACAACGAATGTCGTCCCTCACAAGGGACACAATCTCAGAATTTGGGAGGCACCCCTTGAAAAAAACGACGGCTGCGCTCTTTCCAGATGTTCCAGACAGTAATGATCACCAAGCCACCAAAAACCTTCCAATCCGTTGCGCTAAGCCTTTGGTGATTATCGAACCACCAAGTCAAGAGGTTGTCGTCAGGAGGACGGACAAAAGCGAAATGGCCCGCTAACACCTAGATCCAAACACTGTTAGAGAAGGAACACGATGAGATGAGATGAACCGTCGTTTCCAACTTGGCCTGGCACAGACTGCAGATGGGATTATGAGGCCAGCCCTTCTTGGCTAGCATCTCGGCAGTATTGATTCTTCCATGGGCAAGCGTCCAGACGAAAAAGCGACATTTATTCTCCTCTTTAGCCTTCCAAATGAGCTTGTGAAAGTTCCAATGGATGCCTCCGGCAAATTGAAGCCTGTAGGCCGAGCGAGCCGTGTAGGAGCGATGAGAGGTAGCCGTCTAAATTATTTCGTCCTTGGTGCCCAAGGGAGCGAGAACCACCTGCTGGATCAACGACCAAAGTCTAAGGAAGTCATGCAGCTGGCTGGGGGTCTGGATATGACCAACAGTGGAGATCCACGAGTCATTTCGGAGTTGGCATGCAACATTCCGGTTCTTGCGCCTAGCAATTGCAAAAAGGTTCGGAGCTATGATGCGAGGGGTCATCCCCTGGAGCCGGTTGTCATTCCAGAAGCTCGCCGTAGTGCCATCCTTTACCTCTACCTTAGTTGCAACACGAAACAGGTCTGAATTAGACTCATCGCAGGGGATAGGAGTCCCAACCCAAACCTTTTCGAGGGTTTTCCATTTCTGCCAAAACCAACGAAGACGAAGGGCGTGACTAAACCTCTGGTCAGCCACGCCAAGGCCCCCCAGCTCTTTAGGGCGGCAAATCGTGTGCCAATTCACTAAGGCGTGCCCAGAACTGCTAGAGTCATCACCACGCCAAAGGAAGGAACGCCTGGCTCTATCAATTTTCTTTATCACCCATTTAGGGATTTGTAAAACCGTCATGAAGTAAGTTGGCATTGCTGAAAGCACTGCGTTGATAAGCGTCAGGCGACTCGCCTTTGACAGGAGCTTGCCTTTTCACCCAGAGAGTCTGGTGTGAATCTTGTCCACTAGATGAAGGAAGAGTGGTCAGCCTATTTTCCGCAGATGCAAGGGGAGGCCAAGATAAGTGCAAGGAAACTCAGCCAGTTGCCTTGGGAATAACTCTAACAGGGTAACAGGATCCAAATCAAAGCAATTGATCGGATAGAGCTCGCATTTATTGAGATTTGTGCACAGGCCGTAGGAATGACCGAAAATTGACAAAATTCTTGCCACCAAACGGAGCTCCGTGACTGAGGGGTTGATGAACATCGCAGCATAATCGGCGAAGAGAGAGATCCTGAGATTAAGAGGTCTGCAATTGATTGGCGCAAGGATCCCGCGCTACACAGTTGGACTGAGGATGCGTTGGATAGGGTCAATTGCTAGGATGAAAAGCATAGGGAAGATGGGGTCCCCCTGCCTCACCCCCTTCGCATGATGGATCGAATCACCTGGGATCCCATTTAACAAGACTGAGGAGGTCGAGGTTCCCAACAAAGTGGAGATCCAATTGCGCCAGCGCAGATCGAAGCCTAGAACCTCAAGAACCTCCAACAAGTACCCCCAGTAGACTAAGTCAAAGGCCTTAGCGAAATCTAGTTTAAGGAAAATGGCGGGGTCTTTCTAGCCTTGAGGTCTCTAATGACGTTCTCGACATAGAGAAAGTTGTCATGAATAGATCTTGACTTGATGAAAGCGCTTTGGCTGATCGAGACTAAGTCATGCAGCTTAGGCGCCAGCCGATTAGCGAGGGCTTTTGAGATAATTTTGCTCAAGCTATGGATGAGGCTAATGGGCCTGTAGACAGAGAGACTCCTACACTCCTTTTTGGGGATCAATACAATATTTGCCGAGTTGAGCAAGTTGAAAGAGTGGACGCCTTGATTGTAAAAATGCTTGACTACCTCAAGGATATCAGGTTTGATGAGCTCCGAACACTTCTTGTAGAAGAGACCGGTGAACCCATCTGGGCCTGGAGCCTTACTCGAAGGCAGCGAAAAAACCGCAGCTCTGATTTCCTCTTCCTCAAAGGGGACCTCCAACTCGAAAAGGTCAACGGGAAGGTAGCCAAGCTGCTCCCAAGCAAGAGAAGCTGTGCGGGAGTGGAAAGAACCAATGTGATTTTGAAAGAAACGGTTGCATTCATCAGCCTTCTCTGCATGGGAGGAGAGCACTCTGCCCTCCGAGATAAGAGAATGAATATGATTCTTGCGTCTTCTGTTATTGGCCCTTATATGGAAAAACCTGGTGTTCGCATCCCCAGCGCGAATCCAGAGGGTCCGCGCCCTTTGCCGAGCTTGAGACCTAGCCAAGGCAATAAGGCTAAGACAACGGGCTTTAAGAAGTTGTCTAAGGGTCGCCCCATCAGCCGAAAGGCTGCGAGACTCCATAGCGCAGTCAAGGAGAAGAATGAGCTTCGTCACGATTGCCAATTGCAACTTGATATCCCCCACATGGTCTTTTGCCCAATGAGACAGGGCTTTAGCCGTCCTGGCTAACTTGATGTGAAACCGTCTAAAGGGGTTTGTTGAAGCAACGACGCCCGACCAAGCGCCATTGACCACCTCCTCAAAGCCCTCTAGATGACACTAGAAGTTCTCGAATCTGAAGCAGCGAGCCCTTCTACGATCAGTGGATTCAGACAGTAGCAGGGGGGTATGATCGGATATAAGAGTAGGTAGAGTCTAGAGCGTTAACCAAGGGAAGGCGGCATCCCAGCTGGTATTGCAAAAAGCTCGATCTATTCTGGTTAGGGTTGGGCAGCGGCATTCATTGCTCCAGGTGAATCACCTTCCAGTGAGCGGAAGCTCCTTGAGCTCGAGCTGATTAATCGCTGCTCGGAAGGCATTCATTAGGGGGTGGTTCAGATTGTTGTTGCTCTTGTTAGCTGCTTGATAAATAAGGTTAAAGTCCCCTAACAGGAGCCATCTTTGATCGGGATAGATAGGGCGGTGGTTGATCAGGTCATTTAGGAAGAGGAACTTGTCCGCGATGGATTGAGGGCCGTAAACCACAGTAAGCTTCAAGGTTGCCCCTGTTCAGGGGGTTCACTATGGCAGAGAGACAATGATCAGTGGCGCGAATGGAGCTTAAAGAGAAAAGTCTTCATGCACCAAGATCATGATGCCACATTGCCACCGCGCGAGCCATCCGCAGGCTTGAAGGCAAGGCTGTTAGAGAATTGATGCCCAGCACACTGAATAATAAAACTTGCATCAAGGTTGGAGATCTTGGTTTCTTGGATATAAATAATCTTAGATCCAGAGGATGAGATTAGATTGCGAAGCACGCTCCTGCGAGCCAACGATCCCAGACCACGAACATTCCAATTTAACAAACGCAGGTTGTCACACATGGGCACAGGAAGGAGCTACAATAAGGATGCACTTTTCACTGGATGATAGAAGAATAAGGAACTTC
Organism: Raddia guianensis; assembly: GCA_036346415.1. Lineage (NCBI taxonomy): Eukaryota > Viridiplantae > Streptophyta > Magnoliopsida > Poales > Poaceae > Raddia > Raddia guianensis. The sequence continues at coordinate 13,503,873 of CM070542.1, forward strand.
TGAGGTAGTAAAGGTCGAGTAGCACCAGACCGGCTTACAAAAGGCAGGGACCCGAGGTACCCTGAGCAACCATACAAACAGCAAGTGTAGAGGACAAACAACAAAGCTGACACTCTCTGGATAAACCAAAACCGGCAAGGCAGAAAGGCGACCACGTAGTGCCTCAGCAATATGGAAGGTAGTATCTGCAAAAGCGTTATTTGCCGGCGTTGCCGCTGACACGTCCGTCGTGCCTCGTTGCGAATGCCAAAAATCGCCATTGCCCAAAGCAACGGCCGAAGGGTGTCTTGGGTCTTCCTATTCATTGGTAGCTGACGGCTCCTCCAGGAGGCTCTCCTTGCCGCACTCTAGACGCAGCAGGGCCAAGGAAGAGAGAGCCTGAATCGCCGACGAGTCCAAGGGCATGCGAAAGAGATCCTTCAGAGCCGCAGTCTCCTCCATGGGCTTCACCTTGGACTTCATCCAAAGTTGCAGGCGCTGGATAATCAGACGCTACGCCTTAGCCTCCACAGGGAGCTTGGAGCTAGCTTTGGCCGCCAGTCTTGCACTATGTCGCGTCGCCGGGACGCGAGGCTTGAAGCGATGCCGCTGGTAGACCTGTAGAATTGGAGGGCGGGGCACCACGGCGAATTCATTAAAGAAGCAAGCAGTGGTCGGGCAATCATCAGTGTGAGGAGTCAGAGCGGGCGGCACCTGCAGTTCTGGATCAACAACAGAGGGGTTGCACGGTGCGGTCGGCGACAGCGCAGCTTCCATGCCATGGAAGAGCGGGCCGGGGCTGGCCTCTAGCAGAGCAGACGAATCGGCGGTGCAGACAGGGGCAACAGGAATGCCCCTGCCTAGCGAGAAAGCTGGGCCCGAGGCGTCTAGCTCAGCGGCAGAAGCATCCATCTGCAAAACAGGCGTCCCAACGGACGGGCTCAAGGCGCCCAGCTCGGCGCGGGGGGGGGGGGGGGCAACCATCTGAATTCCCAAAGCGTCAGCGGAGGAGTCGAGCGGGCCCCCACCAGCCTCCGGCAAGGAGCAGCAAAGGGCCGCCGGCGAGGCTTGACTCTTGAGGGCTTGCCTCTAGTGCTGCTTCAGGAGGCGCTTGCAGACGCGGTTGCCAGAGGAGAGGGGGACGGGCCAGCGTCCTCTAGGTTCTTGCCGTCACAAGGGGAGGGGTGAGGTGACGCCGACTGGGCTCACCTCTTTCCTAGCTGCCTCCCCTCCTCGCAGCCTTGGAAAGACTTCCAAATGCAGACACCGAACGACAAAAGGCGGCATTGAGGTTGTGGGAGAGAGAGCGCCCTCGACAACACGGCGCTCTGGAATCATCTTCACTATCCGAGTCTTCTCTGCGACGATGAGCTGAGGGATGAGGGTTAGGATTGTTGGCGGCGTCGCCCTCACCATCGACGTATCCAAGGCGCCAGCAGGGCTTGAGGCGACTGACACTTCCCAGGGGGTGGGTATGCTCTTTGATGGTGTCCAAGTGCACCAAAACTTTGAAAGTTGAAGCCTCCTTGGATGGCGCTACCCCCCTAGAAGTCGGATTGGCCATCAGGTGCCCCTTTGCTACATGGCAATATCATGACCAAACACTCATGTAGCTGGTAGCCTGTAATTATAAACCGTGCTCTGTAAAAAAAATGTTTTCACTACATATCTTAGTATCCATATCGTATTGGCATCAGAAGAATCCTTTATGTTCAAACTCTGTCCAAATTCACACTATCAATTTTAATTTCTTTGCAACACAAATCCAACGACAATTTTCATGTGGCTAATCTATTACTTTTACATATATTGCTGGTCAAAGCCTAAAAAGCTTGGCCTATACTTAGTTGAACGGGGTGGGATATATATGTATGCTGTTTAATTTTTTTTTTTTCAGAACAGAAGCTGATTCCTAAGTTTGAATTAATTTGACATTTCAGGTTGCATTCTTGAAGCAGTTTTATAATTCTGTTGGTAAACCAGATTATCAAGTACTTAGAGCAGCTTTTGTTCAGGTAAAATGTTCACTAACTTCTGCTCAGCCATAAGTGTCTCTGTACTATTGGTGAAACTAATTGGACATTTGCCTTTCCCCCTTCCAGCGGCATTATCCAAATCGTCCAGATTTTGATTTCCACAAGTATATGGTTCGTGCTCTTGAGCATGATTTTAAGGAAGTTGTTGGAATCAGGTTGTTATTTGGGTTAAGTTCTAACTTTGCGTGCTTAAAAATTATATCTTTTAGTTTATCCAATGACCAATGTTACCCACTTACATGCAGCTGGTATCTATGGCTTTTTGTGATCCTCTTTCTGCTGCTGAATATAAATGGTAACCCTCATAAACCTATGAATCAAGTGTGATATTTGTTTTGGATGATCAAATTCACATCACACTGGTATCTCCTTAAGTTGACAGCTTGACATAAGAACAGCGCAGTGTGGAGTACTAAACCCGTGATCATCATTCTTTCCAGCACCATGGGTCATTAATTTTACTAATCTAGAACAACCTCATTAAGCCTTGCGTTAGAAAGAAGAAAAAGAACAGCTCATTATGCTGAGGCACAATAAGTTATTTACGTCAAGAGTTTTGTATGGACCAGCATGTTTTCGTCACTGAGTGGTGTTCATTCAGTTCCAGTAATTACCTTTTGATCTCATGCCAATGCAGGGTGGCACACGTATTTCTGGCTGGCTTTCCTGCCCTTAATTGTAAGTATGAACGACTCTATATATGCTACAGAAGTTAAACACAGTCTTCAGTTCTCATGATCGCGCAATTCTTACTGTTGGGCTAAACTGCAGCTCGTGGTTATCGTTGGCACAAAGCTAGAGTACATAAGCACTCGATTAGCCCAAGAAGCAGCAGACTGTCCAGATGGAACAACTGGAAACCCCTGGATAAAGCCTTCCAAGGAACACTTCTGGTTTAGCAAACCCAGAATTGTTCTCCATTTGATCCATTTCGTCTTGTTCCAGAATTCATTTGAGATGGGGTTTTTCTTCTGGGTCTTGGTGTGCTCCACAGCTTATGTTCCTCTTTCTCTCTGAGCTTCTTCATTAAAATATGTATAGAAGATTAAAACCATGGGACTAATTAACCAACTTAAAACTTTGCAGGCAACATATGGGTTCGATTCGTGCATCATGGAGAACAAATCATATGCCCTCCCAAGACTTGCTGTTGGGTTAGTAAATTCTTTATATACATATTTTTTTAAACCCAGGAGATCGTTGACTTGGTATACATCAAGATCCACTTCATCCTAGTTCTTCTCGAGCTCTTTCGCAAGACAACAGTAATATAATTGTGCTTGTGCACTAGCATATTTTGGTTCTAACCATTCCACGCAAGAATATTTTGAATACAAAAACTATTTTGATATATACTCCTTCTGTTTCAAATTGTAGTTCACTATTGACTTTTTTACACGCCTTTCGACCATTCGTCTTATTAAAAAAAATAGTGTAAGCATGCAAAAATATAAAACGTGCTTAAAGTATGTTTAATGATAAAACAAATCACAACAAAATAAATAATATTTACATACATTTATTGAATAAGAGGAATGATCAAATAGAATATCTAAAAGTCAACAGTGAACTATAATTTGGAACAGAGGGAGTAGTACGTAAAAAAAATCTAATTAATCTAAACTGTTTGATTGAGAGAAATGGATGGCAGGTATTCATTCTAGAGTATACTGAAATTTCTCGGGTCATGCATGCTAACCAAGTTTGGCTTCCATATTGCTTTGTGTTGTTTCTTTAAACCAAATGCTTGGCTTTTTGAGGATGTTTTTCTAAAAATATTTAAACCATTTATCAAAGCTCTAACGGTCCAATCTACATGGCTTGGAACCTTTGGGAAGAACACAATTCAACAAATTAGCCTAAGTTCATCTCAGCTTATCTCCAGAATCTATGAGGATCTCACAACCTAGGCAATGTCACCTCTACCATAACCATGACTTGGCTCCTCACTTTTGATCTTTCTTTGTACATATGTATAGTTTCTATTTGTCTTTGATGAAATTGGTAATGCTCTTGCCTTTTGTAAAAAAATTCTTGAAATTCAGCACTCCAACCGCAGCTTAATGAAACAGGGTCGCGGTCACATCGTTTGCAGACAAGGTCTTATTAAAGTACTCCATAGGAAAATACTAACTGCACATGATGATGAGTTCTATAGGAGAAAACGATATCTTCGCATTGATTCCCTCCTCGACCGCTCTCTAGCCGATTAGGGGGGCAACCGGCCCGCAACATGAAACCCTACCGCGATGGCGGCGGGCCTCCCTCTCCCCTCCACTCCTTCCTCTCCCTCTTTCTCTCTCTCTTGGTGCTAGGTGTGTTGGGTTGTCGCACCGTTTGTGGAGCTTCCTTGGCAGCACCGCGATCGTTTCGGCATGCCCGTTGCGGCACCTCCTTCCCATAGTGCTGCCTGTGAGGCTCCTTTACTGGTGCGATGGTGGTGCTCAATTCGGTGGCATGGTAGTCATAGTCCAGGCAGCGGGGCAGCGGGCTATCCAACAATGGGAGGCCGGATTCAATGGCGGTCACTCGAATCTAATGGAGTCAATGTTGTAGCATGATGGAGAGTCAGTCGTATTTAGTGTTGGGTTGCCAATCAGGTTGGTGGCGATCGGTTAGATCTATCGATAAAGGCGATGCGATGTGATGGAGAGACGTTGCGAGGCAGAGACTTATATGTCGCAGGCTATGACTGGGTGGGCCTATCCTTAGCTTCTTGTGGTGGTCGTGGATTGTCGTGCTTGCACGATATGTGCGGGGTCAGCTCGCGTGGTGTTCAAGCAATGAGAGTGCATCCTCTACCGTGACTATATGGTCGTTATGTCACTGACATGTGATGCTCATATGCAATGACTCAACTGCTCTCTATGGTTAAGTTCACAATGGCAGAGGATCTTCAGGCTCGAGCAATTGCGTCGCCAACAGTTTCGAGGTGGCTGCCTACTCGGTCTCTCTTTTTTTGTGTTCCTTCCCTCGTTCTGTGAGGAGCTCGGAGGCTCGCGACGACTAGGTGGATAGATCATCCTCAGTGGTGCTGTAGCGGCATCGTCCTGGTGGCAGTGTGACCGTCAGCAACTATGTCCCTGGGCTCCCGTGTTCCGTGGCTCCCCCCTCTTTCCACGGGGAGCTTGGAGTTTACAGGGCGGCTCTTCCTCAATTAATGGTGATTTAGCTTAGCAGTGGTTGGCAGTGCGCTGGGCAACTAGGTTTCGGTGAACGTGGTCTTCATGTTGGCACTGGTTGGCTCCCCTAGCCGTGTGTTTCTAGGGTGAGGGTGCTCTAGGTGAAAGCTCTACTTGGTGTCTTTGCTTGGGTTGGCAATGGCGACGTTTTTGGTGTCGTTACCTTCTTTGGAGACATCGCCCTGGAGTCCCATGACTCTCAGAACCTCTCCGTGTAAAAATCCTGGTCTAAATGTGGTCCGGCGATGGTGGCGACTTGGTTGTCATTGTCTTGTTGAAGGCATCGCCCTGCTTCCTCTCGCGCTGTTAGTTGACCGTTAGTTAGCGTTAATTGTTGCCGGGTCGATGTTGAGGTGGTTTCTCCTGTTGTTTCTGCCGATGTGGTCCAAGAGCCGCGGTTGTTGTAGTTCTGGCGTGGTGATAAGCTGATAGCTTATGCCAAGGTGGCAAGTATTTTGGTCATCTTTAAGCCCAGGTGGGCATGCGCAGGGGCGTTTTTGGGCCTGTGCGGGCTGTGCGACCGCACAGGGCCCCCAATTTTAAATAGGGTCCATATATATATATATATATATACATACATAAGAGATTTTATTCATGCCCAAAACTTTCTAACGGCCTGCTCGGCAACTCATCTAGCGCCCAGCCCAAAAAAAGCATCGCTCCGCCTCCCATCATCGACTCGCGTGGTGCGCTGGTAACGTACGCGTACTCGGTAGTCGGTACGGGTAGGGGTACTCACGCGCGACGGTTTGGTTTTCTGATTCCCAAATCCCAATCGCGATCGGTGATCCCTGGCTGGCCCTACGACACCACGAGGCGCGACTGCGAGGAGAGGAAGCCGCCTCTGCCCTCTATGCACCCCTACGCAGTGCGTGCGCGAGCGTCCGCCAGCGGCTGCGCCCTGCTGGCCTACCCTAGTGCCTGGTAATTAACCAATTCCGTCCATGGTCCATAGATAGGTTAGGCCCCTGTTTATTGTTTCGCACAGGGCCTGTAAATTCCCCGGACACTCCTGCAAAGTGGCAGCGTAAGAACTGCATTGGTTCTTGATGCTTTACATTGCACCGAGTTGTTGTTTTTTCTTTCCTATATACGTATATTTCACTCATCCGTGTTTGAATGAATAGCGGCATTATTGCCCTTGGTTCAATAAGATATTTTGCATTAATTAGCATTCTATATTGCCTACGCAATTGTACTGTACTACTGATCGAATATATACATGCATGCACGTACGCACTGCAAATGATCGCTTCCACATGATAATATCAGCACTCTACATCTGATTCGTGCATGTACAGTATAATACTACTACCAGCTGACAGTTCTTTTGCCTCAAAACTTGCAGTATCGCCGTTCAGGTGCTCTGCAGCTACAGCACCCTGCCGCTGTACGCCATTGTTACCCATGTAAGCTGTCATGTTCAATCGATCAAACACTTAAACAAAGTCATCAAAACTCTTGCTTAATTAGAAGAAAATTGATTTCGTCTGGATTAATTTGTGGTTGATCGTCAGATGGGCGGCGACATCAAGCTGCAGGCGTTCGGCGACAACGTGCACGTGTCGGTGCACAGCTGGGCGACGGACGTGAAGAAGAAGAAGCCGCAACCGCACTCGCACCTCCGGATCCCGTTCCTCACCAAGAAGAGGCTCAGCGCCCGCGGCGCCGACGCCGAGGCGGCCGCCGCCGAGGCGAGGGCGGAGTCGCACTCGCACCACCACCGCCCGGCGGGGAGCTCCGCCGCCGCCGACCAGCCACCGCGGGCGGACGACCACGACGACCTGGAGGAGATCGTCACGATCACGCCGCCGTCGCCGGAGCACCACCGCCGCCAACACCACCACCACCACCACCATGCGAACGGCCACCCAGGGAATTGAATCTCCCGTAGCTCGCTAGCTGGGAGAGCTAGCTAGGCCGATCGACGGGACTCGTCGGAGCAAGCTGGCCGGCTATGGCGTCTTCGTCTTCGTCGAATCGTACGAACGTCGTCAATTCATGGCATGTCGACATATATGCATGGGCCATGCATGCATGTGAGATGCTGCAACTTGCAGGCGAGCTACGCCACTCCATATATATACCCTAGCACACACGCCACGCTGCTGCTGCTACAAACAGCTATGCTCTACCTGGCTAGCTTCAGACGCTGCTTGAGGCCTTGACTCTACCGCAATCAAGCTGGGTTTACAGCATGCAAGCTGTATATCTAATTGATTATATCATGTTACCAATGTTACCAGTGGCTAATCAAAACAATAGGACAGGTGTGTGTAAAATAATGCTCAGTTGTGAAGCCAACAATTTCCATCGTTCATGTTAGAAATTCTAAGACACAATTAATAAAACTCTAGACCTTACTCATGGGGATGTGTTATATTTGTGGGATGCTGGGATCCATGCTAAGAACATTAAAACAATCTCTTTTTTTTTGAAAGGAACATAAAGACAAATATTCTGCTGTTGACACAATAATGCGGCTAAGTTGAACGACTCACGCCATGCAATGGCCCCAGTGCTGTGCATGCCATGTCACATCGATGGGAGAGAGACGAACGAACATGGTAGATATATCGATGTATGCTGGGAGAGCAAGTGATAATTAAGCAACCCACCTCTTCTTACTGAAACTTAATTTGACGTTCTCCTCTTGTTTTTTCCCCCTTTCAGAGAGGACCTCCTCTTGTTTTTGGGCTTGCAAACTTGGTTGTGAACATGAATTAATGCATGGCTCCGATGCTTATTTTACTGGTAATCATCCCCTGCAAAATTTGTGGTGTTATTGCATCACTTCATATCATCTATACTGTATATATCAGCTGTAATTTGCATGTCAATTAATTATGTATGACGTTTGGTAGCAATCTAGGGATTTCACAAGAACAATGTAACTGCTTCCGCACTACGGGAAACTATTAACGTCGGCCAAAGTAATTTACGTCGGTCTGGACAAAGCCGATGTTAATAATTGGGTTATTTACGTCGGCACGGTCCAGCAGACTTAAATAACGTTATTTACGTCTGCCAGGCCGACGTAAACACAGCAGATCAGGCCACGGCGGCAGCAGGTGACGTGGAAGAAGTATTTACGTCTGCCTTGCCCCGGCCGACGTAAATAATGCTTTATGTACATCAGCTTTTCCCTGGCCTACGTAAACATCTCTTTTCCCTTAACCCTAGCGCGAACCGCTAGCTCATGCTTTGCCCGCACCTCCAGTCCTCCCCACCTCCCATTGCCCTGCAGCCGCCATCATATTCCGCCGCCGCGCCATCGCCGCCGCAGCGCCCGACCCGCCCGCCACGCCCGGACCCGCCCACCACCGCGCCTGTCGCGACGGCGCTATCGCTGCGCCACGTAGCTGCCGCCTCCCCCTTTCTATTCCCTGAAGCATATTTTATAGGCATTGATTCTTGCGTTCCAAATTAACATTTAGAAAATAAATAACGGTTTTGCTAGAACCCAGACGACTGGGTCTAGCCGCGCGCTCTCCGACGAGTGGGTCTAAGGGGCACAAAGCATGTGGGCAATCATCTGGGATGGAGCCGCTCCTAATAAATAATCAATTTAGTAAGCAGTGTAAGAGCAAAAAAACTCACAAACCCAAAGACACCAACTTCATCTGGGAAGGCAAATCACAAGGTTAGCTTACGGGTTTAAGTCTAAATGAATAAGCTGCCTGATTAAGTTGAAATGATTTCAAGAGGGTTTTAAATTTACTTCTTGAATCTGATATGTTTTATTGATGCTATTTTTAAGTGCTTTTAGAGATAGCCTCATGATAACAAAAAAAAAAAAAGAGACTATAAAAGCTAAATTATTTTTCTTGTCAATTAGATTAAACATTTGGAACATGTGTGTATCTACCTAAAAACCAAAGCTAGCTAACAAAATTTTGTGCCATGCATGCAAGGCGACATAAATACACAAGACGAATATGTGTATGCATGTACACACTGCAAGCGACCGCATGCATATGTTTTTCTCAATCTGTAAGCAATCTGCTACGACGTAGTATTAGGCTATAGCTAGAGGCCTGGAGGCTGGAGCCGATGTGATGTTACACATCACCTAAGAAAAAGGCCACACTGTCCATGAACCAACAAAAGTAGCTAGGGGAACTGACCAACGTGTACGTGCATGCGTCAAGAATATTGTGAAACAAAATTACATACAGACACATCATGGATATTCATGCATGCCACTAAATATGGTTAACAAGTTCATAGTCCCACTCCTATCATTGTCTCGTGCCATATTTTGTTTGAAGGTCATTAATTATTTTCATTTGATCAAGCAGGTTAATTAGGTGTTTCATTAATTTGATAGCAAATGGAAGAATATATATAGGTATAATCTCAGAAGTCCTACTTTGACCCACATAGTTCAGGACTTGATCCAAATAAGAAAAGGTCAAAGGCGACAAAGATTTGATACTCTTAATCCAAAGAATGAAGAATGGCAGTTGACCTAAAATAACATGTGTGTGCAACTCAAAGCTTAATATATAGAATGTAATATCGATGTTTGCTAGCATTAGACTAGTGACGTACTGTACTTGATAAAATGGAAAACAATTCAAAGAAACAGATATGATCAAGCAAAAAAAATATCACAGCAATTGGATAGATTCAGCACGCATATATATAACACATCCTTTTCATATGTTATCTGCTAATACCTAGTATAAGTGAGTAATCAGGTATGGTTAGGTTCAGACGGCAAGTCGCTGATGTCCCTAAAAGCAACTAAAAGTGATCGTGACGAAAGAATGCAATCAACCCTCTGATTCTTAATTTCTTCCCATTTTATTTAAACATCAACAAAATATGACTCATCCGTACAGGGATATTTATATGATTTTCTTTAGCACTGATGATCAAGCAACGTAGGCAACGACCATTTATCATTAAGTTATGCTACGTAGGCATTACGCTAGATATCTATCTATCTATCAACTATCTATATAAAGCAGAGTTAAACGGAGCCACCACATTAATCCTAAAATCCTAAAAATTCCCACGTTAATTGAAAAATAGTACAAATTCTCACATTAATCATATAAAAAAGAAAAAAATCTACATCGTTGAATATGGATATTATTATGTAAATCTATCGGTCAATATTAACCTCTATAACAAACTACTGAAGTTGATTTATATATTAGTGATAAACTCTAAATCTAATATGATATATTATCTATATCTTAACACAAATCTAGCCGCGCAAACGTGCAGGTCACCTTGCTCGTTATATATATAAAGGAGAGGAAAAAGAAGCCACCACATTCGTCCACATCATCCAAATTATTTCAGCCGTTCGATCAATGGTAGGATCAAATTATAACGGCCAAGATCAATCAAAGAAATTCTCACATAAATCAAAAAAAAATAAAAGATCTATGCCGTTGATTTTGTGGGGCCGGATTATAACGGCTTAGATTAAAAGAAGAATATTAGAAATTCATATTAAATACTAAAGTTGATATAATATATTAGAGATAAACTCTAAATCCGATCTAATATGTTAGAGATAGATTATGAGTTAGAGATAAACACTATGTACCAAAACAAATCTAGCCGTGCAAACGCGCAGGCCACCTCGCTCGTTCAAAAATAATTGAAAAAACATGAGTAGAATCCAGCTAAATTTCAACCCACCAAGAACAAGATCCAAACCCTAGACGTCCTGTGGAGAGGCGACCCTACTCGAGGGCCCCTACCAGATTAGAAACAGCTCTTGTTGCTCTCGGTGCACTATCTTGTTGCTCCTTACTTATGCATGCTTGCATGCGGAACCCCCCCCCCCCCCCCACCCCAAAAAAAAAATAATAAAATAAAAATCTTACCACAAAATTGGACTTTAGGAAATATACACACAAGTTTAACGGATGATAGTTAATTAAAAATAACTTTCGGTCTCTACGTCAACTTCAATAATCATGAAGGTAAATTATCCTTTTTCAGTGGAAAGGGGAAAAAATATATAGCTAGTCAAACTAAAGCTCTAGGGAACATCCAAAATGAATGCAAAGAGCACTGTCCTTTTAGCTCCTACTTTTCACCCAACCAAATGGAGTGGCCGTGATGCGGGCAACAAAATAAACGAACCTTTGCCAATATATAATCTTACTTAAAGAACAAAAGATATCCTTAAAGAAACAGAACGCAATCGGCCAAGGAAGCAAGTAGTGCTGCATCTGCGTGGCATGCCTCTCTAGCTTTGAGCACCCAATGAACAGGGCATGCATGGGTACAGGCTACAGGGTACTGCAAAGATCCCAATGCAAGGCAGGATAGTGAGAGAGCTAGAGATGGCCATGGGTGACATCCATGGGTCCATATATCCAAAAGGAAAATGATCTCGCGTGTGTGTGTGAGAGAGAGAGATTGAGAGAGAGAGAGAGAGAGAGAGATTTCAGGGCTGTCACCCAAAAGGGTGCTTGGTTTTGAGAAATCCCATGATTTTGTTTGAGGGGACAGGGGGCAAGAATTAGGGTTGGCATTGATGCATGGGACGATGCCATCTCCATATCCTCTCCCAAGGACAGATTACCAGCATACCTAGGGCATGAGGCACAGAACAAGAACAACAAAAAAAACTTCGCCGGTCTTAATTATCTCTTATGCAGGAGAGGAGACATCAGACAGTTTTTTCCCTCTCCTGTTGCAAGAGCAAACATTGAGAAACATTAGCTGGCTAGGTTTGTATGCAAGTGTAAATAATTGCTGTTAATTACCTATTGTATATGCATGTGAGCACAATGCACTGGCCTTTCGCAGCACACAAGAGTGATCATTAGCCCTAAGTATGAAAAAAGGACCACCCAAATGGTATTAGTTTATGTTTAGTGGTGGCCAAAGCATGATTAGTTATAATACAAACAGATGCATCAAACACCGAAGAGAGCAAGTGAAACGCAGCGATAGGTTTAAGAATGGACCCAATCCATCCAGCTATTGGAGCTACAAGATCCTCATTAATTGTTTTGGATTGAGCAAATTCATTTAGTATGTGGCTAGACCTAATTTATCAAGAATTAGAGGCCAGATGCATGCGCATCCCTTTAATCAATATAATGTATATACAATACCTTGGAATTAATAAATCTAGATGTGCAGAATCAAAACCAACAATCTATAACAACTCCACCAATTTTAAAGACGAAAGATAACTAAATCAAAGTAGGAGTGGATTAACAAAGAGAGATCAAGAAGTAAATTAAGCAACAAAGAGAGAAGGAATTGGTAATAGATAGTGGAAGGAGAAAGGCTCACCAGTGACCAAGTTGAATGCCAAAGATCCTCTTATCGATCTCCCAATGGCGCCTTCCCATGCAACGTGTCCATCACACACCACCCCTCTCTTCTTCTTCCTCAGCTCAGCTTCCTCTTCTCCTCCTATCCAAGATCACCTAGCCATGCCTGTTTGTACAGAGGCAGCCATGTTCTTCACCCCGAGAGCTGAGCTCGCCAGAGGCCATTAATGGCGGAAGGGGAGTAGCTGGGTGAGCCGCCTCCAGCTCAGCTTGATCCATATAGAGCTCCATTGTTTGTAGCAATGCGATGGAGTAGCTAGCTAGGTAGCTTCTTCAAGCTCGAACGCCATGGATCGCTTGCTTGCTAGTTGCTACTGCCAGGACGAGACCGACATGAGCGGCCGCGTCTGCCAGCCGAGGAAGCACGCGCCGCCGCGGGCCTCCTCCGCCGTGTACCCCTCCGACGGGTAGTGCAGCCGCAGCAGCATCCGAGCCTGGGACACGGCGAACGCGCTCGCCGGCCGCGGCGAGAGCCCGGCAGCGCGCGCGGCTGCCGCCCACGCCTCGAAGCCGCCGCCGCCGCCGCCGCCGGCTCCGGCCACCACCGCCTCGATCTCCTGCCCGAGGATCTCCTGCTCCACCGCCAGCCGGTCGGCGCTGCCCGGCGGCACAGTGGCCTCTAGCGCGTCGAACACCGCCGAGTAGTAGTCGAACGCCACCGCCACCCGCCGCGGTAGGTCGTCGTCTCCGCCTCCGGTGGCGGCGCTGACTTCCCTCTCGGCGATGGTCACCACGGCGGGGTTGATCGACTTGACCCACCTCAAGAATGTGGCTAGCTCGCCGTCGGCGCCGGCACCGAGCCTGTGCAGGAACAGCACGCAGTTGACGGCCAGCGTCTCGTCTGGGTGCAGTTCCAGGCAGCCGCCGGCGGCGAGCTGGGCCGTGCAGGGGAGGAGCAGCGGGTGGAAGCGGAAGCGGAGGTTGAGGGTGGCGGCGAAGGCGCGGAGGCGGTCGCCGGTGCGGAGTAGCACGTCGCGGTCGGCGCCGGCGCCGGTGAGCCTGATTTCTGGCGGGCCGACGGCGGGGTCCGCGCGGCCGGCGATGGCCTGCAGCAGCGGCGGCCACTGCACGCCGTGCGCGGCGTCGAGGTCGACGATGTGCAGCCGCCGCGCGCCGCCGCCGCAGGCGGCCTCCAGGATCGCCTGGTTCGCCGTCAGGTGCGCGAAGCGCAGGAAAGGCGCGATCTTGTTGTACGCCAGGTACGCCGAGGAAGGCGGCGCCTCGGCGGCGCCGCGGGCCGCCCTCGCCGCCGGCACCGACCCGCAGCGCGAGCGCCCGGGCGAAGCCGTGCGCGAGGCGGTCGGCGGCGTCGCCCCGAGGTCGGCGCCGGAGATCACCCTCCCGCGACGCGCAGCGCTCCGTCGAGGTCCCCGCGGCGGAGGAGGTCGGCGCACGCGAGGACGAGCCCCGCGGCGAGGCTGCCGGGACGAGCGACGGCGGCGGCGGCGGCGTCTCCTCCGCGTCCGGCGGCCCCGCGGCGTCGTCGCCTTCGCCGGGTGGGCCGAGCATGGCGGCGTCAGGCGCATGGAGTCATGGAGCCCGGGCGCGGCGGAGCGCATGGCTCTGGCTCGGGCGGCTTAATAGCTCGGAGGAGTGAGACGCAGCAGCAGCAGCAGCTGGAGCAGCATCTTCTGAGCTCGCGGCTTCCGTGACACGACATGATCGATCATCTGGCACAAAGAACCATCCATGCATCGATCACACACACAGAGCTGCTCTCTTTTGAGCTGTAGTAGTACTATTAGATTGCAATAGCCAATAGCAATCTAATAGATTGTAGTAGTACTATTATCTTGGAATTACCAGATGAGAGAGAGGCTTTGGCTAGCGACCTGAGGAATGAGTGAGACTACCTGAGGAATGAGTGAGGTGTCTTTCTCCCTCTTCTCTCTCTAGGAGAGGGGAGAGAGAGAAGAAAAGGTGGCAAGGAGTGCAACTTTGCATTTGTTGTCTTTTGTCCCGTGGACCTTGCCGGGGGAATGGTCAATAACTTTCCTTCTTTTCCCTGTTGACAGGGATTAGGGTAAAGCCGTAAAGGGGAATCTAAACAATCTTATAGACATATATTAACAAGTTAGAACTTTCATGTGAAACGGTAAATAAATCTTAATCAAAGAAAGTTCATTAGACAAATGGAGAAATTTAATAGAAATGACAAAAAGATTCAAAAGAAAGTTCATTGGACAATTAGTTTCGAAGGTGTCTCCTATTAGTTTCGATGGTCATGAGAGAGCTAATTTCTCTCAACCCGTTAGCCACGGCAGCCGTTTCTTGACAGCCGACAGTCAAGAAAGGTCTCTCTCGATGATTTTCAAGACCTTTTTTGATGATTTCGGTCATCAAATATTTCATGCATTTTTCATATTGTGTTATAGAAATGTTTGATTTTATGTATTACAACAAACAAAAAGGCAGGAACTTTTCCCTTTCAAGGGTTTCAAGCATTAGGTCTAACCACCTTTTTGCATTCCATTGATAATTTCAATATATTTCCTCACTATTTTAGTACTTAGAGACTGCATTAACATTTAATATCACATGATGTATAACTAGAATAAAAAATAGAAACTACCATCTATTTCATCGGCAAGTGAGACTATCCTGCCACTTTATGTTTAAAGCATATCTTACAGGATAGAGGTTGCTTATAAGAAGCAGAGAGTGCTTGGGAATAGTAACACATTGAAAGTAGGGAGGGCTTCAACATAGTTTTTAAGCGTGAGGTAGCACTTCGCATTGAGCTAGTTTTTTATGGGAAGATGGCCCAAGAGACCTTGCCTCCCGCTCGGGTTGAGCCTACGAGTATACTACAGCCCAACGACCTACGGTCTAGGTGTGAGGCCCGGCTGACAAGTGGTATGAGAGCCCAGGTGGTTCCTGCACATTCTCTGCCTAATGTGTGAGGTGGAGATTCAGTACAGGAAATGAACACTGTGTGGGCGGCCGAAAACCTTGCGTCGACGGCCCACAAACCGCCGACACTGTCTTGAATCCTCTATCGGCGGCCCTACCTAAGACTGATGATATCAACAAGTAATGTCGCTGACCGTATAAAAGCCGCCAACACTGCTCACGCCGCCTCTCCCGCCTAAGAGCAAATTTGAAATTTGTAGCCCGCCCAAGTAATTTGTATCGACGGCTACGTTTATGCCACCAACACAGAGGCACCCACCTCACGGCATCCTAACGGCTTAACGAAACCACGTCAAGGCGTTCCCACATGGCAGACAAAGGACGTCTCTGCCATGTGGAGCCAACTTAGGAGTTAAATAGAGGAGGCAGGCAGCATCTGTGTCGTCGGTATAAGGTAGGCCACCGACACAACTAAAACAAAAAAAAGCAGGGTGCAGGCAGGGGTGCAGGCGGACTCGAACATTCTAGAAATTTTATGGAATTGTCTGCATTCCAAACATGTATCGGCCGGGCGGCCCAAACAAGTCCTTGTTTACTTGTATAACAAACGTCGGTAAAGTGCGTATTTGGACAGGTTAGTTAACCGGATGTTGATCTTGACTCTTGAGGATAAAACGTCTGACACGACGAAAAAAACTAACCCCCTCGTGTATATTGATGCCCTTTTTTCTACATATATATAGCTGGCTAGCTTGAGCAGTAGTCCATTTCACACTGATCTGCCCGCGTGATCGATGCCCATGTCTCTACGTGTGTGCGCACACGCAAAGCTTCCCTTTGGACGACAGAGACCGGACACGCAAAGCCAAGTCCATGCACGCACTATCGCCGTCCATCTCACCATCCAACGGCACCCCTGTGAGCTCCCACTCCAGCAACAGGAAGCTTCTGCATTGTGAGAGAGAGAGAGAGAGAGAGAGAGAGAGAGAGAGGCATCTTGGAGCAGGAAGCAAATGGAATATTGCAGTGGGGGATCCAAGAGGGGAGGAGACTCTCTGAGCTAGGCTTGGATGGAATGCTTCAGCTGCAGGCCAGCCAGTCTCCCAGATGCCAAGCTCTGCTCTCTCTCATCACCTCTAACCTGTCATTGGCCTGCTGCATGCAGATGCATCATCAAATCATTGCACTCAAAGTAAGAGAAATGTTGGGGGTGCTGAATGGGCGATGAAGCTGCTAGCCCCATGCGTGCATCAGAGCATATCCCTTGCTTCCAGCCCTGCACAAAGATCTTGCATAGCTGCTATAATCAGCAGTGCTCTGGTTGTGCTCTCATCTACATGCATGTAAAGTCCACTGTCTGTCTAGTCTAGGAGAACGAGGCAGTCACAGGGTACTAGTGCTACTGTAGTGCTAGTACTGGTACTAGCTGGCTTGTGCATGCATGCATGCATGCATGTGTATGGCTGCACAAAGTAAGGTAGTGTTTAGTGTTAAGAGTACTAGTATACCAGGAGCAGTAGCATTAGCTGTGTATTTCTAGGCTGCTAGGCACGTCTGTGGTGGTACTGATGGGCAGCAGCAATATTGACAAGCTAGCTAGCAGAACATGCAATAAATTAAACATGTAAACACCAGCAGCTTGTGCCCTCTGCAGGCATGACAACCATCAAGGGTTCGAGAGAGAGAGAGAGGACCCAAAAGATAGGAAAGAAACAAGCAGCAGCAGCAGAAGCTAACTGATCATGCATGCGTGTGTCTGTTGCAACCTGCAACTAACTGTATATGCATATGTTTATTTGATTCTTTACCTCTTGATGGATCGATAGATCAAACGGTGTTGTGATTTGATGTGCTCCAGAGTTCACCCATTCCATGGCTCATCTCTCTTCCTCTCACAGCCTATCAACCTTTGCTACATGTACACTCTCACCTGGGTCGTTGTTCTTGAGTGGAGTTGAAGGGAGGGAAGGCTCAGTGAAGCACACTCAAAAGACATATGGGACCGGCAGTGCGTGTGACACCATAATGCCAATTGACAGAGGGCAGATAAACAAATCTAAGGATTAGCGTAGAAGAAGAAGGCATGAGGATGAACAAACAGTTGAGGCAGACAAATCCTACAAAGGCATGCAGATCCACTCATATCTCATGCCGTTTTTTTCTCTAACCTACTGATCGACTTTGTGCACGCATATGGCTCTCTCCTAATAATTACTGATAATAAAATTCTCCAAGCCGTGGTGAGAGCTAGCCCGATCAAGAGTAAAAATCTAGCAAGCTCCATTCAGTTCATCCGATCATAGACTGCGCTCGCGACGACTCTTGCCCAAGTCCCAACAACACATCATATCTTGCACAAGTCAAACTCGAATCTGTCTGATATATCAGATATTCCTCCAAGGCCCTAAAGTCAATGCCCAAGCATATATGCCAATGAAGCCATGGAGACACAGAAGATATGAGAAGGAGCTGACCCATGATCTCTGTTGTTTAAATAAACATTTTCAGGGTAAGGACTTGCTATGCAGCTAGTGCAGTTTGTTCTACCCCAGATCATAGAAGTTCCTCAGCTGGGACTAGAAGGACATCCTCTTCAAATGCTTCAAAAAGTGAGCTTTTGCCTTGTTCCTTTCATCATCTTGGACCTCTTGGTAGCATGTCTGTTCTTATCAAGTGTAGGCCCACGTACGGCCCTGTGGTGGGTTGGTTAGTTTTTATAAGTTCAGGTTTAGTAAAAGAAGACAGGAGCAAATTAGCAAAAGATAACTGCAATCAGTACTTGCTAGCATTAGCAAGTGAGTTCTCTTTCACGTAGATAAATACATATGAATTCACCCGGTCAGAATGAAGGAAAAGATCAGCTCACAGGCTCAGTTTGTGCCTGTGAAGATTTATTAAGTATGATGGTTAGTTTGAGCAAGCACTAAGAAATAATGGGTTTAATTTATTTATTTGGGACCAATAGACGATCGGCATGCATGCTATAATTAGTACAGATGAAGTCTATGGCAAGCTACTCTGTAAAGCAGTTGCTCTTGATTCGATACATTATCTAGCTTGGGGCCCAATTAGCTAGAAGAAGATAACAATGTATTTGTCAAGAGTTAATTATGTAGGAACTTTAATCTGTAAGCTTATTATTATGAGCATATGTAGAAACTGTATTCTTTGTTATCTTTTCGTGGGCACAATAATTCAACTAAGTAAACACTACAAACGGTATGAGAATGTTCTACTTGTGAATTCGAGATTTTCAAGAAATGACGTGAAGAAAAGTTAACGTTATAAAGGATGACAATGCACTACCATAATACGATTATTCTTGAGGGTCAAGTATAAGCTGGATATTGGCAGTGATATTGAAAAAAAAATGGTTAAATGATTATCTGTGCTCATAGCCCCATCCTGACATACATAAAATGCCAAATAAAACATTACTAACTAGTACTCCGTCCGTTCTGAAATGTAAGACATATAATTTTTTTATGAAGTCAACAAACGTAAACTTTGACAATTAATTTCTTTTATATTATATCATCAATAACTATAAAATTAACATCATATCAAAGTACTTTCAAATATGAATCTAACTATATCACATGCATAACATTGA
Source organism: Raddia guianensis (assembly GCA_036346415.1). Classification (NCBI taxonomy): domain Eukaryota; kingdom Viridiplantae; phylum Streptophyta; class Magnoliopsida; order Poales; family Poaceae; genus Raddia; species Raddia guianensis. Next base: position 13,522,855 of record CM070542.1, read on the forward strand.
ACATATATGTTCTAAGCATAATTATTAGTCAAACGTTCTAAACATTGACTTTTTAAAATACATATACACGTCTTATATTTTAGAACGGAGGGAGTATATATTACCAGCTGCAATATAATGCAACATATGCATGTTTTTATACAGTACTCTCTCTTAAACATTACTACTATGGAGATCTTTCGGCCGCAAAACACATCATTGGTCATTAAACAAAAAATAGCAGATATATATCACTTGTAGCCTGCAGGGACAATATCATAATTCATAAGCATGCTCAATCCCTCCATCCCATGACACAGGGCTCAGCCTCAGCAAGAGGCAAGATGACAACAATCGGTAGCATGCGTGCATGCATATATACTAGGACAGTACGCGCGCCTGCGGCGCGCCGTTGGATCCGGCGTACGCGGGTGCGCGAATGGCGAGGACGAAGGCGCGAACGGCGTATGTGGGTGGACGAAGGCGAACGACGAGGACGCGCAGAGCCGTCGGATGCAGTGTACGCGCGCAGGTAAACGGCACGGAAGGGTGGGCTAGAGCGACGAAGCGCAGGACGGCACGTGGCTAGGGACGCGTGGTGCGCGGGCGAGGGCAACACTAGCGCGTTATATAATAAGATAGATACAAGGTACAACAAAAGCAAAATACCTCTAGGTTGCATCCGACCAATCAGCTAGAATATGCTGAGATCCAAAAACCCAAAGGCTGTATAAATTGCTCTAGAGGAGAAGAATTAATATATGTAGGCAAAATTCAAAGGTTGTCTAGCTAATTGCACTAGAGGAGATCAAGAATATATAAATGTAGGCTAAATTCTGCAGGTGAGCAGGTCATGTCAAATCTGCAATATCACGTTAACACGGCCATGCACTTTGGTGGTAGAACGTGGCCAGGTAGAGGTGACTGACAACTGATTGATTGTCGCCTCTCCGTGCTGAAATTATTACCTCTTTTTTCATGTCTATCTATCTACTACACCCGTGCCCTTTCTCCTCTCCTACTGCTTCTTTCTTTTGTCCTTTTCCTTTATTATTTTTTTGTTGGCCAGGTTGGTCATCTTGCAAATTTATTTGCCTGTCAAATAACGCATAGTTGATAATAAAAGGAATGTGCAATGCCTAGTTAAACTTGTTAGGGAAAAAACACAACTAAATGTATTCAGGCCTGGTTTTAATTAGCCACATCATAATTTCTTCAAATTTATGAAATGTATTTGATCAGTACAAACTCGGTCCAATGTTTGGACAAACTGTGGCTAAATTCTTCTATTCAAAGAAAATAATTTAGCTTCTCGAAACTATTTCATAAAGTTATTAGAGGCTAGTTAATCCAACATTCCGACTTCTTGAAGCGACCTTTTAAAACCTTCGAATCCCAACATTTCACCTTAGGTATCCAACAACATCTAAACAAAGCTTTGTCGGTGTAATAAATACCGGGGTACAAAGAGTCCTGAGAAAATCAAGCGGGCCCCACACGTCAGACGGGCGACAAGGCCCCAGAGGGTGGGCGAGCCCCTCAGGGCGCCGGGCGAGGGCCCCACACGTCAGTGGGCGTCAGACCCAGCGTGTGGCGAGCCTCGGCGTTCAAGCGGCCCCACGCGTCGAGCGAGCGACAAGGCCCAGCGCGTGGGCGAGCTCCTCGAAGGCCAAGAGGGCCCACGCGTCGGCGGGTGAGCGAGCCCAGTGGCGTGGGCGAGCCCCTCCGCGCTTCAAGCGGGCCCCACGCGTCGGCGGCCAGACGAGCGAGCCCGTGGCGTGGCGAGCCCCTTAGAAGACAGCGAGGGCCCCACACGCCCGAGCGGCGACGAGGCCCGGCGTGTGGGCGAAGCCGTCAGCAACAGCCGGCGAGGCCCCACGCGTCGGCGAAGCGTGGCGAGCCCCTAAGCGTAGCGTATGGCCCCCATCGTCAGCGGGGCCACGTGGCGAGGCGTTGCGGAAGGAGTCTTCGGCGAAGGCTCTCCCTGCTGCGAAGGGCAGCGCATTGTCGCGACATCACACGCGGATAGACGGTGAAGAAATGATTATCGCTCTGATGACCCTGCGGTCGGCGGTATCCTTTGTGGTGCGGTGGAATTGGCCGCAGAGAGAGGGTTTGCTTAAAATAGCCGCCCGCGTCGGGAGGAAGCAGGATGGGTCCCGCCCATGATCTCACCGTGTGTCTGCATGCTGGTCGAGGCCACTGCGAAGCCTGAGGGCAGCGCCGCTCGGCGTGAGCGGCAAGACGTTCGTCTCTCTGTCGTGTCTCGTGTCTTGTCGATTATCTTGAAATCTTGTCTTGCCTACCCTCGGCTCTCTCCGCCTGTTCGATGCGGTATAAAAGGAGCGGAGAGAGAGGAGGAGAATGCGTTTTTGAGCGTGTTTTTTCACACAGTGCACAAGCATTCTGTAACCACATTCCATTCAACCACAACAAGAAAAGAGCTAAGGCTCGGCGGGAGTAGGACTATTACCGCGAGGGTCCGAAACAGGTAATCCCGTGTGTTGCTCTTTCTTTGCGCCCCACGCTCAATCGAACCGAGCATGGCTGGTCGGCTAGCAGGATAGAAATCTGACTAGGGGTGTGATCCGCGGTGGTTGAGCGGAGAACACGCCGTCAGTGGCGCGCCAGGTAGGGGACGCTAGCATCTGTTCGCGCTCTTCGACTTCATCAATGGCGGATCAACAGTCCGCGACGGACCAGGAGGCGGCCGCAATGGCGGTGGATCAACCGGGCGGCAGCCGTCCTAGTTTGGCTAGGCGGCGCTTGCCTTGGAGGAGTGCACCCCAGCACAGAACCTCCATGCGGCCAGGGCCCTGCTGGACAACCCACCGGTGCCGATGACTCCGGACTCCCTGGCGGCTCCGTGGCTGGCGATTTAGCCCTTCATCGATGCGCCTTGGCCAGTGGTGCAAATTCGGAGGCGCGGAACCGGCGTTTCCGCTTCTTCCGTTCTTTCTTGCCCCGCCTCTCTCGCGAATCTCTGGCGGGAGGGGGCGGGGCAGGGCAACGAAGCGAGGCGACTCCTCGGGGTTCGGCCAAGGCGGCGTCTGGTGGCGGGATCTCCGGTCCCACTTGGAGGACCGCCATCTCGACGACACGGAGAAGACACCGCGACAAGCTCCATGAGCGACACGGCCGGTCTTGTGACCGCGCCACGCCGCTTGCCCTTAGGGACGGGAAGGTTCAGCGACTTTGCCTCCGCCGGGGAAGGAGGTGCCTCTTGGTGCCGTCCGGACGGCGGGCACGCAGAGAGACGGGCGCGCATCCGGGAGCGAGGAGGCTCGGGCGTCGGTTGCAGCGCCTTTTCGAGGAGGCTGCGCGCGTCCGATGGCCGGAGAGATTCGACCAGCCCCATCGAAATGCAGCGGCTCCACCAACCCTAACGAATTCTTGCAGATTTACACTACGGTGATGCAGCCAACTGGAGGGTCGGGGAAGGTTCTGGCGAACTACTTCCCTGCAATCCTCACCGGTGGAGCCCGCTCGTGGCTCATGAACTTACCCCCGGGGTCAGTGGGGTCATGGAAAGAGCTGTCGAGCTCTTCATCACCAACTTCGAGGGCACCTTGAGCGGCCGGAGTTGAAGGCGACCTCCTGGCGTGGAAGCGGAAGAAGGAGAGTCATTGCTGCGACTTCATCCGGCGCTTCGGTCGGTCCGCAATACCATCCACGAAATCTCCATCGGCGCCGTGGTCACGGCATTCGAGAGAGGCGCCGAGACCCGTGGTCAAGGAGAAGATGGCCACCGCAAGATCAAGGCAGACGGAAGAGCTTTTCACCTGGCGCACAAGTGTGCCCTTCAGCGGAGGAGCTCTACGCCGTCTTGTGGCGTCCGGAAGCTGCGTCACTACTTTCGAGGCGAGATCCTTGTCTTGACCAAGTACCCCTTGCGGAGATCCTCTTCAACCGCCGGCGACGGCGCATCGCCAAGTGGGCCATGGAGTGGCGGTCGACATCAAGTTCGCTCCCGACGGCCATCAAAGGGCAAGCTCTGGCGGAGTTAAATCGTGAGTGGACTCGAGCGGACCTGGCGAAGACGTCCGATGCCTCGCCGTGGACTCTCTTCTTGACGGTTCGTTCGGCTTGAGGAGCTGAGGCGGTGTCGTTCGGTATCTCCACCGGCGACATTGTCCGGCACTGGTGGTCTTTGGAGTTCAGCGCTTCTGTGACGTCGCGAGTATGAAGGATTACTCGCCGAGCTCGGGGTGGCCGACCCGGCTTACTGGCGGAGGTGCGCCGGTTGGAGCGGCATTTCGAGGGCTTGGGCCAGACACGCCCTCGCCGCGACAACTATATGGCGGATGAAGCGTCCCAGATTGCCTCGTCAAAGGCACTGTTCGGTGGGGTTTTGAAGAAAGACTCCATGGCCGTCTGTCGCGACCCCAATCTGGCGGGGCGGCGCTTTCGACGCAGCCCCACATACGGAGGAGGCGTCACCAATCTCGCCTGAGCTCCGGGTGGAGGGAGGAGGCGGAAGAAGCTGCCGAGCGGTTGAGGTGGAAATGCTAGGCCAGGCAGAGTACGTCGACGACAATGCTAACGTCGTCACACTCGTCTAGGAAGGTCGATGGATGGATCCGATCCTAACCTACTGCGGGATGGAGTGATCCCAAGCGATGGCGCGTCGGTGAGAAGATAGCGCGCAAGGCCAAGCGCCATACAGTAGGTGGGGACTGTATCGCCCGGCGCAAGCGGAGTTCTCTGAAGTCGTCACTCGGGAAGCGGGAGTGCAATTCTCTCGAGATCCATGGAGGCATGTCGGGAGCCATTCGAGGCCGGGCGGTCGGGAAAGCTTTCGCCACGGCTTCTATTGGCTCTCGCCCTCGGGATGCCTTGGTGGTGAGGAGATCGAAGCGTGCGATTTCATGCTAAGCAGATCCACCGACCGCCCAGCGCGCAAACTATTCCGCTCTCTGGCGTTCGTGGTGCAGAAATTTGGACATCTGAGCCCGTTCGCGGGCGGCCGGAGGTTACGCATCTGTTTCGTCGCCGTCGACAAGTTCACCAAGTGGGTTGAAGCCACGCCGATCCGGCGATCACGTCATCTGCTGCCATAAAGTTCATGAAGAACATCTTCGTCCGGTTGGCGCCGCCAAGAGATCATCACCGACAACGGCCTTTCGATTCAAAAGCGCCGATTTCCAAGAGCGGTGCGAAGATTTGGGTACCAAGCGTAGCCGCCGCCGTTGCACATCCGAAGAGTAATGGGCAAGTGGAGCGGGCAAATGCGGAAGTACTCAAAGGGCTCAAGACAAGGGCTTTCGACCGTCTGGAGAAGCGCGGCAAGCGCTGGGCGGAAAAAGTCCCCACCGTATTGTGGGCGCTGCGGACAACTCTCAACAGAGCCACCGGCGAGACCCCTTTCTTCCTGGTGTATGGCTCAGAAGCGGTGCTCCCATCAGAGTTCGCCTTTGGGTCCCCAAGGGTGGCGGCGTTCAGCGAAGACAGAGACCCTGACCGACGTCAGGATGAAGTAAATCTTCCGGAGGAGATCAGCGACAGGGCGGCGATCCGGGCCTCCAGATATCAGTAGGCACTGCGCCGTTATCAAGCAAGGCGGGTGTGTGAGAGAACACTGGCAGTGGGCGACCTGGTTCTGCATAAAATCAAACGCGGTGGGCGCAACAAAGCATCTCCCCTACGGGAGGGCCCTTCAAGGTGGTCTCGATCTCCGCTTGAGCTCGGTCAGCTCGCCGAGGATGGTCATGAATTGGCGAACACTTGGAGCGTCGGCGGTGAGGAAGTTCTACCGAGGTAGCTGTTCTAAGAGCTCTTTTTTGCCTTCCTTTGGAGCCGAAGCGGCGAGGTCTTCTTCCTTCCCGCTTCGCCTCGGGGTGCATTGTACAAAGCCATCTGCAATATAAAGATAAGTTTGTCTCTCTGTGGGCATCTGTTTTTTTAAGCCTTAAAGTCATTAGAAAACATACATTGAAAGTCGGTAGCGAAAAAGTACTTAAGATTGATGGCCCTATAGTTGCAAAACAAACGCTTGAACTTGCAATTTGGCGAGGCGAGGCGACGGAAGCGGGTTCTAGCTGGTGTGTCTGCCGGTTCGGTCAACGCGCCAACGACGCGACACCAGCGTCTAGACCACTTCAAAGCTAAGTGCTCGCCACGTAACGTTTAAGGTCGGTTTGCCGAGAGGCCATAAGGGTTGAAGTAACGATGCCTAAGGAAAAAGCGCTCACTTCAGTAGCGTTACATCTAAAACTTTTGGCGATCGATTCGTAGCCTTAAAAAGTCTGTTAGAAAACATTCTGTTGAAAGCTGGTAGCAAAAAAGTACTTAAGGCTGATGGCCCCTTAGTTGTAAGAGCAAACGCTTAAGCTTGCGGCTGGGCGAGGCGAGGCGGACGGAAGGCGGGTTCTAACCTGGTGTGTCCGCTCGGTCTGGGCAATGCGCCAACGATGGCACCAGCGACTAGACCACTTCCGAAAGCTAAGTGCTCGCCACGTAACGTTTAAGGTCGGTTTGCCGAGAGGCCATAAGAGTTGAAGTAACCTGATGCCTAAGGAAAAAACGCTCACTTCCAACAGAACGTTCTATCTAAAACTTTTGGCGGTCGGGTGCCTCAGTTCCTCTTTTCGCAAGTAAAGTTTTACGCGAAGTTTGATCGAGACTCACGACAAAAGAGCAAAAGTTTGCATTAACAGGATTTGTACAGGACAAAAACAAGTGAGAGAGTTCATCTACTCCTCGTCTTCATCACCCTCTGCCGGCGCGGCGCCGCCCATCATAGAGACGCGGTTGGCGGCGGTGTCAACCTGCGACTGCTCGAGCTGGTCCAGCTGGCGCGAAGGTTCCCCGGTGGCGGCGTCAAGGTCAAACGAGGCGTTTTGGGTAAGGCAGTTGCCCAAGACGAACATATTTGCTTCAAAGCGCCGAAGCGACCATCTTGATCGCTCGCGCCGCAAGACCACCGGCGATCGCGTAGGGCCTCGGCGGCGCGCCCGCCCCAGATATCGCTGCTGCGATCTTCTCAATGGGATACAAGGTGGCGCCAGTGGTACAGGGCGTCCGGAAGCGTGGTAAGCGGCCTTGCGACATGTCGGCGAGACTGAAGGCGCTTCGAGTGCTCCGCGAGGTCTTAAACGTCTTTGGTGGCCGAGGCGGCAGCTGCTTGCGCCGCCTCACCTCGCGCCGCCGTCTCCCTCGCGGCCGTCTCTCGCTCAAGCGCTGCCGCGGCTTCGCCGGCGGTCGCGACGCAGGCAACGCCTTCCGTGCCGCCCAGTGTGGGCAAGGCACGAGCACCTCGAAGGCGCCCGGCGTCGGCGACGATGGCACCACGGCGTTAGCATCGGCTGCGGCAACGGCGAAGGTTCCTCCTCGTCTCGGCGCAATCTCGCGGCGGGAGGCCTCGCCTCCGTCGAAGAGAGCGAGGCGGTGAAATTTGGCGAATCGTCGCGGGATGGAGCTTGAGGCCCAGCGTCGCTCTATCCCATGAAGATAAGCAGGCGGGGTTGGTGTATGCGAAAGCGTCGCATGCTAACCCTAAGTAAAGTGTCTTAAGTCTGAGAAAGCTACCGGCGGCGCGCGAGCGAAATTTGAAGAAGCGGCGTCAAGCCACTTAGTCGCGAAGCGGCGACAGCCTTGATCATGATCGGCGCCGTCGAGCAAAGGGCGGACGACGAAGCGCCGGGCAGAAGGCGGCGACGACGGAGGCCGACGCTTGGCGAAGTGCCGCGTAGGAAGTGTCGTATGAAGAAGCGAAGCTGGCGCGGCAGCGCGATTCTCGAAAGTCGCCAGCGCTCGCCTGGTAGCAAGCGGCGGCGGCGGCAGAGGTCCCAGCTGGAGGCCGGAGGAGGCGGCAAAATTCAGGACTTGAGGCGAGCTCTCTTTGGGTTCCCTCCCACCTCGTTGTCGTCATCTTGGCGAGGATGGTGGCGCTTCCGAGAGCCTTGGTCGGTCGGCCGCCACGGCAGAGCGGCGGTATGAGGAGCTTAGGCGGTCGCCGAGGCGGATCGCGGATCTGTAGTGGTCCCGGGTCACTTGGACCGCAGGACCGAGACCTCCATGAGGCGCAAGGCGTGGCGCAAATCTTGGTTGCGCTCCGTGGATCGATCGCGAGAGGCGGATGGTCACCGCAAGAGATGTCGCCGGTGGGCGCGGTCGAGTCCCATTGACCCGCCGAGCACGTTCTCGGCACATTCCTGCTGTTTGGAGGCAACAGAGAAGAAGAAGCCATAAGTCACAAGGAGTCAAAAGAAAAGACATTCCAAAAAAGATGAGAAACTCGAAGGCGAAGGAACATTTACCTCGGGACAATGCAGACTCCATTGCCATCGCCATATCTTGCCGGTAGGCGAACCCTCACGCGGAGCGGCAGAGGCGGCGCAGCAAAAATCCACCATAGCGTGGGTTCCGGTGAGCCCGTTCTTGGCGGAGCTCGGCGATCGCCCAACATCACCTCGGCTCCGTGAGTCGTCGAAAGCGAGACCCCGGTGGCAAGGGATTCCGCAGACCCTCGGGAGGTCAAGGTCGTCGCGGCCATTGAGTCCTCCACATCTGACCATTAGCGGTGCAGATCCTTCCAGTTGGACTTGGCCGTGACCGGAGGAAAGCGGTGGCGTCGCGGGCGTGAAATAGCAACTTCAATAGCCCGCTTCGGCGCGACCATCGCATGCGGCGTGAGCGGCGCCGAGCGGGAGGCTTGGCATCGCCCCCACGAACATCTCGCATAGGTGGGCGAAGATGGTGAGCCACGATGGAATTGGGGAAGGTGCCGCTGGATCTCGTAGAAAGCAAGCACCCCAAGAAGAACTCCAGTATGGCGGGGACGAGCCCCTTGACATCGCCCGAGTAAAGTCACGATCTCCCCGTCGCGGGGGCTTGGCACTATGGTGCCGGCGCGGAACCGGACGGAGGTGGGCGGCACGAATCCTTGGAGCCGCGTCACCACTTCCTCGTCGACGGCGGAGGCAGTCAAAGCCGGCCCCGACGATGGCGCGTCCCCGCGGCGACCCTTGCTACGTTTGGGCGCCATGAAAAGCGGTGGAAGAGTTGGCGAAAAAAGAAGGTGGCGGCGGCGAAGAAGGCTCTATGGCAGTGGCGAAGAAAGTGAAGGGCAGTTTGAGGACTTAGCGTGCGGAAGGATTAGTCGCGGCGCCCAGGAAAGTATTTATAAGCAAGGCGCACGGGTGCGACGGTTTGGACTCCGTCCCTACGCCGCGCGCTATCATTGCCCGCGCGTTTCGATTTCCCGCGAAAAGCGGCGCGATTCCCCAAGGAAGATCGTGCGCAGGTGGAGAATCGAGCGTCTGGCCGCGCGAAGGTGGGCCCCCACGATTAAATCTCCCGCCGCGACGCGAAAAAAAGTGTCTCTGCGACGGTTCGCGTATCATGGTGGACCGAGGGCTCTTGTCGCTTGTAATAAATCTGGGGTATAAAAGTCTGAGAAGATCAAGGGCCCCACACGTCGGCGGGCGACAAGGCCCAGGCGTGGCGAGCCCCTCGAGGCCGGCGAGGGCCCCACACGTCGGTGGCGTCGGACCCAGCGTGTGGCGAGCCTCGGCGTTCAAGCGGGCCCCACGCGTCGGTGGGCGACAAGGCCCAGTGGCGTGGCGAAGCTCCTCAGAGGCCAAGAGGGCCCCACGTCGGCGGGTGAGCCAGCCCAGTGGCATGGCGAGCCCCTCCAGCTTCAGGCGAGCCCGCGCGTCGGTGGGCGAGCAGCCCTGGCGTGGGCGAGCCCTCCGCGCTCAGCGGGCCCCACGCGTCGGCGAGGCGAGCAGCCCTAGCGCGTGGCGAGCCTCCTCCGCTCAGCGGGCCCCACGCGTCAAAGCGGCGAGCGAGCGAGCCCATGCGTGGCGAGCCCCTTAGAAGACCAGCGAGGGCCCCACGTCGGCGGGCGACCGAGCCCGGCGTGTGGGCGAGCCGTCAGCCAGCGGGCGAGGGCCCCACGTCGAGCGGGCGCGTGGCGAGCCTCGGCAGCGTAGGCCCCCCATCAGCGGGGCCAGCGTGGCGAGGCGTTGCGGAAGGAGTCTTCTGGCGAAGACTCTCCCTGCTGCGAAGACGGCGCATTGTCGACATCGCGCGGATAGACGGTGAAGAAATGATTACCGCTTCTGATGACCCTGCAGTCGGCGGCTATCACCGTATGCGCGCGGAATTGGCCGGCAGAGAGAGGGTTTGCTTAAGATAGCCGCCCGCGTCAGGAGGAAGCCAGGATGGGTCCCGCCCGCAGTCTCACCGGTGTGTCTGTGCGGGTCAGAGGCCACTTGCGAAGCCTTGGCAGCGGCGCCGCTTCGGCGTGGCGGCGGCATGTTTTCGTCTCTCTGTCGTGTCGTGTCTTGTCGATTATCTTGAAATCAGATCTTGCCTACCCTCGGCTCTCTCCGCCCGTTCGATGCCAGTATAAAAGGAGCGGAGAGAGAGAGGAGGGGGTACGTTTTTGAGTTGTGTTTTTTCACACAGTGTACAAGCATTTTGTAACCACATTCCATTCAACCACAACAAGAAAAGAGCTAAGGCTCAGCAGGAGTAGGACTATTACCCGAGGGGTCCGAACACAGGTAATCCCGTGTGTTGCTCTTTCTTTGCGTCCACGCTCAATCGAACCGAGCACGGCTGGTCGGCTAGCAGGATAGAAATCTGACTAGGGGTGTGATCCGCGGTGGTTGAGCGGAGAACGCGCCGTCAAGCTTATTGTTTGCCATATTTTTTTTCTTCCTCTTGAAAAAGGTCTTATTCTTTTCAGCTTATATTAAATTAAATTAAATTAAATTTTTTATTATTATACAAGCTAAACGTTGTAGTGCATTATAGTTATTTTTTTGTGGTTTTAATTTTTTTTTTGAGAGTTACTAAAATATTTTTTATAATTTTTTGAACCATCCAAGGTGCCTTTCGAGGAGTCTCATATTTTTTAGATTAAAACTTTCATCAACTTTAATCTGAAACAAACAAGCCAAAATCGAGGGGGGTTACGGTTGCAATTCTAAATAAATCAATTAATTTCAGGCCAAAACCCAAATTGGTATGCCAAGGGTATTAGTATGCAGCAAACATGCCTCCTAAGAAGTATAAGTTGAAAATAATCATTGTAATAAGTCTATAGCATGCATACATTAGTTTCACCCCGAAATGGTACAGTACTATTTTTCAAGGCATGAAGTCAACCTGCATTTGCATTTTTGAGGACAAGACAGCAAGAGCTAGCGAAACAATCCGAGACCTTGTTTTCTAAACTAGATATATAAATAAATACCTCATGGATAAATTTCTCCTGATCTTGTCGGCCTATTTTTTGCTTAAAGGCAGTCACGATTGGCCTAAGACCGGAAGATCCTGGCAGATCATGCATTTTCAATTCTTCTCAGTACAATTATCCAACTGGAAGGTCCCAGCTTAGTGGGACAGTATAGCTTAACTTTAGGTCCTCTTTAAGCACATGGCTCAATCCTAGAAAAGTTAAACAGTACAAATTTTAAAGGCTATCGAAAGGAAAGAAGAATACAAATAACAGTACACAGGAGATAAATTTGTTTAAAAAATGGCCAACAAATACATTGTTCTAGTGAATAGAAGACAAATAAAACATGTTATAGGGCGTGTTTGGTTGGCTGTCAGTGCTCGCCGTGCCGACCCTTGGCACGCCCTCGGCCACGGCTCGCCTGCGCGAGTGATGGCGAACGATTTCCTCGCCCACATCAACGCTCGCGCGGGTGTGTAAACTGGCTGGCGCGCCATCGGTTGGCGAGGGTGAGGCTTGCACGGGCGTCCAACCAAGCACGCCTATAATCTCAATTGGCATTTGGACCAACAGTCGGCTATGCAGACTGCAGAGTTGGCAGATAAGCATATTAAGGTGCTGGTCTTTTCGACTTAGTTGCTCGTTTGCTCATCAGTTTGGAAAACACAGTTTCGTTTCGTTTTTTGAACCAGTTTTTCTTTAATCTCAAAGATGGGTAATTCAAAAAGGTAGATAAACAAATGTCAAAAAGAGCAGTATCTAATGCTTTCGCGGGGCACCAAAGAACAGAACTGTTTGTGCAAGATTAGATTGCAATCTTGGTCACTAAGTAGGGGTGTCTACAGTAATCAACACAATATGTTATACGGCCAAGGCCTGGCCATCCATCACTTGCCTAAAGGGCTAAATGCACAAGGAGTTGCAATTTATGAAAAAAAAAAAAAAGAGTACTGGTACATCGTTCAAGTATCTCCCTACATGTAGGCTTCAATAACTAAATGAGCATAGAAAGTGTTAAGCATCGTTAATAATTCTATGCTTAAAATGGTCCCTGGAGAACAGGAGACCTATGACTACGAAAACGTTCAAACTACAGAATCTATCTTTTCCTCTCCAGCCCCATAGGCAAAGGGCTGCATACATTGAACTCCCTGAATAAGCACCAAGTTTTATACCTTCAACTTGTTATTTTCCATCCACTAATCACATAATTTATCACCCCCTACGTGCTGTTAGTGAGCAAAGCAAAAACCCTAAGATGCGAGCTAAGCAACCAATTATAATTTCGACAACTTCAATAGATTCCCTTATCCCGCTTACCTTTTTCATATTCATTGTTAATGTGCCAATCATTATTGTACCTTTTAATTTTCTTGCCTGATTTTGATGTGTTCACCTTGCGTACAATTTTACAGAAAAAAGTTAACAGCTTTAATGAGGATTATTAAGTGGCCCTAGGCAGGGAAGATCATGCTCAAGATGCTATGCATCAAGCTGATTGTGACATTAAACTTTGTGGGGTTCAGTGGTGAGGGAGGAAAAAACAGAAAGCCACTAACAGCGCATCTGGAAGGCTGGCCGGGTGCTCATAACCACCATCATGGATTTTACCAGATGGCATCTTGTGATTATGTGGCTAATGAAAATACACTAATAATGAATTCCAGCAACAGGTGGCGAAATTCATCATCTAAATCCAAAATATACTCTCTTTCACAAATAACTGGAACCGTGTCAGATACAAGCTGATAAACAAGACAAAACCATGTGGCCAAACTAAATACAGATCAGATATATACATGTCAGGTTATTGATGGTCAATGAATCTCAAGACATTGACGCAGGGTAGAATAAACCAGCATCTTGTGATAAAAAAGTACTTTTCAAGATTACGGATGATCAGGAAAAGAATGATGGGTTCTTGCATCACCATACTGCAACTCCCATTCATTAGTGGGCTATGTGCATGGAAGATTCCTCACATTTTTGAGCTTTCATACCTAGTAGAAGCGGCCACCTAGTTAATCATTCGGTCTACGATACGATATAGCATGCATTTAAGTAATTAAGCTAACACTTGCCATAAATAAATGCAAATCAAGGAGGCATCAACGAAAGGACCCATAAAGCAAAAGGCCACAAGAGTTCCAAGTCTTAGAACAGTGGTTAATAAAGTGAATGTGCTACATAAAATCCCGACGCTTTGTGCAGATAGATCAGAGGAACGGAATACAGGCTGAACTGAACAACTAGGAGACAAATAAAAGCAGCACACAATTTTAGTAGCAGAAATTGCTTTATAATCATGTCAAGTTCATAATTATCAAAGCTCATTTGTTTCTTTGTATTATTCATCTTGACTCTTGATATAGTAAAAGTGGATTCAATAGGATAACTACAAATCTAATTTTAGCAGATTAAATGCATAGATCATACTTTGCCTTGCCCTCACTCCCCAGCCATCTATCTGTTCTCTCTTTGGTCAATGATGTACAGCCATTAAAATCCTTCAAGATGCTTTTCAATTTCTACACAATCCAAACTTGTTCACTTACATACAGCAGTGTCTAATATTCCCAGAAAGTTCACAGGAAAGAGCTAAGGTGTCAAAATAATGTACCTCTTGCAGGAGTGAGGTGCTATCAGCTTTTCATGTTCACAGATCCACTAACCCACTAGCAAATTGTAATCTGAGTATAATAATGCATCATCTTTTGAGTCCTAGTTACTCATGGTACACAGCACTGCAACTTGCTGAGATGAATTATGGGCTTCCATGTGAAAATCTGGTGTATGAGTAAAAAATGCATTACATAGGAATGGTTTAACTAATACATGTTGAGGGACACTCATTCGTACTCGTATTAATGTCAGGGGCGGATCTACGAAAATATGTCGTTGGGGTCATTGCACTAGTTTATAACTTGTAACAGAGATTTTTACACTTATATACCAATAGCTACCACTATTTCTTCAAAAACAAATAGCTACCACTAGATTTATATGCCATTACACTCTAGATCCACCCCTGATTAATGTTCAGTTAGAAAAAAAAAATCATAATAAGAATGAATCATCCATATATGGCAATCTCAGTGTGCACTCTTAGAGAAAATACTGAAAAACACTAGTGCCTTGCCACCAAGTCAATGATCTGCTGTCTTAACATAAACACCAAGAATGTTGACATTATCACCTGACTTAGTCCCATAGCTATGGGTCATAAACAAATTCCACCCACCTAATCAGATGTATCATCCCATGAATGTTGTAAAGATAGAATTATAACGTATACATATACCTTTCTGTTACATGGATGAAAGCATACAGAAAAATTCCAGTCAAGGGTGAGCGGTGGTTTTTGCCTTATGAAGTCCTGGAGTCTTTCGCTATGCACAAGCACAATAAACATAACCAATCATATGCCAAAAAGGGTCCCATCTTCAGGATAATGCCCAGATCTACTGTTTTTACAAAAGGAATAAACGTAGAGAATGTTATATACTTATAGCGCCACAAAGAAGGACATTCTGATCGACCCGCTTGGCTCTCGTTCTGGTTTGGCGGAAAGGTGAAAAGCACTTCAAGTTTATTCTCGGACTTTGCTCAAGAAGAGCACAAAGCTAAAGCAATTGAAATAATTGAAGCTGGTTGTACTGAAATGGCTGTTTTCCCGTTATGAAATAGATGACATTTTTTATTCCTGCACCTGCAAGGCCATCAAGGAAACTTCTAACTACGATCACTCGTTCCAATGATGGATCGGGTAGTCCCAAAATGCTAGCGTCTTTGAAACAAACTTTTTTTGAGTGTGTCTTTAGTGAAGGGATTTTACCAGGTAGTTCAACATATCATTGTGCATAGAGGAGACTGTAGTACTATCCAAGGTATTTTTGTGTGTCCTCAAAATGGGATGACCAAAAAACTTTTTAGACAGTTGCTCCTGCTACTGCCAAAGCAGAGTATTGCGCCGTGTCACGATACGTATAAATTTTGTTTTTGTACAAAAGAGAAGGCATAAAAGACAAAAAAATTGATGTGATCCAACACCATTCTTAGCTAGTGATGTGGTGAAAGCTATAAATGTCATTGTTCTCTAAACTTGTGGAGAAGTCAACAAATTAGATATTTATCACCCCATGCACATCAAATTAAACATTGGATAACACAATGCACTACCAAAATCAATGTTTCCAAAGCATTTATTCAAAGTAGATGATCTCTAGTCTTTTGAACGCAAAGGACAGCAACCAATATGTTCTTAACCAAAGCTTTACTGTGCTTATCTTTAGCATTTGTAGCTATCATGTTTTCCTTGAACGCAAAGGACAGCAACCAATATGTTCTTAACCAAAGCTTTACTGTGCTTATCTCTAGCATTTGTAGCTATCATGGTTTTCCTCGAGAAAACATGTCATTCAGAGTTTTCACGGGTGTCGGAAAATGATTGTGCACTTATACTAGAAAATATTCCACAAACAAGTGAAATCTACAGAAGACCCCAAAAGAAAACAAGCTCAATTCAGGTCAAATACCAGATGGAATCCTACAAACATTTAGGGATAAAAATAACCATAACCACAAACATAAAATTAGGACTCAATCCAAAATATAGTTATCTGACATACTACTTTCGGAAAAAGGAGGAACTGTATTCCATTTGGGAAAAGATTACTGTGTTCTTGTATTATTTGAACTATAAAATGCAAACAATATGGATGCTTGCATGCCAGCCAAATTTTCTATTGGCTCACACATATTGTAATCCAAAGATGCCCCCAAATGTTAACCCCCCTAATCATTCAAATTGGGTTAATAAGAAGCAGGGGAGGATATAAAAGTGATGGCAATCTACATATGATAAGGATTGGATCGATCTCGCCAGTCTTCCATGCTCTGACTGAGCGACCATTAAGTTGACAATTAACATACACACCAATACAAAATATTCCAGTTTTACAAAGAACACAGAACAATGTTATGAGTGAAATGCTGCAAGTATTTGAAATGAGGATGGAACGAGACCAAGGTGTGAATGAGATGATTAAGTTCTGTTCGAGTCGTTTGACTAATTTACCTATTTAGGTCATGTCTACTTTACTAAGGAAAACAAATTGCCTAACACTCTAACAGGCAGTGCCTCATTTTAGATATGACAGGAATTTCTCATCATGACAAGTATAGGAACAAAAGCCTAATCTAAGAATTGACTAAACAAATTCTTTCTGCTTTGCTCACGCTTCTACTGTTTGTGCAATACACCAAAAATGATGTTCAGGAAGGAACCGTGCGCGGTTATAAAAAATCATTTCAGGAAGAGCCACTTAAAACCCCACAAAACTGACTAAAAATTACTTCATAGTTTGACTTGTAGAAAATAATAAAATTTCCAGCGGTAGCTTTTACTTTCAATTTTAACTGTAAAGAACAAGGCCTAGGCTGCGGGATCCAAAAGCTCAATCAATCTAGGCCCCCCAAATTACTACACACGTCATCATCTCGAATTTTCCAACTAATATTTCAAGGAAAATACATCCATCCATGTCTTGCTCCCATGATTAAGCATCTGAGATATCGCAGAGGCAGCGGGTGCAATTGGTACTAACATTATTGCAAAAATTCCGCGAACAAGAAGCAGAGAAGCGAATCAAACTCGATTCGCGCTCCGAACAGGGAGGCACCCTCTGCAGGTCCGCTCCACCTCGGCGCGGCAAGTCACACGTCCTCACCGGCGGCGCCGCCCGCGCCGTCGAGGGCCTTGAGGCCCTCGGCCACCGCCCGCGCGCGGTTCTGCGCCTGCCTCTCCACCGCCACGAAGTAGAGGCCTGGGGGAAAGCGGCGCCGCCGCCGTCAAACCGCGCCACGAGGCAATCAGCCGGAGGAGTAAGGAGCAGAGCACTGGCTACTAGCTAGTGCCCTAGGGTTCTCGGCCGGGGTGCTTACTCACGGCGCTGCCGATGGCGCAGACCCAGAGGACGCGCTGCGACCACCTCTCCCCCACCACGCCTCGGCCCCCGAGCCCCATCCCGCCGCCGCCGCCGCCGCCGCGGCGCCTGCTCTGCTCGCTTGAGAAGTTGGCTCCGCGCCTCCGCTGTGCCCGACTGCCCGCGCGCCCCCTCCCGCGCCTGTGACAGAACAGTGGGTCCCACCTTGGAGGGAGGCAGGGAGCCAGTGCTAAGTAGGTTTGTTGGGCCGTGTGTTCGTTGGGCCAGGCTGTTCCGGGGAAGGCCCGCAAAGAGGGCTAGCCTATGGGCTCTAGTCCGCTTCTAACCAAAAAAAAAACAGAGAGATTGGACAAAAGTCTTAGGAATAAGTCTATCGAAAATGCTTATACTTGGACGTCCGGACGGGGCGGACGCTCGTGGCCCAACTTCTCGGCCCAACACGCCGATTCCCCAACCGCCTCGCGTTACTCCCCCAAATGCCCGACCGCTCGCTCCTCCCCAAAATCCTCGTCGTCATCGTTTTACTACCTATCGACGCCGCCTCACTCTGCGGTTGAGGCCGCCTCCCAGCTGCCGACGCCGCCTCCCGAGCCGTTGAGGCCGCCTCTCCCTCGCCGTCGCGCCGCCTCCCGCCGCCGTTGAGGCCGCCTCGCCTGTGCAAGTGGGACGCCGCCTCTTCTCGCTGCCGACGCCGCCTCGCGCCTTTGAGGCCGCCCCACACGCCGTGGACGCCACTCTCCCTCGCCGTCGACGCCGCCTCCCGCTTTTGAGGCCGCCCCACGCCGCCGTGGGCCGCCGCTTCCTTGCCGTGGACACCGCTTCTCGTCCGATGAGGCCGCCCCACGCTGCTGTTGAGACCGCCTCCACATCGGCGTGGATGCCGCTCTCCCTCGTCGTCGACGCCGCCTCGCGCCGTTGAGAAACCCTAGAGGCCGTCTCCCCGTGCGATCGAGGAACCGACGTTCTGACCACCGTCGGCCGTCGGCGATGTTCGAGCATCGCCGCCATCTTCTGTGGGGAGGTTCTACCGAGGCGGTTGTTCGGCGATTGATTGGTGGCGATTGAAGCGATCCCCGATCCGTTGGGTTCTTGATTGGCAATTCCTGCGAGGTATATCACCGTGCCTCTTCATGCTCATCCACTTCCATTCCTCTCCCCATTTCATTTTAGCTCGTGAAAATATGAATGTGAGTCTGAAATGTACATGTTGAATGTGAATCTGAAATGTATATGTTGATTGTGAATGTGAATGTGAATGTGTAGTGTAATTGTTCCAATTGCTATGGGATATAGTGATATGAGATTTCGGTGATATAGTTCCAATTGCTATGGGATAAGATGATATGAGATTTCAGTGATATAGTGTATTTGAATGTATAATGTATTTTTGTTTTCGACGGTCGTTGCTCGATCACAATTGAACAATGTATAATGTTTGAAGATTCGTTGTTTGGATCGCTTTTGATTGTTTGAAGATTCATTGGTTTCGCTTTTATATAGTTGTGGGCTTGGTTTGGTTTGCTTGGGGTGTTTTGTTGATTGGTTCTACTGTACTCGTAACTTGTGGGTTTGGCTTTTGTGTGAATTAAGAAATTTGAGATGAATTGCTGATTTTGAGACCAGATTGTGTGTTGTGGTGATAAGTAGTTATTTTCAGATTGTTTCATTATTCTTACAAGTTGTTCCAATAGGATTCACATCTTTGTTCGATGGTTCAATTAAGTTGTTCAGTAGTGCTTTTGATTTTTGTGTTTCGATCCAAATTGTTTTTTTTTGTTTGGTGGTACACATTGCCTCTGAAGAAATGGCAAACAACGACGATCGCCTAATTTGAAGTTCGAGTTCACTCAAAGGGTCAGAATCGGTTTGTGTCTCGAGCCTCAAGAATACCGGAAGGAGTTTGTTGGAAGCATGGATTCGAGTGTTTGTTGACTATCTCATCATTCACACCTCCTAGCCGGTTGATCGAGTGGATGATCAAGAACATCGATCGACCTCTGTCGATTCGTTTCAAGAACAAGGCGATCATATTCACAAGGGACATGGTAAGCAAGGTGATTGGCATACCTTGAGGACAAGCCCTTCTTGTTGATCGGCGGCGACGATGCCATTGAGCATGTCAAGGAGCGATTCGAGGTAGGGTGTAGGTACCGATCAATAGGGCAGCACAAGTAGCCAAAGACAGCACCGATGAGCTTGATTTCATGAGGGCTTTCCTGCTGGTTGCGCTGGCCAATGTTCTTGTTTCGAAGACAAATTTCAGCATCGCCATTGAGTACCTGCACACCTTTGGCAACATGGATGCCTTTGCGAGTTGGATTAGGCGGGCCATGTGCTTAACAAGACCATGGACGAGGTTAGAAGGATTCAGAAGTCATTAGAGATAAACCAGACACATCCTTCAACGCCGGGGCATGCCTACCCATTCTTGCCGTACGTGCCGTCTTCTCTCTTTGCTTTTTAATACCCTTTTTACTGCATGTTGATGCGTTCCTGTAGGTGAACCATATTTTGTCCCAGTAGGCAAACTATATTGTTCCTGTAGACAAAGTTAATTGTTCCAGTGGGTAAATTTAATTGTACCAGTAGGCAAAACATTATTGTCGAACTAGTCGAACCTTGTTGTTCCAGTAGGCAAATCTGTTGTTCCAGTAGTCAAATTTTATTGTTCCAGTAGGCAAACCATATTGTTCATGTAGGCAAACTTAATTGTTCCAGCGGCAAATTTAATTGTTCCAGCGACTGATTACATGTATTCTTTTTCTTCTTTCATGGGGACCCTCGCAGATCGTGTATATGGATCATGTCCGGTATGTCAATTGCGTCCATGGCCAAGATGGACTACCGCACACCTGTGTTATGCCATGTGACATCCGAGAACTTCAAAAATCTTCAAAAGAGGACAAAGAAGGCTATCCATGAAGAAGATTTTGTTTGGCGAGTTAAAGGTTTGTTTTCCTTTTCAACATCCATATTTTTTATGTGTTTACATCTCATGCGATGATGTCGCGATAGCATAATCGCTTTTTTCTTGTTCTATTATATGTTTTTGTTTGCAGTTTCGAGGTATTGAAAACACGCCGTACGCCGAACAGCCAGCTGCTGCTGAGACAATTGACTCGGCCACCTTCGAGGAATGGAATAGGCTGGCCTCCCAGCAAGGCAGTCAGACCACCCAGGTAAATTCCCCTCCACTATTATTGTGTTATTTGCATGTTTTTTATTGTTTCTGTTTTGCCCACACGGTGTTTTGTATTTTTTGTTCCAGCTCTGTAGTTTGTATACCATGCCGTCCACATATAGAACTGCTTCACTATTATTTTTTTGTTCCGTATGCTTTAGTGTATTGTTTTAGTAGCATCTTATAAGTTGTTCCATAACTGTTGCACATAATATACATAGCTGTTTCACCATTAGTGTATCTTTTTTTCTTGCTTGATAGTATCTTTACAAGTTGTTCCAAGACTCTTTTTAGATTGTTTAAACAGATCTTATAAGTTGTTCCATCGGTGCTTATATGTCGTTCCAAAGAGTGCACATAAGTTGTTCAGCGGTGCTTTTTGGTATATTGTTCCAAAGATTGATAGCATTTTCTCGTTTCACTCAAGTCACTAGTTGTTTCGTCCTTTTTGAGCGATTACCACCCAACATCCAAAGCGATTGTCGACAAATATTACAAATCATGGGAGAAAGATTTTGATGTTGCTATTTCACAAATCAAGCGATCGCAGAGAAGAAGATGGTGCATTTGCCATGGAGGTAATGGAGGCTATGGGCACAACACAAGTCGGATTGGTGGTTAGCAACCTCTCATTCCCAATGCATGGGACATCCAAGGCCGCAACAAAGAAAGGGTAATGACGAGGATGAGGGTATGATGACTTCAAGATTTGAGGAAAGTTTGGGGGCGACATCCGAGGTTGGCGCCACGAGGATGACGTCTTGGCCCGATGATGACATCTCTAGCCCCGCCAGGATACCGTTGGGGACGACTCGCTGTGCGGATGTCGCGCCACGAAGGGGAGCAATTTCAAAGACGGCAAGCAAGCCCTGTCGTGACACGCCCACTTGCGGTGTCACCACCCCAAACATTGTCAAGCCCTACCACACACGTCTCTCCTAGCGTGGTTGCTAGCCCACCACCGCCGAGCCCTACCGGACATGCTCACTGGCAGAGGCTAGCCCCGCAATTCATGGAGGGCTCGAGCATTGATGACATCGTCGGTGAGCTTTGCAAGGAGCAACCACTGCCGTGGCAGCCCAACCAGAGCGTTGGAGTGCCCGGAGCCCTCACGTGCAAGGCCGCCGTCACCGCGGATCTCATTGTACCTCCATCTTTCGAGTTGTTGCGGTTACGATTCGTAATTATATTCTCCTTGAAGCGGCTCCACCGCATGCCCCAACAAATGGTATGATTTTAAACCCTATTGTTATTTGTTCTAGTAGTCAAACTTATTGTTCCAATAGGAAGTTTTATTGTTCAAAGAGGGCTAAAACTTATTTTGTTCCATAAAGCAGTTTTATCGTTCCCGCAGGCAAGATTTATTGTTCGAGTAGTCCAACGTTATTTGCTCTAGTATGAAAACCTAATTGTTCCAGTAGGAAAATTTAATTGTTCCAGAAGACAATTTTTATTGTTCCAGATTGGCTAGTTTTATTATTCCAGAAGCCAATACACTTTGTTCCATAAAGCAAATTTCAATTGTTCCAAAAAGCAAATTTCAATTGTTCCATAAGGCAAAACACATTGTTCCAGCAGGCAAAACACATTGTTCTAGCAGGCAATTTTAATTGTTCCAAAAGGCAAAATTGATTGTTCCAGATTGTCTAGTCTTATTGTTCCACAAGGCAATATTAATTGTTCCAGAAGGCAATACACTTTGTTCCATAAAGCAAATTTCAATTGATCCATAAAGCAAATTTAAATTGTTCCATAAAGCAAAAGTTATTGTTCCATTAGGCAAAACACATTGTTCCAGAAGGCAAAATCTAATTGTTCTAACATGCATAAATTAATTGTTCCAGAAAGCAAAATTGGTACTTACTGCGACCAAAGCCTCACTGTGGTTGTCTCCCTCCTGAACTCATCAACATCTCCCTTGTTGAGCATTGTTTCCACGACATGCTCGTCTTGTTTACAAAGGACCATATTGATTCGATGGGTGCACAAAATTTTGAACAATCCATTCAGTCCTTCAGACCTCCTGTTGTACTTGTGAAGGAAAGAAATACTTCTCAAGTAAACCGAGCCCATGATCCTCTCGTGGTCCACATGCTACGAGGTGTTGGTTTTCCTCGAGGTTGTATGTACCCAACATCTCTTGCCACCTTGTTTCAAACTCATCAATTGTTTCCGAGTCATTCACAACAGAGTGAAGCTCATCAGAAAAACCCTCGTTCAGTGACATCACCACATTGAGCTTTTGCTGAGCATTGTTCATGACATGCCACTTGCAGCACATGTGTATCGTTTCGGGGAATACCTTTGATATCGCCACCTTCATTGCCCGGTCCTGGTCCGTCATGATACACTTTGGTGCTTTCCCATTCATTGCAAGTTTAAATGTCTCGAACAACCATGTGAATGATTCTGCTGTTTCGTCCATGAGAAAAGCAGTTCCGAACAATATCGTTCTCAGATGGTTGTTTACACCAACAAAGGGTGCAAATGGCATTTTGTACCTCCAAACAGACAATGGACAATGAGTGATAAATTAATTGTTCCATATGGCATAATACATTGTTCCAGACAATAAAATACATTGTTCCAGCAAGTAAAATGTAATTGTTCCAGTAGGACAGTTACATTGTTCCAGCAGATGAAATTTTGTTGTTCCAGAAGGCCAAATACATTGTTCCAGCAGGTAAATACATTGTTCCAGAAGGCAACATACATTGTTCCAGTTGATAAAAGTAACAGTTCCAGAAGACAAAAAGCACTGTTCCAGAAGTCAGAATGTATTCTTCCAGAAGGCAAAATAAATTGTTCCATAATGCAACTATATTGTTCCAGAAGGCTAAATAATTGTTCCAGCGCTCACAAACGGCTTAAATTATACAAAGGAGTTGTACCTGTTTGTGCAAAAGGTAGTGTCGAAGAAGATACAGTCGCCAAATTTCTCATACAACATCCTTGTCCTGCCATCAACCCAGAACAATCCTTGGAAAGCCCCATCGACCCTTTTCGTTGCATGGAAGAAGGCGACACTCTCGCTTGTAGTTGCGTGAAATAATCCAATGTTGCCCCAAGTCACTAAATCTCATGTTCACTGAGTTTGGACCTTGCATTTGAGACGTCCTTGGCCGTGAAATCAAGTGTTCGAACTCCCCATGCACTTCCCCAAATATACTCATCATTTGAGAGGTCGATATGTTCCTATTATGCATTGTCACCAATGTGTCATAGTCCGCTGAGAGATGCGTCGGTCGACCTATACATCCTATTAACACTCTTGCTCCTCACCATCATGTGCGTGTGCTCCTTATGGAATACAACCACCTCCCATTTCCGTCCCTCGTGCCCACATCCATCCTAGCTTTGCGATTCATGATGACGACCTTGTCCCTTTTCCTCGAACCAAATGTTAGTACTTCGAACAACCGACTTGCCGTGGCTGTAGACTTTATTGGAGTTGTTGCTATTATTTGTTCTTTGAGGTGCTATGCGAGTTGTTCGCTGAACCACCCTCCCTCTCTTGGTTTCCGTGCATGGACACACTCGAAACCCGTCAGTATCCTCTCGTTTGTCACCTTGTCGCCCTAGAGCTTGTTGGTGGATCCCAAACCCAACCTTTTCGGCATACTTGTTGTATGTCTTGTATGCTTCATCTAGGTCGTCAAACAAGATGCCAACGTCTGGAACAACCTGGTCGTGAGTGATATCATCCTCCTCATCATCACCAGAGAGCTCCACTTCAATCAAATCTTCGCCAGCAACATCATTGATTGTTCCATTGTCCTACATCACATTTGCATTTTGATGTCATATTGTTCCAGTAGGCAAAATATATTGCTACAAAAGCCAAAATACATTGTTCCAGCTGAGACAGTTTTAATTGTTCCAACTTGCAAAAGCCCACATTTTATTTTGTTCCATACGGCATAATACATTGTTCCAGAAAGAAAAATACATTGTTTCAATCTGGCAACATACATTGTTCCAACAAGCAGACTACAGTTGTTCCAAAAGGCATAACCCAAGTGTATTTGATACTTCTTGAACAATTTACTGGAACCAAATCATCAAATAACTGGAACAATTCAATTACTGGAACAAAGCCCTGGAACAATCGGTGAGTTTTTAGAGCCATACCTCCTCTTCCATCACATCCTCTGCTTCTGATCTCCCAACATGAACCGGCTCCTCCACGGGTTGCGCCGCCGCCACACCAATTTGGAACGGCCACTTTCAAATTGCCGCCCAACACTTGCCCGTGGTGGAACAACACCTCCTCCGTGGTTCTCGCGACGTGAGTCATCCGGGGGAGGTAGAGTGATCAAATCCCAAGAGGTGAGGTTAGGGAACAAATCGAGACTTGTGGTGCCACAAATTAGAGCTTTGACGGCTAGGGTTTTGCACACACCTTGTATTTTTCTCGATCTTGGAACAACACGAGGACGCACGGGATCCGATGAGAGGCGGCGGTTCCTCTGGCGTGGTGGTGGCGAGTCCCTGGCGTCGGCGGCCGGCGACGGACGCCTGGGACACGGCTTTGAGGATGGGGAGCGCCTGTTTTATATGGATTTGCTACACTGGAACAATAATCGGACCCCCGGAACAACGCGCGTGAATTTTTGTTCCGCGCTCTGGCTGGTCAGTGGCGCGGGATTTTTTTGGGCCGGATTTGGGCCAGGCGTCCGATCTCGCCTAGGTCGAACGGACGTCCGAGCCGTAGTCGCGCCCTAAGTCTATATTACACTTCTCAACTATTCAAAAAAAAAAAAATTCTATCCTACACCAAACTACAAAACCAATTATTTAGCAACTCATCTATAAAAAGTAGGTCATTTTTCACAGGACGGTGGTTTCAATGATGTGACATCCTTGTCCATGTTATCTACACATATAGCTTAATCAATGATTTTTGGACTCAAAAAATTATGAAAAAATTCTTTAAAAAACTTTGATGCCTTAAGATCCTAAAAAAATATGTGACAAAAATTTCAAATGTTTAAAATGTTTGATTTTTTTTTTCAAAAAATTGGTTGCATCAAGTAGAAAGCAATAAATTTAGATGTTCGAACATTCATGTTTTCTTAAGTTATTGTTTCACTACCCCTTATGCTCTAAAATACTTTCAAGTTTTTTTTAAATTTTTTGAAGTTCAAAATTCACTAATTAGGCTACACATATAGGTGACTTGTACAAAACCAGATGCCACATTACGAAAACCATCCTCCCAAAACGATTGAGGGTGTAAAATAGCCTACTTTTGATAGATGAGGATGTTAATTAACCGATCTTATAGTTCTGGTGCATAATAGACTTTTTGGATAGTTGAGGGGTGCAACATCAACTTATTTCAAAGTTTTACATCAACATTTTTTTCCCCTACATATCATCTTTTTTTTTTTTTTTTTTGTTGCATATGGTCAGCTTAATGGTCAAGCCAACGAGAAATGGAAAGTGTAGCGGCAAAAATGAATGAACGTCAACATTATTCAAAAATACAACCTTGATGGCTAATTACTATCACAATTCATTTGTAAAACTGATAATAAGGTTATATAATACAGTAAAAGTTCTTTTATAGATGAATGCACACTGCATGCATGTTTTCTATGTACCAATCAAAATATTTACAAAGTTATAAATGGCTCAATTAATTTTCTACATACGCTTCATTTACACATATCTCGAATTGCTTATATATTCGCAACCAGAGGAATGGTGCCAAAACAAAAAATGAGCAAATTTATTATGGCGGAAACGATACTAGTATAGCACAAATAGCCTGCGCCCAGAGGCCAGCTTTTCATCCCTTATGTAGTTATCAAAAAATGCCCTCAGATGGTTACCTTCTCTATCAAACAACTGACAAAGCTTCTTTATATATGTCAGCAAAAGTAAAAAACTACACAATCCCAATGGGTGCAAAACTACACAATCCAATGAAGTTACATATGAGAGTAACTGCTTATTCATGAATGATGGGAAAACATGGATATATGAGAGATTGAGGCAAACCTATGTGATTGCCCCCCCAAACTCAAAAGCTATTGAGGAAGTAAGCATATCATAATCTTTTTACTCTAGGAGATCTAGCATTCGCAGTGAGAAAGGGTAGGCGTCCGGAATACTCCTGCAACAGAAATTGTTTAGCAGTTTAGGTGAAGCAGCAGGCAATGCTACTCAGAGACTAGCAGAAGATTATGGTCCATTCCCGCAGCAACCTGGAAAACTTCAGCTCCTTCCAGGGTGTCAACTAGACAAGGCTCTGCCTCGTCCATCGAGCTTCCCAAACCGAGCCTACCATTCCGACCTGATCCCCATGCCCAGACTTCACCTTTCGATGTGAGAGCAACTGAATGGACCCGCCCCGCTGAGGCAGAGACTGGCCTCTCCTTACTCAGACAATCAACCAGTGCTGGGATGTCTTCTGGGCCCGGTCGGCCAAGCTGGGAGCTGCAATTCCATCCCCATGAGAGGACACTGGTGTTTGCATCGGCACTGCCTTGAGTTGAAATATGGCATGTTGCAAGAGAGTGGCCAGCACTTGCTGACACAGAAAATGAATTAAAACTTATATCAACAGGAAGCAATTTGGACCAGTCAGACGTCCTACCAAGCTGCCCATAAGTGTTGTCTCCACCGCTCAGTACAGCGCCGTTAGCTGGGTAATATAGAAATCACATGAGAGGAATAAAAAGAGTAGGAATTCCAAAAGTGAACACCCCAAGCAGGCTACGTAGATAATAGTTTATGATTATAGGTCAAAATGCACAGTGCAGTTGCTAACATGTTACAGAACAACAATTTTGACACTCATATACACGTAACCTTAAACATTCTTGCGCATGAAAGAGACTTCACAGCAGTCCAGGCCTAAATTTATATGTCAAACAACGAACTAAATTAGCTAAAAAATAATGAACTAAAACAGAACTGAATTAAAAAATGTCAAAATGAGATACTAGTGACCAACGATGATCATATACATATATTTAATAATAATAATTACTCCTGCAGCGAAAGCTGTTTTCTAGTTCAAAATAACGATGAATACTCAGACTGTAAATGCCATAGATGCAACAATGTACTGTGGCCTATTAACACATGCTACCTTGACCTCTGAACACTAATATGAGAAAAATGTTTATCTGTAACAGGTGTGCAAAAAAGAGCTATAATATGCAGTGAAAATAAATACTCACAGCAGAGAATCAGAGAGTGATCAAGCCCACAAGACATATCAGACACCTCAAGATGACTAACTTCATGAACAAGAGAAGGTTCCCAAATAATGGCCATATTGTCTTCACTATGAATTTTCTCTGCAACCATCTTTTCAACAGCCTCTAGCATTGAACTAGAAAATTTACCCACCGACTTGTCAATGTATTCTTCTACAGAAGGTGCTTGAGTAATTTGACCCATTTCTCCTAACCTTCCATTTTCTGAATAGCCCCAACCAAACAGCCTTCCATCCTTTGTTAATGCCATGGCATGTCCCCATCCGAATGATACCTATTGTTACTTCTTAAATTAACACCTTTGCCTCACAATAAGGATTTAAATAGCGTGTAACGGAAGTGTAGCGGTTGACTAATTTTATAGCGGATAGTGTATATCAGGCGATATAGCGAAGGCTACATGCTCAACTCTATAGTAATAACTTTACTTAATCTTAAAACTAAATATTAGGGATAATTTGTATTAACATCAAAGATATCACATAACAAATATTTACACTAAGATAACATCAATATAATAGAATCTACATATGTTTTTTGTGACCATAACTCACTTAACTCTTGGATGTTAAAAATTACTTTTTCGGCCCCTGTAAGTTGTTGTCGTTTGCACCATTGCCGAAAAACCGTTAGTGCCACCGTTAAGGGTTATTTTGGACGTCTAGGTGGTCGTTAAATGCGGAAATGGATGCCACACCATATTAAATGCTTACATGTCAAGCCACGTAGGCATTTAATTTCGGACAAATTTCAAAAGTTCAACTTTGAACTAAAATCTTTGAAAAAGTTGGATAATATAATGAAAATTTTATTTTTTCGAAATTCAAACTCCGAGATAAGAAGTTCAAGTTGTATTTTTTTAAAAAAAAATTAAATGCATGTGTGTCTTGACATGGAAGCACTTATGATGATGTGGCATACATCTTAGCATTTAATGGCCATCTAGACGTCCGTATCGGCACTTAATGGCAATATTCACAGTTATAGGGGCAACGGTGCAAACGGCAACTTCCAGAGGTCGAAAAGGTAATTTTCAACATCCGGAAGTTAAGTGAGATTTGGTCATAACTTCTAGGGGAATATGTAATTTTCTTTCTTTTTTTCATCAATGTTTTTATGCATACCACTATCTTTAACACGAAGGTTTGATGCACACTCAATCCCTCGTATTAGTTCTAAGTGGGAAAATCTCTTACTACTATTAATTAGTATATACTATATAGTGATTTCTAGGGGTAAGGAATGTTGATAAATATGATTTGGTGTATACTCAATAGTTTATTTTACTCAATATTACCAATTTAGATGTAATTTAAGTGTTTTGTGCAATAGTGCTCATACAACGTGCAGCGAATATGAGGTGTATTGGCGGAATATATCTGCGATATCGGACAAAACCATTAGAGTAGCTAATGTGTAACGGACTAGCGGTCGAGGCATCCTAAACGCTATATCAGAGCTATAGCAACGCCATAGCGCATTATTTAAAACAGTTCTTACAAATGATAAAAAAATGTAGTTACTTAATTTCAGGAAGAAGGTTAGAACCTTAACAATGTCATAACTAGCCAGTGCCTCCACTCTAGAAGGAACTGCAGCCTCTACAATGTCCTTTCCAAGCCCAAGTTGGCCACGTTTTGATCTCCCCCAAACCCATAAAGAGCCATCACACCCGACTGCTGCTGAAACAACACCAGAAGCAGATACAGCCCGAACTTGAACATTTTCCAATCCTCTCACCTGTTCTGGGTTGCTCCAGGAATTCCTGCCATTTGGCAAAAACATTCCTACATATATCATTGGTATTTGATAAGTAATATTGCGAGGAATAAGAAAAATTGGCATGTGAAGCTTTCAGTAATAGTTAACTCATGGCATTGGCTTGTTATTTATTTAACTTTAGCATGGGCGGCAAAAAAGATATGATTGCGGTGATCCTATCTCGATGAATGATTATGCGTGTTCTCTGTATTAAGGGTTGAAAGTTTTGTATAGGATCAACTCAAATATGAAAACTGGGACCAGTAAAAGAATGTGTGCACATGCATCAGGAACTGAGGAAGTGACCATGTAGTCTGAACTGTGTCACAGAACAAGCGTATCATGGCTGCTGCTTCATTTTGGTCAAGAAGACATTGTGTCGCCAACCTGGCTGAATAATTTATTGCTTTGGCATGAAGGACACCTGCCATAATACTCCCCAAACTCCTATACATATGCGTATCTCACGGAATTCAATTCGGTAACCTGAATAAATCATATGCATTTAGTTCATTTCTTTTTCTAGCTCAATATAGGCCTGCCAATGGATTATAAACCAAACCATCACCAAACCAACCCATTATTTTGAATCCCACCTGCCGATCCACACCAATCCAATCCATAGCTTCCCAAAATCCACACCCAACCAGTCCGCACGATATTTAGTCCAAATCATTTTCTATCCAATGGGTTGAATCCAAACTACAACCCGTTTTGAACCCATTTCAAACCATCTGCACTCATCCGGGAGGCGGGAACCATTTTTGGTAGCGACGCTTGTGCAGGATTTGGCGACCGGCGGTGGGAGGACGCGGCGGCGAGGGCGACGACGGCGTCCGTCCTCCCGCGGCCGCGATGAAGTACTTGCCACCGACGGGGAGCAACTTGCCGTCGTCCAGCGAGTCATACAGCTCGATCTTGCACCAGCTCTCTGTCCAGTTGTCCAGCCCGTCGTCGAACTTCGGATTCAGGATGATAATGTCGTCGCCGACGCCAGCGCCGGTGAGCCCCGCATCGCCGTCGATCGCCATTGCCGCACAGGAATTAATCGGGATATATATACTGTGCTCAGCTAATCGATCAAGCACAAGCTAGCTAATCGAATCACCAGTGCAGAGCTACAGAAGGATGGATGAATGGATGGATTAATCCCCTCGCAGTTTCACCATAATGATTACTTGATCTCCTCCGGTGATCCATGGTCTAACGTTAACCGATGCATCGATCAATCCACACATCCAGACGCGGGAAGACGACGATCTGATCGATATATTTTCCTTGGGGCGGATGGTTGCTTCATCTGGAGGTGGAGACAGTTACTGGGGGACTCCACGCCGGGCTGGAGGACATGGTGGTGGCTACGGAGGACTCGGTGGCGGCACTGGCTGGATGAACTAGTTTTTGGCTTCCTGCTTCTAACCATGGCGACATGGACTGATGTGCTGCGTGAGATTGAACCCATGACCGTGAGCAGCGATGAACTACAGTGAGGAAAAAAACGATGGAACCCTTCCCAGTCCAAACCAAACCAATAGGAGAATGAATCCACACCAAACCACTCCACTAGAAGGCCTAGTCCATTTTAGCCCGCTCCAAAAGTATCCAGAGAGGAATCCGATCCGTATTAACCATTTAAATCCAAACCAATGGCAGGCCTAGCTCAATACCCGTTGCCGCTAGGAGCACGCGAGTAAGAAGCAGCACTCCTGTTGCTTCGTACGAATTTCTGAACTTCAAAAGAAGATTAAAAAGCTAGAGCGTTGGCATGCTTGTGTTCTAGAAGCGCCGGCAGAAGGAGCATCCATCAAAGGACAGAGAGAGAGGGTGGGGTTTCGGATCACCTCGGGGCGTGGAGCCCGCGGCCGAGCTGGCCCTCGTTGTTGCGCCCCCACGCCCAGACCTCCCCGGAAGCGGAGACGGCAAGGGAGTGGTAGTGGCCGGCGGCGACGGCCGCGACGGACGGCGGGAGGGAGGGCACGGGCGTGGGGACGTAGACATCGGCTGCCGGCACCGGCTGGCCCACCGCGCAGTGGCTGTTATCTCCAAATCCGTACACCAAGCCGGCGCTCGGCAGCCCGCCGGCGGCGAGCTCGGAGAGGAGGCGGCGGCGGAGGATGGAAGCGGTGGTGCGTGCGCGGGGGAGGAGGTGACGCATTTGGGAGACGAGGCTTTTGGCCCGGCCCCATTAAAGCATCCCTAGGCCTGCTATTATTTAGCCCATACGAGCCCACATCGGCAGATCCATTAACCTGCAAGGCTGCACCACGACGCTCTTGATGTTTAGTACCACATCGGCAGGCGGAGAGGCTTGAGGTGGGAGAGGCTGCTACATAAGCAGCGGCTGGGGCACCGTTGCAACATACTTACCTGGACGGGGTCAACGAGCGATCAAGAAGGCTCGTGGCCTAGATCAATGGCTCACATTGCACCTGGTGAGAGTGTTGGTTTACCATCTCCCCAAGTGGGAGAGTGGACGTCATAATTTGTGGCAGAGGGGTACGCGTCCGCGCGGCCCCTACCAATTTGAATTCTAAAATTTCGACCGTTCTGTTACTCCTGGGCCCTTCGATTTCAAAACGTTTGTTTTGACCGAAATAATATGGGCCTGAGTTTCGATCGCTGAGATGGGCTGGTATGGTATTGGTCAGTGGGGGGTTTGGACTAGGCTAGTACCCGACAGGTGGTACAGGCTGGCCGGTAGACGTGGGCTGTGTACTCGGCCCACTGTGGCCCACGGGAGCGACAAACTCAGCCCTCGCGAGGGACCCGTTTCGCACGTGCACTCACCCTGCCTCGTCTACTCTGTGCTCGATTGAAGGCACCGTCGCAGGTTGCCAGATCGAAGGAAGGAGAGTGTAATCTTAATCGACTTGAGTTGGATCTGTATTCTGCTCGCTGCTGCTGGAAAGAACTTGTTTCTTCACACATAGATCAGCTTCCATTTACGGTTGTTGGAGCTCCATATGACCAGCAATGCTTCTGTGCTGCCACAGGAGCATTGTTAGTCTGAGTGTCCGACGGCAGTCAAAGCTATAGAATGTCACAGGTTGGGAAGTTAGGTTTGAAACTATCGGAACGGACTGGGATGTCATGGAGATGAGGCGATGATGAAGACGTAGCTTACGGTTTTTTTTTTTTTTTTGTGCATGAATCGTCTCAAGAGATGAAATGTTATGTGTCGGTTCTAGTTACTAGCTAACACATGATGTTTCCGCCACCTGTCTACTAAAGAATCGGCACACATAATGTTTTGTGTCCTAAGAAGGTTTGCATGAAGGATTTTCTCTTCACACAACTACCTATATATATAATGGTATTTTTGTCCGCCAATGGTCTTATTGTTGGGTTTGATCTTAATATGAACTGTAGTCCGATTAGTGTTTTGTTGGGACTCCTACTGTCCTGATCGGGGACAACCTTAAGAGGTAGGTTTCAACCCCCTGATGCACACCGACAGTATATACAGGGCAACGAACGGACGACTTAATACACATCCTAACGCTAATTGCATCTAAGTTCCGGAATAAGCCTAAGCCGTCTAAACTACTGCCTCCAATACCCAACCCAATTTCGTGGTAATCTTGGACCAAGCACTCCGACGAGGATGTCACTGCTACCATACGCGCTACTTCCGTACATCTCCTGGCGTCCGATCTGCCTTAACCGACAAAGATGGTTACCCCTGCTAATCAAGGTTCGTCCTAAGTCCACTGCCCTGTGTTCTCGTGGTTAGACAAATCCTTAAGTCCGCTGAGCTGTGTTTTCGTGGTTAGACAAATCCCTAATGTCGGTTCGTTAAATCTAACGCATGTCTCTTTAATGGTACTAAATATTGAGCATAGACTGGTCGAGAGTGAAGCAGAGTAGAGATGATGGCTCGGTTCGATGAAACGAAGATGTACATCCCGATGGAGACGGAAGCTAGGAATCAAATTACACGCACGCGCGCGTACGGCACGTGTGATGCATGGATGCACGCACTCACTCCAAATTAATACTTTACACCCAGCCAGCCAGCACTCCATATACACCGTCGTACAAGCGAAGACGCTCGCTAGATGCATATGCACATGCACGCATCTAGCAAATTAATTACGTAGCTAGCAACGACGACATAAATGTATATGGAGAGAGAGCCGGATACATCGATCGATAATATATATATATAAGAGTATTAAGGATGATTAGGGATGAAAATGATGGTGTCGCGAGATATATCTAGTGGAACTTGAGGCTGGTGAGGATGTTGTTGTGGACGGGGTCGGCGAGGTGGTCGAGGAGGTTCTGGACGGGGCCGACGCCGGTGAAGAGCGCCTGGACGGAGAAGCCGAGGAAGGCGAGCATGGCGAGGCGGCCGTTCTTGACCTCCTTGAGCTTGAGCTCCCGGAGCTCCTTGTCGCTCTTGGTGCCGAAGCCCAGCGGGTTGAAGATGGGCCCGCCGGGGTAGGCCGGGTCGCCGGACCCGCCCAGGTACTTCTCGAGGCCCAGGAAGTACTGCTTGCCCATGGAGCCAGGGTTGTACCAGTCCTGGAAGCGGCGGTGCTCGGCGAAGCCGACGAGGGCCATCTCGAAGACGAAGAGGGTGTAGGGGTCGGCCCAGTACTGGTAGGTGCCGGCCGGCGGGATGACGCCCGTCTGGAACCAGGGGATGGCCGTCTCCGGCGGCACCAGCCCCAGCTTGCCCAGGCCCTCCGGCGCCAGCATCCCCACCACCCCCACCATCGCCGTCCGCCCGTTGAACACCTCGCCGTACGCCAGCCACCGCGGCTCGATGAACCCGCCCGTCCCCTCCGGGTCCGACAGCCCCAGCGGGTCGAACCCGTAGTCGCCGGGGAGCCTGCATTGCATATATTGCATGTGTCAGTGTCAGCCACCTGCTTGCGACGTGTTTGGAGTGGTTTAATCTTAGCTTATTCGTTCGGCTCAGCTCATCCACTCAGTCCCACACACGTCTAACTTCAGCAGTTCAGCTCAGCTCAGCTAGCTTATTATTTATTCAGCTCGGTCACTCCGAACATGCTTTCAAGGCAGGCTACCTCCTCTCCTCGTGCTTACGCGAGATGACATGTTCTGAGTGACCGAGCTAAATGAATTCAGAGCGAGGCGAGATGGTATAGTAGCTGCAGGAGCTTGAGTACTTACGTGCCATCCAGGTAGCTCAGCGACTGCTTGGATGCGAACAACAGCTGCCTGTCTGCTCCTTGCTGGAAGAAACCAAACAAAACAAAACAAAACAGATGTGTTAATTACCAGAATCAATCATCCATTTGGTTCAAAGAAAAAGGGAGAATCAATCATCTAATCACGCTCTCCTCTGCTGAGCTAACAGTGATCAATCAAACTGAAGCTGCAGATTGATAAAACTAATCAATGGGCAGGCAGGCAGTAATGCATGCCTTGGCAGGGGGGGAGGCCTCAGCCCTGACGATGAAGGGGGCCTTCCTGGAGGACGACGACCTGGAGGCGGACGACTGCAGCGGCCGCCCCAGCAGCTGCCTCCCGGAGAGCAGAGCCTGCGCCGCCATTGCTGCCAAGCTCCTTCTCGTCCTCCTCCTCTAGTTCCTCCTCGACCAGACGATGATGCGCGAGTGTGGGAGACGAACACGAAATGCGTGCTCCAAAACTGATCGCCGCTACAAAAGAAGTGGCTGGGGAGGGGGTGGGCCCGGGGGAAATCTAATTCGGCTCCCAGGTGGCGCCTCACCCGATGAGGGCATCCGTGGGCCCAGTAGGAGGGCGACACGTGGCGGGCGAGGTCAGATAAGCCTGCCACGCTGGCAGCATGCAGACCCCTCACTCTCAGCATCTGCCTCATGCTGGGACTTGCTGGCCGCGCTGCCTTGCCTTGCCTTGCCTGAGATTTTTTCCCCTCTTCTTTTTCTTGCATGCAGTTATATTGCTTGTGGATGGCACAGATTGGTGCCAATTTGTGCGTGCAATCTGCATCATGTATGAGGGAATGGTATCCCCGAAACTCTGCACCCCACACACACACACACAAACACCCCCAAACCCAACCTGAGAGGCTGAGACGGGTCCATATGTCGGTGCCACCAAAGCACTCCACCTTAGAGCATCTCAACAGCCCCACTAAAACGCTATTAACACTTTAAATAGTGTTTTGAGGGAGAAATAGAGGATCAGTTGGGAATGCTTTCACGGGAGGGACCGCCTCAATACCATGGCTGCCGGATGAGGCCATCTTGTTTATCAGACTTGTTTGGGTAGGGGAATACCTTTTTTCCCGGGACTAAATTCTGGAAAAGAAAAACCGTAAACGGCAAGCAATGTTGTGTGCAATAATAAGAAACCAAAGTGCATCTCATAAGGTGAAAATGCTAGTGTGTGCGTATATATTGTGTATGCAGGTATGCCTGAGGGTTTTGCATTGATGAAAGCACGTAAACATGTGCAATGGAGTTTGTAGTTCATTGTTATACAGGTTAACCCATTTGGCTCTACAGAAAATGAAGCACAAAGTGTGTCTGCCAAGACTATATTCAAGTTACCAAACTTCATCCAACTCCAAAACTGTCTTTTCTACGTAGCAAATGACCCTTCTTTAAATAAGTGCATCGCCTCTCATTTACCTGGCAGACAAAAGGTTAGAATAGGTCATTTGACATTATAAGTAAAATTGTAAAACATTATTTACTTTCAAAGAACCAATTTTGTTATCTTTGCATAGGGCTGTTGTTTAATCAGATTTCATGACCTTCAATAAAGTACATTGCATTGAAAAGACATATGAATACAATGTCTCTTAAAACTTGATATCAAAACCTACTATGCAGGTGTATTTTACAAAAGAGAGCAATGTGCCTAGTAAGCATAAAACATTCATAACATGACAGGTAAACATCTTCTGTATGTGTATGTATTGAATAGGATCAATAGAAATATCACAAAGAAAACATGAACCACTACAAATTTACACCACGTCTTCTTAAGTAAGCAACAGAGTGTTTTGAAATGCATGTTGCCCTACATGCAGTACAGAACAATTGTGTAACTTAAGGTAAAGATAAAAAATTAAGAGTTTTGCTGAATTACAATGCCAAGTTAACTGAAAAAAAAACTTACCATAATTTTGATATTTCTGTGAGAACTGATATAAAGCTTTTACAATGGAACCATATTTCATTGATTTCAATGAACCCATATGCCTACAAAAAATAGTAAATTTTCAGTTGTGAACGAAATAAAATAGTACTATTAATGAAGTACTCACGTACAATAAGCATAAAACTAAAGAGCATATTTCATCACACCTCAGGTCAAATAATTCTTGCTTACAGTTAAAGCAAGCAAGGTGCACCAATACTGCTTCCCATGAAAACTAGAGAGGATTATAAAATGGCAACGCAGGACAAAAAACTTACATGATCTCTGTGTACCGTAATCTCCATGCAGGAAATCCTAAATGACATTTAGCAGGACCATAGACAAGAAGAAGATCAGGTTCTGGCCCACCACTACCTAATGAAAAGGCTGGAACAGTAAATGTTCATCCCATCTAGTATTATGATGTAGAAATGCATAGCAAATGCTAAATGAATATGGCAGATATTAAAAAAATGGCGACGATTTTTTTGGGGAACATACCTACTGCTCTCAGTGCACAAGCCATGTCAGCTTCTGTAAATACAATGTCACTTTTCTTATAGTCATGAGTATTGCAACTGCAGCATGCTGTGTACAATAAGTTTGCTGCTTTAGCAATGCCTTCCTTTCCATCAGAACCAGAAAGATACTCTATAGCCATCCCTCCATGACTACAATGTGAGGCTTTGTTGTTGACATCAACACCCTACTCATATGAATAACAGGTCACAAACATGATAGGCAAACTGACCAGTAGAGAAAACAGACGACAATCGCCATAATCCATGTTTTAGACAGCAAGTGGATCAACAGAAAGCTGCACAATGCAACTTACTAAAGACTTTCTTGACTTCTCATCTCTTGAAGCTTCTATACCAGGTTCAAGCAATTCCTTCAGTACTCCTGTCGATCATTCTCAAATGCTCAGATATATCTCAGAGCACTATTTATTGTGCACAAATAAATATGTTGCTCAAGGAAGTGTGGTGATCATCTTGGTTTTGTTATGTTATACCGAAAGGATCTACTATATTTGAATCCACATTCCCTTTTGCAATTTGTTGAATGCTGAAAAGGTTCCAACTTCATACCTTTTACCCTTTTAAAAATTAAGATCTGATAGATAATTCAAATAATTTGAAGTAATCGGGTGAAAAATAAATAGATTTTGAATGCTATTCTTTTTAATGTAATATTTAGCTGTGCTATGGCAAAATCACTATGGAAATATGACTTGAAGGCACAATGATTATACTTCGTAATGTTGCTAGGCCATTTCATTTCTTATCGGTCACCAGTACTACCTTTTTTTCAGAAAAGTTGGTTTTGATAGAGGATAGGCCAATAAAATGAACTTCAAGCTTGAAAATAATAAGCTATATATTCAGATAAGGAAGCATCCAAGGAAAATGTACGTTGCCGCACCTTCAATGTCATAGAGAACTACATACTTGATGCCAATAGTTGAGAACCACTGTAAAAGCAGCTTGACCTTCATAACATTCTTTGCTTCTCTGCTATCTACTACAATGCCCAAGTACTTAAGTCCCTCAAGACGAAGATTTTGGTACTTGGGCAACAGATTGGATGAAATGAGATAGCATTCTAGATCATTACTCAGATGTGACCATAAATCAAAGAAGCTGATCGCCAAGTGGATAAGGCGCCATAGCAACCCTAAGATGAACTTTGCAATCATGGATGATCAAGATATCTGCATTGGCCAACATAAAACCGCAATTTTTTAATAAAAAAATTCCCCTAAAAAAAATTCTTATGTTGTACTTTTATCAGACAGAGGCTATCAAATAGGAATATAGGATCAACAAGCTCCATTTTACATATTTTACAAGATCTATTCAAGGTAAATAAAATGCTGATTTCAGCTACTCTCTCCAGTGAAATGAAAATGCTATTTTGGACACTGACACAATCCCCAAAATACAGCTTTGTCACTAATTACCATTATAATTTATTTAAAAAGTCAGTAAATTGTAATATTTTGCAAGTATTTTCCAAGACAAACCCCACACTTCTGGTTTTCGTGTATCAAATCTTAACAGAAAAGGTTACAAAAGTTTGACTGCACATATCCCAAAACGGCATTTGTGTTTCACCAGCGGAAGTAGGTTTGCTACAATTAATTAAAGCAGTCATAATCAACGTCCGAGCTATGAGCTATCTCATGCTTAGAAGATTTATGCTTTTACATCCTGGAATTATTGCTCAACCGATGCAGTAAGATTGAGATGACGCACCCACATGGCCACATGCTATGTTGTATGGACATGGACATGCCGTGCGAAACACAAGAAGCGTCGGGCATGGATTCGCCATGTTCCAAAACTCAAACTTGGTAGGGCAGGGACACGGCTATAGATACAAATATCAATGGGCGACCAATATCATGGCTCATACACGGCTCGAACGCAAAACAAGACTAGCGCGACAGCACGAGACGGACATGCAACAGAACAGACCAACCCATGTCAAAGTCAGACTAGACAATCTTGACTCTTGAGAGCTGAAATCTAGCCATGAAATGCCAATACTAGCTAGTGAACAGCTGCCCGGGGTCCCGTGGATCCAATCCGAACTCACGAAATAGGGAGAACCCAAAACGAGAGGGAGGAAGGGAGATGAGGATGGAGAACTGTGGAGGAGCGGCGGCTCGATGCCCCTGCCGCGGTCGCGAGGGGAGCGGAGTAGGGCGGGTGCAGATCAGCGAACTCGCGAGGGGTGCGGATCCACGGGGAGGCTGGCAGGCATCCGGCCAGCCTCGAGCGGGGAGCGGCCGGCGGCGAGGAGGTGCCGGCGACGAAAGAGAAGGACTGAACTGCTCTCAGCGCGCAGCCGCTGCGCTCACGGCTCACCTTCGAGCTCCAGAGGAAGGTGGGAACTGGTAAGTGAAGCTGTGCTGATGGGCTCCAGGTTGGGCCTGGGCCGGGCTGTAACGCTCGCTTATTCGGGCTGATTTTTTCTTATATTTTTTTGTGCTTACAAATATGTGTTTTACTGAAATTATGAAATCTCAAGGAATTTAGATATATTAAGAACTTGCGGCTACGGTGCTTTGTTGTCGAATTTAGATATATCAAGGAATTTAGGAAGTAAACTTTTACGCTTCGCCTTAGGAATCTTAAGTAAACCCATCATGCAAATGTTTCGTATCTAAAATGGCTTTTCATAAAAAATATACATATTTTGGA
Organism: Raddia guianensis; assembly: GCA_036346415.1. Classification (NCBI taxonomy): domain Eukaryota; kingdom Viridiplantae; phylum Streptophyta; class Magnoliopsida; order Poales; family Poaceae; genus Raddia; species Raddia guianensis. The sequence continues at coordinate 13,562,457 of CM070542.1, forward strand.
TTGAAGTAGGTTGACATACAAGTTTGTTTGCATTCTGCTATCTTTTAGCACACCGGGCTAATGCACTATAGTGCTAGGCATGCCTAAACAGTTTAAAGGGTGTTGTCGTGCCCATTAGGCCATTATGTCGTCGTTGACCTTCTCTATGTGCCGTGCTCCATTCTTTGTCCACTGCCACGGTCGCCATTTATTGTCTTCGCTTCAATGCTTCGGGCACTTCATCTAGCATTGTATTTCGCATGTTCATCATTGCACACTAGTAGGGCTCCAATTAAGCCAAACTTGAATGTGTCAGACCCGACTCGACCAGGCTCGTTCAACCACCCAATTAGCTTGGCTTGGCTCGACTCGATGAATGATCTATGTAGAAAGCAAATTTTGCTCAGTCTTGTTAAATCGCATATGTTTGTAAGCTCATTCCTTATTAAATCGCATATGTGACACAAGATATCTAGCTTCGTTGAAATCTGTCCAAGCCTCTCTTACTTGCTTGACAAAAAAACGAACATAGGGGATACATTGGATGGCACTTTGTTCACTTGCTTGACACTTGTCTAGATTCTTGACCAAGTTAGCCATTGCTAGTGGTGTTGTCCCTGTCTATCATGCTTAGAGATGGCAATCGAACGGGTCGGACATGGGAAGCGTTCTCACGGATCCATACCCTAGCTAGAAAATCCATCCCATACCTGTACCCATACCAAACGGGTATGCAAAACTTATATCTTTGCGTATAACCGTTGAGTACCCGACACTTGACGATACCAAACTAGCAGGGATGAGAAGAGAAGAAGGTTGCGGCCATGCCCGTGGTATTGCGGTGTTGCATGGGAACTGGGAAGGTTATGGGGAGCATAGCCTGGGCCAAATCTGAGAAAGCCAAGCACGAGAGTAGATATAGTAAACAAAAGGTAATAATTTAGAATGCAAAGCATAAGTTTTAGAATTAATCATGCATTTTAACATAACCAAACTAAATTAATCTCTTCATTTTTTAATTTGTTGTTTAGTTTTGGACATTCTCTTTAACCATTCGTGTTATTTAAAAATTTAGTGCAAATATAAAAAAATATAAATCATACTTAAAGAACCTTTAATAACAAAACAAAGCATAACAAAAAAAGATATTTAAATATTCTTTTAATAAGATAAATAGTAAAAACATATGTATAAAAATCAACGGCAACAAATAAAAAAGAACGGAGCGACTACATCGATCAAGTTGAACTCAAGATTCTTTTATTTATTTTGATGAAAAGGTAGATTTCTCGTAATCCGACGGTGTTCTAAAGTCCTTCGCAAATCTGCTTCATGCCATGCTGGGCACGATGACCTGGCAGCATAGCAATTATAACAATTTAAAAAGAGATTATCCCTCGGATTAAGACGGCATCATCATTACCGTTCTCGTTTTCCTACGGCCTACGGGCTACGGCTATTCCTCCCTCCCTCTCGATCCTCCCCCAAGCCAACCCACCACCTCACACCACCACCCCGAGGGCCGGATTCCGCGGCTCGCGGCGAGCGTCCCGAGCCCCGGATCGCCGGATCCGGCGGCCTCCGCGAGGCGCTTCGGCGTAGATCCGACGCGCTCCTCGCTGGGGGTCTCCGGGCGATTCCTGCAGCTTTGGCTGGCCTGGAGGCCTTCCCGCGGGCGGGCGGGGTGGAGCTTGGGGAGGAAGGGGGTTGAGGCCGTGGGTGCATGAGCGCGGGGAGTGGGAGGCCCCGCCGCCGGCGCCATGATCGAGCAGTTCGTCAATTTCGTCATCCGGCCGCCCCGGTACATGTCCAATGCCGTTAGTTTTGTTTGGTTTCATCGGAAAAAAAAAATTGCTGCTTGTGATATTTGGCGTGATGGCATGGTACATTGGCATGCGACCACATTGCGCTTGTAGCTGTTTGTTGTTGTGTGGCCCTTGTGATAATGCGGAATACATTTAGCCACATTAATCGTACCGGCGCTCAAGTTTGGAAGTTTCGCCTTTAAAAGCCTAGGACGATGCATGAGGCGACAGAGGATAGTTATTTCAGCTAGTTTTATCCTCCCTCCTTCAAGAATATAGGGCGTATTTTGATTTGAAGAAGTCTTTGAAAGTAGACTGACCGTAAGTTTTATCTTATTATATATTGTCAATTCTCAATTGCTATGAAGTAATAACGCATCAAAAGCTATTTGAAATACACATCTATTGTTAAAACTTTTGCGCACAAAAGATTTACGTAACTGACTAATTGTTGATTGAAACTTACAAAGCTTGACCTTTTGGAATCAAAATACGCCTTATATTCTTGAACGGAAGGAGTATGATGGTACAATGACACTTGATTATGCTGTTGCAAATTAGTACCATGTGCCACCAAACCTAGTGTTACGTACAATACAGTTCTCATTACAGCTGTAATGTTACCTGCAAAGATACACTTTTGCTGGCATGTTGTATGATGTGTATGACATGTAATTTTAATCTGGCATCTTAATCACCCTGCCCAAATTGAAAATCCAAAATCCTTACAGTGGGTTGGAGGAGGGATAAGGAGATAAACGGTGCACTGTTTTGCCTTCTTTGGTGTTGCAGGGTAGGCTAAAAAGTTTATGGCCTACGCGTCATTTTAGAACTAGCTTTGGGTTTAGCTTAATAATTGAGAGGATGGCCTGTATAGTTTGTTATGTACTCCCTCCGTTTCAAATTATAGGTCGTTTGACTTTTTTGACACGTACTTTGACCACTCGTCTTATTAAAAAAATTAGTGAAAATATGAAAAAAAACTCAAGTCATTATTAAAGTACCTTTCATGATAGACTAAATCATAATAAAAATAAATTATAATTATAAATTTTTTTGAATAAGACGAGTGGTCAAAGTACGTGTCAAAAAAGTCAAACGACCTATAATTTGGAACGGAGGGAGTAGTATTGAAATCAGGTTAATCGCATCGACCCAGCCATTGGTATGGTTCCTGTATTTCAGTTCAAAATGTAAGAATCACGGAAGCGCATGAAAAAGTAAATTCACTGAACAAGTTTAATGATCGATCCTTATACCTGGTCAGGTGGAATTAACTGGTTGCTAATTTGCAGGTCAGAGTACGATCCAGATCAGTATTTATGGGAGACAGAGTTTATCCTTGCAGGACGAAAGTACAAACGACTAGACTTGGAGGCAAGTATGGGGTTCAATTATCAAGGTTTTTTCTGTCTTTCATTGCTGCTGAGAAATTTGACAGCAACTGTGAACATCTTTGTTGATAGCTTAAATGCTATACTTTATCCTTGCAGCTTACAAATGCAAGAGGCCATACCTTAAAATGCAGCCATTATGTTCCTGCTTTTCATCCAGAAAACATTGTCCTTCCATGTGTGATCTACTGTCATGGAAATAGGTATTTACTGTCTTGCTCTGTGTGTGAGTGCTACATATGTTTGCTCATGCGCCTCCTTTTTCCCAATATTCTTATTTTCTATAACTAGATCTATATTAGAATATATTTCTAAGCCTTTGGACAACATCGAATTAGCTTAGTAGAACAAATGATAAATCTGTGCATTTCCTCTTTATGTATGTGTTTCAGCTCAAGCAATCACCAAAATCTTTTGGAATATTTAACAGGTTTTTGCTCTAATTGAATGCAGTGGGTGCAGAGCAGATGCAAATGAGGCCGCCGTAATACTTTTACCTTCAAATATCACTGTTTTCACACTTGACTTTTCTGGGTCAGGTTTATCTGGTGGAGATTATGTTAGCCTTGGTTGGCATGAGGTGTGTAATCAGTAAGAGATTTTGTTCTTCTGCATTCATATTCTGGCTAATAACACTTATTCTTAATTTACTATGTTTACATCTAGAAAGAGGACCTCAAATGTGTGGTGTCATTTCTGCGGACCAATAAGCAGATTTCCTGTATAGGCCTTTGGGGGCGATCCATGGGTGCTGTTACAAGGTATTTTGTGATTTGGACATGATGCATTTTTTTATACGGTAGAAAATCTCTCTTTATCACCTAAAAGATTCATTATTTATGAAAAAGCAATATATTAAATCATTATTGAACAAAAAATATGTGTATTTACATGACTCCTGATTCCTACAGTGTACTCTTCATGTGAGATGTTAAAGCTTGCCTGTTGGTTTCAAGTTCATGTAATGTCTGAACTATTTTATCACTGCCTGATGGATTTTCCTTGTAATTCATTACAAATTCTTTCATATAAATGTAATGCAGCCTACTTTATGGAGCAGAAGATCCCTCAATTGCTGGCATGGTATTGGATAGTGCCTTTACTAATTTGTATGACTTGATGATGGAACTTGTGGATGTTTACAAAATCCGAGTTCCTAAATTTACGGTATGTGCATCTTGCAGATTTTATTGTCCTTGTGCCATTAAAAGACTAACATGCAATTGCTGGGAAGCTGCACTACCATGATTCATAGGGGATCTTAAATCTGTTGCTACAGTTCTTTTTTGTTCCCTTCGAGCACAAGATAATACTATTGTGGTGCAATGCATAAATATTTGTTGCTGCCTCCATGGAAACCATAGTTCAATACTTCAATTATCAAAGTTTACTTTGTGAGCAATGGTTCAACCTGGGTAGTTTAATTACCGCTTTATCAGGTTAGGATTTTGTCAGGTCCTTAGATTATATGACAAATAGCAATAACTTGTTTCATCTGGAAATGCATATAAAGTGTGCTATAATCCCTATCGTTTCAACTTCTGCTTATGTCTCCTGCAAACCCGAATCAATAATTTTGAAATTGTCCTATATATGATGCAGTTTTAACAATAAACCTACAAAAAAGCATGCAAACAAAGGGTCATTCCTTTGATGCACCTTGCAACATAGTTCTTTCCTTAAGATCAGTGTCCATTTGACACACAACTCAAATCCATCTTCCTGTTGCAAACAGTTATAAGTAATCTTTTGAACTCTTATTTTGGTATGACAATGTGAATTTTGGATCCTTTGCTTTAACACACAAGCTAATTGGACTGTTAAGTTCTTTTATATTAGATTAATCTATTTGCCTACTATAGAATAAATTGAAAGGTCATTGTTAGATGTGGTGAAGTTCCGAAACATACTCATACGATTTACCAACCCAAGTGTTCTTGAAATCCTAGTGAATGTTGTTGTAATTGTATAGTTTAATGGATTGTTCTGTGATTTGTCTTTCCAGGTTAAGATGGCTGTACAATATATGCGACGAATCATTCAGAAAAGAGCTAGGTTTGACATAATGGATCTTAATGTTTCTCAGGTTTGTTTCCTAAAACAAGATTTTGTCATAATACAGTTTAACACACTAAAACCTTACTAAAGAATCACACTTAGAAGACAACTCTTGGAATATAGTAAAAACTATTTTCACCTGTGTACTTAAGTGAAAATTTTGCAATATATTATTCATTATGCACCACCATAGACAATTTATCTTAAATGGAATATAATATACCTGATAAATGTAAACATATAATTATTTGTCTACGGGCCCCTAAGATGGCAAGGCCAAGATTTTTTTGATAAATTGTTTATGCAATATCTGTGCAATTAGAACTGCAAATTCAGATTGTAAAACTGGAAATTCCCACTTCCTACCAGAGGTACTTTGTAATCAACCAATTTCCAGCAAACATCAGGAAAACAAACTTTTTATAAAAAAATTATTCTCTTTTGGATTTGGTGCAAATTTCTTTTGCTTCTCCTCAAACAGTTCTGAAAAGAACAAAAAATGATAATTTTTGTACTGTTGGCTTTCTAAAGATGGTTCATGGTTATCTCAGAGGTCGCCAGTTTTCCAATATTAACTGACTGGTTATTGTTAATATTTAAATGCTGATAACATTTTTTTCTTATTCTTCAAATTGTTGCTAACTTTAGTGTTTTCTTGTTCTTGACCAGTTGGCTCCCAAGATGTTTATTCCTGCGTTGTTTGGGCATGGTTTGAGTGACATGTTTATCCAGCCTCATCACTGTGATCGTATTCATCAGGCATATGCGGTAAATGTTTATGTAGCTTGCTTTATGAAGGCCGACTGGCAAATATATGTCAAATCATATCAACTAAATGATACGTAGATTGCCGGTTGACTATTTCTGCTAAAGAGCATTCTAGCATCACTGCATCAGTTTGTTAATACTTATGTGTTTGTGTGCAGGGAGATAAAAATATTATAAAATTTGAGGGGGATCACAATTCCCCAAGACCTCAATCATATTATGATTCGGTTTCAATGTTCTTTTACAATACTCTGCGCCCTCCTCAGTTACCTGCAGCATCCTCAAATAAGCTGCATATGGGTGCTTTTAAAGTCAGCACAGTAACTAACGAGGTAACATTCGTAAAATACCCACTACATAATTTAATATGGAACTATTATGTCCTGTTCTGTGATATGTAATACTTCCCAAGAAACCTCCATTGTTTTCATTGTTCTTTTCAGAGTTTGTTCTTTGAGATCATCAATGGTCTACGGGCAGCTGGTACTAATTCATGCAGTTCATCAACAGATGTGCCTCACTTTCCAAATGGTGTGGTACTGTCCCCGTTTCTGCTTCCTTATTAGTTATAAAGATGCGCCGTTCAGCAGTTAACTTTTCTTTTTCCAGCTACAACATCAGTAGTTGAACTGCTTTCAGAGAGCGTGAACCAGCTGTCCATAAAAAATGATGATGACTTGGTAGGTTTGTCGATGATATGTGAATCTGATATGCAGTGACCTTATCTAATATATATTTTCAATAAACGCAGGATTTCCTTTTAGATGAGAACCATAGCCTCTCAGAAATGAATGGTGGTAGTGTTGGATCACATTTACAGGTAAAGTATATAAATTGTTTAGGCCACGAATTAAATGTATGTTGCAGTCAAATTACACCTTTTCACTCGGTTGAGCAATAAATTTAACCCTGTACTTTGCTAATCTTTTTAATAGATTTTGCCACCTTGCCATCTTGTTCTTCTTCTCGACCTGCTTTGCGGAAGGCACTGCCTTTGCCTCTGTGACTGTTGACTTGTTGGGCACTATGCCCCTGTGCACCTGACGTGATGATGCTTTAATTACTGACAAAATGTCCATCCACTTAATCTATACTGATGGATTAAGCATCATAAGTGCAAGAACAAAAAAAATTGACTTGAGGCCTTTTGTCGAGGAAGCTCAAATTTGCAGCGACTTTGTAGTTTGTAGCAGTGAGGTTTAATTGACTTGGGGCTTCTGCTGAGGGTGTTTGGAAATTGGAACTGAAGGAATACATGGGTAGGAGGCATTGCAATATTTTTGTGGCAGACGGGGAGGTCGAGCGATGGGGGTTATGACTGGTGGTGGTGAAGATAAGTTGGATGGCAGCAGTTGCTGGCATCCCAAGGACAGGCTGGAGGGTGAGGAGTGATTCTGAATGTATGAAATGTCAGTTGTGGTTGGGAGGAGAGGACGAAGAAGCGCGTTCAGATCTGTATGTTTTGTGGGGCTAGTCGTTTTTTTTTTTTCGTATAGTTATTTGCTGACTTCATTGTGATTGGAATATTGGATGCCATGTCTCTACGGCATTGTTGGACTCCGCATCAATGTCAATGATAATTGTTGCCATGTCAGCCAAAACCATGGTGGTTTTGGGCTGAGGTATGTTTTGCATCGGTTTCTATAGTTCGGGGATGAAAAATAATGGTTTTGGAGTTGTGGGTTGAACATCAAAGGAGGCAAAAGTTTGGGGGTTGGAGATTGGACCTTTTCCTGTTAGAAACGGTGACAACGGTAAATCTGATATGGGTGTTCAGTGCAGGTTGTAAAGATCGTATTATGTGCAGTCTTGCACTACTTTGTTCATTTGGTTCATTATGATTGATTCCTGGCACAAAAACATTTCTAGCTGTTAACATGGCACAAGTGAGGTTAGTAACTTTACCTTGTGGTCTGTCTTATGATAATAAGTTTCCCTTGTAGGATAAAGCCAGTACGCATAATGAGGAGTCCTGCTCATGCACAAGCTCCAACCAGGATAGTTGGGGCCGATGTTCCTCTTTAGGGGCGGGCAGTGATGGATCATTCTCAGGCGATACTAATGATAACCAGGAGGTACATTGCTCAATTACTTGCCTTACAATGGTTATTCAGAGATAAAACTACAACAAAAGCAGACACATTGGTTATGAGGTGTTTTTGAAAATAGAAGTTCATCATGATTCGCCTGTTTCTGTTTAGATTGCCCCTGTTATGTCCTAATCGAAGTTATGCTTATCATTCTAGTTTACTCATATGAGCTTCTCTCAAAGTGTTACTTTCTTTACTAGCAGTCTGAACCAATTAATATTTTGTGAATAAAATCTCTGATCTACTAATTTACTCTATAGAATATGACAGTGAAGGCTCTGGCTACACCACTAAGACAGGATCAGAGGAAATCATCCCCGAAAGCTAAGGATAAAAAGATCCAAGCGTTATGGAAGAAGCTGAAACGCGAGAGGGTGGAGAGAGGGGGTAGTCTATCCCAGCGTTTCAGGATGTGCCTTGGCCAGTCTCCTCGACACGCGAGAACAAAATCATCTGGACTTCTGTTATAACTTGGTAGCCCTGACAAGCCTGCTTGAAGCACTGATCTGTTCAGCTGACGTGGGTTTGCCTTGTTTCTGAACTCTGGCACTGCCAGTTTGTAAGTTGCCACTCGTAACACTAGGTGAATATATATATGTAGCTTAACGCACGCATCGTGTCTGGCTCGCACTGTATCATCTCATGTAATAGCCATCCCTGACGACCAAAAAAATGCTGTAAATACAATGCTGCAGTGCAAATGCGGATGTAGCTTGCCGAAGAAATAGAGCGAATGCACTGCACCATTTTCAGCTGTTATTTTGTTTACAATTTTTTAATTGTTTCGTTATCCTCTGCTATATGGGCCTTGTTCTTCACCGCTTGTGTTTAAATTTAAAGCTACAACTGAAAATTGCCATTTTGTACAATCCAAATGATGTACTTGTACTTTGTGATAATTTTTGTGGGGTTTTAAGTGGTTCTGTTTGGCTTAAACTAGCTGAAAATTATAATCTAAAAAAGTTGTGATCTTTTGAGAGAGGCTTTGAATAGTAAAAAATTATGAAAATTTTATATTAGAAACTATGAGAAGAATGGCTTACAATCCCACAAAAATAACTCTAAATTAATACATCGTTTGACTTTACGATAACGAGAAATTTCTTGCGGTAGCTTTAAAATTTAATTTAAGCTGTAAAGAACAAGTCCAAAGTTCCTAATCTTTTTTCATATAATTTTTTTAAACTCTCCGATGCCTCTTTTGTTGGATTACAACTTTTCGGCTAGTTAACTAGCTGACATTTGAAGCCTTTTTTGTTTTAAGGTGATCGTGCTCGTTGGGCACGTTTGAAGGACCATGAATTTTAATTGTTCTGTCTAGGATCTTTTTTAAATTGATTTGTTTAAAATCTTGCAAAGGTGTGTTTGCTAGATGTGCAATCCCACTGGGATAGATTTCTACGTATACTCATCGCAAGCATAAAATTTTTGCCGGGCACGATGAAATGCTTATATATGGATTTTCAATTCGTCGGTTTTAGCTGACAGCTTTATTCCAGAGACAAAAAAAAACCTACTATTTAAGTGAAAGTAGGAGCATGATTTGTTTGATGTCATCACAATTGAGAGTAGGGTGTTTGGTCTAATGCTATAGTTGGTGATATTGTTTGATTTAACCAATGGTAGGAGTTCTATCAATTTATTTAAGAGAATAAAATAGAAAAATAGAAAATGACAGGGTGCAAAACATCACAATGGAGCACGCCTTTGCCAACTAGGTCTAATTGTCTAAAGCTGACGCAACACCAACTTAGTAAAAAGACAACAATATCAACCATCACCGCCCACGCGAATGACACAACATTAGCGGTGAACAGGATGCCACATGCAAAAGACCCAACTGAGGCTACCACCATTCTAGCAATGCTGACACATTTACTATCAAGGAAACAAGGAAAATTGGAAGACGCCTTCAAAAATGATGCAACGATAGAATCACCACCGTCGCCCACCTGCAACCAAATATGGGTTTTCACCTTAAGAGGCCCCGGGTGTAGGGGGCACCACAACGATGCTTCCAATGAGAGAGATGACACCAGACAATGACGCCATCATCGACCAGAGTCGAGAAGATGGGAAGAGTTTTTATTTCACCTGAAGCACCTTCACCCTAAAGTCATGGGGCCATAATGCTAGGGAGCTGGACCGTAGCTGACCACTACTGCCAAGAACACGCCGTCGTCACACCACCGACAAGTAGATGTCCAAGCACCGAATACCCAACCACCACAAAGCCGCGGAGCTCCCAGTGAGAGGAGAGAGGAACCATAGTAGCACGGGAGGCAAAAAAAAAAATAGCGAGAGCGGTGAGTGTGGAGCATCAACGTGTAGAAGAAGAGATTGTCGGGGAGGAGCCGTTGAGGAGGAGGCCTCGTGGTGCAAGCCGACAAGGAAGTCGTCGCTACTCACCGTCCCCAATGCACCTCATGGGAACCACCCCTCACCACACCCACCACCGAATTTGGTCAACCCGCGCACCTTGCCATCGAATCCGGCCGTCCAAAATTGTTTGCCTCATGGAAGGGACAACCAATGCACATGCTAATGGCGGTAGGTGGAGTCGGATTTTTATCCTCTGCCGTTGAGTATAAAGGCAGAGGGTGCATAGTGTTTGTGCATTTTTTACTCTGAACAGTGGCAAACAGTGAAAATAACCAATGTCAGTGAACAATATTTTTTGATACAGTAACCGTGAACAGTGCCATTGAACAATTATTTGCTACAGTACTCGTGCATTTTTTTCCCTATTCGCTACAGTACCCCTCTGCCTTTTATACTTCAACGGCAGATGATTTGCTTCCAGGTGGAGTCACCCCTTGAGTCGTCTGTTCATGCGACTCAGAGGGCCGAAATGTTGTGTCCCCATGTTGGAGGATTGCCCACCAACGTTCCCTTTCTAGTGAAATACCATAATTAGTGTGTACACCAATTATAGCAAAGTTATGACTAACGATTTCATGTGACCGTTAAAACTACAGAATTATGCACTTTCAATAAAAAAAAAATAATAAAGCGTGTTTGGCAAAGGAGGAAATGGGAAGAGGAAGAGATTTAGAGTAGAAACAAAAATATTTGGGTCACCTAGTGCGTTAAACTCCCTTGAGCGATGCATAAATTTTTTTTTTCTTCTCTTTTTCATCTTTCCTCCAAACAAAACAAAACGTTCCCTCTTTCATCTTTCTAAGACAATGTTCAAAATGGCCTGTAAATTTAGCTTTTATAGTCCAGCTTTTGTCCTTAATTATATAGCCACCTCTTAAGTTCTTTCATAAATGAAGCGGACCAGATTTGAGAAGCAGATCTAAGAACCACTCAAAATCTAGCTTAACATTCGTCTCACTTTAACTCGACCAGCTAACTTATTCAGCTCAACCATTCTAAACATGTGCATATCTCTATTTCCTTCGCACACATCCCTTCAACCAACAAAGGAGGGTAGGAGAGTCGAGCTTTATGGTCCATCTGTTTGGGGGTTTGGTTCTTCAGATTAAATCGTCCATATCTCATCGTTAGGATTTTCCTTGCTTATGTAGGGTTACGGACCTGTGGAAGGAGTTTGTCTGTTTATATATCAAAAAAAAGGAAAAACAATTCGGGATTTACTACTTTAAAATTTAGTAATTCAAGATTTGCGACTCATTGTGTCAATAATATTGGATTGTATTAAGGCCCTATTTGTTTGAGTTTCTACCCAGGTTCTACCTTCAAAAGACAAAAGCTCAAATAAACAACCAACTTCTGGAACCCTCTTCCAAAAAGATAAAAGCCCCAAAAAGCCTAAATTGTACTGTGATCTGAGAAGCTAGTTTTTTTGTGGCTTTTCCCAGAAGCAGCTTTTAGAGAAGCTGAAGCTTAAACAAACAGGGCCTAAGTTGAATGCACCAACCAGTTAGTCCAAAAGTCTAAATCAGTTGAAAAGGTGGGCAATTCACTTATTACAACACCCTCACTCATGTGTAGGCTTCCCAAGGCCTAGATGTGGAATATAAATGAATGGTGACGGCGTGCTCTCCGCTCAACCACTGCGGATCACATCCCTATCAGATTTCTATCCTGCTAGCCGATCAGCTCGAGCTCAGTTCTATTCGAGCGAAGAACGCGGCAAGGAGCGACGCGCAGAGTTTACCCAGGTTCGGACCCCCTCACAGGTAACAGTCCTACTCCTGCCGAGCCTTAGCTCTTTTCCGTGTTGTGGTTGTGTGGAATGCGATTCTGAATGTTTGAACCCCCTCTCTCTCTCTCCTCCCTTTTATACAAGCCTTGAAGCTGGCGGAGAGCCGAGGGATAGGCGGCCTGACAAGACGCTTAGTACACTGATAAGACGTGAGGGACGGGACAGGAGAGACGAAAACGTGCTGCTACTGTGCCGAAAGGCGCCGCCCACGCAAACCCGCAAGTGGTCTCAGACTCGTGCGAACACGCCGGTGAGAGAACGAGTGGGACTCTGCTTGCTCCTCTTGACACGGGCGGCCATCCTGACGACGGTGAGTTCTCTCTCTGCCGGTCAATTCCGCTGTGCCACAGTGACTGTTGATCAGACCTGCAGAGGTCACTATGGCGGTAATCATCTCTTCATCTGTCTATCCGCGCGTAATGTCGCATTGAATGCGTCTTGTCCTCCGCAGCAGGGGGAGCCTTCGCCCAGAAGACTCCTTTCGGGACGCTCCCTGCCACGCGGGCCCCACCTGGCAGCGAGGGGGCCTTACGCGGGTCGAGGGGCTCGCCCGCACGCTAGAACTGGTCGCCACTTTGACGTGTGGGGCCCTCGCCTTGGCCTTGAGGGCTCGCCAGCATTTGGGGCACTGGTCGCCCGGTGACGTGTGGGGCTGCTGACTGTTGAGGGCTCGCCATGTTGGGGCACTGGTCGCCGCCTAAATGCCGAGGGCTCGCCAGCGTCTTTGGGGCCTTCCTTAGGACTCTTCATACCCCGGTATTTATTGTACCGACAAACGGCTTATTTAATTGCGTCGGCCAGAATTTGAACTCGTGATCTCGGACTTTGATACATATTAAGTTATTTGCGCCAATCAATTAATCATAAGGCTAAACTGACTGTAAAGATTAGAAAATTTACCTATTCTAACAGATCGCAAACCATATGAATATGGCATCATCCATGTGCGATAAATTATGAAACCTGCATTGACAATATTCATGGGGAAATTTATCCCTATGTCACTCAATTCGCTCGCCTGGCTCTGCCATTACTTTCGTCAGCTTTCACCCAAATGACACCGGACGTGCGAATTGATTTTTTGTAAGCCATTTTGGCAATTTTTTACCCATTTTGGTCCTTTGTTTGATACTTTTCCTCTCATTTGACTCCCTGGCCGCCTCCGACGTCGCTCCGGTGACGGTTGCCTCGCCCACTCCCTCCTCTCCATGCTATGCCACGGCCTCCGGTGGAGCAAGGAATAGGCGGCATCGTTCTCTGTCGAATCGATGGGGTAGTGGATGCCGATGCGCGGCGGGCCTTGGCCTCTGTCGCCGCAAACGTCATCCCCTCAAACAGCTCCCGGGCGGTGACGAGGTGTGTCGCGACCCCCTTCGTCTCGAGGGCCTTGAGCAGGCGGTTGGCGACACGCGTGGTGGAGGCGGCCGGTGAGGTGGAGGCTCAGTGCTGGTGGTCGAGCCTCAGCGTCGCCTCCGCCTGCTTGCGAAGGGCTTTGGCCTCGGCGGCTTTGCCTATTATGGAGGCGGCACCCGTAGCATGGAGAGGAGGGAGTGGGTGAGGTAGCCGTCGCCGGAAAGGGTGACGGAGGCGGTGGCCTGGGAGTCAGACGAGAGTAAAGTTATCAAGAAAAGGACTAGAATGGGTAAAAAAAATGGCATACAGTAAATCAATTCGCACGTCCGGTGTCATTCGAGTGAATGCCAACAAAAGTAATGACAGAGTCAGACGTGCGAATTGAGTGGCATGGAGATAAATTTCCCATATTCATGAGTGACGTACAATGAAATAAAAATAAAAATAAAAAAGGTGGATACCGATGCATGAGATGACTGTTCGCTACCAGCCAGTAGCATCGGGGAGCACCAGGGCCCCACGTGTCAGCCGAAGCACGAGTCGTGGGCCCCTCGGCCCAAACGGCCCGCCTAACTGCACCCACGTCCTCCGCCCACGCTTCCCTCCATCCCACCCATCCTCCACCCACGCAAACCTCGCCCCTCCCCTCCCCTTCCACCTCCATCTCCACCCCCTCCTCGCCTCGCCTCTCCCGCCGGCTCCGAATCGCCGGGCGGCCGCGCGCGCCACCACCCGTCTCGGCGATCCGGCCATCCCCTCCTCACTCTGCTTCCTGCATTGAGGAGGAAACGACGAACCCCGGCAAGTCCCCGCCTTTTCTTTCTTTCTTTCTTGATCTCTCGTTTCTTGGATCGCCGTTTGATTCGCATGGGTCGTGTAGCCTCCCCCCAGTTTGTGGTGGTTTGGTCCCGTGCTCTAATCCGCGGTAGGAGCGCAGTGCAAATTTTCTTGGTTTGGCTGGCCTAGATTTCTTGTTTTGCCATGGCAAATTTGGGGAGGAACCAAGGTGGAGGCTGTTCTTGTTAAATCGCTGTGGTGTGATTTAATTTGCAAGAAGGTCATTGTGGAAATGATTGCAGGATTTAGTGTAGTTGTAGTTCGTAATGCTGGTTGTGAATCATGTGTTGGCATTGATGGTGATTGGTGGTGGTGATGCAATGAAACCAAAATGTAATCATAGTTCATGACTAATTATCGTTAGGTGATCGGTTGTGATGATGATGCAACCAAACTAATTGTAATCATAGTTCATCATGACTAGTTAACTCTTATCGAAATATTGGCCATTAGGTGGGGAACTGGGGACTGAGGAGAGATCCTAGCTGCCACTTGTCACTTGTCAGGATGGGTAGAGGTGACATATGCTTCTCTTGGCCCTATTGGCCCGCCCTTGTGCGTAGGTGCTTGAGAGCTGCCTAATGCCACCTTAAGTTTTGTCGAGGGCGATTTCAGATAACATTTCAAGTATGCTCGCTATTTGTTTCCAACTTTTACTACTACTGTTCTTCAGTTTTTTTAAAAAACTCTGGTATTGATCTTGGAAACCGAACTTGTTTTTTCATTCGCCAAGATTTACATGTCTGCTCCCTCCATCTTTACCCCGCATCCACTGTTTGTGTGATGTCTCCTATGCACACCTTTCACACCACACGTTAAATTTATTGTATAGACATCGTATTTCATTTCTAGCAGCATTATCTAAATCTTAACTTTTATAAATGATGTGTCCATTACAGCTAAGCAATTGAATAAAGAGGAACTGGTGGCTATTTGATCTCATATTTTGTATCTTCTTCTAAAGGATTAATTTCAATATAGTGTTCCACTGTTGACAACTATTGTTTTTATTTCCATGGTACTATGGTAGTGGGTTTATGTTCGAGCATCCAAAAAAAATTTGATATTTTGTCATGGACAGCCCCTCATCCTAAAATAATTTTAATTTCAGGTATAAAGTTCCTGCTACTCTACAAGATTGTGTGATTGATCTGCTGAAATGGGGGGTGTAATTGGACGGAGTGACTCCCCAAGGCACAGTTCACCAGCATCAAAGTTAGAGAAGAAGATGGTTGAAGCCATGCAGCAAAGGGCACAGAAAGGAACTTCTTTGAAATCATTCAATAGTGTTATCATGAAGTTCCCTAAAATCGATGAGAGTTTGAGAAACTGCAGGACTATCTTTCAGCAATTTGGTGAGTACTCCCCTCTATGTGGACTATTGCTATGATATTACCAACATTAATTTTTACCAAGCTATGTTAAGTGCTTTTTAGCAAAGGCTATGATAAGCTGAAAACATAATAGGGGAAACCAAATACTTCCTTGCACATTGGAATCAAACAACAGCCCTTATCTTTAACAAAGGAATCAGCAACAGCCCTGAATTTATTTAACTTATGAGTGTTTGTTGGGGCTAATATTGCCATTGAAATCGAGTGAAAAGCAACAAAAGTTCATAATCAAAGTGAGAGATGATCTCACTAGAGTTAACGAACTTAGTCAGTTACTTAATTTCCCTCTATCCTAGTATCCTACTATAGGTGAGCTTCATTAAAAGTTTCATCTATTTTGGATCTTCTAGAGCTCAAACCCGGTAGAATATATGAGCATAATCAATCCCATGGATTGGACGTAGACGTCCCCAAGTTTCTCCTTTTCTTGTTCTGTTAGGATATGCGTCAATGCAAGATCACAAATGACACCAGGAGACACGATATTTGTTAACGCAGTTCAGCTTTCATCTACTTCTGCGAGCCTCTAATTATGGGCGCTCCTCCCCGAACCATAATACCGCCGCATACCGGCTGCATAGGTCACGGGCCGGTCCCTGACCTCCTCAGACCTATAATACTATTATTCAAGCGTTAACCTGGTTACACCAGGGCTGCCTCCCTTTATATAGTGGAGGCCTGGCTAGAGTCCGACTACAACTCTAAACCAATCCTACCTATTACAACACAGAGTCCATGTAACCTACTTGTACACATATTCGACACAAAACCTAACATGTTCCATGCTTACATCTATGTGTGGGTTTAAAGTCTAAACCCGCGTTAACAACCTTGTAAGGAATTTGGATTCTACTTAACAACCCTGTAAGTAACATTCATCTGGAAAGTTCTCTTCTCCGATTCTCGAAGATTTTTCTTGATTTTCTCTCTTTCATGTTTTAACAAATATCGTCAATTCGTCATGTGTTTCTGCAGATGAAGATTCCAACGGTGAAATAGATCAACAAGAACTGAAGCACTGTTTCCAAAAGCTGGATATTTCATTTACTGATGAGGAGATAAAAGATCTATTTGAGGCATGCGACATTTATGAGCACATGGGCATGAAATTCAATGAGTTCATTGTCTTCTTGTGCCTCGTTTATCTTCTCAATGATCCAATTGTGTCAGAAGCAGTATCCTTCATGCCTCATATAGTAAAAATGTCTATTTAAAGATTTCTTGCTGTCACACTGGTGCTACATTGCATGATCTACAGTCAGGAAATGCTCTTCTTGTTTCATAATGGAAAATTTTCATATCATTAACATCAATTTCCTTAATCCACCAACAATATTTGAGTGTGCATGTTTTTCATTGGAATTATAAGATATAAAACTTGGGCTATGTATTTATCAAAGCTAATGGTAGATATACTGGTATTTAGTACTCTTGCAGGAAAAACAAATGTGTATGCTGGCATGTTCACATACATAAATCTCCTTAAGTGATCCTTGGAAAGTGCCCCAGATGATGTTACCATACGAAGATATGTTTTTTTCTTGTTTCCAACAAAATTTATGAGTTTTAGAAACAACAGAGAGAAGTATTTTTAAAAGAAGTTTAAGAGAGATACAATTTGTTACTTGAATTTTTTGCCGCTGTATAAATTCATTAGGTCATATAAAGGCTGTTTGGTGGATGCCCTTACATTTCTGCATTGAGATCATATCTTTCTTGGGTTTTATGAAGAAACTCTTTGTGCCCTTGACATTATGCTTCAGAGAAAAAGAATGGGACTAGGTAACCTTGAGCCAACATTTGAGACATTGGTTGATTCATTTGTCTTCTTGGATAAGAACAAAGATGGGTATGTCAGTAAGAATGAGATGATACAAGCAATAAACGAGACAATTGGTGGAGAACGCTCTTCCGGGCGAATAGGCATGAAAAGGTTTGGTGAGTTATATCCTCGCACCATCATAACTCATAGCCCACAGCCACATCCTCTCTCTGATTTCTGAAGCATGGCCCAAAATGATTTGTTGTGTCTTTACGTTCTCAATGAAAACGGTATCGTAATTGCTATAGGCATCTTATGGTGGGGAACCAGACGTTTTTAGTCCTCTTCGAATTTCAAACAAAGTATTGTCGGGTTATTTTTTCAAAAACATACTTCAGTTCGTGCAAACAATGACTATGTTTGCAGCACCTTTCTCTTTTGTTATTTGTCAGTATTATTGTGAAGTAATAGATAGACAGCCATTTGACTGTAGATTAAAGAAAAGTCAATGACATGTGCGTAAGTTTCATGTGTTTGTTGCTTTAAAATTTTTGTGGAATATCAGTCAGCAAAGCATAAGTGCTTACATAATGGATCGCTGGCACACTATTTTTCCGTTTGTGGCATTTTACGATTTTTTTGAGTTTCCTTTATCAATTCAATAATATTAAGATAAAAAAACTGTGATATAGTATTATTGATAAATGCTTGTTCTAAGTCACATTATGAAAGTTACCTTTCCTGTTGGTCTGCCTAATATTTTCATCTTTTGATGCTTTCCAGAGGAAATGGACTGGGACAAGAATGGAACAGTGACCTTCAAAGAATTTCTCTTTGCATTTACTCGCTGGGTGGGGATTGATGACAATGAAGATGACGATGACGATGAATGAGTCCAGCTGAAGATTAGCCATTCTGAATAGGCCAAGTCAGCCCAAAGGAGGTCTCCAGTGGTTTTCCTGCTGTGGCTTGGAGTAGTCGATGATAACCGAAGCGTAGTTCATGTTCATTGGTACCTTGTTGATAATGGCTGTTTATGTTGTTGTTTACAGAATGAATGCAATTTATTTCTAGTTGCGGCAAGAATTCGGTGATAAAAAAAATACTCTCGTGAGATAGTGTTTGGTGGTAATAGATAACCCTGTTATTGAGAAATTTGTGCCGAGACGTTTGAATGCTATAAAAATGTAAAGTTTTGAAAGGTGTTCTCTTCCTTTTTCTTGTATGTATGTTCTTCTGAAATGTAGGCCCATTGCTGTTGCAGAAAGAGCTGTACTTTTGAGTTTTGACATGCTTACCAAATATTATGTAGTGTTGCCCTTACGAACATTAAAATTATACTTGCTCTGGTCCAAAATAGACTAAAAAGAAAAAAAGTTTAAAATTATACCATGCAATTTCCCCTTGAATCAAACGCCAACAACGAGCTCGACAACAACAAGAAGAAAAAAAAAAAATCTTCAATCCATCTGGAGCAGTATTTCTGATTGGATGGTTCATAAGCGAGCCTGTGATGGGCCCCGATCCCGATCCACGCAAAGACACGGATGAAGTACCCACCGCACTGGCACATGGATGGAGCTGCAGCTTGCTACACCTGCTGCTGTAGTCTGTAGCCCAGAAAGAGAGATCTGAGGACTCCAGTCCCAATAACCCCTTCAGCCAGGA